>OX183136.1:30830037-32189816 GCA_945261195.1 Cryptosula pallasiana | reverse complement strand
ATGCATTAAACAAAGATACGTGGTTCCTTTCATGCTCCAACTTGCATTGGTAAAATTAGTCTGAAAAATTTATTATAAAGGAGTTAAAGGGCAACAAAAACATATTTTATGTTCTTGAGCAGCAGAACCCAAAAAGTTTCCCAAAAACAAAACTTGTTTGCTGCATTGATTCCCTCACCATTGCTGAGCTCATTAAGCATTTTGTGTAACTCTCAATAATAAAGGATGCTGCTATGAGAACAGTTTTAATGAAATATACAAATTTACAAAAATACAAAGAAGCACCAGGACAAACATGGTTTAAAACTAAAGTTTTGCATTTTTTTGATAATAACACATGCAGTTAAAAAAAGAAATGAAGAGATTTTGAAAAATAAAGTTTGATGTAAACATTTAAAAATTTACTCCACCATTTATGAAAACTGCGGAATTGAAAGCATCATATAGATAATACCATATAAAAGAATTCATCAAAAGTATTGTAGTGGATTTTACTGGCCACTAACAGTGACCACTACTGTGCAGAGGTCCCCCTGATGGTGGCTACCACAGGCATGCCTCCAATGAACACAATAGACAAAGACCGGAATCTATTTTAGTGATTGTATTGCTCTGACAAATGATCATTAATGATAATTGATCATACCGGCACTGGGTAATACTACTCCGACTCCGGATATTTACTGTCTCAACCCTGGGTAGCTACCCCGGGTCGGTAAAAAGATGGCTACCCTAGCCCAGAGAGATGAAACATAGCTCGAGTGCCTCCAGATGCCCCATTCCGAAGCTATCTACCCTCAGATGTAGAGAAACTTGAACCAAAGGCTGATAAAGACCAAAGAACTATCAGGGATTATATTAACCTATCACTGGCCAAGCTAACCATAGACTCTGCCCCTTACTTCTGGGCGCCAGTGCATTGTAACTTAATTAATCGTATCTTATTGGACAGTACTGTTTGATATGTACCATATAACTTCTTTCCATGCTTCCTGTGCATGGCTGGAAACTTTCCATTAATGCTTCAGGTGACTCTGCCTATAAAAGGCAGAGATTTTGTGTTACTCATTGCACTTATTGATATGACATAAGTGTGTTCTCTTGTCTTGTTTTGCCTCCTTGCATTCTGCTATGAATAAAAGTTTTATTTACACACTGCTTGAGAACTGTGTAAATCTGAGCCGAGAGCTCGCTGCTGTTGATAAAGTCGGTCATTCGCTTTACAACACATTGTTTGCGCCATCCTGGCACGGGCTCACCTCTGAGTTGAGGAAGACTGTTGATTGCCAGGCCTGAAGTAGCTGACTGCGATGTTGTGACTGCACAGACTGCGCGTCTGCCAGCACAACCCCTAGAGGAAAGTAGTGGACATACAAATCCGCTACAGTATATAACACACATTATGTATATGTTGAAACGGTTTTACACCGGATCTTTTACCAACACACCAGAGAGTTAGTTTTGAAAATAATGTAAGCAAAGGTAGCTAGCAATGAAAAAAATCCCGAATCGAATTATTTGCTAATGGTGTTCAAAATGGCACCTGGCTCAACTAATTACACAATGTCGATGGAATATCTACATATATGTTTCCCGATACAAACTATGGTTTACAATCAGGTGCAGAATACACAGAACAAGAGATTTAACGCAATTCCACACAACTGGTCACAAATCTACCTCAACTCTGACAAAGATATCAGTTCCATGGAGATAAGTATATAAATAAGGTAGTTGAAAGTTGAAGTTCATCATTAGCTGATGTGAAGGTAAGATGCTTCAAAGTAAGCAAAGTTAAAATTATCCGATCTCCAAGCTAGCCAGGTTACCAAGTTTATTCACTGTTGTATGTTCACATCAGACGAGCTGGCCCTTTGGAAAAATAATTACTACAGCTTATTTTTCTTTTGGAGGCATCAACCTCAGCTAATTCAGCACACATGCACACACATTCACAGATCCTTGGATGGTTCTGGCATCCACACCGCTGCTAGGGGAACCCGCTGCACTCTTTAATGTTAGTGGTGATACTTGTGCCAATTCATAACAACATGAAACAGCCTGGGTGATACATACAGCAGTTCGCATAAACTTATAGGAAGTATTAAAAATTATATTGTGTCTCAAGTTTCCGTGTCAGGTTATTGTTGCAACTTTATTGTATCTCTCTTTCATGATGCTCTTTACATGAGCAATGACCTTTTTTGTTTTTGTTGAGTAGAATTCTTTTAGCATCTTTTTCGCAGAATCTGCCACTTCTGAATGTGGTCTTTTACGAGTGTTTATCTTGGCTATGTTTCTGTAGAAGCACTGAAGCCTCGACTTTCTGCAAACAGTAAATAGCTATTTCTAGTTTATCGGCAATACAAACACAAAAAACTATGATTGTTGATAAAATACTGTGAGTAACATGAAATAAATATCTGGACCATACCCTTTAATGGTGAACATTTTATGACTTTGTATTCCAGCGGTGCAAAGCTTAGCTCATTTTTAAATATTTAGAGAACACATATATATAAGAAATATACACATAACACTTTACTGGACAGCATAGTTTAGTTACAGAATGTTATCAATTTGGATGAGCTTCTATATTCGTAAAAACCTTTTTGCTGCTCTGAGAAAACATTTGAAATCGAGCAAAAACTAATTATTGCCATGCTGTGTTGTCCAAAATTGGTTGATAAATGAAATAACAAATTGCTTGCAAAAGAAATCTAAGCTATAAAAGCAGCACTTCCAACTGATTGTTAAACTGAGGAAAAACTGACAGCTAATGGCAACAATGATAATCCAACCAAGATTTTTTTATAGGTGAACACCGCAGCTCTCATTGCACATTGGTTTATTGCTTATTGTTCAATATCTGGCTAGTGACTGCACACCATACAACCATGTAAGTAAACCAAAAAAAATGTATTCACATGTGAAGACAGAGTATTTTAGAAAATAAAAACAAATAAAAAATGCATCAGATGGGGCTTGAGGTAATGCACTTGGTTGGTGGAACCACACACTCCAGCTACACAACAACATGCTCTTTGAGAAAGTTCATTGAAAACACCCTAAATACTTCTAACTATAAGGTTTATCAACCAGCATGTGCCTTGGCAAAAACTTTGTCCTAAAAATATATCCACCAGTCAGGATCGGGCACCGACCCTGCAAAGTGCAGGTCACAACGTTAATCATCAGCCACCAATCCTGGTTTACAGCTGTGAATAAATAGCTAATGGTAAAATATCAGTATGCTTAGCCTACATGCAAAAGAGTGTTTTAGTGCACTCAATTTTAAAAATACTGACTGAAATCACACGATTTTTTCAGATTTGTTTGTCTAACCACTTGAACACAATTTCTCACAAAAATTTTCATGAAAATACTTCTTTCATTAAAAAAAATATTGAAAGAAACACCTGGGAGCTAAATGACAAAAATTTCACTTTCTCTCTGACCTATTTCATATTGTGGAGGATTTTAGCGTACACATCCTCTGCGCACAACCAGTGTTACATCCTGGCATCACTACAATAGCCATTGGATGGCCAGGATGCCTAGTAACTACTAACCAAGTGGACGGTGACTGTATTTTTTCCTATACCGACCCTGTGTACACCCATACCGACCCTGTGTACCACCTATACCGACCCTGTGTACACCTATACCGACCTCACTTGGCCGGCAGGAAGTGAGTCAGTGGAGCCTAAGATCTTAGAAGTAGCCTGGGAGGACCTAAGAGCTATCTGCCGGAAGTAGCCACCCTTACCAAAGATGATGGATTAAGAGCTGGAAAGACCTAGGACCCAGAGACTAGATGTGATCGGTTTAACAGCCTATGACTCCGCCTACTACCACAGGTCGCCTATTCCTTTTAAGTCCTTTACTGTGATCTTACTTGCTATGTATTTATATATTTACTCTCATCGGTGTATATTGCAATATTGTACTGTAATTGGATGATTGTTCTTGTGCACTGCCTATAAAAGGCAGAACTTTGGCCATAATCATCAGTTGTAATTTGGATTGTTACTAACTCATTTTATTCTGATTGAATAAAGACATGCGGACTCAACTACTTTGAGATATGCGTCTGAGCCGAGGGCTCACAATTGGTTGTAGAGTAGCAGTACTCTATCTTGTATACATTCGGTACCTCACCGACCCTGTTGTTGTAACAGGTTAATCTAACAACTGGTGGCAGCAAGCTACCAACCTCAGCTAGTGATTTTACAGCCCCAAAAATCCACTACAATATCATGTCAAGAAAGAATTTAAAAGTGCTGTTTTTGGTGAACTTTAAGAAACTTAAAATAGAAAAACTAGAAACGATGTGGTGCCATAAATCTGAAATGAAACATAGTGCATTGGGACAGTAAAGTACACCTCTGCTGCAAATACCAGCTTTATAGGCCAGCTAGTTCCGAAACCAGATGCTTTTTTCTGCTGAAAATTTTAATTCTCCTCTAAAAGCAGGATAGCCATCTTTCCATTGATTTAAAGCATTGTTTCATCAATTGAAATCAAAAGACAAGTCAGAAACACCACTATAAAAAGTTTGACCCATTTTTGTTAACTGATACCAACTTTTCAGGCAAATTGGAGCCTTAAGAAAAACTGTGTTACCTGTTTCAAGCTTGATTTTCTGTGTTCTGGAAGATTCTAGGAATATTTAACTAACTTACTTCAACATCAGATACCTAAAGTTTACGTCGCAAATTTTTTGTAGCTCTATTTGCAACGGTTTTTGAGAAAAAGTTGCAAGAATGCCGTGAGGGTCGCCGTAAAGGAATAAAAGGTTAAAAAAAGTAAAGAATAAAAATAATTTAGATTTTTTCAAAAACAAACAATATCTAATATATATAAAAATCAAAATTTTGACACTTATTTGCTAAAAGTTAGGGTCATAATGTTTTTCCGAAGAAAAAAATATTTCTGACTGAAAAAAAACTGTTTTAGATTGTTGCACGATAATCAACATTTGTGTCTGACTTTTATGAGATTTCCCTGGGATACTGCATCACCAAGCATGTTCATCACCAATCATAGCATAAAATAGTAAAATACAAACCAATCAACATGAAAATACATATTGTAATGGATTCCGGTATGGTTCCACAGACATCCACTAAGCTCGAATATTATACCTCTCTCCAGAGGGGACACAGTACTGGCCGACAGTGACAACTGTGCAATCAGGCAACCAAATTACCCGGTATGGCTAGGGCCCATGGCTCACACAAACTGCACAGAATGAGGTTTGAATAGTGGCTGTATTCTCATAAGACAAAGTCCTAAAGGGTATTAATCCTCTAGGGTTATTGTGGCAAGACATGAGAATGAATGCAATGATTATGGGCAAACCTCCTTTTATAGGAGGACTCACAGGAAGTAATTAGCATAATTCATATAAGATCAATAGCACAGGAAGTAATTCAACCAATGCAAACAGTTAGAAAATCAGGTAAGGTAAATAGGTCAAACGTAAAAGGCGCCAAGTGGCTAGAAGGCGGAGTCCTATCTCCAGTGTCCAATAACACATCCTACAAGGCTCCCAGGCTATAGTTAGCTTATGGTCCACTTGTCTGGTAATCCGAGGAAGGATACTTCTGGTTCTTGGCCTTGACTAAGTTCCCAGATAATTTTAAGGTTCCTCCGCTATGGCAACGATCTTGTGCCGGCCCAGTATAGCTATCCCGGGTTGGTAAGAGGTCAATACCGGTCCTGTAGGGGTCACTACTGGCCCTGTATGCCATGCCACCGGCACAGAACAACGTCTCACCTAATCATCAGTTAACCGAAAGCTGTATGCTGAAGTATAGCGCATTGTTTGCAAAGGGTCAAGAGTAAACAACCTGTTTACTATGAAGTTCCACCAAAATCTACCACAATATATGCAAACAATAAAAAATGGACCATTAGCAAATTTTTTTTTAGTCAGAATTTAGGTGCCGCCCTTCTTGTAGGGATTGCACCATCATTTCATCATCTTTCTCACCATGATCTTGGCGACTTCATTTCAGTTACTCCCAGATGTTTTTGTTCAACCTCTAAGAAAAATAGTTCTGCCCTCAGTATTTGCAGGAAGTTACTCCATCCTATATTCAAGCGGTGTGGTGATTGTAGGTGGCTTTGTACAATACATGGTAAAAAACAAGCATTGATAGTGGGCTAACAGCAGCGAGGTGATTTTTAAGTGTGGTACATCAGTAAAGATTCAATGCTTGTTTGGGGCATTGCAGGGAAAATCAGGACACAGGATTTCTGAAAGAGTTTATAGGATTAGGTATGTGCAATTCTTGTATGGTCTCCATGCCGTAGCTAGGTAATGTAACCATTTATGAGTGATATATTACATTACTAGCTTCTGAGTAAGACGGCATGGCCCAGGAATCAAGGTAAATTGAGAGGCATCATTATCTGCTAAGACATTAGACCCTGAAGTAAATGCTTCCCGTTTGATTTTCCATTTATGTATTTTAGAATTTTTCAGTTGGACTGCGAAACATTATACCCAACGACTCAACCAGCCAATGACATTTGCGGCACAAAATAATACAATTCTAGTATTTATGAAATATCTACAACCCTCCAGCGCTAATGTGGCCACGCTCATTCCCATTTTTTTACCTGGAAATTTTTGCTCTTTGCTATTCTCGAACTTTAGAGTGTTCATGTATACAATGCGCAATAATGTTATCTCTTTAATGATAAACTACATCATGTGACTAAACAAATGTCGTTTTTATATCCCAAATTCTAAATATGGCATGTATACTACTTAAAAGGTGTGTCTATTTTATTGCACAAATAAGTACCTAGGCTCAAAAGTATTATGAAATTATCTTAAAGTAAGCACATGAAAAGGTTCCAAAACACATTTTAAAAGGTAGTGCTTAGAACAGTTTGGTAGAAAATGAAAGACAGTTAAAGATCACCAGCTAAAACAGATGGGAAAAGTTATAAAGCCTCAGACATAGGGCTCTGAAAATAAGCAAGATGATGACAATGAGATGAAGAGAGTTCTCAATGACTAGGCTGGCATAGAATAAAATACCGCCATAGATGTGTATCAATGTTAGAAAGTCATCAGATGATACAGTATTGAAGCATTCACAACTCAAGGATTTATGGATCGATTCTGTAATGGTGTGTATATTCAGAAAGAGTTGATGTAGGATAAAGTGCGAACCTCTCCAGCATTGAAACCACTACTAAAGAAATTGAAAAGGTCAACCTTGGTAGAAATAAAAAGCAGTTCCAGGAAAAGCCAATGCTACTGCCTTATTTTCAACTTGTCTTATACAAAATGTAGTCTTGTCAAAGCCACCGTCGACCTTCACCATAAGCTGGCCCAACAAAGTTTTTGATGTAGTTCTTTGCTCAATGAGACATTTTCCCAAGAGAGCATAGCTGGATAAAAGGGATTCGTTAGGCGTATATCAACTTCTATGCATCAGAGGTCAAGACTGGAAGCATTAAGGCATCTTCATAAATTGCTTGTATTACATTGATCATAGGCAGCCTATGGGGGCTGCTGTCAATTGAAAATTGTTTGATTTCATCAGTAACATATTGAACGCAATTTTTTACTAGTTGTCGAACACTAATGCAGTTATTGAGATGATTTTTTATTTGTAGCAGAGTCAAGGACAGATTATAGTGTGGCTTTAAAGAGCATTGAAAGAGCATGCACACAAATCAAGATACTGGTGGCCAATCACAAAACTGTTTATTCTTGTCGGATTTCTGCTTTTTGCCCGAATCATACCATGTAAGTTTCCATAGAGAAGCAGCACCTGTTCTCTGAGGAGTTGATACATTTTCTGAGAACTAGCAAGACCCAGAAAAATTATGTAGCCACACAATGGATTTGTAGCTAGTCATGTATCAAGAGCAATCAATATTGGTCTAGATTTGCTCTATCTGGAGGCGAACCTGTTGAAGTCAAGCAAAAATTCCCAGCTGACCCGCCAACATCAAAGAAGATTTGACACCTATTAGGCTCAACTATATAGAATCAAAATCAGGACATTTTACAACAAAATGACCTTGGTACCAAGTGATCGTAATGGCAAGTTAACTTCTCTGCATATGCAGCTGTCTGGATAACCCATCAAATAAGTGAGGTGGTACATGATGAAACTTCACCCTGCTTTACAAACTTACTGATTACCTGAGTTATCAAAAGAAAGCAGTGCAACAGCTTGTTTTGGTTTTGCTTTTTTTCAAAAGCCTACAATCCATTGCTGGAAAATAATAAACTTTGAATTGTCTTCACTTGTGTCTCCCATATTGCTCCAATTCGGGCTCTGGTGTGGTCGTGACACTCAGTTAGCTCATCCATAGCTTAGCAATGACAAATCAGTCATTGTCCTCCTCCTAAAGAGGAAAACCTTTTGGCGAAAGATCTATACCCATGAGGCCATATTTTGCACAGGAGGCAAATATATACCACTATTGCAATCTTCTTATTCATTGTAATCAATCGCATAATAATCAATGCAGGCAAACAAAGACGTAAGCTTTGCCTTATCTTGGAAATCTCTAGCTGCTTTGTCCTCTATAAAGTTTTTTTCATGAAGAAAGATTTTCGGTTTTTAAATTAGCCAAACATGCAAAATATAATTTCTAGGTATTTAAAAAAAGTGTATAAAAAACTGTAAAAATTTTGAATTGTCAATGATGATCTTATAAACTTAATGAATGTTTCCAATTTTTTTGTTTCCACTCAAATCACCCAATAACTTATTTTACGGTATGCTACTTTGAATCCCTTTTCAAAAGTTGTAGCCCACAATTTTTGCATGATAATTTTTTTTGGATACTTTGCTTTGAATTTCTTTTTACAAAGTACAGTCAAAACTTTTTTTAAGATTAAGATTGACAGTTTTAGTGGAGAAAATATTATGCTGTAAAAGTTTTTTTTTCTTTCTTAAATAATGTTTTCACTTTAAACCCACAGTCACATAGAATTTCTATGCGAATTGTTTTTGGAGTCCTCTTCACCTTAACTATAAGCACACTAGAGAGAGAAGTTAAAAACATAAGATATAGCTTGAGCTTTGAGCACAGTCAGTCAATTCTATTTCATTCTTACCCATTTTTCCAGCCAAGTGATAAATAATTTGGTTTTGTACATTTATGTTGTGATACACATGCTTCCCAGTTAAGAATTTTGAACTCATTTTCGAAATAAGTGGGAATTTTGCATTTTGCTTAAATTGCCAACCCACTTTGGTTTTGGAGTTGTTTGCCAAACAAGAATTTTGTAACAGATTTTGGTCTTGAAAGCCACAGAATGCTATGTTAAGCTCAAGTATTCTACCTTTCTCCAGAAGGGACACCACCGTATCAATCAGTGCCACTTGTATGGTAGAGTTCAACAATCAGTGGGAGTCCATGGCTCACACATACAGCTCAGTGTAGTTCGGTGAAATAATATGTATTTATCAATATGCAGCTCTAGGAGACTATCTACTAGAGTAAAAGCATAGATAACACCTGGCAAAAAGGTGTAAAACAAAATTTATTAAATACAGAGATAATTCAGACTTTTATAGGCAAAACCAAAGGAAGTGATTGGCCTAGATAATTACGTGGCCAATCACATGCACAGGAAGTGAATCCAACAAATAATATTATGTTTATAAATATAGCAACAAGTAATAATAAAGTGTACAAGATTAAATAAAGGAGATAAGTGGGAAGAGAGACTAAAACAATATTGCTTGTAGTTACAGCTCGATCTCCATGCATGCTCTTGGGCTTTCACAAGTCAAGACCCAGAGGTCTTGAGGGTGGAGGGTAGGCAGTCCTTATCTGTATCTCCTGGAGTGGCTGAGCTAGTCCTGAGATCCTCAGCTAATATATGTCTGGTTTCCGAATGCTCAGTCTTGGGTCCACTACCCCGGATCTGCACTTGTTGTTCCCGGATCTGCATCAGTCATGACTCATTCTGTCTTTCTATGTAGATTTGGCATCCCTTATGCTGGCTAACTAGCAGCAAGCAGACTATGACCAGTGGCTGGTTGCTGATGTAATGACGGGAGATAAAAGTATCTGTACTTCAGAGATGCTTTCTCTCTTGTCAGTGGGTACGGCGTTAGATTTTACTTCTAATCTACCACAATAGCAACTGGGCATGCTGTTTGAGTAAAAAGTATGCCAAAAGTGGAATTTGGCGAACATCTTTGATAAAATCAAAAGCTTGTATGTACAAATCTTGAAATGACAGTAATTCAAGTTTGAATCACTGTCTATTGGTTTGACAAACTGTTGAAGTTTTGTTCACTAGTAGTTCTATCTGTACTATTGTGGTGCTAAGAAGAGTAGAGCTCTTTAATAGTTTTATTACATTGAGTATGATTTTAAATGGAAGTATTTTTCACTCAAATGTTTTAAAATTGCTCGTGGTTAACCATTTTGTTGCTTAGTAGTTTTAATTTGTAACGGATGCAAACAAACAAAATTAAATGCAGACAACAACTATTAATGACATATCGGCAAAGCATGAATGAACAATATGAATCTCACCTTTCATTAGTTGAAGTAGAATTATAACCAAAGTAACTGGTTATTTCTGTAAACTTGCTGGTGTCATCTACTAGATCCTTATATAGGACAAACTCTACATTTCCTGTCTGCGTCTCAAACCAGTATTTATGGAATGCCTTCCATTTCTTGAAATACTTCTTCATCCATTTGAGAAACACTGAAACCAAATTGATGACTTTAAATTGTTAATGATTTGAGGTACCTCAAACAAGAAGGAGAAGAGCAAATGGAAAAAAAAATTGAGCTCTTCTGTTGACGATGACAAGACTAGCAACCTAGAGCTCAAAATCTGAAAAACCAAGCACAGACCGCATTTAGATACAAATCATTAAATACGTGATATAGTTCACAAATATAGACAGTTAAACCAAAGTTTAGATTCAAAATTGTTTTAAACGATCTTTTAAAGTTACTAAATTATTTTAGCTGGTCGTTAACAATTAATTGTTTGTAAACTGCATTTTACTATGGTAAATAGCTTTTGACAGTCTAAAGGTTTTCTGTTCTTTCCATTCATGTACCTGTCTGCTTAATTGTATGTTTACCTGTCAGTGTGAAAGGATGAGGATTAAGCTCACAGCATGGCGAGGCACCAGCTTCATGTCAATATTGGAAATTAAAACCAGTGTAAAAAACAGCTTAATGTTTGACCATATTAGTCAAAGCTGAAAAACGCCACAACAGGCACTGAAAAGTAGCATACTCGAATGCAAAGGGTAATTCTGCTGATAAAAATAGACAGCTGAACAAATACTTTTAAGCTTTATTTTTAGACCCAAAGCTGGTAGATAGAATTATTATGGGGAGAAAATATTGCGCTGTAACTTTGACATTTATTAGAAAACAATTAATTAGCGCAGTAATTTGAGAATTAAGGATGTTTTTTGTCAAGAGATAACAAATAAAAATAGCGATCTATTCCTCCAGTGATATCTGTTTGAGTACTTGTTGCCTATCATTGTCTAGTTTAGAATGTGCTGTTACATGCGGCTTAACTCAACACCGGGTTTACCCAGGCTTGCTGAAAATCAATTATCCTAGTGGGAAAATGAGGCATATTAACAAACCAATGCAGCATAGAAAGCAGAAACAATTTACTGGTTTTTTTCAGTTCAGTGAACTCCTTAGTAGACAATCAGATTATTTCATTGGGTAATTGACAGTCATAGATGTGGTGGTTTCTATTTTGTTGCGAACATTTACTGCTACAACCTGACAAAATAATTGTATTCGAAATAACTGATAATGATAATGGATGGCATTAAATAAATTAAAATAGCTAAATAGTGTAATGGATTCCGGTCTGGTTCCATGGACATCCACTATGCTCAAGTATTGTACCTCTCTCCAGAGGGGACACTGTGCTGGTCGACAGTGACAACTGTGCAACCAGGCAACCGAATTACCCAGTATAACTAGAGCCCACGGCTCACACAAACAACACAGAGTGAAGTTTGAATATAGGCTTTATTCTAACAAGACAAAGCCCTAGGAGTAATAATCCACTAGGGCTATTGTGGCAAGACATGAGAATGAATGCAATGAATGAAGGTAAAGTCACACCTTTTATAAGAGGACTGACAGGAAATAATTAGCATAATATATATAAGAACAATAGCAAAGGAAGTAATTCTACCAATGCCAACAGATATATAAATATTCAACAACTTGGGTAAGGTAAATAGTTAAATTTAAAGAGCGCCAAGTGACTAGAGGGTGGAGTCCTGTCTCCATTGTCCAATCACACGTCCTACAGGCTCCCAGGCTATACTAGCTTATGGTTCACTTGTCTGGTTATTCCGAGGAAGGGTACTTCCGGTTCTTGGCCTTGACTAAGTTCCTAGACAATTTTAAAGTTCTTCCTCTACGGCGGCCATCTTGGGCCAGCCCAGTATAGCTGTCCCAGGCAGGTAGGAGGTCAATACCGGCCCTGCAGGGGTCACTACCGGCCTTGCATACTATGCCACCGGCACAGGACTGCTTCCCACCTAATCAGCAGTCTACCAAAAGCTGTAGGTAGAAGTCTAGCACATCATGTTGCATGTGGTGAAAAGTAAAGGACCTGTTTACTGTGAACTTTCACCGAAATCTCCCACATACCTCTCTCCATTAAAGGCATACTCTGGCTTTAATTACAGAATATCAAGAGCAATATGTGGGTGGATATCTCCATATCCAGATTAAAATAGATTTGTTAGATATACATATGGATATGTAAGCATAGGCAGTAATTATGAGTATATGTATATTATATACAATGTCCGGTGTCTCTTCACAAGAGAGCACCCCTCAAGTCGGTAGCCTGCTGGCGCAGTCGCTCCACTTCCGTGGTGACGAGCCATGCTTCTGATTTTGCTACCTCCGTCTGCTCGCTAGACAGTGTCTGACTGATCAGCAGTCTCCGCAGCTCTCCTAGCTGCTGTTTGAGGGCAGTAACATGCTCCTCTGTCAGTGTGGACAATCGGTCACTATGGTAAAGGAAGCTTAGCGACAGCCTAGGCACAGTCACTTCTCCTAGTTTCATACTGGCGGCCTCTGGCTCTGGTGCTCACACAGATGCGGCACTGGGCAGACTAGTGGCCCGTTTTGGTATCCTGTACCCCGCCAGAGGCGGCGTCTGCTTGCCTCTACTTGTGGCTTCTTCTGGGGAGCATCGCTTGGTACTGGAGACCCCAGCCGTTTCTTTACTGGTATCCTTGGAGTTGTTTCCCCTCGATGCATTGACTGGCATCTCTTGAACTTTGGAGGATTTTCCCAGCGTATAAATTGGCAAAACCTTGAGTAGCTTGGTTGATTGAAAGTATAAATTATTCCTGTCTTTAGGTGATGGATCGAGTCCCCTGGAGCATCAAATTTGCTCTGGTGGGAATAGACTGCGTCGCGGCTCTCACTGGCATAATGGCAGCGGCAGTAGTGTCTTATGTAATGGTGAAGGGTGTTACCCTTAGCTGTCTGATATTCCTAGGTCTGTAATTACACTTGGCGCAAGTGCAATCCTTTGCTATCTGTAAAAGGTGTTCCACCTTTTCTTCCGTGTCATGGTGATCCATTGCAGCATACGCCACATGGTAGGGTTTTGGCGGCCGTCCTCCCTCCAGGACGTAGTGGGCTCATTGTCCACCAATGGCGATGCTGGAGCTGGTGCCCTTGTCTTCTCCTCCCCTTCCTCTGGTGGGCTAGATGCCTGCACTAACCGAATGGTTAGTTTTGGTGTCACATTCACTTGGGACCTTGAATTATCTTTTTCCTCCTTAGCCAGCTCCTGCTTTCCGACAGTAGTCTTTTTAAACAACTCTGATGTTGGCATCGCCTGCAGTCCTGAGTCCTGTAGGCAGGTAGTTTTCAAGGTTTAACTTCAGCAGCAGATCCTCAGCTCCTTTAGCTCTAAGCAGTGGTTAGACATCTCAAAAATAGGTGCTTCTCCTTGGTTGTCTTTCGTGGGTATGAATGGCTGCTTCAAGCTGCAAGGTTGTTTACAACCCCGACTCACTCTGTCTGACTCCACGGGAAGTGTTGCTGTACTGGGGGTTTCTGGCCATTTCTCCATCTTTCTTCGGGAACTGGATACAGTTATTCTGTTAACTGGAGGTTGTCGGGGGGTTCCTGGGGGTTCTTTAGCAACTAAATACGGCGTGGTTTGCACTTTTTTGCAGGTTTTTTAAGTGAATTTCCTGCTGTCAGTGTCTTTCCGTTAGACGGGTGGAGGGAATTCCCGTCAGGGCACAGCTGAGCGCTCTCACGGCATGCCCCTGAACTGTGCTTGCTTGCTGCAGCTTTGAATTTTTTGCTGGAGGTTGATGGCTGAAGGGCAGCTGCCTCTCTCCAGCAGCAGGGCTCCTCTCTCTCTCGCTCTCGCTCTCGCTCTCTCTCTCTCTCTCTCACTCTCACTCTCACTCTCACTCTCCCTCTCCCTCTCCCTCTCCCTCTCCCTCTCCCTCTCCCTCTCCCTCTCCCTCTCCCTCTCCCTCTCTCACTCTCACTCTCACTCTCACTCTCTCACTCTCTCACTCTCTCACTCTCTCTCACTCTCACTCTCACTCTCACTCTCACTCTCTCTCTCTCTCTCTCACTCTCACTCTCACTCTCACTCTCACTCTCACTCTCACTCTCACTCTCTCTCTCTATCACACGGGTGTAGTCAGCGAAGGGGGGGGGGGTGGCAAGGGAAAAACTGTTTTGTTCCTAGTGTCAACAGTTTTAGTCCGATTTGGTTCAACTCTTCTGCCACAGGCCTGTGGTAGGGCACTATCCACAGCTTGGTGGGTTTCCCAGACGATTTGTCTACTGTGGGTGTCTGTATGGGGACTTCTTCATGTATAAAGGGGCGTATCTCTTCTTCTGGGATGTAAAGGGGGTTCTCTGCTGGTTCTGCTTGTGTCAGTCTGATACTATCACTAAGTGGGCGCCCGTGCTTGTCTGTGCACGGAAGTTCATGCCCGTCTATTATGACTTTGGAGTCTGGAAACCTCAGGGCTTACTTGCGTATGGTAAGAAACGGCATGTCAATAATGGCATCTCCACTGATGTCACTTATCACGAAGTTGACGCTCGTCCTATGCCCATGAAGTTGCAAGTTAACTCACACTTACTTTTACTAGGAGTGACTGGGTGAGTGCCAGCTAGATATGCTTCTGAAGACAACTTTGAGAGCCCAGCATATTTGTTTGAGTGTTGGTGACCAGGTGCAGCCATAAATTTCCTTAGATAGTTCCTGTAAATTCCGAAAATCTAGCTCAAAGAAATTTATGTATTGCATGTAAATAAGCTGTCATAATTTATGATGTTTGAAAAGACCCCTGCGTTTAATAAATGGCTGAAACAGTAAGAAAAATTGTTGGATGAGTTTGGTTAACTAGATTTATGCAAACTGGTCAACGTTTATTATTATTCATGTTAATATTGTGAAACTGAATATATTTTCTTTAAATATAGCAACGTGAAACTTAGTGCATAAAATTAAAGTGTCGTTAATTCATTACAAGTTCATTTCTTACCTGGTGTACTCGGAGAATCCAGCATCAAAGGGGTTCCTGATGAGAACCAAAGTATGGGCAGCATGAGTATCACGGTATGTGTTCTCAGACTTCATAAAGGGGAAATGAGTTTTAAAATATATCACATGTTGAAAAGGAACATTGCTTGACTGTGCTCGTGCATTGTGACCTTTAAAGTAAGAACATAACATTACCTCTTAAACCCGTTTCACCGTAAGGTTTAATCACAAACTCAATGACTCATCGTGGGATCCAGTTTTGCCATACTGCCCAAACAAACATGTAAAACACAATAGCAAGATTGGGTTTGCTCTCTACACCCACATTCACTAGCAGTAACGACAAATCCTACACTTCCTACAACTGAGAATAAAAAGCCCAGAAGCATTGTATTTGGTAATAAATATTACTGACAAATGATTGAAGATAGGTGTGCAAACAATACAAAGAATTTAGTCCCATACCTGTTATAGCAAACATTGTTTTCATACACCACGCACTTCCAGACCCTGGCACTGCTGCTAATAAATGTATTCCGCGGTTTGCATCCAATGGTTCGAGTGAGGGTTCCAGAAGCAATGATTCACAGCTGCTATTTATTTTGATATTCTCCAATGGCTGGACACAGTTCCAGCATGTGGACTGCTTGGCAGAAGATTTGTCATACAGTCGTAAGTGATGGCTGTAACACAGTAATATATTAGTCAGTGCACAAATCACGTATTAGCGGTAGAATGACATTAGTTTGAGAGTGATTAATGTTTGACCTAAAAATATGACTTTGCTTGTAGTTATGTGGGGGACTTAAAGAGTGTAACTGAGCAGTGTCCCCTCCCACCCCCACTCCTTGCTGTAGTTACCCTAGCACACTGTTAACATTCCTTAACCATGGCTTTATGGTAGACCGGGTATCCCTCATCTTTAACATGTATACCTTATACTGGCTTTATACGGGTTGTTATATCGGCTCAATATGCTTGATTCTCATGTGTTATTAAGGGCTTATCCTGAACCAATAACCTGACCGAATTAGTTGTAGAACCTCAGAAAGGAAACACTGAGGCCCAAGGATCTACAAACCCACCAATACGGTAAGAAGAGTAAGCATGACAAACATAGAAATTCTACCTGAGGAAGCTGGCCACTTCCCCTCTACCTTGACTGGCTGTGAGCTGTATAGAGCTCTGCTAAACATGTATATGATGACTAATTGATAGCTCTTGTTTACAAGGTATTGTAGAATGTATTGTCGTTGGTATGTTTCATGCTTTGTTTTCATGAGATTGGTTCATCCTTAATAAGGGAGTGAGTGTTCCTCTTAAACTCCTATGAAAGGAGCAGTAACACTGTAAGTGGTTAGAAGTTTTGTGGATATTGTGTATATATTATTATATTGCTAACTAGAATCGCATTGAATAAAGTATTTACAGCTGAACTATTGTGTGGTTAGTCTGAGTAGAGTATTCATTGCCATTGTGTAATGGATATTACATAGTGTGGCCATTGCTAGATTTAGTGTCTGAGTAGACCCCAAGGGGAGTTGACTGCGCAGAAGTTAACGGTTGGGCCTGGTGCAGTTCTGATTGGGTAATTTTTTTGTTATGATACATAATAGTGAGTCAGAAAGAGTAGATCCAAAACTTTAGCATTAAAAAAGTGAACTATGAAGACAATACTTTTCCAAGTGGTTTGTTATATCGAAGAAATTACTAATAATTACACATCTTAATGTAACAGCAAAATCTAACTGTATGTAAACACACACCTGGGCGTAGCTAGTAACATGGTAGCAATCACAAGTGTTACAGCAACCAATGCCAGAACTTTGGGAGTTGACATAATATCTATCGCCTACCTGAAAAATAAACAGTAATAAGTATGCATGAAGTTCAAGTGAGTACTGTTGTAGTGGAATTCAATTTGGCTTCTACGAAAAACCAACAATCTCGAGTATTCTACCTCTCTCCAGAGGAGACATTGCCGGTAGGACAGTGACAACTAGTCATCATTTATTGTCAGATCAATTGGAAAACACAGAGCCCACATCTCAGACAAACTACACAGAGTGTCAGCTTGCTAAATGGCTTCATTTATAATCACCACGTCCTAGGGAGACAATCCTCTAGAGCGAATGAATGCAATGAGTTACATGAATTCCAACCTTTGTATAGGAAGACTGGCAGGAAGTTGTTTTCGTATAATATATTAATGATACATTAACAGAGAGTAAATGGTCCAATGTGAATACGTAAATAAATAGCCAACCAATGGTAAAACAATAATGAGTAACACCCACAAAGAGACAAGTCTAAGGGGCTGAGTCATTTCGCCATTGTCCAATAATAACTTCTCTACAGCCTTGGGATTATTCACAACCTGTGGTCAACGGTAACTCTTTTCTAAGGAAAGAAACTTCTGATGTCTGGGCTGTATTCAGGTTCTCCGGTTATGGCGGCTATCTTGTGCCAACCAGTTATGCTCATATCAAATAAATACCGGCACAGCAGTGAGCAAAACCAGCCCAGCAGGTGTCAATACTTGCCCAACCGGCTGTGCTACCGGCACATCAACTTGCCTTAGGGTGGGGGGAGCACTTTAGCTCATCCAGGATTGGTGCTTCTGAGGTAAGTATGGGTTTTACAGGTACCATGCACCAATATCTACTACACTATGCACCTGTTTTGACGTGGTTAGGCGTCTGAATACAAATGACAGCTCCATTCAACTTTGAATGACATGTGTGAACTAATTAAAGGGCTTAAGACACTTATTTTTGGTTGGATTTTTTTTCATTGAAACTTGTCAACTTGAAATTTGTTTAGATAAACTAAAATGAGTTGCTTTCTCCTGAGTGAGTCAATTCCTATAGATGCATTTGCTTTGTTTTTCAAAAAACAGAAATACTTCTATGAGCTATAAAAATAACTTTTAAACAAACATTGATATTGTTTGTGGAGAAGTAACGCCACTCAAATATTTCAATTTTCAATGGAGATTCCTTCTGTTGCTATCAGTTGTGCATAACTAAATACTTTCAAGCTGTCCTTTTAAGCAACCAGAGCTAATTGCTTTCCTAACAAAACACTTAATCTTGTTGAAGCTTGAATTACTTAATGGACATTATACAAAAGTTTGTTAACTCATTCATCAGTTCTTGAAACCTAAGAATAAGTGTCGCTACTCAATTTTTCAGGTTGTAAATATGAAATAATGCTTTCAATAAGAGGCATTCGACGACTGTGTTTCCTTTGTGATGCCATCAATCAATAGTCGCATTTTTGGTCACCTTTATCAGTTTAATGCAAAGCAGATGGATGCTTTCTCATTAAATAATAAAAATTGATATGTAGATGACGAAAAATATTCTTTTCCCAAAGCAAGAAATTATCGCATTTTCTCCAAACGGGATCAGAGTATTGTTGATTGAAATAATTGTTTGGCCTCAGTGACACTCATGTTTAAATAATATTAAAATGATTAAGTAACATAACATGGAAATGACTGTAATATTTATTAACAAATAGCAAATGATTAAAGTGGCTGATAGGATTCAAGATTGTATGCTGTGCAGGTAGAATAGATAAATAGAAAAAGTTGACATCAGAATAATTGTGGAGAAATTACTCAAAAAATTAGAATTTGCTTCTTCTGTATCCACCCCTAGCCCTCATTCAATGCTCTCCTTTATTACCTACACCTCCATCTCTTTCCATGGGAGGGACCAATCATAGGAGGAAGGGTTGAGGAGAAAGGCAGCAATAAGTCTGCCCATATTCATTCATTGTTGTTGATGATGGATAGACCAGCTAATAATAATCTGAATGTAAGCTGTTGCAATTGTTGCCAGAAAACCTTTGTAATTAACAGCAAAATTTTCATATTCAAAAGTGTAGCTAGCCATATCTAGCTTGCAAATCTGTAGTAATGAATTGGAAAAAAATTATTTCTCTAAGTTAGGTTTTCGTTATTGTTGAAGGAAAACAAACATTTCTTAATTTTGCCAGTTAATAATATTGTGGTCGACTTTGGTGCATGTCGGTAGTAAACTGCACGTTTGGCAGCAAACACCAACAATCAGTGCACTAGAGGTCCACCTCCAGCCATTGTACAAAGGCTCGGCGGGCTAACTTGATGCGCCGGTGGCATGGCCTGCAGGGCCGGTCTTGACCCCTGCATGGCCAGTAGTGACCCCTGACTGATCTGGTATGTTTATACTGGGCCGGTACAAGATGGCAGCCTTAGCTGAAGATCTTCAAAACCGCCTAGGAGCCTATTCTAACCCTAGAGATGGAAGTACCCTTCACTGAGTTAACAGATGTAACGACCATAAGCTTAAGATTGGACAATGCAGATAGGACTCCGCCCTTTCGCCACTTGGCACCCATTACATTTAATCGCATTCCATGATTTATTGGTTACTTATATCTTTATTATTATTAGTCTACTCACTTCCTGTGCATGTATTGTTATATGTAATATCCAAATCACTTCCTGCCAGCCTGCCTATATAATGGCTGGCACTTCTGTACCTCATTGCATTCATTCATTCATGTCTTGCCAATCACCCTAGTGGGTAGCCACCCTAGGACTTTGGTACTAATGAATAAAGCCTCTATTCAAGCTAACACTGTGTGGTTTGTCTGAGCCGTGGGCTCTGTGCTTGCCAATTGATTCGGCAGTAACTGACCACCAGTTGTTACTGTCTTACCAGCACAGTGTCCCCTTTGGAGAGAGGTAGAATACTCGATATTAGTTGAATTTCGTGGTAACCAGGCCGAAATCTATTAAAACATTTTGTATAGCAAGTAGCACATTTTATTCAGTACCATTTTGATATGGCCAGAGTTTCAATTAAAGCTACCTAATGTAAAACAAGCCAGAAATATCCAGCTTCTAAAAGTCGAACAAAATCACAACATTGCCAGTTGAAAACTAAAATTACCAGTTTTATTTTGTCACACTTCTGCGGAAGCTATAATGTATTTTTTGTTTTGTTTGTAGATAAAGCAGAATTTAGAGTGTTCAATTCAGTTTTTGGAAACCATCCAAGAAAACAGTTTTTGTGGACTAAATTGTTTACCTAAATAAACTGTTATACTAGCTGAACTATTTGATGTATAGAAATGTTCAGTGTTTACAGTTCATCTTCTCAAAGTTTGTAATTTCACCAGTGTACACTATGATCTCAAAAACTTTTGCTGCATAGTTTCAATTTTCATAAAAGCTGACATGTTGTCTAATGAGAGAATGAAAGAAACAAGTTGCATGTGCACACAAAATCACAGTTGAACCACGGCGACTAAAATTTCAGTGTAAAAACGCTTAATTTTGTTATCTCGGAAAATGTACGAATGCTATTATTATTATTATGGATAGCGGATGTTAACCACCAAACATAGGTATACTATTATTTAGTGTATGTAGAACTTACATCAGTGTTAATTATAATTGTAGAGTAGTAAAAGTTTTTGGATTTTTTGAAGCTTTTTCTCTGAGAAACCAAGGGAGAGTCTGCCAAGTCTCCACTCGGTTTATAAACCAAATCTCCTACACCCTAATTGGGTGTTTGAACCCAAGTTGATATTGAAATAGAGTCTCATAGACTAAAGCCTGTAGTACTTGTTCAGGCACTCCCCTGAGTAGAGGCCCTCTATGTGGGTCAGAGACACGCTCTAGAGTTAAAGCTACCAACAGACGCCTGGTTGCTTCTTCTGCTAGCACTAAAGAGATCAGTGCTGCCTTCCTTGTATTAAATACAAGACAGGGCTGGTAGTGACCCGGTAGGGCCAGTGGTAACCTTTACCAGGCCTGCTCAGGGTCCTAAAGATAGCTGTGGAGCCTCAGAATGTCAAGTCCACGGCTTAGCTATCTCCAGATGTAGAAAAAAATGGACCCCATGTTATGGAAAGCCCTAGAGCTTAGCAGGAGATTGAGCAGCATACAAGCAAACAGTTTAACCATTAACTCCACCCCTTTGTACATGTACCTGGGTGCCCGTTACATTTAACTCTTTTTACTACTAGCATTTGTTGCTAAATTTAGCCATGCATTACTATCTGTCCAGTTTACATTTTTTCAAGACAATAGTTTTCTGTGATCCAGCCTATATAAGGCTGGATCTTCTCATCTTTCCTTGCGTTTGTTCACTGCGCTCATTCTTTCCATTATACTCTAATAGATAACCACTCTAGAATAGAATACTAGTAAATGTGCTGTACACCAATGATTAAACTAGTACAATGTCTGAGCCACGGGCTCGGAACTAGTTGGTAAAGTGGTTGTACAAGTGGCACCTGCCGTACTGGCAGTGCTCCCTTTGGAGGAAGGTAAAACACTCAAGAATAGTAGCATTCTGTGGTGACAAGACCAACACCTATAACTGTATCCTTTTTCAAGGTGAAATGCTGGTGAGCCAATTTTTACCACTGGAAACTGTAAGCAGGAATCCCCAAGGATGATGACAAATTGAGTGTTGCACTAGGCATTTTACTACTCATAACTGTCTTCCCCTAAGTTTCCAGCTAAATATAGCTTCAAAGCTTCTAGCATTTCAACCTTATCAATTTAGAAAGACTGAACTCTTTTGAAGCAGGAAAAAATTCAGCTGAAATGCATTTCAGTTATTGAGTATCTGCTCCAGACACGAGACAAACTCGCATCTACAAGCCTAGAGATGTTTGTGGGAAACTTGACAAAATACCACCACTCTCGGAGTTGGGGTGCACCATACAACAAATATTCTTGTACATTAACTTACACTGATTGTTGGCAGCCTTTGAAGTGCCATGTGACTTTCACTTCTCAGCAAATTTTTATTAACTTTTTTTGTTTAATTGTTTCCATTGTTACGTCCGTGTTTGGTAACTCGGTTTGTAAATTATTCAGTACACCTCATTTTGTCTACCACGGTTGTCATTTCTGTAAAACTTGAAGGGCCCGGGTCATCCATAATGGTGGTATTACTGGCCCGCAAGGTTGCCCCACATTACCTACTATTACACTCATTTAAGCAAAAAAGCTTTGAAAAAATCAATAAATAATATAAGTTATGTTAAAACAATCAAGTTTATTATTGACTAGTAAAAGCTTGAATGTTTATTGATAAAATATTGGTGAAATAAAATCATTATGAAGGCTCCAATCAGTTTACAGCTGGATTTACATCCATTTAAACCATGTTTGTTTGATGTTTATAAACAGATTGTCTTTAATAGACTGGAACGGTGAATGAAACTTGGCCTAACAAATATCATGTAATTAAACCTTTATCACAAAATTATAAGAGACTTTATCTTTAGCTCATGAACTACGCTTTTTGATATTCTGAAGATGGTTTTGTATATCAAACCATTCAATGAACCCATTAAAATGCATTTTTGAGTGGGTAACAGCAAATACAGAGTTAAGCTGCGTACACACTAGAACGATTTTTGATCAAAAAATCGTTAATGTTGGAGTTGTTTCCTTTGTCGGCCGATGGTTGCGTACACACTAGTAAATAATTTCGGCCGAAAAACATTTGCTCTTTGGTGAGAGAGATAGATAAATTTTGTTTTTCAGCATAACCATAGAACTACTGTTGATATTGCTCTCTGTTATTTCACATTTATTCACCATGTCTATGGTTGTTATTAGTAAATGCACTAGCTGTGGCTGCGGCATTATTAATTATTTATGTTGTTCTGAACAGAATTTTTTATTTTTTTTTAGCTTTACCAAATACTTATTTTAATTAATTAAAATTATTTCTACATTATTCATTAAACTTATGCTTATCAATGATTGATCAATCATGCTAAAATAAAAATGGTAATACATAAATCATAAATTTTCCTAGTGAGTTTTAAAATAATAATAATTATTATTTGGTTATTGCTGGGAGAATTGATGATTTTTCATTATTCTATCATCATTGTTTGTGACCACAAGCTACTTCTGAACTGATTTTGTGATGTGGTTTCCTTGATAATCTGCTAAAAATCGTCGGGGATTTTGAGCAGTGCTCAAATGGCAATAACGCCGGCCGATGTGATACAATATCGGCCGTTATTGCATTCACACTAGGCCGTTTTGTATTTGCGCCGATTTCGGCCACAAAATCGTCCTAGTGTGTACGCAGCTTAAAACCAATATTTGACAACCTCATTGTATTTGGAGAACATAGCAGTGAAATCGATGCAATTAATCATCATTGATTTAACCTGGCGCTTATCCCAGTCAAGCAAGTCAACAGCTAGATTAAGCAAATAATGAACACAAAATGCCTAACTAGTGCTTTGCATTATGTAACGGTTGTAAAAATATTATTGGTTCTTATTGCTCAGCTGTTACTTCCATTCTTATAAGCAGCTGGTAGCTAATCAAGATTAAATACACTTATTAAAACAGTTGTAAATTTCCTATCAAGTTTTTTAATCACCTATAATAAACTGGTTAGGTATTTTGTGTCTTAATAATCTAGCACTGTTTGCAGCGTTGACCATTAACAGCTTTGGCAAATTGTGTTGAATTTAATTTTATTAGTATCAAATTTATTTGCTCACACTTCTGCAATTACAATCAATAAATACAATTTAGTATTTTATGATCAAACACTTTTTGTCATCAGTTGTCGAATCGATCATGCAACATCTTATTTTCTTCAACAACAGTTCACTGTACGTAATTTTACAGCTTATACATCCACCATTTGCGTAACAAATTCCAATCAAGTATATTCAAAATACAACCCAGTTAACAAAGTTATAGCTTTGATTAGTTTTCAACATCTCTGTGAGCCAATAAATACTTTCAAAGCAGTTATTGTCAAGTATGCGCATTAGAAAAGGAAACAGAGGTTTATATGTAGGAGGCCACTGATCTATTATCGGTAATGCCAATAAAATACCGACCCAATAAATATTCCAGCATTGATAACAAAACATTCACGCGAGTCATTAGTTTTTCCTACACGTATAGCATTAGAGTAATTTTATATATTACTATTGCAATAATTTAATAGAGGTATTTCATAGAAGAAACAAAGACATGCCACGTCAATTTTTATTGCACGATGCTGGTCAATTGTGTAAAAGAATATTGCCCGCATCACAAAAACAATTTTACTTCGTTTGTTGTCTGCACTCACCTCCGTTAGCATGCTACTGCCTCTTTGTCAGCATCTACCTAATGTAGTATCTAATGTTTACAGGCATATGCAGCTAGCAATTCTCTGAACAATGCTGTGTGATCGATTTTTATATACAGTTTGTTTGCTTTTACACTTTTTATTATGCTAATATTATACTAGACTAGGATCACTGCCTGACAACTTAGTTTAAACTATTAGAGTTTTAAAACAACAGTTGTCTTGTTATCCAGTTGGCTAAATGTATTTCAGTGTATCAGACAATCTGCTGTGATGTTATATACTGTCTGGATAACTTTATTGTAGGAAATGGTCTAATAGTTGTTATTTATCTAATTTGGACCCAAATAGAAGCCATTTCCTGAGTAAAATTTTCTCAAAACGTTTCTGTAAGAAGCTAATCTGATATACTACATAGCATTATATTCTCTGTTACAGCAGATGCACTTCATGTTTGGACCACACTGTTATCTGCAATTAGTGACACTTGGATATTGGCCAGATCAGTGCAACTAATGAATATTCACAATTCAGTTGGTGATTATATGGAATAGCAAACTGTGATAAAAAAAGGAAATGGTGTACCCCAACCGTCGATACTTTCCGATGCAAATTAGATGGACAGATTCAAGTATACAAAGTTATAAATATACAAGTTAGGGACTTCGCATGAAAGTAAAAATATGTTTGTACCAACGTCAAAGTGAGTGAAAGAATTGATTAACAGAAAATGAATTAAATAAAAACTAGTTCAAAAGCAGGAGACTAGCACCTTATACTTTTGGTGCAACAATTTATTGAATGTCACATGATAGCTAATGCTAGTGTTAGTGCCTTGCATATTCTGAAAGAGAATCCATTTCACAAAACAAACAATTATGTAGTACTTATCAGGTTAAAGCATTTACAGGGTACAGAGCAAATATGCTGAAAGATAAATTGTTCAGGCAATATTTGACTATTCACTATTTTTGTACTTGCACACACATTATGTGTATTCTTAAATTAGCAGCAATATTAGTGAAGTTGCATTGACATACAGGTACTATACTTTGAATGTTTCCTCTGCTTTTGGCCCACAAACACAATTAAACACCTGACCGCCAACAGCTAAACTTTCGTCATTGATTCAACATCTAATGTGCCAATGAAACTGGCTACAATAAACCATCTTCTTCAAAACAGAAAGGAATCAAAAGTGTTAGACAATGTAATAATATACCCAAACTATACCTAAAAGTTTATCACAGCAAAAACACATCTTGTTTCAAGAGAATAAGACTGTTCAGATCCCAATTAATTCTGTCAGGCTAATATTGAAGTCTGGGGTTTCAAAAAATATAAGGTGGAATGTATAAACAACAGCAAATGCGATATGATTAAAATAACTCAAGAATGGCGACGGTTCTCATCAGAGTACACACAGCAGGAATTGTTTAAGATTTTTAGGATCAATTGAGTAATTTTGTGTGCTTGCTTGATAAAAAAATACAATTTCAATTTCACATCAGAGTTATTTTAGGTAGAAAAGACAACTCCATCAACACAAACAACTGCTTCCAGTAAAAAGTAGTATTGAACTAGTAAGGACTTCTGGTGTTGTAAAAGCTTAATTTTTGTCCTATAACAAAATCTTTGGTATTGGGGCTTTGAGATGAGTGTTTTAGCTTCAGCTTAAATAATTTATTAAGTTGGTTCATTGAAAAGTATTAATTTTTTATCATAATAAAACCAAAAGAGCAAATTATATATATTTAATTGCACTGCCTTGGTCTGCTAACTGTTTCTAGGAACAAACTACTTGTGAGAAAGATGGTCTCAGTCTTCATGGGATGACTAATTTATCAATGGTGACATATTGTAACGGTTTTCCCCATGTTAGAGGAGGAAGACGATTACTGGTACTGCAAGATGCTATTGAATACTGGCTTACTCTGTAATTTCGTGGTAGCGATGGCTACAGAGTGACAAGGCAGTGTGGTCTCTCTCTGATACAGAGAGTACTGAATGCTGCTAACTAGCAGACACAACTAAGTTCGGCAACTGGCCAAACAGATTTCACAAGTTTGACAGGGTAGCAGTACTTTATTATACTAGTTACTAAAAACAGAACGCACAAAATTGTATACTATGTATGAGCGCAAAATTATGGTAAGTCTCTAGGTCAGTATCGAATGACAGTCCAACGAGTCTGGCAGTGTATTCTTCTAGGCTGGTTGTTGCCGCTTGAATCCTAAGCGTTTCTTCTACTTCTTTAAGGTATATGGAGTGCCGTTTGTAAAAAAATTCCAAAATTTGTTTCAATTTCCCACATTCATTATTGACTTTAGGGTGTTCATTTTGTACTATGTGCTTCATTACACACTTTAGCATATTCATTCCACTTTATAGTACATTCAAAATGCACTCTAGCGTATTCATTATACTCTTTAGTACATTCATTATACACTCTAGCATATTCATTCCGCTTTCTTGTATATTCAAAACACATTCTAGCACGTTCATTCTGCTCTTTAGTACATTCAATATACACTCTAGCACATTCATTCTATTCTTTAGTACCTTCAAAATATTATATTTTATCATGTTCATTCCACGTGGATTTGCTTGCTCTTGAAGATATTACATTCATTCTGAACGATTGCACCTTCATTCTCAACGATCGCACCTTCAAAACACACTATCGTACCTTCATTATGCACGAGCACAGTGTTCAAATAGTAATGCGAAAACACAGTCAGAATCGCTTTACACCATATATATAATATTTTTACAAACGGCGCTCATGATTATCATTGTGCGCCGTTTGTAAAATAATTGCTACCAAATCTACAAAACCGTTTAGTGCGGCTGTGCATTTGACCAATGAAATTGCTTTACACAAAAATGTTTACAGTGAATCCATTTTTATTATAGACAAAACTGTCTGGCGCCTTTTTCATACCAACAATTGACATATAATAAATAATGGGATTACGGTAATGGCAAGTTTTTTTTAAAAGCTCCGTGTTCTTATGTATATTTTCAAGGTAATTATTGAGCAGCAATAGAAGTTTTGATGTGATTTCATGGCTAAACATCATTATATGACCGGTGTGCGTGTTTTTTCATCACAATAATGATCATTTGATAATAATAATAATAAATAAATATTATTATTATTTAATTATAATAATAATAATAATAATAATAATAATAATTGATAATAAATAATAATAATAATAAATATATTATTATTAATTTTAATTATATAATATATATATTATAAGAAAAATGGCAACAGCAATAAATAATGATAATTATTATTAATTATTATTAGTAGTAGTGAGTAGTAAGTAGTAATAATGAGTAAATTATTTTTATTTATAGTTATTACTACTACTACTACCACTACTACTACTATAATATATAATATGTGATATATTATATATATTATTGTTGTATATAATATCTAATAATAATAATATATGTAATATATATCACATTATTATTATAATAATAATTATAATTAATAATATATTATAATTATTATTATAACAAACAACAATAATGATAATAGTAATGCAGCTACTACTAGACACTAAAATATAAGTTATACTCATAATTTAATAATAATTAATTAATAATAGTAATGTGTGTATGTGTTTATTATTATTAATATTATAATTTGGTTGCTTGGTTTGTTTAGTTAGTTAGTTAGTGGCTAACAACACACACACACATACATACGCTGACAGTGTGACATCACATGAGATGATGATGGCTGTTTCACATCAACCTGTAAAGGTTTTCTTTTTTGCAGTGTTAACAATTTTCAGTTTTTATCAAATGTGTTTGCTTGGTGGTATGATGTAAGCTGCTGTCAAATTGTTCTATTTATAATTCAATCAGCCGGTGTCTGTAAATTCAAACTTTTAACCATTATCAAAGCTGCTGATAGCTGACAACCTGGTAGTGTAGGCCCACCACAGGTTCACTTAAGGTGCAAAGTGGTTATGATCACACAAACGCTGCTTTCTACAGTGACGGAGAACACAATTAGGTTGAAAGCTTAAGGTCTACAGTAAATTGCAAAGTAGTATTTTTTTATCAAGAAATTGCAAGCAACACACCAAAGAACAAATCACGAAAGTTGAGAGCAACATTGTATGACATACCCGTCAATCAGTCAATCGTTCTATTAATATCTTAATATGTAAAACAACAAGCAGTGTAATCAGGAAAAACATTGTAGATCTCTATAAATCAATGCAACTAATAATATATATTTAATATTACACATATGGATTGTCCAGTACTGAGTAGTAAGGCGAGATGTTATTATTGATGAATATAAATTGCCCTAACAATAATTAATAATGATAATTAGTTGAATATTACTATATCAAGTATCATATTTATTATTTATTTGAATGATATCTACAGTAGTTCGGTTGTTACAACAGTATTATTATAATCACAATGTAGCTAGAACAGGTGTAATTTTTAAATAGTTCTAATCTTTTTGCAGGGTTTACTATCAACAAGAACAATTAATAACAGTGTGTAAAAAATAGTTTTTTTATTCGTTTTCTATGAGAGCTGAATGAATGATGCTGCTCTGCAAACACAAAAGTGAGGAGAAACAACTGTCCCTTGATGAGAAAACAAGCATGAAGTTGCATAACAAGCAGGAACATGACAATGATGTTCATGTATGATTGATTGATTCCTATAATTGATAATAACACAAAATTGGATTCGTAGGTTACCAATATTTAGAAGATAACAAATAATGTAAATGTGATAATAATTATTATTTATAGGTAATAATTGTTATAATGAATAATAATAATAATAGGAATAATATTCAATTAATAATGTATAAATAATAATGTAGCAAAAGTGAGAATTTTCACAAAGGGCTCTGGTTCGTCATCACTCATAACAATATCACATTTGCTGCTCAATAAACAGTAAGAGCTGGAATAATTTGCTATCCAAAAAGGTGGAGTCAGTGCACGACTAATTCTTTCTTTCAAGTTGATTTAAAATAATGGTTTGGACTTTTTTTCTCAATCATGAAACCAGAATAATGGTGTATGGTGACATAGTTTAAAAATACTTGCAACACACATCAATTTCACATAACTTGAATCATTAGCAGCGGCTATATGTGAAATGTAATTTCATCAAATCAAGTCTCGCAGCGCAATTGCCTGATTGACAAGCTGAAGCTTTGAACAACCATTCATCTGAAAGCGCAGAATGTTTCCTAGCTCTCTGTGAATTTTAAATCAAACTTTTAAATTTTCATCAAAGTCATAAAGTTAAAATATAGTGCCAAAATATAGTGCTTTTATTTACACTTATATTGTAAAAATGTGAATTATAAACTATTTTCCTTGCACCGTTCATTTTTCATTTGAAATTTAAATATCAAATAACTTAGAAATATTAATAATAGCTGAAAGTTAATCATGGAAATGTAATCTTGAAATAGTTTAAATAGTAATAACATAGATACTCCCAAAAATATATATATTTTTGCGGGTACCAATGAAATCTATCAATTTTTTTTCATGATGAGCATACTACTTATTTGACATTATTGATACTTCGCTTTAGGGGAGCCTAATACAGATTTTTTTTTGTTCAGTCATCTGTTTATAAAAACGAAAAATAATAAATAGTAGGTAAAATAAAAAACAGAGCGGATTGGTTTCTTTTTTTTCAAATCATGCATTTCTGATTCGCATTAGCAGCAACACACTAACACCAATAACCCGTTTCAAAGTGTAAATAATGCACTTTCCATAATATTAGTTACCAGTATCTGTGAGAGTATACCACTTATTTTATTACCATTTCATTTATGCAGCAAAACCAAGTGGCACTTCAGTATTTCGGATGTCTGCCATATATAGGATAATTTAAGCGACTGTGCATCCTGTATACAACTACAAAAGGTCACATAAGCTCTCTGGTCTGAAAGAGAACATTTTTGAAGTATAGGGCATGTTATCTTTAATAAACGTCTTATTTAATTACTGCTGAAAGAAGTTGAGCATGATGACTTGCATTTTTGTAAATTTTTCAAATGATTTAGGGCGTGAGTGTTAACTTAAAGTTTATTTAGGTCTATAAAAGTTTAACTGAAGTGTTCAAATCAAAGATTTTCACTTTCACAACTGGTCAAAAGCGGGATGGGGAGTTTATATTTGCAGTTTTCTTTCAGTGGGGCATTAGATGGGCAAACAGTACTAATTTGCTAAAGGTTTGATTGGACAGAACTAAAGAACATAGAGCCCGGTCTGATCATAAATATTCATGTCTCTTAGAATGTCTTCTTTGAATAAGGTAATATAAAAACTGGTCTTCTCCTTTGTGATGCTATTGCGATATCTTGCAAGATGAATGCATCTAAACATTGTTTTGTCTGACCTTAAGGGTTTCAGGGCTCTCCCTAGAGGGGCGGCAGGGGCGATTCGCCCCAGTGTCATTATATAGCACCCCAGTTTAAGTATCAAGAAAAATGGCAAATTGTACAGGGTTATTACTTTATGTTCAAAGAAGTTTTTCAGCTTTGCTTCTTCACCACTAAGCAAGCTACCCCTTTTTCAAAGAATGATTAGCTTAACACCAGCAGTAATAACAACTTTGAAATTCAAACAGTCTTAATATTTATTTCCAAATAAAAATTGCTCAGTAATATTTTTTTCCCTATTAGCCATGTGCACATTGAATACTCATTGTACATTAGATAACAACCAATCACGAGCAGCAAAAGTGGTTTTCAACCAATAGCGCTGCAGGGACTAGACATAGCTTATTAAGACTGGCAGGCAACAGTAGCTGCTAATATTTCTATGTATGCCAAGTTTATGTGTGTTGCGAGTGTTTTCGGACTATTCCCCAGACGTCAGTTTTTGTTTCCATGGCTGAGAAAAGAATCTCTCAGTCAAAAAAGAATGAGTTCTGCACTAAGTGTACATTATTTTGGATGCCAAATGATTCCAACTCTTACTGCTTAGTGGGCAATAAATATGATATTATTATGAATGAAGACAGACCAGAGCCATCTGTGACACTAGTAACTAAAAATAATTAATTATTAAATAATAATTAATAAAACAAATTATTATTATTATTTTATTAATTATAAATATTATTATTTATTTGTGTTATTTAATATTTATTATTGTTGTTATTATTTATTATTATTTTTTACAAAATGACTAAAAATCCAATATTATGATCTTATTAGGATCAATCACACAACATCATGTTGCTGCTTATGATTATTATGCAATTTCATGCATATTTGTTTTCTTATTATTATTATTTATTAATTATTGGACAGTTAGTTATTAGTTAAGAAAGTTAGTTACTGTTTTTTCTCAATTCTGAGTTTGCATGGTAGCATTCAGCTCTCATATATAATAAACTAAAGATAAACAAAATATTTTTCATTGTATTGTTTTTGATTTTTCTTGTTGTTACCAAAGCCTGCAAAAATTTTATGACTGATAGGATTAATACTTGGTGCAAAACTTTCAAATTGGAAAATAATTGACAATAATAATGTGTGTAGTTACTCAGTCTAATGCATTCTTTAAAAGGACCTGTCCCTATTCATTTGCTGTAATAATAGAGCAAAGTTAGTTCTAGTAATCCTTTATTTTAACTATAACAAGTGTTATACTCAATTGTAGTCCATAATAATTAATAATTAAAAAGCAATAATATTGTGAGTGAAAAAAATATAAATTAATAAATATATTTATATGTTTGATAGCATAATAATGGGATATGTGGATTAATTTAATCAGCTATTTAATAATTAAACAGTATTTTGATAATTCAATAATAATTAAACTAATTAATTATTATAACATCATTATTATAATCTTTTCTAGTCTCTTCATCCGCTTGTTTTTATTTATCTCTTTACATGTTTAGCATTATTACTTGTTAGTTTCTCTTGGCATACATTAAGTTTCTATAGAGGGTCTATGGCTAGATTTTTTTCTCTCAGATGGGGCAGGTAGACATTTCAAAAAAGACTTAATCAAAGCAAAGAATTACCTGAACTTATGAGCATTTGGGTCAGTTAGCACAACATGTGTAGGTTACTCAAAACTTTAGATATGTCATGTGCTGTTCGTTGAGTATACAAAAATATCTACATGTTACGTTTTAATTAGGTCTACTAATAAAACAATTGATGATTTAGGGTTATGTTTGCCCTATCTTCGACAAAGACAATACAAAAATTAAAACAATTAAATTACAGACATGAACATAGTTGCTTGTGGTGCATACAGTCTTTGCCTTTCCCTAGTTAGACTAGCCCAAACTATATGACGAGCTACTAGAAACAAGATGCACACTGGAATTTTTACCTCAGTAATAGCCACCCCACCGTGACTACTACCTGTGTATAAAAATTGGTTTTCCACCCCACCATTGAAATTCCTAGGGAGAGCCCTGGGGTTTGTGGAAAGTAACAACAGAGACTAAGCTCCTCGTATTAAAATTATTCCTACTAACCTAGCAGTTTCCATCAATCCTCGCCACACAAAACAGTGCAAAACTTATCATCAAAAAATCCAAGACTACCTAAATGGGGTGGCTACACAGGCCGATATTTTGCATTGGAAGGCCTAGCAATGGGCGCGCCCGATGGGCGTGTCCACTTCGGCACATCGTGGGGCCTGTTCGTGAGCATAACCAGCATGTTGATCTATGCCCGATGCCGAAGAAACATCGGTGTTCTCTGATTGGTTGAAACAAAATATTTTCCCAAGCTCATCAAGTTTAACCATTTATAACGCATTTCCGTTAGAATTTCTGTCAAGTAGCATCCACTGCAGAATCCGAAGGATTTATTATGTTATAATAAAGTTTGAACAGTGAATTAATTTTACATGGCAACATAGAACGGCGGTAATTGATAATTTCAACATTACTGAGTATAAATAGAATAATTAAAATTAATAGCAAATACAGCAATAAAATAAAATTCATTATTACATCACTTATTATAAATAATTATTAATCGCAATATATGGAAGATTTAATAATAAACAGAGCCAGAAAAGATATTGAAAGCAATGTTTTCATGGTGAACAAAAAACAGCCATACATCATAGTGAAATTGTTCTTTAATTATTGTTATTATTGTGATGATTATTATATCATGGAAACAAATAATTCGCTATCGGAAGTGAAACAGGCAAAAACCCGCACTTTGTGCCGTATGATAGTCTAGTTCACTCGCAACTCGCCGATGTGCTCGAGTACATCGTCACGCTACTTCGGCCTGTGTAACCACCTGCACATAGCCATGAAGCATCGTATAGGCACATCGGCACCAAAACATCGGGGCAGTGTAGCCACTCCTTAACGCTGCTCCACACACAACGATTTTGTCATGGAAAACGAAAAACGGCTCCATTTTGCCCTATACTAACCGTTTTCCCCTTTATTTGTGATTGCTGAGTATAAAGCATGTTTGATTTTAGCCGGTCTCACAAAAAGTTATTTACCCCTGACGCTGATCGGTCAGTGTGGATGGCTGGCTTGAATTTTTCCGTACATAAGCTTTTTCCAGCAATGATTGCTCATGGGTGCACTATAAACTGTGATGGGTACCGTCTTGTGCGCAACCGTTGTGTGTGAAGTGAAGCGTCCAACCACCAACCTACCCCTCATTGTTCTTCATTTGTCAACATTCCTGTCTGTTTGTCTGTCTTTAAATATAGTAAACTTACTTGAAAATTGTCCGTGACAGCATTAGAAGATTACCTAGTGCATACTACATGTATATACCATCCTCATTGACGAGTGATTCCCAAGTCTGTCACATGCGGCCATGTAAATGCAGTAGATAAGACCAAGTTGAAACAAACTTCAATTGTTTAAAGAGTTTTTCGGGGTTTTGGTATACTCAGTTAACAAAAAGTTTTAAGGTGCGTTTATGCCTCAGCGATTCCGGGACCAATCGCCGTTTTGCCGAAAAAGTAGACAAGTGTGACAAAATTTGATGGCTCAGGGGCCAAAAAATCGGCTCATTTGAATTTTCTCGGCGCTGATACTTTTCCGTTGTCTCGTCGTGAACTGACCAATCACAGATCAGCTTGTAATTTGCTGGAGATGTCAATTTATTAAACATCGTGCAGCCACGAATGTAACATATGCAGGACTGCAATTATTAAAAAAGAAAATGATACCAAAACTTATTCGTTGTTGCTGGTAATTGTCCTATGCTTTGACAAACTGTTACATATTTGTTATTAATTTATGATTGTTAAATAATAATAATTAATTTATTTATTATAATGAATTTATTTGAAATGAATTAAATAATTATTTTTTATTATAATTATTATTATAACAGTTAATAATTTGTTTATTTATAAGCTTATTATTGGTTGATCATTATTATCATCATTGTTATTATTAGATCTAATTAAATAAGTAATTGTACCTAACCAATGATAAAATGATATCATTTATATTAATAATAATAATAATAATAGTTAGTTTTCCATCATCATCCATTTTCTTCTTTTATTATTATCTACTCTTCTAGTTATCTATCTGATGGTAATAAATTAAAACAGCAACAAGCAAATAATAATATAGTGGCAGTAGAGTAGCTGTTGTTATAATAATAACAATATATATATTGGTTTTCCCATTGTAAGAAAACCGGCTGACAACCGTAAATGGCCACTGAATCGCGTAGCCATAAAGGCGCATATCCATTTCGGCCGAGGAGCTCCGCCCTGTAATTTTCAGGCCTATATTCTAGGAGAGGCATAAACACACCTTTACGCTTCTTTGGATTGTCTTCACCCCGATTTTCCTTAGCCTCACTCTACTTTTCGCCATTTGTATGTTTCTACTCTATACAAAAATGAACTAATAACAATAATATTAGGAGATGGTGATAGTGTAGTATAGTGATTGTAATAATGGTGATAAAGTTTTATTTTTTTGCTATGATTGATCAGAGCAGTTATGCAGCAAACATGTGTGCGAAAATTTTTAGGAAAAGAAGATTAATATCGTAAAAAAATGATAGTTAATAAATTGATTTGTTCTTGAATTTACCCGAACAATCTATGGGCGGTAATATTTTGTCACAAACAATTAGTGCCATGTGCATTTTCATTATAATGTTTTGCTTGTAATAAATGACCTTGCGCTGGTGCAACTCCAGCAGAAGGCCCTTGTGTTGTAATGAGGAAGCTTTCCATTAGTGCTTGGTTATTTGTTGCAGCACTTGAAAACTTTCAATCTAATATGTAAGTGTAGATCCGTTTCGCGATGTGAGACTAAAACTCCTGCACTGCCAAACCAATCTGAAAATTTCATGTTCAAATTCATCATTACATTTTCTAGGTTATAACATTTTAATTTTACTTGAAGATATTTTCGATAAAAACTTTATTTTTATCGGTTTCCTCAAGTGGTACCCCGCCATATTTCTTGCCTTTCGTGTCATCTTCGGTTAATTTTGTATATGTTCCACTTTACTATAGCCTTTTGATTGGCCAAGGCTGTGATCAGCAAATCAAGTATAGTTATTTGTGCGTCTAAAGCTACGTTCACACTATACTATTCTCGGCCATGCGATTATGGGGAGGAATCGGGAGTTGCTCTGCCGATTATTTACACGAGTTCACACTTGCGATTTTTTGTGCCCGATATTGATAGCCTTGACATGTTGTCAAGACACCGCATTTCATTGATAACTACAGAACACCATTTTATTATTAATAATAATATAATATAGCTTATATTACCAGATAATTCAATAAATTATACCATTTCTTCACTCATCAATAATAAGAAATGAATTACAAATAATCATAATAATAAATAATGGTAAGTATACTCAATTAATTATAATGAATAATAAATAAATGATAACTTTTTTCAATGCAATTATTATAATCATGGCGCTGGTAATTGTTTTCTATTTATATTGATAATAGTTAGTATACCCACCTTAATATTCTACTTGTAAACAAGACTTGCAATTGATCAGGGAATTATTAAAAAATATTCTAAAATTGGTTAAATAATAATTATTAAGCAGCTGCAAGTTTTTTGAAAAGCATTCAATTGAAAATCTGTGATGTGGATGTTGATTGGCTAGACAGGCCGATAATCATACAGAGAATCATCACTGCCCGGTGAAAAAAAATTGGCCACCGATTGTGAAATCTTGAAGATTTCACTGTTCACACTTGCGAGCCGATTTTTGGCTCCGCCCACTCGGCCGAGAATCGCATAGTGTGAACGTAGCTTAAGAGTATCGCTTTGCTACAATCTGCTGTGTTTTATCAAATGTTTATAATGCTTTTCACATTGCAGCATTATCTCATTGCTGATGCCAGTTCTAATACCGCTGTTTACCTACTTGCCTTGATGACTGCCACTAATATTGAAGTAACATCAATTATGTAATAATACTAAACAACCTTATGTCTTAGTATTATTAGTACATAATTTAATCATGTGCCTGATTGTAATAACAATAATCAATAGTTATTTAGTATGATAAATAACAAAAATACTAGATGTCTTTATTAATATTCTTACTAATTATATTATCATTTCTAATAATTATTACTGTCGTTAATGTTGTAGGAATGAAGTACGTGGGTTGGTTTCCTTCTCTTTTTTGTTCGAGTCATTTTTTTTTTTTAAAAAGCCTTTGATTCTGCAAATTAATAACATGTTTTACATTTTTTATAAATGTTAGTATTGTTATATGTTTTCATCTTTGTTTAACCATATCTCTCAAATTACTACAGTAATTTCTCATTTCAAATGCTTCATAGAGAATAAACTGAGATGAAACTACTAAGTGGTAGATATGGGAGGTGTAACTCTTGAAAAAAATTGGTCCAAAAAGGATTAAAAACTATTCAGAACTTTGAGCGTGTTTTTTTTTATCATTTTCCCATTTGCGCTTATTATCACAGTCACTTCCTTATATCAATTAAACTATTTTAAAGAGCTGGAAAAAAGTAACCAAGCACTAATGGAAGACTTGATCCTAAATATTAGGGCCTTCTGCTGGATTTGCACCAGCGCAAGGTCACTGATTGCCAGCACAGCAGTATTATGAAAATATACACGATACACAAATTTTGCCAATGGGTTGTACTGGGGCTATCCCCCTTATAGGGTGCTGATGCACATCGAACCAGAAGAATCTACACAAATACGGAGCTGAGATGTTTCAACTAGAATAAACAGGCTATTGTAAACAGGGGCCATTCTAGAGGGGGGTTGCATGTGTCGCACAACTACCCTTTGCACTAAGCAAAAAAAAATTTAGGGGGCTCTCTGCAGAGCATCTCTAAAATAGATCCAAAAAAGATTTTTTTTTATAGTTATTCTTAGTTTATACAGCTCATAGAGTAGGAATTAGGTGGCCCTGTAAGTTTCTCCAGCCTCCCATTGAAGAGACTGGTCAGTCTGTGAACCACTTTGATTGTTATAAACACATTGATAATTCAATCATTTTATTAGACTATAAAATGATAATAATATTATTATTATATGTATTGCTGTACTGTGATTCTTTAAGTTTTAGTTCATCATTATTATTATTATTTTATATGCTTGGAAAGAAATTATTTTTCACAAACAATAGATTTTTTTTACATGTTTACCTACTTTATTAGCTGCGTTGTTGTGGTTCTTGCTCTCATTTCTTGGCTTAATTATGTGGGGCAAGGCTATTTTTATTAGATGATAATTGTTAATTATTTTTAATTAAGATGAGAATATATATTATAATACTTAATCATTACATTTATTTAAAAATGAAACCAATTTTTTTTACAAACAATAGATTTTGTTTATATGTTCACTTACTTTCTTTTCTTAATCAAGTTGTGGTGATTTTTGCTCAAATAACTTCTTAGCTTTATGTAAGACAAGACGTAGCCATTTAATTATTAATTTTACTCATTTGTATGTATGGGATGGACAAAATGTTTGAAAGTGCACCATTGAAAACATTTTTATGTTTTGTTAGGTAAAATATGAGTACTTATAACTGTTTAGTTAATAAAACTGTCTCAGTATTTTCTTCCAGTTTTCATAACTCACCAAAAACTTTTTGTAGTCACGGCTCATAGAAGATTAAATCAATTTTGATTGGACCATAATTCTGGCTGTTACATATATATATATCAGAGTACGACTGAGAAAAGTATTAATAATTATGCAGTAGTGCGTAGAAAATAAAAATAATTAAATAAATAATTATTACAGTGTGACATGACGATTGGGTTTTCAAAAATTTTTTCAACCTTTTTTTTTAAAATGCATGAAACATTTTGTAGTCCACTAGTAGTCCTTTCTCATCTTTTCCTACTATACTCTTCAGGGTTGGCACGGTTTAAACCCTGTTTAAAATCCTGTTTTTTTTTGGTTTTCATGGTTTTTTTTTTTTCATGAAAAGTGATATTAAATTAGGATGTAATGAAAGTTTGATGGATTTAGGGTACATTGTACACTTTTGACCTAACAAACAAGACAGTATAATATTCATATGGATGGTGTAGGTATATTGTAATAAAAAAAATACACAGCCCAGACACTGCCCTTTAATTGGTTGGACATGTCTATGACATTATAGGATCGCTGTAGATGTAACGAAAGTTTGATGCATTCAGGGTACACCGTACACTGTAGTTCGAAGCCTCACTCAGGCCAGGGAGAGAGTTAAACAGTAAGATCTAATCTTACATCATCAAAGACATGCAGATAATAATAATATAACATAATAACTATTGTTGTAATTTTGTTTTAATATACATCGATGTAAATTTCTGTAAAGTCTAAGTAAAAAAGTTAATTGTGATGCCATTTTCATTACATGATCGTATTATTTGGTGTTTCTGCCGCATAATGCAGTTAAAGCCGAAGTAGTGAAGCATTTATTTACGTGAAAATCATAAAAACCGGTTTAAACTGTTAAAACCCGGTTTATTGGCTTTTTTCCCCGAAAAACCATGGTTTTTGCCAACCCTGATACTCTTATTATTAGTGTATGTATGTGTATATATATATATACTAGGAGGTAAAATAGTAAAAGATGGTAAAACTATTGTACGACTACGAATTGTTTCATGTGCCTGAAGGAAGAGAGTGAGGGCACAATTGTCAGGTCAGCCTTCAACTGTAAAAATGAAGATGGGATCGGAAACAGGAAGCTCAGACGGAAAATATTAAATGCACAAGGATCGTTATTCTAATTCTATCCCATGCCAGAGCATATTCTAACACTGATAAACAATGCCACCCCTGTGCGGCTGAAAAATTCTACATCATTTTCCAACCAGAGTTGTCCTCCCTTAATAGTAGGAATGAAATTGTCACCACCTGCAGACACTAATAAATTTATCCTCAGCCGGGCATAGCTCTATGCCCTTAGTCTCTTTTGATGCTAGTGCTCAACTACCACTACACCTAGTAACAAATACGATCCTTGTGCATTTAATATTTTCGGTCTGAGCTTCCTGTTTCCGATCACATCTTCATTTTTACAGTTGAAAGCCGACCTGACGATTGCGCCCTCACTGTCTTCCTTCAGGCACATGAAACAATTTGTAGTCGTACAATAGTTTTACCATCTTTTACTATTTTACCTCCTAGTATTCAGCTCCTCGATCTTTTTCTTGTTGAGCACTGTTTTACTTACTTCAGTCGACTGGTTTTACCATCTGTCGGGCATCTAATATTAATAATCAAGTATATATTATTTATTAATTTAAATATTTTCATTTAGTTTATGCCCCTGTGCACTCCTTGTGCCCCTCAGCCACACTATTTTACTGATTTATTTATATATCGTTATCGTCATGATAACTACGTTTACAGTTAGTTTGTCATGGCACTTACCTATTTATTATTAATTATTCATCCACGTAAATGATAAATAATGGTGATAATAATTATTATTTGCAGCTGAATAAATTAATAATCATAATTATTAATGAAATCAAAACCATTATTTATTATTATTATAATTATTATTTTATTATAATTATTATTATTAATAATAATCGTCATCACCATTATAACAAACATACTAATAATAAGAGTCGTTAGTTACAACAACATTGTTGTAAAAATTGTGGTGTTGATGTTGTTGTTATCATCACCCCGGTTCTTTTGAAAAAAACAACTTTTCTTCAGTATTACAAACTGTGCAGTTACAGTAACTATAATTATTATTAAGCACTGTAATAACAATAATTATTAACGATAATTAATTATATGGTGGCAAAGCAATGATCATTTATAATAATTAATATTGATAAATAAATATGATTATTGTTTTTAATTCATAGCAGACAGTAAAAAATTACTATGTAAGTAGTATGTAGAATGAAAATAGTAAAAATTGAAGTTTAGTACTGAATAAAAGAATACAGCACAAAAACAAATGACAATTAATTACAAAATTATTATAATAATAATTAGTAGGAATATTATTTTTAATTATTATTGCACTGATTATAGATTCCTTCTAATAATAGTAAATACTATTAGTCAACAAAAATTGATACTATTGATAATTTCAATTATTTATTATGAATTAATCAGTGAATAAAAATTAAACTGAATTTATTGTGGCAGTATTGGGCAAATAGCACCGTTTAAAAAATATTTTATTATCATTTTTCAAAATATTTTTCTGGCATTTTTGATTGATTAAATTTACCTGTCAGAGTGTAAGTACAGCAGTTCGTACAGCTTGACCCAATAAATTGATAGTAGTTTGATTGGTAATCAATGAAAGGTGCTACTACATGTTAGGTTAACATTAGTATGTGTTATTGTTATTTGCCATCGCATTGTTATTATATGCTATGCTATTTGATTTAGATTGTAATTGCATACTCAATTTAATTTACTCTAATCATATTCTCCTGAATCATCATTGTACATTGCTCAACTTTGCTATATTATAGATGTGGATATAGAGTGCTGGCTACCCTGTGGATCTCTTTTTGTCAAGAAAGATTGAATACTCGAGAAATCCTATGCAACAAGAGTTATTCTTCCCGTGAAATGAGTTGCTCTTTCCGTGAAGTTGAATATGCAGTGCTCCACCATGTGGTCTACTGAGGAAATACACAAAGACGAAGGAAGACATTTCACATAGAAGAGACAGTTGTGATGAATTTGACCCTGAACCATCTATGTACTGAACATGATGACCATGTTCTAGTGGATAAGCATAGTATAATATCTTTGAATGTTTTTGTTAGAAAGGAAATCACTCTGTGTACTGATGTAAACAATAAGTGACTTTTTACCACCGCAAGAAATAATTGGTATTGATAATTTAAACTATTGCTATTGCATATTAAAGAATTTCATATATCTCATGGTATGCCTCACTGACGGGAATGTTTTATAAGTCACAGCTGTCAGCAATATTTTTATTGGATACAACCCACTGTCCAGCAACAACCAACTACATTACAACGCTTTATGCTTCATTTTCACCTCATACTCTTCATTTGATCTGCAGACATGGCATTTTTGTAGCGCCTTTTATTTTTTTACCTTTACAATGGAATATATATATAAAAAACTATATGATTTTGTGTCACATCTAAGTAATATCAGCTGCAAAAACCACCAATTGAAATATGGTGTTCGTCTTGTAGTTGTGCAGATCTTTACTTCTCAATTTCTTATTGTATATGTTCATTATATCTGTCAGAATACTAAATTTATATAGTAATTACTTTACATGCACTAATTCCGATGTGAAATTTATTGGAAATTGTGGCAAATCACCTTAAAAAACTATCTGTACTTTTTATTATGAAATTAAATCATTATATTTTCAAGTCATATCACCTGTGTTTATCGTTTTTTAGTGTGTGTGTGTGTGTGTGCGTGCGTGAAAGCTACTACAGTTAAGGAAATTAATTAAGCAATTGGAAATGAAATGGTGTATATGCATGTCACTTTAAACCATCGGCACTCTTCCATTAGAACAAGATAAAACAAGAAAAGAAACGTATTTTCTAGAGGTTTAAAAAGATGCATATGTCATTGAAAATATACCAATATAAGTTTGCATTTCAGTATCAGTATAGTGATAATCAGTGCATTGAGCATAATGCTGAACCCAAATTCTTTTTTCCATAATTTATTTTCGTGTGACTCTTTAACATCCGAGTGAAGTAGGAGTGTACAAAGCTGTAATGGCCTGTTTACAATGCCATCGCATGCAACCCTCATTTCTGTGGTGACTGCCTAGTGAAGGCATGAATAAGTTGTAATAGTTTAATTCTTATACGGTGAGGTAATTGCGAAATAATATTGAATGTGAGCTACAGAAATGTCAACAGTGATCATTTATGTCAACCTACTTTTATATGGGATTTTGAACTTTAGGCACTTCGTCACTATTAATGCAGAGAGGATGAAATTAATGGCTTTTGTGTGCTTGTTTTTGTTCACAGTGCTTGTTTTGAAAAATGATTTGAAACAAATATTTGGATATCAAATGCAAATATTTGATTTGACAGTTTTACTGTTTTGATTTGCCTGAAGTTCTCGCGTCCCTGATTTGATTTGGTCCATTTTTAAAACGATTTGATCTGAGTCAAAACTTTTTGATTTGCCCCCATCTCTGAGTAGGGTAACAGTTGTGTAGAACACTTGACTGAGTACAGAAGAGTTGAGGATAGGCAGATCTGAGTATAGGATAGTAGATAACTTGCTAGATAGAAGACCAGTACCCACAGCATGTCTGTCTTGTCAAGACAGGCTACCACAGCTACTACTCTAGTTGTCACTAGTTAGACAACCACTTTTCTACATGTATTTCCTATCATCATGACATTCATCATAAAGAATAAAATTACTTATTGAAAGAATGATAGACGCCTTTAGTGATAGCGGGCAGTCAAAGGCAGTGCTGTAATTTATAAATGAAAAGGCAAAAATGGGATGTGATGCGCTGCAGCATTGCCAAGAGATTCAGTGTCAGTACATACATATGCAATTAATCCACACACAACCAATGCTGCAAATCCCATGCTTGACTGATTTGAGCATAGCCCTAGATTTAAATAAATGAAGATATTTGTTGAGGGGTTTGTAAAATACTTTAAGGCTACGAAATTGAATTCAGTTTGGGGAATACAACTCCAATTTACAGCTAGGGAGATAACTCCAGCTAAATTAGGATACTTTCTCAGACGGAGAATAGGAGAGGAGTTTGATAGTGGGCGCCACTAACTCCATCCATTTTGGAGTCTGAGCACAGACTACGTTGATGTAGAGGTGTATGTAAATGGCAGTAGGGTGAGGTTAAGATGTTTACTTGCACCAGAGATTGTTTGCAGCTGCAGTCTAATAATGGGAATAGATAGTATACGCAAACTAGATGGTGTGACAATTAGTTCATCCAACAGTGTTCAGTTTGGCTGTTCACAGAGGTCGGTAGTTGCAGTAGGCACAGAGGAGCCATAAGATAGCAACATGTGTGTTGAAGATTCTGATTTCATAGCGAACTTTGATGGTACTAAGTGGACAGTTCAATGGAAATGGAAAGCTGGAGAACCGGTTTTGAGATATCAGTGTGGAGAGTATAGTATAAGAGATGGATGGCATCAGAAATATGACATGGAAATTAAGCAACGGATTAGTGAAAGATGGCTAGAACCACATGATGAGAAGCTACATGGGGAGGTAAGTGCGGTGATTCCAGTTATGGCTGTTTTACAAACAAACAACGCCAGAAAGATTAGGCCTGTTATGGACTACAGTCGAGAGTTGAATAGGCATGTCAATTGTAATCCAGGTAACAATGTAGCTATTTGCCAAGAGAAGCTAAGGGAGTAGCATAAATTTGGAGACCTTGCATGTACATGTATGCTTGATTTGCAAAAAGCATACTTGCAACTTGACATAGATCGGTCTTTGCAACGTTTCCAAGCTGTCCGATTTAATGGTAAAGTGTATGTTATGACTCGGATGGGTTTTGCTTTAAATGTAGCACCAAAGGTTATGACACTTATCTTGGCAAAGGTATTATCACTCGATGAAAATTTGCACAAGGGCTGTGACCACTATATTGATGATATAATAGGCAATGAAAACATGGTCTCTGTGTCCCGAGTGAAAAAAAATTTGCTGAAGTTTGGATTGGCATGTAAGGACCCTCAGTATCTCAGTAGTGCACGCGTATTGGGTTTAAGAGTTAAAACTTCTAACCATGGTGATCTTGAGTGGTGCAGAGATTGTGAGTTGCCTTGTGTGCAGTCAAAAGTAACCAAACAAGAACTGTATTCTTTTTGTGGTAAATATATCGGCCACTATCCAATAGCGTGATGGCTACGAGTTGCATGCAGTTACATTAAGAGAGAAGTAAATTCATGTGAATGGGATAGTTGTACACCTGATTATGTATAGAAAATGCTGGATGACGTAGCAAGAGTAGAAAATCAGTATCCAGTTTGTGGTCGGTGGAGTGTGCAGGCGTCGGATAGTGGCCAAGTACGGTGCGATGCTAGTAGTTTAGCCTTAGGAGTATGTGTGCAAGTTAACAGTGTGGTAGTAGAAGATGCGACATGGTTAAGAGGTATCAATGATGGAGCTCATGTAAACGTGGTTGAGTTGGAAGCAGAGTGAAAGCCATAAACATGGCTATTAAATGAAAACAAAAAAATGTGACCATTTTATCAAACTCTGCTGCAGTAAGGAGCTGGGTAAGATCAGTGTTGACTGACATTAAAATACCTAAGGTTAGCGGCTTGAGTGAAATGATTGTGAAGAGAAGCTTGATTAATGAGTTGATTGAGTATGGGCTAACACTTGAGATCTCTCTGGTAAAATCAGAGGAAAACAAAGCTGATGAGCTGACGAGAGTTTCACGAAAGTGGCTAGCTAAGCGTATTTGTTGTGTAAATGTAATAGTTTCAGAGGAGAACATCATAGACAAGCTGCCCAAACTCCATGACACTCATCATTTAGGCGTAGATCAAACTTTACATTTAGCTAGAACTATGTGGGGCCCTAAAGTTCTTAGAAAAGATGTAGAAGAGATTGTAAAACTATGTCTCGTGTGCAAAAGCGTTGACCCAGCACATGTTCACTGGAAACTGGACATGTAAACGTAACTGATGACCGGTACCGATCGGCAACGGATATCACGCATTACAAATGTATACCCTTTTTGACTGTTATTGATTGTGGACCGAGTAGGTACATTATCTAAAGGAAGCTAATAAATTGTTTGTTTGTTTTAACTGTGCGTCGAGGGCAACCCTAAATACGGGTCTCATAAGCTTGGAGCTTGTGTGAGCAGCACCCTATACCGATGCCCGCCGTTACACCGGCTACTCTTCCGAAAAAGCAGAGGGGGATCTTTTACTAGCATGACTCCATAGTTATTATGGAGAGTGCAATCAAACTAGGGACCACGTTATTTTTATGCCCATATCCGACCAGGCAGAGCATATAGAAAGCCGAATATCTCGCTCACAGATAACCGTGCTGGGAATCGAACCCCAGATCCAGGATTGAAGTGCACTTCAACCACTAGACCACACGTCTTCTTCAGTAAAGGAACAATTAGAGGACATATTTTGTGAACGAGGTGCCCCAGTAGAACTTTTGTCGAATAACGGTCCCGTTTTAGAGCATTGAGTTCAGTGCTAGATAAGTGGAATGTAATTCAAATATTTTGTAGCGCATACAAAGCGTCTGGGAATGGTATTATAGAGCGTAACCACCGCACCATCAAACGTATGTTAGCTAGATCTGGTGGAACAGTTGGTGACATGGTGTATTGGTACAATAACTCACTCAATGTCGACGGAATAGTGCCATGCGAGAGACTGTTCAATTACACAACCAAGACACCAGATGCTTTAGGTACTGTCAATCGTGATACTAGTCTAAACCCATATAAAATAGGAGATCAAGTATATGTTAAACAAGGAGTCACAAAATGTACTTCGATCTGGAGAACTGGTAACATTACTGCCCTGGTCTCAAATACCGCTGTCAAAGTTGATGTGATGACACGATATGTGGGTGACGTTAGGCTTTGCTGGCGACCGAGTGCACATATGCTATCTACATACATTTGTGATGAATTTCGGTGAGCGATTGTGTGTGATCAGATGTACCAGAAGGTGCCTTACCTTAATTACGGAAGATGTTAGCTGGAGAGCCTGCGTACCAAAAGATTCCGGAGACGTCTTGGCCAAGTACCAGTGAGGAACCTCGTACTAGGAATCGTTCCGGCAGTCATCTTGACCTTATCATACTACAAAAGAAAAAGGGGTATCTATCCGTACACGCGTCCGTCACCCATTTCCGGTTGGAAACGGGCGTGTCACACTTCCGGTAGGAAACGGGCTCAAAAGGCCGGTATATATGATACAATGCTGACGGTCCGCATCTCGGCCCCAGGTGCTCTCAGGGCTCCGGCAGCAAGTCCCTCAGCATCGCTGCTGGGGCCGTAGCCTCAGGTTCTCAGCCCCGCAGGTGGGGAGCGTACTTGACCTGTCCTAGCTGATGGGTGTTGGAACTCGGGCTATGTCGACGGGTCTGTAGCCTCAGGCCCTCAATCTCCAAACTGAGCAGGGTGGGTACCTGAACCACCCCGCCCCACCCGACGAGTGTTAGAACTCGGGCTATAATGCATTGGGACTGCTTCCTCGACCCGGAGTTGTCTCCTCAATACAAGGGAGCATGACTCCTGATGGAATTCCCAAACATGACCTCACCAGCAGAGGTCATGCACATGGTCCATCCATATGGAGAATAACCATATTACAACCAAATCGAGCAAGTATTGCATGAGACTTGCGTCGCAGATAAAAGCCAGAAGGGCTTGTTATTTAAATATTCTCGTTGTTTGTGCGTAGTTTTTAATGCACCTGTTTGTGTAAATGTCTATGGCGTTGTATTATTTGAATCAGTGTCCTAGTTTTATAAGCCAATCATATTATATTATTTTAGCCAATTGTATGTTGTGGATTTCAAATGCACATATACATGTTCTACTTTTTAAGTATTGGGGCAGATCGCCCAAGCCTTCAGAGTTCTTGGAGTGGTTGTGCGAGAGTCGAATGGCTGTAAGCGTAGGGTAACGTTGTGACTCCTCATAATCATTAGCTAGAAGTAGTCGTTTTGTCAAACGTGCCAGGATTATCAAAGCACTTCGAAACACCTCTCACTGTAAGTTTTTGTATCTTGTGTTGAGGAACATATTATTAACTCTCCTTGTACTGCACAACTTATGAAGCAGAATAGCGTTTCTTGAATAATTAAACAGTTAGAGATTAACTACACTATGTAATTGTTACAAGTCTGCCTAACTCGATTGTTGAAGTTTAACGATTGCTAGAAGTCTATCAATTGCTGAAATCTAGACACGTGCTGACTAAGCAGAATTGATGGTCGAAACGGATCTGGCTGTGTTGCGTAACAGATCCCCATATTGTGTAGAAAGTCTCCCGTATTGACACGTGTAATCAATTAAATACCGTATACGGCAGAGTCATACTACCGAATAGTAGAAGCTGTATAACGGATTTGTGCCTTGACACTACTACGGCTCGCTACCACAAGCCCTAGCGCTCAATAGCTTAGGAAGGCTAAAGTATACAGTGGTCCGGTGGAGGTGTTGAGCCAACGCTCATACTAAAATCAATGTGACTTGCTACCTGTTGTAGATAATTATTCTCATGAAGATGATAGCAGTAGTAGTGACGACAGTAATGAGAACGAGTCTGACTTCGAATCGAGCAGTCCATCTCGTCCTCTTCGTGATCGTAGACCACCCGCATGGCGAACTGACTTTTATGTTAACGGACTGAGTTGATCAGGGGGGAGATGTGGTGTAAATATGGCATAATGTTGGACAATTATTGCACCTTGGTTAGGACCTCATGTACTATTATACTTCATTGTGACCTAGCTATGAGGCTTGTAAAGTTATGTAATAACTGCCTGTAATGTTCTGTAATAACTGCCTGATTGGTCAATTCTGTATTTGTTGTTTTTTTGATTCATTCGAATACACGAGTCTGTGTGACAAGGTTGTGGTGATGTTACAACAAATGGTAGTCCAAAAAATACATCTAACACATCTCTTACATGCCCCGAGCTCGCTCGGGTTGAGTACAGTAAACCGGTAATTGTCTGTTCACAATTTCCATGTGAGCAAAGTAAGAGTAAGGTCTTACATTTTGGTATCATTCTATTCAGAATCATTTGCTGCATAATTCTAAATTATCTTTAATACATGGCCTTAGGCTAGTTTTGACTTTTACAATTTTTTATTTTTGGTTTTTGTTCCTTAGCAACCAGCAATGGCGCACAGATTTTTGGTGGATGCGGTTGCTTTTGTTTTTTCGGATTTTTTTTTTTATAGATGGATTTTGAAAAAACTAAATATAAGGATGTTGAAAGCACCATGTTTTAAGCATAGTGACTAGCTTTGGTGAAATTTCGAGCACGATAAGTGTAGTTTCTCACTCATTGTAATAATAATTAATAATTATTTATTATTACCAAAATCGGCATTTTTTTCATTGTGATTATTTTTCTTATTTAAAATATTTGGCACAATTTTTTTTAAAACGAAGGAAATATACAGCCTAGCACCCATATTCACCAAGTTTCATAACGATTGGACAAGTTTTGGCTCACTTATGAATTTTTTCAACTTTTTATTATTTATAATAATTATCACCGAAATCGGAATTATTTTCGGAGCTAATTTTTCCCATCAAAACGGCCACGGCTGTCAAAATAAGTTTCATATTCAGAATCCCCATGGTCTCTTGATCATTTATACCAATTTCTATGAATATCAAAATAATATAAGGTTGTTAATTATTTATCAATAGTAGCCATTGTTTTTCATTATTATTACCCACAACATCATTTTGGGACAAATAAATAAATTCCATTGGCAAAGTAAAACGTAAATTTGAAAGATAACCACTGAAACATTGTCTTGGCAGTCTTTTGTTGACTTTCAAGCATTATAAGTATTTTTTGCTCTAGTTCATAAAAACCGATTAATAAGCCATTACAGATGTTGCGCAATGGCATTGTTGTGGTTTTGTGGTTTTTGATTGAGGTTTTGAGGCTTTTTTTTTCAAAGCCAAACCTAGCAAATAAATAATCATTTTAGAACAAAATTTTGCCACTTTTTCATTGCTGCAATTTGTGTCTAGGACAAATATTTCTCGCGTGAAAAGCAAATCCATACATCGGCCTCCCATCAGGGTTACTTGCTATGTCGCAGTAAGAGCCCAAAAGGGTGGATGGGGAAAATCTTTTTGATTTTTCTGTGTCCATGATAATGCCCATATAATTTTTAAGGAGAATCTTATCGTTCTCTTGGTATGTTTCACTGTTGTAGCTGCATCAAGTGGGCCGCCAAAAAATAATGAAAATGAGCGAAAAACCACGAAAACCACAGAAAGCGTCCTCTTCGTGATCGTAGACCACCCGCATTGCTAGCTGACTTTTATGTTAATGGACTGAGTCGATCTAGAGACCAGGGGGAGATATGGTGTAAATATGGCATAATGTTGGGCAATTATTGCACCTTGGTTAGGACCTCATGTACTATTATATTTCATTGTGACCCAGCTATGAGGCTTGTAAAGTTATGTAATAACTGCCTGTAATGTTCTGTAATAACTGCCTGATTGGTCAATTCTGTATTTGTTACGTCTTTTTGATTCATTCGAATACACGAGTCTGTGTGACAAGGTTGTGGTGATGTTACAACAAATAGTAGTCCAAGAAGTACACTTAACAGGTTGATGTGAAACAGCCATGTGATGTGTGACACTGTCAGTGTTTGTAGGTATGTGTGTGTGTGTGTGTGTTGTTAGCCACTAAACAAACCGAGCAAGCAAATAATATTAAACACAGGAGATGATTTACTCATTATTACTATTGTTAATTAATTATTATTATTAGTAGTATAACTTATATATATATTTTTAGTGTCTAGTAGTGGCTGCATTATTATCATTGTAATAATAATAATCTATAATAATAATAATAATCATAATGCGATACTTGTATTTATTATATATATATATATATATATATATATATATATATATATATATATATATATATATATATATATATATATATGTATATATAGTTACAATAGTAGCATAAACAAGAAATAAATAAAAATAATTTAATCGTTACTTACTACTATTAATAATTATTAATTATTTATTATTGCTGTCATCATTTTTTTTAAAATAATAAATAGGCCTACTACTATTAAATTATTATTATTATATAATAATAATAATTAACAAATAATAAATAAATATATTATATATAATAGACATATATATATACTTAGTATCTAGCTCCTCGATTTTTTCTAGTAGAGCACCGTGTTACTTGCTTCAGTCTTGACTGGTTTTTTCATCTCTCGGGCAACTATCTTAAATAAAATATATATATAATATTATTAATATTAATAAATAATAATTAATTATTTATTTGATTGTTTAGCCTATGCCCCTGTGCACACCGACGTTTTGCCCCACCAGCCATGCCCTTACTTATATATATTAATTATAGAATAACAACAATATTTATTATTATTAATTATTATCATCATCTAATGATTATCAATTAATTATTATTATTATTTTTATTTATCAATTATTATTATCAAATTATTATCATGAAATCACATCAAAACTTCTATTGCTCCTCAATAATTATTGATTACCTTAAAAATATACATAATAACATCGAGTTTTTAGAAAAATTTGTCATCATTATTATTTATATGTCAATTATTGGTATGAAAAACGCGCGAGACAGTTTTGTCTATAATAAAAATGGATTCACTGTAAACATTTTTGTGTAAAGCAATTTCATTGGTCGAATGCGCAGCCGCACTAAACGGTTTTGTAGATTTGGTAGCAATTATTTTACAAACGGCGCACAATGATAATCATGAGCGCCGTTTGTAAAAATATTATATATATGGTGTAAAGCGATTCTGACTGTGTTTTCGCATTACTATTTGAACACTGTGCTCGTGAATGATGAAGGTACGATAGTGTGTTTTGAAGGTGCGATCGTTGAGAATGAAGGTGCAATCGTTCAGAATGAATGTAATATCTTCAAGAGCAAGCAAATCCACGTGGAATGAATATGATAAAATATAATATTTTGAAGGTACTAAAGAATAGAATGAATGTGCTAGAGTGTATATTGAATGTACTAAAGAGCAGAATGAACGTGCTAGAATGTGTTTTGAATATACAAGAAAGCGGAATGAATATGCTAGAGTGTATAATGAATGTACTAAAGAGTATAATGAATACGCTAGAGTGCATTTTGAATGTACTATAAAGCGGAATGAATATACTAAAGTGTATAATGAAGCACATAGTGCAAAATGAACACCATAAAGTCAATAATGAATGTGGGAAATTGAAACAAATTTTGGAATTTTTTTACAAACGGCACTCCATAAAGGTATTGTGGTAGATTTTGATGAACACTAGTAGTGAACAGGTCGTTTACTTTAGAACCTTGCAAGACCATGCACTAGACTTCAACCCACAGCGTTCAGTCAACAGCTGTTTGGGTGGAAAGTCCTACTGTGCCGGTGGCATAGTGTACATGGCCGGTAGTGACCCCTGCAGGGCCGTTATTGACCCCCTACCGACCCAGTATAGCTGTACCGGGCTGGCACAAGATGGCCGACATAGATGAGGATCTCCAAAACTATGTAGGAGCTCAGTCAAGGTCAGGAACAGGAAGTACCTTCCCCTAGATTACCAACTTCATGAACCCTACTCTATATACAGCCTGGGAGCCTTGCATGACCACTGATTGGACAATAGGAGATATGACTCCGCCCTTAGCCACTTGGCACCTCCCTTATTTAACCGTGTTGCATTGTTTGATTGGTTACTTATTTATATAATTGATTGTATTGGCTAGTTTGCTTCCTGTGCTATGATTGTTATATGTTTTGTACCTGTTAGCTCTCCTATAAAAGGAGAGCACACTGTCTTACTCTTTGCATTCTTTCTCATGTTGCCAACCTAGAGGACTAAACACCCTCTAGCACCTTGTCTTTGAGAATAAAGCCACTTATACAAGCACTACGCTGTACTGTTTGTCTGAGCCATGGGCTCTTGCCTTACCGGGTAATTCGGTTACCCTGCACAGTTGTCACTGTCATTCAGCACAGTGTCCCCTCTGGAGAGAGGTACAATACTCAAGAATAGTGGATGTCCGTGGTAACAGACCGGAATCCATTAAAGTATCCTTCTTAGCAGTTCCACGGTTCTTCAGCTCCTTTGACTGGTACTGGCTAGTCTTGAATACTAGCTGCTACACAGGAACGGTGGCTAGGCAACACTGGCTTGAGACACTGGCTCTGTCTAATTAGAGTATCCAACTGTATCTGCCCTGCTGGGCTGCATGCAGCTCTATATAAAGGGTGCACAAAATCAAGGAAGCATAAAAATAGATGATTGGCTAATATAATAAAAACAATTGCACATGGCACAAGTGTCAAGTTATAAATAGATAAAGAAGCGGGGAAAGTCCTTCCTGGCTTGGCTGTAGTGAAGCTGTAGCTCAGCTGTACTCTTGATCAGTCAAGCATAACTTCTATTAGTATAAGGGGTAGCATAGTCTTGGATATATATGTTGATTAATAAGGTTGTTAGCGCCGGCTGAGATGATAACGCCCTGTGCAATTCCATTACAATATGTCACATTGCCCAATGAATGGCAGTTGGCAACAGTTCAAGCTCCGCCTCATCAGGCCATCTGACTTGAGCCACTTTCATAGCCTTTGCTCATCAGTGTAGAATTCCATTGCATTAGCCAGTTGTGACCATGTATTCCTATTAGCGATAAATACATTTCCTTCCGGCCCAAACGACTGCTTTCTGGGTTAAGATTGCACAACATTAAGACGTGCCGAGTTGCATCAGAGTTACTCCCAGACTGGTACCTACTCTGTAGTGCTTTTCTTCCCCTAAAACCATCATGTGAGAGAGTAAAGTCCCACTGCCCATTCCCCAGGGTGGCTTTATAATCCACCGCATCGTGCCACAATCCTCTATAATGTTTTTTCATGTAGATATAAATGAAGCATGATCTAGAATATTAATCATTAAGCTCGTTTTCAACACTATTTAAATAATAATATTTGTATTTAAAAATCATCAAATAATAATTTTAGTTGGCTTATCATTTCATATATTCATTTACGAGTTTTATTTCACTTTTTTGGTATGTCATAAAAAGTTTAAGTATTTGACAATGTCGTTTAACCATACTTGCCATGGATGTGAGACAGTCAATTGAAACAATGGTCTTTTATGTGAAAACAATTTCCCTCGATGCAAAAATTCAACTTTTTTAAACCTGTTATTATTCAGTTCTCCCATATAAGCCTCTGCATCACTTGTTTGGCATGTGAACATTTTTAGTGTTTTCTTAAAGGGCTCCACATCCTCTAAATATGGCATCTTTATGAGCTTCTAAATTGGCAGCTTCTTTGTTATAGCAGTTTAGTTGATGCTGTCTGTAAAATAACGATTGCTGGAAAATTAGTAAAATGAAAACAAACCACAAGTTGCTTTGTCTGCAGATTAACATCAACTCATGAAACTTCTACATGGTAAAAAATGGAAATACATGAGCTGTTTGCGCTTTTTAGTTTCATTAAGATGCAAAGTTGTGAGAGCAAACTGAAAATTAATACACATCAGCAAAAATTTGATCTATAAGCAAGAGCGTCGCTACATGCTACCTACGTATTACTTGAGTGCTATTGCCATTGTTGGCAATTGTCCTCCCACTGTGATTTTCTTTCCCAAAGAAAACATTTATTACTCACTGAGCGTGTTTAAGCAACTTACGTTTATGATTAATTCTGATTGGTCAATCAACTCAACTAGCAGCGAAACCAGTTTGTTATCGGCTACAGAACAAAAATTGGTTGGCGATTGTAATCATAACAGCGATTAAATGCAAACTCTTTTGACAGAGAGTTCTTTTTGTTGCAGGAGGATAAGTCTCAAATTATTGCTTGTCTTGCGTGTGACACTGCATGCTGACAATAATTTGCGCTTGTGCCGTTAGACCTTTGCTTTTTTAATTGTTTGCAGAAAACCATAAATAATTTAATAAATACTTTCCATCAACTTAATAATCCTCGAAAATTGTTTTCTCTTTTCATTAGTTGAAGTAGTATTGCAATTAAAGTAACTAGTTATTTCTGTAAACTTGCTAATGTAATCTACTAGATACTGATATAGGAGAAACTCTACATTTCCTGTCTGTGTGTCTAACTAGTATTTGTGAAATGCCTTCCAGCTCTTGAAATATTTCTTCATCAATTCAGCAAAGGCTAAAATTGGAAGTTTCACACAAAAATTGCAGTAGAAAAATTTAAAGAAAAATATGAGGATGTTTTTTATACTTGAAAGTATATCCAGCATCACAAATAAACATGATGAGCTATTTTCATGAAGTTAAAGGTTTATAAAACTGATAAATTTATTTTTTTGCGCCCATCATTACGAATATCCCATTAATCTCAAAGATGTTTCAGCTTTTGCGATGTTTATGAGTTTGAAAAAAAAATGTATGAATGAGTATAACCTAATAGTGCTGGATTTGCAATAAACCTTTGCGTTTTTTCTTATATTCACCCTTTTATGAGTAAACATGCCGTCTGCAACCCTTTCACTTTCATTTTCTTACCATTTTTGCTACAGGTACCCCACCTCTTGTGTACTCTCGTCCCCTATGCATTCCCCTCCTCTCCCAAAAAGTCAAATGCTCCTCAAAGAACCTCTCCAGATCCAAGTTATGGCAATTTTATACTCTACAAAAAATTTGGAAGTTAGCATCTCTCAAACCCCTCTACTCATTACATTTGTCTAAATTATTCTTGAAGAATCTACAAACCTTTTATTTCATCATCATTTGCTCTTCTACTGAACAAGCTTTCACTTTAGAACCAAAATAGGCACAGAAATTATAAAGATGAAGAGTTGTTTAATCCTGCTTTTTTAACAATAGTTCTAAACGATGCAGCATCCGTTACCAGCCCTTTAGATTAAAATTGATTAAAGATACAAATTTTTTTGAAATCTCATAACAAATTTGATATATAGCAGCAGCTCCACTCAAACCCGGATTTTATCGAGCAGAGTTTAGGCGCTTTTTTTTTACTCACAAAGTCATTCAACAAAATACCCAGCAAAGCCCAAAACAGAGATGAGGAGCCTTCCAATTAAATGATCACTAAACTGGCTGAATGGTACAGAAATACTGGCAAGCTGGCCCGTTACTGTCATGTTTCAAGCACTATTGGTCCAGCTTATTTTAAAATTTGTTTGACATTATCAAGTATACATCATTGATTATGTTTCAACTAATTTTTGACTGCTCATTCTATCATTTATGTATGATTGTAAATGTTGGTGCATTGTGTTGCTGAGTGTACATTTTACTGAGCTCATTGCTTCATTGTGATTTTTGGTGAATAGATACAGTAATGAGTATAAATTTTGTTGCCGAACACCACAAGACCTGCCTGGCAGGTTGACTTTTGAGGTAGTTTGTCTGCCAGCAGAGTTGTGAAGGATAACTTACCGGCTTGGGGGGCACCTGGTGAAGGAGATGAAGCTGGAGAGAGCTGGCCTAGAGACAAATGTGCTATCTGTAGAGTCCGAAGAGTGGATGGAGAGAATTGATGATACCACATTAGATCTGACATGGAGCAAACCACAATCTAAGTGACAGTCACTGCTACTGGTGAGCTGCAGTCACTAGATGTTAGGAAGCTCTGCTAACATGTCAGAGAGTTGGCCACCTCTGCAAGCTTTGTGAAATCAGGCAATATCCTTTTAGTGATGTAATGATGTCTTTATACAACAACTTTTTATCTACCTTTTAAAGACTTGTATGTTGCGCTCAAGCAAGCCTTTTGGTAAACAAAATATTTTTTCTTGTTAAAATTAGTCTCTAACTTTTTTGTAAGTTTCATAAATCACAATTACCTATAGCAACGAACATGTTTTTTGATAAATCCAAAATTTTGCACCACATACAAACGTATGACTTACTTTTACTAGGAATGGCTGAGTTGGGTTGAGATACATATGCTGATGACAACAAATTTCCAATTCTTGCATATTTGTGCGAATGATTACTTGACTAGGTAGGTTAAGAAACCTCTGAAAAGAGCAAAATATCCATCCGGTACACGAGTAACCAAATTGACCTTCAAAATTAAAAGCCATCTTAAAAAAACTTTATTTTACAGTTCAGGTTATGTTTTACCTTTGCAATTTTCTTCAGAACTAACAAGTTTTGAGGATGTGGGCTTTTTAAACTAACATCTTTGATCAAAGTAATATATCCTGCTGAAAGTTTAAGAACAATGTTGGCAGAAATGCATCTAACATTATATACTTCTAGTGCGGGTGAGCAAAAAAGTTCCTGTATAAAAGTTTGTCAACTGTCGAAGAATTTTTAAACTTACAGAAAAAATAATATTCTAGATTAACAACATGAACTGATCTTTTTTCAAATTGGTTATTTTCTATCATTGCATACAGACACTAAAAAGAGTTAATCTTTAGCAAATGTTTACTTTTGTGTGAAAATAAAACTCGCAATGTTTTCTTTCAATTTCTTGTTTCATTTTATTTGTATATCGATGATTTTGAAAAATTGATGAATAGAGTGGTAGACTAATACAAAAATTTCTACATCCCTCTCAAAGTTTTTTCGTTTACTTATCAATATGCTCGGAAACCCAGCATCAAATGGATTTTGAATGAGAACCATGGACCCTGGCTATTTTTTTCCTCTATTGAAAGTTGCAAAAACTTTCATCTGTAGAATGTTCGTGCATACTGTAATGGATTTTACCTAGTGTGGCCAGTCATCAGTTAGTGTATCTGCTTGTTTGATCAATAAGCAGTGCACGTGTGAGTGAACAATAGAGTATGGAATGCGCTAGCTGAGTAAGCACAGGCTTACTTGGTTGATAGCACTGAGTTGAAGCAGATGAGGCAGGCGCCCTATTATAATCAAGATCAGTACGCTAAGGATTACAAGCTAAGGATTACTATGATTTGGCGTCATTTATTATTATTACCACTTTGCATATTGGCGGGTAGGCAGTTAACACTCTGCCAGCTTATGCATGTGATTTTCGACACTTAGCCAGCTTATTGTGATTCATCTTTTCTGTAGTGCCAGATTATTATTATCCAATCATGTATCGTGCTTTTCAACTGCTATAATTTCCTATAAATAGCGAGGCATTTCGCCCAGCTCTCAGAGTTAGTTTTAGTTTTGCTTGAGATAGTATCTAGTCTTGCTCAGAGAAGTGTCAGCGATTGCTTGTACCAACTTAGTGTTATCTAAGAGTTCAAGTTACTGTACGCTTGTGAGGACTGTTTATCCGGCAAGCTTTTGTGTTATAACTAATAAATTATTATTAATCCAAAACACTGTGTGCTCAGTGAAGCCGGTTGCCTATTATCACTATCGTTTGCATACATAACATTCTGGTCTGTTTTCTATACCAACCTCTTACAACAGAGAGCCTATACTACCATGCCGGTAGCGCTTGCTGTTCATACAACTGTCTTCCATAGAGAGCCTACGCCATCAGTCCATTTGAACTCTGTAATACCGTACTGCTACAACCGTACAGTACAGGCACTTTCTAACAGTTGTCGGTAAAGGTATTTTTGAGAACACAACGAAATCCTTTACAATACTCCTGTGGCATCCATTACCAGCCCAGTGGATTAAACTTGGTAAAAATCACAAATTTCATTCAAAATTTCATAATTACCTTCATGGAAACATGATTCAACTGTTTCTCTTTTACTCACCAAGTCATTCAACCAAATGCTCAGCAGAACCTAAAAAAATATCAAGATTCTTTTAATTAAATGATCACCAAACTGGTTGAATGATAGAGAAATACTGGCAAGCAGGCCCATTACTTTCATGTTTCTGGCATTTCATGACATTTGCAAGAAATCATATAGTACCTTTCCTTGTCACGACATCGTAGCGCTAATCCATGGTGTCATGGCTCAGTGCTTCTCAATAGCGATAGACCATCACACCTTTCCAAAAGCCAGCGATACAGTAGACCCAAAGGTCATGAACCATAATTAGCGAGTCAATGGCGACTTTGAGCTAATGACCCAATGAGTGAAACTGTATCAAGGAAAATTGTTTCAACAAACAATTAGGTTTAAATGCTTTTCTTATGTTTGTTTCATCTAATATTACATACTCCACAGATAAAGTTTTCAAGTAGCAGTCCTTGGCAATGTGTAATTCATTTAATAACTTTGAAATAATTACTTATTTTTATTGTTGTTAATATGACCAATTGACTATTTAATTTAAATTATTTTTTATCAAATTCTAAAATCGGGACAGAAGATGTATTATATGGAATAAAAACACATACATATATCTGTGCACACTTACTCTGCATCATTTTTATTAACATAAGTTGTCTTGAAAGGCAACTGTCTCAAATCACTGAAATGTCTGTCCAAATTATTTAATTATTTTGGCTGCAGTGATGCTGGAAGTTCAATACACACATGTGCAAAACAATAGAGCTACGACATTCCTTTTTTCCATAACGCTTCAGTGGTCTAACGCTATTATAAGTCGCTACTTAGGAGCGACTTTGATTAGCGCCACATCATCACCACAGCAGTAGCGACATACCTATTTCCAAGGGGGTAAAACCCGTGGAAGTTGTGACCTGAATTTCCACTAGTAGTACTTCAAGTGGCCTATCATTGTGTATTTGAAATAATACATGGTTGCAGTGTTTGATAGGACAGGATAGATGAAACACGCATCGCTGATACTTGAATAGATGAAGATTCTGTCAATTATAATGCTTTCTACAGCTAACCTGTAATGGAAAATATTATTTTTAATGACCAATCGCTGTCAGATCCTGATGTTGCTGCAAATAGATGTACTCTTTGTTTTACATTGAGTGGTGTTTCAGCAGGTTTTTGTGTCACACTCTCGCAGCTCCCGTTTACAGAGGTGTACTTTAACCAAGTCATCTTAAAATATTTGTTGTCTAATGACTGGGGTGGAGAACTCGTACTGTATTGTGATACATTCTGACTACAATAAATACAAAGACTCAACAAAATTCTTCTAAAGTTGAAAATTATGTAACACATATGGCTAATAAAGCATATTAATATACAGTCTAAATTGTGATAAAAACAAACAAAGTTTCAAATTGTCAAATTTCATTACTTGTTCCACTATATTTTGTTGTTGTATTGTCAAGGATTTCACCATGCCGTTACCGAACAGCTACTGAAGAGATTGTAAAATAGCAGACAACTAACAGCTTATCTTGCTACTAGCAACACCTCAACTTGAGGTAAGAACTATTCAGTGTTGCACCGGGTTGAGAAGAATCAACTCTTACTAGAGAGCGCTACTGCAAGCAGTAGTAATGGCTTCTCTACTATCTATATGTGTATAGAGATACACCGTGTTATGCCGTGTACGGAAGAACCAACAAGCTAACAGGCAACCTGCCAAACTAAATACTAGTAGTATTATCTATCAATAACTTTATTAAAATACAACAGATTTTTACACAAGTAAAGTTTTTGTGCAAACTTCAAAATAGCTCTGCCGCTCTGGGCTAACATCAGCATGGGTATAATAAAACTTATGCGAATAAAGCAGTTGAAAATAATAGCATATGATTGGTTACAAAACTCAACCCATAATTGATAGAAACACACTGCAACACATTAGTAATAAGCTGGCTCATTGTAAAATAGTTAGTTATGTACAAGTAAGCTGACGCATTGATAGTAGGCATTTTCGGATCGAGAACGTTCATGCCAAAACGGGCGAATTTTTCGTTTTTCGGCGAGTACAAAACTTGATTTTTGGAACTCTATACTGAACGGTGGCTTTACCGTTCCGGGGGTCATTCACTGTACGACGTTCTTGCTCCGAATATGTACAGTTCTGCTATAATAAAAATTTTGCATAATATGAGCCCTTTTACGGCAGCAACCATTTTCGCTTAGATGCAACATATATATATATATATATATATATATATATATATATATATATATATATATATATATATTAACTATAATAATTAATTATTACTTTTATTATTATGGATGGTAATAAAAATTATTTTTCATTTATTGAAGTAATATCATTGTTTATTATTATAATAATTATTTTTCACTGTTATCTTCTGTTGTTAGTTAGTAAATAGATAGAAAACGATCATGATTTCTAAATAATTTAAACTTGACAACCTCTGGGGGCAGCCATCTTTTTATTGTTTCCGGATTTTTGCGACTAGTTGACAACAAGGGAACACAACTCCTGATATATAAATTTGCATTTTTGAACGTTCAACTCACAGAAATTGTGCCAAGAATGAACGTCGAAATTGCATTCGGAAGCACTTTTCCGTACCAATTTTTTCGAGGGATGGACGTTCTTGATCCGAAAATGCCTAGTGAGTTACCCGCCTACATTTAATTAGTTAGTAGCCCCCTCCCTCCCCCCCCACCCCCCAGTAATAGAAGGAGAATTCCTTTGCATCCTCTGCTTCACCACAGCCCACCTGCTGCAGCTAGTAGTGCTATCAACCAGACACGCGTGTTGGCTAGCGCATTCCATTGACTCACCTTGTGTGCAGTCAAGAGTGCACTGGATTAAATCAGTGTTTGCAGCAAGCAAATACCTTTTGCAAGCTGTTACTGCAGCGGTTATTCTATGTAAAATTTATCACAGTGTTACTGTCAACACACAGCTTCTTACCAATTTGTTCATAATTCATCAGGAAGTTATTGCAAGTTCTCCATATATGACACTACATATGCACCTGAATGAGGATGTAAATACAAAAACAAGTATAGCTGCCACCAAAGCTTCAAAAGTATAGCTTCTGTTAAACTTTCCCCACAGGCAACCCGCTGTATAAAACATGCAGCATGTACTTCTTTGGTTTTATGCAATCAGTATTTGGAAAAGTAATAGCACAAATTGTTTTGCTTTTTTTGTTTTTTTTTCTGGGGGGGGGGGGGTTTAATCCGTCAATCATGTGTGCATTATGTAATAATTGGAGCTTGTTTATTTTCATATATGTGAGATCAATACACTCTTGTGAGGCTTTATGTGGTGCACTAAATTAAGTGTGTTTGCATTAGTATAAATTATCAAACTCATACAAATAAGACAACTCCAGGCTCAAAGCCAATGATAGCTTCAGTAACGTAAACTGCGGTTAGGTGAGGGAGTTTTTCATTCTTCAATAAACTAAGTCACAGTTCGTAAATAGCAAGCTGAAAAGCTGCTACTTGCGTGATTTACTTAACATACTTGAAAAGTTGCACAATTTGCATTTAACGTTTTTATTTTGTGAAATGGCAAGAATATCAGTTTTTCTCAATAATCACCCAAGACCATCATAAAAAAACATTATTGTTTGTAGTTTGTAAGTACTTACTGATGTCTAGTAAGGTGTTGTGCCAATACCGGCGGTTGGTTGTCCTGTGAGAATTGCACTGGCTGATCATATTTTGCCATATTCATGGGTTGAGACTCCAAAAAATACCCATTGAGCAGATGATATACAAAAAGAGGCTAGACTTTCATAAAAGTATCAAAATACCTGGTGGTTTTCACATTAGAGCTATATTTGTTACCACAATCCAGCTGATGAAAAATAACGATATTCAGTTTCATAAATTGTTATGTACTTGTATAAACTGATATGTACTTGTGTAAACTGCTATTTACTTGTATAAGCTGATATGTACTTGTATAACCTGCTATGTACTTGTATAACCTGCTATGTACTTGTATAAACTGATATGTACTTGTATAAGCTGATATGTACTTGTATAACCTGCTATGTACTTGTATAACCTGCTATGTACTTGTATAACCTGCTATGTACTTGTATAAACTGATATGTACTTGTATAAACTGATATGTACTTGTATAAGCTGCTATGTACTTGTATAAACTGATATGTACTTGTATAAACTGATATGTATTTGTATAAACTGCTATGTACTTGTATAAACTGATATGTACTTGTATAAGCTGCTATGTATTTGTATAAACTGCTGTGTACTTGTATAAACTGCTGCTTTTTCGAGTTTCACAGGTTGAACAACATTAACAAACTAAACTTACTTTTCACTTCCGTACTTTTATTGTGCAGTTTTTACTACTGACTGGCAGCTACTAAACAGACAATGAGTTACCTTAACTCAAAGTCCTAAAGTAGATAGGCTATGTAAGAAAATGAAAGCAGCTGGAAGCTTGAAAGTTCAAACTGATTGAGTCTTTTTTCATGCTTAAGACTTACCATCAAGGTGATCAGTGATGTTTCCAACTGTTTGTTTTTTGCACATGGTGTGGTCGATTTTGGGGTAAAGTACCACACAAAAAACTTCTACTTACCTGAGAGGTACCAGCCAACCATGTGCACAGAGGAGCTAGAGTGCTTCCCAAGCATCAAAACACAGTTCAATCTGTGTCATATCATTACATGTCATGACATGCTATGACATGTCATCTCATGTAATAGCATGGCATGTCAAGCCATGTTATTACATGGTATGACATAGCATATCATGTCATACCATGGCATGCCGTATTATGGCATGTGATGACAAGGCATATTTTAACATGTCATATCATGGCAATTCGTGACATGAAGTGACATGACAACATATCATGGCTTTACCGCGGCATATCATGACATGACATGACGCGACATGATGGCATATCATGGCATGTCATGACATGTAGAAGTATGGCATGTCCTGTTGTGGCGTCTCATGTCACGGCATGTCATAACATGTCACGGCATGTCATAATATGCCACGGCATGTCATAATATGTCACGGCATGTCATAACATGTCACGGCATGTCATACCATGTCACGGCATGTCATAACATGTCACGGTTTGCCATGACAGCATGTGCTATTACAGGCCATGTTATGGCCGGTCACTGTATGTCTTGAAAAAATTAAGCATTTAACCATACTTTTTTCAATGTTGTTTTATGCTCTCGGGTGATACATTTAGTCAGTTTATTTTTTTCATGTTACAACATTGTCTCTCAACGTGAAGACATAGCATTTTTGAGCCATTGCACCATTGTTTGATTTAAAAATAAAAATTGTTGTGTTTACTTGAAGCTGCCACCACCTCTGAAGTTGATCTTCCACAAGATTTTATATTAGCAATTTTTTTTATAATTGCACACTAATCTCTGGTGCATATAAAATATCTTTGTCGGAAAACTATAATGTTGAGAAAAGATGAGGAATTGCTTATGTGGTGATGTACATTTGGGTTATGAAACTTTTACATGTGGTGAAAATATGAAAACTGAAAATTTTTTTCACTATTTCTGCTACTTCCTGAAAAAAACACAAAGACATGCCACATTCAGCCTACTCCCTATGTCTTTGGTGAAAGACGCTGAAAACTTTGAATGGATGTATCCTTCCCTGACCACTTTAGTAGTAAATGGAAGTTGGTTAATCTACTGCTGACCAGTGCAACGACTTCATTCTTTGGTCTTTAAAACATTTGAAGGAATAAATGACACAACAGAACTTAGACACTACTCTTCTTTCCTACAGCAACACGATGATGATAATCTGAGATAATTATTTAAACTGAAAGATTTCTGATGATCCAGACAGATCCCGATTTTGATCAGTAACATTAAGATGGTGTGCAATGGAAAAAATATAATTTGTATTTGTCAATCGAGCTTTTTCTTTCAAACAAAATGGCTAGAAACATTGAGGATAATCTTATATTCCAAACAGTATGCTCAATGAAAGTGTAAAGTGCTTCCAGTGACAATTTTTTTCTGTATGTGAGCTTAATTGCAATGTTACCATATTTCATAATATATGTTTAAATGTAGACTCTTTCTAGTACTCTAGTTTATAATTATTGTCTAATATATATTGTAGCTCACTCAATAAAGCTATACTCATCCACCATGAGCAAATCAAGTGGGCCTCAATTTTTTTGTAAAAATGCATATCAAACCACAACTTTACAATAAAACTGAACGAAAGGTATGCTAGACCAGTTACAAAGGCACAAACAATCATAACCTGAGTACCAACCCATAACAAAAACAACAACCCATTATGTAGTGTTGACACGTTTTTAAACAAATGAACACAAGCAACTGTACTTCAAATTAAAAACACATTTCCATCAAACAAACTATCCTAAATAAAGGAGTAACTTTCCACTCAAAACAACAATCAAACTATTAGATCACATCAGGCTATGTCATGACATGAACAGGTTTAGGTGTTTGACAAAATTGAGTAGCCATACATAATGCCATGAACATGATACAGTCAGTCGCAATGATGTTTTTTTTTCATCTGAAACCAGTTTCACCTAATGTAAAGATATAATTTTGTGAAATTTCTGATTAATCAGTTTTTCCACATAAGCCACTGCATCCGCTGTTTGAAGAGAGTAAAACTTTTGCAGCTTTTTTTTGGAGGAGTCCACAACCTCTGAATGTGGTCTTCTACGCGTTTCCATCATTTCCGCTTCCTTGTAATAGCAGTTTAGTCTCTGCCGCCTGCAAAATATGGTTGGATAGAGAATAGTCAAACCAACAGCAAATAAGATACCACTGAGGTTGCATTGTGATGTTCTGTTTATGATTAATTTCAAAGCATACACCGATTGTAATTCAGATTTTTTGCATAAATGGAAACGAGGAGGCATGACAAAAAGTTACACAGCTCCTTAAGAAATAAACTATAAGTAACAGTTCCAACTGTTTGCAGAAAGCTATGCTTATTTTTATAAAATGGAAACAGAGTTTTTTGCTTTGAGTTTTAATTGATATATAACTCCTACAATTTTTAACTTGCTGAAATTAGGTTCAAACTGATTATGTTAAAAAACAGACACACTGAATGCCAATAAAGTTTATAACCAAGTCTTTTCTATTTTTTTCTCTACAAAACATCAATAATTTTCATCTAAAGTAGTCGAAAGTTTGCATAGTTTAGTGATCACAGTATTAATGATTTCTAACAGGTTAATTGTTACACAGAGCATCAATCTTTGGGTCTTTGGCACTTAAAAACAAAAAAATGAACATTGCGGACAGTTTGTTAATCTCACCTTTCATTAGTTAAAGTAGAATTGTAACCAAAGTAGCTGGCTATTTCTGTAAACTTGCTGATGTCATCTACTAGATCCTGATACAGGGCAAACTCCACGTTGCCACTTTGTATCTCAAACCAGTATTTGTGAAATGCTTCCCACTTCCGGTAATACATTTTTATTGATTCATCAAATGCTAAAATTGAAGATTAACAGCTGCTATAAAAGAATGTGATTGGAACAGGCGAGAAATCTTTTTTTTTATAATTGGAAACAGCTATCCAGAATTGTAATTAAATGCAATGAGGTAAAATGGTAGTACAACTTCTTTTATAAAATGATGGATTGTACAGTTTACTTTTGCACCCATCATCAGAGATATCAAGTTACTTTTATTATGGATGTTCCAGCCGCCAGAGTGTTTCTGAGTCTCAAAGCCATCTCTACATTTTCACCCATTTCAAACTTAACCAATTGTACTATTTGTAACCTTCTAAACTCCATTCAGTTACCCCTATCAATAGTATAATAGGAGCACAACTCAAGTAAATAACAGTCTTAAATCAATAAAAAAGTACCATTTAACGGCTGTGTAATTCCATGTTTAAGCATAGCTGATTTTTGCAGACTTGTCAAATATTTTTTCAACTTTTATAACATACATTTTTATATTTAATAAGTGTTTAGATTCCTGGTTTTGTAAAATTTTTATGACTTGTGGTGTGTATGTATAACCAATTTTGAGTATTTATGTAGATTTAGATTGGCATTACGGAAAGTGCGGTTTTCATGAGTGTGTTTTTGAGTGCAATATGGCTGTTTTGATTTTTGTTTGTTGGTGTGTATCGCTGAAGAAACCTATAGCTGTTTTTTTGCTTTCCTGATTAAATGTTATGCTTGTACAACAGTTTGTGTCATGATTTGTATCCTGGATTGAATAGATAATCTACTAAGTTATAATAATGTTATAATTGACATTAACATGTATATTTGATAAAATAGATAATATTTCTAATAGCAATAAAGTTTATAACATATAATGACTTTTTGTAATAGTAATAAAGATTGGTTTCACATAAAACATATAATAGATAGGTGCTGATCATATGAAGTTGCTAATGGTTCCCTATTATATTGCTTAGATCAGACATGGAATTTGAACTTCCATTAATCTATCTATTTTTGATGAAGATGCTGATTTTTCTAGTAGAGAAATAAAGTTTGACAGATGATTAGAAGCCTATTAACCTCATCAGCTTTTTAAATCGATGCATCAATCACTGTATCTTCTTAAGTCTGAAATAAAAAAAACTTTAAATTGGTTGTTGTGATTGATGGAAGCTCTATGTTTAATTGAAATAAAAGTTCAAGTTACACACCAAGTTGTGATGATTATCCTCAACATGTCAAATATTATCCATACTTTGTTGATTATCGAATGTCTCTACACCATTTAGAAACGTATGAGTCCGCTGTAAGCATCAGCGCGATGTATTTGACAATTTCTTCCACAAGAAAGTATTTCACACCATTGGAACTATTAAGCCTGTTTGACATAGTCATAACTTCTTGCAATGTTTCTAATAAAGTAAAAACGATAGTTTTGCGTTTAATGTGTTTAGATCTGAAAATTTCTCAATTTTGTAGACGGATAACACCCGATTGAATATTTTTCATATTACCAGCAGTTTTTTCCACTACCTACAAAAATCTATCACCGATTAGCTTTGTTGCAATCACCTGTAGCTCAACAACAAACCATTTGCTCCTGGTTGTCCACTTTTAATGTAAATTAAGTACAATCATCAGATTCTCAAAACTAATCATGCTTTAACACAAATCATTGTCCGCGATTGCTAAGGGGTTTCACTCCTTAAATTAACCCAGCTCACTTTTCCGTGTTTTATAACTTAATATCAGCAGGAATTCTTGTGGAGTGAATGAGTGTTTGTTGTTGATCACCCGGTCCAATAAAAATTGTCAGTTTTGACATATTGAGTCGCATTAGTCCTAACTTTTTAGTTTTGTTATTATTGTGGGAGATTTGCATGATGGTTAAGTAGTGTCAGATTCCCTCCCCACCCTTCCCCACCTTAAAACCCTCCCTACACCCCCTATGCCCTCTGGTAACGAAGTTATAGTACTCTCAGGACGTCCCCCCTTGTGCCATTACCTAAATCCCCCTTCAAAAGGGATACCGGGTACCTCGGGCCTGTATCCACCATGTATCCCCTTATATTAACATATAGCAGCTACACCGGGTCTATCCCGGACCTACCCCGGGTCAGGACCCCGACCCTGTATCCACACAGGGTGATTCACGAAGCCTGTGCCCCTAAAAACCAGAGAGCCTTGACAGAATGGAGACCAGAGCCTTCCCTCTCCCAGGAGCCCAGACTAGGAAGTGGCACTTCCAAATAAGGAGCGGAAAGTTTCCACCACCAGAAAAGAGCGGGAAGAAGAGCCCAGTGCCAAATCACCATGTGTTGCTGTTCTAATTGGCTTGCTGTATTATTGTATTTTGTATTACATTATGTGATTGGTATAATTATTGTATTATGTTTTTCTACTGGCTATGCCTAATAAGGTGACGAAATAGTCTCCCATCTCCTATAAAAGGAGCTGCTGTACATTGAGTTGATCAGTTGTTGAATGGATAGTATTAAATACCCTTTTACTTGTGTATCAAATAAAGTATTTGTTTGATAAAACTTCTAGTAGTGTGTTTGGGTCGTGGACCCCGTGCAAGTTGGTAACGTCTATTCGGGATAGACCCCGAAGTGTGAGGAGAGAGAAGGAGGGGATTCCAGTGTGTCGTGATAGAGGACAGAAATCTATTACATTATTCATGAGTGAGCTGGCTTTATGTCGATTACCAAGCTTTCTACTGAGTAGTAGACAATGGATAGGTCTTTATGGAGATATCCAGTTGATTCATCAATAGAGGTCATATCTAAAAGTGCCAGGGATTGAATGCAATTCAGCTCTTGAAATCTCCAAGTCAACATATGTTTTTCCAGTTGGCAAGAGCTCAGCAGACTGGTGGCTTTTGTGCCAAGATGGCAACATATGGACCAAAAGAATTAGTAATAGAAAATTGATGGTCATATAGTTTGCTAGCTTGAAACCTCCTGAAGAATTGATTCTGCTTATTAACTTGTTTGAGATTGGTTCTTTAATCAGAAAAACTTCCTTTGGTTTTACAAATTAATCCAAAAGTGGGAGCTCCTTTGGACATGTAGCAACAGCCTTAGTCTTTGTGATGATAGCAAAACTGATTTAGAATGAAAAAAATTGAGACAAAATTAGAAATAATAAAATTCAGATATTATAAACCATGTTATAAATAGTAAATAAAAGAAAGCGAGTACAGTAAAGTTAGCCTACAAAATATTTACTGATTTACATAAAGGATTAGCATTACTGAAACTGAGTGTATTAGATTTTAAGAGATCTCTTTTTCACCATCAAGTTAACTTTCTAGCACCAAACCAATTTTTCGAGCAATGACTTTGCAAGTGTTACTTTATCTCCACGCTAATGCATACTGTTCTTATCGCAATGTTTCGTGTGAGGATGAAACAATATCTACTCGAACTACTAGGACTCTTCAGCGATAAGGTAAGGTTTAATAAGCAATTTTTTCAAACTAGTGGAAAAACTCAACTAGTTGTACTGGAGAAAGGCTGTTCTCATAAAATCTAAGAGAGTTCCTCTCAAAATCGCAAGGTCTTTGAGCATTGATAAAATGAATTTTATCAGAGCTGTAACTGGATTCCAGTTACGACTACTGATTTTATTTATGTATCCCGCACTGGAGAAAGAGTTTCTCCTAAAAACTAACAAGTTTACTTCTGAAACTGCCAAGTCTTTGGCATTGATGAAAGCATTTACAAAGTATTTACAATTACGCGTACGGTTGATATTGTGGTAGATTTTGGTGAAAGATACTAGTGAACAGGGCGTTCGCTACACCACTTCTCCACTCTATGCACTGGCAATGCGCCTACAGCCATCGGTAAGATGCTGTGCCGGTAGCAAAGCCATACTGTGCCGGTAGCACAGTACACAGGGCCGGTACCGGGCCGGTAGTGACCTCTACAGGGTCGGTAGTGACCTCTGCAGGGCCGGTATGCTGACACAGGGCCGGCACAAGATGGCTGCCATAGCTGAGGAACTTGGAAATTAGCCAGGACTTACCACCAAGCTAGGAGCCAAAGCTATCTACCCTAACATCTACGGTAACCAGGACCACAAGCTAACTGGAGCCTTGAGACCTTATAGGACAGCCTGATAGGCCAGCAGGAGATAGGACTCCGCCCTTAGCCACTTGGCACCTCCCTTATTTACTCTCTATTGGTTACTTGATTGGTTGACTATTTATATAAACACTTACATTGGTCTAATCACTTCCTGTACTGTTATTGTTATATGTTTGATACCTGTGAGCTCTCCTATAAAAGGAGAGACATTTCATGTATTCTTTGCATTCATTCCTATGTTGCCATGGCATTCACTCCTATATTGCCAACCCTAGAGGAATAATTACCCTCAGGACTATCATAGAGAATAAAGCCACTTATACAAACACTACGCTGTACTGTTTGTTTGTTTGAGCCATGGGCTCTTGCCTTACCGGGTAATTCGGTTACCCTGCACCGTTGTCACTGTCGCTCAGCACAGTGTCCCCTCTGGAGAGAGGTACAATACTCGAGACTAGTGGATGTCCATGGTAGCAAGCCGGAATCCATTACAATATATTGATCTGAATATTATTTGACTATAAGGAGAGCCCCAGGGTATTCTCAAGGCTTACGGGTGTTCATGGATAAAAGTGACTTTTTTATGCCCAACAAAATAACCAAGAAAATTCGTTGGCTCATTTTTTCCTGAATCGTTTGATGTATTTTTTTAAATTTCTTTATAGAATGTGCTATGAAAATTTTAGCTTTGTACTACATAATTATTGGTTTTTGCTAAAATAAATTAGATTCATTTCTAAAACCTATCGACCCTAACAGAACTTTTCTCTCATCATCCATTGGTATACTTTAAAATGATGGTGAAAAATGCAGCAGTACCCATACACAGATTATGGTACCAGTTTAGGCACTCATGATTGGGCAACTACCAGTAAGGAAAATTCACAAAGCCAACATGCATTGAATAATTAGGGAATGAAATGATTTATTATTTGTAATTTCGACCAGTTAACCATCGGAGAGCAGATTGTAAAGATAGAAACCCAAAGGGTAAACTGAGGATAATGAAATGTAGCGACAAGGGGCAAATGTAAAAGTAACAGATACATTGTGAGCATGAGGTAGCAGCTTTTGGCTATGAAAGGTTAGTGTAAACAACGCCCAGCAATTATTAAAAATTCCTTTAGTGTTTGGCACCCCATAATTGTTGTACACTTTCCTTGTTACTTGTCTTACTTATTATAAATATACCACATTCAATGCCAGCAAAGCATGAAAAATATTGGTATAAATTTCAACAACCCAACCATCCCAAAGTTGCCTGCTGGGAATAGGAGTAACAATCAAATCCACATTCAAACCAACCTGTCAACTTGGGTTCTAACTTCGAGCTAAACTTACAGTGGTAACTAATGTAACAAGCATACCCTGTCCTGGTGTGCAAAAAGAAACCTACAAGGTACTCTTGGCACCTTGTGACAAAATTGCCGATTGGCCTATGCACTTGTGGATGTCCTGAAGGCACTCTCTGAAGATCTGCTCCTATTATACTACTACAAAATGTCAGAGATTTCTTTTACAAGTGCAAACTAGTTCTTTTTGTGCAAAGACAGTCAAAATTTTTGACTTATCAAATTTTCCTTATAATAAGCTTTTATCTGTATTTTTTGGGGCATGGAAGAAAATTTACGATAATACTTAAAAAGCGTTCTAGTGGTTATAAAACGATTTTTTTTGTTGTTGAAAACAACAATGCTGTTCTCTTTCATCTTTCAAAATTACCACAGCTCATCAAAATTATTTATTTCCCCTATGTAACAAAAACTTTACACTATTTGTAAACACACTAGATACTTACCTTTGCTAGGAGTTGCTGAATTTGGTTGAGATAGGTAAGCTAATGACGACAGCTCTTCTATTCCTGCGTACTTGCCAGATTGACCACCTGACTTGACTCTGTGTTTTAAACTCTTCCTGAAAAAGTAAAAATCCAAGAAGCAAATTTAACTCTGAAATAAAATAAAAAATGTCGTGCAAAGTTGAACATTACAAGCAATACTCTGCCTATACAGTCTGTTTTGAAACCAACAAATATCTAGGGGTAGTTTTTTAAACTAACATCCAATAATAACTTGTGTTTTAATATAGTCATAATTGTGCAAAATTGATGAATCAAAGTGCTCGTGATTCAATATTAAAAGTCGTACTCAAATACCTTTAGTTGAAATTTTGGATACAACAAAAAATTATTGTTTGCAGAAACATTCCCTAATTTTTTTAGAATCAATAGTTAGATAAACGTAATTTACCAAGTATCAAACAAACAAGTATTCTCAAAGAAATACGTGAGCCGCTATAAATTATTGTTTTAGTGCATTATAAAATTATTATTCATTGATAATTTTTTAATTTAGTATTTTATTAACCCCGTTTTATTTTTTTAGTTGCAGAAGGAGAATAGAGACAGAAGGGGAAAGTGGAAAATGGAATCCGAGTTCCGGCTGTTAAACACATTGATGAAACGGGGATTGATCATGACAATAGTTGTGAAGAAAAATTAGTTATTCCTAAATTTCACCTTCCGCTGAAAATACTGAAGCTCTTAGTAGTGGCTAGGTTTCTATTTTCAGCAATGGCTCATCGTATCAGATCACAATTTTGTTGGATTCTGTACAAAGTGTACCGCTCCAAGCAAATTGATTTCGCGTTATTCTTTTTTTTGCAGCCAGAACTCCAATCATTATGCAATGGATGTCGGAGAGAGAGAAATACCTCAGCTGATTAAAGGTGGTTGGAAGAAAGTCTGTTTTGTTTCAGAATACCGAATGAACCGGTCAATGGCATAGAGATGGGTACGGAAGATGTTTGAGAGGGTTTGATGGAATTGTTGAAGACATTAATCCAATTGTGGAAGTTGTGGTTCAAGAAAACTAGGACGCTCCATTGGTGGACAATGAAGAAGCACAACAAATGATGATTGAACAACACAATGAAGGAGACGAAAGACGAAAACTAGATGAGTCATTGAATATCTACCCTATGATAACAAACAAGCAACTTTTGGAGGTGACGAATGGGATGAACTGAAAGCCAGATATCGGGGGGGGGGGGGGGGGGGGGGGGAGAGGGGGTCCATGAAAACCAAACACAAACCAGGTAAGGTCATAGTCGTGTTAAATGTAAGACTTTGTGATGGAATTTCAGGAGATCAAGCAAATTTCTACCAAAACGACTAACATGCATTGGAGTTGTTGAAAACTTTTGGAAGCAAAATCAATCGCAGCTCATTTTTCATTCTGGAGAACAAAAACGACAGTTAACTCAGCTATTTCTGTTCATCATCCAACAATGCCAACATGTATCCGAGAGCGCGTTTGGTAGAATCCAAGAGAGAGCTCGACAAGTTTTTCACAAATGTCACTGAGACCGACCATCAAGCCAATAGTTTGAGATGAAAACCTAATATTGCTTGAAGATTGATGTTTATCACGCATGTTACATTTTAATTCTACAAGTTGATCAGAATGGGACAACACCTCCAACAAATCTACCTGCTCACAAACACAACACTAGACACATATAAACCATATTTAAAAAGCCACGACGGTGTACAAATCTCCAACATGCTTTGCTTTTTCAGAGGTTTGCCATTGCACCAGAACATACAAAAGAGGGCAAAGAGAGCCCAAGAACCGCCCACAAACTTTACTGGGGAAAAGCTGCTAAAAAATTGTTGTGTTCTCATAGAATGTGTATTTTCTAACCTGAGTTTACAATACAATGAAATGGTCAAAGATATCCCACTTATATATATGCAGGTAGCTGGTATAGCAAAAGTATAATCCATAGCTATTACAATAAGCAATATGTAACATTTCCATAAAGCATAGCCATGTGATAATATGTTAATAGCACATAACAAATAATGTACACATGTGTAGTAATTGTCATGTCCTAACACCTCCCTGCTAGCTTGAAGTTATCCTTATTACTTCAGCGATTAGTATTCCTCTTTGAGCGTCTGGGATTATCCCTGTTGTATTCATTGCCATCAGGTAATCTGGGATTTCGACGTTTTGTTGGTGGTCGTGGTTCATGTGCTGTAGGTAATAGTTGTGGTTGTGGGTTTTGCGATGTAGTGGATATTTCATCCGGTGGTTCGTCATCTTCAGGAGAAGTATGCCTAGGACAGAGTTGATCCAAGTGTCTTTTCCAGGTTGGTCCTCTGGGCTGTACTCTGACGTTAACACTTCTGCTTCCGAACACCTTCACTACAACAGCTGCCACCCATTTAGGCTGTTTATCTCTTCTTGGTCCACAGTATAGAGCATAGCATGGTGTTCCTACTGTGTAATGATGTACTGTCTTGGTAGATCGATTATCCTGCATCTGTTTACTTTGAGCTAATTGAGCAAGTGATGGCAGTAATGTGTCGATCTTTGTTCTGATCTGTCTTCCATTCAACAGTTCACTAGGTGAGTAGCCATAAGACAGTGGTGTCCTTCGATACTGCATCAAGAACTCTTGTAATGCCGGTTTGGCTGAAAGAGTAGACTTCTTGAGAGCTTGTTTGAATGATTGAACCAGCCTTTCTGCAGCTCCGTTTGTGGCTGGATGGTATGGTGCACCAGTAAGATGAATGATTCCTCGGTTTCTGCACCAATCCTGAAATTCCTCGGAAGTAAAAGTTGCTCCATTATCTGAAACTATAGTATGAGGGTATCCGAAATGAGCAAAATCCTCCTTGAGTAATTCGGTTGTTACTTTGGTTGATATAGAAGTGGTAGGATGTATACAGGGGTACTTTGTGTATGCATCTACTAACACCAACCAATTGGTTCCCATGAAGTTAATCGCATGGTCAATGTGTACTTTGCTCCATGGCTTCTCGGCATCATCCAAGGGTGATTTGGTAACCGATCCGGCTTGTTTTGATGCTCATTGCAGGAAGTACACTTGTGAGCAGTGTCCGTGATGTCTTGATCCATCCTGGGCCAGTAGACTGCAGTTCTTGCGAGTTGCTTCATTCTCTGCATGCCAAAATGTCCAAGATGTAAAAGTTGAAGAACTTGTCTCTGAAGAGAGAGAGGAATGACTACTCTCGTTCCATAAAGTAGACATCCGCTTTCTGCTGACAATGACATCTCCAGTTTCCTAAAATCTTGTATTGAATAGCCATCAGTCACAGTTCCAGCTTCATTGCTGTCATTTCCTTTTGGCCATCCATCCTTCAGGTATCTCATCACGGTACTAAGTACAGGATCCTTTGACGTTTCTTTCTTTAGAATCCCAGGATCTGTTGGTTTCAGTTGACTTCCAATGTTTTTGATTGTACAGACGGTATCAACATCTTCTCCTTCTTCCTCCCCATCAAACTTGTCATCAGATCCAATGGGTAAGCGGCTGAGTGCATCTGCATTTCCATGTACTAATCCGTCAACAGATATGCCAAGTTGCCGTATACCCTCCCTTCCAAGAAGGTTAATATTAGGTACTTTGCTCACGACAAATTGTAATGGTTGCTTATGTTGACGTGAATCCTGATGTGTGTTGATAAGACAAACTCCTAGGATGTTAATCCGATCTTTGGTTGCTGATTCATAGCATACTTGTGTCGTTGTTAGTGCTGGACTGCCAATTTTCTTCCAGTTGTCCATAGATAGGAAGTTGTCTCCTGCTCCTGTGTCTACTTCCAAGGCAATTGGATGACCTTGTAAATTGACATCAACTTGAAGTTGTGGATTTGTGCCGACTGTTTGGACTGCCTTGACCAACTTCAAAGTTTTAGCACCTTTCTGCTTTTTTCGGCAGACGACTTCCAGGTGTCCTGTAAGTTTACAGTAATTGCAAACCGAATTCCTGTACCTACATTCGACAGCTTTGTGGTTATCTTTCCCACATCTGTAGCAGCTCTGCCGAGTAGAATTAGTTGCAGGCTTTGGATTTGTCTTCTTCTTGTTTACTATTTGTACAGGATTTGCTGCCCCCTGTACAGTTTCTTTTGCTACCTTTGCCGCTTCTTCCATCTCTATGGCGATGTCAATAGTTCTGGCAAAAGTGAGTTCTTCATCTTTAATTTTGAAGAGTGTTTTCAAAATTGCTTCATTCCCGACCGAGCAGATAAATCTAGTGCGTAATGCTTCATCCTGCGCGTCGGTAATAGATGCAAAGTCACAAGTTGTAGCATCATGCCTAATTCTTGCTGCCAACTCTTGAATTGTTTCTCCTGGATTTCTTTTCATATTGCTCCAGTAACGATATCTTTCTCTGATGATGAAAGTTCTTGGGTTATATTGAGTCATCATGTAATCCTCAATTTCCTCCATTGTTAGCTTGTTGACTTCTTTCTTAGGAGTTTGCTGATCTGACCAATCTGTTAACAGTAGTAATATATGAGCAGATCTCCCTACCAAGTGTTTTTTTGTGGATCTGACCTTGGAGTTTAGGCAATGGGTTACGACGTTGGATGAATTCGCCGAGTTTATATTGTATTTTACTTGAGGGGTACTTGAGTGGCATTTGAGTGGCATTTGAGTTTTGATTAGTTTTTTACTTAATTTGAACTTATATGGCATATAGATTTTGAATGTATGGCATTCAAGTTTTGATAACTTTTTTACATAACTCGAACTCATATGGTATCTTGAGAGAGAGGGGAGAGGAGAGAGGAGAGAGGAGAGATGGGAGATGAGAGAGGAGAGAGAGGAGAGAGTTTTTTAGTTTTCTATACATTCATGTATATATGGTTAGTTATGTACATATTTATGGCTATATTTATATCTACATAGAGAGAGGAGATATATCTACATTGAACAAATATATTGATCAAAAATGAAAATTATATGTTTATATACCTGATTACATAATAAGTAGGGAAAATCTTCTGGAGAGAGGGGAGAGGAGAGATGAGAGAGGAGAGAAGAGAGAGGAGAGATTTTTTTTTAGTTTTTTATACATTTATGTATATATGGATAATTATGTACATATTTATGGATATATTTACATTTACATTGAATAATATACATTTATTACATAATAAGTATATTAAATGCTATAAAATATGTTGGAAAATTACCAAATTAGACCTCTAGATGGTTAAAATCTACAGTATTTGGGAAATAACTGCAAGAGAGGAGAGAGGAGTATTTGGTAGAGGAGAGAGTATGTTGAGAGAGAGGAGAGATAAAAAGAGGAGAGAGGAGAGAGGAGATATATCTACATTGAATAAATACAGTGATTAAAAATGAAACAATATGTGAATATATACATTTATTGTGTAATAAGTAGGGAAAAAATTTAAAATAATTACATGAAATTGAATTATAGCTTTAGTTACATTGGATAGTTTACATTATATAGAAAAGGGAAATAGCTCACCAAGTCACATTGTCCAACTTGTTTTTTGAATTAGAGACTATCCATCGCTAAAACACTCATCATTTTTTTTCAGCAACATATCCTGTCTCAAAATCATCAAAGTCTCCACATAGAAAATCTTCAAGTTCATCATCATCATCATCAATTTCTAATATTGTTTTGTTGTGCTTTGCTTGATCACAATATTGTTTCCAATACATTTGACCGAGACGGTATGGAGAGCAAAATGAAAGATCGTATTCTGTCTTAAATTTTCCGTGGGTTGTTTTTCCTCTGTAGATCATCACACCTGGAGTATATTTGTTAGCTTCTGAAGCATATTTGTCTGGTATGGCGAGCGTCTTCAACAGCGTTTCTCCACATTGTTCAATGCTATAACGGATACAAATTACATTCGACTGACCTCCTTTAAATCGATGAGGAACGAATCTATCAACAACATCTTGGTAAGGAAAAATAGCACCGGGTTGAAAACTATTGAGGGTGTTGATGTTCAAGAAGCGTTTGAGCTGACATTTAGTCAATGTACTAAAATATAGTGATTCCTCTTCAGTTTTCTTTTTGCTTAGAGGATGTCTGCTAACACGTCTGACATCATACCAAAGAACGTTTTTATTTTTTGGTTTTCCCTTTCTACCCAAATATACAACGTTAAACGGAGGGGGGTAATTATCACAGTTGAAGTTTTTAGCTATTTCAACTGGACAGAGGAGTATTTTGGGTTCGAGTTCATTTATATCTGAAGGATCATGGTAGTGTACTTGAGAATATCTACACTTCTCCTTACTTGATGGATGTATCACACCAGTCACTCGCATAATGCTTGGGATAGGAAGATCTTCAAATGTTTTGCAAATCGGAACTTTTGGTGAGTCAATCACTTGAGAACCTTTAGACTTTTCTAATTTCCTAGCTCTCCTTTCGTTGAGACATTCAACTGTTAAATGAGTTATAGCTGCACTCTCCATTGTTTGCTTATCAACGGAAGTAGTTTGTTTTCTCACTGTTTGTTTTCGTTTCCTTACTATTCGCTTTTTTGGAGCAGTTTTCCTTCTCTTAGGAGTTGTTTTGCCGTTTTTCATTTTATTTTCTGTTGGATATGGATCTGTGCTAAGGAGCTCTTCAGAAAGAGCATCCATAACATTCTAAAAATAAAAGGGTAATATTTGCATGAGTGGCTAAGAGTGTATTTATTACTTAGAGTGTCTTATATATATATATGTATTTATGCCAAAAGCAGTTAAGATCATAGAGTTATGGTAGATTGAGAATGTGCTTATTAAACTATTGGGATGTGGAGACAGACAACAAAGGATGCATTCAAATATATATATATATGTATTTACTTAATATCATACCGCTTTTAACATCTAAATTGGTAAGAAATAAAATATAATAGTTTGAACAAAATATTGTAAAATAATAAAAAACAACTAAAAATTTTTCATAAATATGTATGAAACGCTTCCAACATTAATTCTAAAATACCTACAGAAGAGGATAGAGCTTTATCTATTTGGACATAATTATAAATATGCTTTCTGAATTTATAAAAAGTTTTTTTGTTCCATGTCATGTTGTATAATTTTTTGAAAACTATTTGATTCCAAGCACTTCTTTCAATTTCTTTTAAAAAATTATTAATATTAACGACTTCCACCATTGACAAAACGATTTCGAAACCGTTTTTTATAATGTCATCAAAACGTTCTGTAGATATATCACGTTTCTTACAACACATCCCCATACTCATCATGTGTTGAGTTATACAGAATATTATAACTTGAAATGTCAAACGTTCTACAGCTTTTTTTTCAACAACATCATTATTTATCACATAGTTATGATACATTTCTGGAAGGAAGTCCTTTAAGTAGATTGGATTTGTTGTTGCATTGTTCTAAAATACAAGCGATAATTAGATAACTAAAATAATTAAAGGTGTTCAACAGGTGTTAAATAGTATTTTTTATTAATTCTTACCTTTTCATCAGGCTGAGATTCCGACTTTAGATACAATGGTTGACTTTCTACGACTTGAGTATTCATTCTGAAAAAAACAGAAAAAATTGGTTCAATTCATTATAACCAATTTAAAGATAGATATGTCATAAAGCCTTCAGATAGTTGTGTTAGCTAGCGGAAATATTTGAGTTTAAGTTTTACCTTTATGAAGAGAGAACTCTTAGTAGTTGCAATGGAAGATGTAGTAGATAGATGTTGCTCCTTTGCTCACTGTTGTTGAACTGGATGCTTTCTGTCTGAAACCGTTGTCTCTTATATAGGTGAATGTGTGAAAATAAATCTTTCATTCCCGCGAAAGCATTGGTTTGTATTCGCGTGAAAATAAATTGTTTATTCCCGCGAAAGCAATGGGTTCCATTCGCGTGGAAATAAATTATTTATTCCCGCGAAAGCATTGGTTTTTATTTGCCTGAAAAAAAAATGTTTATTCCCGCGAAAGCAACAGTTTCCATTCGCGTGAAAATAAAATGTTTATTCCCGCGAAAGCATTGGTTTGTATTCGCGTGAAAATAAAGTATTCATTCCCGCGAAAGCAACAGTTTCCATTCGCGTGAAAATTAAATGTTTATTCCCGCGAAAGCATTGGTTTGTATTCGCGTGAAAATAAAGTATTCATTCCCGCGAAAGCAACAGTTTCCATTCGCGTGAAAATAAAATGTTTATTCCCGCGAAAGCATTGGTTTGTATTCGCGTGAAAATAAAGTATTCATTCCCGCGAAAGCAACAGTTTCCATTCGCGTGAAAATTAAATGTTTATTCCCGCGAAAGCATTGGTTTGTATTCGCGTGAAAATAAAGTATTCATTCCCGCGAAAGCAACAGTTTCCATTCGCGTGAAAATAAAATGTTTATTCCCGCGAAAGCATTGGTTTGTATTCGCGTGAAAATAAAGTATTCATTCCCGCGAAAGCAACAGTTTCCATTCGCGTGAAAATTAAATGTTTATTCCCGCGAAAGCATTGGTTTGTATTCGCGTGAAAATAAAGTATTCATTCCCGCGAAAACAACAGTTTCCATTCGCGTGAAAATAAAATGTTTATTCCCGCGAAAGCATTGGTTTGTATTCGCGTGAAAATAAAGTATTCATTCCCGCGAAAGCAACAGTTTCCATTCGCGTGAAAATAAAATGTTTATTCCCGCGAAAGCATTGGTTTGTATTCGCGTGAAAATAAAGTATTCATTCCCGCAAAAGAAACAGTTTCCATTCGCGTGAAAATTAAATGTTTATTCCCGCGAAAACATTGGTTTGTATTCGCGTGAAAATAAAGTATTCATTCCCGCGAAAGCAACAGTTTCCATTCGCGTGAAAATAAAATGTTTATTCCCGCGAAAGCATTGGTTTGTATTCGCGTGAAAATAAAGTATTCATTCCCGCGAAAGCAACAGTTTCCATTCGTGTGAAAATTAAATGTTTATTCCCGCGAAAGCATTGGTTTGTATTCGCGTGAAAATAAAGTATTCATTCCCGCGAAAGCAACAGTTTCCATTCGTGTGAAAATAAAATGTTTATTCCCGCGAAAGCATTGGTTTGTATTCGCGTGAAAATAAAGTATTCATTCCCGCGAAAGCAACAGTTTCCATTCGCGTGAAAATTAAATGTTTATTCCCGCGAAAGCATTGGTTTGTATTCGCGTGAAAATAAAGTATTCATTCCCGCGAAAGCAACAGTTTCCATTCGCGTGAAAATTAAATGTTTATTCCCGCGAAAGCATTGGTTTGTATTCGCGTGAAAATAAAGTATTCATTCCCGCGAAAGCAACAGTTTCCATTCGCGTGAAAATAAAATGTTTATTCCCGCGAAAGCATTGGTTTGTATTCGCGTGAAAATAAATTATTTATTCCCGCGAAAGCATTGGTGTTCTTCCGTAGAAACAATGTTTCATTAATTTAACCTTATGATAAATGGCATGATTTCAGCTATATAAGAAGCACTGTTTTTACACAGAAAGCAATCACTTCGACATTAGCAACTGAAGGAGCAAGATCTACTACAACATCATCTACTACAACTGCTAGAAGGACTTTTCTGTTTGGAGGTAAGTCAACTTGATTGAGTATAAATTTAATTTTTATCGATTTAGATACTAACAGTGGTATGATATTGAGTAAATATATATATATGTATATATATCTTCAAATTGGTTTGAAAAAGAAATCATAACATGGATTTTTACTTTATCTTTTAGAATGTCGACACAAGTCATATCAAAACAACTGAAGAATAAAGAACCAAAACCTTCACAAGATAAGGTGATTGATGACAATGTACTTCTTCAACGCACTATGATCCCCTTTCAAAGCGCCAGTCTGAATACTCTGGCAACTCTCATCATCAAAAGCGCCTCTCTGTTAAGTACTCTATCTCCAGCTTCCAGAAGAAACATTGAAAACATAGTCAAAGTTGAAGATTTACCAATACCTACAGTTATGCAGGTGTTAACCGTTGAGCTCCATGATGAAACGAACTGCACCATCATATACAACTATAAAAAGGATGGAAAGGTAGTTAGAGTGAAGAGCACTATTCCATTAGCGGCGGGATTACTTGTCAATGAAGCTTCGCAAATAAGACCACTGGTTTTGATCTACATGGGTGTTGAAAAGACTGGAAAAGCAATTTTTCGTGCTGCTACAGAAACAGGAACTACTTTGAGGTGTAAGAATGTGTTTGATGTATTACCAGAAAAAAGTATGCGACAAATCAATGCTTATTTCGAGGTAGCTAATCTTCAGGATTTCCCAACAGATAGTGTCATATGTTTCCAAAACCCTGAAGTTATAACAAAGTCTGACAGGCGATGGAATGGAAATGAAGAGACTCTTCTAGTTCAATACAGAAGTGTTGTAGATGAAGAATTACTGATCGGAGATATGCGCATTCCTCATCAAATAGCTTCTGCTGTGACATCGGAGAGATTTGGAGTGATTTTGTTCAAGGGTCTGAGTCGAAACGCAGACAATTCAATTTTCTACAACATCAGTGTACTCGCAGCTCATCAAGCCTTCGTCCAAGCCTCGGAACTGGCTGATAATCCAAAATCTGAGGATTTTCTCAACCACTTCGATGATGCTGAAAAAGAAGGCTGTGGAGAACAAACTCTCGAGAAGCTAATCTATAACTCAAGGGATTCATATCACTATAGGTAAGTTTTATTAATTTTTACCATAATTTTAAAAAGTTGATTTGTAAAAATTTTGTGTATTCTTACAATGAAAAACCCCTTAAAATGATAAATTTGTGAACATTTTTGTAAAAAATTTTTAAGTTATATATATATTTCGAATTAAAAAAGGATTTTGTTGTGTCATCAGTGTTTTTTTTTACATAAAAGTTGGAAAAATAACAAAAGGTGATAATTATTTTACAAAAATGTTCAATTTTTCACATAAATGATCAACTCATAACCTTTTTTTGTAAAACATTTTTAAATTATATATATTTCGGATTAAAAAAAGGACTTTTTTGTGTAATCAGTGTATTTTTTTTACATAAAAGTTTAAAAAATAACAAAAAGTTATAATTATTTTGCAAAAATGTTTAGTTTTTCACATAAATGATCAATTCATAAACATTTTTTGTAAAACATTTTTAAATTATATCTATTTCGGATTAAAAAAGGATTTTTTTGTGCAATCAGTGTATTTTTTTTTACATAAAAGTTTAAAAAATAACAAAAGGTTATAATTATTTTACAAAAATGTTTAGTTTTTCACATAAATGATCAATTCATAAACATTTTTTGTAAAACATGTTTAAATTATATCTATTTCGGATTAAAAAAAGGACTTTTTTGTGCAATCAGTGTATTTTTTTTACATAAAAGTTTAAAAAATAACAAAAAGGTTATAATTATTTTACAAAAATGTTTAGTTTTTCACATAAATGATCAATTCATATACATTTTTTTGTAAAACATTTTTAAATTATATATATTTTGGATTAAAAAAAAGGGTTTTTTGTGTAATCAGTGTATTTTTTTAGCTAGAAGTTGAAAAAAAATCACACCAAATGAAAAAAAAGGACTTTTTCGTGTGTAATCAGTGTATTTCTTTTACATAGAAGTTGAAAAAATAACGAAAGTTTATATTTATTTTACATTAATTTTAATCATACTATACTAATACATCATTTTTTATTTTAGTCCATTTTATCGTAAAAAGAAAACAGAGTAAAGAACTTTCCCTAAGAAATATTGAGCTGAATGATGTAACTCAGTGAGTTATTTTCCTGTTATATATAAAATGTAAACTATCTAATGTAGCTAAGAGTAAAATTTAAATTCGGTAAAATTTATTTATATAATGAATAACTTTTGTATTTTAGTCAATTATTGGATCACAGAGAATACGGAATACAAGAGTTCCTCCCTGGGTCTAATAATATACCAGAAGAATATCGAGAAAGATATTGTTCAAGAAAAGCGCTTTGTAACCATTGATATCGTAAGCTATAGTAGTTTGTATTACAGAAAATTTACTATAAAACAGTTTTATGAATGTAAAAACTAGATATGGTATTTTCTATTACAATTATTTACTTGTAAATTTTATTCATCTAGAGAGGTAATTTGGTGATTTTTTGACAGTTTTTAAAAAAGTTAAAAAGTACAAAAAAAATCAAAAAATATCGAAAACTATATATTTCAATGATTATTTTTTAAAAAAGTAAATTTTATTCATCTAGAGAGGTAATTTGGTGATTTTTTGACAGTTTTTAAAAAAGTTAAAAAGTACAAAAAAATCAAAAAATATCGAAAACTATATATTTCAATGATTATTTTTTAAAAAGTTCAAAAAAATGTAATAAAGCTCTGTTTTGAAACATAAAAAATTTAAAAGGATTGTGTAGGATAAAATTCTCACTCAAAAAATTATTGAAAATTGAATGAAATAAAAAAATATTTTCCCAAATACCATGAAAAACTCTATATATATATATATACATTGTTTTTAAAATAATATCGAAAACTATATATTTCAATGATTATTTTTCAAAAAAATAAAAAAATTTAAAAGGAAGGTGTAGGATAAAATCCTCACTCAAAAAATTATTGAAAATTGAATGGAATAAAAGAATATAAAGTGAAAATCGCTATATATATTTATTTTTTTAAAAAAATATCGAAAACTATATATTATAATGATTATTTTTTTAAAAAGTTGAAAAAACAAAAAAATTTGTAATAAAACCCTGTTTTAAAACATAAAAAATTAAAAAGGAATGTAATAAAAGAATATTTTACCAAAATACCTCATTTTCTTTTGTAAATATCTAGTAAAAATTTCTGAAATATTGTTGGTAAAATTTACTGGAAAATGGTTTCAAGTGTGTCAAAGACTAAATATGATGTTTTCATTGAAATGTTTATTTTCAAAAGATCCAAATAATAACATTGAATCAATTAGTTAAATTTAACAGTCAAATTCTTTTTTATCAAGTAGGCTTAATGTTTCTATTGTGATTAATTCTCAAATATTGTAAACTTGAACTATCTAGAGGAGTAATTTGTCGATTTTGATGTGTTTTTTTAAAAAAATTATCATGTAATACCACATACTTCAGTTCTAATTCGTTTTGAACAATTTCATGGGAGACAAAGAATAAAAAAGTTACATTGATTTAGTTTTTAGAATTAAAGTTGCTATCAAAAATGGATTGTTCTTCTTTAAAAAAATGATTACGTAATACTACATACTTCAGTTCTAATTCGTTTTTAGAATTGAAGTCGCCATCGAAAATGGTTTGTTCTTGAATGGGTAAATCCATAGCCTCCTCCTCATCATGACAAAAGCTTTCTGATGATTGCATTTTGAAAAACAAATTGCATTGTTTTAGTTTTCCGAATTGAAATTGCCATCGAAAATGGTTTGTTCTTAAACGGGAAAATCCATAGCCTTCTCATCATCATGTCTAAGTTTTCTACCCCAATATCTCCAACCTCTCAGAGATAGGAATTGTTCTGTTTAAAAAATAATGGAAATTGTATATATAAATGATTGTTTTTGAAAAAAATGGTAAATTTTTGAAAAAAATTCAAAAGGAAAATGCAGGATAAAACCCTCACTCAAGAAACTAATTTTGTATGATAGGTTGCTCACCTAATAATAAGAAAATAATGAATGATTTATATTTAAACAATTATTGAAAGAATTAATGAAAATTGAATAGAATAAAGGAAATATTTTACCAAATAGTCTGTTTTTTTGTAAAGATATACAAACAGATAAAATTTAACCATTTAAAGGATGATTTCTTTTTTTGCAAAAAAAATAATGAAGATTTAATGAAATGAAAGAATATTTTACCAAATACCTTGTTTTTTTGTAAATTTGTACAATTAGAATAAGAAAATAGTGAATAATGTATATTTAAGCAATTATTGAAAAAATTAATGAAAATTGAATAGAGTAAAGGAAATATTTTACCAAATACCCTGTTTTTTTGTAAAGATATACAAACAGATAAAATTTAACCATTTAAAGGGTGATTTCTTTTTTGCAAAAAAATAATGAACATTTAATGAAATGAAAGAATATTTTACCAAATACCCTGTTTTTTTTGTAAATTTGTACAATTAGATGAAATTTAACCATTTAGAGGATGATTTGTTTTTGTAAAAAATTAATGAAAATTGAATAAATCGAAAAAATATTTCACCAAATACCTCTTTTTTGTAGATGTAAACAAATAGATGAATATCTAACTTTATCCATTTTTTTTTCCATTTGGGATCATGTTTTGAAGGTTTTCAAGATAGTTTTTAGTAAAAGCTTATGCATTGATTGTCATTACAAGTTGTAGTGTTTGGTATTATTTAATATTTACTGACTCTAGCTATATTATATGAAATTTTCCCTACTTATTGCACAATAAATGTATATATTCACATATTGTTTCATTTTTAATTACTGTATTTATTCAATGTAGATATAATGAGTCGAATTACAAAAAAATATCAAAACTTAAATGCCATACATTCAAAATCTAGATGCTCTATGAGTTAAAGTTATGTATATAATTATGTACAAGATTATCAAAACTTGAATGCCATACATTCAAAATTTAAAAGTTCAAATTAAGTAAAAAAATAATCAAAACTCAAATGCCACTTAAATGCCATTCAAATGCCACTCAAGTACCCCTCAAGTAAAATACAATATAAACTCGGCGAATTCATCCAACGCCGTAACCCATTGTCTCAACTCCAAGGTCCAATCCACAAAAAAACACTTGGTAGGGAGATCTGCTCATATATTACTACTGTTAACTGTTTGTAGATAACTTTCGATTGATTGGTTAGAGAACGCTTATACTCTTCGGCCTCCCACCTCACCTTGGAGTCGTGGGCGCAGCCTAGGCTGAGTACCTTTCCACCTAGCTCGCCTACTAACGCATTCGCTTTTGGCTTACTAGGGCCTGACTGTGTACATTGAGCTGGTCGCGCAACCCTATGGGATTTACTGCATATGCGAACCAACCGGCCGGTGACCCAGTCGATAGCGATCACCTTGATTTGTTAGAGTGGGTTAGGCCCCCAGAGGTAACCGACGGTCTGATCCATACCCCACTTTGCTATGGGTATATGAACTTTGACCGTTTTCACCAGCCTTGCCTGTTTACCAGCGTTCCAGGATATGGGCTTACCTTTGCCATTCCACGCTGGCTATGTGTGGACTGTCATCCACGTACCACTCGCTGTAGTATTTTCCGACCTACAGTCGAGCCGACTAGACGGTACCACAGTATCCTGTTAATTCAGGATTCGAGACACAGTGGGCCTTCAGCTCCTCCCACAGCGCTATATCACCGATTTAATGTGCCTCCAGAGCCTCACGGCCCCACTGCCGCCTGTTGCAGACAGACTTCAGGGAGCCTATCCCCCTAAGTTTCTTTGACGTTTCTTTCTTTAGTAATAGAATTAGCTCCTACAAATGTCCTGAAGCGTAGCAAGTAGTCTGTCCACAGCTCTACGTTGGGATCAAAAGCAGTAAAATTTGGAGTTGTTCCTCCTGCTTGAGCTTGTGTCTTCTGTGTAAGTAGTTCCATCAGCTGTTGATTTTCTCTCTTCTGTTGTTCCATCTGCTCCTTCTGTTGTTCCATCTGCTCCTTCTGTTGTTCCATCTGCTCCTTCTGCTGCTCTCTCTGCTCCTCCATCTGTTCCCTTTGAAGCGCCATCTGCTGAGTGAGTAGTTGAATAAGCTGGTCAGTAGGAGTAGACATGTTGATTGAACAATAACTCTTGTTAAATTCAAATAATTTAAATTATGTCCACTGCTCCAAACAATTTCTTTTAAGCAGTGTAATATATCAAGAAGTAAACAGATGTCAAGTGATGATGCAGAAGTAAAGAAATCTCCAGCTGAATAATCCCATCCTTGTCGCCAATTGTTGTGTTCTCATAGAATGTGTATTTTCTAACCTGAGTTTACAATACAATGAAATGGTCAAAGATATCCCACTTATATATATGCAGGGAGCTGGTATAGCAAAAGTATAATCCATAGCTATTACAATAAGCAATATGTAACATTTCCATAAAGCATAGCCATGTGATAATATGTTAATAGCACATAACAAATAATGTATACATGTGTAGTAATTGTCATGTCCTAACAAAAATAACAGAAATTCACTATCATTGTTACACAGCTCAATCAGCACGCGGTTTTGTAATGAATAAAGATGGAAAAGGTGTAAGAAATCACACTTGGTGGATATAGAAAAGACGTTTTGAATCAAGTTAACCGTGTTAGCTCTACACGAAAACAAAATTTCTAGAGTTATTTGGAATTCCAACTCTAGAATTGAGGAAATGCTATATCTCAAACACTTTAGTCTGGAAAGGATCTGCTAGAGAGTACCCATGTCCAATGTGTTCCACTAGTTTTGACAGACTCGCCACCCTCAAACGACACTGATACTCAACTTTGGACTAGGTGACATGGAGTTTCCCTGAGGCAAATACAAACCTACGACAACAATTTTTTATCAGCTAATGAACAATTCAGATATTATCCATATTTTTTGATGTACTATAGCAAGTGTTTGCTGCCCAAATATGAGGGCAATAGAGATACTGACACCACTTTTTACGCCACTAAACATAAATTCTTGAGCATTACTGTTTTGTATCTTGTTTTGAGACAGCGCGATGCATTTTAAATAATGGTGATGATAGATAATGAGTTGAAAATTTACTCGACGCTTGGAAAACATCACCAAGGAAGTGTACGCCTGAGTAAGGAAGAAATTTTCACAGATCATCAAAGGAATAGAAAATGAGATACATCGCTTGGAAAAAGCTAAAAAAAATTTCTCAAACAATCGCCTCTCGAACAAGAATTGTTTAGACAAAAACTCCGTGTCTCTAGAGTCTTGGAATTATCGGAAAAGTATATGGAAAGCCTCCCTATTCTAGGATTTAATTCAAAGGGATACGACATCAACACGACAAAAGGAATTTTGCTACAATAATTGAAAGACGCCTCTGACAAAGACTTTATTTTGTCATAAAGAAAGAAGCAAGCTGCTTGTGATTGGTATAAAATCACTTTTGTTTTTCGATTGCACAAACTTTAGAGCATCCGGGTACAGCTACGAAACGGACATCAATGCATACAGATGCAAAGTGATGAAGAGATTTTGTTCTTACGGATGGATGAAGGACTTTAATAAACTGCTACGAACATATCCACCGCCGAAATGTTTTTCACAGTCTGTTAAAACAGAAAAGTATTGGCAAAGAAGAGTACACGATTTGTGAAAAAGCGTGGAAAGATGAACGCGTGAGCACTATGAGATTTCTTAATGTGATACAACTACTTAGATGTAACGCCATTTGTTCAAGTTTTGGAAAGACAAAAAGCTGTCGACAGAGAACATAGGATCAACATGTTGAAAGACGGTATATCTTTACTTGGTTTGGCAATTCGTTGGATGTTTAGCAAAGCTCATCAACCGTTATCTCCGCGGCTTTTTTTCTATTTGGATTTTCACGAACTCGATTAAATTTTTTTTGACGGACTCTTTCAATCTGACTGATTGACAAATATGATGCGGATCTGTGTTCTTTGATAAATGTAAACATCAATGGAAGACGCGGCCTGGTTATGCGCAGATACCACAAAAGGGATTGACAAGAATCAAGGAACATTGGCCTGGAGAAGAAGCGAAAATTTTTGACCAAGTCTACAGAGTCAACGTGAACTTCCTCTACCTTTGGTGTATGATGCAATCAATGCCTACCGAAATTCCTCAAAGAAAAAATTTGTAGAAATAATTTTTCGCTGATCTTTTGAAATTTAGCAAGTTGGCGCAAAGTTGGATACAGTATCAAATGTTCACGACAAGAACTAACATCAGTTGTCAGCTCAGTGTAGGAGACGTCTTTCTTGGACAGCGGAATCTCCTGTTGATGGATTTTGTGTTGAAAACCGAATTGTCTTTCAGTTTCAGGATTGTCTCTGGCATGGACATAACTGTTCTTTCAACAACTCTAGGCATCAGGAGTTTCATCCTGCTAGACAAAAATCAATGGCAGGCCTGTATAAAGAGACATTGAAAAATGAAGAGTATCTCGGAACACTGGGCTACACAGTTATTTCGATTTGAGAGTGCAATTGGTTGACTCATATAAAAACAGACATGAGTCTAGGAAAATTTGTCGACAATTTGCTACGAGTTTCTCTATCCCAAACAACTTGATGAGAAACTGAATCAGGAAGAACTGGTGGAGGGAGTTCAATCAGAAGGTGTTTTTGGATTTGTTGAATGGATAGCGAAATCAGCAATCCGAACCAATCATTGTCTTTTTAGCTATACAGCCAGCAAAGCAAGATTGCAGCCCCCAATCATAACTACTGCAAGGAAATCTTTTCTTTGTATGCAGTTCTGTAGGATTTTAAGATTCTCCTTGGTCTCAACAGGTTACCATCCTGCAAACTTTGTGCATAGTCATCAGGTATACATATTTCTTAAACTTGTGCACTTTCTTTAATTTGGTAGCATTTTACTAGGGCACTGGCTCCCTCTCTCTTTTTCGTGACATTTAATTTATGCATGCTCCCAAGTTGTTATTTCTACTTGGGCACACGCACATGTGCAATAAAATTTAATATGTCACTGCGTAAAATCCCTATAATTGTCATTATTATAAAAATTAAACATTTTTATAACGAATATTTTCAAAATTAATAAATGTTATTGAAATGATAAGGTGGTTATTTTGTTGATTTGTTTTGCATTCTGCAGAACTGGGGAAAAATTCACCACGTAGAAACAAAACTAATGTAAATGTGCATCAAAATGTTGCAGTAATATTTTAATTCGCTTGGGCATACTTATTTTTTTAAAGACTCTGCCAAATATGAAACATGCTTTTACTCGCTTGTTCCATAATCACATTTTTAATATTTATCCAGTGGGTAATCAGTATTACAGTTAGAACCGATAGCCACAATGGCTGGTGTCAATAAACATACACTGATTGGCCAAGGCAAGCTCTAACGCATCATTTTGAAAGACACGCAAATGTCATGGATGAGCAAAAAGTGAGAGGCGAACTGAAGCATTGAGTAAAGATTTAAATATCTAAAGATAATAATAGCCCAACGAAAATAATACATTTGGTAGTAAATTTTGATGTGTGATTGTTTCTAAAAGTGGTATCACTAATAGTATGATAGGAGCAGATCCCAAAAGTGGTCATATGGAAACCGGATTGTCCTAGCCCCAAACTGTTGTTTTTTGTGTGTGTACCAGGTGCCAGGAAAATCTGCTAGGTGCTTTGTATGTGCACCAGGTATAAAACTCTGGTTTTTATAATTGTGTGTATTATGGAGCTATTGAGCATAGTTGATCAATTTTGAATATTGAGTCTGTGATTGATAAGAACTTTGTTGCCATGGCTGTGTGAGCCTTTGGCTGAGTACCTAGTTGGAACTCCAGGTGTCTTTTTTGTTCAGTAGGTTAATCATCAAGTTTGGGTTTCTATCATGGTTTTGAGTATTGTCTGAATACTATTGTATGTTGGTACAAACTGGTATATCTTTTTTCAGTAATAACATATGTTTGAGTAATTGATTTTTGAATTAAGATTTATTATAGGATTTATTATTGTATTATTTGGTGTAAAGTAAATACATTGACTGTTGACAATGCTTGATCAGATCATACACAATCAATTCTAACACTGAAACAGTGTCTTCTGTTTCTTTATATACATAAACGACATAATTTATGTATTGATTACAGGCAATTATTAGCCGATAGTATTTATTTTCTCATATTTTTAAGAAGATATTCCTGTACCATCCTAGTCTTTGGATTCGTTGTAAAGGCATGGTAATATATAATGATTCCAACATAGATAGCAAAGCCCCAGATTCAATGCTGTTTGGTTCTAATCTACTTCAAGAAACCACATTTTATTTCAACTATGACATATATAGCAAATAATGTGTCATGCAGTACAGCATTGATTGATAGGTCACTAGCTTAATCATTGAGATTAGGCTTACAGAAAGTGCTTTATATGCCCTCTATATGCTAGGAGTAAGAAATCTTTAAGATGATATGTTCTTCCTGGTATGTTCATATTGATCAAAGATGAAAACAAGATGCGGAAAAGATACACTGTATATCCCACAAAAAAAGATAAAAAATATATAACTGATAGACTTTAATTGTCCTACTGCAATTAATAATAAAGACAATTGAGTTGCCTCTATGATAAAACCACTTTCAGCAATGCGAAAGAATTAGCAGTCTTGAGAGCAAACTGGTTACATACAAGAAGAATTTGCAAAAGATACTTTTTCTTTGAGTGAAAGGGCACTGTTTTTGCCATCTTTCGCGAAACTAATCAATTTCATTGGAGTTAGGAATACGTTAACTTGGGGCAACTTTATCTATATGAAAATAACTGTTTCAGACAGAGAGCATCCACTCCAGTGCCAGAATCTGAAGGAACAACATCTGCAGGAACTACTAAAACTGTTCAGTAATAAGGTAAAACATAATAGATAATTATTTCACAATAGTTGAAGAACTCAACTTATTGAGCTGGAGAAAGGTTTTCTCCTAAAACGTAACACAGTGGCTTTTAAGACTGCTATGTGTTTGGCGTGGATCAAATTGATTTGATCAGAGAGGCAACTATATTCGATAAACTATTACTAATAAATGTATTTAGGTAGCTCACCTTGGAGAGAAGGTTTTTCCGGAATCTAACAAGTTTGCTCTCAAGACTGCACAGTCTTTGGCATCATTATTCACGGATATAACGAAGAATTAACTAAGCTCTACTCATAACTATTATTGTTATTATTGATAATCCTACTGTTGCAATGTGTAGATTATGTACTGCGATCTTATTTGATCAGATTTATGATTGCTATATTTTATTGGTATTCATTTATTGTTTTAGAATCAACAAATTTGCTGAGAGTCAGGCGATGGTTGAGGAGCCAGAGACCTAGGTATTGTTTTCTCCTATATCTTTGTTACCCGACAAAATAAAAGAAGTTCTCTCAAAAAAACTCGCACCCACTAACACCTCTCCACACTTTTTCTCAAAAAAACCACACACTGACAACTCTAAACAAGATATCGTCTCGACTGAGAATCATGACTCATTTCCCAAAAAGAAAGCTAATAGATGATAAAGAACTAATTTGTCGGGTAGCAAGAATCAATTTTTCGAAGCTGGAGTCAAAAATTTGAGCAAAATTACTCAAAAGAGCATCCCCTGTTAAGCACCGCGAGTTTAATGGGTCATTTCGCAATTAAAAGTCAAATGAAAATGTTCAATCTACCTTTGTCCACAATCATGGAAATACCTGATGCCGAGCTTCACAGGGGAGAACAGTTGTGCAAAATCATTTAGCACTGTCAAAAGGATGAGATGGCGCTATGAGTAAAGAGCTGGGTTTCAATCCTGCATGAGCACTTGTGGACAAAGCAAAACAGACTATTACAGCAACTTTTATTAAAATGGGAAAGACAAAATTAGAAGTGCCAATTGTTCATTCAGTCGAAGGTCATCACAATTCAGAGAAAATGAAAGTTACATACAAAATTCCAGTAAAGAAGAGTTTTAGTCTACTGGTGGTGTACTAGCAGTATAATGTGAGCAAATCTGCATGTGGGGGTTTAAGGACAATATGATTATCCTGGGCAAAATGTCCTTTTAGTTGCACCAGGAGTCAGGTAGAACCCATAGAGTACTTTTTTGTGTGCACCAGGTGTTGGTATTCCCAGTTTTTACTGTAGTAAAGTTTAATGTTGGGTAATTTTTATTGTGTTTAAATTTTGTTGTAATTGTATGATTAACTAAGTATTTATAGTGCAGGGTTTTTTATATTGGGGTTTGTATCGCGATTTAGATTGTGGGGTTGAGTGTATAAAAATGATATGCGGGTTTTTTATACCTAGGTTTGTATTGCATTTTGTTACAGTTTATTTGTACAATAGGTAAAATACAATGGATAAAATGTATATAATATTTACTATCAAGTCCGAGTTTTGATAAGATGTTAGTACTAGATAGGGATAAAGTATATAAAAGCTTAATGCAGTAATTGTCAAAGTGAAGATAGTTTTGATGACGAATAGTAGAAATAGTGTAATAGGTATCATCAGCTCTGAGCTTTCCTCCGGACTCTACAAATTCCTCAATCAGGAAATCTGCAATATCCTAGTCTGTATCAGATTTTGAAAACTCTTCATTGTATTTTGCTTGACTATGGTTTTGTTCCCAATCATAACTGCTGGATGTGAAGAGAAAGACCTTAGTGTGATATGTATTTGCATCGGCAACCCATTTTCTTTCCTTTTTAAATCATCACACTTGGAGCGCATTTTTAGCTTCACCAATGTTTCTGTTTGATATGCGAAGCGTTCTTTTCCCTCTCTTTTCATTTTTTTCCAAAACGTATCAAATGTAAGTTCCAACAAGTTCTTCTCCATTGAATTGATTTAGTATAAATCTTTAAACGACATCGATATAAGGGTAAGCTGCACACTGTTTGGAATTAGTGAGATAGTCAATGTTGCAGTCGAGTTTGAGTTCATCCTTGGTCATCCCTCTCAATTGCTTGGCTTCAGCAGCAACTTTTCCAATGCTTAAGTCTTTCATGCTAATGCGTTTGAGATCGTAGCAAGTACTATTTTCCGTTTTGGGATTTTTAAGTTCACCTAGGTAGACAACAATGCAAGGTAATGGGTAGCTGGAAAGATTGAAGTTTTCAATTACTTTGTTCTGGCAAACTACTCTCTGAAGTTTTCTCGCACCGGTTTTGCCATTTTATGTGAGAATGCAGTAATTTCTAAATACGCTAGTGTTGTTATCGACAGCAACCACGTCCATAATGGTTGGGACATTGAGACTTTTTAGCAAATGGTAAGATCCAATCTCTTGCAATTCACTTGCTTTCCATCTTTCGAGACTGGTGGCAACTTTAGAGCGTTATCCGCACCAGAGATCACCTCCTTACACTCCTGCTTTTCACGGAATTGTTTTGTAGTCATAATCAATTTAGGAAGAGCTCACTTTTTTGTTGATGTTTCTTTTGCAACGGCATGTTTTCTCTTATTGATTGTTTTGGTTGTTTTGACTTTGTTATTTTTTGGAGTTTTGTCAATGAGTGATTCAGGAATTTCATCAATGGTAATCTAAAAAAAAACAACCACAATGTTCTTATTAATATAAATCATGAAAAAATATGTTTATATTTTTAGAGAAACAGCGTAATTTGCACAACTACTCTTAGTAATAAATAATTAGAACCCGGTTGTTTTCTATCTGACAAAAAAGTCAATTTGATCATCGACAAATAGTTTGTAGTGTTGAGAGCAAACAGACTAGGTTTTGTAGACACACTTGTTTTTAGAGTGTGAACTACCCAAGTACAATTAATAAGAAGTAATCAAAACTCGGAGGTTGACCCTCTGTCACTCCCCAAAGCAGATAGTTGGTTTTTTGTCAACTAGTGTTAAAAAATTAGTTATCAAGTCTTACCTTATTGCTGAGAATCCTCCAAGTAGTTGAAGTAGATGCTGTAGTAATTGTTGTTCCTTCAGATGATGTTGCTGGAGTGGATGATTTTTGTGTAAAAGCAGTGCTTTTTAAATAATCAAAGTTGCACCGATTAACCTAAGCTTATATAGGAAACAAGAAATGATAATTTAAGAAATACTAGTTAACTGAAAAATGTTGTTTTCTTCGCGCAAAAATTCCCTTATGACTTATCCACACTTTACTTGTACACAAAATATTTTCTTCGCATGAAAATTTCTCTAAAACATAAGAATTTTGCGCAAAAAAAAATTTCTTTACACAAAAATTTCTTCATAATACATTTATAATACATAACAACTGTGCACAAATAAAAAACTGTGTTCGCGCTAAAATGTCTTTTATGATATATAAGAGTTTCAGGCAAATAAAAATGTTTATTTTTGCGTGAAAATTCTTTTGTAATGTAAAGGAATTTCGCATGAAGAAAAAAAATTTTATTTGCGCTCATTTCTTATATATCATAAATTGATTTTCGCGAGGAGCAAAATTTTTTGATCACGATAAAGTCTAATGTATCATGAAGGAATTTTCTTGCAAAGAAAAATCAGTTCATAGTAGATAAGAATTTCGTGCAAATAAAAAGGATTTTTTACTGTGCTCGAAAACCTCTTTACAATATATAAGAAGTTCGCGCGAAAATCCCTTCATTATATATAAGAATTTTGCGCGAATAAAACATATATAGTTGTACATACATTTAAAAATGTACAAATGTAAATGAATATAATTGGACATGGACATGTACATGAATATAGATATATACATAATTGGATATAGATATGGACATGGATATGTAAACTTAAATAATTAATCATGAATATGGACAAGGGTATGGATATGAATATGGACATAGTCATAAATGGACATGGATATGGATATGGACACCTACATAAACGGACATGGACATGTACATAAATGGACATGGATGTGGATATGTACATGAGTGTGTTCATGGACATGTATGGAAAAAATAGCTTAAAGTGTATTTCTTGCAATAAAACCATACCAATAACTATGCGATGTTAATACAGCAATCAAACTCACAATACAAACCTCAGTATAAACCTGCATACTATGTTTATAAACTAATCAACCCCATAATTTAAGTTGCCATACAAATCCCAATGTAAACAACCCCTGCACAATAAATACATAGTTCAATCGATTGCAAAAAAAAACTACAAACATCGATAACACCTGGCACAACAAAAAAGTATCTTTCAAGTTCTCGTGGTACCTAGTGCCAACAAAAATGTACTTAGAACCAGGAAAACCTTCTTCTTTTTAGACATCGTGACAGAGATCTGCTCCTACATTACTACTGATATCAAAGTCCCAGAGGAACTGGAAGATAAATTTTCCAAAATGCCTCAAATTTTTAAAAACATGATGATGAGCAGAGAGCACTTAAGTGATGAGATGAGCGACTTTGCAAAACCCGAAGGGCTCCTACATACCCCCAATGCTCGCTAGTCGGAAGCATGTTTGGAGAGCAGATGCTGCTAATGAGTTTGTAGTTAAAGTGGTAAATGAAACAGGGATCAAAAACCACCAAAGTGCATCAGCTCATAGAACGCGTCCCTAGTAAAGCTTTTGGGGTTTTTGGAGCATCGGTTCTGGATGTTACGAGAATGGGAGATGGGGATCCTGGCCAAGAGTTGCTCGCCACTACCAGTAACTTGGTAGGAAATTCTGGCTATAGAAAACAATTACCGACAAGGAAAAAACATGAACAGGTCAAGTACATTGATGGTGCAAGAGAAGCTTCATTCTGCAACAGAGAAAATAAATTCGTTTCTATGGAAGAGATATGAGAGGATTTCTATGAAATCATAAGCGCTAAAAAAGAGGTACGTTTTGAAACCTAATTAAAGTTGATACAAAAAACTATTACAATCTTAAAGTTCGTCCTGTTAATCTTTATGATAATCGTTTCAGCTGAGTATGAATGTTCGGGCACACTTGGGTTTCTTCGTATTACAATACGCCAAGCTGAGAATGTTGCAGTCTTACCACAACTTTGTGGACAAGTAAGTAATTCATAGTTTTCTTCGGTTAACCTAATATTTAACTTAACAGTAGTCATAACTGTAACTAACACAAACACTAATTTCTTTTAATTATAGATACATCGATAGACATGATTTCCGGTACAGTTACTTTGGCATCCTTGAGCAAATCCACACAGACCAGGATGCACAATTTGAGTTGGGTCTCAGGAAAGTGCTGCGCACACTGTGGAACATTAAAAAGACTCGAGCAATGCCCTACCACCCCCAAGCCAATGGAGTAGTCGAGAGAATTAACCGAGTGCTCGGCGATTTGCTACGTTCTCTTTTATTGACAAGAAGGCCTCAAAATTGAGATCTGGTGCTACCCTAACTCATGAGAGCATTCAGCTCCCCCCCCCCCCCCATTCAGTGACAGACGAAACACCCAACTACGTAATGTTAAGAAGAGAACTCAGACTCCCTGATTAAATTGATTACCATCCACCATTTACTGACCACATGCCCGTGTACCAACATGAGCAAACATTGAAAGACCATTTGGAGTCGGTACATGACATGCTAAGTGAGACTCAGAGGCAAGTCAGGAACAAAAAGGGGGAGGAGCCAACTCTGTTTGCAGTAGGAGACCAGGTCTGGCTGGAAAACAAAAGAGGACGCAAAGGTGAAAATCCCAAGCTACCGCCAAAATTTGTCAGCCCATGTGTGGTGGATAAAACATACTCTAAGCACACACACTTGAACACACGCCATGGGCAGTCATCAATACAGAATGGATTGTACTTGAAGCCATATAGGAGTCGTCTGGATTCCACTGACCCGGCGCCCCAGAGCAGCCCGTTCTGCCAAATTAGTCTAACCTACCCCACCTGTCGAGCTAGCGGTACCAACAACCCAGCTAGCAGAACTAATGGAAGAAAATCATCCCCTACAGGAAGAGGAAGTCACCATCAACCTTTCCTGAGAACAGTATGAAAATAGGCCCAAGAATTTACCAGTTATAGGTGAAAACAATGCAGCTGGCACTACACCCCTAATGGCTACACCGCTGGCAGGCCAACCGCATTTCCCTATTAAGGTTGGGGAGAAAAGAGAATTACCCAAGAGAAACACAAAACCACCCATGAGATATGGTCAGGAGATTTTCCACCAAGTGAAAAGACACTCTCGTGACAGTGATGAACGGGACACAATGGCAGACCGCGATAACATGCACTTTACAAGAGAAAGGACCCACACTTGCAAGAGAACCGCTAGAAAAAACTCAGCCATCATGGTGTCAAAAGAATCCTCAGGAGCCGCTCATTCACCCTCTATGCAATCCAAAACCAGAAGCAGAGTTAACAAAGTTCCTGCAGGTTCAGGATTGCCCCCAGTAAGTTGTACAGCACAAGCGAGGAGCCAACAGTTTGCCGACTGGTGTGCAGTAGTGAGAAAGTTCATTCTTACCCGGTAGCTTGAGGTGTTTACACCTAATTCTGTTTCTCTACCTACTATGACCAACATGGCAAAAAGTCACAGAAGTAATGACCGAATGTCAGCAGAACTTGATGAAGAGGCAATATTGGTTACTCCTACAAAAATGGCACTAGAGTGGAAGCAGACAGAGAAGGCCAAGAAAGAGCAGCCATCTTATGCCAGCGAAGCTACCACTACACCTCAGGCACAGAACAAATACGGTGGTGACGAGTTTGATCGCTACCATCATTGGGTAGTGAGTGAAAAGCTCAAAGATGGTCCTCCAGCTCTTAAGAGCAAGGTGCACACACCCACACAGAGGGAGGACTTTCCTCCACTCCACAAAGGTAGAGTAGCATCAGGCAATGGTGCCAAAAATGCTGTTGGAGGTAAAACTTTGTACAGCCGATGCCACTTAAAGATCAAACCCATCTGGGACAGGGCAAAAGTTGCCCCGGGCAGGGAAGAAGTTGCTCTGGGCCAGGCAGGAGTTACCCCAGGCCAAGCAGGAATTGTCCAAGGCCAGGGACAGACATACAGCTTTGCTGCTCAGTGTTCATCTACTCAAAGACCTGCCAGAGTGTTTAGAAACCATACCATTGGTGTAATGGTGGTGCCACAGGCAGTGAGGATTGTACAGTTTTTACGCAGGAATACGACCACTCTGATTGATACAGATCCTAAAACCTTAGAAACAAATTTGGTGTGGGAACCACCAGCAAAGTAACATATTGTTATTATTAGAGCCCACAGCCTCTAATGAGCTGGAGTATGTGGGAGAATTTTGTGACAAACCAGGCTTACCTAGCGCATGGTAGTTGGCTGCAGTTAAGAATAATGACAAGTGAAGGAGAACACTAAAGTTACAAGTTGCCTCCACCCAAAAGTATCAAGGATTGACAACTCTTGACAAGCATATCTCAACTGTACATGAGGGTCAAAGGTCAAACAGAGAGTTCGCCCATTTTACAGTCAAGGACCAATAGGACAATAAACAATATGCAATAAGTGATCCACTATATGTCTTATTGTTATAGGGAGATTTTATGATTGGTCTAATATTATGCCGCATATGTCATATTTTTTGTATAAGTATGAGACTGAGTCAGAGAAATCAGTTTTTTTCTTAGCAATAAAGCTCGCACTTCAAGATTAGTCTTGTTTTTGCCCTGAAAAGGGAGTTGCAGATACAAAGTCAGACAAGCAGAATAGCAGTTGTGACCAAGTAGTAGCGAATTGCACTACAACATTCATAATGAAATTTTCTGGTTTACTCACCTAGTGTACTCAGAAAACCCTGCATCAAGTGGATTTCGAACAAGAACCATAGTCCTGTTGAAGTCAAAGTAGTGGTACCTGCTTTTGCTTGGACGAAATGGGTAGTGAGATTTGTAGTATATCGTGGTGTTGAGTAGTTGCTTCTCATCTTTATGTCTATTCATGAAATCGTGTATTGTACCTGGATTATAGCCTAAAAGCATCCAAGTTTGACTCTCATAAACTTCTTCTTTTTCTTTTTTGGTAAAAAAAACGTCTCATCTGTTAAAAAAAATAATGTATGCAATGACAGGAAAAAATTAGACCAGTTCAAGGATATTGCAATACGAATTTATCCTAAACAGTGCTATAGGAGCAGATCTGTTCCACAACTTGCCCCAACCTATTAGCAAGCAGTCCCTCACCCACCTTGCACTCTCCTATGAGGGTTATACTGTAGTACTCACCCCGGTCTAGATCTCTGTTTACCCATGGTGTCTTAATAAGTTTTATCATACTCCAGGCATGTCTCTACGCTAATTGTTTAGAGCTTCAATTAAGGACCCTTCCCTTGGATACGTGATTGTTCGGCAGCATAGTTATGTGTTGTTGTACCTAACCTACTCCAAAGACTTGCCAATAGATTGAGGAAAGGTAATGTTATGTGCTCTGTCTGAAATAATATTTCCTTCCAAATTTGGTGTGCTGCAAATCGTAAAATAAATGTTTAGTTGAAAAAATTTTCAGCAAGCACTGCTCCGATCAACTCACCAATAGTAAACTGTGTGTTCACTCTAATATTCTCCAACAATACGGAATGTTATGCTTTGAAAACTGTGCACACTGGTTGAAAATTATACTATCAAATTTTACAACAACAATTTCACCATTTATTGACAAAAATTTAGCTTGTCACCAACAAGCCGCATCGTGTAGATTTTTTGGGCTTTTTAATAGTGCCATGTGAGATCGAATCTATGAGTGCACCACATTTAGTCATAGTTTATGAAGCTTAATATAAATAGCTACTGTTGCAATAATGGTAGTGAAGACTGTGGTGAAGACCATCACATTTACCAGAGGCAATTATCTGTTTTCCATGTTTGACATAAACTGCACCAAAGCAGAAGTGCAGCAGCATAACACGGCAATTGGAAAGCTCAATCAGGAGAAAGCTTACTACAACATGAAACGAGCCAAGAATTAGGACTGGTTGCAAGACAAGATATCTAGAAAGCAGGAAGTGACCAATGAGCTGTACTCAGTCAACTTGGTGTTTTAGGTTTACAAGAAAATGCACAGGCAAGAAACTACACAAACAGGACTACCTCACCCCAGCCTGCAAGAGCCTGTGCTTGGCCGCGTGCTAAGGGAGGAGCAAAAAGAAAACGCGAATATTTTTTTGTTGCTTCAGGAACATTGATGGGTGTGAGAACTGTTGTTGCATTATTACAATATTTTCCTATGGAACTTCATACAAGATTATTTCTTTTTGTTTAATCCATACACCGTTCTAGCGCTCAATGGAGCTAAAAGTATCCCTGTATCGTACTCCGAAACCCTGACTGCATTCTCAATCATATTCCAAAACGCTCTATTAGCACCTGCCGAGTTGAGAAACATGTCATAAAAATACGTTGTCAAGGCTTCCACCTTTCTCTTGACAATCTCTCTTATATCTTCAGTGGTTTCGGAACCTAAATCATTTGCCATGGTGTCAAAAACTATGGTCAGTATGCTCGCGACACCAGTTGTAACCATTCCCATTCCTTACTTTTTTTAAAATCATACTCTTTTATCCCCTGGACGCATCCAACTTATCTAGATTTGCATCTAGCTCATCCTTTTGGTCTGCAACGCGTGTCTCAATGTTTTTTAGATTTCATAATCTGAATTATCATACTTGTGTGCTATGTCGTCCGTTTCATCAGTGATGGGTGGACATTAAGCGTCGGTGAGAGGTTTTCTGGTAGAATCAAATAACTTGTAGTGTACTCAGTTTGAACAATACAGTTTTTTGAGCTATTCTTGTTACTATCAATTGCTTATTTCGACTTCCAGGTTGGGTACAAGGATCTGAAGAAATAATATTTACCAAAACTGCTAGATTTTTTCAGCAATAAAGTGAGACTCAATAAGTAATTATTTCACGCTAGTTGAAAAACTCAATTAATTGCGTTTGAAAAAGACCGCTAACCTGGAATCTGAGAGTGTTCCTCACAAGACTGCAAGTCCTTGGGTGTTGGGAACTTTACTTTTTTTAGATAGGCAACTAGGTTTTACTTGTTATTATTAATTATATTTAGGTCTCTCACTCTAAAAACTCATTTTTAATTTTGCTTTTATCTTTAGGGTAGTTATTTCTGAGCAGTACAGCTTTGTTGAGTTTTACTTTTCTATCAAACGTTTTTTTTCTACTTTTAGGTTAAACATCAGCTTCTAAGGGAATAACATTTACCAAAATTATTAGGACTCTCTCCCCTCCCCTCCCCCTCGGTCTTCCATCTAATCAAAGGTCTAAAATTGAAACTGCAAACAAACAGTGTATACACATGTGTTAGAAGTAGGAGGAAAACTGTAAGGACACCATTGGCAAATAAGGATCTAAACTGAGGGTGAGCGCTGCGGCATAAACCTCATAGAAAGTACAAAGTTGGCAGGGAGGTGGCTGCTTGCTAGTGGGTGGGGTGGGAGGTGGTACAGATATGCTCTTATAACACTACTATTGTACTTAAGATGAGTAGCATCTAAAGAGTTCATGATTAAAGCTTCTAATCAGTTTGAGTGCATACGAATTAAATTGATGGAATTACAGCAACCCTAGTTTTCACTCCTGGTGATAAAACTGTGGTGTAAAAAATTTTTTTTTCAAATTGGCAAACTAAAAAGAGCATTGGCGAAACGGAGGTAATTTCTTTTGGTATACATGAGTTTTTAATCAGCAATAACATTAACCTGTAATGGATGATATTGTTATTAAAGACCAATCGCTGCCAGATCCTGGTGCTGCTGCCAACAGATGTACTCCTCGTTGTGAATTGAGTGGTTTGTCAGCAGGTTTTTGTAACAGTGACTTACAGCTGCCATTCACAGAAATCTCTGTCACCCCAGTCTTCTCATAATACCTGTTGTCTAATGGCTTATTTGGATAACTTTTTCTGTGTTGCATTACATTCGGACTACAACATAGAACAAAATTTAACTGCATTTTTCTAAAGTTGGCGGTCAAAAAACACAATTAGCTTGTGAAGTGAGCTATTATAAAGCCTAAATTCAGCAAACGCAATCAAAGTTTCAATTGCTATACATCATTTATCATTTTACTACATTTTGATTTATGTTGGCAGCAAGATACAATTTTTTCACCTTGTTCTTATGTTTTTATTGAGGAGTTGCAAGTTTCTCATTAATGAGAGTAGGTAGCTACACACCTGAACATTAAGACATGTACAGAAGCAAAAATAACTGTCGTCAAAATTCCAATGAGAAAAGCTCTCTTAAACTGAGCAAGTGTAATCATAGTGTCTTTCACCAGGAGCAGCCTGCAATCAAATATACAAAATATAGTTCATCTGATTTTTCACAAGTATCAGAGAATCCCAAAATGCAATATCTTTCTTGAAAACAAATGTGAAAGTGGTGTCCCAAAAATCGTTTGTGCCATAGCTTGTGTTCTCTGCCAAGTTGTTGCAAAGAGCAAAAAAACTTGTTCAACATTCTGTTTTTTGTTATGTTTTTTTCAAGTTTTTCGAATCAAAAATGATGTCTCTCACTTCTAATACTCTAGAAACAGAATCAACTGTCCTCGGGTGGCTCTCCACTAAGTTTAGGCAACTTTTGCTGAAGTAGCAAGTAAGTTGATTCAACTATTGTTGCACCAGAACGGGGTTGAATTCTTTGCTTTGGCACAAAAAGCAGAGTTTAGTGATATAAACCCAGTGTCAAAGCAGATTTATAGATTTGTTGATCCACTTGACATAGAAAATGACCATGAAATGCATCAATTCAAAACTTGAAAATTTCACTCAACAGGTAAATGCTTACATTATTTAAAAGAACAATAGTAAGTTCAGACCAATTCAATACACTGTTCCATTTTGAGGTTTATGTCAGACATCTATCCTCCATTTTAGACTTTTTTGACACATGAGTAGTGTAATAATGTGGTGGATTTTCATGTCACATACATGTGTGCAGATGCGATAGTACTTGTTCTGGCATCACTATATAGTCATTGGATGGCCAGAACAATAATAATTAATCACACCGAACTGACCGACCCTTCGTCGATAAGGCATCTACCCTGCATTAGAGTCATACCGACCTGCATGATTTATTACCGACCCTGTGTTTGCCATACCGGGCCGGCAGGAAGTGACTCACCATAGCCTGAGATCTGAAAGTAGCCTTAGAGGGAGTAGAAGGCCATATCCACCAGATACTTACCCTTAATTTTTGAAGTAAGTCAAGGAACCAAGCCTACAAAGACTGAGACACTCACCATAGGAAGTAGAAATGCTTGCAACTGGCTAAGGAGCCTATGACTCCTCCTACTACTTCTGGGCGCCACTTACCTTTAAGCTCATATACATAACCTCCTTTTTTGACTATTTATATATGCTTATCTATTCATTGTATGTTCTACGTATGTTCTACTTTTTTGTTATTGGTTATTGTCTCATTTTGCTTCCTGTGTTCTGCCTATAAAATGCAAAGCTTGCGCCATATCTAACCAGTTTGTAAAACAGTCTTGTATTGTGAATTTTACCTACTCATATTCTTTGGATAAGAATAAATGCATATTACTCTAAAGCTCTGAGTTATGCATCAGAGCTGAGGGCTCTGTACTAGTTGTGGAGTCGAGTATACTCTTTCACTTCTGATTTGGTCTATATTAACTAACCTGTTGTTGCGTCTAGGGGAAAAGTGACTGATGGCAGCACTGTCGAAACGCTACCAACTTCTCTGTGCCGGCAAACTAGGAGTTCGTTGGATCACAACCACTCAGCTAGTGGTTTTTAAGCCTCCAAACTCCGCTACTATAAAAGCGGGCCTCCAAATGGTTAGTCGGGACAACCAAGCTCTCCTAGTCTCAAAGTGCTTTTTGTGCACAAGGTACCAGGAGAACTCACTAAGTGCCTTTTTATGAGCACCAGGTACAGAATCTTGGTTTTAGATTGGTATCTACTATGGAGTTGACACACCGAGTGCCAAGAGAATCCGGTAGATGCACTTTTTGGCGCACAATTTATTTATGTCCCCAATTTGCAGACTGGACGTTAGGGTATACGCTACTGAGTGTAGTTGATGGAATGAATATTGAGCTAAAAATATAATTTTTGATTGATTCTTATAGACAATTGGGTTATCATTGGCATGCATTTTTTGGTACCAGGTGATTGGCTCTTTTAGCAATGGGTGTGTGGTTGTATGAATTTAGATGCATTTTTTGGTAATGGATCAAATGTTATGCTTATACGCAAATTTGTATCAAGATTTGAATATTTTTTTGAGAGTTGTAGTTTCTTCAATTAAAACAGGTATAAAAGATAGGGTTATAGGTAAAATTTTTAATATTTTAAATTTAACATCAGGTGTTGGTCAAGCTTGTTGTGTGCATTTTTGGAGCAGAGGTTGAAATATGTTCAGATTCTGGGTTGTCTATTGGTATGGGTGTTGATATTGAAAATAATTTACTGGAAGCCCAGTTTTTTCTTCAGTTTGATTTTTCATTTGAATTTCGCTATCCAGTTGCTAGTTTTGTTTGTTAATAGAGTACTTTCACATTCGTCAAATGTTATTTATTTTTGTTATATAAAACACGGAAGGGAAAAAATGTTCATAAAAGATGTTTCTAAGGTGTACGTTTAAAATAACTAATCAAACGTGCCTGTAAATTCAATAATAAGAGTATTCGCGGCCTGTTAGTCAAACTAAGTACAAAAAATAATAGGCCTTTGTAAGTCAATACGTCGCAAATGAAACGAAACATTAGTTTAAAACATCATAATCATTCAATGAACTTCAATCGATTACCAAATGAATCATAAAGAATATAACTCCCATTTTTCAAATTACTCACGGAAAAAATTAAAAATGGAATCTTTGTAAATTGGTCTAATTTGTAGGGCTCAATGAGTAGTTTTGACAGCATTCTCAAACAAGGGAGATTGAATTTTTCAATGTGCATTCACAGACCCATTGACAAGTCTATCAAGGGCATTGAGTAATTGCAACGACAAATGTGCAGTCAGGACCAAATGTGCTTGACTTGAATAATTCCGGGTCTTTGAATACAAGAACTAATATTGGACCTTGATCAGGTCTTATTTAGTACATTTGGATATACCGACTGATTTTTGAGTCCCAAAAAATATACAACTGAAAATATAAAAAGCAATTAACATTCTGATAGCGAGAGAGAGCTATATATCAACAGCAGTTTTTTACACTCAAACCATCTTCTCTAGAACCGACATCTCACAGATCAGCATCTACTAGAGCTGCTGGAATTTTTGGCAAAAATATGAGTCTTAATAAATAACAATATTTACTGAAAAACCTCAACTAGTTGCACTGTAAACTGGTAGAGTATTGTGAAGGTTTCGCCATGTGCTAATTGTTATTCTTGCTTTACCAAACACTACTAGAAAAAGTTGACCGTGTGTAGTGTTTAACAGCTTGCTAGCCTGTTCTATCACTCACACACTGGTATGCGCTGTGTAGCTATAACCGTAGTACAGGGTCAGGAGCCCTACTGGTGAGATAGTATATTGGCTCCTGACTCTCTGCCTGGATGGTATACAGCCTACACCCCACGATCCACCGACAACGAGGAACAACTAACAAGTAGGCAACCGGCCAGACTTGATACGCAGAGGTAAAGCTTTTAAACACTTTATTGTATGAATGTCACAAAAGCTTGCAGGAGATAACTCTCTGTCAAGCGCACAAACAGGTCTATCAGCTTGGGCGAAAAGTTCCTCTATTTATAGGAAAATGCACAGTTGAATACGCAGTTGAAATTTGATACATATGATTGGCTAATGCCAAGCTGGCAAAAAATAATAGTCATGACACAATTCTAGCACAGGCTGGCACTAAAGCAACTAGTTAACCACTAAAGTTCAAAACACAATGACATCATGAAAATTACCTCAAGAATACGAGCGACCTTGGCTCATCTGTAGGCATACAGACTTGGCTCATCGACTTCCGCCGCTACTTAGTGCTATCAACCAAGCAATCCCATGCTTGTCATAGCTAGCGCTTCCCAGGGTGCACTGCATGCGCACAACACACTAGTGCTCAACTAACTCTGTTTACTATAATGATTGAAATGTAACGGCCACATTACGAAATCTACTACAGTGTGTATAAAGCAATAAAAGTTGCTCTAAAGACTGCAAAGCCTTTGCATTGATATTTATGGTTGTATCAGAGAGGCAATTACTAGGTTCTAATTATTACTATTATCAGGTGTAGTTATGTAATCTGCACTGGGTCTCTCCTATAATTTTCTGGAAAGATTACTCTAAAGACTGAAAAGTTTTCAGCATTGATAAATACAGTTTAGCAGTAAAATACAAGCAGATAGATTATGTTCATTTATTGTTTGCCTGCCCGCCCGAGTGCCTGTCTATGTATTTGTTTTTTCATCTCTTTGACTGGCTGTTTTTCCTTTTGTTACTTATTTATTTCCTCATTTGCTTGATTAATTCTTTGTTTATTCAATTGTTCAACTGCTGATTTACTTATTTATTTATTTATTCATTTATTGGTTTATTTAGTTTCTTTGTTTAATTTTCCGATTTTTTTATCCATTCATTTTTTTATTTACTTGTTTGTTCCTTTGCTCATTTATTTATTTTTATATTATGAATAGGTACCTAGTACATGCCGAAAATCGTAAATCTCATAGATTGACTAGGATTGGTTTCGAGACAATCAAGTCTTTAGTGTTGGTAAAAAAAGGTACTTATCACATATGGCTAATTAGGTTCCGTTAAATTATTACTAGGTATGTACCACATGCTGGGGATGGTAAATGTCATAAAATTTAGGAGGTTTGCCATAATACTGTCAAGTCTTTAACATTTGTCAAGTCTTTGTTTTTGATAACCAAAGTTTTATCACAAAGAGCGAACTAGATTCTATTTATTTGTTATTATCAGGTAGGCAGTACAAGCTAGAGATGGTATAGTTCATAAGGCCTAAGACGATCTCTCTGAAGGCTGTCAAGTCTTTATCAATGATAAAATGGGTTTTTTCGCAGCAGAGAGTTAACTATCTTCTATTTGCATACTAAGTATTATTCGGTATGTAGTACAGGCTGATAAAAGGGGTTCTTTTAGAATTTAAACAGCTTGTTCTCAAAACTACAAAGTTTTTGGTATCGATATATACAGTTTTATACAAGAGCTAACTGAACAAGAATGTAAAATTTTACTTCATAGTTTGTAAATTGACTTAAAAACTAATTACTTGTTACTTAAAACTAGTCACTGTCAAACTTATAGCTTGTAAATTAACAGTTTTTAAAAATTCGAAACCTGTAGCTTGTGAATTACCTCTTGATAAACTTGTCATTTTTGAACTGGTGAGCGAACTAGTACACAAGAGAACATTTTTAATTTTACTTATAGAAGATATATTGGTGAAGAAAGATAATAATCAACTCACCAATGAGTCCTAACTTTTAAATCCTCAATGAAATACTTGATGCAATGACAAAGAAAAATGAGGTAGCTGTTGATACTGCTGAAATTATGATCAACTTAAATTGTAACTTTTAACTTTACAAACTTAAATTCCTACTTTACATTTATAAACTAATATTGATAAAAGATAACTGCTTTTTACTCAAAGCACGTCAATTTTAAACATCCAACTTGTAAAATTACCAGCTATAATTTTTTGAAATGGTAAAATGTACATCTGTAACTTGTGAATGACCCAAATATAAATTTGTAACTTTTAAGCCAGCTGATAAATTAACAAACCGTAAATATGAAACTTGCGAGTTAGTGAATTTGCAACTTTTTAAACTGCTACTTTGTAGTTTTCTAACTATTAAATTCAAAAGTAACAACTTTTTACTCAAAACTAGTCAATCGTAAACTTATAGCTTCCAAGTTAACAATTTTAAGTTTTTCAAAATTATTATTTGTTGTCCTGTAACTTGTTTATAATTACATTATTTGTTTTTTAATGAATATTGTTGTATATATGAAACTTCATTTGACAAAAACTAATGCTGCAATGAGAGAGAAATAGGTGACATTTGAATATCGAAGATTGGACTCAGTTGCTTCAGACTTGAGTTGATCGGATGGAAACGGAAACAAGAAAAGAGGTTGTGTGCGGAATAAATGAAATAATGGAGTAAAATGCAAACTTAAAAATCTTAGTAAATCCAAAATTGTGAACTCGAAACATATAAGTTGGTATAATACTTTGCTCCCACGAAAAAATGCAAAGTTGTAAACTTCCAAGTTTGTAAACTGTCACCTGGTAGTTTGCTAACTAGTAAGTCACAAAGTGATTAGTCACAAAGTCACTCAAAACTAATCAATTGAAAACTTATAACTTGTGAGCTAGCCAATTGAGAAAATTGAAAACCTTTACCTTGCAAAGTATTCAAAAAGAGACGTAGTTTTTAACCCAGCTGATACGTTAATAAACTATGCGTTTATAACTTGCAAACTTGCAAATTCACAGCTTTGTAAACTGTTACTCTGTCGTTTGCTAACTGATAACTGCCAGACTAATCCCTTTCTACTCAGCACTTGTCAATTGTGAACATATAGCTAAAAAACTACCTGTTTGTGGAGTTTAAAAATTTAAAAAAAAAGCAACTGTAAACCTGTAATTTTTGTACGTTGTAATTTATCTTAGTTGACTCAAACTGATGCTAAGATTAAACAGAAATAGGCAACACTTCAGTGTCAAGGATTGTTGATTGCTGCTGACATGAAAGGGAAATAAAAACAGGAAAATAATATGGATGTGCTATTGTAAGAGATTTGCACAAGACTTTTACCGAACAGCTACTAGAGAGGGTACAAGAGACAGTATTAGACAGACAATAGTCTTATCCTACAGTGTTACAATACAGGGTACAAGCTGTGCCGAGCTGTGCTGAGCTGTGCTGGGTCGTGCCGGGCTGTGCCGGGCTGTGCTAGGCTTTACCGGGTTTTACCAAGCTAACTCTAGTCAAGGGATGCACTAGTGCAAGTAGTAGTAGTAATATATGAGCAGATCTCCCTACCAAGTGTTTTTTTGTGGTTCTGGCCTTGGGGTTGAGGCAATGGGTTACGACGTTGGATGAATTCGCCGAGTTTATATTGTATTTTACTTGAGGGGTATTTGAGTGGCATTTGAATGGCATTTAAGTGGCATTTGAGTTTTGATTATTTTTTTACTCAATTTGAACTTTTAAATTTTGAATGTATGGCATTCAAGTTTTGATAATCTTGTACATAATTATATACATAACTTTAACTCATAGAGCATCTAGATTTTGAATGTATGGCATTTAAGTTTTGATATTTTTTTGTAATTCGACTCATTATATCTACATTGAATAAATACAGTAATTAAAAATGAAACAATATGTGAATATATACATTTATTGTGCAATAAGTAGGGAAAATTTCATATAATATAGCTAGAGCCAGTAAATATTAAATAATACCAAACACTACAACTTGTAATGACAATCAATGCATAAGCTTTTACTAAAAACTATCTTGAAAACCTTCAAAACATGATCCCAAATGGAAAGAAAAATGGATAAAGTTAGATATTCATCTATTTGTTTACATCTACAAAAAAGAGGTATTTAGTGAAATATTTTTTCGATTTATTCAATTTTCATTAATTTTTTACAAAAACAAATCATCCTCTAAATGGTTAAATTTCATCTAATTGTACAAATTTACAAAAAAACAGGGTATTTGGTAAAATATTCTTTCATTTCATTAAATATTCATTATTTTTTTGCAAAAAAGAAATCACCCTTTAAATGGTTAAATTTTATCTGTTTGTATATCTTTACAAAAAAACAGAGTATTTGGTACAATATTTCCTTTACTCTATTCAATTTTCATTAATTTTTTCAATAATTGCTTAAATATACATTATTCACTATTTTCTTATTCTAATTGTATAAATTTACAAAAAAACAAGGTATTTGGTAAAATATTCTTTCATTTCATTAAATCTTCATTATTTTTTTTGCAAAAAAAAGAAATCATCCTTTAAATGGTTAAATTTTATCTGTTTGTATATCTTTACAAAAAAAACAGACTATTTGGTAAAATATTTCCTTTATTCTATTCAATTTTCATTAATTCTTTCAATAATTGTTTAAATATAAATCATTCATTATTTTCTTATTATTAGGTGAGCAACCTATCATACAAAATTAGTTTCTTGAGTGAGGGTTTATCCTGCATTTTCCTTTTGAATTTTTTTCAAAAATTTACCATTTTTTTCAAAAACAATCATTTATATATACAATTTCCATTATTTTTTAAACAGAACAATTCCTATCTCTGAGAGGTTGGAGATATTGGGGTAGAAAACTTAGACATGATGATGAGAAGGCTATGGATTTTCCCGTTTAAGAACAAACCATTTTCGATGGCAATTTCAATTCGGAAAACTAAAACAATGCAATTTGTTTTTCAAAACACAATCATCAGAAAGCTTTTGTCATGATGAGGAGGAGGCTATGGATTTACCCATTCAAGAACAAACCATTTTCGATGGCGACTTCAATTCTAAAAACGAATTAGAACTGAAGCATGTAGTATTACGTAATCATTTTTTTTTTTAAAGAAGAACAATCCATTTTTGATAGCAACTTTAATTCTAAAAACTAAATCAATGTAACTTTTTATTCTTTGTCTCCCATGAAATTGTTCAAAACGAATTAGAACTGAAGTATGTGGTATTACATGATAATTTTTTAAAAAAACACATCAAAATCGACAAATTACTCCTCTAGATAGTTCAAGTTTACAATATTTGAGAATTAATCACAATAGAAACATTAAGCCTACTTGATAAAAAAAATTTGACTGTTAAATTTAACTAATTGATTCAATGTTATTATTTGGATCTTTTGAAAATAAACATTTCAATGAAAACATCATATTTAGTCTTTGACACACTTGAAACCATTTTCCAGTAAATTTTACCAACAATATTTCAGAAATTTTTACTAGATATTTACAAAAAAAATGAGGTATTTTGGTAAAATATTCTTTTATTACATTCCTTTTTTAATTTTTTATGTTTTAAAACAGGGTTTTATTACAAATTTTTTTGTTTTTCAACTTTTTAGGTTTTATTACAAAGTTTTTTTTTGTTTTTTCAACTTTTTTAAAAAAAATAATCATTATAATATATAGTTTTCGATATTTTTTTAAAAAAAATAAATATATATAGCGATTTTCACTTTATATTCTTTTATTCCATTCAATTTTCAATGATTTTTTGAGTGAGGATTTTATCCTACACCTTCCTTTTAAATTTTTTTATTTTTTTAAAAAATAATCATTGAAATATATAGTTTTCGATATTATTTTAAAAACAATGTATATATATATATATAGAGTTTTTCACTTTATATTTACAAAAGTTTGGTATTTAGGAAAATATTTTTTATTTCATTCAATTTTCAATAATTTTTTGAGTGAGAATTTTATCCTACACAATCCTTTTAAATTTTTTATGTTTCAAAACAGAGCTTTATTACATTTTTTTGAACTTTTTAAAAAATAATCATTGAAATATATAGTTTTTGATATTTTTTTGATTTTTTTGTACTTTTTTAACTTTTTTAAAAACTGTCAAAAAATCACCAAATTACCTCTTATAGTTTTTGATATTTTTTTGATTTTTTTGTACTTTTTTAACTTTTTTAAAAACTGTCAAAAAATCACCAAATTACCTCTCTAGATGAATAAAATTTACAAGTAAATAATTGTAATAGAAAATACCATATCTAGTTTTTACATTCATAAAACTGTTTTATAGTAAATTTTCTGTAATACAAACTACTATAGTTTACGATATCAATGGTTACAAAGTGCTTTTCTTGAACAATATCTTCCTCGATATTCTTCTGGTATATTATTAGACTCAGTGAGGAACTCTTGTATTCCGTATTCTCTGTGATCCAATAATTGACTAAAATACAAAAGTTATTCATTATATAAATAAATTTTACCGAATTTAAATTTTACTCTTAGCTACATTAGATAGTTTACATTATATATAACAGGAAAATAACTCACTGAGTTACAACATTCAGCTCAATATTTCTTAGGGAAAGTTCTTTACTCTGTTTTCTTTTTACGATATAATGGACTACAATAAAAAATGATGTATTAGTATAGTATGATTAAAATTATTGTAAAATAAATATAAACTTTTGTTATTTTTTCAACTTCTATGTAAAAGAAATACACTGATTACACACGAAAAAGTCCTTTTTTTCATTTGGATTCAGAATGTATAAATATAAATATATACATACAATTTTAAAAATGTTTTACAACAAACACTCGTGAATAAGCCATTTATGTGATAAAACATGCTATTTACGTGAAAAATTAGACATTTTTGTAAAATAATTATAACCTTTTGTGATTTTTTTTAAACTTTTATGTAAAAAAATACACTGATTGCACAAAAAAGTCCTTTTTTTAATCCGAAATAGATATAATTTAAAAATGTTTTACAAAAAATGTTTATGAATTGATCATTTATGTGAAAAACTAAACATTTTTGTAAAATAATTATAACCTTTTGTTATTTTTTAAACTTTTATGTAAAAAAAATACACTGATTGCACAAAAAAGTCCTTTTTTTAATCCGAAATAGATATAATTTAAACATGTTTTACAAAAAATGTTTATGAATTGATCATTTATGTGAAAAACTAAACATTTTTGTAAAATAATTATAACCTTTTGTTATTTTTTAAACTTTTATGTAAAAAAATACACTGGTTGCACAAAAAAGTCTTTTTTTTAATCCGAAATAGATATAATTTAAACATGTTTTACAAAAAATGTTTATGAATTGATCATTTATGTTAAAAACTAAACATTTTTGTAAAATAATTATAACCTTTTGTTATTTTTTAAACTTTTATGTAAAAAAAATACACTGATTGTACAAAAAAGTCCTTTTTTTAATTCGAAATAGATATAATTTAAACATGTTTTACAAAAAATGTTTATGAATTGATCATTTATGTTAAAAACTAAACATTTTTGTAAAATAATTATAACCTTTTGTTATTTTTTAAACTTTTATGTAAAAAAATACACTGATTGCACAAAAAAATCCTTTTTTAATCCGAAATAGATATAATTTAAAAATGTTTTACAAAAAATGTTTATGAATTGATCATTTATGTGAAAAACTAAACATTTTTGCAAAATAATTATAACCTTTTGTTATTTTTTTAAACTTTTATGTAAAAAAATACACTGATTACACAAAAAAGTCCTTTTTTTTAATCTGAAATATATATAATTTAAAAATTTTTTACAAAAAAAGGTTACGAGTTGATCATTTATGTGAAAAATTGAACATTTTTGCAAAATAATTATCACCTTTTGTTATTTTTCCAACTTTCATGTAAAAAAATACACTGATGACACAACAAAATCCTTTTTTAATTCGAAATATATATATATATAACTTAAAAATGTTTTACAAAAATGTTCACAAATTTATCATTTTAAGGGGTTTTTCATTGTAAGAATCCACAAAATTTTCACAAATCAACTTTTTTAAAATTATGGTAAAAATTAATAAAACTTACCTATAGTGATATGAATCCCTTGAGTTATAGATTAGCTTCTCGAGAGTTTGTTCTCCACAGTCTTCTTTTTCAGCATCATCGAAGTGGTTGAGAAAATCCTCAGATTTTGGATTATCAGCCAGTTCCGAGGCTTGGACGAAGGCTTGATGAGCTGCGAGTACACTGATGTTGTAGAAAATTGAATTGTCTGCGTTTCGACTCAGACCCTTGAACAAAATCACTCCAAATCTCTCCGATGTCACAGCAGAAGCTATTTGATGAGGAATGCGCATATCTCCGATCAGTAATTCTTCATCTACAACACTTCTGTATTGAACTAGAAGAGTCTCTTCATTTCCATTCCATCGCCTGTCAGATTTTGTTATAACTTCAGGGTTTTGGAAACATATGACACTATCTGTTGGGAAATCCTGAAGATTAGCTACCTCGAAATAAGCATTGATTTGTCGCATACTTTTTTCTGGTAATACATCAAACGCGTTCTTACACCTCAAAGTAGTTCCTGTTTGTGTAGCAGCACGAAAAATTGCTTTTCCGGTCTTTTCAACACCCATGTAGATCAAAACCAGTGGTCTTATTTGCGAAGCTTCATTGACAAGTAATCCTGCTGCTAATGGAATAGTGCTCTTCACTCTAACTACCTTTCCATCCTTTTTATAGTTGTAGATGATGGTACAGTTCGTTTCATCATGGAGCTCAACGGTTAACACCTGCATAACTGTAGGTATTGGTAAATCTTCAACTTTGACTATGTTTTCAATGTTTCTTCTGGAAGCTGGAGATAGAGTACTTAACAGAGAGGCGCTTTTGATGATGAGAGTTGCCAGAGTATTCAGACTGGCGCTTTGAAAGGGAATCATAGTGCGTTGAAGAAGTACATTGTCATCAATCACCTTATCTTGTGAAGGTTTTGGTTCTTTATTCTTCAGTTGTTTTGTATTGATTTGTGTCGACATTCTAAAAGATAAAGTAAAAATCCGTGTTATGATTTCTTTTTCAAACCAATTTGAAGATATATATACATATATATATATATATTTACTCAATATCATACCGCTGTTAGTATCTAAATCGATAAAAATTAAATTTATACTCAATCAAGTTGACTTACCTCCAAACAGAAAAGTCCTTCTAGCAGTTGTAGTAGATGATGTTGTAGTAGATCTTGCTCCTTCAGTTGCTAATGTCGAAGTGACTGCTTTCTGTGTAAAAACACTGCTTCTTATATAGCTGAAATCATGCCATTTATCATAAGGTTAAATTAATGAAACATTGTTTTTACGGAAGAACACCAATGCTTTCGCGGGAATAAATAATTTATTTTCACGCGAATACAAACCAATGCTTTCGCGGGAATAAACATTTTATTTTCACGCGAATGGAAACTGTTGCTTTCGCGGGAATGAATACTTTATTTTCACGCGAATACAAACCAATGCTTTCGCGGGAATAAACATTTAATTTTCACGCGAATGGAAACTGTTGCTTTCGCGGGAATGAATACTTTATTTTCACGCGAATACAAACCAATGCTTTCGCGGGAATAACCATTTAATTTTCACGCGAATGGAAACTGTTGCTTTCGCGGGAATGAATGCTTTATTTTCACGCGAATACAAACCAATGCTTTCGCGGGAATAAACATTTAATTTTCACGCGAATGGAAACTGTTGCTTTCGCGGGAATGAATGCTTTATTTTCACGCGAATACAAACCAATGCTTTCGCGGGAATAAACATTTTATTTTCACGCGAATGGAAACTGTTGCTTTCGCGGGAATGAATACTTTATTTTCACGCGATTACAAACCAATGCTTTCGCGGGAATAAACATTTTATTTTCACGCGAATGGAAACTGTTGGTTTCGCGGGAATGAATACTTTATTTTCACGCGAATACAAACCAATGCTTTCGCGGGAATAAACATTTAATTTTCACGCGAATGGAAACTGTTTCTTTCGCGGGAATGAATACTTTATTTTCACGTGAATACAAACCAATGCTTTCGCGGGAATAAACATTTTATTTTCACACGAATGGAAACTGTTGCTTTCGCGGGAATGAATACTTTATTTTCACGCGAATACAAACCAATGTTTTCGCGGGAATAAACATTTTATTTTCACGCGAATGGAAACTGTTGCTTTCGCGGGAATGAATACTTTATTTTCCCGCGAATACAAACCAATGCTTTCGCGGGAATAAACATTTTTTTTTCACGCGAATGGAAACTGTTGCTTTCGCGGGAATGAATACTTTATTTTCACACGAATACAAACCAATGCTTTCGCGGGAATAAACATTTTATTTTCACGCGAATGGAAACTGTTGCTTTCGCGGGAATGAATACTTTATTTTCCCGCGAATACAAACCAATGCTTTCGCGGGAATAAATATTTTATTTTCACGCGAATACAAACCAATGTTTTTCGCGGGAATAAATATTTTATTTTCACGCGAATGGAAACCGTTGCTTTCGCGGGAATAAATATTTTATTTTCACGCGAATGGAAACCGTTGCTTTCGCGGGAATAAATAATTTATTTTCACGAGAATATAAACCAATGCTTTCGCGGGAATAAATAAGCTATTTTCACGCGAATGGAAACCGTTGCTTTCGCGGGAATAAACAATTTATTTTCACGCGAATACAAACCAATGCTTTCGCGGGAATGAAAGATTTATTTTCACACATTCACCTATATAAGAGACAACGGTTTCAGACAGAAAGCATCCAGTTCAACAACAGTGAGCAAAGGAGCAACATCTATCTACTACATCTTCCATTGCAACTACTAAGAGTTCTCTCTTCATAAAGGTAAAACTTAAATTCAAATATTTTCGCTAGCTAACACAACTATCTGAAGGCTTTATGACATATCTATCTTTAAATTGGTTATAAAGAATTGAACCAATTTTTTCTGTTTTTTTCAGAATGAATACTCAAGTCGTAGAAAGTCAACCATTGTATCTAAAGTCGGAATCTCAGCCTGATGAAAAGGTAAGAATTAATAAAAAATACTATTTAACACCTGTTGAACACCTTTAATTATTTTAGTTATCTAATTATCGCTTGTATTTTAGAACAATGCAACAACAAATCCAATCTACTTAAAGGACTTCCTTCCAGAAATGTATCATAAATATGTGATAAATAATGATGTTGTTGAGGAAAAAGCTGTAGAACGTTTGACATTTCAAGTTATAATATTCTGTATAACTCAACACATGATGAGTATGGGGATGTGTTGTAAGAAACGTGATATATCTACAGAACGTTTTGATGACATTATAAAAAACGGTTTCGAAATCGTTTTGTCAATGGTGGAAGTCGTTAATATTAATAATTTTTTAAAAGAAATTGAAAGAAGTGCTTGGAATCAAATAGTTTTCAAAAAATTATACAACATGACATGGAACAAAAAAACTTTTTATAAATTCAGAAAGCATATTTATAATTATGTCCAAATAGATAAAGCTCTATCCTCTTCTGTAGGTATTTTAGAATTAATGTTGGAAGCGTTTCATACATATTTATGAAAAATTTTTAGTTGTTTTTTATTATTTTACAATATTTTGTTCAAACTATTATATTTTATTTCTTACCAATTTAGATGTTAAAAGCGGTATGATATTAAGTAAATACATATATATATTTGAATGCATCCTTTGTTGTCTGTCTCCACATCCCAATAGTTTAATAAGCACATTCTCAATCTAGCATAACTCTATGATCTTAACTGCTTTTGGCATAAATACATATATATATATAAGACACTCTAAGTAATAAATACACTCTTAGCCACTCATGCAAATATTACCCTTTTATTTTTAGAATGTTATGGATGCTCTTTCTGAAGAGCTCCTTAGCACAGATCCATATCCAACAGAAAATAAAATGAAAAACGGCAAAACAACTCCTAAGAGAAGGAAAACTGCTCCAAAAAAGCGAATAGTAAGGAAACGAAAACAAACAGTGAGAAAACAAACTACTTCCGTTGATAAGCAAACAATGGAGAGCGCAGCTATAACTCATTTAACAGTTGAATGTCTCAACGAAAGGAGAGCTAGGGAATTAGAAAAGTCTAAAGGTTCTCAAGTGATTGACTCACCAAAAGTTCCGATTTGCAAAACATTTGAAGATCTTCCTATCCCAAGCATTATGCGAGTGAGTGGTGTGATACATCCATCAAGTAAGGAGAAGTGTAGATATTCTCAAGTACACTACCATGATCCTTCAGATATAAATGAACTCGAACCCAAAATACTCCTCTGTCCAGTTGAAATAGCTAAAAACTTCAACTGTGATAATTACCCCCCTCCGTTTAACGTTGTATATTTGGGTAGAAAGGGAAAACCAAAAAATAAAAACGTTCTTTGGTATGATGTCAGACGTGTTAGCAGGCATCCTCTAAGCAAAAAGAAAGCTGAAGAGGAATCACTATATTTTAGTACATTGACTAAATGTCAGCTCAAACGCTTCTTGAACATCAACACCCTCAATAGTTTTCAACCCGGCGCTATTTTTCCTTACCAAGATGTTGTTGATAGATTTGTTCCTCATCGATTTAAAGGAGGGCAGTCGAATGTAATTTGTATCCGTTATAGCATTGAACAATGTGGAGAAACGCTGTTGAAGACGCTCGTCATACCAGACAAATATGCTTCAGAAGCTAACAAATATAATCCAGGTGTGATGATCTACAGAGGAAAAACAACCCACGGAAAATTTAAGACAGAATACGATCTTTCATTTTGCTCTCCATACTGTCTCGGTCGAATGTATTGGAAACAATATTGTGATCAAGCAAAGCACAACAAAACAATATTAGAAATTGATGATGATGATGAACTTGAAGATTTTCTATGTGGAGACTTTGATGATTTTGAGACAGGATATGTTGCTGAAAAAAAATGATGAGTGTTTCAGCGATGGATAGTCTCTAATTCAAAAAACAAGTTGGACAATGTGACTTGGTGAGCCATTTCCCTTTTCTATATAATGTAAACTATCCAATGTAACTAAAGCTATAATTCAATTTCATGTAATTATTTTAAATTTTTTCCCTACTTATTACACAATAAATGTATATATTCACATATTGTTTCATTTTTAATCACTGTATTTATTCAATGTAGATATATTTCCTCTCTCCTCTCTCTCAACATACTCTCTCCTCCACCAAATACTCCTCTCTCCTCTCTTGCAGTTATTTCCCAAATACTGTAGATTTTAACCATCTAGAGGTCTAATTTGATAATTTTCCAACATATTTTATAGCATTTTTGATCAATATATTTGTTCAATGTAGATATATCTCCTCTCTCTATGTAGATATAAATATAGCCATAAATATGTACATAACTAACCATATATACATGAATGTATAGAAAACTAAAAAATCTCTCTCCTCTCTCTCCTCTCTCATCTCCCATCTCTCCTCTCTCCTCTCTCCTCTCCCCTCTCTCTCAAGATACCATATGAGTTCGAGTTATGAAAAAAGTTATCAAAACTTGAATGCCATACATTCAAAATCTATATGCCATATAAGTTCAAATTAAGTAAAAAACTAATCAAAACTCAAATGCCACTCAAATGCCACTCAAATGCCACTCAAGTACCCCTCAAGTAAAATACAATATAAACTCGGCGAATTCATCCAACGTCGTAACCCATTGCCTAAACTCCAAGGTCAGATCCACAAAAAAACACTTGGTAGGGAGATCTGCTCATATATTACTACTAGTAGTGTCTGCTTCATTATCAACCAAAAGGTGCTATGGAGTAGCCTTGTGAATAGTAATGTAGGAGGAGATCTCGGTATTTTGTGCCGCAGTTTTGTTAGGTGAATCCTACAGATGTGCTGCAATCTTGCGCCCCTATTGACATGTACCCTCTCATCACGCTTTTTATTACCTTCCCATCCCTGGCACATGATGTTTTTTTATAATAAGAGCAAATCTCTGTCATGGTGTCTAAGGACCAAAATTTTTTGCTTGTTCCAATTGCTTTTTTTGTTAGAACCATGCACCATGAAAACCTAAAAGATATATTTTTGTTGCACCAGGTTTTTCGATGTTTCATTAGTTTTGTAATTGTTTGATCAACTAAATATTTATTGTGCAGGGGTTGTTTATATTGGGATTTGTATTGCGATTTAGATCACAGGGTTGACTAGCGTATAAACATAGTATGTAGGTTTTGTTTATACCAGGGTTTGTATCGTGAGTTTGATTGTCGGATTAACATTGTATAGTTATTGATATAGTTCTATTACATAAAAGATAAAAAATTATGATATTTGTTTCCATACTTGTTCATGTCTGTGTACGTACCCATGTACATGGTCACATCCATGTCCGTATCATCCTAGTAGTTGTAGTAGATGTTGTAGTAGATGTTCCTTCAGTCACTGCTGTTGAATGGATGCTTTTTGTGTAAAAGCACTGACTCTTAGATAGCTAAAGTTGCACCGATTGTTTTTAGCTGAAACAAATGAAAATTCTCGCGAGAAAAGTACTTTATAAATATAAAAATTTGAACAAGTTTGTTTATTTGCTCGAAAATCCTTATATATCATAAAGGAGTTTTTGAGTAAAAAAAACTCTTTGCTAGCAAAAGTCCTTATACATTATAAAACGTTTTTTTTGCGCAAAAGAAGCATTCTTAACGTGAAAAAATAAACAATATTCCTCGCTCGAACTAAAAAAAAATTATTCTTTACTCAAAGAAACAACCTTCTTCGTGCGGAAAAACAACATTCTTTGCACGAAAATCTATTTATAGTATACAAGAATATTTTTAAGCGAAAAGAGATTTTATTCCGGCGAAAATCCTTATATAAATTGTGCATGGATTTTTGTACGAAAAAAAACAGCACTTTTCTTGTGGGAAAACAACATTCTTCACATGAAACTCCCTTTAAAATGTATCTGAAGATTTTTGCCCAAAAGAATTTTTTTTATTTGCCAGAAGGCAATCGCTATATATTATAAAGGGATTTTCACACGGGCATTCACATTTGTTGTAGGGTCAATCGGTACAACTTCAACCATAAAGGGAGCACTGTTTTTATACAAAAATCCCTCACTCCAGCAACAGCACCTGAATGAACAACATCTACTACAGTATCTATCACACAACTACTAGGAGGACTCTCGGCTATAAGGTAACAGTTAACAAAAAATTATTTAACACCAGTTGAAAAAATAAAAAATCCTTTTTTAATTATTATTATTTTACTTCAATGTTTATTATCCTTTACCAATAATTTTTTTTTTATTTTAGAACAATATGACATCAAAGACAGAGATATTACATATAAGAAATTTCCTTTCAGAGATTTATCATAAATACATCCGAGACAATATGATCGTTTGAGAGGAGTCATTATGTCCGGTCACGTTTCAGGCAATGCGATTTTGCGCTACACAACATATGCTGAATATGTGAGAGCTAAACGGAGAAACTTCTTTGAAACAGTACGATAGTAGTATTTGTCTATAGGACAATGCTGTAAAATTGTTTATGGAAATGAAGAAAAACAATTTCGAAGCTACTCGACGCATGACAAATGTTGTAAATATTAATAGGTGCATAAAAAAGAATGAAAAAAGTGCTTGCAAAAATGCTTTTTCAAAAACTAATTCAATGGAGGTGGACTAAGAAATTTTGGTGTAAAATCCATCCTCAGCTAAACAAATACCTACAAATAAATGTTGAGGTGAATTCTTCTGTACATTCTATTGAGTAAATAGTAAAACTTTTCAATGCTTAACTATGATGTTTCTGCTTATATAATAAAGTTATACAATAATACAAAACTTCATTTTTATACAATACTCAAACCCCCAAAGGAAATTAATAACAATAAGAACTGGCGCACAAAAAAGTACCCTTTCACGTTCTCATACCGTGTTTATAAAATACTCAAACCCATGATCTGAATCATCATGCAAACCACGATATAAACAAACCCTGCACAATAAATACTTAGTTGAAACAAAAATATTAAAATTTAAATTATAACACCTTTTGCACATAAAAAGTACCTGGCAGGTTCTCATGGTAACTGGTGCCAACAAAAAGGCACTTGGGACCAGGAAAACTTTGTCCTTAGACTCCATATCAGAGATCTGCCCTACATTACTACTTATATTATAAAGAGATTTCCGAGCAAACAACTTTTGTTAGGCGCAATAGGTTTTTTTCACAAAAAAACCTTATATAATAAAAAGAAATTTTCGCGCAAAAAAAATTGGTATTTTAGTCTCCAAAATTTTTATATATCATAAAGAGATTTACGCGCAAAAAAGTTTTATTTTTCACACAAAATTCTTCATTTATTATGACGGGATTCTTGTGCAAAGAAAAACTTTTTTTCTCAAAAATATTTATGTGCTGTAAAGGGATTTTCATGCCAAAAAAGTTTTTTTGTTCAAAAAACCTGACGTAGTATAATGAAATTTTCGAGCAAAATATTTTTTTTCAGGCTGAAAATCTTTGTATATTGCAAAGTGTTTTTTTTTCGCATGAAAAAATAACTGTCTATAATAGAAATAGATTTTTGCACGGAAAAACTTGTTTTTTGGCGTGAAAAATTTTTTTTTCATTTTTGAGCAAAAATCCTTATATAATGTAACCAGATTTTTGAGCAAAAAAAATTTTGTTTTTTGTGCAAAAATCGTTATATGTTTTAAAGTGATTTTTGCACAACTGCAAACAAAATTAATACCAATAAAACTGGGCCACAAAAAGGATCCTTCCAGGTTCTCATGGTAGCTGGTGCCAACCAAAAGGCACTTGGAACCAGGGGAACATTGTTGTCCTTAGACACCATGACAGAGATCTGCTTCTACATTACTACTAATGTGCTCTCAGGTGATTATATCAGATATTAAACAGAAATAAAACTGGTGGAAAATACTCATTAAAAAGTTTGATTAAATTTAACACATGTAAAATAATTTTCCCACATCGGCAAAGGGTTCTCATTCAAAATTCTTGAGCGCTACCAATGACGCTCATGGTTCTATTTATTGCCACTTCTAAGTGTTGGTTAGTTTAAACCATTTACATGACCACTGTGAGTCCTAGAGTTTGTAGGGAAGGAAATTTTTATTTTTAACCGGTTTATTAATTTTTTAGTTGGTTGGTTGCCATATTTTCATCAAGACAAATTGGTAAGGAATCCATATTGGTATTTTCTCTTTCTGACATACTGAACTATCACTAGAGGTAAAATCAGTTCTCTCCACCAGGAGTTGACAAATGACCGGACACTCACTTCAGCAGGCAATATCTGTTTGTGTTTTGTAAAAGTAGCATAGCACACAAAACTTAACAATATCAAATTGTTGAAATATCAAAAGCAGCTATGATGTAAACTCCTATCCAAAAGGAGGGCACACAAAGTACCAAAGTATCAAGCAGTTTGCACATTTGAGTTAAACTTCTTATCACAGTCCTACTAATACATAGTAAATGTGATACTGTAGTGAATTTTGGGGGGCCTTTTAACTCATTAACTAAATACTGTCACCAGCCAAACTCCTTATTCGCTGGCACAATCAGGTCGGCAGCATCCGATGGCCTGATGCCATCAATTACCTTTCTCCTAGAGGCAGTACTAAGTCGGTATAATACAAAATCTGAAGTGAAGGAGTAATCTCAAGTCCACAACCATTAAAGAGCCCTCGGCTCAGACACAGTACTCAGAGGTTTAGAGTAAAATGCATTTATTCTAATCCAAAGAATGCGAGCATGTATAGGATCCAATACAGTACCGCACATTCGTGGCAAAAGCTTTGCCCTTTATAGGCAGAGTACAGCAAGTAACACAGGTAAGTAACCAATAATACATAATTAACATATAATGTGACAAATGAGCATGTAGATATAAATACGGGCAAGTGAAACACTAGATATAGAGTGAAATCTAACTGGGGCCCAAAAGTGATGGGCAGAGACATAGTAGGCTCACTGGCCAATTCTAAGCATATCTACTTCTGGTGCTAGGTTTATCGGGCCTTCTAGGTTTTTGTTTTTGCTTTCCTCAGGTGTATAGGGGGTATCTTGTCAATCTTGACTTCGGACTTCTCTAAGGCTATTTCTATCTCACTAGCTACGGTGGCTATCTTTTTTCCGGCCGGTATGGCTCTCACAGGGTAGGGAGTAGTAATACATGAGCAGATCTCTCTACTGGAGATAAGGTTCACCTGGTCCCAAATACCTTTTAGCGTGCACCAGTTACAGGTGTTTGATGTGTGTGTATGTGTGTGTATGTGTGTGTGTGTGTGTGTGTGTGTGTGTGTGTGTGTGTGTGTGTGTGTGTGTGTGTGTGTGTGTGTGTGTGTGTGTGTGTGTGTGTGTGTGTGTGTGTGTGTGTGTGTGTGTGTGTGTGTGTGTGTGTGTGTGTGTGTGTGTGTGTGTGTGTGTGTGTGTGTGTGTGTGTGTGTGTGTGTGTGTGTGTGTGTGTGTGTGTGTGTGTGTGTGTGTGTGTGTGTGTGTGTGTGTGTGTGTGTGTGTGTGTGTGTGTGTGTGTGTGTGTGTGTGTGTGTGTGTGTGTGTGTGTGTGTGTGTGTGTGTGTGTGTGTGTGTGTGTGTGTGTGTGTGTGTGTGTGTGTGTGTGTGTGTGTGTGTGTGTGTGTGTGTATGTTGATCGGTGTGAGTGTACATAATAATTGCTTGTAGTTATTATTGTGGTTGATTGTTATGTTCGTTATTTGATAATTGTTATGGATTATAAGGTTTTCCTGGTTGTCAATATGTAAAAGATGCCCCTGTTCCCGGTGAACCCGATGAGGTGGCTTTTTGTGTGCACCAGTTGTTTGAATGGGTGTTAATACTACGGTTTTTACATTGTATAAAAATGAAGCATTGTATGATTGTATACCTTTATTATATAAGAAGAATTTTCAAAAATTCTTGAAAGATTTCGAGCATGATTTCGAATGAAAAAAATAGAGGAACCTAGACATTCCTCTATTTGGATATATCTACAAATATCTAGTTGGATTTGATGCAAAGTTTTCTCAGTCCATTTCATTTTAGATAATTTTTGAGTTAGGGTTTTATCCCATGTCTTTGTTTTTTAATTTTTTTAGATAATCATTTATGTTTATAGTTTTCATCATTTTCAAAACGATTTTAAAATTGTTCTCCATCATAATATGAAATATCTCTATAGGATCATCTTCTTGGCTTGTGTAAGGTCTGTGTTGACCAGAGAAAGCTTTCCATATAAAGCTCCTAGATTCAGCAATTGTTGCGTTCTCTACAATATTATGTTTGCATATCTAAAACAAAAAAATTACTTAGTGCATAAATGACTTCATCTAATTTGAGTTGAAGTATTATTTACAATGGTTAGAATTTATTAAATAGAAAAGAAAAAACACTCACCAAGTTGTATTTTGCAGCTTGCACTCTTTATCAGCAATGCATCCTGCTTCAAAATCATCAAATTCTTCACGTATGAAATCTTCAAGATCAGCTTCAGCATCCGATTTTTATATCTCTTCGTTGTATTTTGCTTGTTCACGATTTTGTTTCCAATTAATGAGACTGAATGAAGAGAGAAATACGAGATCATGATGCGTATTAAAATTTTCACTAACTTCTTTCCCTTTGTAGATCATCACGCCTGGAACATGTTTTTTAGCTTCTTCAACATATCTGTTTGGTATGACAAGTGTCCTCACATTTCTCTCTCCATCTTTTTCCAAGGTATATCGGATACAATTTACGACTGAGTTTTTTCCATTGAAACAATGAGGAACGAATCTCTCAACGACATCTTGGTAAGGGAAAATCGCGCAATGTTTGAAATTACTGAGGGTCTCGATGTTCAAGCTATGTTTGAGCTCATCCTTAATCATCATACTCAATTGTTGTGCTTCCTTTTTAACATCCCTATTGGTTAGACATCTTGTGGTGACGCGTTTGACATCATACCAAAGAATATTTTTATTTTTTGGTTTTTCCTTTCTGCCCAAATACACAATGTTAAACAGCATAGGGTGATTATCATAGTTGAAGTTTTCAGCTATTTTAACTGGACAAAAAAGTATTTTGCCCTCAAGCTCATCTATAGCCGAAGGACTATAGTAGTGGACTTGACAATATTTACATTCCATACTTGACCGTGTCACAGCAAACGCCTGCATAACGCTTGGGATAGGGAGATCTTCAAACGTTTTGCAAGTCCTAACCTTTGGTGTGTCACTCATTTGAGAACCTTCAGACTTTTCCAATTCCTTTGTTCTCCATTCATTGAGAGATTTAACCATTAAACAAGCTTTTTCCGCAAATTCGCTTGTTTTCTCATCAGCTAGAGTTTGTTTTTTTAATACTCGTTTTCTTACTACTCGCTTTTTTGGAACAGTTTTTTTCTTTTAGGAGTTGATTTGGTGGTTTTCCTTTTGCTTCCTGGTGGATACGAGTTTGTGCAGAGCAGCTCTTCAGAAAGATCATGCATAATAATTTAAAAACATAGAAGAATAATATTTGCAATAATATAAACAAAAAAAAACATTCTGAAGTCACAGTGAGTACTGCAAGGTTTTCGCATGAATGTTGTTTTTTGTATAAACAGTTTTTCTCATGTAAAAGATGATGTTTCATTTGTGTGAAAAACTTATTCACCCAACTAAAACATTTTTCCAGCTGAAAAAAAGTCTGTGTGAAAAAACTCTGTAATCGCACGAATAAATCAATTGTTTCATACAGAAAAATAATGTTTTACTTCCGTAAAAGCTCATCCACAAGAATCGAAAAACAGAAAAAACAATGTTTGTGATAATACAAAATAAAATATTCTGTTTAATTTTACCTACATCTAAAAACAAATAATTAAGACTTAGTTGTTGGGTATCTGATGATTTACCGTGCTTCACCTGAGTATTACCAAAACCTGATAAATAGTAATATTTTATTAAATTTTACCTTAGTATTATGAGTCTTTCCACTCATTACTGAGAATCCTTTTAGTAGCGCTAGTAGATCCTCTAGTAGATGTTTCTTCTTCAAATGTTATTGCTGAAGTGAATGATTTCTAAGTAGAAGCACTGGTTCTTAAATGGCAAAAGTTGTACTGTTTTTTTCGCGTGAATAAACCCAATTTTTCAAAACAAATTTTTTTTTTTACATTTGCGCAAGAAAACAATACTTCTTTGCGTAAATGAATGAATATTTTCAGTGTGAAAAAGTCACGCGTCAAAATACATTTGTATCCGCGTGAAATTGTATTGTTTTTCAAACGGAAAATACTTTATTTTTCAGTCACTATGTTTTATTCACGCAAAAACAAAAAACTTTTCCAAACTGAAATGATTGTTTTTCTCGCGACAAAATAATTTTTTGTTTGCGTGAAATTGTGTTGTTTTTCAAACGGAAAACAATTTAGTTTTCAGTCAAAAAGTTATGCTTCATTCGCGTGAAAATTAAAAACTTTTCTAGAGTGAAAATGATTGTTTTTTACGCAAGAAAACAAATGTTTATCCGCGTGAAACTTTGTTGTTTTTAAAACGAAAGATAATTTATTTTTCAGTCAGAAAACTACGTTTTATTCATGCAAAAACAAAAAAATTTTCCAGACTGAAAATGATTGTTTTTCACGTGTCAAAATAAATTTGTATCTGCGTGAAATTGTGTTGTTTTTCAAATGAAAAATGCTTTATTTTTTAGCCAGAAAACTATGTTTTATTCACGCAAAAATGAAAAAATGTTCCCGACGGAAAATGATTGTTTTTTTTCGCGAAAAAAATCATTTTTTATTTGCGTGAAATTGTGTTGTTTTTCAAACAAAAAACAACTTAGTTTTCAGTCAAAAAACTATGTTTCATTCGCGTAAAAATGGAAAATTTTACTAGAGTGAAAATGATTGTTTTTTACTCGACAAAATAAATTTTTATCCGCGTGAAACTGTGTTGTTTCTCAAATGAGAGATAATTTGTTTTTTAGTCAGAAAACTGTTTTATTCACGCAAAAAACCAAAAAAATTTCCACATTGGATATGAGTGTTTTCCGCAAAAAAATAAATTTTTATTCTTGTGAAATTGTGTTGTTTTTTAAACGGGAGATAATTTAGTTTTCAGTCAGAAAACTATGTTTGATTCACGCAAAGACGAAAAATTTTTCCACACTGAAAATTATTGTTTTTCACACGACAAAATAAATTTCTATCCGCGTGAAATTGTTTTGTTTTCCAAACAAAAAATAATTTAGTTTTCAGTCAGAAAACTATGTTTAATTCACGCAAAAACGAACATTTTTTCCTCACTGAAAATTATTGTTTTTCACGCGACAAAATAAATTTTTAGTTGCCTGAAATTGTGTTGTTTTCCAAACGAAAAATAATTTATTTTCTAGCCAGAAATTATGTTTCATTCACGCAAAAACAAAACATTTTTAACGTTGAAAATTAATATATTTCACTCGAAACAAAATTTTTTATTCGCGTGAAATTGTGCTATTTTTCAAACGGAAAATAATTTAGTTTTCAGTCAGAAAAATATGTTTAATTCACGCAAAAACGAAAAAACTTTCCACACTGAAAATTATTGTTTTTCACACGTCAAAATAAATTTTTAGTTGCGTGAACTTGTGTTGTTTTCAAACGAAAACTAATTTAGTTTTCAGTCAAAAAACTATGTTTAATTCAAGCGAAAATGAAAAAATTTTCCTCACTGAAAATTATTGTTTTTTACGTGACAAAATAAATTTTTATCCGTGTGAAATTGTGTTGTTTTTCAAACGAAAAATAATTTATTTTCTAGCCAGAAAACTATGTTTCCTTCACGCAAAAACAAAACAAAATTTTAGCATTGACAATTATTATATTTCACTCGAGAAAAACAATTTTATTCGCGTGAAACTGTGCTGTTTTTCAAACGGAAAACAATTTAGTTTTCAGTCAGAAAACTACGTTTAATTCACGCAAAAACGAACATTTTTTCCTTACTGAAAATTATTGTTTTTCACGCGACAAAATAAGTTTTTAGTTGCGTGAAATTGTGTTGTTTTCCAAACGAAAAATAATTTATTTTCTAGCCAGAAATTATGTTTCATTCACGCAAAAACAAAAAAATTTTTAACATTGAAAATTATTATATTTCACTCGAAAAAAATGTTTTATTCGCGTGAAATTGTGCTATTTTTCAAACAGAAATTAATTTAGTTTTCAGTCAGAAAAATATGTTTAATTCACGCGAAAACAAAAAAACTTTCCACACTGAAAATTATTGTTTTTCACACGTCAAAATAAATTTTTAGTTGCGTGAAATTGTGTTGTTTTCAAACGAAAAATAATTCAGTTTTCAGTCAGAAAACTATGTTTAATTCAAGCAAAAACAAAAAATTTTTCCTCACTGAAAATTTTTGTTTTCTACGTGACAAAATAAATTTTTATCCGTGTGAAATTGTGTTGTTTTTCAAACGAAAATGTTTCATTCATGTTAAAAATGAAAAAATTTCCCCAGATTTATATTCTTTATGCGAAAATCCCTATGATAGTTGATGCAATTTCAGCTATATAAGAAGCACTGTTTTCACGCAGTAAGCATCCACTTCAACATTAACAACTGAAGAAACCAAATCTACTACACCATCTACTACAATTACTAGAAAGACTTTCTGTATTAAGGTAAAAAATAATAAATATTTTCACTAGCTGAGATACTCAATTCGATATACTATTGAGCATATATCTAATTATTTACTGATTGAGATACTAAACTCACTATGATATCTTCAAATTATTTAAAAAGAAATCAAAATCATAACACGGATTTTTATTTTATCTTTTTAGAATGTTTAGACAAGACAATACAAAACAGCCGAAGAATGAAGAGCCGGAATCCCAACAAGTTTTTTCTCAACCTCCTTCCATTACCGAAGTTGGAATGGTTGTTGATGACAATGTACTTCTTCAATGCACTAAGATTCTCTTTCAAGATGCCAAAGCCAACACCCTGTCAGCTCTCATCATCAAGGGCACCTTTCTGTTAAATACTTTGTCTCCAGTCTCCCGAAAAAACATTAAAAAAACAGTTGAAATTCAGAATCTACCAATACCGACGGTTATGCAGATATTAACCATTGCATTTCATGATAAAACGAACTGCACTGCCATCTAAAACTATAAAAAGGATAAAAAGATAGTTAGAGTGAAGAGTACTATTTCATTTGAGGTAGGATTACTTGTTGATGAAGCCACGCAAACAAAACCGTTGATTTTGATCTACATGGGTGTTGAAACGACTGGAACAGCAATTTTTTGTGCTGCTAAAGACAAAAGATGTTGTCTGAAGATGAAGAATGCGTTCGATATATTACCAGGGAAGAGTATGAGACAAATCAATGCTTATTTTGACATAGCCTGTCTCCAGGATTTCCCAACAGATAGCATCATATGTTTCAAAAACCCTGAAGTGCTAACAAAATGTGACAGATGTTGGATTGGGAGTGATGAGTCTCTTCTAGTTCAATACAGATGTGTTGTAGATGGAGAGCTACTGGTTGGAGATATGTACATTCCTCCTCAAATAGCTTCTGCTGTGTCATTGGAAAGATGTGGAGTTATTCTGTTCAAAGAACTAAAGCGAGCCGCACACAAGTCAATTTCCTAACGTCAGTGTACTCGCAGCTCATCAAGCCCTCATCCAAGTCTCTGAACTGGCTGATAGTCTAAACCCTCTTGATTTTCTCAACTAGTTTGATGACGCTGAAAAAAAAATGTCCAGAACAAGACCTCAAGACGCTAATCTATAACTCAAGGGAATCATATCACTATGGATTATGGTAAGCTTTATTCGTTTCACGATAGATCCAAAAATGATTTCGTGAAAAAAAATGAATCTTCTTCATCTGTCTAAAAGAACATTTTTCTAGCTGAAAAAAGACACAAGCTTTACGTGAAAAACTCCTTTATAATATATACACTTTTCGCGCAACTTACACAAATGAAAAATACAATTTTTTATTTAAAATTGTGTGAAATAATCTGTTTTTTCCACAAAACGCTTTATATTATATATTCTTTTTTCACGCAAAAGAAATAATGTTTTCGCGCGAGTTTTGGGATCTCTTACAAAAGAAAATGCTTATTTTCCCACGTAAATAACAACAACTTTTCCCGCTTGAATAAAACATACAAACAAAAAAGTTTTTGCAGTCAAAAAGGTTCATGTTTGTAGGCGAATGATTTAATTCAAAATTGTGTGAAATAATCAGTTTTTTTTCATAAAACGCTTTATGTTATATATGTTTTTTCACGCGAAACAAAGGATTTTCTCATGCAAAATTTGTGTATTTCTTACAGCAGAAAATAGTTATTTTCTCATGCAAATAACAACAATTTTTCCCGCGTGAATAAAACATACAAGCAAAAAAGTTTTTGCAGTCAATAAAAGTTCATGTTTTTAGGCGAATGATTTTATTCAAAAAGCGTGAAATAGTCAGTTTTTTTTCATAAAACGATTTGTATTATATATGCTTTTTTCAGGTGGAAAAAAGGATTTTTTTGTCCATAATTTGTGTATTTTTTACAACAGAAAATGCTTAGTTTTTCATGCGAATAACCACAATTTTTCTCGCTTGAATAAAACATAAAAACAAAATAATTTTCAGTCAATAAAAATTCATGTTTTTACGCGAATGAAACCAATTTTTCCCTGTGAATAAAATAACTTTTTTGTGTGAATAAAGCATAAAAAACATACCTAATTTCACACAAATAATAGCAAATAAAAATTCTCTTTTTGACACGAAAAAAAACACTTTTTTCCACACAAGTAAAACATGTTTTTTACGTGAGTAAAACATAGTAAATAAACAAGTTTTTCCCATGAATAAAACATCATGTTTACACGCGAATAAAGCCAATTTTTCCGCAGGAATAAAATATCTTTTTTACTTGATTAAAGCATAAAAACATAGCTATTTTCACGCGAATAACAGCAAATAAAAACTCTCTTTTCTACAAGAATAAAAACACTTTTTTCCAAGTGAATTAAACATATTTCTTTCGCGTGTAAAACATGGAAAATAAGTCAGTTTTTTCCACGAATAAAAGATCGAGTTTTCAAACAAATGAAGCCAATTTTTTTGCGTGAATAAAATATATTTCCCACGTGAATGGATCATAAAAAATATAGCTATTGCCATGTGAATAACAGCAAATACGCGGGAATAAAACATAGTTTTACGTGTGAATAAAACAACATCATTTTCTGTCTGAAAAAACAAATTTTTGCCGTAAAATATTTTTATTCTTCCCGCGAATAATCTCTATGTATCATAGAGGAGTTTTGCATGAATGACATCATTATAAAAGGGTTTTCGCGTGAGTGTTCTCATTGGATGTAAGATTAATAAGTGGGTGTAGCTTCTAGTATTTAAGAGCTGCTCTCTCTACATAAAAATCATTCTCTTCAGTAATAACTTTTGAAGAAGCATATACAGCATTCATTATACTACTAACAGCAGTCTTTTTGGTGATAAGGTAAGAATTAATAAAAAATACTATCTAGTAGTAATCAGAAATCAAATTCTTATAGTTATTTTATTTCACTGTTTATCATCATATACTAATACATAACTTTTTATTTTAGTTCATTGTTTCATCAAAAACAGTTCTTGTAAAAGATTTTCCTTTTAGAAAAAATAAAAACTCTCAATTATTTTACTTTTTTTATTATCACCTTTTTTTATTATTCATCTTTATATTTTAGAGCAATATGACAATAAAAACAATGTACTCAAAGGATTTCCTCCCAGAAGTTTACCATAAGCACCTGAAAGAGAATATTATCATTCAGGATAAAGCTATAGAGCGTTTAACCTTTCAAATAATCATATTCTGCATAACGCAATACATAATGAATATGGGGATGCGATGTGGAGAACATGAAGAGAGTACAGCGATCTTCGATGATATGATGGAGGATAATTTTAAAAAAATTTTGTCGATGATAAAAGTTGTGAACATTAAGGATTTTTTAAAAACAATTAAACAAGAAGCTTGGGATCAAAAACTTTTTGAAAAGTTATATGCAATGAACTGGAGCAAAAAAACCTTTTACAAATTTTGATGTCATATTTTGCACTACACACAAATAGGAGAAGGGCTACCTTCTTCTATTCGCATTATTGAATTGATGTTTCAATCATTTCACACGTATTTATAGTTTATTACATTCAATATTACCATTTTTTAACCAATAATATCTTATCAATAAATATTATTTCATTGCAAACACTTCATACAATTTATAATATTCTTTATTACATTTACCATTTCTTAACCAAATAATGTAAAACTTATTATATAATAAAGCTATACAATCATACAACGCTTCATTTTTATACAATGTAAAAACCGTAGTATTAACACCCATTCAAACAACTGGTGCACACAAAAAGCCACCTCATTGGGTTCACCGGGAACAGGGGCATCTTTTACATATTGACAACCAGGAAAACCTTATAATCCATAACAATTATCAAATAACGAACATAACAATCAACCACAATAATAACTACAAGCAATTATTATGTACACTCACACCGATCAACACACACCCACATCAAACACCTGTAACTGGTGCACGCTAAAAGGCACTTGGGACCAGGAGAACCTTATCTCCAGTAGGGAGATCTGCTCATACATTACTACTGTAGGGAATGAATCACCCAGGGTCGGTAATGATTCGTACAGGGTCGATACTGGATCGATGCATGGTCGGTATTCTACCAACTCAGGACCGGGCATTTCGGTACAGTTTATAGTTGACGTTCTGACCATCCAATGGCTAAATGAGTGATGTCAGAATTGATTGTCAATAAGTGCCCACATGTGGGTGATATAAAAATCCATGACAATACTCATAAATATGAGCTGTTATAAATAAAGGCTGTTGTTTATCTAACTGGACAATATTAGAATACTAAATCTAGTTTCATTCATTTAATTTCTAGGTCTCAAGTTACAACGATGAACTGTTTGCTGCAACATTGAAAGATAATTACATTGAAACAAAATTGCGCTGCACTCAGAGTGAGTTAACACAGAATGAGCATAAATAGCTTGCATCATTTGGACCAAGTGGGTTTATTTGAACACTCAATAATTTTGTCAGGGAGCTCAATAGCACGCGTAAGCCTTGCTCTTGTTGTTAGGGGCCAACTTCCATTGAATGCTTGAACAATCATTGAGAGTTGTGTTCTCTATTCCCTAAACAAATTACAATAACAATAATCAGACCGGCAATAAATTGAATCAATAAATAATTATTTTGTTCGGAACTCTTGTGTCAGCAAAAATAGCACACTGAATAAAAAAATAATCAACAAGCATTTATTTGTATTGTTACTAAGTGGAGAATGAAACTGAACACTAAATAAAATTATAACAAGCAAGTTAATCTTTTTTATTTTCACAGACCGGTTTTATATCTTTAAAAAGTGATTCGAAACTATTGCTACTGCTCAAAACTTACTAAATTGAAGGGCAGCTTCACAAACTGTTCGAGTTTATAAAAATTCAATTTTTATTACTTTTGTGATTATTTTGAATATTGGGAGTTATCTTCTTTATGATTTGCTCGCTAAACTATAACAGTTCATTGAATAATTATGATGTTCTAAACTAATGTTTGTTTTCCACTTGCGACAGTTTGAGTTACGAACACTATTATTTTTTGTACTTTTTTCGACAAACAGATCACCAATTTTCTTAATTGTTCTCTGAATTAATGCATTTTTAAAACATAACCCATTTATTTACATAGATATAGAGTAGCAGGTGCAGTAAAAAATGCAATCAGAGTCTTCATAGTTAGGTTGTCATTAAAGATAAAATTTCAGCTTGTATAGCCTCATTGCTCTGATTATACTGTAATCAAATTAATTAGTTTGCAGCTAACAGCTTACAGTGAGATGGGACTCAGCAAACGCAATAGTTTTTGAAACACATAAAAAACACTCAAAAACGTTTTCTTGAAAAAAAATATGAACAGTGTATTCAGAAAAATGATAAAAAAAATTTCTGAAGACAAGCTTTTTTAAGTTTCTAAAATTTTATCTTGAAACACACTTTAGCGACCTTCAATGCTAATCTGTTTTTATAGAAAAAAATTTGTTTTATGTTATATCAATATTTTTCAAGCAATTTAAGCAGTGTATGTTGTCCTCACTCTTGCTAGGTTCAATAAATGAACTGATAAGAGGTTCTATTACTTTGAAATGTTTTTGTATGATGTCCGTTTGATTTATGTTTCATACTCATGTTAAAATGTTTATCAGTTAAAATGTTTGTCAGTTCGAAATATCGTATTAATATTTTGCTTTCGTGTAATTCAAAAGTAATAAACTACGCTTTTATGCTGTTTTACAGTCAAGTAAACTGATCACCATAGATATTTGTTTACATTGTTTCATTGCTATAAAACATTCCATAAATATTTTCAACACACCACCACCACCATGTTTATGCTTCGACTTGAGGTATTTCAGGCGGTAGTTTTTCCGTTTTTGAGTGAAAAGCACTAGAAAAATTGAATAAAAAAATTAAATGTTTAGCATCTTTCTTTTAATGCATAGACTGCACACAGTATTGTAGTGAGTTTTGGGGGCTTAAATTCACCGACTGAGTGGTGAGACCAGCCAAACTTTTTCCTCGCTAGCACAGCGAAGTTGGTAGCGTTACAGCGGTATGCTGCCATCAGTTAGCTTTCACCTAGAGGTAACAACAGGTCGGTACTACACCGAATTGGAAGTGAAGAAGTGTTCCCTATTACACAACTAGTATGGAGACCTCGGCTCAGACGCATAACTCAGAGCTTGAGAGTAATATGCATTTACTGTTGCAAAAGAATACGAGTAAGTACAAGTATCAAAACAAATTGACCAAACGTAGCAAAAGCTCTGCCTTTTATATGCAGAGCACAAGAAGTAACATCGGGTAATGGCTAATGACACAGAAGTACAGTATAAAATAGCAAATAGGCAAACAGATATAAATAACAACAAATGAAACTAGAGGCAATTGTATTCACAAGTAACGACAAAATCATTTTAGAAAATTACAAAACCAAAAAAACTTTCATGAGTGAAATTTGAACCGCGGAACACGGACAGTTTAACCATACCCTCTACCATCAACACTATCAAATCACCGTTGTTGAAGAGTTATGAGTACAATATAAATTTTGCTGCTTATAAACTTAAGCAGTAAGCAAATTTTCGCGAAGACTTTTTACGTTAAAAGAGATTGCCCCCACTTGAACTCGTACCCATAATCTGTAAACTGCAGGCCACAACATAAATTATTCAGCCGTTAAGCGATGTTGACCGATTTTCCTGAGTAGCTAATCATAAAATGAAGCATGTTTGGCCTACATACAAAAAAGTATCTTACCACACCAACTCCGCTAAATCTTACTCTAATTTCTTCGAATTTGTTTTCAAGTTTGTTCTTTCAGCCTCTTGAACACCATTTCACAAAGAAACGACTTCCAAAAAAACTTCTTTCGATGGAAAAACTGGTTACTTGGCAAAATTTGCTGAAGCGGTTCTCAAGTATTGTTTTTGCACTATCTTGAGCATTTAAAAACAGGAAATGACTTGATATGATAATTAGTCTGAATGAGCACGTCGAGGAGCAGGTTTTGTTTCAAAAATTGAGTCAATCAGAGTAGCGGTTGACGAGTAATGACCAAATTTTGATTTTGAAGCATTTTTTTAAAAATGGAGTGGCTGTGTTGGGGTGATTGGGAGAAACTTGGAAACTCAAAATTTCGAACGACAACACATATGGCTACATATCTCACTTTTTTGTTTGTCGCTGACTAGTTCCATTTCTAACCGATAAAGCATTGAAAAGTAATGTTTTCGGTGTGTTTTCAGAAATTGAAACTGGAACAACTTAAAACGATCTTGTGCGGCAGCTTTGAAGTTCAAAATGGTGCATTGATACACTAATTCACACCTTTGCGGCCAATCTTAGCTAAATTGGCCTGTTGGTTCTCTAACGAGAAGCTGTTTCATGCTGAAAACAAGTTTTTCATGAAAAATCCAAGATGGCTGCTTCCGAACGATGTTTTGTCGTCGTTTCATCATGTTGAATCAGAAGGTGAGCGAAATGCACCATCTTTCAAAATTTGGAATTTTCTCGTCAATCAGTTTATGTTTTCTCAGCCACTTTGATGCTTAGAAAAACAATTCTTCACCCGTTTTTTTACTTGAATTGTAATGTTTTAGAATGTTCAGTAATTTTGTAAACCAGCAAACTTTAATGCCTGATGCCTGTTAATTGTCTCGCGAAAGACGTTGTAGCTTTATCTATTACGGTTCTTGAGGAAAATTGGCTACTGGTCAGTAAGGTTCACAGCGAAAGAAGAAAAATAATAATAGAAACAGGCAGAACAATAGTGTTTTAGATTCTCTGAAATACTAACAAGGCACACAAACTTAAACATATATGCCACCCAGAAGTATTAGGCAGATTCATAGGCTAGTTGGCCAGTCACAATCAGTTGTAGTTCCTGAGGTTAACATCTCAGATAAATTCTTACCCAAAAAGTAGGCAGAGCAAAGTACCAAAGTATCAAGCAGTTTGCACATTTCAGCTAATTTTGTTATCACAGTCCGGCTAATAATAATTATCTGTAATACTCATAAACATAGGTTGTAATAAATACAGGCTGTTATTTATCTGACTGGACAATAACGATGTACTAAATTTAGCTTAACACAGTGAATTTCTATTTCCCAGTTACAACGACTGACTGGTATCTGCAACATTGAAAAATAATTACCTTGAAGCAATCTTGCAGGGCAGAAAGAGTGGGGTCAGCGCATAAAGAGCACCTAGTAGCTTGGCTCCATTCAACTGAGTGAGGATTATGCAACCACTCAATATTTCTTTTCAGAGAGCTCAATAGCACTTGCAAGCTTTGCTATGCAGTGATTTATGCTAGGATTATTGTTAGTATAGCTTGGAAGTCTTGTTAGGGACAACTTTCATTAAACCCTTGACGACTGTGGTCAAGTAATTATGTAATGGTACAGTTAGTTACTACTACAATAAGACATAGTATGTTATATTGCAGTAGTTATTAACTGTACCATTTCGTTATGTAACGCACATGTTCTCTGAAAAAAATGCATTTTTAAACTGTGATAAGCGTAAACAAATAGCTATGGATGAAAGGGAAAGTGTGGCGTAAAATGCAACCAAAGGCTTCGTAGTAAGGTAGTCATGGAAATACAACATTTCATTTGGTATAAATAACATCATCGCTTTAATTAGACTTTAATGAAATTTTTTAGTATGCAATTAACAGCTGTCAATAAAAAGGGACTCAGCAAACGCAATAGTTTTTAAAATGCATAAAAATACTCAAAAGTGTTTTTTGGAAATAAAATAAGAAAAATATTTTCAGAAAAAGCTTTAAAATTTTTCTGCAGACAACCTTTTTTCTGTCTCTAGACTATTATCTGGAAAATAAATGTTTATCTGTTTGTTTAGAAAGAGTTTTGTATCATATTATATTGACATTTTTCAAACAATTCCAGCAATGTTTTCTCTTGGCTTCTCTCAGGTTTTATAAATGATCTGATAGCATGTTCTGTGCTCTTGTTTATTACATTGAAAATGTTTTTATGAGAAGTGTATTTCATTTATATTTCATACCCTTGTCAAAATGTTTTTTCTTTGTAAGTTTTAAATAGCATAATAATATTTTGCTTTCTTGTTATTCGAAAGTAATAGGTGGCGTTTTGCTGCTGTTTTTCAGCCAAACAGCGGAATCACCAACGAAATTTTTTTTACATTGCTTCATTGATGTTTTCAACACACCACCACCACCACGTTTTTGCTTCCATTTGAGGTATTTCAGTTGGTCATTTTTTCTGTTACCCATATCTTTGTCTTTTGAGTGAAAAGTACAACAGAAATGGAATGAAAAAAATAAATTTTTAGCATCATCTTTTTGCTGCATAAACTGCATACGGTACACAACAGACATATAGCAGGTATATAGTTTTACACATTCATATTTATGTTGATGAATAACACGATGGACAAAAGTTTTAGTTTTGATTATACATTTAACTTAGAAGTTGGTTTTTTCCTGGAATAGTTGCATAAATAATCATACTAGACTGTGGAATGCACAATTTTGTTGGTAATGTTTAGTAGCGGTGAAATGAATTAAAATTTTCCCAATCGAGCAGATATTTGAGCTTTTGTATGTCTAGTCAAGCATAGTCGAGTTGAGACCAATAACAAAGCAAGCTTACTTGCCAACATTCAATTAAACTTAAGTACTATGACTGGTTATGCATAGACAGATGTAAACAACGGAGTAAGGAGTTTGCATTCTTTCATTTGTGTATTGTGCAACAAATCAGCTGAAAATAAAAAAGAGACCGGTCAACTAAATTGTCAATAACAACTATAGCAGTGAAATCTGTGTCAAGTAATTAGTAACAAGAAATATATCTAACTGAAATAGTGTGTGGTTTTAATTGTAAAACATATGAAACATTTTTTTTATTCTTAGCAATAAAGTCAAATAGTGTATTAACGTGAAGGACTGCAACAATCATAATAACTGTATAGTCTCATAGAACTACCAATTTGCTAAATCTCTATCATATTTTGTTCTATTGCTCTAAATGAGTGTGAAAAGTTGTAACAATGAGCAAGGCTTGTTGCCATCCATTATTCTTTATTCTATCTCAGAAACCAGATTATATAATTATTCTCATTGTGATCAATAAAGTTCACTCTCAGATGTTTCTGAGACTCAATTATATCACTCACATCCACAATAGGAGCATTCACTATCATTCAAGCAAATGAATACCATCATACAATCTAAATTTTTGTTAGACATTTACTATGTTTCCACATCATGACAAAATATCGCCAAATCTCTGTGGTTTTCTACCACAAATAATTGGCGACAAGGGCATATATTTCCACGACTCAAAGTTTATCGCCGTTGGTTAAACCACGCCCACAGAGGCAGTTGCAGTCAGTGTGCTGTTGAGTGCAATTTAGCCGACTAGCGTTGCAGGCTGTTTTTATTATTATTTTCTTATATTGTGAAATATATGAATAAAATATCACTGAGTTGTTGGCTGGCTAAGGAAGCTGTGTGGTGACAAAGAATTTTAGTAGTACACTGGTTATGATTCAATAAATTATATTATTTATTATTATTAGTTAGTAATAATAAATAAAATTTATTTATTATTACTAACTAATAATAATAAATAATATGAAAAAAAACCAAGTGAATTTTTGCTAAAAAAATACTACCATTTGATTTTCACCACTGCAATAATTAATTACCAGCAGCTAAGATCTATTCGTTTCAAATCAGTTGTATTGTTTCATAAATAACTGTGTAATAAAGCACAAACAATCCTCGTTAGTTAAATATAAACACACACTAGCTAACGATGCCATGCGGTTACAATGGATAATTTGTGGCTTCCTGTTTTATTACGCATGTCTGGTTTTATCGCCTTTGGCGACATTAGCGTTTCCAATAGCAATAAACATCTGGAATTCTGCTTATCGCCAATTTTTCGCTTTCAGAGAGCGACAAATGTTTGTCGACAAGTCTCACGACAAATTTGTCGACAATGCTGTTTCCAACTGGAATTTCCCTTTATCGCCGGCAGTATCGCCAATTTGTCATGATATGGAAACATAGTAATTAACTAACAAGTGGAACAGTAGTGGAACAACTAGTTTGGCCGCAGTCGGTTGGCAGTAGACTGAGATGACGAAGTATGTACGATTTCTCTCATTCCAATGGTGTACTGCCAAATATAGTGACTGTTTGTCTCTCGACATAGGTCAAGTTGTCAGCAAGCCTGACTGACTGTAGTGGTGTGCATTGGGTCTTCGAAGGCTTTACAATATTAATGTGTTGGCTCCTGTTGCTGCTGAGAGACTTTCCCTGATAGACTAGGTTTTGATTGAGTTTCATCCCTTCATGTTGATTAGATGTATTTGCGATAGATATATTTCTATTGCAGTGGTCGAGCCATCCACATGCAGTCATGCCCAAAAGCATTAACACCCCTCCCCCCCCCCCCACCTTAATTCCTTTGAACTGGATTAATGTTAAATAGATGTTTACTATTGCATAATAAACTGTACGGTATTTAGACGGCATTGTAGTTGAAGTTTGCAATTAAAAACACCAAAGTGTACACTCAATTTACACTACTCAAACTCTTTCCAAGCGTCACACAAAATCCCATCACAGGCAACATTATGTCTTGAACATTGTTGGACATGACGTAATTTTGCTCACACATGATGTTAAATGTCATTTATACGCATATGCGTGGGGTTAAATTGAATAGAACAAGGACAGGAATTTGTTGATTATTTAGGTTTTCTTCAAAAGTCAATCACTAATTTAATCTTGATTTGATTAACAATATTTTAATCTCATAAGAAAGAAGAGATTTGTAGCTTTGCAATTGGATATAATTATTATGGATTAAGATTTATCATGTAGTAGTAAACATCTATTGAAAGTTAATCCAATTCATAGGCACCAGCAAAGGGATTAAGGTGAGGAGGAGGGGGTTACTACTTTTGGCCATGACTGTAGCTAAACATAGTCTCGTAGAGACTACATTGGCCCTGTTTAGCATCATTGACAGAGAAGTATCCCAATACTTCACTAGTTGTCCCCATACTCTATTATTATTAATATTTTTATCATAATTGTTACTGCGGCTGTTGCTATTATTGCTTTTGCTGTCATTACTATTCTTATTAATCACTTTTTGACAAGAAACTGAAGCATCGATTGTGGATTATACAAGTGCTTCATATAAGAGATCGCGTAAGCTCCATTTAGACCACGAACTCAACTTTTGTACCACCGCACCCACACATTGACATGACTGCAATAACAAAGGGGCGACACTTGTATTAGGTTTACTATTGCTGCTGAAGAGAAAGAATAACTCCGCTGTTAACCACAGCACAGCTATATATAATTTGATTAGCTCGTGAGCCAAGCGACATAGCTCGACACTATCAAACTCGTTAGTCGAGCTGGCTTGACGAATTTCTGTCGCTGATTTGTTTATGATTTTTAAGTATCATCAACAGCGATGTCGATCTAATACCCAGTTTTTTTTCTGATCAGGATCCCATTATTTTTTCAGCTTCATCCTGCTCCATCCAAAAGTCTTCACCTAAAATCACCTCCTGTATCATTGTATATATCCAACTACCAACTAGCCAAAGTTCTTGGACACCATCCATCAGTACTTGCCGTAGATGCATAGAAATGTTACTTTTTATTGGCATCGACGTAGGGTTAACATTAAAAATGTAATGCCCTGCATTGGTTATGTAATGCCCTGCATTGGTTATGTAATGCCCTGCATTGTTTATGTAATGCCCTGCATTGGTTATGTAATGCCCTGCATTGGTTATTCTGAGCAAGTCTTTAGAAGGGAGTGTAAACAGTTGCGCATGATATAGCAGTCTGTCAAGTTGTACAATACAAAAAAGTTATTAAATTCTAATCAAAGTAAACATGTAAAAATAGGCACGTTCTCAACTTAGATGTCGACTCAATCGGTTCGCTGCAACCCAATCAGTATTTTGATACTTTTTCGTTGTCATCACATTTGTCTTGTGCTTTTTGCTCCTTGCACGGAACAAATTAAATATTAAGAAAACACCAGCTCTGAATTTATGCTGGAAGTAGTGAGATCGGAGCAGATCTTCTGGAAAACACATAACTGCCAACATACTCATGTTGTACTGACAGACTATTAATGTAATTTTTGTGTTGATATTTGAAAGTATATGAATTGTACTTGTTATCCCTTATATTGTGAAGTATTTTTTCCCACTTTCACTGATACAACTACAATGTTACTGAGCAGTAACACTGATGCAACAATTCCTCTAACGACAAGAGCTAAACCACTAGCTATACAACAGAGTTCTCCTCAAACTCCACTACTGCTCTCCCAGACTCACAGTTTCCAGCTGTTACAAAGCCTGCCACTGAGGTTCTACTCAGTAATATCATTCTCCTCCTCAACTCCTCCTAGCAATAGCCAACAGGCAAGACAGACTCCACAGTGTTCCAGTGATAATATAGCTAGTTCCAGCAAGATGCGGTACAACTATCTGATCCTAACTGAGACTTGAAGTTGCTCTGCCAGATCGTATAAGTTGGTCTGGCTTTTATAGCAATTCCTCTAGGATGTATCAATACTAAACATGATAATTGCCAATCATATCACACAATAGAAAGTATAAGCCAATCGTCATATCAATGCATATTTCCAAACAGTAAGGTACAAATGATTAACAAATAGTTCGTCGTCTTGGCTCTGGTCTCCTCCTCTCTGTAACTATTGCATCGCCATTGCATCATCTTCTTTATCAGAGCCTTGGTTTTCTCTGTTTACGCACCCTCTCATATCATCAATTCCTTCTTATTCATAGTAGTCTTGCCCCTTAGTCTCGCAGGAAATGGCTTCATCCTATGTATAAGTTAGGAAAAGATGCAATGCAGCTCAGGGTAGCTCAAGGTGGCTCGGGTTGGCTTTGGGTAGCTATTTTTGGAAAAAAAATTGTTCTTCTGGTGTCTGAAATGGGTGAACTCCAATGGAAAATTGACCGTTCATCAACCCAGATCTGCGGTTAATCCAGGTAACCAACTTCCATTCATAGACAAGGGGCTAGGGAGGGGAGATAGCTGTTTTTAGGACCCTGAGTTTTGGGCCAATCTGTGTAGATCACCACTGTGTAGGAAAGGGGAGTTTTCTCCTGTTGCAGGGAGAAAGAGACACTGGAGGTTGGGGTAAGGGGGTGTATGTACAGGGGTTTTTTGAAAAAGGATGTAATTCCAAGGCATAGGGGTGGGGCTGAGTGTGAGTCCAAGGGGTGGGGTGTAGGTGTCACAGTAGAGGTGCACAAAATTTCTCCACAATATTTTAATATTGGTTAAAAGTTGGACCTGTCAACATCCCGTGTTGATTAACTTGTTAAATGGTTGGTTTACTTCGGTTTTATGTATGTTTCATATTTTTGACAAATCTATTTGATACTTTTTGTTTAATGTGTTATGCTACTTAAGGCTAATAACTTTGCACAGATTCTTCAGCAACTTTTTTGTTAATCCAAAGAGGAGTCTTTTTTTTGGAAAATCATTTGATTATCCTGGAGGTTTTCCTCTTGGTTTAGATCCCTGTTGATATGTTCTCTTTATTTCTGAACTTTTTTATTTATTTTTCTCTATTGCTGGTAGGTATTTTTATACTCTTTGAGTTGTGTCACATTGTTTTGATTTTTATTTGAACGCTGCAATTTTATTCGATTAAGTTAAACATAATAGATATTAGGGTGCCTAATAAGTAAAACATATAACATTCGTAAAAGATGAACTATATAATAGATAATAGTGTAATGGATTTTACATAGTGTGGCCACTATGGTACAGTAGCATGCAAGTGACACTTTCTGCCGCTAGCTAAATCTAATTTGATGCACATTTTTTTTGATTACTAAATGTGTCATTAGAATCACTAGCAAGCTTGCTTGGGCAAGTTTGTTGATAGCTCTACTGGTTGTAGCAGGTGGTCTACAGTGAAGCAGATGAGCAAGAAAATTCCCCTTCTACTGACAGCTGATTGGTTCATTCGAATTATTGCGCTTAACTAACTAGTTGTCAATGCAACTGCTTCTGTGCAAGCTGATCATATTTTTGTATTCTATTCAGAATTTTTGTTTCTAGCCAATCATGTATGCTTATTTTCAACTGCACATTTGCATATTTTGAGACAGCTCAATCTATAAATATAATTATTGTTTCCTGTGCTGGACAGAACTGGTTAGGCACTGTACATGAGAGCAACCAGAGCATTGTTACTGGTACATGATTGTTAACTGTAGTTTTTTTATAGGCCAAATATAACCACTATGCACGTATATCTAAGCTTGTTAGTTTGGCAAGTTGCCTTGCTAACTATACAGTGGAAACCCGGCTCGGTTTCACTCGGTACTGTTTTGTCAGTACTCTTTGGTTGATAACAAAGTGGACACCGCTTTCAGGAGTGCTATCCACTGTAGATATCCATCTAGGTACAGCCAGAGCTGTGACCAAATCGCCGTGATTCGAATATTTGGTGATTCGATTATTTGAAAAATGATTTGTTTCAAATATTTGACTCTGATGGTGATTTGATTTGATTTGATTTGGTCACCGTCAGTGATGATTTGATTTGATTTGCCTATTTACCCAATATTTGGCACAAAAGTTTCCAAAAATGAGCAAATCATTGGATACGTCAATTTTTGTAGTCTTCTCTCAATCCTTTTAATTGATCGTAATAGTCATAATTCAGGGCCATCGTATTGCACTGTACCCATAGACCTATGGGGGTTGTTAGTGACCCTGTATACAGGGTCACTAGGGGTTGTAGGTCTATGACTGTACTGTGACTGTAAAATATAGGAAATATATGCGTGAAAAGTCGAGATCTTCCTTCACACACGTGTTTTTGCTAGCAGAGACCCTAATAATCTCAATCGGCTGTCTTTCTCTCTGACTTGAGGACTTTCCGAAGGTAAAGTGACATTTTTTGTGGACCAAGCCCCATGTTGTTAGTTGTTTATTTTTCTGCAGTGATTAATGTTTTAATAAATTACAGTTGATGATGCCATGATGATATCTATTTTAACTACCACCAGTAGTAGACGTGGTAGTAAGTATAGGTACAGTAGTAGTAGTTACAACAGTAGTAGTAGTAGTATTATTATTATAATTATTATTTATTTTTTATGAATTATTATTTATTATTAAATTATTATTATCATTATTAATAATAATACTAGTATTATTATTTATAAAATTTATTATTATATTATTATAGTAATAAGTAATAATTATTATTACTATTTATGATGATAAATTATAATAATAATAATAATAATAATAATTGATAATAAATAATAATTAATAGCAAATCTATCTAATCTTACTTACTACTACTACTACCTACTACTACTATTATTATTATTAGCTACCGCTACTAACTACTTCTTCTAGCTACTACAACTACTTAAAGTTATTATTAATAAATTAATAATTATTATTAATCATAATAATAATAATAATAGTAATGATAATCATAATAATAATTAATTATATATAATATACATATATATAATATATATATATATAATTATTACTATTTATGATTATCATCATCATCATTATTATTACTATTATTATTATGATTAATAATAATTATTATTAATATATATAAATCATTTGATTTGATGGTGATGGTTATCATTGATTGATGATTATTTTAAAAAAGAATCATAGTTGTGGTTTTATCATCATCATCTTCAGTGTGTAAAAGAATAATAACCACAATTGTTATACCATTAGATTATTATTGTTTTTGTTATATACAACAGCAGCCTAACCCTAGTGACAGTATCATCAAATGTGATAATGTATTTGTTAACTGCTTCTAGTAATCATCATGTTTAAGATATTTATTATTTTTGATTGAACTTATATACATTTATTTGTATTATGCAAACTGATACTACAACAATTTTACCTATTTTTTCTCAATTAATAATGTTTTGTTGAATTAATTAAGTTTTTATAAGCATGTGCACTGGGGAATATCTAGCCATATTATTGTTTATACTATTTTAATTATTATGGGTTTAACCGAAACCGCAACCAAACTTGAATAAATGTGAAATATGCTATAAAATAAATGTGAAATATGCTATAACGATGAGTTTCTTCTTGTCACCATTTCCGGGCAACATCTAAAGTACCACTTTTGTACAAGTATCATTACACCTGTTGAATCATATGCTTTTTCTTTCATCAAGTGATAACACCCACATTGATGATAATGGTTTTACTACCAATATTTTAATGAGTTTTTGGATGATATTTGGTTTTTCAGATGGCAGTGGCAGTGGACACCCAGGATTTTGAGAGTCAACTCTTCGACTCTGATGTTTCGGCTGACAAGCTGGATGACAGCATCAGTGATGTATCTGTTACACCATTAAAAACAGCTCCTATAAAACAAGCAAGAAAAATACCTGATGTATGCTCATATATTTTGCTAATTGTTCTTTGTATTTTATGTTAGCAGCATTGTCACAAATTTATGTCATTGCAGATTGTCCAAGCGTGCTATACGGATTATCAGGTAACCAGTGTTGGGCGATCTGCCCGTTGCCTTGAGTGCAAGCAAGTAAAGAAGGATGGCTTGTCAGGGACCGGCAACTGGTCACGACACATACGTCAACCAGACCACAAACAATCGTGAGTGAAATTTTTCATTGCTTATAAACTTTTGTGAATAATACTGCTTAGCAATAAAAACTTGTACTATAACTTTTTCAAGTTTCTTCAAAGAAATGAAAACTGTGAGCCGACAGTTTTTTGACTACTATTTTTTGTTGCTAGCAGGATATAATCTTTACTCTCTATTCTACCATTAATTGCATGCAGATAATAAAAATTTCTTTGAATATTCAGGTCTGCAATTGACAGGTAAAAATACAAACTGCACACTTTGTGTGCTGTGTGGTTAACTTCCGCTCCCGTACTTTAACAGGCCCACTTACCTTTTCTTCTAATCTCACCCTCTAACCCACTTTCTCACCCTTGATTTTGCAACGTGCCAGTGCACTTTCGGTGATGTACACAAATCTCAACAGCTGCTTTTACGTCCTCTAAAAACGCTGTTTTCCTTTTTGCAATCATGCATGTGTGGAAAGTAAACCAAGTCACTAATCAGTGTATTATATGTTCTGTGTCAACAGGTTGGAGAAGTATCAAAAATTTTTAAGAAGGGACAGTGAGGTTGAGCTAACTAAGGTTACTCAATATTTTCATCCTGTTGCAAAGTTCACTTCTGCAGACAACAAACAACGAGCCATTACTCGATGCATAACAGATTTTATCGTAGAATGCTCATTACCGTTATCGCTTGTGGAGCATCCTGCTTTCCGAAAATTGATATCTCAATGCGAGGCAAAATACAGCCACATTTGCAGGTTGGTTTTTCGTACTGCTAAGCATTATTGTAGCAAAGTTGTGTGCAGTGTATATATATTTAAACAGGCATGGGAATTGCCAAGTTCGTTGGAAATTATTTTGTAGTACTTTTTAGCATATTCTGGTTAAGCCTGGTATTATTCCCCGCATTCAGAAATGGTTAATACCACCAAAGCTCTGATTATCAGAATAATTCAAAGGTTAAATGTGAAATGTTGTTATTAAAAGAAGTTTGGTTATGAAATATTGAAGTATGATTAGTGTCACCAATAACTCCTTTCTTATTATGAGTTAAAACCTATTGATATAAGGCTACCGCTGGTTTTCAATATATTTTACTGGAAACAAGCTTTTTAATAGATAGAGCTCAATCTACGGTTTATTTATCAAATATAAATGCAGCTTTAGATATTTACTGCATGCTCACACCCCTCTATCATATCATATGTATATACATATATATTATTTAGAAGAACAATTGGGAAAAATATACATGCACAATGTGAAGCAAAACGAAGATCCCTGAAAGAAAAATTGTCTGATGTGCCAAATGTCAGCTTAACTATCGACATATGGTCGGACAGACGCATGAGAGCTTTTTGTGGAGTGACTGTCCATTACCATTCTGGTCAAGAACTTAAATCCGCATTGTTGTGCTGTGAGCGCTTCACAGGTATGTGGGTAAAAACTGAGGCAAATTACATCGTAGATTTTGTCTACCCTGTTGCTACCCCATTTTTCTGGTTAACAAAACTGTTGGTGTGTCTATGTGACGATTTTGATTTAAATCTATCATTACAATTTTAGGTGCTCATACAGGGCAGAGCAAAAGAGATTTTTTGGGAAACCTGGTTGTGGAGTGGAACCTCGTGGGAAAGGTAAACTACATAGTCTCCGACAATGCATCAAACATGCGAAAGGCGTTTGAGGTTAGATTCTCTCCTCCTACAGAAGATTTTGAGGGCGGTGAGGTGGACAATCCCGTTGACAATGCAGTGGACAATGCGCACATGTGGTGTGACCTTGTAGAATCAGTGGCGGAGTTAACCGATGAATGTGTAGTAGTATCAGCTCATTTGCGATGTTTCGCGCACACATTGCAGTTGGTGATCAGGGATGGGCTTAAGCAAGTTTCCCATTTGTACGGCGCCCTGGGAAAATGTTCGAAGATGGCTTCCTTGCTGCACACGTCTACCAAATTTAAGGTTAGGATATATGAAACGCATTAGTGCCTAGTGTTGAATTGCAAGAAATGCAATAGCAAACTGCAAATTTTCTCACTGTTCATTAACAAACACAAAAACGTATTGATATTTTGGTGTTATGATGACATCTAACTATCTTAAGTCTCACGTAAATCTCTATCAACTGGATTGTTAAATAATACTAAAAAAGTTTAATTATTGGTTCAATGAACATAAATATGTGATTTCTTTCAAATTTTGAAATGAATGTGATAAGTAATAACACAAATTTTAAACAAAAGATCCTTCAAAATTTTTCAAGAGTTTCCAGAAAACTTCTGTTGTAATAAATGTCATCCAGACACCACCATTTCTTACAAAAACAATTACATTTTGTGTTATTACTAATGGTACTCGTTAATTTTTGCTATTACTCTTCCTTTTTGTACAGAACCATTGTTGAAATACCAACGTTGAATTTCCATTTGTGTGCATTTTGCGTTAAAGGCTTACTTCAGCTAGTGATGTATAGTTTTAATATCGTTGCTTTTAGGAGGTTTTTGAAGAGAAATTTGGCACGAAGAAGGGTATTCCTCAACCATACCTAACGAGATGGAACAGTCAATTGACACACGTGTTAGCCATCATAAAGCTAGAACTTGCATCCATGAATGAAGTTTTAGAAGTCACCAGCAATCGTCACCTAAAGCTCACGCTGAGGGAGAACAACATTCTGGAGGAAATGTGCGATATATTGAAACCGTTCCTAGAGGTTACTCAGAAAACGCAAGGAGAAAAGGTAGTTCTACTTATTATACTTGGCCATGTTATTTTTTCTGGAAGCACAAGTCTGTGTTCATCATTTGTTTGTCTCGTTGTTGGTATTTTTTGCGTTGCTTGAATTTTAATCGATTATTTGTAGCATGTCACAGTTTCATATGTACTGCCCTCTGTGATAATGTTGCTGAAATCAATGACAAACTTCAAAGCCACTTTTCTTCCCGACCTAGTTAGAAAACTGTCCTTCGCCCTAGAGAGCAGATTTCAAGGCATTGTAAAGCTGATGCAACCATTAGAACATAATAGTTGTCAGGTAAGTCATTTAAAGAAATTGTTGAATTGTAATAATGACTTATTGGCCTTTTCATCAATTTGCATCATCAAGGTTTGTTGACAATACCTAAAAAAAACCTAGATTAGTATGATTCTGGAAAAGTGAAGCCAGTGCGATCACAATAGGTGGGAAGTTTTTACAGGTTAGCTAGAAGCAGATACAATGCTGTAATTTTTTTATTGGTACTTTTTGTGAGACAGGCAACTTTGTTGAAGTGAGTTGTTTTATTATTCATGCCAGCCTTGATTCAAGAATTCCATAGGGCCTAACCATAGCTACTTTTTGGAAACATATCATGGATTTTCAAATACTAACTGTTGTGTGCTACCTACATCTAAATTGGTTTGTTGTTGTATGAGCAGGAAGCTTTCGGGAATGAAATTTATCTACTTGCAATGATATTGGATCCAAATTGGGGCCCATCTTTTGTGGACTTTGCTGTGGATGATGTTGACAGCATGCTTCTGAAGGACAAGATCAAAGGTTTGTGTTTAATCTTCATCAAGTAAGACTGGCAATAAAATGAATCAGCTTTGTTATGGGTATATAAAGTTAGTCTTGGTGGACCAACATTGTAACTGGCAATGTTTGTGACAAATTGCAACATATTTTTACGATAATGTTGTGACAGATGCTAACTATTTAAGTTCACTGATGACAGGCGCATGTCAGTTTGTATATTTGTAAAACATGTTTTTATACCAATAAATGCCTTGCATAGCATAAGGACCTTGCCGAAGCAATTTTCCAAAAATAGATCTTCTACTTGAGTTGCAAAGAGTATGCATATGAAAACTACCTACAGCTGCTCTGTATACATCTGTGAGATGCTGTTCACACTTTGTTTGCAAAATTTAACTGGCCACTAAATTTTATCTTCAAATTTAATTCAAGTTCAGCTTATGGAACCTTTATTGCAGAATTTTTCTCCAAAACCTTGATTGTATCAAACCAATTTAGTTTAAAATTAATATCACTTTCCAGATATGCTAGTTCGAGTGGCTGCGACAGAGGTTGACGGCATTGACACAGATATGGATACAGACATCTCACATTCACAACCATGTAGTCAATCACAATCATCCTTGTTTCAAGATTTCTACCAGCAGAGAGTGAGCGAAGTATCGGCTAATCTGAGTCTTTCACAAGAGGTGGCCAAATTTATGTCGAGCAGCAGTGTTAAGTGTAACGTTCTTAGTTACTGGCATAACGAGAAGGTTTTTACTCGCCTAAAGCTGTTGGCCTTGAAGTTACTGTCTGTGCCAGCTACTTCAGCACCAGTGGAGAGAGTTTTCAGTGCTGGTGGCTTGCAAATGACAAGCAAGCGTTGCTCAATGGATGCTGACACACTATCTCAGTTGGTGTTTTTAAAATGTAATGAGTAGTATATGTTACACTGAAAAAACGTGTTGTTTCTTAGACATTTCATAGTATTTCTCAATCTTAATTCCTAAATACTTTGTAATAATGCCATTTTACCAAATATATTGTCGTATACCCGGCTAACATTCAAACTCGTGTGCAGGATTTTATGGTAACGTTGACAGTTACCCCAGTAGTACACCTGCACTTCCCTAGGTAGGCAGAGTTGTCTACTCGCTGTGACCAGCTTGCTGACAGACCGTTGGTACCACTACCTATCCCTCAGCATTGTCTGCTGAGGTGGGCTCGGATAGGCAACGTCTGTCAGGCAGGCCTGTAGTCCGTCTGCCACTCCTAGACAACACCAGGCTTCTAGACTAATAGGTCGTTGAAGCAGTCGTCTCCTGAAGTGGTAGAGCTGTCTAGTCTGTTTAAGTCTGTGAGAAATTCAAGATCAGCTTGAGTGAGTGTAAACTGGTTTTATTCTTACGAACAAAAGTCCAGCTGAGCATCCAAGGTGAAGAGCTCAGCCGCTGCATTTATACAAAGCGTTATGTAACAATCTATTGTGTAGGGGTTAGCCTTAATGAAATGTACAAGGGGGGCTAGCAAAGAGTGACTTGAGCACATATAAAAATAGCCTTAGTGATATGATATAAGAGTAGACTACACAAAGAAAGGTTTACAACAGGTTGGTCAAGTACACAATTTACTGGCTTGTTGCTATGTTTACAGGTATCCACAGGAAGTCGCGCCATTTTCCTGTACTAATAAAATATCTTACATCAACGCACAATACTATGTTGACTTTACCTCAACTTGTGAGATACCATACAAATGTAGTTTAGCTTAGAGAAAGAGAAATGTACTGGGGGGGGAGCTGTGAAGTTGGCAAGTGTGCCCAGTTTACATATTGTCTTCTGTTGACCAACTAGTATTACTGTAACTATTGTGATATGTATTTGAGTCACTTGTTCTGGCAGTTTCTGGCAGCCTATTAAAAGCTAAATGTTCGTACAATCCTGAAAACTTAAGTTACTACTAGACAAAACTTGCTGCAAATCATGGTTCAAATATTTGATTTGATTTGAAGCAGCGCACAATTTGATTTGATTTGATTTGGATTTTTTTCTCAATAGCAATGATTTGAATTGATTTGATTTGAACGAAAAATCCAAAGATTTGATTTGATTCGAGTCATGAAAATCGTGATTTGTCACAGCTCTGGGTACAGCACGGTAGAGCTTTGATTTTGTGTTGCAATACTGCATAGTATTATATTACAGACAATAATCTAGCCTTAACTGAAGTAATTAGTGTGGCCAACTGCCTTTTTCACATGATCCTCTGGAGCCAAATGCTTGAGTGACAACACTATAATTTATAGAAAAAAGGCTACTTTTCAACAGCTCATAACACAGCAAATTGACATAATAAAAGTTTAAACAATCCTTCATCTGAAAGCCCAGAATGTTTCCTAGTTGTCTGGAAATTTTAAACAAAAAAATTTAATTTGAAAAAAGTAAAAAGGACGAAAATACAGTGCTTATGTTACCACTTATGTTATAGAAATATTAAATACAAATTATTTTTCTTGTACCATTCAACTTTCATATGAAATTTTTTATAAGAATTAGCTTATAAATATAGATACTAATAATAGACAACAATTAATCATAAAAAAATAATCTTGTAATAGTTTATATAACATTATTATTATAAATACTCCCAAAAAGAATTATTTTTCATGGTATCAATGAAATCAATCAATTTTTTTTCAAAATTAGCATACTATTTTTTTTACATTATTCATACTTCACTTCAGAGTAGCCTATTATGGGTTTTTGTTATTCAGTCAGCTGTTTCTGAAGAAATAAAAATAATGATAAAGCAGATTAGTTTGTTCTTTTTTTCAAATCATGCATTGCTGATTCACATTAGCAGCAACACTAACAACAAACACCGGTTTCAAAGAGTAAATACTGCACTTTTAATATTATTAGTTGCCAGTATCTCAGTAGGATTACTCCACTTATTGTTTTTATTATTTTGTTTTGCTACAAAACCGAGTGGCACTTCAATATTTTGGGTGTCTGCCATATATTCGGTAACTAATGCAACTGTGCGCCCTGTATACAATTACAAAAAGTCACATAAGCTCACTGGCCTGAAAGTGATCATTTCTGCAGGACAGGGCATGTAAAATTTGGTTAACTTATTGGAAAAGATCTTTCTGTCTGGTACTGCTCAATAGAGAGTTATCCCTCCGAAGGGGAGATGACTCTTTGTTTATTCCTGGCTCCAATGACATTTAAAAGTTTTAAACAAAGTCTGGTTGCAAGATTCAGCCCAATAAAATAAAAATTTATGTTAGATTGAAGCAAAAGATGTTCATATAGGTATTAAAGTAAAACAATTTTATTTTATGAAACAAATATTGAATACATGCAAAAAACTATTTCAACCAATAATGACTTAGATGAGTTTTCATGGCATTTGGCTTCAGGGGAGTTGTCCTAATATAAAATAGTGCGTCTTGCCCTATTGTTTCTGGTACTCTCTCTAGTACCTGTTTGCGAAAGGTCATGTTCAAATCCTTTGCAGTAGTATATATGGTACATAAAGTGCTTAATCAGTGGATAATAGACAAACCGTATGACAGGTAAGAGTTGTTTAAGTAAAATTGGATATGATAATGCTTATATAAGTATTAAAACATAAACTTGTTCAATAATCTATAAGTTCGAGATAGTTTTTTTTTTGTAGTAGAGGTCTAAACTTTTACTTCAGGTTGGATATTCGTAATGAATAGCTTTTTTGATCGATGTATCAACTCTCATAAATTGTTATATCTGAAAGTGAAAAAAAACTTCTTTAAACAAACTATTACAAGAGTGTGACATTTACATTAAATTGAGATAATAATTTAAATGACTCACAGATTTGTAACGGATATCGTTCTTCTGCTGGTTATCATTCCTGTTTTGTTGGCCACCATCTCCCCTCTAGAAGGAATGAATGGGCACGCTTCATGCATTAGTGTGCTGTCTCCCATGATTTGCTCTGCATCAAAATATTCTTAGTCTTCGAAACTTTCAAGTTGGTTTGTCATATTTATAACTCCTTCCAACACTTGTATTGGTGTAAATACAATAATATTGTGCTGAATGTCACATAATCTGTTAGTTTCTCAATTTTATAGAAGGATAACACCTATTTTAATCTTTTTTACATCTTTAGAACTTTCTTCGGGCATGTACAAAGAACCCATTATCAATTTATTTTGTTGTAAACCTCTGTAGCTCACCAACAAAGCATTTTTCAACCCTTTTTGTTTGATAAGGAGCTACTATCTATAACTTTTGATTCTCAAAACTGATCATACAACCGATCAAAAAGTAACTAAACTTCCAACACGAAACATCAGTAGTGATTGGTTGGGGTTTTACTCCTTATTAAACTAATGAGCCTTGGCATAATTTCTAATGTTATTTCCTCGGCGAGTCAAATTGGACAAAACTGGTGTTGCTTTTGTTTGCCTAATCCTGTGTAGATCCCAAGCTTTGTCATGTCAATTCGAATTGTTCTTAATTTTTGAGTTTCTTTCTTACTCACAAGTAATCTGGGTCTCCATTTATTAGCAAATTTTCCCACTACATGGTGGATAATTGATAAACTTTTATAGATTTTTTTCAACTGGCTCTTTAGGAAAAGTTATTTCCAAAGGCGCGGGTGCTCGAATCCAATTACCTTCCAATCGTCATTCTTTGCTACTACTGACAAGAGCTTAGAATCAATCTTAGTCAATCTAAACTATAAGAAATAAAAAAAAAAATTAGAAAATGGTAAAAACTTCATTGAATAGGTAAACTGCTGGTATATCCAAGCTTGCTAATAAAAAAAGAATAATAAGTGAAATACGGCAACCTTTCTAACAAAATAGTATTTATCGACGCTGAAGTCTTGTTCTCCAGCTCAATTACATAATCACTTTTCATGATATTAATAAACAAGTAGAACTCGTTGTTTCTCCGATAAAATTGTATTTGTCAATGCCAAAGACTTTGAAGTCTTCAGAGCAAACTTTTTAGATTCTTGAAGAGCCTCTTTCTTCAATTAGTCAAGTTCTTCAACTGGTGTAAATTAACTGTTTATTAAGTCTAACCTTACTGCTGAGAGTCTTAGTAGTTTCAGTAGATGTTGTTCTTTCAGTCACTGATGCCGGAGTGAATGCTTTCCGTCTGAAAACAGTGGCTTTTATATAGCTAAAAATGCATTGAGTAAACTAAACTTATATCCAATGAGGATGCTAGTGCAGAAGGTTGCAAAAAAGGTTTTCTTCACTCAAAGATCCTTATATGACAAATAAGAATTACCGCTTGAAAAAATATTTTTCTTCAAGCAAATGAGGCAATATAACATGGGCAAGTGAAGAAACCACTTTTTTTGTGCAATTAAAACCATATAGAATAGCCAAGTTTTTGAGTGAAGAAAAAGTTTTTCTTCATGTGAATAAGGCTGTATAATATAGCCAAGTTTTTGTGTGAAGAAAGAAATTTTCTTTGCACGAAGAAAGCAAGAAGTAAAGCTGTATTTTTGAGTAAAAAAAAGTTTTTCTTCGTGCAAATAACTCAATATAATACAACCAAGTTTTCACATGAAGAAAGCAAGAAATCAAACTATGTTTTTGCATAAAGAAAAAATTTCTTTCACACAAATAAAATCATATAGAATAGCCGAGAATTTTCCCGAATAAAAAGTTTTTCTTTGCGCAAAGAAGTCAATAAAATATAGCCAAGTTTTCACACAATGAAAAACATTTTTGCAATTGTCTGCACGAGGATTTTCATTGGATGTAGGGATAAGTTAGTCAGTGCAACTTCAGCTATGTAAGATCTGCTGTTTTCAGGCAGAAATTAATTACTCCAGCAACAGAGAATGAAGGAACAACATCCATTAGAACTACCAGTACTCTCAGCAATAAGGTTAGCCTTATAAACAGTTTTTTTTACTAGTTGAAGAACTCAACTAGTTGCGCTAGAGATGGGGACTCTCCAAAAATCTAAAAAGTTTGCTCTCAAGACTTCAAAATCTTTGGCGTTGATAAGTACAAACTTATCAAAGAGACAACCAGATTCTACTTATTCATTATTATTACTATTAAGAGTAGTTATGTAGCTGACGCTGGGGAAGGCAGCTCTCCAAGAAACTAAAAACCTTGATCTCAAGACTGCGACGTCTTTCGCGTTGATAAATACAAACTCATCAGTGAGACGATTAGATTGTACTTACTTAATACTATTACTTGGTAGGGAGATCTGCTCATATATTACTACTTGTACTTAGTTAATACTATTACTAAGAGTAGTTATGTAGCTTGTGCTGGACAAAAAGCTCTCTAAGAATATCAAAAGTTTGCTGTCAAAAGTGCAAAGTCTTTGGCATTGGTAAAGATGATTTTGTCAGAGAGACAACTAGATTCTACCTAATTACGGTTTTTAGTAGTAGTCGTTGAGTGTTTTGAATAGGTTATTGAGGTTTCAATAGAAAACATTTTTTATTTTTTCAGATACAATCCATCATTTTCACAATCAGTGACTACTCAATCACCATATAGCCGAAAACCAAAGGAAGTCTTCAACAACGTGCATGTCTTCATAAATAATGGTATTTATTCAATTAAAAAACGTGTCAAATGGCATTATCTTTTCACTAGTACATTTTTCTTATACTTCTTATTAATTTAAAAAACGCCACAGGTGCTATTATTTTTCTTCTTTTTTTCAGATTATCATCGAAGTTCTACTTCATCTGAAATTATTTTGTAATCAATAATTAAATTAAATAATTTGCTCTACAACAATCGATGATCACCAATTCATCTGCAAAACCAATGAGTCTCAAAAACTATAGAAATTTTTAACCAACTACCCCACTGACAACAAATAAAAATGTTCTGTTCATTTTAACTCCAACGATAGCGAATTGATGTGAAGACGCTCTGGATTATGCAAACATTTGTTGAGTATTGTGTATTGTGTATCAACTTCTAAAGAGTCATTTTTACAGTTTTGCATGCATAATAGATCCTATTAGCAGAGGTTGCATTAGCACAGCTGGTGATTACAACTTACTATGCAAAATCAATGAAACTGTATAATATCCCAAAATATATGGAAATCCTCCGACGATTCCAACTTAAACTCATGTTCCATCTCCACCTCCAGCAAACATTGCTGTTCTCTTAACCACATCTTCTGCTCCAACTACAACCCCATAGACAGTTACAATTCCAACAACAACTACAACTTCAGTGACAGTTACAACTCCAGAGACAACCAGAATTAAATCTTGTACTCACCAGAAAAACTTTTGATCAAAAAATTATTAGTGTTAGAGTTGTGCCCTTTTTCTGCTGGTGACTGCTTACACACTAGAACAGAACTTCGGCCAAAAAAATCATTGGCTCGTTGGTGAGAGAGATAGGGAAACTTTGGTTTTCAGCATAGCCATAGCATTATTAATGATATCGCCGTCTGTGTTTCCACAATTGTCTATGGTTTTTATCAGTAAATGCACTAGTTGTTGCAGTGTCGTTATTAATTATTTATAATGTCTGTTGTTCTAAACTAAACAAAGAATTTTTATCTGCTCAACTTTACCAAATTTTTATTTCAAGTATGTCAGATTACTTTTATATTATTTAAGCCTATGAATATCAATAAGTGATAAACCATGTAAGAATAAGAATTTTTAAAAAAAATAATTTTTGGTTTGCAAATGGCAAATTTCCTCGGTAAGTTTGAATAAATAATAATTACTATCATGATTTGATTCTTGCTGAAAGATCTGAAATGTTTTTTCGTTCTTTCCAGCTTCATCATTATTTGTTGTGTAATTGGCAACAAGCAACTTCTGCACTGATTTTATGTTGTAGTTTCATTGATAATCTGTTAAAAATTGTCAGTGATTTTGAGCAATACTGAAATGGCAATAGCGCCAGCTAATATAAAATAATTGGCCATTATTGCATTCATACTAAGCTGTTTTAGAACTTTGGCAACCAACTCATTCTAGTGCGTATGCAGCTTAATGATTGTACATGTGAAAAAATACACCACATCTAAAAACAATTCCATAACAACCACATCTCCAACATCTTTTTACAGAGTTTTCAGTTGTAGTGGATTTTGGGGGCTTAAAAGCCACTAACTAGTGTCGGTATGTATGCTGCCACGAGTCGTCGTTTAACCTCTGACAACAGCAGGTCGGTATTGTACCGAAAAATTTATGCTAGAGTATCTCCGACTCTACAACCAGTAAGGAGCCCTCGGCTCAGACGCGTAACTTAGAGCTTTTGAGTAAATGTGCATTTATTCATCCAGAATAAAGTGAGAAGTAAAAGCCACATTACAACTGATCTGTTAAGGCACAAGTTCTGCCTTTTATAGGCAATTTACAGGAAGCAAATCTTAGGAGTAACCAAGCACATAGGAACAATGTATAAGGAACAAATGAACAGTCATATATATAAATAGGTAACGAATCAATGGCTAGTATATAGTTAAATAAATAAAGCGCCAAGTAAAGGTAGGTGGAGTCATAAGGTATACAGCCAATCACAGTTCTAGCCACTTCCTGTCCTTGGTTTACTGTTTTTATCAGCCTTTGATCTTATCCTTTTAGCTAGTTTACGGGTGTCTCCCAGATATGTCTCTCTGCTTCTCCCAGGTTATTTTGTAACTCCCAAGCTAGGCTGAGTCACTTCCTGCCGCCCCTGCAAGGTCAGTATAGCTTGCTGCAGGGTCGGCACTGCCCTACACAGGGTCGGTACTGCCCTATACAGGGTCGGTACTGAGTCATACGCAGGGCGGTCAATCCTGCATGATCGATTTCGACCATTCCAGCTATCTAGTGACTAATACAAGGCAGCTAGTGTACAGTTACAGTGTGCGCAGAGATAGATGACACTAAAATCCACAACACAGTTATATCAATATAGATGATATTTCAGAATTGAATCCGACTGTGTCAGAAAAAAATGAACTGATGAATGCAAAACCTGTTCTTGGCACCAGTAATCCTAACTTTAACAGTATTATTTGCCATGTGATTGAATATTTAACAAATTGAAAAATTTGTTTTGCAAACAAAATAAAAGATTGTTTGAATGCAATATTTCTATATTTTTTATCTACTTTATCTACTACAAGTGGTACTATCTAATATACACTTGATCTATGACAAATTTCATATATTTTACCTATTACAGACGCCACTATATAATTATATCAATTTTAATCAAATAAGTTGCAACATTTAAACCAATAACCAAATCATGATACAAGCCAGTGTATTAACATAATATTTAACCATTCAAATCAAAATTAAAACAATGTAACACACGTAAAACAGTAAAAAATACCTACCAGTGACAAAAAAGAATAAGTGAAAAAAGTCAAAAACAAAGGGGACATGTCAGAAAGAGTCTAAATTGAGAAAAAAATCTCCAGCATGATCAAATAACTTTTAAAAAAACAAATTATACTTGGGATTAGCAAAATAAGTTTCTAAAATAATCTGGGCTAAAATATCAACCGTAGTTAATACCAAAGTACACCAACCATTAAACGAGCCAATCAATTCTGCATGTTGACTGATCTGTTTCTTTAACTAACACTAAAATATAAGGGATAACAAGTACAATGCATTCACTCTCAAATATCAACACAATGATGTACACAACATTACATTACATTACATGTCTGTCAGTGCAACATAGTATATTGGCAGGTCCGTGTTTTTCAGAAGGTCTGCTCCTATTTTACTGAAAATCCAGAAAAGTAGAAATTCCATGAGCATGGACTGGGAGACGGGATTCAAAAGTAACAAGAAATGGAGGTAGGAGCCAGGGCAAAAAATTACGAAGAACCATTTCTGTGTCAACACATGTCAACATTGAGGATCAGATCAGTAGCATAAACCTCAAAATTATTACGTAATTGACTACTGTGAGAGCTGTAGCATGAACCTCACAAAAATACCACAGTACTTCCAGGAAATCTGTTCCTATCTTGCTATTTCTGCCTTTTGTCCTGTGCCTACAAAAGTTAATTGGTTCTTTGGAAAACTGGAGGTTGGCTCTATGGAGTCAAGATTTTTTGGTGAGGCAAAAACGTGGTTTGTGTTGATGAAAGGTAAAAATAGGAGATACATTGACCAGAAACTTTTGCATTCGGGTTGTCAGGTAAGAGCTACTTGCTGTTGAGAGTGTTTTTGTATGTTCCAAGAGAAACGTGACAGGCAGCCAGACAGTGAAACAAGAACTTTAACTTTGCTTTCAGAAATTCAACAACTTATTTGTGACAAATTTTAATTATTGAATTAAACTCAAGGTTACCATTGATCAGTTAGATTTGCCATGCCTATGAAGTTAGTATTTGTATTATAGAACCTAAGCATGAGTAGAAACATCAGACTTAATACTAAATTACTTTTAACGGAGTCAAAGCTTGGACGTTAGTTGGAAATGGTTTTCCTTTTTTCCAGCTACCTTTAGAACTGATAAAAAAACATTTTCATATTGAACTGAATTTTTTTTTCAAGTGTAGCAACAGAATCCACAACACATAAGTTTTTTTTGGGCATTTAATCAACTTTTTTGTGAGCGGAGCTTAATGGAAATTTTTTTTCTTTGCAAAAGTATATTAACATGTACCTGCAGTGAAAGAACAGTTTCTACTCTGGAGTTCGAACTTCCAGATCAGCTGCTAAGGTAGGAGATTTTTCAAGTTGAGACCATGCTATCACATAGTTCTACAATAATTGTGGCTCAAACTTCGAACAAACTAATCATTTTTCTGTGTTTTAAATGCAATAGTGTCAATAAACCCAGCAAAAAACTAAACTATGCCGCAGAGTTAATTTTAGATTTGTTTTCTTGTCCGTTTGTGCGCTCCAGTATCACGAGACATGTCTCAAATACATTTCTAATTTAATTTTTCAGCTAGCTTTTTCCATAAAGCTAACTTTTAATTAGTTTAAGCTGGCTGCTATTATTAGAAAAAAGTTTATTGCGCTATCCTTGATCGTAATGTGGTAGATTTACATAGATTAAATCACGAGGAAAACCAAATACTCACAAAGCATTGATTCAATAAGAGGCTCTCTCAGTGGTTAAGAGACACCCATTTGGGCTGATAACTACTGCAATGAAGTGATTGGTCGTCACTACTGTAAATAGCTTACGACTGTTGTTACCATCCCAGCACTGGGTGCAATCCAGTATTGACTTTTGCTGTGCCCGTATTGACCCCTGCAGTGTTGGTATTGATCGTTGAGAGGCCAGCACAAGATGGCTGCCTAACCTGAGGATCCTCGGGATAGCCTAAGAGATAAAGAATACCATATATATTAATATGTTAACCCGAGGAAATCAGACGTACTTGCCAAAGGCTATATAGAGCTGAAAACATACCGAGAGATCATCATGAGGAACACCCCAAGGCAATCCACCTATTGACCCTCTGTCTAGCCCTTAGGCATCTTGTACTTTTAAATGATTGCGCTCATTATATAATTTTTCACTATTTTTAGCCCTACCTTACTATTTCTTACAATCACCTCCTGTACATCTGATTGGTTACGATACCTATTTCTGTGTATGTCATTGGTTATGCTACTAAATAGTTTATGCTTCCTGCAATCCAGTATATATAAAGCTCAATTTTTTTGCTATTTTTGCCATTTTTTGCGCTGGTTTACACTTGTAGGCTGGCATTATATGCTCTAGGGGACTGCCTCCTTCCAGTTGTATATAGTAAAAATACATGTCTTTATACTCGGCCACCTAGGCTAGTGTTTCTGAGACTAGGGCTCCCAGTGGTAACTAAGTTGTCTGCAATTTGTCACTCGCCATACTGGCAGCTTCCCCTCTGGGTAAAGGTACAATACTTGAGCCTAGTAGTATTCTGTGGGTAACCAGACCAGAATCCACTACTATAAACCAGTCAGAATTTGATGAATATGCGTTTTATTAGATGCTGATAGGTTATGGCATCAGATAAAAAATATTTAGATGCGCAAATAATCTCTCATATTTGTTTCATATAACATGGTTTTTAACATAATAAGAGTATTCGCGACCTGTTCGTTGAACAAAATACAAAAAATGACAGGTGTTCGTAGTTCAATATGTCGCGTATGCAACGGAACAATAGTTTAGAACAACATAAATATTCAATGAAATGTTACAGTTTACCGAACATATCATAAAGAAGATAACTCCCAATTTTCAAAATAATCTCGAAAATAATAAAATTTGAGCTGCTACAAACTGGAATAGTTTGTCAAGCTGCCCTTCAATTTAGTAAATCTCCAACGCTTGTATTATTTTGAATTATTTTTCAAGGATAAAAACTGGTCTATGAAAATGAAAAAAATCAACTCGCTCATTATTATTTATTTAGTGTTCAGTTTCATTCGCGACCTACGAACGATACAAATAAATACTTGCTGATTATTTTTTTACTCAGTGAGCTACTCTTTGTTGACCCTCGAGTTCCGAACAAAATAATCATTTATTGATTAAATTTATTGCCGGTCTGATTATTTTTATTGCAATGTGTTCGGCGAACGGAGGTCGCGAATACTCTTAATGGTAGCTAAGATTAAAAGCTGCAAGTCTCAATTGATAGTTGCTTGATAACTCTTGTCCATTTAAAAAAACTTTCATATTGCTGAAATAGCAGTAAGCAATAATAAATCATAAAAAATAGTTTCGCAAATTAAAAGTTTTACAACCATTCAACTTCTTTTGCTGATGATGCATTTGATGGAGAACGCTTTATTCTTCTGCCTTTTCTGCCACTCTGTCGTTTTGCCTCATTTTTCTCCAAATTGTTTGCCAAGGCTATTCTAAGTCTCTCATTCTCTTCCTCCAGTTTTTTTACAAACCTTTCTTGCAGCAAACTTTTGGCAAGAGATGACATTCCCAGCAGCTTCTCTTTGTAATAGCTGCAAGATAAAATCTAATTTACAAGATTTTGAAACGAAAATTGTTAAAAAAAATTGGACGTATAAAACAGACAAGCATATATTAACATGCCATGTACAGACTGGAATGATTTAAAAGCCAAAATTGGTGCAATTCAAAAACAGCCTAGTTTAAATGCAATGTGGGCCAATATTTCTAATTTTGGCTGTTTTTTTTGTATTTGAACACTGCTCAAAGCCATTAATAATCTTCAGCAGATTGTTAATAAAACTGCAACATAAACTTAGTGCAAAATTTGCCTGATGCCATGTATACAACGAATGGTGACAAAATAATAAAAATTGTCCACTTTTTCTGCAATAACAAAATAATAGCAACTATCATTATTTATCATTTATCAATGAGATTTACTATTAGTGAATATGATAAAACTATTCATTTACAATATTACTTCAATGTATTTCATCATTTAACATATAATATAGAAGTAGTTTCAATTACTTGACATAAAAATTTGGTGAAGCTAAATTAATAAAATTTAGAAAAAAGTGCCTTAGTAAATAATTAACACCAACAAAGCAACCACTGCAGTCACTAATAAAAACAATAGGCACACTATAAATAATGGATATTTATGCAATATTTGTTTGCAGTGACGTTAATAATGGCTAGGCCTGTGCTAAACACCGGAACTTAAGGATGTTTTTTAGCAAAGAGCAAAATCATTTTCTCAGTTGAATTTAGTTTTTATATGAATGTGGTCACTGGCAGGAAAAGGGCATAACTCCAAACATGAGTGCTTTTTCTTTTAAAAACTTTTCTAGTGTGTACGAAGGTTTAGCTTGTTATATATTGCGTCACAAATTATAAATTTAGATATAGCTTCTCCGTCAAAAAAATTTTTTTCACAAGTCTCACTTAAATTTTTTTTCCAATTTTAAACAACATACAGCGGGAAGTCTTGTAATAAATTTTGATGAACTCTAGTTGTAATCAGTGTTTCTGATGACCAATTGGCATTAGATGCACTTGTATTATCACTGGCACATGCCATGTAGTAAGCAGCCAGCAATAAATATTGCTATAATTTACTGTTATACATGAAAAGCCATACAAGCAGAGCACTTCTTTCAGGTACACCGGCCCTGGAATGGTATTCCTGGGCCGGTACACCGGCCCAGGAATGGTATTCCTGGATGGTATCAAGATGGCTGCCATAGCCACCAAAATATGACCTAAGGACCCTAGACACCTCTATCCATGTGTTTACTATCTCAAGTTACAAGCAAGTTGGGAAGCAAGGCTGCATAAATACTGAGAGTCCACTGAAAGGCCTATAAACTTCTGGCACCACTTTGCATTGGATATTAACTAAAAAACTTTGACCCTCACTTTTGCACACCAGAGACATTTAATCATATGCATATTATTTCACTTGTCAGTATTTATAATTTTTTCATGTATTTGTTCACCTATATTAATGTTATACATGTTTGGTCTACTCATTAGTGCCCATAGTTTCCAGGCCAAGTCACTGGAAAGTATTGACCAACTTTGACAAGCTATTGCTGTGTTGATCGCTCATTACTGCCATTGCTGTTTTGTACCACTTGCATTTGCTCTTGTACTAGGACCAGTATAACACAAAATATATGTATAAACTTGAAAGCACCGAGTCATACATCTGAGCTGAGAGCTCCTTATGGTTGTGAAATAAGATGATTCATTCGCAGTACTTTCTGGAGCCATACCAGCCCCGTGCCCTTTCTGGCAAGACCAGAGAATTGGCAGTCGGGCCTGTAGAGGCTGATTGTATTGCTGTGTCAGCAGACAAATTGTTTGCCTGGTTACGGCTGGTAAGTGTACATAACTTGTGGGAATGGCAGAATCCACTACATTCATCTCACTTTAGCATTTCAAAAAGTATATAAACTTGGCTTGTTTGCATTTGCGGCATGAACCTCATGGTGTTACAGAAAAATGGGATACTAAAAGCTTGGTCTTACTATGTAGAATCAAGATATTTAAGTCAAACTGGCATCGCACTAAAGGCAACTTTTCTCCATCACTAAACTATTAGTTTCCTAAATAGTCATTTTATGATTAGCAGGTTTTTCCGTAATATTCAAACTTGCTATAAATGCAGTAAATGCTAATTTCCAGGCTAACTCTATTCACCAATTGTACTCTGTAATCTATGTGGTTGCTCATTTGCTTGTATTATTATAGATGCTGTCAAGATATTGATTATCCATAAAGTAAATTAATTTTGTTATCAGTCGCAATGGTAATGGTACAAAGTTAATTGTTTACGCCCTTCCCTTCACCCCCCCCCCCCCCCCCCCCACCCTTTTATAGACAATTTGTGACAGCAATTTGTTGACACAGTCATAGATAACTTTATCAACAACTTTTGAACAGTGCCAATTTCACCAATTAACTGAACAAAACCAACAAAATAACATTTGAGTGAATACCAACCGTTGATAGGGTGATGTGGGGGCCATGGAAGAGCGATCATTATACAAAGCCAGAGCATCTGCCATATGTTTGTCTATTCTGTCTCTCAATACATCAACAGTAAATATATTGTAAAAAGTGGATGCTGTTATCTACAATTATAAGTAATATATTGTTTCAATTGTTTCTTTTAATAGCTATTTATCACAATCAAGAGGTTGCCAAATTAACAACATCTTGTCAATAAAAATAACAGCAAGATCTAAAATAAAACGTCAACAATGAGAGATAGCTGTATTCTTGGTGCTGTGATGGCATCTATTGGTCCCAGAGTCCTGAGAAATCCTTAAGGCTTTCCAATTATTTTTAATTAACTCTGTCGTAAAGTTAATTAAATTTAATTGTTCAATAATAACAAAAGATGTTAATTGATAGTTAAATAAACATGTGTTTGAAAATTTTTAGATTAGTATGGTAAGTTATAAAAAAATTCTAAAAATGAAATCCTGAGGATTTTTTCGAGATTTCCCAGAAAACTTCAGGACTAATAGATGTCATCACAACACCATATTTTCAGCATTCAATTTCTGGTGTTTGGATGACATCTATCGATCATGAAGATTTCTGGGAACTCTTGAAAAAATGCTAAAGACTTCATTTTTAGAATTTGTGTTGTTACTTATTTATTTTAAAATTTTAAAACAATTAAAGTCTTATGTTTATTTGAGTAATACTTAAAATTTTTGGTATTATTAAAAGATTAAATTAAATTAAGTTTTCGTGAGAATTAATTAAATATAATAAGGAAACGTTAAAGACTTCTCAGGACTTCAAGACCGATAGATCTCATCCCAACACCCAATTTTCATTTAAAGAGATGGAAGCCAATAAAAGTAAAAATGGCAGCAATCACAAACATTTCCTAAGATCAAACTGTTAAAAAAATCAAGATTTTTCTCAAAAAAAAGTAATTCAGTTTTTTTGGTAAAAAAATAAAATTTGCAATATAAAAAGGTGCAAAACTTTGCATCCAAGTATTTTGACGCAAGTTTGAGTACTGCTATTGCAAGGCAACCATTTTAAGTTTTGTTTCAATGCTTTATTAAGTTAGTTACCTAGTGCATACTGCTAGTTATCATAGTAAAATCAATTCAGGTTATATACAACTCATAGCACTATCCTGGCCTCCGAGTGATTTCCTGGAGCAAGTATCTTTGGTAAAAGTTTGTCGTAGTTCCCATTTGGATAGCAAATTTTGTAATTAACATTTTAAATTGAAAACCCTCAAAAATGCAGGCGTTGTTGAAACTATCCCAAAACAATATTCACTATTTCATGTATTAAATAAGAGGTGAAATCAGCTGCTAGTTCTAAAATAATATTGGAATATTATCCAAAAGAGTTATAGAGAGATCACAAACACCCTTATGAAAAACCATTAATGAATTATGTTACAACTCTGTAATTTAACCATAGCGACTACACACTTAAAAAACTGTCTAGAAGAACCTCATGCTCCTGGAATGCCCTATATTTTGTTCCTTGATCTATCCCTTACAAGAGACCATTCAAATCGCGCGTTTCCCCTGCTACAGATGCCGCCAAAAAAAAGTTTAGTGTTGTTTACGCCAAAACTATCATGAAGTGCTAGAAGATAAAATCCATGAGGAAAGAACAACTCCACACAAATTTTGGATTAGAATCTGCAATAAGACAGCCAATGAGAACTGAAATAACAACCTCAGTCTACGCTACTAGCAATCAATGATGCAATCAATGCGAAAGAATGGTGACTTCATTCCTGATTCGCTTCTAAGGCAACTCTTCCAAAACATTCAGTAGATTACTGAATCAAGTGTGTTAATCCAATGCTAATAATTATGATACTGCCATGCAGAGATATGGTGTTTTCTCTAAACCAGAGTTGATGATATTGGGTGTAAAGATACTTTGCTGGCAGGAATGTTGGTTTATTACAATTTCTAAGCATTTGCAATGCATTTTAGGTATATCATTCATCCATTCTATGGAAGGGAAAAAGCCATTTCTGTATTTATTGTATAAACGATTGAGCCGTAGTGCTCTCAAGCCAATGATCCGATAGTCTTTGTTGAGTTACCCTTTACACTTTGTAGAAGACATCAAAGAAAGTTTACGAGCTTAACTATAAAACTATCATGCCTTTAGAGTAAAACACTTTATTAAAATTTTGACAAGCTTTTTGGAATTTGTGAAAAGAAGGGGCTTAGTAGAGTCGTTTTGGCAGCAACCAGCTACACAATATAATTTACTAAGTAAGATTAATCTTAGCTCCTTAACTCAATATAGTAAGGGTGACAGGCGAGAAAATAGGCTTAAGTGTTTTCTCTCATTCTAAGATTTTTTCAGGAAGTATGACTTAAATAATTGAGCATTTAGTGCATAGATTAAGTCAGTAATATATAAAATGTAAATCTGTAATAAATTTTACTGTACTAATATGTTGTTACTTTCTGCTCACTCGAAGCTGTATAAACAAAGGTGATGTACCTTTCTCTCCCCTACGTGGCCCCAACTTCACTCACAAGTCTCTTGTCTACGCTAACCTGCCCTTCAGAACCTCCCTTCCTTTTCCGTTTAAAAATTGACTTTCTGCTGCGGCCAACCCCCTCCCTCCCATCACCACTGCTCTTGAAATAGGCTGGTATACAAGAGTTATCTAGCCTTGTTGGAGCATACACAACTCCTGATGCATCCACCCCATAAAGAATTGGAGGAGTGGATTAGTGTGCCCAATACCACCAAAGTTTGAAGAATAATTCTTACAAGCTGATGCTTTGATGATAGACTCGCAGATTACTAAGGCACCTGCTTACAGGAAGCCAATAGAAACTCTTTATATAGTTTTCAAGCATTTTCTATATATGCACAGCCCATATTTTATAGTCAAATTTTGCACTAGCTGTGCTTTTGAAAACATATTTCTTGTATGTCTTTATTGCAAACAATTAAAAATTGGTTAGATTTACTTCTGGTGTAGTGCGTCTGGCTGGTTGCCACTGTTTACTTCTGGTCAATTGGTTTGAAGACTCATTAGTTGGTTGAGGTCAAGGAACTCTGGAGTTGGTTAGGGTCAACAGACATGCTAGTTGGTTGGGGTCTAGAAACTAGGGAGTTGGTTGGGGTCTAGAGACTAGGGAGTTGGTTGGGGTCTAGAGACTAGGGAGTTGGTTGGGGTCTAGAGACTATGGAGTTGGTTGGGGTCTAGAGACTAGGGAGTTGGTTGGGGTCTAGAGACTAGGGAGTTGGTTGGGGTCTAGAGACTAGGGAGTTGGTTGGGGTCTAGAGACTAGGGAGTTGGTTGGGGTCTAGAGACTAGGGAGTTGGTTGGGGTCTAGAGACTAGGGAGTTGGTTGGGGTCTAGAGACTAGGGAGTTGGTTGGGGTCTAGAGACTATGGAGTTGGTTGGGGTCTAGAGACTAGGGAGTTGGTTGGGGTCTAGAGACTATGGAGTTGGTTGGGGTCTAGAGACTAGGGAGTTGGTTGAAGTCTAGAGACTAGGGAGTTGGTTGGGGTCTAGAGACTAGGGAGTTGGTTGGGGTCTAGAGACTAGGGAGTTGGTTGGGGTCTAGAGACTAGGGAGTTGGTTGGGGTCTAGAGACTAGGGAGTTGGTTGGGGTCTAGAGACTATGGAGTTGGTTGGGGTCTAGAGACTATGGAGTTGGTTGGGGTCTAGAGACTAGGGAGTTGGTTGGGGTCTAGAGACTATGGAGTTGGTTGGGGTCTAGAGACTAGGGAGTTGGTTGAAGTCTAGAGACTAGGGAGTTGGTTGGGGTCTAGAGACTAGGGAGTTGGTTGGGGTCTAGAGACTAGGGAGTTGGTTGGGGTCTAGAGACTAGGGAGTTGGTTGGGGTCTAGAGACTAGGGAGTTGGTTGGGGTCTAGAGACTAGGGAGTTGGTTGGGGTCTAGAGACTAGGGAGTTGGTTGGGGTCTAGAGACTATGGAGTTGGTTGGGGTCTAGAGACTAGGGAGTTGGTTGGGGTCTAGAGACTAGGGAGTTGGTTGGGGTCTAGAGACTAGGGAGTTGGTTGGGGTCTAGAGACTATGGAGTTGGTTGGGGTCTAGAGACTAGGGAGTTGGTTGGGGTCTAGAGACTAGGGAGTTGGTTGGGGTCTAGAGACTAGGGAATTGGTTGGGGTCTAGAGACTAGGGAGTTGGTTGGGGTCTAGAGACTATGGAGTTGGTTGGGGTCTAGAGACTATGGAGTTGGTTGGGGTCTAGAGACTAGGGAGTTGGTTGGGGTCTAGAGACTAGGGAGTTGGTTGGGGTCTAGAGACTATGGAGTTGGTTGGGGTCTAGAGACTATGGAGTTGGTTGGGGTCTAGAGACTAGGGAGTTGGTTGGGGTCTAGAGACTATGGAGTTGGTTGGGGTCTAGAGACTAGGGAGTTGGTTGGGGTCTAGAGACTATGGAGTTGGTTGGGGTCTAGAGACTAGGGAGTTGGTTGGGGTCTAGAGACTATGGAGTTGGTTGGGGTCTAGAGACTAGGGAGTTGGTTGGGGTCTAGAGACTAGGGAGTTGGTTGGGGTCTAGAGACTAGGGAGTTGGTTGGGGTCTAGAGACTAGGGAGTTGGTTGGGGTCTAGAGACTAGGGAGTTGGTTGAAGTCTAGAGACTAGGGAGTTGGTTGAAGTCTAGATACTCAGTAGTTGGTTAAGGTCTGGAGACTCGGTAGTTGGTTGAAGTTTGTAGAGCAGACATGGAAGTTAGATGAGTGACTCGGGAATTGGTCAAGTGGGCTAGTCGTTTTGACGCGTTGACCAAAAAACTAGCAATAACCTTCAACACTACTATCTGCTATTAAATTTTCACAATAGCGCATTCCCTGTATAGTAATAATCTTTCTTCATATAATACAGTTGTGAAAAAAAACTTCTTCACAAGCCCACCAAAATTCACTGCAGTATCATAGCTTCTCGTGATATTTAACTTTATATGTAATAAACTTCACCAATGAAAAATAATAACATTTAAACTTAATGTTTAATTTGTTTGTGCCACTCTTACTATGATTTCAAAAGCTAGAGCCATTGAATGTCATCCAACTGTAAATCATTGAGGCATCATTGCTAACAGAAGCAGGTAGTGGAGTCTCGGCAGTTGTTATTCAAAAAACGATTTCTTATTAAAACAAAATAAGTGTTTCTAAACTGGTTTTTATTTTTGGCATTCATGAGAGATAATTTCTTCTCAGTTTTTCTCCAAATCTCTGTGGCAATGAAGAAAATAGAATTGTTGCCATTTCCATCAAGTTTAAAACTATAAAACAGTGTATTAGTTTTGATGCCAACATACTTTTTTCATTGCTTGATCAAAGCACAGAGCAGCTGCATTGTACGCCATCAGACAGTCTCCTCTAGCTTTCCGGTGTTTCTCCGAAACATCAAAGGAAGGTTTGTATTCCTAAAAACGATTAAACAAGTTTTAACTGTAATAATACTTCATGACATTCACAAAATAAAAAGCTTTGTTTTTCCATCCAGAAACTAATAAAATTGCTCTAACCTAAAGTTGAAACATAACTAGAGGGGGTCCATGATTTCATAAGTTTTACAAATTATCAAATTTTAATCGCTCTACTCAAAAGATATAATTGCGCATATTGGAACAAGTGACCACATCCTATTGCAGAATCTGTACTGTCTCTGCATGCTGATATAATGCTACCTGTGGGCTGGTATTGGAATAGTTTCACGTCACTAAGGGCAGTTCTCGAAATGGTGCGATGTATACTTTGATGTAGCCCTGAGTTAGATTATAGTTCCCATGTTAATTAAAGGATACACACAAAATAGTCCATAAAAAATCTGTAAAATGCAAAACAACAACAGATACAAGTTGTAAAAATAACGACGATTGAAAACAATCAATCAGTAGTTTGAAATGCTATCACAAAAGCTTATAAATGATAACTGAATATTTTGTAAAGAACAATTCATGGTGGCTCTTTTAATAACATCAAGCGGAATAAGAAATATAAAATATTAGTTTAACCAATAACTTTTATATAAGTGAGAATATTGAATGAACAATGAATTTAATAGCACAAATAGTTGAAGTATATGGAAAGAAGCAAATTTGAAACATCTGAGGTTCTGCTGAGATTGTTTGCAATGACTTTCACTTCAATATCTAAATTGAATATTTATTGTAGTTTTGCCAATTTTCAGTCAATCAGGTGTTAAATTTCCTGCTACTGCTGAAAAATTTGACATGCCTGACTGCAGTTTGAACTCGAAACCGGCAACACTGTATAGCCCAGTAGCCAGACATATTAACCAATTCACCAACTAGGCATCCCTAAAAAAGGGGTTTCGCCAGTGAATGCATCTGTGTGCTGGACTGCCGGACACAAGACCCGAACTTATGGCCACCTAGTGGATACATATGTGACAATTCTGTTTTGGCATTTTTTTCGTATATGAGGATTTTTGGTTGTTGAGTCGATTTTCAAGGTCAATCAGGTTTGATAATTTTCTGCTCTTGTGAGAAATCTCAGCATGTTTGATTGAGGTTTGAACCCAAGATCATACATTAACAGTGTTGGGATGACATCTATCTATTCTGCAGTTTTTTGGAAAATCATGAACAATTGCTGAGGATTGCTTTTTAAAAAATCTGTGCTATTACTTACCATAACATTTTAAAATTTTGAAACAACCAAAGTTTTATGTTCATTTAACTAATATTTAACATTTTTTTTATTATGAAATAAATAAATTTAATTAAGTTCATGTGAGAGTTATTATTATAGATAATTATGAAATCTGAAGGATTTTTCAGGACTTCAGGACCGATAGATGTCATCCCAATACCCACATTGGTTAGCTGGTGAAATGGTTAATGCGTCTGGCTGCTGGGCTAGGCGGCATTGCTGTAGGGTCTTGGGTTCTAACCCCAGTTAGGCGTGTTGACTTATTCAGCGGTCGCAAAAAACTTTCATTCCTGATTAAATGTGAAAGTTGACCTAGCAACAATAAATACTCAAATAGAAACAGCCTAAAAATTATTACAAATATCCAAATTGTATTTTACAGGTTTTATACTGGATGCGACCACTGACAGGATGTCTGTAGAGCAAATGTAAGCCTTAAGCACTGGTCACACGAAAGCAAATCTTTGACAAAACTGTAAACGAAACTATATTTTTGGCCCAGCGAATTTGTTGCTGAGCAAACCGAGCGAATATTTCAGTTTCGTCATGATCAAGCAATGCTAGGTTTGGGAAATTCTTCAGTTGCGATGTTTGCATATGATTGTACCATTGGACCATATAAGCTCATTTATTGGTTTATTTTCTATGTGCCGTTATTGGCTGGTCTCCAATGTCAGCGTCATTCACAACAAACACATGGTTTCCATAGTAGCACACTTGTTTTTTGAAAAAATAATTATTTATTTTATTATATTCATAATGAGTTTTAAATAAATGAAAGATAATGATGATGAATTATAATCTAACAATTGAAATAGTAGTGGTTGGTCAAGCTTAGCTATTTATTAAAGCAATCTAATCCAAACCTTGCTTCAATTAATTTCCATGCTTTTGCATCACGCAGTAAAGTATGAGTAGGCTCGCGCACAAAGCACAATGCGCTCTCATTGGATGAAACCACTGATCGCTAGGCGTAAGGAATCAATTATAGTTGTATAGTGTGACCTGTCTAACGAAACTTTATTCGCCGTGCTTCAGCGACCACCTAATAAAGCTTTGTTATAGTTTAGTTATCGTCCTCGTGTGACCAGGACATTACACTTGTTTCATCTGACATTCTGTGTTAGCATTTTCCCAATCTCAATGAACTGTATTGAAACAGATTTTTAACCAAAATAGATTGAGTTGAATAGATACAAGTAATGGTGTTGGGATTGCCTTTTTAGAAGTTGTGTTATCAATTCTGAAATTTTCAAGCCATTCAAGTTTTACGTTCATTTAACTATTGATTAACACTTGTTGTTACTAGACAATTAAATTTAGTTAAGTGGTGTGAAAGTTGGCTAAAGACAATAAGAATTTTAAGGACTTCTCATGACTTCAGGATTGATAGATGTCATCCCAACACAAATTATTTATAAGTCACAGAGCTAATTAAAAATAACTGTATTTTTTATTATGTTATTGTTGCTGTGGAACATATTTTTACTAAAAAAGCTTTTTCAAACTTCAGGTTAAGTTGCGTGTGCATCTACTGATTTCCTACCTCTCAATTGTACTATTTGAGGAAGTTCCTAACGGCTACTTTTGAAAACATTTATTAAGTAATTGATTGCCTTTTATTTGAGACTATTGGTAGATTTTGCATATAAATTGATTCACAACTTGCATTTAACCAATCATCTCATTTTTCATGATACCACTGACTCCACTAAAATTATTTCACGGCCTTCGTGTTCTCGCAAAGAGAGTCATCTATTGGCCAACTTCTATGTTGTTGCAAAGTGGAACCATCAAAAATCCAGAGCTAAATCTCGTTAAGCAATTTTAAATGTAATTTCATGAGAATGGAGTGTGCTGAATAAAATAGGAAAAATAATCAATATTGCCATTCAGCAGAGACTATTTGGTGGAAAATTGGTAGATGCATACCCAGTATATCTGTAATGTTCCTTACCAAAGTGTTTTTATCCCTAGATTGTTGTTTTTGGGGGCACTCAGCTGCTGTAGGCTTTGCTGCCGCTGTCTGTGTTGGGTTAGTTTTGATGATGCCATGAGTGTTGGTTGTCTCACTGCTGAGAATCCCATCAGCTACAATTATAATTGAGAGAAACATAAATCTAACAATAAGTTGGAAATCAAGGTTAAAAAGAATTGTTTGATGAATAAAAGGATTGCATAATTACAACCTTCACCTTTGCCTGTAATCTCTGCATTTGGTGGAGAAATCTCGGTCATTTCCTCAGCAAATTGTTTAAAATCACACTTGTTGACAGCATACAATGATTCTGGTTTCTGCCCAAATTGCTTCCATTTCAGAGATCCTGTCTAAACACAGTGAGCCCATGAACACTAAGCCTAAGACTTCTGTCAGCTTATCAGCTGTCCTGATATTTCGGCAGCTTGTGTAATGTGCCCCATCAAAATTTTAAACAACCGAAAGCAATGACACTTTTTTTCAGTTTCCACAGTCTTCCTGAAGCTACAACTAAGTGACAAGTAAATTGTGAACTATACCATTTCTTTACTTTTGTTTAAATTTGTGCTTACCATGGACCAGCTTTAACCAACAACAATGCTAATCTCAAATTTTTCGTTATACATAAATATTGTGGTGGTTTTTGGCATCTACAACTGATCTACCCATCAACCACTGGTCTCCTACTAACGCATGTTTTTATCCGCAGACAAACTGGGAAATCTTCGCTGTTTGGCCAAGCCTGCATTTTCATGCCATCGTGTTTAGTAATGTCAAATAGTTGTTAAAAAAAACATCTTTCCAGGAAACTTTGTGTTTGCTATTTAGAGCTTGTTAACTTTTTCTGATGCTTGGCAGGTTGTTTTCAAGCTAGAAAAAAGGGCAAAATAAACTTGAGTTGACTGAACTTGGCAGTCTGGAAAACAGCTTGAAATGCTGCAAGCCCAAGAATACTAGACAAAAGTTGAAAGTCACTGAATGTGTTTTGTAGCACAGATTGGTAGTTGAGAATTTAAACATCTCTTTTGTTAGTGTAAGTAGGATATTTAGTTGTATTATTTCAGTACTGAGCATTAATTAACATATGAAGCCAAATACATGTTTTTTCATATGTTCCAACTCATCATTTTTGCGCGGCAGTTGACACTCTAATGACATTAAACTGAATATTCACCTTGAGCAAGCTGATTGATTTATGTTCCAACATAAAATGAGTACAGATTATCGCAAATGCAGTAAAAAGCTTACAAGTTTCGATTGCCAAATTGCATCTAATATTAGAAAGAAATCGTTTTCATGTGTCATCTAATATTTACAGCATGTGAAAAGTAGTAACAAAGGTTGACAACAGCGCTATCTCCTACAATAGTTTGTAAAATCTCATTTTTCTTATTACTTTTTATGCCCCCCCCCCCCCCCTCTTATAACTTACAGGTTAATGATTTCTGTTTACAGGAGCTGTCAGAACCCATGTTGGTTGTTGTAGCAACCACCATGTCTCTTTGTGCCGACCTTTCCAAACCTGTGCAGATGAGAAACATGTTAATAAGAAATTGATTTTTATCGCAAAAATTTTTTAAAAATATGTTTAAGCAGGATCATAATATACCTCTATTTGGAAGTGGAATCACATTTTATGTGCAGAACCTATATATACCGATAAAAGCTCATAAGACCTGAAGTTTTGGACACTGGAACACCGATGACCACACTTATAGCATACGCTTGTTTAAATCTTAACACGCTTTTCCATTGTCTCTACCACTAGCAGGGCAGTACAGTTCACATTATCAGGAACGAGAACTGTGGAATGGTTTAGAACGTGTTCTCAAAAAGTAGTCTAAATCTGTCACTTTCAGCAGGAGTTTGGGGCTCTGCCTCTTTCACTTCCCACTACTTCTCACAACATCGCAATAGGATTTCATCAACATAAATTAAGATGTTTTTTTTCATTGTAAAATAGACAACCAAACAAAAAACTGAAGACTTTGAGTATTGAGTTTATATAATGAAAGCAACTACAAGACATGCTAAGTATTTGCTATAGGTAGCATATAAGTATCCTGCCCGTGAAACTACACAGTTGAAGTCAGCTTGAGTCAGCAGTTACCCAATAATTATTATCGGCCAGAAGTGATATCATCCATAGTTGCACGCATTGTCTGCGCTGCACCTAATAAGTTACAAATGATACATTCAGCGCAGTCAATATGCTACATTCAAAACAGTCAGTTACAATAGACTTTCAGGAAATGCTGTTTACCAGATGTTTTCACATCTGATTTCTCATGTGATGTTGTTGTCTTCGAGTAATTGCTCCCATATCTAGAAAAATTTGCTATCAAAGCTTCTTAATATTAGTGTAACTTTCATAAAACTACTTGCAGCTTTTTAAATCTTCAGAAGTGTATTTTCTGAATTTTTTTCTTGCTTGATTTAGTTCATTTTTATTTTCAGTTAATTTTTTCTCATGAATGCTATCAAATCATGTTTCCGAAATGGCCGAGTTTAAAAGCTGTTTGTATTAAGATATATTTTGTAATTCAGCAAATAATAACGTAATAGACATAATTATAACCAACAATTAGTTATATTTGACCAACAAATTTCCATTTATCTAATAGCTGTGATGGAGAACAAGTATCCAAATTTCATTAGCAGACTTCAATTTTGATTGCATGACTAATCTTTGTACCTTGTAGTGCAACTAGGATCAAAGGCTAACAAGGATTTAAATAGATAGCAGGATTGCACTCGCAAATGAGGTTGTCTAAACTGAAAATTCCCCTTCCACATGATAAAAACACTACACTGTATAGCACGGGACTTTTCGTGACACCCACAAATATTTAACAAAATGTTTCATGTTTCCCGAGGGCCAAAGAAACTATTGGCACAATTCTATTATGTTATGAAAACTAGCAGTACATTTATTACATTACTGATTGTACATGACAGCAACCGAATGTGGTTTGACCCTCGTTTGTCCTCTTTCTCAGCCCTCTTTTTGTAGTGGCTTCCTCATGTAGTCATTTTTCCCAATGGTTTCATTTTCTTGTGTTTTCCGCCTCACACCTTTTTTGTCACAATCATTTCATCCCACTTTGAACTTTCGCTGTTCTGCCTTTTTCGGCCACTCGCCATGTTTGCTCATTTATTTTACTTGAGAATGATTGTTAGAAGCTAATTAATTACACTGAGGTAAGAATAAACTCACTTAATTTTTTGCTCAGTTTGTGAGTGACACTAAAAATTTAGCTATTTTTTTTCCTGTTTATTATTTAGATTCAAGGCATTCATTTACTACCTGCTGTAAAAATAAATTTTCTGCATTTTCCTTAGAAATGCATACTTTAACAATAAAAATCAAATACATAGCAACAACACATGTGATTATGATATCAATAATGGTATCAATAATGACATTCAGTAGTATTATTATATTATTTAAAATATTTATAATCTTATTATCATTAAAAGAATAACAATAATAATAGAAGTTATGATGATACCGCATAATCATTTATTATTATACTTTTTTATTATTTTTTATGTTGATTTACTTAAATTTGTTATCATTGTAACCATTTTTATTATATTGATTGCAATATTATATATTCATTACTTGTTTTTTCTGCACACTTGCTAGAAGAATCAGAATAAGTTTTGGACCAAAATACTTGCCAACTGAAACAACAGATTTAGCAAACAATAGGATTATAAACAGATGATCTGAATTGAGTTGATATTCTAAAGCACCTTAGAAATGATATAACTGTCAATTTTCAATAGATTTATCAGATTAGTATAACATTATCTTGAGGATGTTGGCGAGCCTCTCAACAATCATGTTTATGTATCACTAATAGCCTTCACAATTGTTGCTACTATGATCCAAGTCTAATCTGTTAAAACTGGATTTTAATCTGTGTATAATTAGATATTGGATTTTTTAAAAAGCTTGTGTTGCACACGCAATTAAAGTAACCTGTTGGTTAGAAACTTTTGTTTGTGTGTGCATACAGTGAAACACAAACACATACAGCCAAAGACCTAAGCTTTGCATATATAAATTTTTAATGTCCAACTCTGCATTCATAGTGAAGCTTTTGTAATTTTCTCTCATGACCCATAATAAGGGTATGTTGCTGTGAGCGCAAAACCTGTCTTACCAACGATGTTAAAAAGTGAGGAGTCAACCAAGATGCTTTATGCAAATCTTAATTTTTTTACGGTTTCATGCTTTACTTTAACGTTGTTTTGCATTTTTCTAAGCTTAATAGCATTTCTTTTCATATATAAATGCACATTTTTAACAATTTTTTACAATGGTTTAAACAACTTGATGAAATTTCATAAAATTTTCACCTGAAACTTAATGGTGATTGTGTTGGTAGGAACAATTTCACCGATGTTTTATCACCAATTTAGTTTGGAAGGATTAAATTAAGCTGTATCCAATAAAAAAAAAACAGGGTCTTGAACCCTTTAATTGAGGTATTTTACATATTATGCACAACTGAGCTATTGAAAAAATACAAAAAAAATTTAAACACAAATTGTAAAAAGCTATACTGAGCTAAACTATGAAACCTTGAAATCCAATTTATTACAGACAATTGAATGTAATGCTCAATGTTTTACAATAAAAATACTTGTGTGATAAAGATGTTTTATTGATCACAGCTCAACCACTTTTAAAGCTGTAATGGTAAACACCATGACCAAAATATGATTTGGTGAGCTGTAGCCACCAAATACAAACACAGCAAATGCAACATTTACCTTCAAAAAGTATATGCATATACATTTTGAGCACTCATCCCACATCAGTTTAAGTATTATAGAATAAAGACATTTGTGCTTAAACATTACAAACTTTATGCACCATTAATCTGCTCAACCTATAGAGTTGTGGCTGTACATTCTTGAAAGCTACCAAGGGGCCTAACAAAAATAAGTTGACCTCCAAAAGAGCCAAGAAAAAATAGCTCCCCTAATGTTTTTTTATAAGTTTTAAACTTCATTTTTATTGGAAATGAAACAAGGCTCACTCTTAGTTTCTAATGATGTTGCGGTTTTTCAATTTATGAAATCGAGCATGAATCATCAACATCACAAATATTTGATAAAACTGCAGATAAACATGGACATTTTGCAGATCTAGAACAGATTTTGAGTTTACTTTACTCTGTTGTGCTTTTTGTAAATATGCTTATACGAACTTTATAAAATGCCAGTACACGATGGTTGAAAGAGTGAGAGTTACTGATCTCAGTGGGGCTGACTAAAAGCAGTTATCAAAAACCACAAAAAAATTTAAGAACTCGAAAAAAAAACTCTAAAAATTGGGGCAGCCAAAATCGTATTGCTTTTCAGGTTAAATGAAGGATAAACAAACATTATTGATGAGCAAAGGGAAGGCTAACCAGTATTATATGCTCACCTGCAAACAATGTCGTCGAGCCTGTAGGTATATTTGAGAACTGATGTTATCAAGTCATCACAAGATTTTTGTTTGGGCTCGATTACATAATTCATTTATTTAAGTAGCAATACAAAAGCCAGTCTGGGGTCAAGAGATCACATATGGAGAACATGTGACAGCAGGCATGAAAACCTCACGTGTTATTTAATAAACCGCGCGGAAAGCGGTAGCAATTTTTACATCGTAAACACTGCATGAATAACAAGCTATATAGACAATGAACTGTAATCACGACTGAAAAAAATAACTTTATATGTGTACGTTTGCATATGTGCTTTAGAAATTTCAATTTATTCTTTTCAGCCCACACAATCAAAGTGATAATATATAGGGTACATAAATTTAATGTGCATTGATGTTAAACACTAGTTTTGGTTTAAACGACCAAGGTTACAAGCTCTTTCTGAGTCTGTTTTTGACAATCCATGCTCATAATATTTTGGATAGCACAGTTTTTTGCTTCACATAACTAATAAATCGAAAAGCAAAAATATAATTATAAGCAGTAGTTATTCATCGTCTCGTGTTTATCGTTCACCGAGGCAGATAGTTTTAGGATAACCTCTCTTCCTAGGTGATCAATGCTGGTGGTTTTGACCACTTTAACACAGATATACAAAAAACTGCGTGCTATGGCAAGCCATGTTCACCTTTAGCAGATAAAATGGTGATTTTTGTGGAGAGTTCAAGGTGTGACAACTCCAATGAGGCAAAGCAATGTTTTTTACTATTTATTAGCAGTTTCGATAAGAGTATTCGCTACCTGTTCGTCTAACAAAATACAAAAGTTAATAGGTGCTCGTAATTCAATACGTCGCGTATGCAACGGAACATTCATTTAGAACAACATGAATATTCAGTGTAATGCTATAGTTTACCGAAAAAATCATAAAGAAGATAACTCCCATTTTTAAAAATAATTTAACAGATAATGAAATTTGAACTGCTATAAACTGAGATAGTTTGTAAAGCTGCCCTTCAATTTAGTAAATTTTGAATACTTGCGATTATTTTGAATTATTTTTCAAGAAGATATAACCGGTCTATGAAAATGAAAAAAATCAACTCGCTCGTTATTATTTATTTAGTGTTCAGTTTCATTTGCGACCTATGAACAATATAGCTAAATACTCGTTGATTATTTTTTTATTCAGTGAGCTAATTTTTGTTGACCCACAAGTTCCGAACCAAATGATTATTTATTGATTAAATTTATTGCCGGTTTGATTATTTTTATTGCAATGTGTTCGGTGAACAGAGGTCGCGAATACTCTTAATGGAAGCTAAACATGCGTTACTAGACAAATTAGGAATCAACGGGCTGCTTAGACATCGAGTTTACTTCCTTTGAGATACGAATCAAGCAGGAAGTTAGGGTCTTATATTTAAATAACATTTGAGGTCAGCTCTAACTCACAACATCTTTTAACGCTACCAAATTTTGATTTATTGATTGAGTCAAATCAGACATGCTCTTTGTTACAAATTGGAATAGATTCTGCTGCTGGAACAAAAATTCAATGTAACCACAGCTTGGCTAGTAGAAAAAACAACAGAAAAAGCGAATAAAAAAAGCAACAAAACCTTTTCAACAGCAGACGCGAAGGTACAAAAAGCAATTTGAATTTTGATACTTCATTAGTTAGCCATTCTGCAAGTATTGTGAGCATTGCAATGTTAATAAAAGGTTTTTAGTAAAATATTTGTTTAATTTATTAATAACATCTTTTGTCAAGCTGAACATTCTTATAGATTTCGCTGTCAGGCCTGTTTTGTTTATTGTAATATTTATGTTGTTTTACCTGCTAATTTCTTGTTTATTACATTGAATTCATTTACTATCCAATTCATAGATGACAACCATGTCACATTTTAATTGTTTTTTATTTGAGGTTTTTAGTTCCAAAAATTTTTCGACAATCTGAATAGGTTAAAAATCATATTTTTATCTATTTATGAAACCCCATCTTACCTATTCTTAACCAAAAACTTTCTAATTGCAATACGCCAGGTAAACTTGTGTTTAAAAACTCATAACATTTCTTAAGTCTGCCGAAGATGTCTACCAAATCTGGGAGGATTTTAATTGACACGGTTTTTTATTTATCCATTCCTATATATATGCCAGGTAGTTCATAGAATAGCAGAAAATATTTCAAGATTACACCTGCAAATAGCACAAATCTGTCAGCATTGATAAGCAAGGGGAATCAAAACAAAATATGTAAGTAAAAAAAAAAGAATTATAATGGGATTTGCAACGTTTGGACAAGCTGAATACTGAACTTGGTCAAAAAAATTGAGGTGCTAACATTACAAACATTATTAGTAGCTCTATTGGGTTTTATAGCTTTTTTGGTTTTTGTTTCCATTTTTTTAAAAGCTGGCTAAATAAAACCAGTTCTTGTAAAATACTTTCTGTTAAAAACAGCGTCCCAAGATAAGATTTAAGTAACGAAAACAATAAAAGATGCATGGCTAGCTATTCATAAAAGTTATTAAAAAGCTATATCATAACACCCTCTCCCAGGGAAACGATATCCAAGAAAGTTGGTCTTGATTTTGGCCGCCCCTTATTAAGCCGTTTAATTGTATCCTCATACTCGATGATTCTTGCTTTAGCTAGCCTGAGCTCCTCACTATCTCTCTCCAGTTTGTTCACAAACTTTTCCTGGAGAAAGTTTTTGGCAATCAATGCCAGTCCGTTCAGCATGTTTTTGTAATACCTGAAAAATGCAGTTATTAAAGTTGCTTAAAGCAGAATGAGTGAAGTTGATGGGACAAAAAGGTGCTGATGCATTGAGCATTCACTCGATCATCTAAAGCTAGTCAAGTTCACTAGCGCTTTTCTTATTGTCTACCAAATCCTTATAATGTCATTTTCTACACTATAGTATATTTTTCTACCCAACCATGATAAATTTTTCTACTCCAACATTCATTGTTTGTGAGGCAGTCAGAAACAAAACAACTATGATGGATGAAATGAAGAACAGCTTTAGACTAGTATGGTGAAGGAAGAGAAGTTTTGGATCAAATCACTCAAGCAAAGCCGACTCGGGGAACAACATACACAATGGTAATAATTAAAAGTTATCAAGTATTTATTGAGCTGTACAAGCTGGTCTATTGAAACGATAAAAAACATGGAAATGTTAGTTAAATGTTTTTAATATTATCTAAATTTACTTTTAACGATTCTGGAAGCTTTAAAGTGCTATCCTATTAATTACTTTGGCATGTCTAAATGTTTTATATTGTAAGAGTTCCAGCTTGTTTTTGGCTATAACAAAGGCATATGGAAGGAAAGAGTATCACTGTCTAGCATAAGTCAAATTATCACTAACACAATTATTAAACGATGATTCCTGATCAAGTTACTAGCCTATTCAGACAACTCGACTTATACTTCACATAGATGCAACGTAGATTCGAGCTCAGACTCAGACCTAGACTCCACCTTGACTCAACCTCAACCAACTTCGATGACTTTTACCAGGCAGCATCAGATGCAATAGGTGCAGGTTGACTAAACTTTAATATTCTCAAAAGATACAAAAATACAATCCGAACATTCCTTTCTCACAGCTTTTTACCTACTAACATGAACAACTGAGTGTGGTATTTATAGTTTGGACGTAGTTGAAACTTATGCATCTGATTAGCTCTCTCCAGGCAGGAGCATTATAAACCTTCTTTACTTGTTTGCCTAATGGACCAGGTTGCTTGCCTGCTTCTCTGGATCTCCTTGAGTACAGTTGTACTTGCCTTCTGCAGTTGCCTTTCTTTGCTTTGTGTAGATTTGGAGAGTTGTGTCCCCGAAGGGAGATAACTTGGGTAGAGTAGTTATTGGTATGCACAAATAATCAATTTGGGCTGGAGGAGTTTCTATTTAAGCTGGGGATTGAAACTGGCTGGACGGGAGGGGGATGTGGGGGCTTAGACTGTGGGAAATTGTACTGTGTTGGGGTGGGGAGGTCCAGCAGAAAGGGGGGCTGTCACTGTACTATTATGAGAGTAATTTTTTATAAGGTGAGTAGGAAAGGAGAAAGGAAGGGGTTTCCGTTAACTAAATTCACAAAGTTTTGGGGCTTTATCTGTCGAAGGGCATAGAGCAACAGGGGTGTAGAGTGGAAAAAGGGTGGGACAACAGGCCTGTAGAGTGGGAAGGGATGGGAAAACAGGGGTGTAGAGTGGGAAAGTGTGGAACATCAGGGGTGTACAATGGCGTGAGAATAAAAGAGTCGGACATCAAAGCCTAACACGATGTGCTATAAAAAACTAATTGGTTAGCAAAGGCAATAAAGTTTAAAAAAACAGGAAATAGGGCTTGAGGTGTGCTGAATAGTGTTTCACCAACACATACAACATTAATGGGCTTGCTTCGTGTCATTCAAAATTACCGCTCTCTGATCAAAATTTCTCACATGATGGCACTCAGAAATTGAAGAATCATTAGGTTTATTGTAAGGGGAGCCTGAATACTATTTAAGGAATGGCTCCAGCCATTTCTATATTTATCTGATACATCATTGATATGTCATTACGAGGTGCTTCAAATACCAACTTTGCCAAAATTCAATTATTTCTATGTTTTCTTAACAACATTAATAACAAGCATGTTGTGAGTGTTGTCTCCCCTTCAAAATCTTTTGGGAAAACATATGACGTACACAAGTGTTTTAGGGAAAGCTAAACTTTGGTTTGACAATCTTTGGATCACCAAAATCGCTGAAGCATAACAGTACAAGTGACCTCACGATTATATATACTGGCTAATTGATTGATGTAACTAACTAGTAGTAATAGCGGAGCCAGGGTGACCAACTTTACGACTTTAGTCTGGAATCACGACTTTCCCATGACCCTACGACTTTCTCCGACTCAACACGGAGTTGTCCTCTGTTGTGTAGCACTGGTTCCTCAAAATAGATGTTGCAATTTTGCGAAAATAACGCCGGGGTTTTCGATCTGTTGCATAGTTTATGGGTTAATATTTTCACACTTCAATTTTCACTCATTCTTTCTCTCACAAAAAATCCCAACATAAATCTGCACAATCGTTATTATTATTAAAAGAAGTAACTGTTAATAGCTAATATTAATAATGGCTGACCAACCAGGTAAAAAAAGCAGAATTTATTCATCCTCGTTTGTAAGTAATAATACAAGAAATCACTCTCATTAGTAGTAGTGACAGCAGCAGTAGTAATAATTGTTAATAATAAGTAGTAAGTGAAGATGATTCAGACAAAAAGTAGTCAATTAATCAATAATAATTCATCATCATTCATCTCATCATCGTGGGCCTTGCCAATCAATCTCAGATCAGATGTTGTTGTTAGCAACCACTAATACACTGAAAAGGCCCAGTCAAACTTACTGGTGTTCTGTGACCAAACAACTACTACTATCATCATCACCATTTTTTTTATTTATTATTTAATATTTATATTATTATAATTATTATTCATTGATTATTATTATTAATTATTGTTATTATTAATTATTATTATTTACTATTATTAGCTCAAATAATAATTAATTATGATGACTTTAATAATAGTATTGGTAATAATAATAGTAATACCCTGTTTGTGTGTATGTATGTAATTACTATTAATTATTATTATCATCTATTTATTATGATAACTGGTATTATTATTAGTAGTTAGTTGGTTGCAGCAATTAATGATAATATTATTATTAAATCATAGATTATCATTTATGTTACATAATTAATTTAGTGTTAAAAAAACAATGATGCCAGCAGAAGTAATGATTAGCAGTAGTAGGCATAATTATTATATTATTTACTATCTTTATCAATATTATATTTTTAAAAATGATCAATGATATTATTAGTACTACTGTTTATTACTTTAGTGTAATCACTATCTATTTACTCGTAAAAGTTTCAATCCAAACTTACTTTTCAAAAACTGAAATCATCAAAAACTTATCACCAATAGCTATATCATTTTTAAATAATATTTCTGTGTACTGATGAAAACAGTTAAATAAAAACCAAAATAATTTGTTAGATTTTGACGACGATTATTTTTATGCCATTATAAACTATCGTTTTCTTTTCAATATTAGCAATTTGGTGATTGTAATAGTTCTAAAAATGATATGATAGTAGAAACAATGCTATTGTTCACTACACTAGGTTGTATTATAAGGCTTGTTGATTGTGATAAATAATTTTAGTGAAGATTGGCATACGTAAAATATTGGAGCAAAACGTTTGCATCAAGAAAAACATGTGTCCATAAATCACCAGTGCGCATTTCTATAAATTTACTTGGGTTTATACTCATTTAGTTATGTAACCTAGTCAGGATTTATACAAAAACAAGCTCGGCTGATTGAATTTTAATGCAAATAAGTTTTACAAACTTTCATATGCTCATAACTCAGGCCACAGATGTCACCAAAGTGATAATCTGAATATGGGTATGTAAAGCTCCTGCTACATTGTTGGTTTTACTTTTAACCAGTTACATGTGTATTCCTCACTTTGATTTAAATGCAAAGAAGAAGCGGTATTCAACCAGTGTCAACCAATCTTGATTTACCAAATACCCTATATTTTCAACGAATAAAAGGTGAAAATCACAAAGTAAGGTTTGATGCATGTCACATAGATATACTGTAAATGTTGGTAGAGGCTCAATTATTCAAGTGCAAAAGCATACAAAGACTGGCAAACACAAGAGTAATGTTGCTGCTACTAAGGGTATGACACCCCTAGATAGCATGCCTCTTCATAACCTGCAAGTTAAGCGTTATAGGGCAGAGCTAATTCACTGCTATCGTTTGATTGAACAAGACCTTTCATTGAGATCTGCTGATCACTTGTCACGATTATTATCGCATATGTTCCCTGATAGTAGGATTGCTGAAGGTTTCAAATGTGCTAGGACAAAAACCCAAGCACTAATTACGAAGGTTTTGGCACCTCATACAAAGCTACAAGTGTTGAATGAGTTGTGTTGTTCGCCGTACAGTTTCTTACTTGATGAAACAACAGATCGATCGTGATTTCTTACTTTACCCTGAAATCGCTTGGATGTGTAATAAATTGGCCATACCTTCATTTTACAATGCAAAAAAGTTTCTAACACTCATGACAATGCTCTGGTACACTTTGGAGCCTTGTGTACAGCTTTTGATCATTCCTGTGATCTGAATGTTTACTTGACTGTTAGGTCTTTTTGATGAAAACTTATCAATAATTATTTGCATCACAGGTTGATTGATTTCACTTGGTGCTTAGAGAAAATTAGACTTGGTAACATGAATAGGTAAGATAGAAACCAAAATAATATGCTATTTCAGCAAGCCATACTCCATGTTTATGTGCCTTATGCTCCTCCCATGTCAAAATGTTGGCCTGGTATTATTATGAGTAGATGTTACCCTTGAAAGGGTTTTTCCGCCCATCTGAAGTGTCATTTTGTCAAATTTTCCGCTAGCGCGAGGCAATAGCGGAGGAGGGGTGCCCGCACCCCACCCCTCCCCCGCACCCCCTCCCCTCCCACCCAAGTATTTCTCAGACTTTTTTTGCAATTCAAGTTGGTCACCCTGAGCGGAGCATTGTGGCTAGTAGTAGTGAAAACAAAAGTTTAGCGTTCGCTAAAACACTCATATGTTTTCCCAAAAGATTTCGAAGGGGGGACAACACTCACAACATGCTTGTTATTAATTTTGTTAAAATAACATAGAAATAAATTGAATTTTGACAAAGTTGGTATTTGAAGCACCTCATAAGGACATATCAATGACATATCAGATAAATATAAAAATGGCCGGAGCCATTCTTTAATTATTAGTTGTTATCTTGTTTAAGAAGAGTTTCCGTATACAAACAAATGTGCAGCTTCACTTACAAACTTTAGCATTTTCAATCAATTTACTGCCATTTGCCTCAAGTAAATGAAGAAATAGGTACTAACTGGTAGTATGGAGACGTCACAGTCATGGAGGAGAAGTCATTGAATACTTTCTCTGCATCAAGCATAGACTTGTCTATTCTCTCTTTGAGTTCTTTAGTAGTAAATATGTCTTGGAAGCAGCTTTTCTCTAGCTGCAAGTAAGAGAAAAACTGTAGTTGTATTTGAGTAGCAAGTTTAAATTGACAGCGGCTCATAAGCTGTACAAAAACATTCTATGTTTATGCATATGCATTTTTCAATTCAAATGTAAATTTTTTATCCCACAGGGTTACCGACCAGTTTTGAAAATTTAAAGTTGTGAATTACAGTGTGGATATCAAGTACCGGCACAAACCCACTTCTTTGGCAACTTCAGACAAAAAAAACAATGGAAGCAAAGGCCTGTCAAGCCAGTTGAATTTTTTTTTTACAAAGTTATGTAGGCGAATGTTTGTTAATCTAGAAGGAAGAAATTCTCAACGCATTCTTGCAAGCAATTAATTCATTTAGCCTGTGATTGACTGTGAAGTTGTGAAATATTTTGGGAGATTTGTTTGGTTAAAATGACCCTAACCCCCACCCCCTTCCACGCCCTTGCCTTAAATCCCCCTACACCTCTTCTCCTGTCCCCTATCATGGCTTTTATATATACCAGGGATCCCCCTGTTTGTTATATGTGAGCTATCCCGGGTTAAGTGAGTCAGCTATACCTGTTACTATACTGGGTTTACCTTAACCCTGTACCAGTTATATAAAGCATAGAAAGTCTACCCCCGGGCCAGAGGTATCTGAGAAGTAGAGCTTGAGGTCCAGGGAACTGATTACCCACTTGTGAATGATAGAAAGTTTTGAGTAACTAGGACTAGCAGCAAAGGAACTATGCCTGCCTTATAAGGCTAGTCAAATTACACTCAACTGTGATTGGCCGGAGAAAGAGCAGGAGCTACTAGCCCATGTGCTTGTTGTATGATTGAATATTATTGTTTGTGAGCATTGTACTGTATGTCTCGATTGTGCCTTACTTCCCTAATAAGGGGTGGGAGCTCCTGGTTTTATCCTATAAAAGGAGCTGTGGTACACTGTTAAGGCAGAAGTCTAGTGGATCTTGAGTAGTACACATCTTATATTGCTAAATAGAACCGTGGAATAAAGTATTTTATCTTTAACATCTATGTAGTGTGTCTGGGTCGCAGACCCAGTGGAGTCATTAGCGCCTATTTTTGGGGTAGACCCCGGGTGTTTGGAGTAGGAGTGAAGTGTGTGCGAAAAGTGCACATGGAGAGTTAGTCACTGTGTCCATAGTGGTGGGAGCAAATCTACTACAATATCATGTAACATCAAGCAGTGTTACTGTCAGTCGCATAAAAGAATGAATCTCTCAAATGTGAGATTACAGGTAGCCATAGCAAAAGTTTGATCCATAATCTCCTCATACTCCTCATACCTTACATTATAAATATTTTTTGGTCGCTGTGGTTGAAGTAGAAACTTCAATTTAGCAGGATTTTTGTAGCAAATAAATATACCTCTATACAAAGAAATAAACAGTTGACACATTTTTTTTATCATGCTATTGTCAAAAAAAAATTGAAGCTAAACCAAATTACTTGGGTTAAACGTAGAAAATATATTTGACCAACTGTAAACGCTGAAAGACCTCAGCCAGGTTTAAAATGTGGGTGGGGAAGTCAGGAGCGATAGCAATAATGTCATAGAGGTACATCAGGAGTGTTTTCCAGTGGTGGCCCTGGAGTACCTTCTCCATCAGGTGTTGGAAAGTGGCCGGGGAAGAAATGAGGCCGAAAAGGACTTTCCACTTCCATAGGTTTGATTGGGTAGCAAACGTAGAGTGCTCACTGGCCTATTCATCAAGAGGGGCCTGTCAGTAGCTGCAGACCAAGTCCAGGGTGCTAAAAAACTTGCTCCTCGGCAGCACGTCCAAGCCTTCATTGGTGCGATGAAGGGGGTAGGTATCCTGATGAGTGACTGCATTCAACCATCTGTAGTTCATACAGAAATTCCATGCACCATCTTTCTTCATTACCAGTACCATGGGGGAACTCCAGGCTCCTGAGGCCGGTTCTATGAGACCACGTTCGAGCAGCTGCTCTACTTGTCTGCTTCAGCCTACTTCTCGGAGTCGAGTCAGTGAGGAGGTTGGCGGATGGGTTAGGTGCCGGGTAGAAGGGATACTGTGAGTGACCAACATCAAGGTCTCCTGAACTGAACACAGCAGCGTACTGGTGTAATAATTCAGCTACCTGCGGGGCCTTACGCCTATTTGACAGTGAGGGTGAGCAGCCAAGTACAGCTCAGGGACATGAGAGGGAAGAGGAGGGTGGAAGGGGTGGTTGGGAGGGGTGATAACGTTAGTGGAGAAGTAGCAGAACGAGATATAATCATTTTGTTCTGAGCCCATGGGTCAACAAAAATTAGCTCACTGAACAGAAAAAAATAATCAAAGAGCATTTATTCATATTTTTCATAGATTGCGAATGAAAATAAGCAACAAATAAATCATAACAAGCCAGTCTAATTTCCTCACTTTCATAGACCAATCCAGTTGCCTTAAAAATATTATGAAATAATTACGATCACTGAAAATTTAATAAATGAAAAGGGCAACTTTACAGAATATCTTTTTTCTAAAGGATGCCATTTTCATTTTTTCTTCATTATTTAAAAAATCAAGAGTCATTTTCATTATGGTTTGTTTGGTAACCCATAAGAATTTATTGAGAAAATATAATGTTCTACACTAATGTTCCATTTTACATGTAACATATTAAATTACGAACACTTATTATTTTTATTCTTTCGTTTGATGAACACATCTCGAATACTCTTATAGCTTTACATTAAATGATCATCAGGTCAATAAACACAGGCTAAACAATAGCTGATTACAGCGAGTCAATTGTTTAATCAAAAGGAAAATTTGCGTTCAACTTTTAGTGTATGCCGTTGATGGAACCACTGAAACTGAAGGAATGGATAGAAGGAATGATATTTACATGTACCTTTTGCATTTCCGCATGAAAGCACTTCTCTCCTTCCTTATAAGCTGCTTGAGAAACAACTCTGATTTGTTGATCTGGCTGCGAGTCCAAAAAGAAAGACCCACATTCCTAAAATATTTGTCAAGTTAGCGGACAAGATGTACCTGTCAAATGACATTTCTAAATTATGACCTCATGTTCCACTTTAGCCAGCAACACAAGCCACTTAGCTGAATATCAATGACTGGCTCCCATTCTGATTTCTGTAAGATTTATGAGCTCACAATACATATGGTTTCTCAGCTGTTAATTATAGGAAAATTTTCTGGTCAGCAAGACAGCTCATTGGAGAGTGGGGGAATGCTACATGATTGATTTGGGTTTAAGTTGGGGAACTGTGTGAGGTTTTGCCAGTAACGCACCACCCTCCCCTTCCACTCCCCTCTTCTCCCTTCTACCACCCTCCCCTTCCATTCCCCTCTTCTCCCTTCTACCACCCTCCCCTTCCACTCCCCTCTTCTCCCCTCTTCTCCCTTCTACCACCCTCCCCTTCCATTCCCCTCTTCTCCCTTCTACCACCCTCCCCTTCCACTCCCCTCTTCTCCCTTCTACCACCCTCCCCTTCCACTCCCCTCTTCTCCCTTCTACCATCCAGTAATCCTCTTTGTGCCTATTTTATGCCCAATCCAGGATTCTCCCATTCAACTCCGGCACAGTAACCAGGCCGGTGGTTTCACATAATATATAGCACCTATCCCAGGATAGCCAGGATGCCCAAGATGCAAATGTCTGAGTATCAAGATACAAGAAACTCATCTACAGACAGCAAAAGATTAATACCGAAGGACTTGCTCCTCAGGCTAGGGAACTAAGCTCATTGTACAAGGAAGCGAGGCTTCTCCTGATCTCCTATTGACTGAAGGAGCTGGAGTAGAGGACCATGTGTTGCTAAAGTAATTGGGTACTTTTGTTAATGATGTTTTTAAAAGAGATTGTATTTGGGCATTGTTTTATGTGAATGCTTTATTGGTCTGTGCCTAATAAGGGAGTGGAGGTTTTTCTTTTCCGCGATATAAGGAAGGGAACTGTTGTATTCAATCAGAAGTGTTGGGGATTATGTACAGCGCTGTTGTATTGTCATTGATTTTGCCACACCACTACGGACACAACAGGTCTGCACTTGACTACACCCCTTCTCTCTGATGGGGTCTCGCTACAAATACCACCGCCATGGGGTCACTCCACTCAACTCTTCTCCACAGGCTGTAATGACTAATAATGAGCCCACGACTCCGACTTTCCAGACACAGATTTGGTATAAGTTAGTTATGTTATGACACAATCTGTTCAGCAATACAAGTAATAAATTGTATCCAATCCAAAAGACTTCTGTTCATGCATGGCAAGGCTGTTCCTGTTGTACAGAAGGAAAAGGAACTCATTAGGGCTAGCCAACAGTACATAACATTATATAATTCAAAGCAACAATGTAGGTTATAGCAATAATACAATACAAGACAGTCCAATAAGGTATAGTATGCGAGGAAAGGGATCAGTTTCAGCAAGCGGTTTATTAAATCGGTCTCGAAGGAAACAGGTATTCCTTATATGGGGGGCTTTGCTTTCTTAGTCCGGGCTCGTAGCATACTCATCTTCCCCTACTGGCTAGTATGTTTAGGTTGGCATATGGTTATTCTCCTGCACAATGGATTCAACCAACTATCTCGTTAGTTGAGGATGTTAGGTTGGCTGCATTACCCTGCCCAAACCTTTCTGCTCAGCACATTCGACAATGATGTAAAGTTGCACACTCCCACTTGGCCAGCGATATGCAAGCATCATGTAGCTGGGAATATTGGCAAGGGTAAAGTCATCTGCTCTTAGCTAGGTTAAGAGGGGAAAATTTCATCAGTAAAAGTGAACACTCTTTTCCAGTTAGTGGTAGCAGCCAGTACTGGAGTGGGAGGGGAGGGTAACAATGGTTAGGGGTGGAGGAAAGAGCTAGGATGGGGGGTCTAGTGCTATATATTGCCAAAATCTACCACAGTATCGCTAAGATGACCATTCAAAACCAAGTATTTCATTCCGATACTGTGCTGTAGCATATCTGAGTCTAGGAATTGCTTGTATTTGGCGCTATCTACATTTTGAATAGACCCAAGGCAGAGTGGATTACATGGTGATAAAATGGAGTGGACTCTGCGGAGTTGCAACAGAGGGGATCCATGAGTGAGAGGGAAAAACTAACACAAGAAGAGTTGGAGAGGTTGTTGTGTCCATAGTAGATGGGGACAAAACTATTACCGAGCTATCCCAGTGAACAGATATCAAACTTTCCAATACTAACAACAATTTATATAAAAAAAATGGAAAGCATTATTAATACACATAAATGCTTTCGTTTTTATTTGCCTGCCAACATATGTTTTAAAATATTTTACAATAGTGTAGAGGTGTATTTTTGCTGCTAGATATAAAAAATATTGCTTATTGTTTTCAGTGGTCGCCACACATAAAAGTTTGCTAAAGAAAATAACCTAGACCAAACATTTGAACACCAAGATATTGCATACAAATTTTTCCAATATCATCAATGATGAAACAAAGTATTTAAAACCATAATCAATCAGGATGAAATTTAACATACGCTATCATAGTTTAAGCCATTTTATCCATGCCATGCTTATGAAATGACCAGAAATTTCATTCACGTATTTTAGTGATTTGGTGGCTATTTGTACTAAAAACTTATAGTATTAGCTGTCAACCAAAGCCTACTGAGTGATCAGTTTTTATATGAGCCAATTAACTTTACTTCAAGTATATAAAACTTCGTTGATGTGTCATTTTTTTTACTGATTGAGGGAGAAACCTTGATAGAGCTGCTACACAAGTTGTTTGTCATTAAGTGTGATTAAATAGTTTAGCACTAGTAGCTCACAAAAATTAGTATCATGGTTTTTAGCCATAAAATTACTTTGTTCAATAAAACTGCATTTGTAGAATATAATAAAAAAAATTCAGAATGTTCTATTACAACTCATTCCTCTGGAGTTCATGTTCTCCTTTAAAAACTCCCACACCCACCCCACCCCCCCCCCCCTCCCCGCCCTTCCCCCTCCCCCCTTCACCCACTCCAAATCTTCTCACTTTTTCGCTCAATGTTCCCTTAAGGCATCTCCTTTACCCCTTCCCTTCTCTCCAAGGCCTTTTTTCACATTACTAGTAATTTATAAAGAGATTGTGCAGGACTATTGTACATTATGTAGTTGTTGTAAATACAGTTGCAGTTTTACATTCATCTGGTAGTTGAATTGGTAATTTGAAAACGTGATTTAATATTACATTTTATAAGAACAAAAATGATTAACTTTAGTTCCTTTTACCGATGTAGTAGCATTTTCAGCGGGCAGCTGAGAGTGTTCGATCCTTCTGGGCAATGGTGCTACTTTGCTTAGCTGCCGTTTGTATGCTTTGCTTATATGAACCGCTCCGCTTGTTTCACTGTCAGGAACGACGTCATCTAAAAGTTAATGGGTAATTAACAAATGATATAAAATATTGTGGACTTGATGAATATGCTACTGCATAAAATATTCTATCACTAAACGACAGACAGGGTGGATGTTGGCAAAAAACTGGAGCAGAAAAGTTTTTGGTTTTACCTTTAGTCCCCATGCCAACATCAGGAGTAGGTATATCGTCCGCATTTATTCTAAGCTGTTTTGAAACAAGTTGGTTGTTTGAATACTGTGATTCTGGCACCTGTTCGATTAGGTCGTGCGTTGTCAGTCCTGCCTAAACAAAATTAATTTATAGTTACAACATTCAAGTCTTTTTATTATCTTAATATAATGAGTTAATTGACATCAATGAAATAAAAACTTAAAATACGAGCAAATTATATTACTGTTATAAAGCTGCATACACACTGAAACGATTTTGTAGCCGAAATCGGCGCACTTCCAAAACGGCCTAGCGTGAATGCAATAACGGCCAATTTTGTATCATATCGGCCGGCTTTATTGCCATTTTAGCACTGCTCAAAATCACTGACGATTTTTAGCAGATTATCAAGGAATCTACGACACAAAATCAGTGCAGAGCTGGCTTGCGGTCACAAACACTGATGATAAAATAATAAAAATCATCAATTTTCCCAGCAATAACCAAATAATAATTATTATTATTTGTTAAAACTCACCAAGAAAATTTATTGTTTATGTATCACCATTTTTATTTCAACATGGACATGGTTGATCACTTATTGATGAACAAAATTTAAATAATTTACAAGTAATCTTAATTAATTAAAATAAGTATTTGGTAAAGCTGAAAAAAATAAAAAAAAAATAATCTGATCAGAACAACAAATACTACAAATAATTAATATTGACGCAGCAACAGCTAGTGCATTTACTAATAACAACCATAGACATGGTGAATAATTGTGAAATAACAGACAGCAATATGATTAGTAATGCTATGGTTATGCTGAAAAACAAATTTTGTCTGCCTCTCTCACCAAAGAGCAAATGCTTTTTCGGCCGAAATTCTTTTCTAGTGTGTATGCAACAATCGGCCGACAAAGGCACAGCTCCAACATGAACGATCTTTCGAACAAAAATCGTTCTAGTGTGTACACAGCTTGAGATAAGTTTTTGATTATTGGTAACAGAAATTTTTACAAAGAATTTTAATATTAAGTGTCAAAGATTATTACCAAAGTGATTGAAGAGCTTTATTGCGCTAAAAGTTAAGCTGCTAAAATCAAGGTAGTAAAGTTTTTCATTCATACAAGTTTCATTGAGTTTTATACAAACTTTAATTTGCTTATTTGAACCAAGGTTTTTCCGCTTTACACATCAGCAACATAGCCAGATCTGTTCTTATTATGCTACTCATAGCTAGATCAATATCCCCCAGTGGTGTTTATTTGGCTATTGAAAAGCTATTTTCATTAAACGCATTTTATAAAATCCTATCTAACGCAGAAGATCAGATAAAAACACAAATTATTTATTTAAACTAAAAGCAAATTTGTCCTTGCAAACACTGGCAATTGGTAAAACTCTACCAGCATTTGGTAGTTATCTCACCATGCTACTTCTCATGGATGCCAACCCAGAAGCTCCAGTATATACTGCGTCTACAACAACCAAATGGTAACTCTGCAGAATTGTACATGCTTTTAATTGAGTCATAGAACTGAGACTAAGCGTTGATTTACCCAAAATAAAGCTGTTTACCAACAATAAATGTTGACTGCATCTTCAATAAACAAGTTAGATGATATATTAGGAAGTTGTAATAATTAATTTTATCTTCTCAGTTAGTGTTCGGTTCTTTTTCTAACCAAGAGCATACGATTACCAGATTCAACTAACAGCGGAGTTGGGTTTGACTAAGCGAATTAGCTTAATGAATGCGAATGGTCTAGGTAACAAATATGCATGAATGTGTAACACAAGTTCATGCTGAGAGTGTTTTTTGGAGTTGTCTGTTCAGGTATATAGGATTTGGATTGATCAGATAAAGTTATTGATGATAAGACAGTTTGTGCATGAATAAGCTTGGTTGAACAGGAAACAGAAAGTGACCTAAAGAGTTTTACCCATCATGCTATAATTAGGTAAAAGCCTCACAGGTGCTAAGCTATTTGGCAGGAGTAATTAGGGAAAGCTTTCAGCTTAACAGTACAAGGTAAGGATGGTTTCTCACCAGTACTTGTTTATTATTATAAGCAGGGTACAAGAAGTGGTATGTTTTAATGGCTTTATTATTGCCAAGAGTGCTGATGGGAGTTGATTGCATCACATTGCTAGGTACAACAGTAAGTTACAAAAATATTTGTACAGGAAATGTTTTTGGAAATGGGATGTTAACAATGGGTGCTCAGTGAAACGCTCCCAATTCTTGTTTGCCTATCAAACTTGAAAGTGTTTGATTTTAAACTCGCCAAGTTATTTAAAACGCTCGTATGTGCTCACACATTAGCTCATAATTTACCTGCATTGTAACGCTTATGACCACCTAAATTCTTTATCGGCAGGTTCCTAGAAAAGGTTTCTTCAGAAGCGCTGTCCTCATCATTAGCACTGTAGCCGTCCTACGACAGAAAACTTAAATAAATTCACAGATTAGTGTGTAAAACTGTTGCAAATCTTTACTTTTTTTCAAGAATATACACACCCCTGTGGTAGCTCCATCAGTTTCAGGCTGACACGGCTTTCGATTTGCATGTTTCCTTCTATAGGGCACTAAAACATCAACATTTATAACATGATGTAGTTTGTTTATCGTCCTGATGTTTTTTATTATCAGACTTTGTTGAATATTGTAGAAAAGAAATCAATGTGTCCGTGTCTATGCAAACCATAAAAGTTTAGAACTTTTAACCTAATTTAAACATTGGTAAACCATCGGTTATTATTATTTTTTATTAAACTTACAGGAGTATGACTTTTGCCGAAAACAAGTATTAGAGGTTCTGCTGCTTGAAGTAGTAGCAGACATGCCTGCTTATACCAATTGGTACAAACCTCTGGAGGCAGGAAGCACTGGATAAGACTATTATGCACTGCAATGTGGAAATGGAAATAGGTGACAGCTTTATTGCTTGTGTTGGTGTAAGGCAGTTTGCCGCACACACTAGCATGGACACTACATTAGAACTATGTATTTTTGCCTCATACCATCACTTCTAGCTGAACAGTATAGTCAAAAGTTATTTATTAAAACATGTATGTAGTCACCATAATAATTTCACACGTAAATAGCTGATAATATCCTTTGAGCTGTTTGTTATGATAACGAACAGGTGAAAATCAAAATCTCATTAGTGGACTCAATTGATAGACATTGTACCCTGGATGGACAGCACCTTTGATCAGAAGCCTACAGGAGTATAAATACCTGTCGTAAATAGCTGTTGTTGATTGTGCTCTAATGCAATGCCGTGCAAGTGATATAACAGAACCAGGAACCACAGACTCAATGCCTTTTATGACCTTTAAGAATTCCCCTGTCAAAAAAGAACCAGCTACAAAAAAGGAAAGCCTTCCAGTGAATTTTATACAAGGATTAATCATTTCATGCGATATTGAAATGACCAATGAAAAAATAGTATGGTAAAAAGTGTACTCCATTATTGCTGGTTGTTCTTTTGTAAAAAATGCACATTGTTTTTTAGATACTCAAATTCAGATGATGTTTGTTTGAACCGCTTTTGAAAGAAAAGGCTTTAGTTACATATGCTTTACTGGACAACAAAAAAGATTTATGAATGCCTCATTACAAAATGAGACATGGAAGCTTACAATAAGTCTCTAATACGAAAGCAATCGTTTCCAACGCTATATTTTCCTGCTCTAATCCTGTTTATCTGACAATCAGCCAAACCCATATCCTTTTGGCAGCAGCTGCATATTTTCTTGATGAACATGTTGACTTCAAAATCAGTCAAGAAAAGAGTATTATGTCTATGCAATTTTTGGTTCTCACTGTTGTAAGACGGCATGAAAAGGCTCACTCCCAAACTAGTTGCTGTTTCGTAGCAGCTTCCAGTTTTAGAATTCTTCAGGTCTCAACAGGGTTTATGAATTTTTTTCTTTCAGAGATTATTTTAAATTTTTGTAGGCTCCACAATGTAGAGTTTGATTTTACCAATAATGAGGGTGTTTATATTTTTGCCGCAGTTGATTTAGAAAAATTGTCCAATAATAAATAGACTAGCTATTACACCAAGCCAGACTGTGTCACCTGTGTCTCCTGTGTCACTTGTTTGTACAAGGCATAGCACAAACTATCGAAAAGGTTTTGGAATTTATTAGAATGAGTTTGAACTTTTATGGCAGAAATAAAACTTCTCCATCTGAATCACAGCACTTTTACCTGTTGTGGCTAAAGGTGATTTCGGCAAGTTTATGCATCAGTATTATTTAGGTAAACAGCTTTTTCATCAAATCGCGTGGTCATTTCATGTCACATCACGGCTGTTGGCCTGGTATATGCAGAGACATCACTTATAATTATTATAATTTATAGCCAAGTGTAAACAATATTTCATCACATCGCTATAACCGCAGTTTCAATCATTCGTTATGGTGTCAGCCTGCACACACAACACAAATACAGAATACGATTATGTTAAGACTTGTAGTATTGTAGTGGATTTGAGCGGTCCGCTACTTATCCACTAACGTTGTCACCGGGCAAACTGCTATCTGCCGGCACAACCAGACAGTCAGCCTCTCAAGGCCTGATAATAAACAGTCACCCTCTTCCCAGACGTGACTCTGTGCTGGGATGGCACTAGCAACTAGCTGTGAAGGAGAACCATCGACTTTACCAACTGTAACAAGCCCTCGGCTCAGATATACACTCAGTGCTTTCGAGTAGTATGAGCATTTATTCTTGTAAGAATAAAAAGTGGCAACACAACAATGACATGTAATGAACTGCTGTAATGTACTGCTGTAACGTAATTCTGTAATGTACAGCACTGAATAAAAACTTTGCCTTTTGTAGACAGAGTTACAGGAAGTGACAGAAAGTGTTTGGCCTAGTTTGCCAAACACTCCAATCTCACATAAGAATTACAAGGGTTGACCGATAACAAAATATATAAAAATACTAGCCAATAATAGATAGGTAAATAAGTTAAAGGGAACTGGTGCCCAGAAGTAAGGGGCGGAGTCTATGGGCATTCCAGCCAGTAATAGCTTGGTATTCCTCTCTCCAACAGTTATTGGTCTTTTTACGGTTTTGATCCTGGTTTTTCTACTTCTGAGGATAGTAAGCTCCTAGATACGGGTCCTAGAGGTCCTTAGGCTATATTTATTTCCTCAGGTTATGTCAGCTATCTTGTTGCCGGCCCGAGATAGCTACCCAAGGCTGGGGTAGTAATTACTCTGTGCCGGTATAGCGAAATAATGGTTCTACTGATTGTATGAGCAGAGAGGTTACTTGTAATTAATACTGGACTTGCTAAGAGCTTATAGGAGGCATGCCTGAAGCCTGCAGGCTATCAGGTGGGCCTAAAGGCGCTGCCACACACACACGTAAAATAGTTACAAAATTCGTGTCACAAAAATTGCGAGTTGTCTTCTCGACGAGTGCAAGTGCCATACATGAACTTTCAACTCATGCGAGTGAAATGTATTCACTGCGGAGTTGCTCTATCCATGTTAATAAATAAATTCTATACCATGTATGTAAGACAAACTAGCCTGCAAACAGAGGCATTTTTTAAGCTGTACTACATTTTTTTCAACCATTTATTCATAATAATACTAATAACCTAATCGATAATAATGAAAGACATAACGATAATTTATTTCATTCGTAATATTAATAACACTAAAATAACAAAAGATAAATAACTAGAGGATGAGTGTGTTTATAAACTAAGAGCATACTTTTATTTAGATTTTATACACTATTTTGGAGTGAGGATTTCTTGTCCATATAATGAAAAAAAAGGAAGTTGCAGAATAATATTTATCGATGGATATTTGTAATCATGTGCTGAGCTGACAAAGACGTTAGAAAGTGTGAAAATGCTTTAGCTGTGAGTGATGACGCGGCTGCCGCAAAAATAACGGCCAATGGCATGGCAGCACTTGTGGATCGTGTATGTCAAAGGTCAACATGCACGGCTGTTTGTATTTCGTGGAAAATTGCTCATAAGCAACTCGTGACTCGTGATTCTATTCGTTTCTAATTTTTGTGTGTGTGGAAGAGGGCCTTTATAAAGTAATGGCCACTTACAGTGACTAGTGAAATCCACTACAGCATCATATTTCCTGCATCTCACTAATCTGGGCTATAACAGGTTGTGCTTGTTCAAGGTCGTACAAGGTTATGAATAGGTCGTAATGTATTATCACTTATCAAATCTGTAACTTTGATTCGAGGGGCTGTCAAATCACCAAATGTATTTTTTTAATATTTTTTAAATAATTTTATCAAAATATTTTTTCTAATAAATAAAACTGATGATTTTTGTCAAATAACAACGGATCAATATGAAAAAGGCTTTAGTGTTATTTGAGAGGAAAACTAAAATTGATGATTTTTATAAACAACCCAGGAGCAAAGAGAAGTTATCTTTTGTTTTATACAAAATATAACTTTAGCATCAGCAGTAACTATGTTTTTGTTTATTTTTTATTCTCAAATAAAAATAAAAATCAGAGAGTGTTTTACATCGTTTTTATATTTCAACTTGTTCTGATGTATCAATATATTCTGAGTTATGTGATACAATACATGTATATGAGTTGTTAACTATCTCCCTGCATATAGAGCAGGGCAACTGATTTTGGAGAGGAAAAGAATCTTTATTATCAAGTATGAATGAGCTCTCACAGTTTTCGCAACACGACCGTGGTAATATTCAAGAGTAAGATAACTGATGACAAATAGTCTTTGATAACAGGTAGAGAGCAAGAAGTATTGTATACTTACCTCAAAACAAGCTGCGCAAGCTCAAGCGCAATGTCAGAGCTGACTATCTCAGTGAGAGTTTGCCAAATAAGAAGGTTTTTATTGGCTTGTATAAGCATTTTACTCAGGATTCTATTTACACAGCAGTAACAATGTCATTTTGGGGTCAGGAGTTCAAACGTATAAAAGAGTTGCATCACACTTGAAACAAGAAAAAACGTATTTATTCCGCTTGCTTGAGCTTGACTAGAGCAGCGAGTGGGTGGTACAGAGACTTTTTAGAAAATCGAAGGGTAAACAACGTTCATGTTAAACACTACATTACTAATGTATTTAGATTGCCGTCAAAAATACAGCTTATTTGAGTAAAGCACAAAAAAGATTTCCAAGCACCAACTCAAAGTCAAGTTTTTATGTAAACTGACTAAAAGGGTTTTTACCATTTTACTGACTTTGAAAAACAAAAAAATTTTCATTTGTCTATGATGTTTTATAAAATAATTTATGAATTTTCAGGAAATTGGAATTTTTTATTCGTTATATGGCATTTACCTCGTGATAATTATAATAATTATTAGAGTATAATAATTAAAATCAATGTTAATGTATATTTGTTGGTTATAAACAACCAACAAAGAAAAGTCTCAGAGCCTGTTTATATTTTTTTGCGTATCAGTTACTGTTTATAAAATAAACGAATGCGTGGATCCACACACTATTGAATCACCACCCAGCAAAACAAAACAAAACACAAATAATCATCATCTGCAATGAAGTTTATCCTTCCTTACTGTGAAAAATGAACCGAATAAAGAGAACTGGAGTTGGGTGAGAAGTTGGCCGATGGGTGACAGAAAAGGTGATGGGTTAGAGAAGGGTGGTGTGTTTGAAAAGGGGTGGTAGATGCGACAAGGGGGTGATGGGTGAGAGAAGGGGTGGTGGGTGAGAGAAGGGGTGGTGGGTGAGACAAGGGGGTGGTGGGTGAGAAAAGGTGTGGTGGATGGGACAAGGGGTGGTGGGCAAGACAAGGGGTGGTGGATGAGACAAGGGGTGGTGGGTGAGAGAAGGGTGGTGGGCGTGAAAAGGGGTGGTAGATGAGACAAGGGGGTGGTGGATGAGACAAGGGGGTGGTGGATGAGACAAGGGGTGGTGGGCAAGACAAGGGGTGGTGGGTGAGAGAAGGGTGGTGGGCGTGAAAATGGGTGGTGGATGAGAAAAGGGGCTGGTGGATGAGACAAGGGGTGGTGGGCAAGACAAGGGGTGGTGGATGAGACAAGGGAGTGGTGGATGAGAGAAGGGGGCGGTGGGTGAGAGAAGAAGATATAGCAGGAAAGAATGTGTCAAATCACAGGTCACTACTAGCCACAAGTAATACAGCTAGTATTTTGAAAGCTTTTGAGTCAGCCAATGGATTAAAATTATGCTCATACATTTGATAGTCACATAAACAGACATACTAGAGCATGTTTGTTATATAATCTGTATATATATTTGCCCAGGAATAAAATAACCATAAATATTGAGCTGCATCTCATTACAATTTCCTCGGACTTTCTAAACATCTGAAGGCTATAGAATTAGTAAGAGTAGTAGATATAACCACATTACGTTAAGTTTTTAACAGCACAGGCCTTGTTTTTCACAAACAATTTCGCTAATTTTTAATGCGCAACATTGAACATCAACCTGAAATCTGGTTGCAAACCAAATGCATATACATTTGATTTTAACCAAGTTTTGTTGCAGTTTCCAAAAAGTGTTTCTCTCAATTTTCAGAAAATTTTGAAGAAGCTGAAATCAATTGAATGCAGAACAAGTTTTCTAAAAGTTGTCTGCTAAAATAACACATGAATTATGAAAAGCTCGATAAAAACATAGTTGACAGCCATTTTCTGCAGTGGTATACTTCATATTACGATAGGCTCTCCTATAAGTACCATATTAAACAAAGTGCTCGGGAGGTTTTTGTTTCCCCTTGCTAAGCCGTTTAATTGTGTCCTCATACTCGATGATTCTTGCTTGAGCTAGCCTGAGCTCCTCACTATCTCTCTCCAGTTTGTTTACAAATTTCTCCTGAAGAAAGCATTTGGCAATCAAGCATATTTTTGTAATACCTAAAAACACGATATTTATCAGTCTTTTACAGGGAGAGGATTATACCACTAGTAGAATGGTGGGATGTAGTGCGTCAAAACCTAAGTAAGTTATAGCAAGACTATAGCTGCATAATTTTTATGGCTGTTTACCCCACCACTATGTAGTTGTCTACTCTACCAAAATATAGTTGTCTACTCTACCACTATATAGTTGTTTACTCTACCACTATATAGTTGTTTACTCTACCACTATATAGTTGTCTACTCTACACTATATAGTTGTCTACTCCACCACTATATAGTTGTCTACTCTACCACTATATAGTTGTCTACTCCACCACTATATAGTTGTCTACTCTACCACTATATAGTTGTCTACTCTACCATTATATAGTTGTCTACTCTACCACTGTATAGTTGTCTACTCTACCACTATATAGTTGTCTACTCTACCACTATATAGTTGTCTACTCTACCACTATATAGTTGTCTACTCTACCACTATGTAGTTGTCTACTCTACACTATATAGTTGTCTACTCTACCACTATATACTTGTCTACTCTACCACTATATAGTTGTCTACTCTACCACTATATAGTTGTCTACTCCACCAATATATAGTTGTCTACTCTACCACTATATAGTTGTCTACTCTACCACTATATAGTTGTCTACTCTACACTATATAGTTGTCTACTCTACACTATATAGTTGTCTACTCTACCAATATATACTTGTCTACTCTACCACTGTATAGTTGTCTACTCCACCACTATATAGTTGTCTACTCTACCACTATATAGTTGTCTACCCCACCACTATAGAGTTGTCTACTCTACCACTATAGAGTTGTCTACTCTACCACTATATAGTTGTCTACTCCACTACTATAGAGTTGTCTACCCCACTACTATAGAGTTGTCTACCCCACTACTATAGAGTTGTCTACCCCACTACTATAGAGTTGTCTACCCCACTACTATAGAGTTGTCTACCTCACCACCCCACAGCTGTTTATTTATAAAGCTTGGACTATTTACACTCTGCAGCCTTTCTTGATAGTAAAAGTTATCAACAAAGTGAATTACGTAATCAGGTCAAAAAAGACTTTCTCCAAGGGCCAAAATGTGAATTTTGCAAGCTTAGTTAATTAATGGAAGTTATACAGAGGTTGAGCCTGAAAATAATTGAGGGAACTGTGTACAAAGCTAGCTAAAGTTTCCACATGAAGATGATTTTAACAAACCCAACTCTAAAAATATCTAGGAAAAACTTTTTTTGACTGGTTTGATGCATTTTGTATATGTTAGACATAAATGATTAGTTATTTTAAAAAGACTAACTCGTGGTATGGAGATGTCACAGTCATGGAGGAGAAGCCATTGAATATTTTCTCTGCATCAAGCATAGACTTGTCTATTCTTCCTTCAAGTCCTTTAGTAGTAAATATATCTTGGAGACAGCTTGTCTCTAACTGCAAGTAACAGATACATACAGCTGTATCTGAGTATGAAGTCTAAATACCAATAGTTCATAAATTGTATCCTAAAGTATGCCGGCTTGGAGGTTTTTTTTTCCATTTTCTATTTGTTAATTTTGTGGGCTACGTATTGATGTATTGGATGACCCTCTAGGCCTGCTCAGTTTGATCTACAAGCTGGTCAAAATGTCACCGGCCTCAAAAGCTGGCAGCATCACCTGAGTGTTGATTTACTATAATTTTATTGTTATAAGCATCATGGCTTTATGGCTTTCTGGCTTTATGGCTTTATGGCTTTATGGCTTTTTGGAAATTTGTCATATATAACTCTGTGCAACGTATTGAGGTATTACAGTACTGCTGTTTTCTATATTATGCTAGCTATGTTTTCTTGATGTTATGTGCAGCCAATACAGTCTCTGTCTAATCACCAGGTCTACAAGTCAACTATTCTTCAATACAGATATCTAACAGGTTATGGGCCCAGAGCCTCCCGACTGAAAAGACAAATTGTGGATTACTATAATGGCAGACAATAAATGGAGTATAGAAAAGTTAGACGGTGCTAACTGGACAACATGGAGGTTCCAGATGAAGCACATGCTATTGGCGAAAGGATTGTGGGGCTACGTAGATGGTAGTGTTACCCTGTCAGAAGAAGCCAACGAGCAGGTGAAGAAGGAATTTAAAGAATGCTCACAAAAGGCATTTGCGTTGTTGGTAATGGCCGTAAATACTTCTCAACTCTACCTCATAACATCGTACGAGGAGCCAAACAAGGCATGGACTGCTCTATGTAATCATTTCGAACGAGGTACCTTGGCTAATAAGCTATTTCTAAAGAAACAGTATTTTCGAGCACAAATGACTGAAGGACAGTCCGTATCAGAACATCTAAAAACCATGAAAGAGATGGCGGACAAACTCGCCGCTGTAGGATCGGCTGTTGCATTGGATGATCAGGTGGTAACACTCTTAGGGAGTCTTCCAGAGAGCTACTCGACTATTGTAATCGCCTTAGAGGCACGTGTCGATGATTTAGATATGTCTTTTGTTCAGCAAGCTTTGCTAAATGAAGAATTAAAGAGAACAGAGTCAAAGACAAAAACTGTAGATAAATCTGAGGACAATGCCGCACTAGTGGGAGTACAAAGGCGGACACATGGTAGCAGGAACTGGAAACCGCATCAATGCTACATATGTGGGTCTACACAACCTCTCAAACGACACTGCAATCAAAGAGGTGAATATAGGAGCGATCACCAGGCAAAAGTTGCAGGAGAAGACGAATCCCGAAATGATGGTAGTAGCTGCAGCGAATGGCTTTTTGCTGTAGGAGCTGGATCTGACTCGGTGGCCACTGCTGACCGATGGTTGATAGACTCGGGGGCTTCAACACACATGACTAATCAAAGAGATCTAGTGGTCAACTACAGAGAGTTTAAGCAGCCCGAACTGGTAAGACTAGGTGATGGTCGAACGGTAGAGGCAATCGGTCAGGGTGACATACGCATGGAGATGCAGTTTCAAGTCAGTAAGTCAAAACCTGCTACACTAACTGATGTGCTATATGTACCCAAGCTTTCATGCAACCTGTTCTCTGTACGATCAGCTGTGAAGAGAGGAAGTACAGTGAAGTTTGGCCACACAGAGTGCTGGATTCGGTGCCATGATGGAAAACTGCGTGGCATGGGCACACTAGTTGACAAGCTCTACGAACTTGACTGTAAATCGCTACACTCTACAAACGTTCAAGAAGCAAGCATTGCTAGGACGTGCGACATGGATTTATGGCATCAACAACTTGGACACTTAAATGAACTGCAGTTACGCTCTCTTGTAAATGGACAGTCGGTGAAGGGTATTGACAGTACAGTAGTGAAGGGCAAACAGCTATCCTTCTGTGAGAGTTGCGTGACAGGCAAGATGACTCGCAAGCCTTTCCCCAAATCAAATGAAGGCAACTCCACACGTAAGTTACAATTAGTGGTTAGTGATGTCTGTGGGCCAATGCAGACTGATTCGCTAGGTGGTAGTAGATGCTTCGTGACATTTACGGATGATTACTCGCGCTGCACTGCTGTGTATTTTGTGAAACATAAGTCGGAGGTATTTCAAAAGTTCAAAGAGTTTGAAGCTGCAGCCATGAATAGTTCAAGGGAAAATATGGCGGTGCTGAGGACAGACAATGGGGGTGAATACCTGTCATCAGAGTTTGAAGCGTATCTAAAACACAAAGGCATCAAACATGAGCTTACCGTCCCGTACTCGCCAGAGCAGAATGGCATCGCCGAACGTTTAAATAGAACACTAATGGAGGCTGCACGAACAATGTTAAACCATGCTGGATTGCCTAACAATTATTGGGCTGAAGCGGTGGCTACAGCAGCTCATATACGTAATCGTGTAGTATCATCTTCACTGTGTAATAGTGTCACACCTTTTGAAATGTGGTATGGTATAAGACCTGATGTAAGTAGTTTTAAAGTTTTTGGCTGCGTAGCTTATGCACATGTTACAGACGGTCTGAGACAAAAGCTAGACAGTAAAGCTGTGAAACTTAGGTTTATTGGCTATAGCACCAGATCAAAAGGATACAGATTATTGGATGAGAAATCTGGGAAGTTTTTGACTAGACGTGATGTACTTTTCAATGAATCAGATTTTTGCATTGATCGAAATCATGCTGATAACTGTTGTAGAAGTGAACCTGAGACTGTAGATGGTGGAAAGAGGCTCAATATAGATATGGAAACTGTCAGCACACATCATAGCGCTGGCGAGTCTGCTGTTCCGCACCCATGCCGTCGATCAGAAAGAGATAGAAGGCCGCCAATACGATTCGGTATTGACGAATTTGTGAGCCACATAGCCTGCGCTGCAAATGAAATCGTTGAGCCCAAAAGCCTAGCAGACGCTATGAATAGTGAATATGCGATGGACTGGAAGGCAGCAGCAGATCTTGAATTCAAGTCACTGCTGGACAACGACACCTGGGATCTCGTAGAGCTGCCAAACGGAGAGAGACCTGTAGGATGCCGATGGGTCTTCAAAGTAAAACACTCAAGTGATGGAAAAGTCGAACGTTTTAAAGGTAGACTTGTGGCTAAGGGCTATACACAAAGACCTGGCATAGACTATGACGAAACGTTCTCACCGGTAGTTCGCTACTCGTCGATACGAACGCCGATAGCTCACGCAGTAAAAAGAAACTTACTCGTTCACCAAATGGACGTTGAAACGGCATTTCTAAATGGGCAACGCCTGCATGCCTCTAAGTTCCCCACCGGGAATCGAACCTCCGACCTTCCTTCGGCACCAAATCGCCTAGCGGCATGAGGCAGAGCGCTAGACCTCTCGGCCATCTCAGCAACCCTAAAAAGGGTGCCTCGATGACCGATCAGTTGCTAGCCTCTGCCCTCATCCACACGGAGTCCTATCTAATCACTAATCACTATACACTACATCTATACACTACATCCTCCCTTCTCTATCAAGTGCTACCTCCAGCACCAGTGCCCTCTGGCACTAACTCATTAACCCATTGCGCCTGGCATGACATGGTGTCAGGAGTGGGATGATGAGTTGAAATGGGTTAATGAGTTAGTGCCAGAGGTGCACTGGTGCTGGAGGTAGCACTTGATAGAGAAGGGAGGATGTAGTGTATAGATGTAGTGTATAGTGATTAGTGATTAGATAGGACTCCGTGTGGATGAGGGCAGAGGCTAGCAACTGATCGGTCATCGAGGCACCCTTTTTAGGGTTGCTGAGATGGCCGAGAGGTCTAGCGGTCAGCCTCATGCTGCTAGGCGATTTGGTGCCAAAGGAAGGTCGGAGGTTCGATTCCCGGTGGGGGAACTTAGAGGCATGCAGGCGTTGCCCATTGCGCCTGACATGACAGTTAAATGGCTGAGCAAAAAACAGCCTGTTGTTGCTCTATCGACCACTGAGGCTGAGTACATAGCTCTGTGCTCAGCTTCCCAAGAGGCTGTATGGATAAAGCGCCTGCTGGAAGAAATTCGCCCAACAGAAACCAAAGCACCGATTTTGTTTCACGAAGATAATCAAGGAACTATAGCTATGTCAAGCAACCCTGTTGCACATGCTCGGACTAAACACATAGACATAAAATATCACTATGTTCGCGAAGCTAAGGAAAATGGACAAATTGCAGTGCAATACTGTCCTACTGATAAAATGGTGGCCGACATCCTTACAAAACCGATACCACGAACTAAATATGAGCAGCTGAGAGCGGCTATGGGTGTTGTGCGGTAGACTCGTTGACGTTGCGCTGTGTGCTGGTGGTGGGTCAAATTTAGTGGGAGTATTGTTATAAGCATCATGGCTTTATGGCTTTCTGGCTTTATGGCTTTTTGGAAATTTGTCATCTCTGTGCAACGTATTGAGGTATTACAGTACTGCTGTTTTCTATATTATGCTAGCTATGTTTTCTTGATGTTATGTGCAGCCAATACAGTCTCTGTCTAATCACCAGGTCTACAAGTCAACTATTCTTCAATACAGATATCTAACAAATTTCACATAATGGCGATGATGTCATCTTCAGAGTGTGGATGTAATCTTTTAGGGTAAAATATATGCAAACTGACATAAGTTAAGTTGCATAAGTCGCTTCTTCATTTAAAGTAACTTCTGTTTAAGAAACTCAGTTATCCATAGGTCTACTGAAGGCTATTGCTGCAGGAATAAAGAATCCCTTGAAGGCTTTTCTCTCAGACACTTCCCAGAGTCTCTTATATCTCATTCCAGGGTTGTACTCTCTCAATCTTTTGCTCTCTCCCAATGGACACTATTATGCTGCCTTTTTCTTGATGGTTTTATCTCAAGATCTGCAGTGCCTTTATTTTGACTTGGTTGATTTAAAATCGAAGGAATTGGTGTGGACTCCACAGTTGATGAGCACAAGATCTGCTGATGCCCTGGAGCTTGAACTTCTCCTTCAGAGTCTGTTGTCGGAAGTGATGCATTGGCAATATCAAAATGGAGATCAAGGTCGGGGGGTCATCATTTTCATCTTCAGATGTAGAGAGACTTCACCGAGTGATTGATTTTCTAAATCGCTGTTGATGAAGACACTCCATCAAAATCAAGTTCTAGATTTACCAGTGTGCTTCACTATTATGTGTAACTTTTCATTTAGCTTGACTTTGCGTGTTGCTTACATAAAATCGGACCTATTGGGTTTTTTTTTCAATGTTACCTCAAGTGGTGTATACACATGGAGTCCATGATTGTTTATCTTGCTAATTCCATATGCAAAATTTTAATGAGAGGTGACTACATGAATTGTGGGGTGGTCCATTGTAAAAAACATGGAAAAAATTTTGCTTGTTTTGCTGAGTAAGGGAACAATGGACGATAATCATAAAAAATCAATAGAAGTATTTAGAATCATAATCATAAATACGATATAATAAAAAGAAATAGAATGATTTGATTGGCTAAAAAAATATTATGCCGAAAGGAACAAAAAATACTTCAACTTCGAAATGGCGTCACTAAGGACACCTCCTCCCAGCTCTCTACTGGTTAGTAGCACGCACAACTATGCATATTTAGTACAATATCCTATTGAAAGAACTTAATCAAAAACTAATAATACCATATACAACATCCTTAACAATTCAATAATTGCATAATCTTTTAAATTTCTTTCATGAACAGTTTTAAATATTTTCTTCTGCTGCTCATTGAGCCCGATACTGTATAAAACATAGCGGGTCTTTCCAATTGCTCATTCAGAGCATTTTTTGGAGGCTAACTAGATGTAGACAGGCTGTAGCATGAAAGCAGCTTGACGTATTTGTTCCAATGAGACTGCCAGCTATTTGATGTTAATTGCAAAAAGCAGGTCTTTAAACCTTGCAAAATGTCTGCAAGATTGCACTAAAGCCATTTTGTGAAAAAAATAGTCTTACTTGACAAAAATTCACAACAAACAACAAACGCTTAGATATTGCAAAAGCGGATTACATTAAACTTTTTATAAAAAAAATGATAAGTTAAACTTATTTTCTAAATAAAACAGTCAACTCAATTATATGCAAGTTAAAACACAATCTAGAGAAAAAATGTTCCTCAGTTTGGGTATCACTTGTAAGGCTATAGGCCAGGTTTTTAGATTTGAGAAGTTGTCTAATCATTATACATTGGACGAGCAACTCTCAAACTGGTTTTAAATTTTAGACGAGCATAGGTTTTTAGTTTAATCTACAGACTTTCTATACTCCTAGCCAGATTAATAGCGTCCAGTAGACTGGGAGACAGTGGGTTTTCATTAGAACAACATATGTAAAGCCATGAATGGAACCACAGCAAGTTGAATTGATAGAAGTAGTGACATTTACAAAAAATACCTTTTGCATTTCCATATGAAAAAACTTTTCTGCTTCATCGTAAGCTGCTTGAGAAACAACTCTGAGTTGTTGATCCGGTTGGGAGTCCAAAAAGCAAGATCCACATTTCTAAAATATTTGTCAAGTTTGGAAACAAGATATATTTGTCACATGATGTAGCATTCATAGCTGTAACTTTTAGTGATATTATTCCGCCTGCTAGATATGTCGTTTGGCATACTGATTTCTGACTACTAAAAAATATACATGTTTACAGCATATATAAATCATATTTTTACCTGTTGCGGATACCAAATTTGAGTTATATTTTAATTCACTTTGCTTACAGCGGGATGCTAAAAGTTTTGTTATTTTTGTAGTAGGTTGATGTCTCACTCACAAACTTTCTACAGAAGGATGTAAAATAATATTCTTGTTTATTTGGCTATAGCTCGGTGAATGTCTTTCAACAATGAGGATCATTTTTGGCAAAATCCTTTGATTTCATCATGGGAGAGGCAAACTATTCTATTTGTGAGTAATCTGTATGAGTGTCAAGATACGATGCCAAGGTTTGTGACATCTACGTAAATGATATGTTTACAACTCTGTAGCCAAAAACCTAACAACATTCCTTCAATTATGCAAATATGTAGCATAGTCACAGGAATGTATGCAACTATGCCAGCCACGATGTGTTCACCTGTGCATGCAAATATAGTTTTACTCCAAGAAGAAATATTTTGACATTAGTCCAATCGCATAATTATTTTAACCTTCAGAATACTGAGGGAAAGCTCTTTACCACCGAGTCTATGTCTTTGCTATGCAGAACAGTATTTTTTAAGTTTTGATTCGTTCAACATGTAGAAAATCCAAATTCGATTTAGTATGTTTACCAAGGTATCAGCATTCCTAGCGGGCAGAAAACTGTGCTCGATCTTTCTGGGATTTGGGGTTACTCTACTCAGTTGTGGTTTGTTTGTTCCGCTCATACCAAGCTTTTCAGTTGCTCCGTTGTCCAGGGTCTCTTCAACTGCAAATTAATGTTATGGTGAAATTTACTAGGTTTCCATATCATGACAAATTATTGCCAAATCTCTGTGGTTTGCAGCCACAAATAATTGGCGACAATATTTCCACGACTCAAAGTTTATCGCCATTGGTTAAACCACGCCCACAGAGGCAGTTGCAGCCAGTGTATTGTTAAGTGCAATTTAGCCGACTAGCGTTGCAGGCTGTTTTTATTATTATCTTCTTATATTGCGGAATGAATAAATGAAAAAAATATCCCAGAGTTGTTGGCTGGCAAGGGAAGCTGTGTGGTGACAAGGCATCTTAGTCGCACATTGGCTATCATTCAATAAATGATTGTTTTATTATTAGTTAGTGATAAATAATAAAAAAGAGCCAAGTGAATCTTTGTTAAAAAGCCACTACTATTTGTTTTTCATTGTTGCAATAATTAATTACCAGCAACTAAGAATCGTTCTTTTCGAATCAGTTGTATTGTTCCATAAATACTGTGTAATAAACTACAAGCAATCCTCGTTAGTTAAATATAAACACACACACAAGCTACCGACCCCTTTTCCTCGACCGTTTTCTTTCCAGCCCTCAAGTTTCAGCCTCCTAGTGTAATTCGAAGCCCCTCTTTCTCATGTCAAACATTGGTAGAAATTTTCATTAGTTCTATTTAAGTTGTCTCCCCTAGGGGACACAATTCCTCAGAAGAAGATGAGTAGACTACACCGGAACCTACATAGACGCTGAGGACAGATGTACATGTACTAAGAGGTCTAAGTAAAAGATACTCCGTAGAAGCAGATGCATTAAAAGAAAGCTATAAAGACTTTTACAATACACCCGCTTACTAAGTAGCCAATTAGGTTCCAGTATTTACAACCAAACCTTGACTTTATAAATAAAAGAATTGTGCTCATTATTGGCTGTAGATTGTTAGCTGTGAGAAGTACAACAGCAATTTGTATATTATATTTTTGTCATTCAAGCGTCAAGGAGTGATAAATATTTTACTAGTCTGTTTGGCCGGTTGATTTGATTACATCTGAGAATTGATTGGAAGCGGTGTTGGAAGTCGAGGTAAGATTGGGGCTGAGTCGAGTCAAAGACGAGTCAAGTAAAAGTGCAGTTGAGATGAACTTGAGGTCGAGCCTAGGTCAAGTTGCATAGAACGACTTCTCATTCACCCAATTCTTATAACAACTCATTCCCCACTGTGCAGTGCCACCTCGCCATTGGTACACAGCTGCAATAATTAGAGGAGACCCCGAAATTTATAGCAATATGTCTGGCAAAGCAGGCATAAAATTATATTTTCGGGAAAAACTGTTTCAGCAACAGTTTTAATTTTGTTGATCTAACTGGATTACAAACATAATTATGCTTACCTTTAGCTGTCACACTGATATCTCGTGGAGAAATATTTTTACTAGCTACTGCAAGCTCTTTTAAATCCAGCTGATTGTTTGAGTACTGTGATTCTGGCACTTTTCCAATTTGGTCAAGTGTTCTTAGCCGTGCCTATAAGATCAACTTAAAGGTGCAAAATTTCAGTTTTGGAAGTTCATGTAAAATGAGGAAATTAGATAACATCAAGGGCAAAAAAATCTAGAATAAATTATTTTGTCTAGACGAGTTTGTCCACTATCTCAAGACGCAATAAACGTGCTGGAGAATGTTTTTAATTGGAAATTTATTTTTAATTGTCAGCTGTAATTTTTTAGCCATAAATTAGGTTCATAAACTCGGAATGATAAAACTTTTCCCTTAATTCTGTTTTAACAAACTATCCATGACACATCTACTTGTTGAAGTGAATAAATATTTTTGTGAGCTGCATTGCCTGACCTCTATCACTCAGTAACGTCTGACAACTGAAGAAGAGATTGTTGTTGTAATGCATTGTGAGAGATGCAACAGGCTAAAACACAACTACGCAGCATATTTGTGTCTAAGATTAGTGGCATTTGTAGATGATTACTAGTTTGCCATGAACTAACATTAAAAAGTGTATCTCACCAAGCTATTTCTTGCAGTGGAGACCTCAACATCATCGATGTCTATCATATCTAAAACATTCATTCGTTCACTCTGTAGATTGCCTGTACAAATCATTATCTATTTGTCTACAGCTCACACATTGACTGCGCCAGGAGTGGGTAAAAGGATATGAGAATGGGAAGAGGGGTGAATAGGAGGGTGGGGGGGGGGTGTAGAGAGTAAGGGAGCGGAGCTATGTGGAAGTAAAGTAGTGTATAAAGAGTGTGGCGATTGCAAAGCAAGAAAAGTGGCACTTGTTTACACAAATCCATCACAGTATTTACACCACAAGTAAAGCACTGAATAATCAAAATAACTGATGGGAATGTTTTTGGATGCCGGAATGTGAAAGACTGCTGCCAAGTAAACAAACGCCATTCCATTTGGTTACTGGATTGATTCAGTGGTGTAATTGAAGCCTGTAGCTCGGAATGGGATATTTTATAGATGTTAGTTTAGGGGATCAAAGTGCATTTTGGGCATTTTGTATTCAGACATGGAACCTTACCAACTAGCTTGCACTAAATAATTATAATGCAATGGTTAGCCTCATTTGTAATACTAGTCATGTGAATAGTCTATGGTTGCAGCCCCACTTTGGCATTAGAATGTAATTATTTGAAATGACTTGCTGATTGGGCTAGTACAAGTGGAAAAAACTGAAAGTGATATACCATCAATTGAGATAGCAGAGTTAACAAATTAAATCAAACTCAGAATTCATTCAAGTAAAATTGCTTTAATAAGTAGTTAGTGGTTGAATATTACATTTCCTGATATTGCAGTAAATAATGGCATTCCGCAACCATTCAACCAAGCAACTGAGCAACTAACATCAAGCAAACCTTATGTTTGTTGACTCAGTAGCTCATTGGCAAGCCTCTGCAGATCTTGCTACTACTTGTCATTTCTTTTTTTATGTGATCAAGGCTGGTATGACATCTAGTAATAAGCACAGTTAGTTTTAGTCTCTCAACTATGGTAGGCTCTCCGCAGAAATTATTAAAGATTATAATATTTCAATTAACCACAATGATACTTATAATGTAAAAAGAAGTAATACAGTACATAATTCTAAATTAAGAAACACCCTAGTGGCAAGGTGCAGATTCTCTACATTATTGTCCAATCCAGTTAGCTCTTAAGATTTTCTGTTTTCGGTAGCTTTGGTTACATATTTTTCCACAACTGGTAATGGTTAGGCTGTAGACAATGACGCCTCTCAAACTATCTGCAAAGCGATGTTTTGGCAGCCACCTTGGCTCCAGCTTGTGGTAGCGCCGTTAGCCGGAACACTTGTCCTTGCCCCTTTTTGGATTGTTAGTTGCTACTGCCTGTAGTTGGTGAGTTAATCATAACTCTACCTGTGCAGGTACTTGCTAGCTCTACCTGTGCAGGTACTTGCTAGCTCTACCTGTGCAGGTACTTGCCAGCTCTACCTGTGCAGGTACTTGCTAGGTCTACCTGTGCAGGTACTTGCTAGCTCTACCTGTGCAGATACTTGCTAGCTCTATACTATGTATAACTGCTAATATGCACTTCTATAGGTAAGTATGCATCGTATGCAGGTCACAGAAATCTATATTTGCCAAAATTTATTAAAATATTTTTCTTGGGGTCTTTTTTTGAAGGTAGAAAAATATGGAACTGGATAGTGTAGGAGTGGAGAGAGGGATGTAAAACAAGTGGAAGAACAAAACAGAGGATCAAGTAGGGGATAGCAAGACCAGAGAGGGCTGGTATAGAGTAAGGAAGGAACAGATAATTTATGGTAGGGTAGAGAGTGCTGAGAGAGGCAGATTTGTGCCGACGATGACGGTGGGTTATTATTGTTAGGTCAAGGTTTTTTGTGAAAGCAAAAGTGGTGTGAATAAGTTGAGTGAGTGTGATGTTTTATACGCATATATAATCAATGTTTTATGATAGCTCTGCCCCATACCTTCTTGCATTACTGAGTATACAGGAGAAGCAGCATCCTCAGATATGTCGTCATCATCAGCGGCAGCTACACACTCCTGTATCAAATATTTAAACATCCTACATGTTTAAATATATATGCTTAAGTATCAACTATATCGTCATCAGGAAATTTTTGTTTTTTATACTTATAAATTTTTTTTAAATAAAAATTGTTAGAGCGCATAATATATTTTTTGCAGTGAGCAGAGAACTAATTCAAGAAGGTTGAATAATTAATTTTTGCTTTTCTTTAAATTCAACATGGATGAACTAGTAAAGTATAACAGAGACTCTTTCACTCTTGAAATTCGGAGTACATTTTAGTTGCAATTAACATTATTCTAACTTTTTTAATCCTAATTTTTACATGAAACTTAATAACAGTCAATAAATTTTATACAAAAGCAATATTTATAAATAGTAAATAAAAAACTAGCACGAAAACAGTTGTTTTATGTTTATTTTAGTTTAGCAAATAGTCTGGAATGTGTGTACAACTTGTAGAGTTAAAAAGATTGAAAAAAAACATGTATGATAACCAAACACAAATATGACATATACAAATTTGATAATAACTCAGCATTGGTCAACCTTCAGACTTTTATCCTGTTAAAAAACAAGAGGCAGTACTGATTGCTTGAAAACATTGCATAAACAAGATAATAAATGGTGGTTGTATTTATTTTGAATAGGAAGCCCTCAGGTAATGTTTGTTAATGATAATAACCCTTATCTAAATGTATAACTTTACTGGACAGGTTTTTCAAGTGACTGGTGGTGAAGTTAGTTATTTGATTTACTTCATAGGCCTTGGCTTGTTTCCAAAAGGTGGAAAGGCCAACATACCCATTTACCATGGAGTATGCATTTTGCTCTGCAACCATTGTGCAACTATAAATTTTCTTTTTTAATATGGTTAATATTCTTTGACTGTTCCAGTCGCAAATGAAACATGATTGTTCATTGAAAATTTCTTCTACATGCGAGTGAACAAAACTGCAACATTGTATGTATATACTTTTTAGCCTGTTAAATGTGTTAGAAAACATCTCTACTTTGTAAGTTGAAACCACCCTGCTTCATATTGATTATGTTGTCATTGTGGGAATGTATGGAAACAGTTGCTTATGTTTAGACAAGTTTAATTGGAAAAATGTGATTTGCTGCCGTGCAGTCTGAATTTCATTTATCAAAGTTTTTCCCATAAGCTTTAAGATTATCCATTCTATAAGGCTAAGCCGAGGCTACTCGACCAAAATTTAGTCATTTGTGGATCACTTGATAAGCAGGAGATACACCAACGTAATTATGGTTCAATGAAGTAATCTACAATTGATAGTTACGTTGTTTTAACTGATGAGGTATCAAATAGTAATGATTGACTGCGATCCTTTTACTACTAATTATTAAGCAGTATAGATTACTAGCTAAAAATATTTACAGAATTATAATCAGTCAAGCATGCATAACTAGACACGTTTGACTGTTACAGCCATTTAGCATTGGCCACCTCACATCTCTCTATGCAAAATTTAAGTAGGCTTAAAATCTGCAAACTTCAATTCATGAAATGAGCTCATCGCAGATTAAATACAAATCCCATGAGGTTAGCCATGGTGTAGCACCCAATTACAATCAAGCTTTGAAGTCAACTGGTGAAATGACTCCTGCTATTGGGTAATTTTTGGTACTTATTTAACTACTAAAAGCTCAAAATTTATAAAAATCTACAATACAATGGGTGTTTTGTTTAAGATGGAAGCTTTGAAGAGACAATATTGTGGTAAATTTTTGTGCACATACATCACAGAAACTAGCATCCAATGTACACAGATGTCTCTGGATTATCCAGACAGAAAAGCCTCTAATGGTATTTGAGCATCTTCTAAAGTGACTGGTTTTGCGCCAAGTCCACTGATTATGATGAACTGTTATGCCCGGCACAAAGTGTCATGACAGGGCAAGCCATGGACCCTGGCAAATCTGGTATCGACTCCTTCAAGGCTAGTATTGACCTTTGCAAGGTCGATATTGCCCCTTACAGGATCGATAAGGCTGGTACAAGATGGCTGCTTTAAGCCAGAACCCACAAGATTAAGACCTGCGGAGGACTATGTCTCGAGCAATGCTATCTGTAGATGACAAGATCCGTCAACCTGAGACTATAGATACCCTGGGTCAACCTGAGACTATAGATACCCTGGGTCAACCTAAGACTATAGATACCCTGGGTGCCTACACAGAGATGTGAAAAGGCCATACAAGACATAGAGTTTATTGACTCTGCCCCTGTGCCACTCGGGGGCTTAGCATATTAACTGTCGCATGACTCAGCAGTATTTTTGTCTTTGTGTAGCTATTTGTCATTATTACTTCCTGTGTGTGTTTTTGCTCAAATAATTAATCTTTCTGTACCTTAATGGTTGCTGTAACTAGGTTATGTGTTTCTTGCAGTCCAGCCTATATAGGCTGGTATTGTAGCGGATTTTACCAGTCACCATAAGTGACCATTACTTTCTAAAGCCATCCCCCCTTCTTCCCCCCCCCCCGCCCCACTTCCCTAATAGCCCGGTATTAATTGGAAGTAACTATTTGTTCACTCAAGCAGTAGAATCATTATTTTACTATGCAGGAAAATTACTGCCCTGGGTAGCTATCCCGGGCCGGCAAAAATATGGCTGACATACCTTGAGGAAATAAATGTAGCCTAAGGACCTCTAGGACCCGTATCCAGGAGATTACCATCCTCAGAAGTGAAGAAACCAGGATCAAAGGCTGTAAAAGACCAAGATCTGTTGGAGAGAGGAATACCTAACTATTACTGGCTGGAATACCCATAGACTCCGCCCCTTACTTCTGGGAACCAGTTCCCTTTAACTTATTTACCTATCTATTATTGTCTAGTATTTTTATATATTTTGTAGTTGGTTAATTCTTGTATTTTTGTTGTGTGATTGGAGTGTTTGGCAAACTAGGCCAACACATCCTGTCATTTCCTGTAACTCTGCCTATAAAAGGCACAGTTTTTGTTCTATTCTTTGCATTGCATTACAGTACAGCATTACGACTGGTTACTATTGTATGCCACCATTTATTCGTACAAGAATAAATGTTTATACTACTCAAAAGCACAGAGTGTATGTCTGAGCCTAGGCTTGTTACAGTTGTTAAAGTAGAAGGTTCTCTTTTACAACTAGTTGCAAGTGCCATCCCGGCACAGGGTCACCTCTGGGGAGAGGTTGACTGCTCATTGTCAGGCCTAGAGAGGCTGACTGTCTTGTTGTGCCGGCAGACACAGTCTGCCCAATGACAACGTTAGCGGTGAAGTAGCGGACCACTAAAATCCGCTACAGTATTCTATTTTACATATTGCAGTTTTGCAGTTTTCTTTTCAGTTTAGCTCTACTTGCAATTATTATACTCTAGTTAACTGCCTTCCTAGAGCTGTCAAGAATGTAAATACATGCTGCTGGACAACAACACCCAGGCTAGTATGCCTGAGCCAAGGGCTTTACTCTAACTGTTTAGCTCTTATACAAGTGACACTGGCCGTACCAACAGTTTTTCCTCTGCAGAGAGGCAGAATGTTTGAGCATAGTGGTGCTTCGTGACCAACAAGATCAAAATCCACCATAATATGTAGGTTCAACTACAACAACTATATATCATCGCCAGACTTATTTTCAGTAGTACTGAAAGTTAATTTTTGACAGCTCAATCAGTTATGACTCGGAAACTCTTAGAAACATAATTTTTTATTATTATTGAAGCAAAGATCGATAATTATTGTTTCGGCCAAAAATTCTTTGTAAGGAAATTATAGAGAAGAAAAGCTTAGCAAATCGAAAACAGATTGGTATCGTAACAACAAATATTTGGCTGAATGTCTCCAAGACATAAAAAGACGATTTATTCATACAGGATGTAAGGTTTTAACAATGTTATAAAAAACGAAATGGTTAAAGCCAGGTTTTTTTACCGGTTTAAATAATTGACCATCAGACATACATACCTCCAATGCATTCTCCCCAGATTCTGGTTGAATTGACCTGCAATTTGGTTTCTTTTTCCTACGTGTCCCTATAGATACAGTTTATCAACATTTTATTGTAACAAAAGATAAATTAATATTTGATTAAGTTTTAAGTAAAATTGACTGTCTCTGACCAGCAACAAGTTAATATCAGCCCAGAAAAAAAAATGCACCTAATATTTTCGTTAAAGTAATAAGCATATCAGGTGGTCTTCATTGAATGTTTTCTACAACGTGTGTGATTAACTTTTCTTAAACTATTACAGCGCAAGTTCAAATTTTATCAATAAAAATAATAAATTTGACTTTATTTTTATTTCCATTTGAAAAACACTTTATTTGGACAGTCGTATTTCTAAAAAAACTAATTAATTGAAATAATAAAGATTTTGTCATTTCACCCAACAAAGTTTTGCAAAAAGCAAATTTTTTAGATAATATATTATCGATCAAGTATATATATATATGCATCTAAAGTACATATAAAATTATACTTACCATGTTCATTGTTTTTTCACTATACATACACTCACAAAAACGATGTTGTGATAAATAAAAAAAATGGATACTTATTTTATGGCTTTAAATTAAAATTTATCTCTGCATCCAATACAGCATTTTTGACTGACACATTTTATTTGGCAATGTCTATGTTTCCACATCACTATGAATTATCGCCAATGCTCAGTAGTTTGCTATTACTAATAATTGTTGACAACGGCATGTGTCTGTACAACTAAAAGTGTTATCGCCTTTGGTTAAACCATGCCTATGAAGACAGTTGCAGTCAAAGTGTCGTTTAGTGCAATTCAGCCTACTAGCGTTGCCGGCTGTTTTTATTATTATTTTTTTATATTGTGTCAGAATAATAAATGAAGAACTAATCACATAGTTGTTTGCTTGCAAGGAAAGTTGGGTGGTAACAAGGAACTATAGTACCGCATTGGTTGTCATTCAATAAATGATGAATTATACTATTTATCATTAGTTGGTAGTAATGAAAAAGACTAAGTTAGTTTTTGCTGAAAAAAATACTACCGTTTATTATTTTTTATTACTGCAACAATTAATCAACAGCAGCAAAGATTCGTTAGTTTCAAATTAGTTGTATTGCTCCATAAATAAAAGTGTAATAAACCACAAACAAACACACAATGTGATGATGCCATGTGATTACAATAGACAATTTGAAGTTTCCTGTTTTATTACCCAAGCCTGGTTTTATCGCCTTTGGCAACATAAGCGTTTACCAATAAAAACCTGTAATATTGCTTATTGCCAGAGTTTTTTAGCTCAGCTATCAAAAAATGTTTTTTAAAAAGTCTTTCTTATCGCTGCCATTATTGATAAGTTATAGCAATGTGGAAACATGAAAAATTATAAAAATTGATAAAAAATATGTAAACATATCTAAAGGAAGAAACAGATGATGTAATTATTTTGTAAATGGTTTATTTTAGAATGCTTCACAATAAACAATGCTTGTCAATTACTTTGCTTTTATAGAGCTTACCAGAGAATACCTTTTGCAGAGTTTGATAGACTTTGTTTGAACTCTTTCTAGTTAAGCTAGCTGTTGCCATTTTTCTGTTTTGATTTCTTCAGTTCTTGAAACACAAAACACAAAAAGACATGCATAATGTGGTGGAATTTTGTGACCACTACCATTGCGCAAGGTTCCCCTGACAACTGCTGGGTGTCAGGCAAGCCTAAACTGAGCCTGGCACAGCCAGAATACAAGCAAGTCAGCCGGTAGAAACTCTACCGGCCCTGCGGCATTTACCGCCGGCCCTGCAGCATTCACTGCCGGCCCTGCAGAGGTACCACCGGCCCTGCAGCACACCCTGCCGGCCCTGCAGCATGCACTACCGGCCCTGCAGTGCCACTACCAAACCTATACCGGGTCGGTGAGGAAAGAACTACTATAGCCTGAGAACCCAAATTGATACCAAAGATGCAGGAGCCCGACTTTGCAACATAGCTGTCCTCAGACAAGACCAAAGCTAAGGACCACAAGCCATAAGGACCAGGAACTAGAGCTACTCATTGCACCATCATGAATCAGCAAGATTGACTGATAAGCTCCGCCCCCTACTTCTGGGCGCCTTGCATGTTTAACCCTATATTAACCAATGATTGTATCACATATTTTATATCTCATGTTCTGATTAGCGTAATCACTTCCTGCCACTGCTGATTTGTTGCCCCCTTATTTGGGCATATGTTTTAATCCTGTTCTGCCTATAAAAGGCAGAACACAGAGGCGTATTGAGTACCCCCGACCCCCCGAACAGTCGGGGGTACAACTCCCAACCCCCTAACGTTAGGGGGTCAAATTTGTCGGGTATTGTTTTGGTTTGCGGGGATTGATTGTTCTTCTGATGGTTGTTTGGAGTTATCTTAGCATTGCAACATGAAACATAGACCTAGCCCAACTACATGCTTTTACTTTTTTGTGGATTGACATTGACCCACCCTTGTGATAAAACAATAAAGCTATCAAAAAACTAACAATGCACATCATTGGCTCATGAACATATGGTTGACCAATCAAATAAATGGGTATTCGTGCTTCTGGATAAAAGCTCTACCATAAAGAAATATCACTTTACATTACACGCAAATAAAGCTGCTATTCAACAACTAACAACTGTCTGTATGTGGCTGGGTGGTTAAAGTTATTATTACTACTACTGTAACTATTGTAGAGGACCGACGCCATCTTCCCCAATAACTCTATGATACCTGTACGAACGTTACACTTACGTTGTTCTATGTGTTACATATCCCGTTCTATTCTACCTGTCTTGTTCTATGCCCGCGCTTCAGGGCAAATCAGTCTATGTGTTTTGTCAGTAATTATTCTTTTACCATTATAAATTATATATTCAACATGTGCGTCCAGTCATGCAATCAGTTAAGGACCACCTCTTGTATTTTACTGGCACACGCTGGCCAATCAATTGTGCCAGGTGTGGCCTCCTTTGTATTACCTTTTGCCATTATGTAATCATGTACATAAATACCGATGTAATTGTGAATAAAGTCAGAGTCAGCTTGCACACTCTCAGAAGTTTCTTTGTACATACAAATAACTTCACTGCGCACCATTACTCGAGTAGTAATACATAGGCAGATCAGTCTGAACCTCTGCTGGCCGAACTTAGCTTCGACTAACTTCGCCTTCAATGTTCGACCTCTGCACAGCACTACAAAAAGACAGCCGAACCTCTGCTGGCCGAACCTAGTTCAACTAGTTCGCCCTTCAAAGTTCGAACTCATTGCACACACAGAACAACAGCTAACGCAACCGGCAGCTCACTAGTTACTGAGATGGTCGACCACCATTCTCCAGTATACTAAGTCGACCTGTGGAAGGGTTGTATTGCTAACATACAAGACACAGTTGCCATTACAGTTCGGGAGGTTGTGCAGGTAGGCCGAGCTACCACTCACACCCCCACAGTGAAATCCTGCACACTATTATTATAATTAATAATGATTGGATTTTCCCCCACTTCACCACTACTATTATTTATGATCATTATTAGATAGTTAGTAGTAGTTGTTATTAAACTAATTAATTAATTTAATTATTATTATTATTATTTATAATAATTGTTATAAATAACAGTTAATAATAATTTGAAGCAGTCAAATTATATTATTATTTATTATTATTATAAAATTAAAAAAATGATAAGTAAAACATATTAATTAATAATAATAACAATAAATAATCAAAATAATAAAACACATAAATAATAATAAAATAATAGTAATTATTATTATCATCATTAATGAACTAAAAAAATTAGAAAAAAAGAATAATGATTGGCTAATAAGTAATAATAATATAGTGTGACATTAATAAAACTCGACCCCCTAACATTCATGGTGAACCCCCTAACAGGCAACCCCCTAACAAATTCCTCCAACCCCCTAACAAAAGATTTTCCGCGCTTCGCGCGGTTTTATCTAATTTGTTAGGGGGTTGGATTTTTAACTCAAAACGCCCCTGGCAGAACACTTCACTTGATTCATTGTATTGTATTGGGATTCTGCTTGTGATTGAGCCAAGTAGCATAATACATTTACCCTTATTGTACATTGCTGGTTATGCTGTATAATAAAGTATGGTTTACTCAACAAGACATTGAGTTGTACGTTTGAGCCGCGGGCTCTGAGAACAGTTGTGGAGTCGGTATACTCCTCTGTTGGAAGTTGACCTCTGGAGTGAGGTATTGTTGGTGGACGTTTGGTCGGCCCCCCCAAAATCCACTACAATATTTTGTCAAAAGGGATCATGTTAGAAGGGTAAAAGCTTCATTTCATTTCGTAAAACAAAGATACTCATATTTCACTCTATCCCACAGGCTGCATCAGCATGTTTTGTATTTTGAACCTTATCCTGGCAGCAACACTCAATTTTTAGACAGCCAAAATTCCCGGTTTTTTTCTCATCTCTTCCAATGAGTCAGACATGCTAGTAGTAGTAGACTTAATTAGAACAGCTCTTGCTGTCTTTAGTGGTGTTTAATAACTGGTAAACTGGGAGACAGTGGCGCTACATCTAAATTTAACAAATAAAAATAAAATTTTTGTTGAGATCTTTTTTGCGAAAACGTTTTTGCCTTTACCACTGAATATTGTATTTTTTTTGCAACGAAGTCCTTTTTAGGCAGCTTTCTCTTGATTTTTTACTCTTGAAAAAAGTACATTTTCTTCCAACTACTTTCTTTATTACTCAAGAGAGCCCACAATAAATTTTAAAGAGGCATCTGCAATTTAGAAAAATTAAGCAGAGAAGTACAACAAGAACCCCAATTTTATCTGCTCCAAAATGACGCCAAGCTATACATGATTTGGGAATGCTATGTTTCAATTAGTTTATATTTCAGCCGTTTTTGTAATAGAAGCAAGTAGTAGTAATATATGAGCAGATCTCCCTACCAAGTGTAATCCACAAAAAAACACTTGGTAGGGAGATCTGCTCATATATTACTACTGAAGCAATTTTAATTAAAAGGTAGTTTAAAATAATCAAACTTGCTTTTTTCAAAGAGATAAACCAAAGTATAATGTTTCCCAAATAATAATACTGATTTTTTGTTATTGCCAGACTCAATTATCTTTATATTATTATATAATTTTCCAATGATGAGGCTCCACAGGTAGTCTTTCTATGAACAATATATCACATAGAAGTGTGGCAGCGTGGAGTGCTCATTGCATTAATGCCTGCTCTTCAAACAGAATGGCAATGACAGAATAAAACCTGTTTAATCTAAATTTACCATTTTTGTTATACCTGGGAAACTTCCAGTTCAAAAACTAATACACCCCCGTACTAACAGGTTCAAGAATTAACTTGATTTGTTTGCTAGACAAACACTTTCTTTTAACACTAAGAGAAGATGAAAAACTGCATCATTTATCAAGAACTGAAAGAAGAATTCACCATCCTTTAAGGATAAGCAACCAAATATAAAACCCTCAAAACCGCGCAGCAGTTTTTCATTCTGGTAGCTGGCAAGCACCTGCACACACCTGCAAGCACCTCCTCACAACCTGCCAATAAAGCAAAGTTGTCTCCCATTGTGCTGACCAACTCTAATGGACCCAGCTACTATTGACTAGGCCTCCTGCAATTCTAAGATCCAGCATTAGCAACTGCGTCAACTGAGTGCTTTTGTACCAAGTTGGCAGTAGTTACTTGTTGCAAGTCAGCTAGATTATAGGCAGCTGGCTCGTTAATTACAAAAAGGGAAATTTACGATGTTCGGTATGCAAACAAAGAAAACTCACTGCCATTTTCCAACAACAAAAGTTTTCATTGAAGAAGTTTTTTTAAAATAAAAGTTTGGTTAGAGAAAATTAAATGATTGTTTTCACTCTTTCAACTTAATAAATATTAAAACTTAGAGAATTGTTGAATAGTTCTGATGTTGTCAAAGTTTTCTGTATCAAAGATATTCCTATTTTTTTCCAGTGAATAATAATTCAACGACAAACATTTATTTAAAATCATGATTGGTTATTCTCTCTTTCATAGATGCTCTTGAAAATTGTATTTTTTATTCTCGTAATTTGATGTGATCATAATCTAGGGAGCACGGGTTGAGATACAAATAGTTTATCAAATAAATCAAAAAACTTTGTGAGCCACCAGACACATTACTTTTTACTGTTAATAACAAAAATAAACTATTACAAGCAATGCTTACCCAATGAGATAAATTGTCAGAGCAACCAACGCTACATCACATTGCTAATTGACAACCAGGATATGATAACTACTCTTTTATTAGCCGATATGAGCTCTACAATGAGCCTTTATTCAAATAATACTTCAGGAGTGTGAGCGAGGGGTTAGAAGATCAAGTTTGTAAAACATGTGATATCAGGTATCAAACGAGTTTCCAACTGGCAGCCATCAAGTAAACATTAACTATTGTAAACACAAATGCTACGGAGATAAATGAGTCATATCCAGAGAATAATTGTAAGCTTAGAAAATACTAAAGTGTCGGCTTTCACACTGCTACATGTAACTTGTTTTACAAATATGCAGTCAATGATATTAATTTTTTGCTGCTCATGATGAGCTATTTTCCTACTAGTATGCTCTAGAATTGAAAAATGGGGATATTATTTTTAACACATAAAATAATGCTTTTGAATTCCCTGAGAAACAAGTGTTACAATCAAGGGTGCCGATTTTTTCCTACAAACGGCATAACGTAATGCGAGTTCTGTATAGTGACTTGATTTAATATTTAGATTATTGCCCATAAATCCATTTTGTGTATAGCTGGTAGACTTGGTACATGGTTGTAGATCCTGTTGACAGTTCAGTTCCAGGAGGTAGATTTGGTGTCTTCAAGAAGTTGTCCGTTCTTCCTACTTGTGTTTAATGCATTTTTATCCATGCAAATAACTGGCAGCTTTCTGTGATTCACTTCACCGCTGGTCTAGGGACCCAGCCAGCTTGTCGGATTGTGTGGTGCTTCACTGTTAAATACCCCCACCGTTTAGAAAAAGCCTAAGTGTACTGAGAGTAATTCTTTTCTTTTTCACAATAAGGTATGAACCCAAAGATTAGTGAAAAAATGCATTTTATTTTATGAAGTTTTTTATGATGAGTTAGTTGCTACAGTGTTTCCAGATAAAAAAAACTCCTATTATAGTAAAGATCTGCCCCAAAAAACGAAATAATTTAGATTTAAAAGTTAGAGTTTAACCAATTGACGAACTGTATAATGCATATTGCGTCACATGCACCTGCCAAACATGGCATCTATCTCAACTGTAGTTGAACTTGATACTGCTTCTTCTTTTACATTTTACAACACAATCCTGATGGAGAATGTATACGCAAACTGCTGTTTAATTACAGTGAAAAAGAAAAGGACAACTCTCAGTACACTAAAGTCTTTCCTAGACCCTGGGGATTGTTTGATAGTGGAGCACTACAAAGTCCCACAAGCCAGCTATGCCCCTAGACTACTTCACCACATGTTATTGGTTCACAGCAATATTATATTGTTTGCAAAACTTGTGCTATTTATTCCACATAGAAATACTTTTAAAATTGTGTAAATTATTCGATCAGAAAGTCATTAATGCAACGTGATGCAGTGTATTCTAGGGAAGCTGTACATTAATTGTCAAGAAATGAAAAAAACAGGGCCAATTTCTAAAACTCAATTTAAAAATTAATCACAGTGATTTCAAATTTCAAAATTACCATCATGGAGAGAAGACAACTTCATAAATACAAGCTAGCATTTGAAAGTCACGCAATGAACTATTCAGATGTATCATTATTGTAAAAATAAAACCAGCAACGAAAAGATAATTTTGGCAGTTTTTCATTTAAAGCTGTTATAAAATTTTACTAATTTTATTAAATAATTAATTTTAAACCCAAAATTTATTTTTCTGTCAAAACTATTAATTGGACTTTTGATTTTGATCACAAATCATCCTCACATGTGTAAATAATAGCAGGTTTGACAAAAATTAAAAATAATCGTGTCTTTAGAAAAACAAATAACAAAAATGAAAAATTTGTAGCAATCTTATTTTTTTGCAATCACAAAAGTCTTTGCACAATGCCAATATTTTAGAGGTCCTACTTTTATCACAATAAGCCAATTTTTTGAAGACTCATTTTATAGCTCTATGTAATTTTCTTGCATCTTCGGCAGAAAATTGTATCTATGCCAATGCTAATTATGTTTATAGCAATCCCCTCACTGGCGAGAGGGCAACTCCGTATAAGGTTTTTAAAAACATTTTGACCTCAAAAAGTTTAAACTAAATCAATCCCTTTCCATTTTAGGTCTCCTAAGCTCTTTAACATTTTTCTGGATCTTGTATCTACTCAACCAGATATGCATTTAAAGAATTCGAAACTTCTAAGTGACAAACTCATCAATGTGTAAAGGCAAGAGATACTTTGGTGCTCGTACTAGTAAAAGTGCTACTACAGACTTATTTATAAGCCGAGGTATTCAATGTCGGTAGTTCAAAAGTTTGTTCAATCGAATAAAATGTAACAGAATAAGCAGACATTCTTGCACTAATGGGCCAGCTCACAATTTTCCAATCCATTTAATTCTATTTGCTATGGTGATATTGTAGCAGTTCATTATATCTCCACTAACGTTGTCGACAAGCAAACTGCTGTCTACCAGCACAACAAGACAGTTAGCCTCTTAAGGCCTGATAATAAACAGTCACCCTCTCTCCAGAGGTGACTCTGTGCCGGGATGGCACTTGCAACTAGCTGTAAAGAAATATCCTTGACTTTAACAGCTCAGACATACACTCAGTGCTTTTGAGTAGTATAAGCATTTATTCCTATCAAGAATAAAAGGTGGCAACACAACAATGACATGTAATGAAATGCAATGAAATGAGAGAAAGCTCTGCCTTTTATAGGCAGAGTTACAGGAAGTGACAGGAAGAGTTTGACCTAGTTTGCCAAACACTACAATCACACATGAGAATAACATAATTACACCAATGATACAATAAATAAAAATACTAGCCGATGATATGTGAATGAGTAGATTAAAAGGTGCCCCGAAGTAAGGGGCGGAGTCTATGGGCATCTCAGCCAGTAGTAGCTGCGCATTCCTTTCTTTTAGAGTTCCCAGTCTTTTATGGCTTTGGATCTTGATATCGCGACTTCTGAGGATGGTAATAATCTGGATAAGGGTTCTAGAAGCCCTTAGACTAAATTTCCTTTCCCAGGCTATGACAGCCATCTTGATGCTGGCTCGGGATAGCTACCCATGGCCGGTATAGTAATGATGCAGAGCCGGCATAGTTATATAATGATTTTGTTGCTTACAATCGTAGCAAATAGGTCAAGTGCAATCAATGCCGGTTTTGTTAATTGCTTTCAGTGGACATGCTTGAGGGTAGTAACCATCAGAGGGACCTTATAGAGCAACAGTCGCTTATGGTGACTGGTAAAATCCACTACAGTATCATAGTTTTGCAGCCAGTTAGTTAGGTATTCTACTCCACATCAGCTCAACTTCCAGCATTCATATATGTTGCCCCCCCCCCCCCCCCCACCCTGCGTTGGTCGGTTTTCTCAAAGTTATTTTTCAGCAAGTAAATAATAACGTCAATCTCTGCTCGCTATTCTGAATATTCTTTCAAGTTATCCTCTCCTAATCCAGAGCACACTGGATTAGGAGAAGATAACTCTTTGTTTCAATATCGACCGGAATAATGATTTATCTCTGTTTCAATTTGTTGAAAATTGAGCATTCAGAGAGTTGCAGGGCACAATTACGTTGTTAGAGAGAGTTTTATGTATTCAGTGGAATTGTCTAGAGGGAAGGAATAGATCAACTAGTAGAACTTAATAGCTGCTGTGCGTAAAGTTTCTCTCCTCAGTCTATAATAATAATATAATAATTGATATCTGCTTGGGGATGGAAGAATGCCGAAGAAAATAGAAGTATAAAATAAAGGCCTAGTTTGGTGAGGAAACTTGGGGATTCAAAAAGATGTGGAAATAGTACAAAGGTATTGTTTAAAGGTTATGGAACTGTGATTCTGTGGTCAGTGGCATAAACAGAGAAGAGAAAGGATGCTCTTGGTTAGTTTTTTCGCAAAACTACATTTTTTTTGTCTTGAATAGTCATTGTGGAGAACTAGAAAATCAAATTTTATCAAGCTGCATTATTGTATGATAAACAGAACCAACAGGCATTACTTGTACCATTGGTTTTCTGAACCTCGTAACATAATAAATTATTAAGACTGACTATGACTCGAGTTGTATTTCTTTTATGACTAGTTACAATCCACACACTAGTAATTTATCATATAATTTTATAATCAGCAATTAGTTAAAAAGCTGATGCACATAGTCACCTCAGAAAATTATTTATATTTACACATTTTTTCAGCTTCATTACACTTTCATTAGAATTCAGATACTGTAAGTAGTAGAATAAGAGCAGATCTCCAAACTGTAAACTTTTTTCGTATAATTGAATCTAGGAAGTCACGTTTCTATGATGTACACACCAATCAGGGCAAGAAATGGGAGTGCACCAATTTATTTCTTTAAAAGTTTTGCGAATTGAATAAGTACAAATGATCAGCAAACAGGATGCAAATAAGTGTACACATGAGCACTCAAAATGGAACACAAAACTATTCTATTTACAAAACAAGATGACGAAAATTAAAGCAGATGGGCCGAAAAAAGGAGAAACAACTATTACATTTTTTGAATTCTCAATAATTACAAAAAATTACATCAAAAGATACAATTATAAAGTTTACATATAACAAAAGTATATCAAATGATTAATAGGGTTATGTAAATTATCGAAGTTTTTTTTTAAAAAAAACTAAAATTTACCATTTGTATGACGATTGTAAATGTATAAAATTAATTAAATGGTCCCAGCTTTAACTTTTTATTTACATATTTGACGATTAGCACTTCAGCTAATGTTTGGTGGGTTTTTCAAGATAATTTTCTTATAAAACAGTTTCCTCACCATCTTTGCATTCACATAAACTTCCTGCCCAGCAGCATCACAGACAGCATCACGGTATTAACAATGGCGACAAATTTCCAGGTGATGATTGGTTTGGAAGCAACTTGACGTGTGGTGGTGTATGCAGCTCCCATACCAGCAGTAAACACAGCACTCCAACCTCCGTTGTTTGCTACCCAATCAGCTATAGTTATGGGATTTTCTCCCTCTGCACCAGGAATTATTTTTTCCTCATGGATAAACCTAAAAAATTGACAAAAAAATGATTTTGATATTTCCAGTAGCGAAGCAAAGATAACTTGAAATCATAAGTTGCTTTTGCGATTAAAAAATTATCAATGCCAATGGAGCCTCAGATCCATCTAGAAACATGAGGCTGCAGGTGGTATATTGAAATTAATTTTAAAATGATTGTCGAAAAAACATACATCAGTTTTTTAAATGATGATTTTGGGGCAAACTAAGTTAATCTAGAAGTAGTAATATATGAGCAGATCTCCCTACCAAGTGTTTTTTTGTGGATTTGATCTTGGAGGTTATGCAATGGGTTACGACGTTGGATGAATTCGCCGAGTTTATATTGTATTTCATTTGAGTGGCATTTGAGTGGCATTTAAGTGGCATTTGAGTTTTGATTATTTTTTTACTTAATTTGAACTTATAAATTTTGAATGTATGGCATTCAAGTTTTGATAATCTTGTACATAATTATATACATAATTTTAACTCATAGAGCATCTAGATTTTGAATGTATGGCATTTAAGTTTTGATAATTTTTTGTAATTCGACTCATTATATCTACATTGAATAATTACAGTAATTAAAAATGAAACAATATGTGAATATATACATTTATTGTGCAATAAGTAGGGAAAATTTCATATAATATAGCTAGAGTCAGTAAATATTAAATAATACCAAACACTACAACTTGTAATGACAGTCAATGCATAAGCTTTTACTAAAAACTATCTTGAAAACCTTCAAAACATGATCCCAAATGGAAAAAAAAATGGATAAAGTTAGATATTCATCTATTTGTTTACATCTACAAAAAAGAGGTATTTGGTGAAATATTTTTTCGATTTATTCAATTTTCATTAATTTTTTACAAAAACAAATCATCCTCTAAATGGTTAAATTTCATCTAATTGTACAAATTTACAAAAAAACAGGGTATTTGGTAAAATATTCTTTCATTTCATTAAATGTTCATTATTTTTTTGCAAAAAAGAAATCACCCTTTAAATGGTTAAATTTTATCTGTTTGTATATCTTTACAAAAAAAAACAGGGTATTTGGTAAAATATTTCCTTTATTCTATTCAATTTTCATTAATTTTTTCAATAGTTGCTTAAATATACATTGGTCACTATTTTCTTATTCTAATTGTACAAATTTACAAAAAAACAAGGTATTTGGTAAAATATTCTTTCATTTCATTAAATCTTCATTATTTTTTTTGCAAAAAAGAAATCATCCTTTAAATGGTTAAATTTTATCTGTTTGTATATCTTTACAAAAAAAACAGGCTATTTGGTAAAATATTTCCTTTATTCTATTCAATTTTCATTAATTTTTTCAATAATTGCTTAAATATAAATTATTCATTATTTTCTTATTATTAGGTGAGCAACCTATCATACAAAATTAGTTTCTTGAGTGAGGGTTTTATCCTGCATTTTCCTTTTGAATTTTTTTCAAAAATTTACCATTTTTTTCAAAAACAATCATTTATATATACAATTTCCATTATTTTTTTAAACAGAACAATTCCTATCTCTGAGAGGTTGGAGATATTGGGGTAGAAAACTTAGACATGATGATGAGAAGGCTATGGATTTTCCCGTTTAAGAACAAACCATTTTCGATGGCAATTTCAATTCGGAAAACTAAAACAATGTAATTTGTTTTTCAAAATGCAATCATCAGAAAGCTTTTGTCATGATGAGGAGGAGGCTATGGATTTACCCATTCAAGAACAAACCATTTTCGATGGCGACTTCAATTCTAAAAACGAATTAGAACTGAAGTATGTGGTACTACGTAATAATTTTTTTAAACAAGAACAAACCATTTTCGATAGCAACTTTAATTCTAAAAACTAAATCAATGTAACTTTTTTATTCTTTGTCTCCCATGAAATTGTTCAAAACGAATTAGAACTGAAGTATGTGGTATTACATGATAATTTTTTTAAAAAAACACATCAAAATCGACAAATTACTCCTCTAGATAGTTCAAGTTTACAATATTTGAGAATTAATCACAATAGAAACATTAAGCCTACTTGATAAAAAGAATTTGACTGTTAAATTTAACTAATTGATTCAATGTTATTATTTGGATCTTTTAAAAATAAACATTTCAATAAAAACATCATATTTAGTCTTTGACACACTTGAAACCATTTTCCAGTAAATTTCACCAACAATATTTCAGAAATTTTTACTAGATATTTACAAGAAAAATGAGGTATTTTGGTAAAATATTCTTTTATTACATTCCTTTTTAATTTTTTATGTTTTAAAACAGGGTTTTATTACAAAGTTTTTTTGTTTTTTCAACTTTTTAAAAATATAATCATTATAATATATAGTTTTCGATATTTTTTTAAAAAAAATAAATATATATAGAGATTTTCACTTTATATTCTTTTATTCCATTCAATTTTCAATAATTTTTTGAGTGAGGATTTTATCCTACACCTTCCTTTTAAAGTTTTTTATTTTTTTAAAAAATAATCATTGAAATATATAGTTTTCGATATTATTTTAAAAACAATGTATATATATATATATAGAGTTTTTCACTTTATATTTACAAAACTTTGGTATTTGGGAAAATATTTTTTTATTTCATTCAATTTTCAATAATTTTTTGAGTGAGAATTTTATCCTACACAATCCTTTAAATTTTTTATGTTTCAAAACAGAGCTTTATTACATTTTTTTGAACTTTTTAAAAAATAATCATTGAAATATATAGTTTTCGATATTTTTTGATTTTTTTGTACTTTTTAACTTTTTTAAAAACTGTCAAAAAATCACCAAATTACCTCTCTAAATGAATAAAATTTACAAGTAAATAATTGTAATAGAAAATACCATATCTAGTTTTTACATTCATAAAACTGTTTTATAGTAAATTTTCTGTAATACAAACTACTATAGCTTACAATATCAATGGTTACAAAGCGCTTTTCTTGAACAATATCTTCCTCGATATTCTTCTGGTATATTATTAGACCCAGGGAGGAACTCTTGTATTCCGTATTCTCTGTGATCCAATAATTGACTAAAATACAAAAGTTATTCATTATATAAATAAATTTTACCGAATTTAAATTTTACTCTTAGCTACATTAGATAGTTTACATTATATATAACAGGAAAATAACTCACTGAGTTACATCATTCAGCTCAATATTTCTTAGGGAAAGTTCTTTACTCTGTTTTCTTTTTACGATATAATGGACTAAGATAAAAAATCATGTATTAGTATAGTATGATTAGAATTAATGTAAAATAAATATAAACTTTTGTTATTTTTTCAACTTCTATGTAAAAGAAATACACTGATTACACACGAAAAAGTCCTTTTTTTCATTTGGATTTGGAATGTATAAATATATATATATATATATAATTTTAAAAATGTTTTACAACAAACACTCATGAATAAGCCATTTATGTGATAAAACGTGTTATTTACGTAAAAAATTAAGCATTTTTGTAAAATAATTATAACCTTTTGTGATTTTTTTTCCACTTCTAGCTAAAAAAATACACTGATTACACAAAAAAACCCTTTTTTTTAATCCAAAATATATATAATTTAAAAATGTTTTACAAAAAATGTTTATGAATTGATCATTTATGTGAAAAACTAAACATTTTTGTAAAATAATTATAACCTTTTGTTATTTTTTAAACTTTTATGTAAAAAAAATACACTGATTGCACAAAAAAGTCCTTTTTTAATCCGAAATAGATATAATTTAAAAATGTTTTACAAAAAATGTTTATGAATTGATCATTTATGTGAAAAACTAAACATTTTTGTAAAATAATTATAACCTTTTGTTATTTTTTAAACTTTTATGTAAAAAAAATACACTGATTGCACAAAAAAGTCCTTTTTTTAATCCGAAATAGATATAATTTAAACATGTTTTACAAAAAATGTTTATGAATTGATCATTTATGTGAAAAACTAAGCATTTTTGTAAAATAATTATAACCTTTTGTTATTTTTTAAACTTTTATGTAAAAAAAAATACACTGATTGCACAAAAAAATCCTTTTTTTAATCCGAAATAGATATAATTTAAAAATGTTTTACAAAAAATGTTTATGAATTGATCATTTATGTGAAAAACTAAACATTTTTGCAAAATAATTATAACCTTTTGTTATTTTTTAAACTTTTATGTAAAAAAATACACTGATTACACAAAAAAGTCCTTTTTTTAATCCGAAATATATATAATTTAAAAATGTTTTACAAAAAAAGGTTATGAGTTGATCATTTATGTGAAAAATTGAACATTTTTGTAAAATATTTATCACCTTTTGTTATTTTTCCAACTTTTATGTAAAAAAATACACTGATGACACAACAAAATCCTTTTTTAATTCGAAATATATATATATAACTTAAAAATGTTTTACAAAAATGTTCACAAATTTATCATTTTAAGGGGTTTTTCATTGTAAGAATACACAAAATTTTCACAAATCAACTTTTTAAAATTATGGTAAAAATTAATAAAACTTACCTATAGTGATATGAATCCCTTGAGTTATAGATTAGCTTCTCGAGAGTTTGTTCTCCACAGTCTTCTTTTTCAGCATCATCGAAGTGGTTGAGAAAATCCTCAGATTTTGGATTATCAGCCAGTTCCGAGGCTTGGACGAAGGCTTGATGAGCTGCGAGTACACTGATGTTGTAGAAAATTGAATTGTCTGCGTTTCGACTCAGACCCTTGAACAAAATCACTCCAAATCTCTCCGATGTCACAGCAGAAGCTATTTGATGAGGAATGCGCATATCTCCGATCAGTAATTCTTCATCTACAACACTTCTGTATTGAACTAGAAGAGTCTCTTCATTTCCATTCCATCGCCTGTCAGACTTTGTTATAACTTCAGGGTTTTGGAAACATATGACACTATCTGTTGGGAAATCCTGAAGATTAGCTACCTCGAAATAAGCATTGATTTGTCGCATACTTTTTTCTGGTAATACATCAAACACATTCTTACACCTCAAAGTAGTTCCTGTTTCTGTAGCAGCACGAAAAATTGCTTTTCCAGTCTTTTCAACACCCATGTAGATCAAAACCAGTGGTCTTATTTGCGAAGCTTCATTGACAAGTAATCCTGCTGCTAATGGAATAGTGCTCTTCACTCTAACTACCTTTCCATCCTTTTTATAGTTGTATATGATGGTGCAGTTCGTTTTATCATGGAGCTCAACGGTTAACACCTGCATAACTGTAGGTGTTGGTAAATCTTCAACTTTGACTATGTTTTCAATGTTTCTTCTGGAAGCTGGAGATAGAGTACTTAACAGAGAGGCGCTTTTGATGATGAGAGTTGCCAGAGTATTCAGACTGGCGCTTTGAAAGGGAATCATAGTGCGTTGAAGAAGTACATTGTCATCAATCACCTTATCTTGTGAAGGTTTTGGTTCTTTATTCTTCAGTTGTTTTGTATTGACTTGTGTCGACATTCTAAAAGATAAAGTAAAAATCCATGTTATGATTTCTTTTTCAAACCAATTTGAAGATATATATACATATATATATATTTACTCAATATCATATCGCTGTTAGTAACTAAATCGATAAAAATTAAATTTATACTCAGTCAAGTTGACTTACCTCCAAACAGAAAAGTCCTTCTAGCAGTTGTAGTAGATGATGTTGTAGTAGATCTTGCTCCTTCAGTTGCTAATGTCGAAGTGACTGCTTTCTGTGTAAAAACAGTGCTTCTTATATAGCTGAAATCATGCCATTTATCATAAGGTTAAATTAATGAAACATTGTTTTTACGGAAGAACACCAATGCTTTCGCGGGAATAAATAATTTATTTTCACGCGAATACAAACCAATGCTTTCGCGGGAATAAACATTTTATTTTCACGCGAATGGAAACTGTTGCTTTCGCGGGAATGAATACTTTATTTTCAGGCGAATACAAACCAATGCTTTCGCGGGAATAAACATTTAATTTTCACGCGAATGGAAACTGTTGCTTTCGCGGGAATGAATACTTCATTTTCACGCGAATACAAACCCATGCTTTCGCGGGAATAAACATTTAATTTTCACGCGAATGGAAACTGTTGCTTTCGCGGGAATGAATACTTTATTTTTACACGAATACAAACCAATGCTTTCGCGGGAATAAACATTTTATTTTCACGCAAATGGAAACTGTTGCTTTCGCGGGAATGAATACTTTATTTTCACGCGAATACAAACCAATGCTTTCGCGGGAATAAACATTTAATTTTCACGCGAATGGAAACTGTTGCTTTCGCGGGAATGAATACTTTATTTTCACGCGAATACAAACCAATGCTTTCGCGGGAATAAACATTTTATTTTCACGCGAATGGAAACTGTTGCTTTCGCGGGAATGAATACTTTATTTTCACGCGAATACAAACCAATGCTTTCGCGGGAATAAACATTTAATTTTCACGCGAATGGAAACTGTTGCTTTCGCGGGAATGAATACTTTATTTTCACGCGAATACAAACCAATGCTTTCGCGGGAATAAACATTTAATTTTCACGCGAATGGAAACTGTTGCTTTCGCAAGAATAAACATTTTTTTTTCAGGCGAATAAAAACCAATGCTTTCGCGGGAATAAATAATTTATTTTCACGCGAATGGAACCCGTTGCTTTCGCGGGAATAAACAATTTATTTTCACGCGAATACAAACCAATGCTTTCGCGGGAATAAAAGATTTATTTTCACACATTCACCTATATAAGAGACAACGGTTTCAGACAGAAAGCATCCAGTTCAACAACAGTGAGCAAAGGAGCAACATCTATCTACTACATCTTCCATTGCAACTACTAAGAGTTCTCTCTTCATAAAGGTAAAACTTAAATTCAAATATTTCCGCTAGCTAACACAACTATCTGAAGGCTTTATGACATATCTATCTTTCAATTGGTTATAAAGAATTGAACCAATTTTTTCTGTTTTTTCAGAATGAATACTCAAGTCATAGAAAGTCAACCATTGTATCTAAAGTCGGAATCTCAGCCTGATGAAAAGGTAAGAATTAATAAAAAATACTATTTAACACCTGTTGAAAACCTTTAATTATTTTAGTTATCTAATTATCGCTTGTATTTTAGAACAATGCAACAACAAATCCAATCTACTTAAAGGACTTCCTTCCAGAAATGTATCATAACTATGTGATAAATAATGATGTTGTTGAAGAAAAAGCTGTAGAACGTTTGACATTTCAAGTTATAATATTCTGTATAACTCAACACATGATGAGTATGGGGATGTGTTGTAAGAAACGTGATATATCTACAGAACGTTTTGATGACATTATAAAAAACGGTTTCGAAATCGTTTTGTCAATGGTGGAAGTCGTTAATATTAATAATTTTTTAAAAGAAATATGAAGAAGTGCTTGGAATCAAATAGTTTTCAAAAAATTATACAACATGACGTGGAACAAAAAAACTTTTTATAAATTCAGAAAGCATATTTATAATTATGTCCAAATAGATAAAGCTCTATCCTCTTCTGTAGGTATTTTAGAACTAATGTTAGAAGCGTTTCATACATATTTATGAAAAATTTTTAGTTGTTTTTTATTATTTTACAATATTTTGTTCAAACTATTATATTTTATTTCTTACCAATTGAGATGTTAAAAGCGGTATGATATTAAGTAAATACATATATATATATATATTTGAATGCATCCTTTGTTGTCTGTCTCCACATCCCAATAGTTTAATAAGCACATTGTCAATCTACCATAACTCTATGATCTTAACTGCTTTTGGCATAAATACATATATATATATATAAGACACTCTAAGTAATAAATACACTCTTAGCCACTCATGCAAATATTACCCTTTTATTTTTAGAATGTTATGGATGCTCTTTCTGAAGAGCTCCTTCGCACAGATCCATATCCAACAGAAAATAAAATGAAAAACGGCAAAACAACTCCTAAGAGAAGGAAAACTGCTCCAAAAAAGCGAATAGTAAGGAAACGAAAACAAATAGTGAGAAAACAAACTACTTCCGTTGATAAGCAAACAATGGAGAGTGCAGCTATAACTCATTTAACAGTTGAATGTCTCAACGAAAGGAGAGCTAGGGAATTAGAAAAGTCGAAAGGTTCTCAAGTGATTGACTCACCAAAAGTTCCGATTTGCAAAACATTTGAAGATCTTCCTATCCCAAGCATTATGCGAGTGACTGGTGTGATACATCCATCAAGTAAGGAGAAGTGTAGATATTCTCAAGTACACTACCATGATCCTTCAGATATAAATGAACTCGAACCCAAAATACTCCTCTGTCCAGTTGAAATAGCTAAAAACTTCAACTGTGATAATTACCCCCCTCCGTTTAACGTTGTATATTTGGGTAGAAAGGGAAAACCAAAAAATAAAAGCGTTCTTTGGTATGATGTCAGACGTGTTACCAGACATCCTCTAAGCAAAAAGAAAGCTGAAGAGGAATCACTATATTTTAGTACATTGACTAAAGGTCAGCTCAAATGCTTCTTGAACATCAACACCCTCAATAGTTTTCAACCCGGCGCTATTTTTCCTTACCAAGATGTTGTTGATAGATTCGTTCCTCATCGATTTAAAGGAGGGCAGTCGAATGTAATTTGTATCCGTTATAGCATTGAACAATGTGGAGAAACGCTGTTGAAGACGCTTGCCATACCAGAAAAATATGCTTCAGAAGCTAACAAATATACTCCAGGTGTGATGATCTACAGAGGAAAAACAACCCACGGAAAATTTAAGACAGAATACGATCTTTCATTTTGCTCTCCATACTGTCTCGGTCGAATGTATTGGAAACAATATTGTGATCAAGCAAAGCACAACAAAACAATATTAGAAATTGATGATGATGATGAACTTGAAGATTTTCTACGTGGAGACTTTGATGATTTTGAGACAGGATATGTTGCTGAAAAAAAATGATGAGTGTTTTAGCGATGGATAGTCTCTAATTCAAAAAACAAGTTGGACAATGTGACTTGGTGAGCTATTTCCCTTTTCTATATAATGTAAACTATCCAATGTAACTAAAGCTATAATTCAATTTCATGTAATTATTTTAAATTTTTGTTTAATCATTCTATACTAATACATAACTTTTTATTTTAGTTCATTACGAATTCAAAAGCACATAAAACAGAAGTCTCCCTTCTTAAGATATAACATCACTACATCAAAGACATCATTGTAAAAAAAGACTATGTATTAATTGTTATTACTTAGTATTTACTGACTCTAGCTATATTATATGGAGAGATTTTCCCTACTTATTACACAATAAATGTATATATTCACATATTGTTTCATTTTTAATCACTGTATTTATTCAATGTAGATATATCTCCTCTCTCTCAAGATATCATATGAGTCGGAATTACAGAAAATTATCAAACCTTAAATGCCTTACATTCAAAATCTAGATACCCTATGAGTTATAATTATGTATACAGTTATGTAATAATTATCATAACCTAAATGCCATACATTCAAAATTTAGATACCATATAAGTTCAAATTAAGTAAAAAAATTATCAAAACTCAGATGCCACTTAAATGCCACTCAAATGCCACTCAAATACCCCTCAAATACCCCTCAAGTAAAATACAATATAAACTCGGCGAATTCATCCAACGCCGTAACCCATTGTCTCAACTCCAAGGTCAAATCCACAAAAAACACTTGGTAGGGAGATCTGCTCATATATTACTACTTCTAGATTACATTTTCTTAAAACGTAACAATGAAAAATTGGACATCACTGAATTTTTTCAAGTAAGACATAAAAATAATAATAACTACTGCTAAAAATAGAAATGATTGATGTTTTTTTTTGTTTTTGTAGTAATTGCTCATTTCACTTTCTATTTTTCAATCGAGCACGCATTTGTCTTAAAAAACTTTTTATCATTGTAATATGTTTTACCTGTCATATAAAATAGTGATAGTGATTAAAAGTATTGAGACTATCGTAAGTCAGTCCAGGTAACTAAACACTAGGATTTCTAACTTTAAAAGAAAACTTTTAATTTCAGTTTATTCTATCCTCCTCCACAGATTGCAACAGACAACTTCAAAGCCTTTTAGGAACTTTGTTTTAAAATTGGAGTTGTCTTCTCGTAAATGTTCGCTGTTCATAATAAAGTACCATTGTTCCATGCAGCAAATGCAAAAAAAACAACACAGCTAATGAGTCTGTACCATGCAGTTTTGCAACTATGTTATGTAACATGTTACCACCAATGTCCTCAGTCCAGGCTGAAGTTTTTTTGAAGGGTGCATTTTCAAAGTGACGCATGCTACTAAATTGTAATATACCAGGTTGGGCCAAGATAGTAAATAATACTAGTTCATTGCAGTGAGAGTGCCATGTGATTGGCTGGTTGTGCTCATAAATAAACAGTCTGTCAGCGATCAGTTATTGCATAATTCCATACTTGTTGAACTCATTGATGTTGTGGTTTGTATTCCATTAATGTGAATATGGTAGGCTGTTACACCAGAGTATAAAACTCAGTGACGAGTGGTTAGCGGCTGGTGCTTACACAAATAAGTATGCATGATGCAAAAAAGTTCAGCCTGGGGTGAGGACATTGCTAGTAACATGATACATAACACATGGAGGTACGTGTGGTCTAGTGGTTAAAGTGCTTGCACTTCAATCCAGGATCTGGGGTTCAATTCCCAGCACGGTTATCTGTGAGCGAGATAGTTGGCTTCCTATATGCTCTGCCTGGTCGGATATGGGCATAAAAATAACTGGGTCTCTAGTTTTATTGCACTCTCCATAATAACTATGGAGTCATGCTAGTAAAAGATCCCTCCTCTGCTTTATCGGAATAGTAGCCGGTGTAATGACGGGCATAAGTATAGGGTGCTGCTCACACAAGCTCCACTTATGAGACCCATCTTTAGGGGTTACCCACGAGGCACAGCTCAAACAAACAAACATAGTTGCAGCACTACAATGTACGCGCTCATTAACTGTGCTGTTTTTTGTATTTTCTGCAACGCTCAATGGTACTTTATATCAAAAGTGTACCCTTGCACGAGAGAACTACTCCTGGTTTTTGCATATTTTCAAAGGCTTGGAAGTCGTCTATTGAAGTGCGAAATACTAAAAACTATTATTTGAACTTTGATTATTCAATAATTAGATCACATACCTGACCATAAACCTGATGTAAACACTCATATCTCTGGCGAAACGTTCCCCACACAGATACTTGGCAAACTCATATCCAAACGCCTGGAATGTGGTGATTGTATGAATGTCGACATCGTTATCAAACAACCTGGGATAAATATGGAAGCAGTGTATGGAACTGCCGTTACATGTCTCAAGTAAAATTCCAGTATCACAGTGTGAATAAAATCCAAGTAAAGCCATTTTCCTTAACTAAGGAATTGAGTTCACGTTCTCAATAATATGCCTAGTTTGTTGAATTTTTCACAATTCGATTTCGGTAAAAAAGTATAAATATTACTACCCAATTTTTTTAAACCACCACCTCGTGGCATACTAGAACCAAAAGGATTTTTAATCATTCAGGTTTAAAACAATTGAGAGGAAAATCAACCTCCGTTATTTGTTTTTGGAATTTTAACAAACTTTTTATGAGCTAAGTAAATAGATGATAATTCATAATAATAAGTTGATAAAAATTGATATCAGTGTATTAATACAATACCTACATGTTCATTACATGCCAGATGAAATCAGTTTACTAGCTCACGTGTTCAAGTGATGTTAAAAGTAAAAAACAAACATTCCAAGTAATATCACAATCCCGTTGGATTATACAATGAGGACAACGAAAACTTTTGCTTATGTGAGTTTCCTCAATACAAAAATAATTTTACCTGTCATCAGTTGGTTTTGGGGAAACCCATCTTTCCAGTCAAAGATGATGCCAAAGGTAGCTTTCACGTTAAGTGATTATGGAGAGATGTTTTTTGATAGAACTCCTATAGTTAGCCGTGATATATCATTAGCAAGACTATCAAAATAGTTGTTAACTATTGATACTTTTGTAGCATTATCATGTTTTTATTAGACTTGTCCTATAATTATATTTATTTTTTCTTACCCTTTAACTATTGCTTTGAATGGCTCATACATCTGGGATATGTCCATTCTTTTCCAAATGTTCTGTTCTCTAACTCTTTCCTGTATCTCTTGTTTAACGTCTTTTCTCAGATTGTCACTCATTTTTTGGAGCTTGAGGCCAAGATTGTAATACTCTCTAGTAGGGCTGTCAAAGATTAAGAATTTTTAATCTTAATCTTATTCTTAATCTTTTTGATTAATCTTAAATTAATCTTATTTTTTAATCTTATGTATTCATGTGATGTAAATGCAATGATGCGGCAGTAAAATCATTATCCATCTACCAGCATACTTGTAGAATGAGATTAGCAAACCTCAATTCAAACTCGATATGTATATAGGTATTTGTGTATGTAAGCAACTGTGCACGAAACTTTTATTGAATGCAGAACTGAAAAGGAAGGAAACAAACTAAAACATAGTTGCGATTTAAAAATTTGATATTTACAGTACATGTTCAGGCAGGTACAAAGTGTAGGCACACAAGATTGAAAGAAAATAAGATTGTCGGATACACAAGTTAACGGAAACTTGAATATCGAATGTGAACAAAGAAAATACTTTTATCTTTGGCTTATATTAATATAACATAGAAAACTATTATTTTTTATTTTTTCACAAAACCTGCTACTCTCCAAAACCTTTATGAGGAAAAAAGAGCAAAACCTCGGATATACCAGGATAAATAATAAAAACATCACAATTGAACTTTCTTTAGGTATTTTTGATAACCTGATTAATTGATCGTGATATATTTTGGCGGTGTAGCTCAATAGTTTATAGATAAATAAATAGCTTTGATTAGAGTAATAAATAACTAAAACCGCGAAATCTAGTAACAAATAATTGTGTATCGTTGTTATTCAACATTATTGTTATAATTAATAGATACTACACTAGCAGCAATGATATGCTCAGTAAGTTTCAATTTTTTAAATATTAATTATATTATGTTATCAATTGTAGTTTGTGCTGAATAATAACAACAATAACAATAAAAACAACAGTTTAATAAGAAAAGTTAAATTGCTTATTATTAGAATGAATAAAGACAGTAATATGAAAATTGCTTTAGAGTATAAACCATATTATATCGTATTACATGTTATTATTGTATAAGATATTATGTTAAATTTCTGAGCATAAAACTTCCCATTGGATGGAGGATAATTAGGTTGATTGATAGATTGATCGTAGCAAAATGTGTACCAAAGGAATGATGTCAATATGAATCCCTAAAATAAAACAGATCCCAAAGCTAATCTAGTTTAGAATCATGACAACATTCAGGGTATCTCCATTTCACTCCAATCGACAGAAAAATAATAGCCTAAGAACTAGTGATAGTTTCCTCGTTTTGCAACAAAACTTACCTACAAACGTCTTGATTGGACATTTTCATGATTTTTCTTCTAGATAACATGATTGAAATTTAGTGACATAGGTAAGATTATGTGACGAAACACTCAAAAATGCATTTCCCTCTTCATGTAGACAAACTGATAGATGTGTTCAACATAATAAACAGTATTATAGTGACGTAACTGGGGTTTCTTTTTATCAGATTAATTGAGTCATAAAAGGTTAATCTTTTTGATCTTGAAAATCAATTAATCTGGTTAATTTTTAAAATAACTCGATTAATTGACAGCCTTACTCTCTAGTAAAATGAAAAAAGGAGTTGACAGATTTGTGTTATTAATAGCTTATGTTTTATTAGCTTAATCACAGCATATCTAACACAAACTCTAAAGTAAAAAACAATATCAGAATTTGCAAGTACAAACTCACAATTATACCTAGCTACACTTTGTGTCAAATTATCACATTTGTACTCAAGGTTTTTAACTTTCCACTACAAACAGCCTTGAAATATTTTTGTATTAGTAGACATGATGAAAACGCAAATGAAGAACTTACTGAAGTTGCTGGGCGCGCCGTTTGGGAAGCTGATGGGAAACATGTTGCGATGAGAGAGGGGGCAGTTGAATGATGTCTTGATCATCTTTGGTCCCAGCTTCCTGTTTGGTGTAATCGTCTTGGTAAGCTTCTATGGCAAACTTCGCAACGACCCATTCTGTCTGCTCTTCAAACTGGATACCATCAACTTCATCAATGTTGGCAGCAGTATTGGGTTCTACAAAGTTACCCCATAATCACTGGGGTGCACACTAAGGCCCATTTGATGGGCTAGGTAACACATGGCAATAGCGGACAAGGTTTGATGACTGATTAAAACTTTTCTCTCAGCAATCGCTGTGGATCATTCCATGGTGAAACCAGCATAAGCAAACCCTAGCTTAGCAGCAATCTATCTATCATGTGATCATATATACATACGGGGGAGTTCCACTTCCATAGCGGTTGGTTGATACAGCTCTGGAAACTTCCTCTGGTTAGATTGTCTCTGTAAGAGAAGAATATCATTCAAACAAAACAGCGCTCTCAGCATTAATATTTTGTACCCAGTATGGCCAAATCATGTATTACACACTCTCCAACAATACTAGGAACTTGAGAGCACTTGGTTACTACAGCAGTGCTATTGATTACTAGCTGCCACACTAGCCAGTTTGTGAATTGTGGGCTATCAATTGTCACATGCAGCCCACATCGGTAATGGGGCAAAACAGTTTCCTTTAATCTATAGCATCATGGAAAATCCCAATTTTATGGTCGTACTCAGGGTAGTATATATAACTATACAGCTCTGGTTACACAATTATGAGTCTACCTGATGAATAATGCAGTGCCAAGAAATAAATGAGGTGGTTATACCAGCAGCCCAAAGGCTTAACAGCCTTAGCTCAATGAATCGACAGAAAAACACAAACATTGCAGTAATGATTTAGCAAAGGTGTTTTCTTTGGCATGAAGCTTGGTAATTCACACCTGAAGGCAGTGCCAAACCAAAAGTAAACTTTTAAAGTGAAACAACTATCGCTGGGCGGACGAGCAAATCAAGGGAGCAACAAACCTGGAAAGTTGAAAGAGTTGTACATCATCCCAATTTTACCAAAACTTGATCAGTAAAATGACACGAGCTATAGCAACGGCAAACATGATAAATAAGTTATTTTTTCATGGAAACAAAAGCTTACAAACTTCCTAGTATCTGCAGTTAAATTATTAGTTAGCGGCAGCAATCAGATGTAGGCAGCAATGTCATTTTATTGGATGCGATTTTTCCGAGTGTTAGCATAATCATTCTTTCAATGCCTGAACAACAACTAATACTACTAACCCAAATATTGTACGTATGTTAGTAGTTAACCTTCTTGAGTTTTTGTTGGTCTTCTTTTCGCGTTCTTCCTTAGGAAATGAAGGGTGTGTAGTAGTTCAGCTTCAGTTACTTCCCTGACTATCAGTGGTCGTGAGTCAAGCTTCAATACCTTCGTTGGAAGTTGTTACTAGTTCTTCATCTAATTTAATAATGAGGGGAGACTACTTATCTGCTATTACTTATATTATCTACTGCGGGACAATACACGACATCCCACTATTGTGCGTCATTGTAAAACTCAAGAGCACGAAACTACATGATTAGAGAGGCTAGTCATTGTTTTATAGAAAGCTTTTTATTTACAAAAACTTGTGCTATTGCTTCCCCGTAGAAGATGCCTTTTTAAGAAAAAATAAAGTGTACGATAAAAAAATTGCTTTTTTCTTTAACGCTGTATAATGCAGTGTATTTGGGGAAATTGTACATTATTTGTAAAGTAAGGAAAAAAGTATCAGCTTCTAAAACTTAGTTCAAAAGTTAATTGCGATTGTTTCAAGTTTCAGAATTATTATCATGGACAGAGGAGAGCTTCATAAATACAAGCTTACATTTTGTAAGTCATATTTAGCTGTGTTTTTGTAAAAGTTATATAATACTAGCCTGTGTTTATAGGAAGCAGTCTGCATAAATAACTAGCAAGCACACACAGACTTTAGGAACCCTGCTAACTAACTAATCCTGCTCAACATTTTTCTGGATGCCGTTTCTGCTTTAAAGAATGCACAACTCCTAAACAACAAGCCAGTCTATATATAAATGGAAATGATACTATCGCACTTACATGTTGCTGGTTTCACTGAGACCAACACAACTAGGAAAAGTTGAGCTGCTGCTACTACAGCTCTATTTCTAGACCAAGACTGCAAACTATTAGGTATGTCAATCAATTGTCCTATCCAGCAAAGAATAACAGAGTCACCAGACGCTCTTACTAAGAGTCATTCTTGCATCAATATGACAGCTGTTAATTGTTCAATCCGATTAATTATTGTGCCTTAATAATTCTATTGTTGTAGACGTATTTTATCTCACATCAGTCCAACCTCCAGCATCACAATATGTTGGTGGTTCATTCATTTTTTATTCCTGCAGCAAATAACTATTTTTCATCAATTTCTGCTTCCTACATTGAACATGCCTTTATCCAGAGCCAACTAGATTAAGAGGGGACAACTCCTTGTTTTAATTTTGAAAAGAAAAGACAAAAGTTTAGTTGTAAATCACTTCGTGGAAGGTAATATGTTGACAAAGTTGTAGGGAATGGTTAGCGTGTTAAAAAGAGTTGGTGGTATTTACTCGACTTGCCTACAGGGAATGAATATATTTAACTAGTAAAAAGTGATAACTGTAGCTTGCACAATTTCTCTACTTATCGGTTTATAGACTGTGTTCATAATTGTTAACAGCAGCTATGGTCGGAGAACGTTGTAAAAAAGGGAAACGTAAAATAAAGGGAGTGTTAGGGTCATGTGGTTGGGATGAGATGATGGGAAAGTGCCGCAAATTGAGGGGCAACTCCTGCTTTTACTGCGACACAAGAGCAGACAGCCCTTGTTTGTATGTAAACAATGGTCTAGTTTTATAAATTACTCCGGAGTTTGAAACAGTTTGTAAATAGAAAGATGGGTTAGGTCAAAGTTTATAAAACATGGCACAGTGAACAGTGGCATACACAGAGGAGCAAAGAATACTGTTGGTTGGATGTTTTTGTGAAACTGCATTTGTTATTTGTCATGATTAGTCACTGTAAAGAGCTACAAGATAAACTTCTATCCCCCCGCCCCCTCCCCTCACTTCACTTCGTTACATAACCTTCAAAAATAGCAGGAATCATGTCTAGCCCCTATGACCAATGGTGACGTTTATTTCCAAGCAGTTCATTTAGATTTTGGATGGAAAAGAGGAAATAACTCCATTTAGATTTTATTATTAGAGATTTATTTATGGTAGTTTTTAGTATTAGGCAGTTATCAAAACAGTTGAAGCAATATTATAGTATTATTTGGCTACACATAATATGCTGATATGTATTGTTATGGAAAATATGACGTCTGTGTGAGATGACAATTTCGGGACAGCAGTTAATTAATTAATCAGTTTATACAATAGATATCACAGTCATGTGCAATATTAGTATTATTATAAATAAAATGACCATTCTGACAATACGAAATCAAATTTATTTTGTTTAGTACCAAAAAAAAATATAGTAGTAATATAAATTAATTGATACTAATTATATTTATGGAGTTATTTGCTCTATGTCATCCAAAACCTAAATGAACCGCTTGGAAATAATTGTCACCATGACCAATTGTCATCATAAATTGTTACAATTTACTATTCCACTCTACTTGAGTTTCTTCTATGACTGGTTACAATACAAGTCCGCAATCCATCATGTAGTTTTATAATTGGTTTATAGTTGAAAAGAAGATACATGTGACTTTTACAAAAATCATGACTTATTTACACACATTTGTCAGCTTTGGAACAATTTCGTTCGAGTTGAAAATGAGACACTGTGTACTTTTTATATACTTTTAAATGAAGTTGTCTTGTTTTCGTGGTGCACACACCAATCAGGGTGAGAACAGGTATTGTGCCAATGTATTTCTTTCAAAATATATATATAAATTTAAAATGGACAACTAATCAAAAAACATGATGATAATACGGTATTCATAAACAATCAAAATAAATTACAAAAGCATTCTATTTACAAAGCAGTATTAAAAAAAGTTAAAACGGACTCAGCATATGTCGTAATAGAAAAAAAATTATTATCTTTTAATATTCAATTCTCAACGATCACAAAAAATGACATAAAAGCATACTATTATCAAGTTTACATACATTATAATTATCATTAAATAATTAATAAGATTTCATAAATTTATAATTTTTACAGAAAATCTCTTTTAGAAATTATTTAATACATTACGATTGCAAATGTACAAATTTGAGTAAGTGGTCTGAGCTTGACACTTTTCATGTATTCAATGAGCACCTGAGCAAATGTTTGGCAGATTTTTTCTTAAAATTTGGTTTTGATAAACAAGATTATTCAACAATTTTACTCAAGTAAAGCAAGTTTACATAAATTTCTTGCCCAGCAGCATCACAGTCAGCATCACAGCATTAGCAACGACAACAAATTTCCAGGTGATGATTGGTTTGGAAGCCACTTGACATACGGTGGCGTATGCAGCTCCCATTCCAGCAGTAAACACAGCAATCCAACCTCCTTTGTTTGCTATCCAATCAGCTATAGTTATGGGATCTTCTCCCTCTGCACCAGGAATTACTTTCTCCTTATGGATGAACCTAAAAGTTCCACCAGCATACAATTTATTTTTGCAGTTAAGTAATGCAGTGAGTTTAGCATAGGAGCTTCAAACTTATTAGAAATATTGAGAAAAATTAATGTAACTGCTGCAGGTTATACCACACGAGTACGTATTATAAAATAATAAATTTGATACTTACTTGACCATAAACTTGATGTACAACCTTAAATCGTTAGCCAATCGTTCTCCACACAAAAACTTTGCCAGCTCATATCCGAACAACTGGAACGTAGTGATTGTATGGATGTCAACTTTGTCATCAAACAGGCTAAAAGAGAAATAAGTAACTTATTAGTTAAGGTAATATCATTCTATTAGCAAAAGTGACTAGTCACTTGAATAAACGAGATGACTGCATGACATAAGAATAATTCGATGAAATCAAATAAAAACAAGATCAAAGTCTGGTTAAAAGAGTTTTCAATTAAGGAAATGATTTCGATTGTAGCTGACTTCAATTTACATTCATAAAAATGTGATTTGGTTTATTGTTTGGAAACTATTTAAATAACCAATAAATCTCCACTTTGGATTAGCTAAACAAACTTCCATAAACTTCTGTATAAAATAATAACACAGGCATGTTTATTAAGTGTCGCATCAAGTTGATTTATTAGCTTAAAATTGTGTTTCAATCAAAACAGAATGAATAAAATAAAACTTGAGAAAAATAATATTTTATAAAAAGTCTTGTTGAATTTGAATGCTGATAACAATTTTTTACGTTAATGTAAGTATTACAGAAATTCCCCTGAAAAAAAATGGTTTTACCTGGTTTTTATCTGCTTTGGGGAAACCATCATGCCATTCAAAGTCAGTTTTCAAGGGGAAGTAATTACGCAAGCAAGCTTGTTAGTCTCAATAAACCATCCGCAAAGCTGTCAAAATATTATTTCTAAATTTAAATACTCTTTAAAATATCCCATAAATGATATTCTAATAATAAATATTTGTTTCTTACCCTTTAACTACCGCTTTGAATGGCTCATACATCTGGGATATGTCCACTTTTTTCCAAATATTTTTTTCTCTAGCTTTCTCTCGGATAGTTTTTTTAACGTTCATTCTTAAATTATCAGCTACTTGTTGCATCTGGTAGCCAAGTTCACTACAGACTCTGAAAACATCAAATGGTAAGTTTATAAGTTTTGGGTATTGAAATGCCTTCTTCCATTTGATCAACTGAACCTGAAAAAAGGCTTACAAATAAATAACATATATACGGGTTGTAAAAACACATGTCTCCGGCGTACTAAATATTCGGTTAGATTATTGTTTTCTTATGCAATGATGTTTGAGCAATCTAAAAACCTCAAACTTACAAGTACTATCTGACATGAAAACACATGATAAAAAAGGCAGATGAAGAACTTACTGAAGTTGCTCATCATGCTGATGGGCAAACTGATGGGAAAGTTGTTGTGAAGAGAGAGGGGGCAGTTGAATGATGTCTTGGTCATCATTGGTCCCAGCTTCCTGTTTGGTGTAATCTTCTTGGTAAGCTTCTATTGTAAATCTTGTAATGACGCATTCTGTCTGCTGCTCAAACTGGGTACCATCAACTACATCAAAGTTGGCAGCAGCATGGGGTTCTACAAAGGTACATTATTCATTGGGGTGCACACTAAGGTCTATTTGATGGGCTAGGTAACACATGGCAATAGTAGATAAGGTTTGATGACTCATTAAAACTTTTCTCTCAGCAATCGCTGTGGATCATTCCATGGTGAAACCAGCATAAGCAAGCCCTAGCTTAGCAGCAATCTATCTATCATGTGATCATATATACATACGGCGGAGTTCCACTTCCATAGTGATTGGTTGATACAGCCCTGGAAATTTCCTCTGGTTAGATTGTCTCTGTAGGAGAAGAATAAAATATATTGATCAAAATGTACTAGCAGGGCATCCAAATTTAAGATTTTGTACCCATTATGGCCAAATCATTTATTACATCACACTGAATTGGTGAAGAATTAAAATAAATTACTAGGAATTACACACACTGTACTAATAATACCTCGGGAATACTTGATTACTTGGTTACCACAGCACTGCTATTGATTATTGTCATGTCAAGTACAGCTCATATCAATCCTGGGGTAAACCAGTTTCCATCAATTTATCGCATCATGGAAAATCCAAAATTTATCAATAACGCTATCATGAGCCTACCTGATGAATAATCCAGTACCAAGGACACTCGCTGCTTAAGCAAGTGGTTCGCAAGCTTAGCAGCCTTACTTTGATGGCTTGAAAGAAAAATACAAACAGTTAAGTAATGAGTGCCCTATTGTCTTTTCTTTGGTATGAAGCTTGATAGCTCATATCTAAGGGTAGCACCAAACAAAGAGTAAACCTTTAAAACAAAAAGGACAAGCATCGAAGGGCTTCGGAAACTAACGGGAAACTTGAAAATGTAGTCAAAAAGAATCGCATATGATGCCATTCAAATAAAAAATTTGTTCAGTAACATGACACCAGCTGTAATGCAGGCAAGCATCAATATATATGTTTATCTTCCATTAAAATGAAAGCTTAAAACTTTCCAGCATTAGCAGCTAAATTACTAACGAACACTCTGGTAGCGTTTGTGGGCAGTGGGGTCATCTTTCTGTGTGAATTTGTCTCGATTGTTAGCACCATCAGTCTCTCAATAAACAACAACGAGTAATACCGCTACTAGCCCAAAAGCTTTATGTCCATTACTTACCTGTTTCAGCTTCTGTTTGTCTTGTTCCTACCTTTCTTCCTGACGAATTGAAGGATTAGCAGGTAAGCTTTGACTGTCTATTAGCTGCTATGTGGTGAGTCACGTTTCACTACTTTTGTTGAAATACCGTCGCTACTAGCTCTTTGTGCGATGTAATAATAAGCCAAGTCGAATCAACTGCTTGTATTTATACTGCCTATTGTGGGACAACCTATGAAATCCCACTATATCGCGTCATTGTAAAATTCAAAGCAGGAGATTACATGGTTAGAGAGGCCATTCATTGCACCCGATAACTAAATCTTTTCTTCCTAAAACAATGGCCATGATAGACAAAGTTTCCGAAATTCTATGGCAATCCCTTTGACTCTGGGACTGATCCATTACACGATGACAAATGGAACACTGTGGGCTTATACATAGCCATATTGTGGTAGATTTCAGTGCACTCTAGTAGTAAACAGGTAGTTTACACTAGAAACCTTGCGAAGCAATGCGCTAGACTTCTGCCCACAGCATTTGGTTAATAGCTGTTGGGTAGAAAGTCCTACTGTGCCGGTAGCATAGTAAGCAGGGCCGGTATTGACCCCTGCAGGGTCGGTAGTGACCTCTACCGACCCGGTACAGCTGTACTGGGCCGGCACAAGATGGCCGCCTTAGACGAGGATCTGCAAAGATGTCAGAGAACTTAGTCAAGGTCGTAAACAGGAAGTGCTTACCCCTAAATCACCAACTTCGTGGACCTAATTCTATGTACAGCCTGGGAACCCTGTAGGAGCCGTCATTGGACAATTAGGAGAAAGGACTCCGCCCTTAGCCACTTGGCACCTCCCTTTATTATCTTGCATTGCATTGTGATTGGTTGATTATTTATATAGTTAATGTAATTGGTTCATTTACTTCCTGTACATTGTCTCTTATATGTTTTGTGTTCATTAGCTCTCCTATAAAAGGAGAGCTCCCACTGTTAATCTGTGCATTCATTACAATGAGCCATGGCATGTATTCTTATATTGCTAAACCCTAGAGGAATAATTACCCTCGGGACAGCTTAGAGAATAAGGCCATTATAAAAAACACTACTCGGTACTGTTTGTCTGAGCCATCGGCTCTTGCCTTACCGGGTAATTCGGTTGCCCTATACAGTTGTCACTGTCGGTCAGTACAGTGTCCCCTCTGGAGAGAGGTAGAATACTCGAGATTAGTGGATGTCCGTGGTAACAGACCGGAATCCATTACAATATCAAACTGGCCAGTAAATTTATTGAGTTATTATTAACTGTAATAGGAAGATAATATCCTATTGCGTTGAGTCATGGAATGGTATGAGAGGCGATTGAGTCAACAAAAAGTTGGTTAAACCACATCATGAGTCAATAATCCAATGAATAGCTTGGAGTTTGTGAAACGTATGCTTTATAGCAACCTGACAATTAAATAGTAAAGTTAGTATCGAGCTTAACGACGGCTAAAGTTCGCCATGTTGTAAATAAAGCTTGAATCGGCAGCGTATAGATGGTTTTGTAACATTCCGAGATAATCAATAGCTTAAACCAGTTTGTGTTATACATGAGATACTCCTAAACCGATCGATTGCCTGTTTGTACTCTTATGCGTTCAATTGGAGTACTGGCTGGCAGGTAGATAAATAGATACCTACATTTTGTTACAATCCAGCTGAGCGCTTGATGGAAAACAGATTTTTGTAATGATTATGTAATTACTGCCAGCAGAGAATGATTACATAACTTTTGCAATCAATTGCAATCCAATATCATTAAAACTTTGGGTTTGTTTGCTGGCAATGGGGTCACTTGGCAGAGCAGTTTCACTTTAGCGATGCAACAGGAAGTAGCTTAGCCCATCGTTAGATTTATCGTTAGAAATCCCAACTTGCTTGATCATTTTCCTGATTAGAGAAAGCTCAAGGGATTAATAAAGCGTTTGAACTTTTTTGATGAGAAGATATGAATTTATTCACTTGAGAAAAATTAATTAAGTATTATGATCATAATACTACTTAGTGGCGCCATAGTTTTTCATTTCGAGTTTGGTTAGGTTTGCCGGATTGAATAAATGAAAGTGCGCCCTTGACGTAGTCCGGCTGCACAGATGGGGTGTACTGAGATGCTTTACATGAACGAGCCATAGTCATTATTATACACTGTATGTACCTATCTACTGCTCATGGATCCCTATAAAACTGACAGGACCCCATTGTGCTTAGCTATAGCAGATTTCCTTACATCCTTCTCTGATAGAATCGTTAAGATGATTGCCAGCATTTCATTTGAGCTTATGCCAGGAATTAATCGAAATCAAGAATGCACTCTCTTTATCAACCAATCATGATTTTCAACTTTTATACCACCATTTTCAATTCATCATTTCGCATGCTGCACCCCACTCTGTCAATGATCATAGTAGAGCTTGTGGGCTATAAACTGTAACAGCAAGATTGACTGGAATCGCCGAAGAATGGATTCTGTAAAGTAATTGGATAACTTTGATGAGGAGTTTTACCAATAGGGCTTGCTCTGGTAAGGGTGCAAGCGGAAGGATTCGCTTGTGTTTTGAGGACAAAATGACTTGATTGAACAACATAGTTATCTCTCCCGAAAGAAGATAACTCCGCTATAATAGTTGCTTCCGTTGTGATTATAATGACGTGTCTTCGATAAAAATTTTGTACATTATCAAACATTTCTAGAGTTGTAAAACTATAGTTTTTATCGATAGCAAAAATTTAGCTGTTGGCATCTTGAATTGAGTGTTTCAACTTTACTTTGAGTATTCTTTCGGAAGTTTCAATGACAACAATTGTAGTTTATTATGATAAAACATAATCAACGTTTTATATATGTTTAATAGCTCTACCGAACTTCACCAGTTGCTTCCCAGACCAGTTGGCTTTTGAGAAAGACCGCCGCAGTCCCCATTGTTAGGGGGTCAAGTGCTAGCCCACACACTTCACAAGTAACTTGAAGCCCTTGGATGGAAGGATCAATAATTATTCAAAATGCTTGGTATAGACTATCAACAACTTCTTTATTACGTATCTTGTATGAGATGAAATCAGCTGATTGCAGACTCACTGTTCAAACAAATAATAAACAAGCAGTGTTTTTAGTTATGCAAACAGTTTTATAACAAAATGGTTGTTGAGGTTAACATGCATCATTGCTATACTTTATTTTGGCAGTAAACAGCTTTCATCAATGGGGTCCTGGCAGAGTAGTTTCACTTTAGCGATGCAATCGGAAGTAGCTTAGTCGATCATTGAACTAATCATTAGAAATCACGACTTGCTTGACTATTATCCTGATATGAGGAAATTTGAGCAAATAATATGACAAAAATGATGTTGTTGAGAAAATTCAAAGAATCAATAAAGCTTTTGGAAATTATTTTTTGAAAAAAATTTGGTTTGTTCAGTTAAAAAAAAATAATTAATTATCATATTCACGGGTAGAACCATAGTTTCGTATTTCGGGTTTAATTGAGCTAGCCAGTGTAAACTAATGAAAGCGCGCCCTTAACGATTACTGTGGTTTGCTTTCACAGTGCCGTTGTAGTTATACAATTTATGTTGTTGGCACATCGTCAGTGTTAAATACCCCAAACTTATCAACTGCCGTGAATGAAAAAATGTTTCTTTAGTGATTGTTAAAATGACGTCACTTTCGTTTTAATAGTATTGTTGGTGAAAAGCCGGTTTCCGGTTTCCAGGTCCGCAAAAAAATCTGCCGGGACCCCATTGCTATAGGTGATTACAAACCAACTATAAAAACCTCACAAATTATGTTGGGAAGTTGTTCATTTGTTTAATGTAAAGAATTCATCAAGTCATAAAAAACTCGCAACATCAAACTGTGCGAAAAACTTGAAATTTGATTAAATAAACAAACATGCTATGGTAACAAACATATCTAAACACATTATACCCACTTAATGTGGTATGGGGAGGAGCCGGGAATGTGCAGTATGTGGTAAGTGAATTATTCTATACTGAACCAGGAAATCAGGTTATTTCCAATGAGTATTACTCAGTATTGTTAAGAGGCTTTGCATAGCTCCTCATCACCGGATATAACTCCCTTACACTAATTGTAGCCTTCCAGTAGTGAGCTTTGTGAAAACAGCATTACAAAAATATCCTGCAATGACTGCTTAAACTGATCGATATTCTGGTACTGTAGGTAATATTGATTGGCTGATATAATTAGTCCATCTTTGGTTGATGCTTATATTTCTTGCATAAGCCACTGCTGACTAAAAGGTAATGAAGTTTTTGCTTATCGGCATACGTAACCTAACGTATGCAGTAGTTTATTGATCAATAAACATGCCATACGTGCTGCATACAAATGAGTTGTATGTATGCTCTCAAGGTTTCCCTAGAGTTTTTTTAATCAATAGGCAGCAGGTTATGAAGCAGACAGCATCGAGACCCAGCTCAGCTTGATAGCCAGCAACTATGAAGGGTTTCACTCCTCTGAACTTGCCTCTCAGGTATGCGGGTACTATTTTACCTGTTCATTTGTTTTTTTAATTTCTCGTAGCCTTTGATTCTTATTCACTGTTAACTTTAGTAAGAATGGTGCTTATGTCATGAAACTGAAAGTTCATAAACTGTTTTGGCAAGTCTATGTTTATCAGTGATAGCATATTTAAATCAGACAATGTTACATGTTTTTCGCTAAAAAAGGAAAAATTTATTTTGATCTAATTAACGTTTTTCCTTTTTTATTGAAATGCAAAACCACCCTCTCCGTTTTATTCAGCCTAGTCATTAGCTCCCAGAGCACTCTACAATGGACAAAATGTTTACGCAAAGTCAGTATCTCTAGTACACTGCATTGTGATTGTCAACTCAATTTAATTGCTGTTTTTTTTCGGGACAAGTTAGGGTACTTTCGGATACCCTACCCGTAGGGCAGTCGTTGAACAGTCGTTGAGGGCTCATCGGCGGCTGTCGTTCAATAGAAGTTGTTTGCACTTAAACCATAGACATCTTTATTTCCATCAACGCCTATGAAAACTGTATAGCTAAAGCGAGCCCACTAAAGTTTCTTTACAAACAGAAATTAATTACTATGATGCTATTGTCTGCTGTATTTTTTATATTAGTTATAATGCGTTGTCACGACTTAAAACGGGGAGAAACAGCTATTAATAAGTTGACTCATTAAACTTGTTGGTTAGGTGGAGACAAGTCTATGCCCTCAACGACGCTACCTACCTCGCTTGTCACTTCCATCGTTGAGCCCAAATTTCCCATTGCAGTCATGTCTTTTTTGCCCTCAACGACGGGATTTCTGAATGGTCTCGTTTAATTCCTTCATTTAGCCCTAAGCGTAGGGTATTCAAAAGCACCCTTAGTACCACGCATTGAGTACATGTACATCTATGTCAGAAAAGTATTTGTAGTTAAAAGTGGCTATAAAATTTCAAACAACATTTAAGCTAAATTTGTGAGATTCTGATTTGTACTTGGTTACATACTTGAAAGGCTCCAATATTATTAAAACTACAATGGTTGGGCTATTTATTAATTCTATTCCATGTTTCATTGAATGATATTTGTCCCCGGAGATTAACTTGTTGTATTTTTGAGGTTTTTTTAATTAGAACTATAATTTTTCATATTTCATTTCCTGAATTCAAAATAATAATTAGCAGTCAAAAAGTATTCTGTCTTTGTTGTAGGCTTTTAACTGGAGTCAGACATCGATATGACAGATCTTGATAAGATAGAAAAGTTGGCTAGGCAATATTTGCAGAGAGCGAAAGACTCCGGTCAATGGAAAGAATATATTAGGGTATGTATTGAGCTTTATTTCACTAATTAATCAATAAATATATAGTGGCAGTCTATGGACAGGAAACATTACTAGCATTTTTTATTCATATGCAAAGAGCATTGCCGCTTTTATTAAAAAAAGATTAAGTAGAAAATGGACACAAGTGTGTAAGTTTGACTGCAAGTATGAGCTTTATGGTGATTTGCTAACTGAAAGGTAATCAACTGTTGTTGACCTTTATGGATTAAACCATCAATATTTCATGTAATATTGTAAAAATTAAGTTTGTATTGCAGTAGTAGTGTAGTAGTTTTGCACCTTCTACTACGACACTATGGTATCACTCCGAAACTGTTTGCTATAATTCGGAGTCCACTCCGAATGAACGTTATCAAACTTTACGGGGTCCGCGACCCGGACACAGAATAACAGAGTGTTCACTAATAAATATTTATTCCATAATCTATTTAGCAATATATAAGGGGTACTTAGCAAGATCCACTAGACTTCTGCTTCAAATGCACAAACAAAGCTCCTTTTATAGGAGAAGCAGAGGAAAGTTCACCCTCAAGGGTGAACCAATCATACAATATAACAGTAAAATTGCAACAATCAAAACATACAATACAAATTTGTACACAAAGTCAGCCAATGATATCAGTATGCACATGTCAAAGTGTGCTGGGCATCTTTTCCGCTCTTTTTCCTTGCTTAGCATTCTTTCACTCCTTATTAAGGCATCTTGGTACTTTTCCACTCCTTATTAGGGCATCTATCACTTAGCCTGCTCTCCAAGCCACCGTACTCTGTTCAGCTACTTTCTGAGGTGGTTATCCAGCCCTATAGGCCCAGGGCTAACTGTACCAACCCCTTTGTATACTGGCCCGGGGGAACTGACCCGGGGTGGACCAGGAGTAACCCGCCGTAGGTTATATATGATATATAGGGTCTATACAGGGTTTATACAGGGCCGGGGTCCTCGGTATCCATTTTCATGGGGGAGTTTGTACCGAGGCGGAAGGGCAAGGGATCAGGGGTTATGTCTACCTTATTGATTGACAGGACAAGGGGTGGAGGGGGGTCTGGGGTGGGGGGGCTGGGGGGTTGACTGTATCATGTAAATCTCTCACAGTAGGTTAGTTTCAGATACTTTTAAAGTTCTGTGAGACATTCTTATAACTGACAAAGATTGTATTAATCATTGCAACCATTTACCACATAAAATGTAATTCAACTGTTTAAACCTAATCTTCCTCAGACTTTCGAGCAATCTTTGCAACTGATCAATTGATTTCATCATCTTGCGTAACAACATAACTTTCTATGCAAAATAATTTGCAGGATTTTATTCTAACTAGTCAGTAAGTAATTTTTTACTGTTTTTACAGGCTCATGGGTTGGCTAACTATTGCAAAGTTAAAGATGAAACCAAAGAAAGGAAAGAATTCATTTACCAAGTGGAACAGAGCTGGTACCACGGAAATCATCCTCAAAGTGATGCTGAGCATCAAGATTTAATTGATGAACAGAAATCTGTCCTTGCGGCATATCGCACTGACATGCAAGAAAGATACAAGCGATTATACAATCAAATTAAAAAGATTGATAGGAATAACATTCTTGGCAGAAAAAATTTAAATTTTGCACAATCATTTGCAAGAGGAGTATTTGAAATTAGTAAAAACAGTAGTGAAGAGTTGAGACGTTTTACTAAGCGTGTGATTGAATCAAGTGTTGACCTTTTAAAAATTAATGGTTTGAAGGCGCCATGTAAGTTTGCGGTGATTGGTTTGGGGTCTTTGGCGAAGGGAGAAGCAACACCTTACTCTGATTTAGAGTATGCATTTATTGTGGAAAAACAGAATCCAGAATACTTCAAAAAGCTCGCTGTGGATACCTACTTTAGAATCAGTAATCTTGGTGAAACTCCATTGAGGTATTTTGATATCGCAGAACTTACATCCACCACAGATAAAAACAGTGCATCTCTCGTCGTAGAAGACATTCCAGCGGGTTATAGAATAGATGGTTTGATGGAAAAGGCAGGTAACATACCAACAGGAAATGGCAGAGTTGATGGCCAATCTCTGACACTAACGGTAGATGAGTTCATTAGGCTTTATGAAAAAGAGGCAGAGTCCCCTTTTAATGAGGACAAACCTGGAGATTTAGCTGATATGCTTTCTTCATCTGTTCTCATTTACACTAATGAAGGATCAACATCTTCTCTTTATGACGAATTTGAGAGACGAAGAAAAAGTCTGGAAATGAATAGAAGCAAAAAAGTTCACGATATTAACCGGAAGAGATACCTAACAATGAAAAAAGATATTGAATCAAATACTTTTTCACCAGGTTTCGTGAAGTTTCAGCCACCAAAGAATACCAGCATCAAACTAAAGCAGGACATTTTTAGATATCCAACATTACTTGCCAATAACATCAAGATGCTTATGAGACTGGACAGTCGGTATTCATGGGAAGTTTTTACTAATCTGAACCAAAGGGGAATATTGACTAAAAAAAAGTACCAACGCATTCAAACAATAGCTGCATTGGCCATTTACATCAGAACCAAAGAGTATCTCCTCAACAAAGCACAGCTCGATCAGTTCTCTCTGATACCGACGGTGTATAGTGATTCTGAGGGGAGTGAGCAAGGGGCAATCTTCGTTCTTTTCGGATGTCTTTTTGATTCTTTAAAAAAATCTTTACAAAAAACATTTGACCGGCCATTGCCCGAAAAACTGGTTCCTGATAGGTTTGTGGAAGAATTATTTGAGAAATTTAGTTTCCAAAAGAGTTCTTGGCAAGTTACAGAACTGTGTTATTTTGCTGGGCAGTACCATTTGGCTAAACATGAACTTGATAAAAACTTAGGTTTTGCTATTGGTGAGGATGCTTGCAAAAGCACGTTGAGTAAGTTAGCTGAAATGTCCAAAGATAAAAATGAAACCAAGAAGTACATAGAATTGTGCTGTTATATTTTATATCACACGAAACATTATCTAGCAGTAGATAGCTACTTCCAATGGCTGATTGACAACAGCAAATGCAAACAGAATCCCGATGTAGATGTAAGACTTTGGATGCTTCTTAGAGCTCATTGTAAAAAAGAGCAACTACAATACCAGGAAGCACAAAAACTAGTCAAAGAGGTAAACGTAAAAAGATACCGACGTTCTATTGCTTCCTGTTTTAGAGTAATGACCCCTTTTTCTAAGTGATGTGCCAAATTTTTACAATTTTAGCTAGAAATATTTTGTAAATGCTGCTCAGTACATTTCCAAAAAGTGTAACTCGATGCATTGTACGGCAGTTTTTTTAGTTATAGTTAAGGTTGCAAGGATGTGATTTTTATAACCTCGGGTTTCCTTACTGTCTAAAAAATAATTGAAGTTGATATTTCGTTCGTCCAACTACTCGAAAAGATTTCCTATACGGTGTTGGTGGTTTCGGATAATTAATTCTTAACAAATTTTTTTATAAGCAGTAGTTGGTGAAATATTGTAGATTTTTCACCTTCAAGCTGGTTTGTTTTGTTTAAGTAGCGAGTTAGGTCGATGCTATCTTTTTTTAGGTGTTCGGTTAGATGGTGGTCATTTTTCCTCATTGATAAAAAAATTTCATGTTCTTTGCATTATTATTTGTTATGTTAAAGTATATACAAAAAATAAACATGGTTTGATAATGTTGTAGTTTTGTTTTGTTTGTTTTCTAGCTTTGAGTTTTAAAATTCCTTCAATCTGAAAAAATGTTTGTTTTGCGATAAAGTTTTATTAGGCTGTGTTCTGCTGATTTCAAAGCTTTTATTGTTCTCAAGAAAAGTGTGATGTCATTGGGTAGACAAATGTTACACTCAACAATTCAAGTACCACACTTATCCGGGTAAAACTACATTGTTTTATGTCATTTTAGGCGTTACAAGATTTTGATGAAAGTCATACAACTATTCATGACCATCATCATGATGTATGTGGCGACTATATCAACATTGCCATTCTGCTCGGGTCGTTGTCAAAGTATGAAGAGGCACACAAGTACATAAAAGCCGCTCAAATAAAGAATCAAGCAGTTTATAATGAGAAAGAGACCCCCCAGAGGTCGCTCATTTACAACCAACTCGGTGTTATCTACAGCAGGCTCGGTGATTATGATAAAGCTTTGAATTGTTGCCAAGAGTCGCTATCCATGAACAAAAGAATGTTTGGAGAAAATGCTAAAACACCAGAAATAGCGCACAGTTATAATACTCTCGGTGTTATATGTGGCTTGTTAGGAAAACATGAACTGTCTCTGAAGTATCACCAAACTTCTCTGCATATGAGGACAATAATTTATGGGGCCACCAGCAATCATCCTGAGATAGCTCACAGCTACAACAACATCGGCCATCAATACAGTCGACTCTCTGATTACTTGCAGTCTTCGGAAAACCTTGAACAAGGACTGAAGATGAGAGAGAACATTTACGGCACTGGCACGAATCATCCACACGTCGCTAAAAGTTACCAAAATCTTGGAAACACTTACAGCTGGATGGGGCAGTACAAAACGGCTCTGGAATATCACAGTAAAGCATTAGCTATCAGATTGGCTTTATATGGTGAGACAAGTGAGCACAAACATATCGCAGACAGCTACGATTACATTGGTAGACAGCATTACCAACTTGGCGAATACGACAAAGCTTTGGAATATCAAAAAAATTCGCTACGCCTGCGGCTGAAGATTCATTCCAATAGTTTAGACCATCCAGAAATAGCTATTTGTTACGACTTTCTTGGTAAAGCACATCGAAATTTAGGTAACTATTCACAGTCACTGGAACTGCATTTCAAAGCGTTAGCCATGAGAGAGGGTACTCACAAAAACTGTGCTCTTCATCCGCATTTAGCTACCAGTTACATTAACATTGGGACTTTATACCTCTGTCAAGGAAAGTTCACGGATGCATTGCGCAATCACCTGAAAGCATTGGATATGAGAAAGGCTGTACATCAGGCCACCCCTAACCATCCAGATATAGCCATCAGCTATGATTATGTAGGCAGATCCTATACTGGTCTTGGTAACTTTACTGAAGCCTTGAAAAATCTCAATGAGTCGTTGAAAATGAGGATTATGAATTTTGGAGAGACAGCCAACCATCCGTATTATGGTCACAGCTATAAGAATATGGGCGATGCATACTTCATCTCACAAAACTATACTAGAGCGTTAGATTGCTACTACAAATCTTTAGAAGTACGAAGAAAGATATTTGGTGGCGAGGCAAATCATCCAGATGTGGCAAGAAGTTACACTGGTGTTGCCAAGTCATATGGTAAACTGCTGGATTATGAATTGGCACTGGAGTATCATCTGAAAGCTCTGGAAATTAGAAAAAACATTTGCCCTTCAGACCACCCAGAATTGTTACAAAGTAAACAAGATGTGGCTCGAGTTCGTGAAGTGTCAGCAAAATTGTAGTCAGTACTGGCAATTAGTTAGACAACTCCTATCTGCCTTAATTAACCTATAAGACTTGTTATTAATTTACTGCAAGTATTAGAAAGTTGATACAAAAATAAATAACTTACTGTATTATTGTATATCTAAAGTTAGCAGCTCAATAATTTCTTTTTGACACAAATAAATCATAATTATTTATCTTTACTTTACTGTTAGCAGATGATATGCAGTCAATTTCACACAATATCCGTGAAAATCATCAAAAAAGGTTGCAGAGCTATTTTAGACCTAATAAACAGATCAACAGTTGATAAATTTGTATCATACAAATCAAAGGGTGGGGTTGCAGTGGTAAGCGGGGCAGAGAGCCAGCCACCTTGGCTACATACAAATATGTGTTTGGAGTTATCTGTACAACACAAAATTATGCCGTGTATGGAGTTATTTGCACAATACAAGTATATCTTGAGCATAGAGTTGCCTGCACAACGCACAAATAAAAAGTTATTTGTATTCAGATTTAGGTATTTCTAGTCAAAGAAAGAGGTATCAACAATGTTTTGTGGTTTTCTCCTCTTCATTGAGAGCGGACAACTCTTGTTTTTTGTTTGGTTTTCGACTGAACTTAATAAATCAACCGCCCAAACCACAATGCAAACAACCAACCATAGCACTGTTTCGGGCAAAACCGGAATTATTTATGATTTAGTTGTTATTGTTATAATTAGATAATTAAAGTTAGAGGTCTTGAATTCAGACTACAATTTAAGGTGTTTGTTTCCAGCAGAGCTCATGGCAGAGACAGTTAGTATGTCATCATTTGTTCCTTTGTATTGAAGTACAAGGTGAAAAGATTTATGCTTTCATCGTTGTACGCTTTTAAAGTCCGTTGCTGTGAGCTGTGAGCATACAATGGTGAAGGGCCACTTGTATCAATAAGCGCGATCTATTGTTCTAATTGATTGCAATTTTTGATCCTGGATGTATATTGAATAAATTGTATTAGCTTCACTACAATCCAAATATTGTTTTAACATACTCAAAAAGTGTTTAGTTGGCAAAACAATGGGTATCATTCAGTATTATTGATTTATGTAATGAAACCTGCTATAGATCTTTTGCGGCTCAGCGTAACAGTTCTTTCTACTGTTTTGCTTTGTAAAGCGCTCTCGTCAGCATTATGTAAGCGCCAATTGTGCTGTGCTGACGCTGCCGCGCACTGAAGTATCTGAAACTAACCTACTGTGCCTCCTCGTCAATAACTGCATATACTAGAAATGGCTGTTCATAGTGAGCTGACAATTTTCTCATCTATTTAAACTCAAATGTTTGTATTTGATTTAAATTAAAATTATAATTAAACATTTCAAACTATCATTCAATTGTTTTTTTATTAAAGTCATTATGTATTTCATTTCATGGATTCAAAATAATAATGTATGCTGCCTGTTGTAGGATTGTAACTGGAGTCCGACATCAATATGACAGATCTTGATAAGATAGAAAAGTTGGCTAGACAATACTTGCAGAGAGCGAAAGACTCCGGTCAATGGAAAGAATATATTAGGGTATGTATTGCTAATTACTTAACAGACTGATCGATAGACATGTCTCTGGAATTTAATTTTACATATAAGAAACAATTCTAGCCTTTTCTACTTCCATACAAGAAGTGTTAGCACTTTCGTACGAGGAAAAAATTAGATACACAGTGAACCCAAACTTTCATGAAGTTTAACTGCAAGTATGAGCTCTATGGTGGTTTACATTGGGTGCTGACTGAAAGGTAATCGATTGTAAATGACTTTTAATCGATTAAACCATCAATTTTTCTTGTAATATTGTAAAAATGTAGATTTGTAGCACAGTAGTTGGTTAGTTTCAGCAAGGAGTTTGATTAGATGGTTAGTCACGTGGTAATCAGCGGTAGATGTTCCGACCGGTCGCTCTCAAAATTATTGGCATTCACGCTAACATTTGTTTCTATGTAAAGAGTTTCTCGCGTAAACATAAAAATGGGCATAAAATTATAATAATTATTATTATTTTCTGAAATATAAGTTAATCAATATTACTTCTGGTACCAGGTGTTAATTTTTTGTTTTGATAAATTCAAGCAAGTACATTTACGTAAGTTATATGTGTTTGATTAATTAGAGCATTGGCCAATCAACAGACATACTAATCTTGCTAAACGAATCATTACACGAACAATCAACTCTCTATATAGAGAACCTAATGAAGCCCGGTGCAGATAATATATTCACCCGCGCTCATCAATGAGGTTCAGGCAATCAAATCTGTGTGTCGCTGGATAAAAAAAACCACAATAAACCGTGCGCCATTTTCTATTTATATAAAAATGACTTTGTTAGAGAATCAAATCAATTTATATAGAAAGCTACAGCAAAAGGTTATGTAGAAATTATTACTATTATGATTCCAAACCCAATACGTTTGTGGAAAATTATTTTTAGCAGGCTTTGGTGCCATAATAAAGCTGTTCGCCTGCCACCAAGTTGCCAGTGTTTTTGTAAAAAAACTCATTTTATATTTTGAAATAATTTTTGTTTTTCATTTTTGCTAACTCTAACATTGTTTTATATATTTTGAGAGACTGATGAAAAAGTTCCCTAGCACTTGGTATCAAATATTTACAGCTAAAGTTTGGATATGGGTACATCCATAATAAAAAAAGATAGGATAATGCAATAGCTTGTTATAACAATTGGGACGTTTATCTACAAAAATTGGCAACTTCATAAATTATTTTCACTAGCGTAAAAAGGCTGGATGCATTCAACCCTATGAAAGTAGTTATTTGGCTATTTAACATCATTATTTCATACCTAGTAGGTTCAGTATGTAATGTCAATAATTCTCAAAATTGTCTGCCATACTAACTACTGTAAACTTGTCGCAACGTACGGCATATATAAAGCAATTATATTTATCACGTGATCAACCTCTTCTAATCAAACTTCTTGGTTTCAGTTACTTTCAAAGTGATGTGAGTCATTTTTATAACTGACAAATAGCGAATTGATTATCACTACAACTCTGTACTTATTGCCGTGAAATCCTTGAGCAAGTACAGTAATTTGTTTATCCCTGTATCCACCCCTGGCCTCTCCCCTTTACTGTGTAGATATGCATATCTCACTAATTGCCTTCCAAGCGGCCAGTGGCTTCTTTGAGTGAGTGAGATGAAGATGTAGTTTATTTGCAATTATTCATTAGGATATGACATAACTGTTGAAACATTGCGGAGCAATCTACCTCTTTGCATTTGGTGGTGAATTTTTGAGGTGCGAAAACGGCCCGCACACCAGATTGTGGCGATTTTTGGCACTATGTACAGGTAGAAACTGGTACTCCGCACTTACCTGTATGAGGTGCTATGGCTAGTCAATTACCAGGCAGACCTGTCTAGGTGCCAACACCAGGTAAAGGTGACAGAAGTAACCCAAGTGTTAGTAACGTATAGGCAAAGCGATTGAATCGCCATCCTTGCACAAATCATAGCGCAAGGCCGGCATTGAACCATGTAACGCCGGTGGTGACCCTATTGGACCGTTAATTTTCCTATCTGATGGGTAAAAAATGGTTGCTTTAGCTGAAGACCTTGGAAATAGACTGAGGATATTCACCAACCAGTGTACCTGAAATATCCTTTTACAGACTACCATACCATCTATCCCAGGTCAGATAGAGCCCTAGGACTGCAAGGGAATGAATGGGAGCCAGCTATTGTACAGCCAGCTTATGACTCCGCCTCTTAGCTATTGGACACTTTATTCATCTAACTTTGTTTGTTTTGCAGGATTGGTTAAAGTTATTAATATTCTTGCATCTATTGGTTACTTTCGCTTCCTGTACTCGCTCTGGGTCTAGGCGATCTACTGGTTCAAATGTTACCTGCGTGGCCGTATATGTAAAGGCTGAAGTTTTCATTACTATTTGCATTCATTTACTTGCTGTATTGCTGTGTATGCTTGCCACTTTCTAAGTGATTGTCTTTTCAAATTTTACGCCAATAAATGCTGTTATTAAACTAGCGCACCGCCTATTTTTTCTGAGGCGTGGACTCTGCGTATAACGAGGAATCCGGTTGCCAACTGACAAGTTGCTGCTTTCCACACTGGCACAGTGTTCTCTCTAGAGAGAGGTGAACACTCGAGACTAGTGGTATTTCCCAGAAACCAAACCGAAATCCACTATAGTATTTGATAATGAAATGCAGATGTATATGGTTTAATGCACCATATACAGTAACAGACGAATAAACTCTTTCCTCTTGTCCCAAGTACTTTAGGGTAGGTAAAAATGAGTGAGCAAATATTCTTAATAGAAATGTTATACAAACAGTAAGTTTTTGAGTTACCTCAATAAGAGCAGAAGATTGCCACTTTCCTGCTTAATTATCTAATGAAGAAAAATATCGATACAATTTGTTACAATGCAAGTGTCAAGGAAAGCTTTTGGGTTCTAAAAAATTAGAAATAGGTTGAACAACATTTTATTTGACCAGAAGTGTCCATCCCATTATAAAGTTTGTGGTTGGATTCTCGCACCTTTAGGAGTAGATTTTCTAACCGACACGGTTTCCAAAAGAGGGTCGAACTTACTTTTGGTAGATTTCTTTTTTATGTTTGCTGCTAATTTTGAGAGCCATCTCAGAATTTTGTCAACATCTTTCTGAGAATTAACCAATCAGATGGCTAAAATAGTTTGAATTAACCAATCAGGCAGTGCCAATAATAGTTCTCTTATCTTCTTATTAGTTAATTGACGGATAAGGCTGGTTTCTTTGCTTTTCATCATACTAGAAAACAGTCTCGAATGCAGCATTTAGTGTTCATTTTGTGATCTCTGAAATGAACACTAAAACTTTAATTTATATATTATTTGTTTTTGAATGAATATCAACATTTCCTCAAACCAAGTGGCAAAGTTTTTTTTCATATAGTATAGGAAATATTTTCTTCAGGCTCATAGCAATCCTCTTTATCAGAGCTCATTTCTGTCTATTTCTAATCAAGTAATCATAATCATCTGAGACAAAAATAATCTACAAAATATCTATTTTTTATTTGCTAAAAACATCAAAACATTGTTGTTAATAATGATTAGGATCAACGAAATCTGGTTCAACTTGATAAAATGTGATCATAAACTGTGATGAAAACAACTAAATAAAGGAATGGAAAAAAATTTATTTACTACAAATGAAAATCTAGTAGCCCGGCTCAAAACCAAATTATTAATGAAAAGCTTAGCAAAATTATTGAAGAAAAGATTTTTTTTAAAATTTTCAAAAAGTGTAAGTTTTTTCAGCTTGCCAGAGTAGCTGTGTGGCAGTTGACCAGCTTAGCATGAAAATTAGTAAAATATTGTTTAAGCAAAAGTGAGATCAAAGCTGCGTACCTCTAAGAAAAATTGCCTGAAAGAGAAAGGAACTTTCGCTATCACATTTACTGTATAGATTAATCATAAGAAAAATCAAATTGTTGTTTTAGGCTCATGGGCTGGCTAACTATTGTGTGGTTAAAGAACCATCAAAAGAAAGAAAAAAGTTGGTTTACCAGATAGAAAACAGCTGGTACAAAGGAAGACATCCACAGAACTTTGGTAAACATCAAAAACTAATTGAGCAAAACCAATCTGATCTAAGAACTCATCGTAAAGCTATCAGTGAATGCTACAATGGGCTGGCAACCAAATCAATAGCAATTGACAGAAAAAATATTCTCAGTGAAGAAAATATACATTTCGCGGAGTGGTTTGCAAAGCAAATATTTGAAGCGAGTAAGAATAGTAGTGAACGAATGAGAGATTTTTCAAAACACTTAATTCAATCAAGTGTTGAACTTTTGAGCAGCATAGGGTCAAAGGCTCCGTGTAAGTTTGCAGTGATTGGTTTGGGGTCTTTGGCAAAAGGAGAAGCAACCTCTTACTCTGATTTAGAGTATGCATTCATTGTGGAAAAACAGAATCCAGAATACTTTGCACAGCTGGCAGTGGATACCTACTTTAGAATCGGTAATCTTGGTGAAACCCCATTAAAGTACTTTGATGTCTCAGAACTTACATCCACCACAGGTGTAGAAGACATTCCAGCGGGTTATAGAATAGATGGTTTGATGGAAAAGGCAGGTAACATACCAACTGGAAATGGCAGAGTTGATGGCCAATCTCTGACGCTAACTGTAAGCGAATTAATAAATCTCTACAAGAAGGAAGCAAAATCACCTTTCCAGAAAGACAAGCCTGGAGATATGGCTGACATGCTTTCTTCAACTGTTCTCATTTACACAAATGAAGGATCAACGTCTCTTCTTTATGACGAATTTGAGCGACAAAGAAAAAACCTAAAAATACATAAAAGCGAAGAAGCTCAAGAGATAGGCTGGAAGAGATACCTAACAATGAAAATGGATCTTGAATCGAATAATTTTTCACCAGGTTTCGTGAAGTTTCAGCCACCAAAGAATACCAGCATCAAACTAAAGCAGGACATTTTCAGATATCCAACATTACTTGCCAATAACATCAAGATGCTTGTCGGATTGGACAGTCGATTTTCATGGGAAGTTTTTAGTGATCTTAACAAAAAAGGGTTATTCACTAAAACGAAGGACTATAACCGTATGCAAATTGTGCTGGCTCTTGCTATATATATACGAGCTACAGAATACCTTCGACACAAAGCCCAGGTTACTCACTTTTCTCTAGCACCCACCCAAAGTGGTGATATTTCAGAAACTAGCACTCGTGGTGTGGTGTTTGTTCTTTTTGGTTGTTTGTTTGATTCTCTCAAAAAGTCAGTCAGGCTGAAGAAGCCTGTAGGTGGTGGGGTAAATCTACCAAGCTCAGCATTGGCATTTTTTCGCAATTTGAAGTTTGATAAAAACCCATGGGAAATTGCTGAAATTTGCTACTATGCCGGGCAGTACGGTATGGCTTTACACGAAATCGGTAAAGCGTTAGATTCATGTATTGAAAGATCAACATTTGAAGTTACCCGCCGTAGCCTTCCACGGAGTGATATGCTAGCTGCTAGAAAAATAGAGTTGTGCTGTTACATCCTTTATCACACCAAGCATTATCAACCCGCTGACAAATACTTTGAATGGATCATTGAAAACAAAAAGCATCATAAAGAGGGCATGCGTTTGTGGGTATTACTTCAAGCTCACTGCAAGAAGGAACAACTGAAGTATGCGGAGGTCGAAGAACTGGTAGAGAAGGTAGTTTACTATCAGTGTTGTTTAGTTTACTAAAACTGGTTGGCTTGTGAATTCTATTGCATTTTATTAATCCTATCTTGCTTCTGTCAATTCTATAGCTTCAAGCACCCCAGGTAGTTGACAATTTTGCAAAATGGTTTATGTTGTTTGAAGTTGGAAATTTTGGTCGTTTTTGTGAAGTTTACCATTTCCACAGAGAAGAAACTTTGATTTGTTTAACATTGTGGTCCATAGAAAAGATTTTCGTGTGTTAAGTTTGACAAGTTTAAATTTTTTATTATGGTCTATTTTAATTAGTCGGTCATCAAACAACGAAACCACAACATTTCTTTACCTTGTTGATAAAAACTGCGGACTTAATTTTGGTTGAAATCTGCTCAGTGGAACTATTCCTATAGGAACCAGTCAAGGCATTGTTTTCAAAGGAATGGGCCAAGTGTGAGTTTTGATAAAGGAGGGGGGTTACTGAGGAGTGAATGGGACATAGGGGTGAAGAGTGCTAATGTTTCCTTGCATGAAGTAAAGTGAAAGTGCTTTAAAAAAATTACCTTAAACTGTTAATTTTCACCAAAATATAATAGCACACGGCCTGTAGTGATGGAAACGGGTACCCGTTCGCCTCGAACCACGGGTTGTCCCCTCTCGAATCCGGGGCGAATCCGAATCGAATCCAACATGTTTGAATCCTAACGAATCTATAATTGTTCGGCCTTTCATTGATCAATTACGACTATAGTAAAAGCATATAGCTGTAACGCGCTGATCTGGTTACGTATGCGGTGTTGTGTCTATCGTTTTCAATGACAGTGGTAATTGCATTAGTCATCCGATAGCCTGTAATCTGAGGAAGATCGGGATGCTGTGTATACTTCCAACAATTAGACTAGTAAACAAAATCACACAGGCACATCAATCGCACATGCTGATTAGTAGTTAGTAGTAGTAAGTAATAAAAATGTCAAAGAGAAGCTTTGTCTGGAATTATTTCTCACTGCTCAAACAACAACATGCTCAATCTAATAATTACTATCTATGACATACGCAATCAATTCACTTGACTTGACTAGTTCACTCAACCAAGAACACTGAACTTTTATTATATTACTCCTTGATCATTCCAACAATAATTAATAAAAGTAAATAATAATAATAAATAAATGCTATTTATTATTATTATAGATAAATATTTGTAGTTGTATTGATAATAAATGCTCAATGCTCACTCAACAACATGCTCAATCTAATAATTACTATCTATGACATACCCAATCAATTCACTTGACTTGACCAGTTCACTCGACCAAAAACACTGAACTTTTATTATATTACTCCTTGATCATTTCAACAATAATAATAAATAAAAGTAAATGCTATTTATTATTATAGGTAAATATTTGTAGTTGTATTGATAATAAATCAGTAAAATAATTAATTTTTATTTATTGTGGATTGTAGGATGTTTTAGTGTTAGCAAAATTTGAAAGAAAAATGCTGCTTGCTATTACTTGGCACTTAAACTTTGCTAAAATTGCATTGATCATCAAGTAACCTAGAGACCTGCTTGACCTTCAGTATAAACTTGTACAAACAAGGAGTTGTCAAACGTAAATGGGATTCGGACCGAACCGCCTCGGACCGGTTCGATTTGGGTGGAAAGATTCGGAATCGGACCGAACCTGAATTTTTTTGTCCCGTTCCATCACTATACTAACGGCCTGTAATGTAAATTGGCATGGTTGCATTGTACACCAACATGGCCGCAACTAATCCACTAGATTGTTACAGTTAGCAGTAAAAGAAAGCTTTTTATAAGAGTACACTCTATTGTCATATACATTTGAACATGAAATTAATGAGCTTATTTACTGCAAATAATTTAGGAAGTTTTGTTATTTCAGGCAATGAAAAACACGCATGAGAGCAATATTGATTCGATTGATGATCATCCAGACAGGTGTGAAAACTACATCAACATAGCAATCATGCTGAGCTCGTTGTCAAAATATGCTGAAGCTCTTCGTTACTTAGAAAAAGCTAAAGAAGTTGCTAAAACGACGGAGCATCAGTCTCAGATCTATAACTTGATGGGAGTGAACTATAGCCGAGCCAGTGAATACGAAAAATCACTGGAATATTGCCACAAATCACTGTCTTTATACAAAGATAAATTTGGCGCTCACCCTGAAATTCCAGAAGTTGCTCACAGCTACAACACTCTCGGTGTTACCCACAGTTTTCTTGGAAAGTATGCGAAGGCTCTAGAACACCACAAAGAGTCATTAAGAATAAGGAAGATCTCTTATGGAGAAACCAGCAATCACCCCGAAATAGCCCACAGCTACAACAACATAGGCCATGACTACGGTCGCCTGTCAAAATACTCTCTCGCACTGAAGTATCTCAAAATTGCACTGGAAATGAGGAAAAAAGTTTACGGCACAAACACAAATCATCCTCACATCGCTAAAAGCTACCAAAATCTGGGTAACACTCACAGTTGGGAAGGTGACTGTGAGAAATCACTGAAATACCACCAAAGAGCATTGGATATGAGACTGGCTGTATATGGTGGAACAACTAACAACAGGCATATTGCATTCAGTCACGGCTACATTGGTCGGCAGTACTATTTGCTTGGACAGTACAGAAAAGCACTAGAGCACTTCAACGAGTCTGTAAATATCACAAAAAATATTCATGGCGAAAAAGCTCATTCAGAAATAGCCGCTTGTCTAGATTACATTGGCAAGATTCATCGAAATTTGGGTAATTACTCCGAGTCAATCCATTTCCACAAGAGGGCAGCAGAGATGGAGCAGGAAATTCATGGTGAAGACTCCCATCATCCACGTATAGCTACCAGCTACAACAATTTAGGTACAACATATCTCTATAGAGCTGACTACTCCTTTGGTGTCGATGATGACCACAAGTTAGCTGACTATACCAAGGCTCTTAAATATCACACTGATGCTTTAAATTGGAGGAAAAAGAATCATCCTCACTCTCACCCAGATATAACAATCAGCTATGATTATGTGGCTAGATCTTACACTGGCCTTGGAAACTTCAAAGAAGCGCTGTTTAATGCAAAAGAGTCCTTAAAATTGAGACGTAAACGTTATGGGAAAAAAAGGAGCCACCATTATTTTGGTCACAGTTATAGGAACATAGGTGATGCGTATTTTGGTTTAAAAAAGTACGCTCTATCTTTGGACTACTACTACAGATCATTAGAGGTCAGACGGACAATATATAGAAAGGTTCCAAACCATCCCGATTTAGCAAAGAGTTACACAGGTGTTGCTAACGTGTACAGTAAGCTTGGCGATTTTGACTTGGCTCTTGAGTACCACCAAAAAGCACTCAATATTTGGCTCGAACTATATAGAGAAATGCCAGAACACCCAGAACGAAAGGAGAGCGAGCGTAATGTAAACAAAACCCAAAACATTCTGACCAATATCGCTTGGGGTGAAGGAGTGTAATACGTTTTGCTTCTTGACTTTTTGCTGTTTCTACCAGCAAATATGACTTGCAGACATTGTTACATGCCCAGTTTGTTTTTAATCATTTTATCCCGTTATTTTTTGTGTTCTCAAAACCAGTCAATATTGTATCATTTCTTTGAAAAGATTTTCAATGGAATTGAGTTTTTATCTTCTGTTGCCATTTTGCAACAAATTGTGATATAATGGAGTTGCTGAATTTCCTATGAGCTGCATGTATTCAAAGTGTGTGGGTGAGCGAGGTTACCCACAGAACAAAATCTAGCTTTGCAAGTTACAGTGTGATTTGGTGCTGGTGTATGATTGAATGAGTGGATTGGAGACTCTTTGTTATTTCCATAAGGAGTGGGATAGTTTCGCATGTATTACTAAATACTTCCACAAGTAAAGTTTTGTAGGATGACTATTATCGCTGCCAAGTTTTCTAATAGCAGCCACTTTTGACCAAAAGGGGCAGTTGTAACCACAACAAATATGTGTGCAGCACCTTTTCTGTGAAAGTTTTTGACCAAATTACAGTGGTATTATCCAAGGAAGCAACCAGCAACTAATGACCTTGTCTTGTGGTAATATTAACTTAATTTCCAGCCATTTCATGAGATTTAATTGTTGTACTTTGTTTATAACATCCACTCAACACCAGGATAAATATATGCTTTTGTCTTTCTCCACTGAGCATGCCTTTAGAAGATAACACAGGACCACATCCAGTAATGCACTGGTGCGGGGGGGGTCTATGGCCCCACCTGTATGCGTATAGAAAACCTCTGATTGTGATGTGTTTAAAGACTGCGTAGACTTGGATCCCACAAAATAATACAGTGCGGACCGTAGCCGCATCCACGGGTTCAGGTGTTTATCAGTGGCGAAGATATTTTTTTTATGAATGATAACAATAATAAAAAAATATTTATTACGAATTATTACAATAAAAATGATAAAGACATTAGCTAATATTGCTATACAATAGTGTCGGCCATATTAGAAAATAATTGTTTTTATTATAACATTATTATCAGTTAGTGTACACTCATTAGCAATTGCTGGAAGCTGTGGCTTATTATTCCGAAGCTACTGCAATTCAATAGGGTTTAGGTGCAGTGCTGGCAATTCTTTGCCTTAATGCTTGTTGGGGTTTAGAGCAGAAAATATTTTTGGTTGGGTATATCAGGAAAGTAACATGGGCTATGTCACAAATAGCCAGTTCCTCACCTGCCTCCAAATAAAGTTAGTGCTTTAGCTAATAAGCTAGCAGGTAATAAGTATCATTGTCGGACATGTTTTATCATTATTATAACAATCACCTACTACTACTGCAAACATGGACAAACTTTGGAGACAAGCTTTTGGGATCCATCATGAATCCACGGGTGGGCCTACAATCCGTACTAAACTATTTTGTAAGATTTAAGTCTATGCCTTGACAGCATTTTGTGCTTAAAACTTTTGTTAGAGTCACTATTGGGCCACCATGTTAGGTAATAGAGAGGCACTAGGTTTTATAAGTGTATATAGGTAGGGCCAAATCCTCCTCCCCCTTCCTGTGCATATGCTAATGAATATGCTCCTGTGCTATCTGATCCCCGATTATCAAAGAGAAAAGAAGTGAAAAGACAAAGCCAAAGAATTATTGATTTATTTTATAAGTTTTGATTAACATAACAGTGGCTAGTCATAAATGTACACGATAAAATCAATAACTCAGCTTAGTCTGTCCTTTAACAAAGAGAAAAGAAGTGAAAAGACAAAGCCAAAGAATTATTGATTTATTTCATAAGTTTTGATTAACATAACAGGGGCTAGCTATAAATGTACGCGATAAAATCAATAACTCAGCTTAGTCTGTCCTTTAACAAAGAGAAATTAAGTCCAAGGAACTTAGTTTGAATAGGACAGAACAACGTACAGGGCGCACTAAAACGATGTATTGAATTTTGATTGCTCCAATCGGAACCAGCTAAAGTTTTTGACATTTTTGACCTTGCATGAGCTGCAAAGGCCATCTGATAAGAGTAGATGGTGCATCATTGCCTCATAATATATACATTTGTTTCCTGTATAGTAATAGCAGCAAGCACGAGAGCAGATAAATCCAAAAAGAATAACATCGAATACATTTTTATACACCTTGACTTATTGAAGTTGTACGTTGTCAGGAAAGTGATCTTCCAACATTATTTTATGCTTTGTAAATGTTGTACTACATTGTACATACATTGTACATACACTGTACTTACACTGTACATACACTATGTATGCTCTGTATATGCACTGTACATACATTGTACATGCATTGTACCTGCACTGTACATATATGGTACATGCATTGTATAAACACAGTATATATACTGTAGATAGATCAACGAATGACCCTTTTGCCTGCTCAGGAGTTATCATGCCTTGAACTATCAAAAGCCGCAGGCAACAGGGATCAACCAAATTCGGCACTTTGCTGGGAGTTTTCCCAAAAGAAAAAGTGGAAAACTCCAAATACTTGTATTTTAAGACTGATATCCATAAACTCAGCAGCAAAGACGAATAGACGCATGTAGAAGATAAAAAAAATTATGATACTGCCGAATGACAAACGACAAGTATATTTTGCATAAGTGATATCAATTGTTATCCATCATTGGTCCAGTCTATACAATTTTACTACCAACTAAGAAAAAATGAGTATTTCTGTGATCTGTGCAAGCAATTTTTGACCAATTTGTATAACGCGTTTCAAAATCTTTGTACTATGACTTGAAGGTACATCGCAGGTTGATTATGGTTTGCTGTGTGCAAACCTAGCGTTCTTTCATTCAACAAACATAAAATTTCTTATATCATAAAATGGCAAAATAATGTCACTATAACAGTTCATTTATGAGCCCACATGGATCGCAATTCTTGTTTCTTTGTCATAGCTGATTATTAGCTCTAAAGATGTGGCTTTGAAATAAGACTGACAATGAAATGATGACGTTAATAAAAGCAAAAACAAATACTTACAAAGGATCCGATCGAAGCTAAAATTTCAAACCATTGTCTTTGTACAAAAAAGAGTGAAGTGCACAAATGAGGATTACAATTTGGTTAATTCTACAACTTTGACGAAGATACTAGATACTACCGGATGGTATACAACGAACGCCTACATATACGCATATATGAATCTGTGATACAGAATACCATTTTAGAGATAGTGGACTTGCGAAGATTTTTTGGGTGTCGCACTGAAATGAATTTCGGGTTAGGCAACAACAGCTGCCAAAAAAATTTTGATTTGAAGATCATGTGATACACTTGGGGTATTGGGGTCAAGGTGAGTGTAACAAGTAATAGTGAGTCACCTTAGACAGACAACTCCAAAGGTTTGAGCTACTATCTGTATTGGCATCTGTGAGGACATCAACTGTATGCTAAGGTTATTTTGGAGGTAGATGTGGCTTCTTTGGACAAGATCAGGGGTGTGAAGGAGCATTGAGGGTACATGGGGTAAGGGTTGTAAGAGGTTTCAAAGAGCAAAGACAAGAGCATATCAAGGGTATGGTTGGCCAGGTGGGAGGGTTGGCCAGGTAGGGTATGGTTGGCCAGGTAGGAGGGTTGCAGTTAGTATAAAATAGCGGCTAAAGGAAAAACAACTAATTGCATCACAAGTCAATTACATCATACATATGTACATGCAACATGATTTATTAGCTTCTATGAACATATGCTTACACTTTCACATGTCCACAAGTCTACGCACCCGCATGGCTACATTCTCACACGTCCGCATTCTCACATATCTAAATTCTCACATGTAAAAATCTCCACATGCCCACTTGAACACATGCCCACATGCCCATCTACCACATGCCCATCTACCACATGCCCACATGCCCATCTACCACATGCCCACCTGCCCATCTACCACATGCCCACATGCCCATCTACCACATGCCCATCTACCACATGCCCACATGCCCATCTACCACATGCCCACATGCCCACCTAACCACATGCTCACTATCTTATTACAAAGCACATTGGGGTTTAGAAATGTTGCTCACCTCTGAATAAACCTAAAATGAAACAGTTTATCTTGTGATTCTTTTCTTTTTATCAAGTTTCATAAAATGATTCGTTGTTGCAGAAGACATGATTGTGTGATATAGAATACATTCTGTCCGATCCTAACCATTCACCGAGTAAATTAAATTTATGTAAGGTAATACTCTGTTTTGTTTTGTTTGTACAACACAAGTGTACGTTGTGTATGGTGTTACCTGTACAATACGAGTTTTGTTGTGTATGGAGTTATCTGCACTATACAAGTTTATGTCGTTTAAAGAGTTATTTGCACCACACAAGGAAAACTAATGTTTGTTTCTCTTTTGCCACTTTACATGTGTATGTCTAACACAAAAATACATATGTAAAAAAGAGATTGATCTGCAACTGAAGGCAAAAAGTGTTGCAGGTATGGTACACAAGCTCTCAGACAAAATATTTGGAAGCAAAGTTGTTAGAATTACCAGGAGATAAGTGTTTCAGACAAGTAAATTGTTGTTTGGAAGGGCCTATCTATAAGTCCTGGCTGCCTGCTTGGACAGCATTTGTTAATGTAAGAGAAAGCAACTTCTTACTGTTAGTGAATGGCAATTTTGATTAATCTTCACATACTGTAGCATCCTAGAATGATGTGGTGCGCGTCATCTTTTCTTGAGCAGCAGGATGTAAGGCTGGTATTAGAGAAAAACGCGCAGTCTGAGAAAGTTTCAAACAGTGGGGAAATCCCAATTAATTACCGGGATTTCCAGATTTTGTCCATTGTTTTATATAAGCCAGCAACAATTATGTTTTGGTTTCCCCAGTAATAAGTTTTTTGCACAGGTTGCATGTTTTTCTCTATTGAGATAGGTGTTATTTTTCTTTCTTTTTTTATTAAATAATTTTGGAACAGTTTGTCTCTGGGGAAAGATCTGATGCAATTGGCATGGTTGATTGATTTATGTTATTATCTACTTAGTTACTTATGATGGAAAGTTAAATGAATTGAGATAAAATAAATGATTGTTTAATTTTTGTTGTGTCAATCTATAAGCTTCTTTCTACACAATGGTTGACATGTATAACAGCAGCTAGCCTTTCCATGTGAGTCAAGTAAGTTTTCCTTCATTGCTCTCATGCTACAGTTTGTTCATCGAATTGAGAACTTTCCGTCCAACAATTGTTTGTATGATTAAGTTACCTGAATGTGAATAACAAACAAATATTTCTTTAAAGTTATTGATTTACAAAACAACAAGTTAGTTATGTTTGTTCAAGTTATTACAGTACATTATCTGGATCATTTACCGCAATTGTCACAAGCTAGTAATTGCTCAAGAGCACTTGTAGCAAGCACGAGTCATGTACATTATGGAATAATATGGACGTTTCCCAACGATTCCCAAGTCTAACAGTCTTTGATTATATGTATTGTAGAGCCAGTGACCACCTCAGTAGTACAGCACGATCAGTGCAGTATAGTGGTGGGGTGGTATACTAGTACATGGTACTCAAGTACATGGTACATGGTACAGTAGTAGGGTAACACAACATAATGTCAATGTCAGTCGATCATGCAGTTTGCAATTATACACTGGCAAGGAAAGTGAACACCTTTTAAACCAGGTATAAACTTCTTTCATCCAGTTTAAATTTTGTTGTTTATTCGCCAACGATATCGGTCAGGCACGAATTGTATTGGCTATTACAGGCTCTGTGTTGATATGGCAGATTTCCCTTATGTGGAGTGGTTGGCTAGAGAATATCAGAAGAGAGCTCAGAGTTCTGGTAAATGGACAGATTATGTGAAGGTAGGAATTTTGTTAAATATTGGTGAATGTTAGCGCATACCTTTACTTATAGACCCATTGAGTGAGTAGGAATAGAATGCTATCAAAAATAGATAGATAGGAAATACAACCAAGTTTCATAGTAGCTTAAAGTTTGTTTTCGGACACAAAAAATCTAATTACAAGAAATTTAAAGTAAGTTATTTTCAAACTAGGATTTGTTACTGCAGCGATTTCTGTTTTGTCGGTGGGTACGTTTATCATCAATTATTGTAAACTGTAAACAGCCCGCACTCAAATTATATAACCCACATTTAAAGAGATTCTAGCTTCTTTGTTTTCTTGAACAACTGACTGAGATTAATTTTTGTTTGCGTTATTTGATATTATCCTCATTAATTTCATAATAAAATAACAAAAAAATATTAAAAAATGTTAGCAACATGCATTTCATCATTTCGGAAAAAGTCCTACGAGTTTACAATGTGTATCAGTTCATACAGCAAAGAAATTGTCTTCTCTTTAAAACACTTATCACTTGACGTTTCTCAACAAAAGTTGTTTGTGAAAAGTCATTGACAACAAAGAAATTCACGCTTTTCAAAAAGTATCAGAAAAGATTTATCATCCTTGAAGTGCAGATATCACCATTTGATGTACTCCATGACACTACATCATCTTCATCTACAGTTTTAGAATATTATCAGCCTTTGAATTATTGTCTGGTTGGTTAACAATCTAGTAGCACTGTTAGCCCTGTTTAGATTTCTGCATTCTGGTCCACTCTGGATTAGATTGCACGTAAAGAAAGCACTCACAAAAAGCTAATCTTGTTGTAGGCACACGGCTTAGCAAACTTTTGTGTGGTCAGAACCCAGAAAGAAGAAAGTGAAAGACTAGTTTATGATATAGAGGAAAGCTGGTACGAGGGAGCCCACCCACTAACTTACAAGGAACATCAAACACTAACTGTGGAGCACAAAACTCAACTTGACTCTTACAGAAATGAAAGTAGAAAAGTATTTAGAAGTTTGGAGACATACCTAAAAGATATCGATGAAAGTGACATACTCTGTCAAGATCACATTAGTTTCGCGTATTCATTTGCAAGTCAAGTTTTCTTGGCCAGTGAAAATTGTAGCAAAGGGTTGAGGGAGTTTTCTGAATGTTTGATAAAATGCAGTATTGATAACTTGCAGAGCTGTGGGATAACTCCCCCTTGTAAATTTGCAGTTCTTGGGTTAGGTTCCTTGGCGAAAGGTGAGGCAACTCCATATTCTGACTTAGAGTATGCTATCATAGTTGAGCGAAATGAAAATTATTTTAAAAAGCTTGCTGTAGATACTTATTTCAAAATCGGCAATCTTGGTGAAACTCCGTTGAGGTATTTTGATATCGCAGAGCTTACATTCACCTCAGGTGAAGACAATGCACCCGTTGTTGCAGAAGACATTCCAGCAGGATATAGAATAGATGGTTTGATGGAAAAGGCAGGTAACATACCAACAGGAAACGGGAGAACTGATGGCCGATCTCTGACATTGACCGTAGATGAATTCATTGATCTCTACAAAAAAGAAGCAAAGTCACCATTTGACAAAAACAAACCTGGAGATTTGGCAGACCTCCTTTCATCTTGTGTCGTAATTTACACAAACGAAGGAACAACCTCTCAACTTTATCAGAACTTCAACAACAAAAGACTAGCCTTTGAATCACTGAAAGAAGGCAACAGTTTCAACATTAGCCAAAAGAGGTTCCAAACATTTCTTATGGACATTGATGTCGGCACTTTTTCACCAAGTTTTGTGAAATTTCAGCCACCAAAGAATGCCAGCATCAAGCTTAAACAGGATATTTTTCGGTATCCAACATTACTTGCCAATAACATCAAGATGCTTATGAGACTGGACAGTCGCTACTCAAGGGAGGTTTTTACTGATATGCATCAACAAGGATTCTTGACCAAAGAAAGCTACCAACGTATTCAAATTGTGCTCGCTTTCTCTATTTATATACGAACAAGAGAATATCTCCTCAATAAATCCCAAATCAGTTATTTCTCATTATCTACTTCTCCTAGAAATACCTCAGGCTCAAGCATAAATAGAGCAGTTTTTGTTCTTTTTGGGTGCCTTTTTGATTCTTTAAAGCAATCAGTACGAGAAAATGTGGAAGCACATTCAACAGAGATTTCTGGAAACATAGATAAATTCATTAAATTGGTCTTGCAAACAATCGATTTCAAAAAGAGCTTTTTGGAAATAGCAGAAGTGTGCTATTTTGCAGGGCAATATGACATGGCCATACAAAAACTCAAAAAAGCGTTGGGTTCCTCTTTTGAAACAAAATCTTGTGCGTACATTTCGCATACACTTTCTCAGTTGTATAAAGACAAGAAAGAAGCCGAGAAGTATATAGAACTGTGTTGTTACATTCTTTACCACACCAAACGATACCGTGAAGCGGATTGCTATTTTCATTTGCTCATTCAGAAAAACGAAAGCAATAAGAAACCAGACGTGGCTGTAAGACTCTGGATGCTTCTTAGAGCTCACTGTAAAAAGGAGCAGTTTCAATATAAGGAGGCCGCAGAATTGGTCAGCATGGTGAGCTGCTACTTTTGTTACATTTTCTTTCACAAGAACTTTGTGGCAGCACCGTGAAGGTGTTTGACTCTTCCACAGTGTTTCATTATCATTCTAAATTTTTTCAGAGCTGGTGTTGCTTGTACACTTTTAATTTGGCAAATGTACGACAACTTTGAATGAGCTTGAGTTAAACAATTCTGATAAGTATCATTATATATTATTTATTAGGTCAAGCGAATGGATGAAAAGTTAGAAGAAGGTGGTATGCAACACCAAGATGTTTGTGACAGCTACATCAACCTAGCCATCACTTTGGAGGCTTTGTCTGAGAACAGCATGGCATACGATTATCTCTGTAGAGCCTTGAAGATGAACAAAGCTCTCAACACATCTCAAAAGACCGCTCAGTTAGCAATCATTTACAACCATATTGCTATTTCACACAGTCGGCGTAGCAACTACACTCTGGCCTTCAAGTATTGCATGAAGTCCTTATCCATACACCAAGAACTTTTTGGTAAAACTGCAAATACTCCAGAAATAGCTCATTGCTATAACACTCTCGGTTTTGTGTATAACTTCTTAGGAAAATACGATTTAGCCTTGGAGTATCACAAGAAATCGTTGGATATGAAAAAAGAAATTTATGGTGACATTAGGGACAATCAGGACGTGGCCCACAGCTACAATAGCATTGGTCATACTCTTCTTTACCTGGCTAACTATTCTTCATCTCTGGACAGTCTCAAACGTGGCTTGGAAATACGAAAAAACTTTTATGGGGTTGACACGAACCATCCACGCATAGCAAAAAGCTATAACAACATTGGGAACACTTATAGTTTGATGGAAGATTATTGTAGTGCTTTAGAATATCATAGGAAGTCTCTGGAAATGAGATTAGCAGTATATGGTGCGAAAGCAAACAACAGTTATATCGCAGACAGCTATGATTACATTGGGCGCCAATATTATCAGCTTGGTGACACCACCAAGGCGCTGGAATATCACATCAAATCTCTCAACATGAGAGAACTGGTTTATGCTGACAATCCTAACCACGCTAGGACAGCAATCAGTTATTCTTTTGTCGGCAAAGAATATTGGAGTCTGGGTCAATACTCAAAGTCTCTGCATTATTTGAATGAGACGTTACGGATGAGAAGAGCCATTCACGGTGCTACAGCTATCCATCCGCATTTAGCTTACAGTTACAATGACATTGGCAATGTCCTGAAAAGCTTGAGTGAATTTACTTCATCTTTGGAACATCACACTAAAGCACTAGATCTTAGAAATGAGATTCATGGAGCTACGTCCAACCACCCGGCTATAGCAACTTGCCATGACTATATCGGTAGGGCTCTTACTGGCCTAGGTAACTATTCAAAAGCTTTGGATAGTCTGAACACTGCCCTTGAAATGAGAAAAACTCGTTTTGGTGTTACCAGTAATCAGTCTTCCTTTGCACATAGTTACAACAACATCGGTGACGTGCATTACTTACTTGGTGACTATAGTCTATCACTTGAATACTACCACAAATCGCTTAGTATATTACAAACCAGTTTCGTGCATATCACCACCCATCCTTATGTTGCTGACAGACTCAATAAAATTGGCAACGTGCATTGCAAGCTGGGCAATTACACAGACTCTACAGAGTTCCTTCAAAGATCATTAGAAATGAGAAAGATTATTCATGGTGCCGCTACAAATCATCCGGACATAGCTGCTAGCCTTACTAGCATTGGCTCCTTATATAGAGCTCAAGGTGACTACGCTGGAGCATTAGACTATTTTACAAAAGTCCTTGACATGAGAAGGGAGATTTACCGCGATTATCCCGACCATCCAGATCTCAAGGAAAGCCATCGAAATGTGGCCCAAGCGAAGGAACTGTTGAACCGATAGGTGGTATATCATTTATTGACAGATCTGCTTTTCATTGAACACAAACTCTAAGTTTCAACTAAAATTAATTTTCCTATCGTCTTTACTTTCTTTAGCTCAAATATGAAATACTTCTGTCAACTAGTTGCATTCCATCAGAGATAAACTAATATTTTGACAAAGTTTATTGCGTGATGTGAAAAATAGATCTATGCTGTGCATTCATTCCTAGATAGGCCTAAAGTTATAAAAACAATGCGCATATAAGGAGTTTTCTTACTACTGGCTAATTGGAAAGACAACTCTCTGGGTAAGCTTCACACTACAAAAACAGTTTGTTTTTTTATTTATCAGTTTCTAGTAATCGTTGCAACTCCTTTTTTTCCTACAACGCATTGAGGTCTGTGACTGTCTTTCTCTAAAGTAATTTGATCCTAGAAACAGCTCACGAAACTTGGTAGCACTACTAAATATATTTGAAATGTTGATTAGTCGTTTTTTATAATAATAAAAAGTAATGGTTGCCAATTGAATATGTAAAATAATTATTAAAAGTAACATTGAAAGACTCATCTCAAGATACCAATAGCGTAACCTTTTTTATAGAAAAAAAATTATAATTTTACAAGCTTAAAAGTTATTGATAATTTGAAACCTTTTTATGTTATAATTACGGCGAAAACAACTATTCTAGCAGAGTTGTCTTCTTTTGGGTAGATAGCTATCTTGCTCAAGTCATTTGGTCCTGGAGACACTAGCGACTCCTTGTGCTTGTACTCTTACTAGTCCAGGGTCCTTGGCCTTGTTATGGTTTTAAACATTACATAACTAGATTACTGCTGATCAATAACTCCATACAAATAGATTTTTGTAGACAAGTTTAAATTTCTAGGTTTTTAATTGTTCATTCATGTGGATGATTTTTCTCATTTGTTTCTTTGTTATGGTGTACTGTGTGAATTATAGCTGCGTTGTCACTCACATTTTAGCCAAGGGCTAGCACACTACGGCACTCATTGAACGTAAACAGTTTTAATCAATTGTGAATGTAACACAAAGCAGTTATCAAATCATTCATCAAGTGAACATGAGTGGCCCCAGTAGTTCAATGCCACTTTCAAGGGTTTATTGAGCTGGCATAGTGCCAAAGGGTGCAGTGGTGCCCATCAATAGGTTGCTCTACCCACCCATGTAGTTGACAAAACCCAACTTCACTTCAGAGTCAGAGAGCGGATAACTACAAAACTTTTGGTTAAATTGGAGTTGTGCTCTTTAAGGAGACAGACGATATTTTGAGTCAATTGAAATGAAATATAAAACATAGTGGTATTTGAAATGTACATAAGGCTGCTAGCATGTTGTATTAAAGTACTGTATGAGCACTTTAGCTGACAAGCACAACAGTACCACAACTTCTCTCATATAACTAAATATTACAAAAGAAGTTAAAATGTTATCAACTGCATAGTCTAAGCTACTCAAAGACTATTTTAGCTCTTCACCAGTGAAAAATTCATTGTTCATCAAATGGTTATCAAACAAAAGCGTTTTTGGTTGAGTGCCTTTTAATATGAAGTCTCAATAGAATGTTTATTAAAAAACTATATCCATCATGATTTTTATAATTTTTACAACAACTTAACGCTGTCATAGAAATACAATGTAAAATTAATTGCAGCTTTTAAAATAATGGTGAGTTTTTTTTCTGTTAGCCCTCTTCTAAAAATAAAATAGCGATGGAAAGACAAAATAACATTGTAATGTCTCAGCTAATTTTGGTGTTTGGTGTTATACCACACCTTACATGTATATATTCTGGTATTTTTCTCGCAACATAGTATTTGCAATATTGGTACTTTTTTACATTAAGAATTCCTCACTACTCAATGACAAACTGTTATTTGTATACTGATGTATTTAAAGAGAGGACAACTTCATACTTTACACTTTTTCAGAAGATCAAACAGATATATATCGTGCTTTTTCCCTGTATATGGTGATTTGCACAGAAATTTAAAGGAGAGCTTAAAGCTTCATTTCTACTGGGGATTTTGTCGGCGATTTTGCAAATTCTTTCTGTTTGATGTTCAGTGTAAATGATCAAATGCCATAAAAAGACATTGTCAGTTAGAGTGTAGAGCTCTGTGGTAATGTCCCAGAGCTCAGCCAACTCAGCCCGTAATCTTGTTGCAGGAGCCAAACAAACTTATAACAAATATAATAGATAACTCCCATTGGCTGACGTATATGCCAGCGACTACAGTATGGCAACGGGTGGAAAATTTAGGCTGAAAACCATCATATTGCTGCCTACAGATAGTGTAGGTAAACTAACTAACGGACAAAATGCCCAAAGTAAATGCAGCTTAAGGGTATCAAAGAGAATGGGATGGTATCTAGAGGTGCTATCTGGTAGAGTGGAACAAACGCATCTATGAATAAGAGGTTAGAAGTTGTAAAGTTACTTGTTTCAGTTCTCCTATCTACAATGATCAACAACTACTACACCAAGAGATAAAAGTTACAAGAGGAGTGGGGATAAAACAAAAGATGTACCAAGGGCTAGGAGTGTATAGCAGGAATAATAGGAGATCAACGGGGTACAATGAACTGGGTGAGACTTCAACACCTACATTGTGCACAACAGCATGCAAATCCTGCAGGATTTTTCAGGTTCATATTTCGAGCCTTATTGCTAGAAGAAACCATGTGTTTTGAAAGGTTGTAGATTAGTACTGAGGCTAGCCATGGATCAGTGAGTCCACAGCCAGTAATAAAAGGGAGGTTGTTGACCATTTATTCATCCAAGCCTAACAAAGCATACATTTGCACGAAGAGAGGTTAAATTTTGGTTAGTGTAGTGAGATGCACTAAGGCATGACAACTCCTAGTTTCTTGATCATTTCATGACTGTTTCTTCATTAATTACTCAGTGATGCTGACAAATGCCAATCCAAATGAATGTATGCTATGAAAACAAAAAGTATATACAGCATCCTTTGTTAAATTACCTCAACTAGGTAATTTTGTTTGTAACATAAAGGCCTGTAATCACAGACGCATTGTCAAGTTTTTCTATTAGAGAGTTTTTGTTCTAGCCAATTCTATAATGTTTTGTGCAAGCAAGAGCTGCTAGCACAGAAGTAACGGTGTCTATTTAGAGCTACTTCAACTTTTGGTTTGTCTAGTGCTCAGATCATGGGCCAATGTGAGCAAAAAATACAAATAATATGTTCTCGTCAACAATTTTGTTGCTCATTGGAATTTCTCAAGTCAAACATTCTATAACGCTATTAGCAGAGTTAAACTTTACAGTAACACACAACGCCACAGATCCGACTACAACATCAGCTGTTCTTCATACACAAACTTCGGAGTATCAAGATCTTAACACCACAGACTTCTCTACCACTTCTACAGGTTCGACCACAACATCAGCTGCTTTGCACGCACAAACTTCAGAGTATGAAGATCTTAACACCACAGACTTCTCTACCACTTCTAGAGGTTCGACCACAACGTCAACTGCTTTTCACGCACAAACTTCAGAGTATGAGGATGTTTATACATCTGAAATGTCTCTAACTACAGGTAATATTACATCTAATGTTACTGAAGAGCTTACTACAGATAGTGCTAACCAAACAACTTCCACCCAAATCTTTAATACAACAATGAAATCAACAACTCAATCTACTACAAACAGAATCGTCATGGAAACAGAAGAAAGTGAGATACCTATAAATTTTACTACAACCGAGCCCATTTCCACCACAATTGCTTCAACCACAACAACTACTGCCACAATATCATCTACTATTCCGAGCCAAAGCACAGAATCACAGTTAGGTTTAACGAGCGAAAACATACCAACATCTGTTAATCAAACTGTAATGGTGGACTCAACCATGACAATCGAAGCCACAAACACGACTACCTCACTCATTACATCATCTACTACAGAAGCACAAGTGACATCTACTACAAGTTCTGTGGAAAGTCCTTCAACGCTCTCTACAGATATACATGAAAGTACTACTACTACTTCGTCGTACAATGCAACAATAAAACTGATCTCAGAACTATTTCCGGTAAGTCGATATGTTAATGCCATCACACTCGTGCTAAATGTAATGCATTGGTTTTTTTTGCATTATTTCAGGTGCCTGCGATGTTAACAGCATTTTGCGAATGTTCGTGGTAGAGCGTAGCTTCATTTGAATCTGGTAGCTTATTACAGCGCTGCTCAAGTTTTAGTGTAATGTCGTGTCAGGTAGGTGGTGACTGAAATCAAATACATTAGTACACACACTCATAGGCATGCTTCTCCAGCATTTAACTGTGGACGCACCATTGACTAGATATGTGAATGTAAAACATCCCATAAACAAGGACTTGTTTATTTTCAGTAAAATTTTGATTATTCTTAGCATTAGAAGGTTTAATTTTTTTGGCTTGCATACACAATAATACGCAGTGGCAAATGGTCGTCAATTGTCTTTACTGCTTCATAGTGTTGCCAAAATAGATTTTATCTTGAGACATAAAAGTGCTGGTCTAGTTATTTGAGAGATGCAGGGGAGATAAATTCTAACTTATATGTCATTGAACTTACTTGAGGTCATTATAAATAGATCTCAGAGAGTGAAAACAATTGTTGCTCACCGATTTGTATCGTATTATTGATCTCTGCACCCGTTGCTATTGTTGTACAATAACAGTAGAGTAATACAACTCGATCTACCGCTTGTATTTCAATGGAATCACTGCGCCTTGAGAGATAGATTGTTTACAAACCTGTAGTAGCCTTTGACTCTTTAAATGCTTGTAGTAAAAAACTATTTTCAATCACATAGTAGCTTATGAACAAAGGGTCCTTTATTCATTTGTGAAAAGGCAGGAAAAAATATCTTTGAGATTTTATCAGCAATCTAGTGCGCTAAACGTTACAAAAAGGTATCCATACTCCAAACCACCTTTGGTTTAACTCTGCATTCTGCTTATATTGTTTTATTAGGTCTCAAAGCACCTTTGTTTTCAGCTACTATTCAATATAAAAAGTTAAAATGCAAGCAGATGTTTGGGTCTGCAAGTAGCCCCTGACATTCATTCCTACAAGTTACTACCTTAGCAATACACTAATGTTACATCGTCTCTTGTAGACAACCGATGCTAATGCAACCGCCGAGAGAATTTACAAACAAAATTTGACTACTGGAACAGTGATAACCGCATCAGTAATGGCCACAGTAGCTGTCAGCGTAAGTGTCTCCGTTTTTGGGAAGTCCAAAATGGCCGCATGCTTAGTCAAGGTAGCCCCAGCTGTGGCCACCGTCTAATTCTTCTATGAGATGACCAAACGTATCAGAGGGCCTTCAGAGAGAACACTTGATGGCAATATTTTGTGTAGATGAACATTTAACAGTAATTACTTTTGTAGGTACTTTTTTGTGCATCATTTCAGAGCAGTAGAATGGAATCAAAACTGCACCAAATAATTGTTTTTGAACAAGCTAGATAATATTATTTTTATAGCAATTACCAATAATTGCTCCTTTATTGCCAAGTATTTGATCAATTAGAAGTTATTTTACTAAACTACATAAGTATAGCAATATATTCATCATATACTAATACTCAGTAATCTTCAATAGTTTTATTTACAGCATATACATACAATATACTGGTGCATTTGGCATTTGGAGTTATCTGTACAATACAAGCATATGTTTTGTCCGAATGATAAGAGATAACTGCAATAGCTGTTGACTGACCACGTTCATACTTGTGTTGTGAGAAGCAGTGCTATATCCCCTCACTAACAGGATACTGGGGTTCATAGGCTAAAAAACAATGACCTTCCTTGCCAGAAACAGCAGAAGCAAAAGAGAACTGTAATAATTAGTGACCGATAATTTTTGTTCAATACTAATGTTACATTTAAAGAGAGGGTCAGCCAAAACTGAGTTGTAGAATTCCATGGCTGTGCTGTTGCTATTTTGAATTAATTTTGTTATTAATATATTTATGAATTATAATTATTATCAATCATCATTATTATTATTATTAAACAAATAATAATAATAAATAATTTATTGTTAGTATTTATTTAATATTAACTATTAGTATTTAAATAAATAATAATATTTATTAGTGATATTGTACAGGAAATACGTCGCACGATTCCAAACGACAAAGACATTATAGCGAGCCAAGCTACGAACTTTCCACTTTTATATATGTCAAATATTATTCATGGCTATCCTCTGTATTTAGGCATTGACTGTCATTCCAAGCCTTGACTGTATCACATGTTATGTAACAATTTATATAAATAGAGCGGCTATGCCTCACAACAAGCAGTGTTCATCGCGAGGCATAGCTAGACAATTCCTTTGAAAATAAATAGCTAAACACTCTCTCAAGCTTTAGTCTTGATTTCTACACAATTTCCACATTACTACTCTACCAGGCAACCAGCTCTGACGACCTACTAGGTCTGGTAGCACCAGTGTTGTACGACGAGTAGTATGCTCGAGGCAGACTTGCCTGACCGACTCTCGCCTATCACGGCCTACCTTTGGCAGCAATGCTGAAGGACGGACGCTGAGGAGGCCGAGCTGGCAGCAAGCGTGTCTGAGAAGGCAAACAACTCTGCTACCTAGAGGGTGCAGGTGCGCTACCAAGGTGACTGGCCACGTCACCACAAAATCCTGCACATTGGTGGCAGCAGTGGGATCTGCGAATCCCTGACAGAGAACCTCTAGGACAAGGCAGAGCCAGATAGCAGACCATGGCTAGCAGACGAGCCATGAGTGTTGATCGCGATCCTACCACTAGGATCATGGGTCAGCTGACAAATATACTGGACAAGTTGACAGACGTACCCCCACAAGTGACTCCATTTAAGGCGCCTACGTACGATGGTACCGGGGATGTCCAATATTTCCACCAGCGCTTTCAGGAAGTGTCGGAAGCAAGTAACTGGGCACCAGCTACGGCCATCATACACCTGAGGCAGTCCTTGCAAGGGAAGGCGCAACAGTGCGGAAGGGGAGAGACGATGTGGGCTATTATGGACTCATTAAAGGCAAGCTTCGGGCTTACCCGCCGAGAGGCTAGGGCCAGACTATCCGGCTACCGAAAGGAGCCGAGGCACTCACTGAGAGAGCACGCTCTGGCCATAGAGACTCTGGTGGAGGCCGCCCAAGATGACTCTGCCCGCATGCAAAGAAATGAATATGCGTTAGAGCATTTTCAAAACACATTAGACAACGCCTACCTACAAAGGCACCTCCTGGCGATACAGCCAACCTCCTTGGAAACAGCTGTGAAAGCAGGTAATGAGTATCTGCAGATACAGCCAACCTACACCTAAGGTTCGGACGGTAGAGATGGAGGAGGAAGAGGAGTGCCAGCAAGTCAAGGGTCAAGGAGCGACCCCTGGAGTAGAGGCCCACCTGGAGACGCTGGCCAAGGCCCTTAGCGCACTCACGCAGCAGGTGGCCACCCTTAAGACGACCCAGCCAGACAGCACACCCGCTCGACCACCCAAGAGGGTCGTCAAGTGCTGGAAGTGCCAGAAGCTGGGGCACACCCAGAGGGAGTGCCGTCAAGACGCCTACCAGGGAAACGCAACGGGCCCGCAGCAGTAGGGAGACCTACTGGTTGCAGATGGGCCCAAAGAACCAAGAAACCAGACAGGTCTGGAAGACAGACCCAGGATGAGTGGCAGGAGGTTAGGCGTCCAGCCTACGCTCCGCCCCTACCACAGCCGGTATCGGTTCTAACCCAGAACAGGTTTGCCGACCTGTCCGCCCTAGACGGAGACTCGTCTGACGATGAGGAACCGCCGTCAGTTTCCACTGAAACATACACGGAGAGAAAGAGGCCAGCAGGACAGTGGCGAAGACAGGTGCAGACTCCTGCTCAGCACAGGAGAGAGCCCTCAGCGTCGCCTGGACTGCCCGCAGAAGCCAAGCAGTGGCGCAAACAGGTGCAGACTCCTGCCTTGCACAGGAGAGAGCCCCAAGTGTCGCCTGGACTGCCAGCAGAGGCTACCCCTCTCACATCTTGTGTAAACCAGATGGAACGACCACATAAGTCCAGCTACTATCTGCCGGGCAAGGTGGAAGGGAAGACCGTGACCTATCTGATAGACACAGGTTGCAATACCAACCTGCTATCAAAAAGCGTGTACGACAAGCTACCAGACAGCCGGAAAGCCACACTACAAGAGTACGACTCCCATGGTTTAATGGCATATGGGACTAAGCTCCCATTCTACGGTCTACTCAGTGTGTCAGGACGAGTACGGTCTGTGGCGTATACAGAGACGTTCGTCGTCACGCAGATTAGCGAGGATGTCATCCTTGGGATGCCATTCTTGGCTAACCAGAAGTGCCGTATGGGCTTTGATCAACCAGTGCTGGTCATGCAGGACCGAGAGCTGGTGTGCACCGACCGTTACGGGAGGGCACTGATGTCCAAAGTCCAGGTACTTCGGAAAACAGAGATCCCCCACAGACAGAGGCTACCATACCGTGTCACCTTGCCGCACGGAGCTACTGTCCACAGGGCGTGATCCAGAGTTTACCAGGGAGCCTACCTTTGGCTACGAGCGTAAACTCGCCGTATGAACAAGGACGGGTGTTGGTCCGATGCCTCATCCCTACCTCGAACGTGATAAGCCTGCCAGCCGGCGAGGTTATCGGAACGTTCACGGGGGTAGCGGCCGATGAGGTGTAGCAGACCACACCCGGGGTCCCAACCGGGTCGGACCCGACGGGTTCACCAGTACCTGACCACTTGGTGGAACTGTATGAGCAGGCGAGCAGAGGGTGCGAGGACGAGCAACAGATGGAACAGTTGAGGGGATTGCTTAGGAAGTACGAGGCCGTGTTTAGCAGAAATAGCGGAGACATCGGCCGTACTGACCTTGTAGAGCATGCTATTCCAGTTGCCGAAGGCACCAGACCGGTTCGGTTGCCTCCTCACAGGCTGGGGCCTGAGAAAGAGGCTGAAGCTGAACGGCAAGTGAAAGACCTGCTAGAGAAGGGGCTGATTGAGCCCGCAGACGGGGCGTGGAGTTCCCCGGTGGTGCTGGTACGCAAGAAAGACAGCATGTGGCGGTTCTGCGTCGACTACCGGAGGCTAAACGATGTCACTAGGCAGGACGCCTATCCTATACCTAGGATAGACGAGTCCCTTGACGCCCTAGCTGGCAGCCAGTATTTTAGCACGTTGGACCTGACCAGTGGGTACTGGCAGGTGCCGCTGGATGCAGACGCCAAAGAGAAGTCGGCATTTATCACCAGGAGTGGACTATGGCGTTGGAAGGTGCTGCCCTTCGGGTTGACCTCAGCCCCCGCCACGTTCCAGCGTTTGATGGAACGAGTGCTGCAAGGGCTGCACTGGAAGACGCTGCTGCTCCACCTGGATGATGTGATTGTGATCGCACCCGACTTCGAGACACACCTGCAGAGGCTGGGAGAGGTGTTGAGTAGGCTGCAACAGGCCAACCTTAAGGTCAAGCCGTCCAAGTGCGAGCTACTGCAGCAACGGGTCAAGTACCTGGGGCATGTAGTGAGTGCGGAGGGCGTCGCCACTGACCCGGAGAAGGTACAAGCCGTAGCCAAACGGGCACCTCCCCGAGACATCAAAGGACTGCGAGCCTTCCTCGGTACAGCAGGGTACTACAGGCAGTATCTGCCTGGGTACGCCACCACTGCTAAGCCCTTGACTGTCCTGACCAGCAAGGACACCCCCTGGAAATGGGGAGAGGAAGAGCAAGTGGCCTTTGAGCGTCTGAAGCAGGGACTCGTGCAAGCACCAGTACTAGGCTACCCAGACCCTGCCAAGACCTATATCCTGGACACGGACGCCAGCGCCGTTGGATTAGGGCAGTGCTGTCGCAGGTACAGAGCGGACAGGAAAGGGTCATTGCTTACTATAGCAAGACCCTAGCACCCGCCAAACGGAACTACTGCGTGACTCAGCGCGAGCTACTGGCTGTCGTAAAAGCAGTCAAACACTTTCGACCGTACCTCTACGGCCGAGAGTTCAAGCTTCGCACCGACCATGCGTCCTTAAGGTGGCTGTGCCGGCGGAAGGAGCCGTCCAACCAGATTGCGAGGTGGCTGGAGATTCTCGCCGAGTTTGTATACAAACTCGAGCACAGGGCTGGCAAACAGCATGGGAATGCTGATGGTTTGAGCAGACGGGAACCATGTATGGACTGCCGTCAGTGCAGTGCCATAGAGCAGCGTGATGGTGGGCCGACCCACGCTAAACTTGCCAGGGCCCCTGGATCCGAACTCCAGTTAGCGAGGCCTCCTATCTCAGAGGACGTGCAACCAAGAAACCGGCAAGAAAATCCTGTACCGATGAAGAGCCTAGAGACAAAGGCAGACACGCCATAGCTGTGTGTGGTCACCAATATGGAACTGGTCGAACAACAGCGTACGGGTCAAAACCCAGTGGCCAGAATGTACCAGGAAATTAGCGGCGGTAGACCAGTGACCAGGAGAGTTGGAAGAGGGGAGTAGGGAGCTGCGGGCACTCTACAGTCGCAAGGTGGCCATGGCGGTACAGCCAGATGGTACTCTGACTATGCAGATAGCCCCCAAGGGTCGGACCAGGCTATGCGCAGTCTGCCCGTCGTCCCGACGCCGACAGGTGATATGGGATACGCATGGGCTGTCCCATGCTGGTGTAAATCGCACCAGGAACCGAATCCAACTCAACTGGTACTGGCCAGGAATGTCCGCTGAGGTACGCAGACTGGTCAAGTCCTGCGAGGTCTGCCAAGTAGCCAAGAGAGCGGGAGTACAGCCAGTCCAGGAGAGACAGAAGTTGTTCGCCGGCAGGCCTTTTCAAAAGGTAGCCGTGGACCTGGTTGGACCTCTCCCAGAGACCAGGCGAAAGAATAAGTGGGTCTTGGTGCTATCCGACCACTTCACGCGATGGCACGATGCCATTGCCATTCCGGACGCCACCGCCCCTACGGTCGCCACGGCTCTTGATGAAAGGGTGTTCTGCTACTGGGGACTGCCAGAGGAGCTCCACACGGACCAGGGAGCGCAGTTTGAGTCACGACTCATGGCTGAACTCTGTGTCCTGTGGAATGTCGATAAGACACGTACCACACCCTACCATCCACAGGGCAACGGGGTAGTGGAAAGGCAGAACCGGACGTTGGGTGACTCCCTGCGGACACTCCTGCTCAGGCGCGGGCAAGAGGAGTGGGACTTGCTGTTGCCTCAGATAATGAGGGCTTTCCGCGGCACCCCACACTCCGCAACGGGAGAGACGCCCAATTACCTCATGTTGGGCCGGGAGGTCAGACTCCCCGACCAGCTAGATGGTAGACCCGCAGACACGAACAAGCAGTTGGTGACCGAGTACGCTCTTCAGATGCAAGAGGACCTGAAAGCGGCTCACGACCTGCTCAGAGAACAACAGGCAGAGGTCAGGCAGGACGACACGGAAGAACCGTTACTCTATATGCCCGATGACCTAGTTGTATTGGAGAATAGACGGCGGGTGAAAGGTAGCAACCCGAAGTTACAGCCCAGCTTTGTTGGGCCGTACCGAGTGGTGGAGGCTTTCCCGAACCATACATACAAAATAGAGAAGGATGGGCAGACATCAGTGCAGAATGAGCGGCGATTGAAGGAGTATCGCCCCTGCCACGAGCCCGTAGGTAGAGCACCCACCAACAGAGAGGCCGCCCTGCGCCCGAATATGAAGGGAGCAGTCAGGCCAAGGGGACGCCCCCGGATACCTGACATAAGGCAGCCACCAGATCCTGCTACACAGCCAGCAGAACCACAGAGAGCACCTGGAGGTGATGTCATCACCCAGCCAGACCTACACGCTTTGGAGCGCCAGCTGAACCAGTTGCCAGCTCTACTAGAGCAAGCAACTAGGCCGGCCGCCCCCCAGCAGTCGGCAGGCAGAGGTTGGGAGACACCGCCCACCGATAACTCAAGGTTGAGCAGGCAGGAACAGTGGGAGAGGGACAGAGAATGGCTGGCATTGCCAGACAATGGCATGCTCAATCCATCCTCCCCTCGTTCCCACATTACCATCGACAATGACACCAATAGCACAGAGGTGGAGACAGACATAAGAGAGGGTACTGATAACCAAGAGACAACGAATGATGAACCAACTACTAGTGAGAGGCTAGCAGAGACGGGCAGGCCTAAGAGAAATACTAGGCCGCCGTCGAAACTGGCCGATTACCAGTGTTATCAGATGGCAGAAGAGTTACCATGCCCGAGAAACAGCCATTTGCAATTTTCAGCAGTGGAGGAACCATACTCGTCCATTTCTGAGCACCATAATACTCCAAGAAAACTATTACTAGAGTTAAAAAGGTGCTCAGAAGACGAGGGGCTGCCCAGTTCGCTAGAAAATGCAAAGAAATATTGGAAGAAACTTGCAATGCAAACAAATATGATAAAGAAAGATAAACTCACCTCAGCTGACGATCTTTCTCTTTATTCCGACGAGCGAATAGCAGGAAGGGATAACCCCCAACCTAACTCTATGCCTAGAGTGTTGGAGAATAGAGACAACTACGAGCGCTTTATGATAAATAGAGCGCCTTGGATGCGTGAATATTCGCTCCAAGAGAACCCCTCGCCAGCGACAGAGGTGGTCACGTGTACGGGTGACGTAGAAGAGGGAAAATCGAAACTCTCCAATCACGCAGGTGATAACTTGAAAGTGAGGCAGCCTTCTCTCACTCAAAGTGAGGCACTGCCATTCGCAGCTACGAAGTCACCACGACAACAAGCCATTTCACTTCTGTCTACTGAACAATTAATTATTATCGCAAGAACCGCAGTTACAAAGATGAGAGAAAGAAAGGAAAATCCAGCAGATCTATCTATTACGGAGGATCCCTTAGCAGAGGAAGAATTAATGGGTGAGGAATTCTTGATAGAAGTAGCGAGTGAGCTAGAGAAACGCCAGCCACTTTGTGCAAACAGAGTGGCTAGCAAGGAAGTTGTTATACAACAACGGCAAGAGCAGGCGATACTAAGAATCAATAAATTGTCCATTGCAGACGATGAGACAAAGCCAATAGAAGAACCACCGAAGAAAGAAAACACTCTGCCCAAGACCACTTGGCTATCGGCGGCGACGCTAGATGCACTAAATAGAATAGTGGTCAAGAAGGGTGACGACAGCACAGATACCTGGAAATGCACCGAGTGTGGGTACGAGAACTCTCGTAAGAGGGTCGTTTATCACGCCCATCAACACTATGCATTTTACTTTTGCACGTGCGGCAAAAAATTTAGCTCGAGAGACGCTGCCAGGAAACATGTGACCAAGCAAAATAAAGCTATCTCGCATGGAGGACCAGCTGCACCCCTATACGAAGTTGATGCGAATTGCTACGCTGAATTCGCCAAGTTCATGACTTGGCCGCAGCCGCCACCATTTGGCCGGCCACAGGCGGTACTGACAAACAAACCTACCGCCACAGCACCAGTGAAGAGGGCGAGTACAATGCAAGAGCGGCTCGGTGAACCCATACTAGCCAGCAGCCCGGACAGACCGCCCAAACGTTGCTCTGTCAGCAACGACGAACACAAGGACACCTGCCAGGCAGGCTCTAACCCACGGAAGTGGGAGCGCAAGGACCTCAGGGACCGGTCGGAAGACCACAAAAGACAAGTGGCGTATCACATACCTAAAAGACAACAGCAGACGCCTCTCCGTCCAACCCTGCAATCCACCATAGTATACACCAGTAAAAGGGACAGACCAACACACAAAGATACCTATCAACCATGCAGAATAGAGGAGGAAAGACGACTAGCTAGAAAGAGAGAAGAACTGAAACAATTAACCACTGATGCCTACAAGTTACTGCAAAGAGCACAGGAGGTAAAGCAGCAAATACGCTCTATCGAGCAAAAACTAAAACGACATTGACGCTGTAACAAAGCCACTTACCTAGGCTGTCTTACCTTACCTTATCTCATGTGCGTAATCAATAGTTCTATTCTGTAGAGTTCTATGTGCCTTACCACCAGTCATATCTTATACATTTTTCAATCATTATATTTTATGTATTTTATCCAAGTATATCATTACTGCTGTGGTTTGGCAATCACCTCCCCTGTACTTTTATTGGTCCCCGATGACGACCAATGGGGGGATAGTGTACAGGAAATACGTCGCACGATTCCAAACGACAAAGACATTATAGCGAGCCAAGCTACGAACTTTCCACTTTTATATATGTCAAATATTATTCATGGCTATCCTCTGTATTTAGGCATTGACTGTCATTCCAAGCCTTGACTGTATCACATGTTATGTAACAATTTATATAAATAGAGCGGCTATGCCTCACAACAAGCAGTGTTCACCGCGAGGCATAGCTAGACAATTCCTTTGAGAATAAATATAGCTAAACACTCTCTCAAGCTTTAGTCTTGATTTCTACACAATTTCCACATTACTACTCTACCAGGCAACCAGCTCTGACGACCTACTAGGTCTGGCAGCACCAGTGTTGTACGACGAGTAGTAGGTTCGAGGCAGACTTGCCTGACCGACTCTCGCCTATCACGGCCTACCTTTGGCAGCAATGCTGAAGGACGGACGCTGAGGAGGCCGAGCTGGCAGCAAGCTTGTCTGAGAAGGCAAACAACTCTGCTACCTAGAGGGTGCAGGTGCGCTACCAAGGTGACTGGCCACGTCACCACAAAATCCTGCACAATATCACCTATTGTTACTAATAAGTCTAGCTTTTCTTGTTGTTTTGTTGTTATTATCATTTGTTGTTGCTGATTTTACATTATTATAATATTAATGAATTAATGAAACTAAATAGTAATAATTTATTAATAATCACAATAGATCATCGTTCGTACTACTACTACTACATTACTTGATTTTATTAATTACCAACCAATGGTAGCAGTTGTGAATTACTTTTTTTCATACGTTTGAATAAAAATAATTAGTAGTATGAATTGATTATTACTTCTACTGTAATGCGTGCGATAAAACTGTTAGAAACAAATAATTTTCATGAAGATGATAATAATTGTGCTGAAAAAAATATGGCTCCTTTACTGTTATACCTGCTTTTGCGCTATTTTCAATTTGTTTATTGTATTTTTGAATTGAGATGAATAAAAATTATTATTATTAAAGCTGTTTTTTACCCTTTTAATGTTCTGTTACAACCATATCTTCTGAACAGAGACACACAGAGATGGTCACTTGAGACTAGCCGCTGCATGTGGTTTGTTGTTTATTGGACAACATGTATTAATAGCAGTTCAATAATTGATTTTGCATGAAGCTTCGGTTTTTATTACGGTAAAAACTCTTACCAGTTAAACTAATGGGTCAAACTGTGCATTCAAATAAATTTTTTTCTTGGCCGTTTGCATTGAGTTACAATTTATTTTACAGGTTCGTTGTGTTCTTATGAAACATATAAATTTCAATCGCACGCAACTGCAATTCAGATTTGTTTCATTCTCAAAACTCAATACTACAAGTAATGATGGTGTAAAATGCTGAAATTTCTAACACCAAATTACACCCATTTTAGCCAATTACTTTTTTTTTCGATGCTTTTAACTTTTAAAATGTACTTCCAATAATTTCCCACAAACCATTTAGAGGTCGCTCAACGCTTTTACTGAATGGGGGTGTAAAACCCCGCATTCACATCCAGCATACCCGGATTTTACATTCCCACAAGTTGATAGCCCTGGCGTTGTCACTCACATTTTAGCCAAGGGCTACCACACTACGGCACTCATTGAGCGTAAACAGCTTCAATAGATTGTGAATAGTACCAATAGTAACACAAAGCAGTTATCAAATCATGAGTGACCCCAGTAGTTCAATGCCACTTTCAAGGGTTTATTGAGCTGGCATAGTGCCACAGGGTGCAGTGGTGCCCATCAATAGTTTGCTCTACCCACCCATGTAGTTGACAAAACCCAACTTCACTTCAGAGTCAGAGAGCGGATAACTACAAAACTTTTCGTTAAATTCAAGTTGTGCACTCTAAGGAGACAGACGATATTTTGAGTCAATTGAAATGAAATCTAAAACAAAGTGGTATTTGAAATGCACATAAAGCTGCTAGCATGCTATATCAAAGTACTGTGTGAGCACTTTAGCTGACAAGCATAACAGTACCACAAATTCTCTCATATAACTAAATATTACAAAATAAGTTCAAATGTTATCAGCTGTGTAGTTAGGGCTACTCAAATACTATTTTAGCTCTTCACCAGTGAAAAATTCATTGTTCATCAAATGGTTATCAAACAAAAGCATTTTTGGTTGAACACCTTTTAATACAAAGTCTCAATAAAATGCTTATTAAAAAAATATTTTCATCATTATTTTTTTTAATTTTTACAATAATTTAACGCTGTCATAGAAATACAATGTAAAATTAATTGCAGTTTTTTTAAATAATGGTGAGTTTTTTTTCTGTTAGCCCTCTTCTAAAAATAAAATCGCAATGAAAAGACAAAATAATATTGAAATGTCTCAGCTAATTTTGGCGTTTGGTGTTATACCACATCTTACATGTATATATTCTGGTGTTTTTCTCTCAACATAGTATTTTCAGTATTGGTACTTTTTACATTAAGAATTTTTTGCTACTCAATGACAAACTGTTATGTACTTAATGTATCTTAATGGATCTTAACCGTTATTTGTATACTGATGTATTTAAAGAGAGGACAACTTCATATTTCACACTTTTTCAAAAGATTAAACTGACATATATCGTGCTTTTTCCCTCTATATGGTGATTTGCACAGAAATTTAAAGGAGAGCTTAAAGATTCATTTACACTGGGGGTTTTGTCGGCGCTTTTGCCAATTCTTTCTGTTTGATGTTCAGTGTAAATGATCAAATGCCATAAAAAGACGTTGTCAGTTAGAGTGTGGAGCTCGGTGGCAATGTCCCAGAGCTCAGCCATCTTGGCCCGTAATGTTGTTGCAGGAGCCAAACAAACTTACCACAAATATAATAGATTACTCCCATTGGCTGACGCATATGCCAGCGACTACAGTATGGCAACGAGTGGAAAATTTACGCTTGAAACCTTCATATTGCTGCCGATAGATAGTGTCGGTAAACTAACGGACAGAAGGCCCAAAGTAAATGCAGCTTGAGGGTATCAAAGAGAATGGGGGATAAAACAAAAGATGTACCGACGGCTAGAAGTGTATAGCAGGAATAACAGGAGACAAACGAGGTACAAAGAACTGAGTGAAACTTCAACTCCTACATTGTGCACAACAGCGTGCAAATCCTGCAGGATTTTTTCAGGTTCATATTTCGAGTCTTATTGCTAGAAGAAACCATGTGTTTTGAAAAGTTTTAGATTAGTACTGAGGCTAGCCATGGATCAGTGAGTCCACAGCCAGTAATAAAAGGGAGGTTGTTGACCATTTATTCATCCAAGCCTAACAAAGCATACATTTGCACGAAGAGAGGTTAAAATTTTGGTTAGTGCGGTGAGATGCACTAAGGCAGGACAACTCCTAGTTTCTTGATCGTTTCATGAATGTTTCTACATTAATCAATCAGTGATGCTGACAGATGCCAATCAAAGTGAGTGTATGCTATGAAAAGAAAAAGTATATACAGCATCCTTTGTTAAATTGCTTCAACTGGTTAACTTTGTTTGTAATATAAAAGCCTGTAATCACAGACGCATTGTCAAGTTTGTCTATTAGAGAGTTTTTGTTCTAGCCAATTCTATAACAAGCAAGAGCAGTTACAACGATGTTTTGTGCAAGCAAGAGCTGCTAGCGCAGAAGCAACGGTGTCTATTTAAAGCTACGTCAACTTTTGGTTTGTCTAGTGCTCAGATCAATGGCCAATGTGAGCAAAGAAGACAAATAATATGTTCTCGTCAACAATTTTGTTACTCATTGGGATTTCTCAAGTCAAACATTCTATAACGCTATTGGCAGAGTTAAACTTTACAGTAACATACAACACCACAGACTTTTCTACCACTTCCACAGATCCGACTACAACATCAGCTGTTCTTCATACACAAACTTCGGAGTATCAAGATCTTAACGCCACAAACTCCTCTACCACTTCGACAGATTCGACTACAACATCAGCTGCTTTGCACGCACAAACTTCAGAGTACGAAAATCTTAACACCACAGACTTCTCAACCACTTCCACAGATTCGACTACAACATCAGCTGCTTTGCACGCACAAACTTCAGAGTATGAAGATCTTAACACCACAGACTTCTCTACCACTTCCACAGATCCGACCACAACATCACCCGCTTTGCACGCACAAACTTCAGATTATGAAGATCTCAAAACCACAGACTTTTCTACCACTCCCACAGGTTCGACCACAACATCAGCTGCTTTGCACGCACAAACTTCAGAGTATGAAGATCTTAACACCACAGACTTCTCTACCACTTCCACAGATCCGACTACAACATCAGCTGCTTTGCACACACAAACTTCAGAGTACGAAGATCTTAACACCACAGATTTTTCTACCACTTCGACAGATTCGACCACAACATCACCCGCTTTGCATGCACAAACTTCAGAGTATGAAGATCTCAAAACCACAGACTTCTCTACCACTTCCACAGATTCGACCACAACATCAGCTGCTTTGCACGCACAAACTTCAGAGTATGAAGATCTAAAAACCACAGATTTTTCTACCACTTCTACAGGTTCGACTGCAACATCAAACGCTTTGCACGCACAAACTTCAGAGTACGAAGATCTTAACACCACAGACTTTTCTACCACTCCCACAGGTTCGACCACAACATCAGCTGCTTTGCACGCACAAACTTCAGAGTATGAAGATCTTAACACCACAAACTTCTCTACCACTTCCACAGATCCGACCACAACATCACCCGCTTTGCACGCACAAACTTCAGAGTACGAAGATCTCAAAACCACAGACTTTTCTACCACTCCTACAGGTTCGACCACAACATCAGCTGCTTTGCACGCACAAACTTCAGAGTACGAAGATCTTAACACCACAGATTTTTCTACCACTTCCACAGGTTCGACTGCAACATCAACCGCTTTGCACGCACAAACTTCAGAGTACGAAAATCTTAACACCACAAACTTCCCTACCTCTTCGACAGGTTCGACCACAACATCAGCTGCTTTGCACGCACAAACTTCAGAGTACGAAAATCTTAACACCACAGACTTCTCAACCACTTCCACAGATTCGACTACAACATCAGCTGCTTTGCACGCACAAACTTCAGAGTATGAAGATCTTAACACCACAGACTTCTCTACCACTTCCACAGATCCGACCACAACATCACCCGCTTTGCACGCACAAACTTCAGATTATGAAGATCTCAAAACCACAGACTTTTCTACCACTCCCACAGGTTCGACCACAACATCAGCTGCTTTGCACGCACAAACTTCAGAGTATGAAGATCTTAACACCACAGACTTCTCTACCACTTCCACAGATCCGACTACAACATCAGCTGCTTTGCACACACAAACTTCAGAGTACGAAGATCTTAACACCACAGATTTTTCTACCACTTCCACAGATTCGACCACAACATCACCCGCTTTGCATGCACAAACTTCAGAGTATGAAGATCTCAAAACCACAGACTTCTCTACCACTTCCACAGATTCGACCACAACATCAGCTGCTTTGCACGCACAAACTTCAGAGTATGAAGATCTAAAAACCACAGATTTTTCTACCACTTCTACAGGTTCGACTGCAACATCAACCGCTTTGCACGCACAAACTTCAGAGTACGAAGATCTTAACACCACAGACTTTTCTACCACTCCCACAGGTTCGACCACAACATCAGCTGCTTTGCACGCACAAACTTCAGAGTATGAAGATCTTAACACCACAGACTTCTCTACCACTTCCACAGATCCGACCACAACATCACCCGCTTTGCACGCACAAACTTCAGAGTACGAAGATCTCAAAACCACAGACTTTTCTACCACTCCCACAGGTTCGACCACAACATCAGCTGCTTTGCACGCACAAACTTCAGAGTACGAAGATCTTAACACCACAGATTTTTCTACCACTCCCACAGGTTCGACTGCAACATCAACCGCTTTGCACGCACAAACTTCAGAGTACGAAAATCTTAACACCACAAACTTCCCTACCACTTCGACAGGTTCGACCACAACATCAGCTGCTTTGCAGGCACAAACTTCAGAGTACGAAGATCTCAACACCACAGACTTTTTTACCACTTCGACAGATTCGATTACAACATCACCTGCTTTGCACGCACAAACTTCAGAGTACGAAAATCTTAACACCACAAACTTCCCTACCACTTCGACAGATCCGACCACAACATCAGCTGCTTTGCACGCAAAAACTTCAGAGTACGAAGATCTTAACACCACAGATTTTTTTACCACTCCCACAGATTCGACTAAAACATCACCCGCTTTGCACGCACAAACTTCAGATTATGAAGATCTCAAAACCACAGACTTTTCTACCACTCCCACAGATTGGACTACAACATCATCTGCTTTGCACGCACAAACTTCAGATTATGAAGATCTTAACACCACAGACTTCTCTACCACTTCTACAGGTTCGACCACAACATCACCTGCTTTGCACGCACAAACTTCAGATTATGAAGATCTTAACACCACAGATTTTTCTACCACTTCCACAGATTCAACTACAACGTCAACTGCTTTTCAGGCACAAACTTCAGAGTATGAGGATGTTTATACATCTGAAATGTCTCTAACTACAGGTAATATTACATCTAATTTTACTGAAGAGCTTACTACAGATAGTGCTAACCAAACAGCTTTCACCCAAATCTTTACTACAACAGTGAAGTCAACAACTCAATCTACTACAAACAGAATCGTCATAGAAACAGAAGAAACTGAGATACCTATAAATTTTACCACAACCGATCCCATTTCCACCACAATTGCATCAACCACAACAACTACTGCCACAATATCATCTATTATTCCGAGCCAAAGCACAGAATCACAGTTAGTTTTAACGAGCGAAAACATACCAACATCTGTTAATCAAACTGTAATGGCGGACTCAACCATTACCACCGAAGCCACAAACACGACTACCTCACTCATTACATCATCTACTACAGAAGCACAAATGACATCTACTACAAGTTCTGTGGAAAGTTCTTCAACGCTCTCTACAGATATACATGAAAGTACTACTACTACTTCGTCGTACAATGCAACAATAAAGTTGATCTCAGAACTATTTCAGGTAAGTTGATATGTTAATGCCATCACACTCGTGCTAAATGTAATACATTTGTTTTTTGCATTATTTCAAGTGCCTGCGATGTCAACAGCATTTTGCGAATGTTTGTGGTACAGCGTAGCTTCGTTTGAAACTGGTAGCTTATTACAGCGCTGGTTAAGTTTTAGTGTAATGTCGTGTCAGGTGGTGGCTGAAATGTCGTGTCAGGTGGTGGCTGTAATGTCGTGTCAGGTGGTGACTGAAATCAAATACACTAGTACACACATTCATAGGCATGCTTCTCCAGCATTTAACTGTGGATGCACCATTGACTAGATAATGTGAATGTAAAACATCCCATAAACAAGGACTTGTTTATTTTCAGTAAAATTTTGATTATTTTTAGCATTATAAGGTTTAATTTTCTGGGCTTGCATACACAATAATACGCAATGGCAAATGGTCGTCAATTGTCTTTACTGCTTTATAGTGCTGCCAAAATAGATTTTATCTTGAGACATAAAAGTGCTGATCTAGTTATTTGAGAGATGCAGGGAGATAGATTATAACCTAAATGTCATTGAACTTAGTTGAGGTCATTATAAATAGATCTCAGAGAGTGAAAACAATTGTTGCTCACCGATTTTTATCACATTATTGATCTCTGCACCTGTTGCTATTGTTGGACAATAACAGTAGAGTAATACAACTCGATCTATCGTTCGTATTTCAATGGAATCACTGCACCTTGAGGAATAGACTGTTTACAAACCTGTAGCAGCCTTTGAGTCTTTAAATGCTTGTATTAAATAACTGTTTTCAATCACATAGTAGCTTATGAAAAAAGGGTCCTTTATTCATATGTGAAAAAGCAGCAAAAAATATCTTTGAGATTTTATCAGCAATCTAGTGCGCTAAACGTTACAAAAAGGTATCCATGCTCCAAACCACCTTTGGTTTAAGTCTGCATTCTGCTTATATTGTTTTATTAAGTCTCAAAGCACGTTTGTTTTCAGCTACAATTCAATATAAAACGTTAAAATGCAAACAGATGTTTGGGTGTGCAAGTAGCCCCTGACATTCCTTCCTACAAGTTACTACCTTAGCAATACACTAATGTTACATCGTCTCTTGTAGACAACCGATGCTAATGCAACCGCCGAGAGAATTTACAAACAAAATTTGACTACTGGAACAGTGATAACCGCATCAGTAATGGCCACAGTAGCTGTCAGCGTAAGCGTCTCCGTTTTTGGGAAGTCCAAAATGGCCGCATGCTTAGTCAAGGTAGCCCCAGCTGTGGCCACCGTCTAACTCTTCTATGAGATGACCAAACGTATCAGAGGGCCTTCAGAGAGAACACTTGATGGCAATATTTTGTGTAGATGAACATTTAACAGTAATTACTTTTGAAGGTACTTTTTTGTGCATCATTTCAGAGCAGTAGAATGGAATCAAAACTGCACCAAATAATCGTTTTTGAACAAGCTAGATAATGTTATTTTTATAGCAATTACCAATAATTGCTTCTTTATTGCAAAGTATTTAATCAATTAGAAGTTATTTTATCAAACTACATAAGTATAGCAATATATTCATCAAGTTTGAGCTACTAGTACTAAATAATCTTCAGTAGTTTTATTTACAGCATGTCCATACAATATACTGTTGCATTTGGCATTTGGAGTTATCTGTACAATACAAGCATAGTTTTGTCCGAATGATCTGTTCAAAATAGAGACGTGTTTGATGTGAAAGTCGATGCTTTCTAGTTAAACAAAAATACACCAATGCTACTCGTTTCTGGTTGGTTAAATAAAATTCCAAGGTCACTGACTAAATATATGAAATCAAATTGTTTCAAGACTTTTGAGATGTTATGTTAGCATTTTTAACACAATATTAATTAGTTTTAAAGCTGAACACTGCCTCACTGGATTGGTCAATACAAATTATGAGCATAAGCTATATATTAGTTACTAAGACAACATACAAATGAAGTTTTATTTTAACAAACATTTCCATCAAGCTCCATAACATGAAGTAGATCTACTCGCAAAGTTGTGATAGCAAAATTGAAGTAATTTTTATCGACTAAATTGATTTTTGTATGTGTGTGTATATGTCAAAGTTCTAAAACCAAGTTATACAGTAAAATTTCTTGAAATCTATTCATCAGCTACTTGTAAGGGTTACCTTAGGGTTGCCTTGAGGCTCGGCAGAAAAAAGTCAAAATAAAAACAAAACCAAGAGACAGTTAATGGATTGTCTGTTCTAGTTGAAATGACTTTAAAATCAGTTTCAGAGATTTACCTTACAGGTAGCAGGTAGCAGCTGTGTGAGCATGACGTTAAATCGTGACGTTTTGATGGGTATCACATCGCTGTTTAGAAATTTTGTTCTAAGAAAACGATGAGAGAGGATATGTCATTTTTTTACTCGTTAGCTTAGACAGGGAGATCTGATCATGTGACATAGAATTTTAAACCGCCAGATTACATAATATGATAAAGTAAGTTGGTATTGTTGCAGTTTGTGCTGCGTACTATAGACACAATGGTATTAAGAACAACCAACACTAAAGTTTTAACACTTTTTTGAATTTGATGGCCATTAACGTCCATTTATACCCATTCGAGTAACTTTCCCCTTAGTACCAACTCCAATCGTCAGCATTTTTTTAATGGCTGCATCAGTAGTAATGTAGGAGCAGATCTCTGTCATGGTGTCTAAGGCATTTTTTTAATGGCTGCAGCAACCCTATCATTATCTTGTTAAATATGGGGTTTGTATAGTCTTTTATTCTCTCAATAATTCTGCGACAGGTGAGGTTGTTTTTCCATCTGAATAGCTTTTGGCACTCACAATTTCTCCAAGTCAAGGCAGAAAAGTTGAAAGATGCAGAATTACGCACCTCCCACTGTTATATAGAGAGAACACTAACAAACAAATATAAAAGGTAACTATCGAAGTTAGGGCAATGAAGTCATTTATTTAAAAAAATTGAGTCATACAGATACCTGGAGGAATTTGGAAGTAATGGTAAAGTCTTTTTTGCTCAGTTATTGATTTTTGATGCTCTACATATAGAGATTAACAAGGGGATTGAAAGATACCATTCAGAAACACCTACATTAATTTAAAAATAAAACAGGACAGCAATTCAGACTCAATGACACAAGGCAACAAGGGAGGCAAGTCGTATAGTTGAGGAGACACTTCACTTTGACTCAGCGTGAAAAAACAGTGATGAACTAACGCAGTTCTAATGAGTCAAACAGCTAGTATTTCATTCTCCCAATTTAATATCATGACAATAGTTTTGCGCACAGCAAAAAATTATTGTAGTTAGCCATCAATAGAAGAATAATAAAGTTTTCACAGACATTGGAAAAAATCAATACGTCAATAGTTTAAATCACAAAACAACCTCCATCAAGTGACACTCATTGATTTCGCCTCAATAGCTGTTAGCAATTATATTACAGTTGGTATCTGAAAGCGCCCAAGAAATGGCAACTCTTTGCATAAGCTTTAAAAATAAAGTACACTTGGCAGCTTTCAAAGCAAGCTGCTCAATTTAATAAATGCCCTACATACAGATTTTAAATACCCTACATACAGAGTTTTGTTTACGAATAATTGTTTGTGGACTTTCATGCAAACAAGAAAATTTTGGTTAAAAGTAATGTATTGGAAAATTTAAAAGCTCTTGTTTGAAAAATTTTATTTTGCTATATTTATTCGTTTTATTTTTCATTAGCGATGTTATGCCAATTCTATTAGCCCTCTAGATCAAATCAAAGTCTTGACAGCTATGATACACTAAGAGTAAATTGAAAAAACCTTGCATGTTTAACATTACAAAATATCGCGCTAATGAACAGCTTTTTAACGCACATCTACTCTACTTCGGCTCCACAACACACTAAAGTTGAATTCAACTAAAAAGATTTTCTGTCTCTCCTATTGGCTGTTAAATTTATAAAGGTCTACTGATATCTAACGGCCCCTTCCCTCTCCCTCCCCCCCCCCCCTTGCTCTCATAGGAAGATCATACAGTTTTTATTATTGGTGGTTGAGTGATTCAGCTTTCAATGAGCGTAAATGCGCTTTTGGATAACTTGTAGTAGTTTTCGTAGTGTGACCGTTACATTTCAATCATTATAGTAAACAGATTTAGCTGAGCACTAGTGTGTTGTGCCCATGCTGTGCATCCTGGGAAGCGCTAGCTAAGACAACCATAGACTTGCTTGGTTGGTCGATATCACAAGTAGCAGGGGAAGCCGGTGAGTCAAGCCTGTACCCCTACAGATGAGCCAAGGTCGCCTGTACTCTTGAGGACTGGAAATTTCCATGATGTCATTATGTATTTGAACTTTAGCGGTTAACTAGTTTCTTTTGTGCCAGCCTGTGCTTGAGTTGTGTCATGATTATTCTTTTGTGCCAGCTTAGCATTAGCCAATCATATGTATCAAGTTTCAACTACTTTTTCAACTGTGCACTTTACTATAAATAGAGGAACTTTTTGCCCAAGCGGGCAGACCGGTTTGTGTGCTTGTCAGAGAGTTATCTCCTGCAAGGTTTTGTGATATTCATACGATAAAGTGTTTAAAAGTTTTACCTCTGTGTATTAAAACTGGCTGGTTGCCGACTTGTTAGTTGTTCCTCCGTGTCGGTGGATCGTGGCATGTAGGCTATACACCATCCAGGCAGAGAGTCCGTAGCCAATATACTACCTCACCGGTAGCGCTCCTGACCCTGTACTACGGTTATAGCTACACAGCACATACCAGTGTGTGAGTGACAGAACAGGCTAGCAAGCTGTTAAAATATACACAGTCAACTCTCTGTGGTAGCGTTCGGTAAGGGCAGAATAACCGTTAGCACACGGCAAAAACCTTTACAATATATGCCAAAAATGAAATAGCATTCACACCATAGTTTTGGCAGCCCTGGTAAAACTGTTTTGTTGAACTGAAGAAGTTTCAGTACCTTATCATTTAAATTTCATTAATCTCCAACCAAGAAATGTCACGCTACAGCTGGTAAAACCTTGTCAAAAAAATAGTAGAAGTGATCTGTATGGCCAATAAATTAAAGCGCAGGTATGACTATTTATAGAAAATGCTGGTTAACCACAACCAATAACAATTTGATATAGAATAAATGTAAACATTAGCACTTGGTTATTGTAGATGGAATTTTTTTTCGCTGCGTCTAATGATGATCAGTTGAAATGTTTTTATGTATTTTCTACATTCTAAATTGTAACCTCCAAAGCTTATTTTATCACCGGTAAAAACATTGGTAATTATCTCAAAACTTTTGGGGCTTGTTTAGGGAAAGTGGAAGAAAAACAAATGAAGAGAGGCATGAAATTGTGCTGAGAAGGAGAAAGTAAAGAGGGGGTGGAAGAGAAAGGCAAAAAGCAAGGGCAGGAAAACTGCAAGAAAAAGGGCAGAAACAAGCAGAAAAGGGGCAGAGAAAAATGGATGCCGCGTTACCTTATAATTATTAGTTTATCGAAAGTTTCTGTTAATTCAATTACTTCCGTTTATATGTACATATATTTATATAAACAAACAAAGTTTTGTGAGACCTTTCGTTAAAACACCCTTACACATTATGTTTGTTTGTGTAACAACAATTACAGCCAAAAGGAACTATTATGAAGACATGGCAGTTTTCTTTAACTGTAATGGAAAGCAAAGAAAGGTAATGATTATGAATCGAGAGAACAAAAGCCGCTAAAGAACGAAGGTCGGTGTCTATGTATAGCTACAACATTGAGTGATTTGTTCCGTGGTCAGATCATGTACAGACTAGAAGTCAAAAGACAGTTGCCATGCTTGTATCTTCTATTTCGCTGCTCATTGTGATCAACTATGTGAAAGCATACAACACTACTGGCAATCAAACAGAATGGAACGAACTGATCGCAATAAAAAGCGACACATCGATCACCACGTCGTTTGCTGATAAAGTAGGAACTGATGTTCTTACACCTACTCTTAATACTAATGCACCTAAGCTTTTACATGCCAACAACACATCAGTTACAGCATTTGTAGAGCCGACTACAACATCAGCTGTTCTTGCTACAACATACCCAGACAACAGGACAACCTACCAACTACTTTCTATACCTACAACTAACAATAGCTTGACAGAGCTTATGCATGCTAACGACTCATCAACTACAAATGCTTCAGGGTCGATGCTAACTACGAAACAAATGGAAAACAGGAAAACCTCCAATCCACTTTCTACATCTACAAGAAATAGTAATCTAACAGAACCTATGGATACTAACGATTCCACTTCAACAGTTTTAGAATCGACCACGACATCAGCAGTTCTTTCTACAACACACACAGACAACCAAACTACCTACAACCTGCTTTCTACATCTACAGTGAATAATAGTCTAACAGAATTTACGTATATTAACGATTCAACTACAACAGTTTTAGAACCGACTACAACATCAGCAGTTCTTTCTACAACACACACAGACAACCAAACTACCTACGACCTACTTTCTACATCTACAGTGAATAATAGTCTAACAGAATTTACGTATATTAACGATTCAACTACAACAGTTTTAGAACCGACTACAACATCAGCAGTTCTTTCTACAACACACACAGACAACCAAACTATCCACAACCTACTTTCTACATCTACAATGAATAATAATCTAACAGAACTTGTGCATACTGACGATTCGACTACAACAGTCTCAGAGTCAACTACAACATTAGCAGTTCTTTCTACAACACACACAGAGAATCAAACTACCTACAACCTACTTTCTACATCAAGAGTGAATAATAATCTAACAGAACTTATGCATACTAACGATTCGACTACAACAGTTTTAGAACCGACTACAACATCAGCAGTTCTTTCTACAACACACACAGACATCCAAACTACCCCAAATCTACTTTCTACATCTACAATGAATAATAATCTAACAGAACTTATGCATACTAACGATTCGACTACAACAGTTTTAGAACCGACTACAACATCAGCAGTTCTTTCTACAACACACACAGACATCCAAACTACCCCAAATCTACTTTCTACATCTACAATGAATAATAATCTAACAGAACTTATGCATACTAACGATTCGACTACAACAGTCTCAGAGTCGACTACAACATCAGCAGTTCTTTCTACAACACACACAGACATCCAAACTACCCCAAATCTACTTTCTACATCTACAATGAATAATAGTCTAACAGAACTTATGCATACTAACGATTCGACTACAACAGTCTCAGAGTCGACTACAACATCAGCAGTTCTTTCTACAACACACACAGACATCCAAACTACCCCAAACCTACTTTCTACATCTACAATGAATAATAGTCTAACAGAACTTATGCATACAAATGATTCGACTACAACAGTCTCAGAGTCGACTACAACATCAGCAGTTCTTTCTACAACACACACAGACAACCAAACTACCTACAACCTACTTTTTACATCTACAGTGAATAATAATCTAACAGAACTTACACATATCAACGATTCGACTTCAACAGTTTTAGAACCGACTACAACATCAGCAGTTCTTTCTACAACACACACAGACATCCAAACTACCCCAAATCTACTTTCTACATCTACAATGAATAATAATCTAACAGAACTTATGCATACTAACGATTCGACTACAACAGTTTTAGAATCGACCACAACATCAACAGTTCTTTCTACAACACACACAGACAATCAAACTACCTACAACCTACTTTCTACATCTACAATGAATAATAATCTAACAGAACTTACACATATCAACGATTCGACTTCAACAGTTTTAGAACCGACTACAACATCAGCAGTTCTTTCTACAACACACACAGACATCCAAACTACCCCAAATCTACTTTCTACATCTACAATAAATAATAATCTAACAGAACTTATGCATATTAACGAGTCGACTACAACAGTTTTAGAATCGACCACAACATCAGCAGTTCTTTCTACGACACACACAGACAATCAAACTACCTACAACCTACTTTCTACATCTACAATAAATAATACTCTAACAGAACTTATGCATACTAACGATTCGACTACAACAGTCTCAGAGTCGACTACAACATCAGCAGTTCTTTCTACAACACACACAGACCACCAAACTACCTACAACCTACTTTCTACATCTACAATGAATAATAATCTAACAGAACTTATGCATGCTAACGATTCGACTACAACAGTTTTAGAGCAAACTACAACATCTGCAGTTCTTTCTACAACACACACAGACCACCAAACTACCTACAACCTACTTTCTACATCTACAATGAATAATAATCTAACAGAACTTATGCACATTAACGATTCTACTACAACAGTTTTAGAACAAACTACAACATCTGCAGTTCTTTCTACAACACACACAGACCACCAAACTACCTACAACCTACTTTCTACATCTACAATGAATAATAATCTAACAGAACTTATGCATACTATCGATTCGACTACAACAGTTTTAGAACCGACTACAACATCAGCAGTTCTTTCTACAACACACACAGACAACCAAACTACCTACAACCTACTTTCTACATCTACAATGAATAATAATCTAACAGAACTTATGCATACTAACGATTCGACTACAACAGTTTTAGAACCGACTACAACATCAGCAGTTCTTTCTACAACACACACAGACCACCAAACTACCTACAACCTACTTTCTACATCTACAATGAATAATAATTTAACAGAACTTATGCATACTAACGATTCGACTACAACAGTCTCAGAGTCGACTACAACATCAGCAGTTCTTTCTACAACACACGCAGACAACCAAACTACCTACAACCTACTTTCTACATCTACAATGAATAATAATCTAACAGAACTTGTGCATACTAACGATTCGACTACAACAGTCTCAGAGTTGACTACAACATCAGCAGTTCTTTCTACAACACACACAGACAACCAAACTACCTACAACCTACTTTCTACATCTACAATGAATAATAATCTAACAGAACTTATGCATGCTAACGATTCGACTACAACAGTCTCAGAGTCGACTACAACAGTCTCAGAGTCGACTATAACAACTGCAGTTCTTTCTACAACACATACAGACAACCAAACTACCTACAACCTACTTTTTACATCTACAGTGAATAATAATCTAACAGAACTTATGCACATCAACGATTCGACTACAACAGTTTTAGAACAAACTACAACATCTGCAGTTCTTTCTACACCACACACAGACAACCAAACTACCTACAACCTACTTTCTACATCTACAATGAATAATAATCTAACAGAACTTATGCATACTAACGATTCGACTACAACAGTCTCAGAGTCGACCACAACATCAGCAGTTCTTTCTACAACACACGCAGACAACCAAACTACCTTCAACCTACTTTTTACACCTACAGTGAACAATAATCTAACAGAACTTATGCACATTAACGATTCGACTACAACAGTGTTAGAACAAACTACAACATCTGCAGTTCTTTCTACAACACACACAGACAACCAAACTACCTACAACCTACTTTCTACATCTACAGTGAATAATAATCTAACAGAACTTATGCGTTCTAATGATTCAACTACAACAGTTTTAGAATCGACTACGAATTCTTCAGGGTCGATTACAACATCGGCAATGCTAACTACGAAACAAATGGAAAACAGGACAACCTCCAATCCACTTTCTACATCTACAAGAAATAATAATCTAACAGAACTTATGCATGCTAACGATTCGACTACAACAGTCTCAGAGTCGACTACAACATCAGAAGTTCTTTCTACAACACACACAGACAACCAAACTACCTACATCCTACTTTCTACATCTACAGTGAATAATAATCTAACAGAACTTATGCATACTAACGATTCGACTACAACAGTTTTAGAATCGACCACAACATCAGCAGTTCTTTCTACAACACACACAGACAATCAAACTACCTACAACCTACTTTCTACATCTACAATGAATAATAATCTAACAGAACTTACGCATATCAACGATTCGACTTCAACAGTTTTAGAACCGACTACAACATCAGCAGTTCTTTCTACAACACACGCAGACAACCAAACTACCTACAACCTACTTTTTACATCTACAGTGAACAATAATCTAACAGAACTTATGCACATTAACGATTCGACTACAACAGTGTTAGAACAAACTACAACATCTGCAGTTCTTTCTACAACACACACAGACCACCAAACTACCTACAACCTACTTTCTACATCTACAATGAATAATAATCTAACAGAACTTATGCATACTAACGATTCGACTACAACAGTTTTAGAACCGACTACAACATCAGCAGTTCTTTCTACAACACACACAGACAACCAAACTACCTACAACCTACTTTCTACATCTACAATGAATAATAATCTAACAGAACTTATGCATGCTAACGATTCGACTACAACAGTCTCAGAGTCGACTACAACAGTCTCAGAGTCGACTACAACAACTGCAGTTCTTTCTACAACACATACAGACAACCAAACTACCTACAACCTACTTTTTACATCTACAGTGAATAATAATCTAACAGAACTTATGCACATCAACGATTCGACTACAACAGTTTTAGAACAAACTACAACATCTGCAGTTCTTTCTACACCACACACAGACAACCAAACTACCTACAACCTACTTTCTACATCTACAATGAATAATAATCTAACAGAACTTATGCATACTAACGATTCGACTACAACAGTCTCAGAGTCGACCACAACATCAGCAGTTCTTCCTACAACACACACAGACAACCAAACTACCTTCAACCTACTTTTTACACCTACAGTGAACAATAATCTAACAGAACTTATGCACATTAACGATTCGACTACAACAGTTTTAGAACAAACTACAACATCTGCAGTTCTTTCTACACCACACACAGACAACCAAACTACCTACAACCTACTTTCTACATCTACAGTGAATAATAATCTAACAGAACTTATGCGTTCTAATGATTCAACTACAACAGTTTTAGAATGGACTACGAATTCTTCAGGGTCGATTACAACATCGGCAATGCTAACTACGAAACAAATGGAAAACAGGACAACCTCCAATCCACTTTCTACATCTGCAAGAAATAATAATCTAACAGAACTTATGCATGCTAACGATTCGACTACAACAGTCTCAGAGTCGACTACAACATCAGAAGTTCTTTCTACAACACACACAGACAACCAAACTACCTACAACCTACTTTCTACATCTACAATGAATAATAATCTAACAGAATTTATGCATAATAACGATTCGACTTCAACAGTCTCAGAATCGACTACACCATCTGCAGTTCTTTCTACAACACACACAGACTACCAAACTACTGGAAACCCACTCTTCACATCTACCATGCTTGTTAATAAGACTGAAGCTTTGCATACCAACGAAGCAACTACAATGCCTTCAAAGTTAAACACAACATCAGCTACTTTGGTTACAAGGCAAACAAGCAACCAGACTACAAACAGCTTATTTTTCACAACTTTGATAAGTACTAACGCAACTGACCTTCTGCAGACCAAGGACACCCATAATGTTTCTATAACAACATTGGTTTTAGAATCATCTACAACACCTGTTTCATCTACGGAAGTCACAAACAAAACTGTCTCACTTTTGGCATCACCAACTACAGAGTCACAAATAACACCTACTCCTAGTTCAGCTTCAAGCTCACAGAGCTTTTCAATGCTGTCCACAAATTTTCATAATAATTCAGTTGCACCGTCCCAGAGTCCGACAGCGACATCCGTGCCAGAGATTGAGCTATTCCCTGTAAGTATAATTAAGATTGTAATCACATCGAAATTAAAAGTGTTTATTCACTGCTTCTGGTATTTAAGATGCTTCTCGTGTTTTACAAATATTGATATTTTGCAGCATAGCTCAGTTTGCACATCGTTAGCTCGTTTTTGTATTGTTCTGGAAGGGCTGTATAACGTTGAGTGAGATTGGGGTTTTACGAATGTTTGCAAGTAAGCTTTCTCACTATGCAGGTGATTTCACTTTTGCCTCCAGTTCACAAACAACTGCAATTGCAACTCAGTTGTCGCTGCTAAATCAAAGCAAGTGCTCACTTAACGATTAAAATTCTTTTGCTCTATTTGTTATTGCTCGTTCACAATTGGCCCTTGGATATAATATTTTTCCTCGCAAGCAAAATTGCTTAGGGTCATTTCCAGTAGCTTTATTCATAACTTTCAATGTTTTGTTTTTTCTAATGAGCTTCCATCAGTTTTGTGAATGTCAACAGTTGGCGCGTAAAAATAAAAGTCATTTGAAGTGATTTATTCATAGCTTTTTGGTATTGTTTTCTCTTTCTGAAAGCTTCACTCTGATTTGTAAATGTTAATGAACTGTTTGTATAATTAAATGGCATTTTCCGTACCTCTATTCAGAGGTTCTGAGCTTTGTTTTTTTTTTAATATGCTTCTATTTGGTTTGTAAATGTGAACAAGGAGCTTTTAATACTACACCTCATTTGATTGCTCCTTTCAAGCAACAGTGGACATGTCGATCAACGTTTGATAATTTGTTACGCCAATTTATAGGGTATCTGACCAATTTATTCTAAAACAAATTTGCAATACTTGCGAATCAAATGTTTTGCAAATTTTTTCTGGGACTTGCAGAGAAAATTAATTCTATTTTATTTAATAATAATTTTTTTGTAGTTTTTGGTTTGGTTAGATCTAACCAGCAGATGTTCCAGGAAATACTTTGTATGGTGAAAGTTCCACCAGTAAAATACATGAGTGTTGGCTTCTAATGCAAATAAAATAGCTAAACATTTTTTTGGTGAAACATCCCGACACAATTCGCTCACCTCATCTCTCTGGGTTTGGTTTTTAGTTACTCAAAGGCTCTAAATGTGACCAAACACTGCTTTCTGGGAACAAGTAAAAACACTCTTTGAAGCCGATTTGGTGGAGATATTTTGGTCCATTATGTAAATTTTATCGTCTCATTTTGAGGTCATTGTGTAGGCAGTGTAAAATGGTTGCTGCCTCACAATGATTAATATTTTATGCTTCATTTAGAACCTGATTAAACACTTCACAAAACTTACCCCTGCTGATTTTCTAGAATAACAAAAGTGAAATAAAATTTACTCTTGCGTTTATATTTCAATGTAATATCCGAGCTTCATCTAAGTTAATTGTTTAAAAATCTCTAGGGTAGGGACCTGACACAAACAAATTCTTTCTATATACAACTACTTCTAAATATTACTTTTGTTATGAACAAAGCCTTTAGAAAATGTTGTAAGTTGTTTGTTTTGATTGGAGTAGTAAGAGATTTTATCAATGATTGAGTGCGCTTAGGCACTGAGTGACAATTTGGGCCTTAAAGGACCTATAAACCAATTTTTCCAGTTGTGAGTTACCAAAAGTTGTCTACTACGTAACTTAAACCAACTACACAAAAAATTTGATTCCAAATGAATGATTTAGAATATGATAACATTCTGGACATGAAACTGGCTTCCATCCACCCTACCTATTAGTTACTAAAACTATCAAACTCCGTTTCATCTCTTGTAGACAACTGATGCTAATGCCACTGCTGAGAGAGTATACAAACAGAAGTTGACTATTGGGGCAGTGGTAACTGCATCAGCAATGGTCACAGTAGCTGTCGCAGTTATATTCTCTACTTTTGGAAAAGCAAAAGTCCTATCATGCGCCGTTAAAGTAGCACCGGCAGTTGCTGCCGTCTAATCAGTAGTCAGACTTTTATATGTTTTTATGGGTTTTTGTTATAATCAGACATTGAGATAGAACACTGGACAGCAGTATGTATTATAGGTCACATTTTAGCATAATCTAATTTTTTAGAATAATCTTGTTTTCATACCATATAAGTGCACGCTAAAAGTATTTACAACTCCTCGACTAATAGTGGATATGAGATACTGCGCATGAAGGTATCCATAATGGAAATGTTTTTATAATATTTTTTATTCATGTTGAAGTTGTTTTTATTTTTTTAAAGAATTGATATTTTTTTACCAAGTAAACACTTGATGAGCTAAACTTTCCACCTAAGAAGTGCAATGAATGTTTTTGCCAAACTTCACTTACTAAGACAGAATTGAACTACACTAAAGATACTTTCCAGTTTTTATGTCATATGAAATTGCTTCTGTTGTATTTTACTATGAATTGATTTATTAACAGTTTTTGCTTTACGCGCAAGACCAACTCCGTCTCTACCAAACTTCTATCTCTGCTGCACAGATCACTTTAAAGGCTGCCACCCTCCTGCTCTGACAAACAAGCTACCAGCAAATGAGCACCTATCTGATAGACACTTTTAGTTTGCATTGAGTGAATCTTTTGCCTGGGCACAACAGTAATTATGTACAGTCTACAGGTGGTTGTCTATTCCTAGAGGGAAAATGCACTCTTGAGAAGTAACCAATGATCTATAAGATTATGGGATTTGATAGAAAAAGTTGTTCAAACAATTTGCATTGTTTTTATTTACAGTTTTTCAATCATGAATAGGTGTTGATACTTCTCAAATTGTGTATGGAGTTATCCGCACAATACAAGTACATGTGGTGTATGGAGTTGTCTAAACAATACAAGTACATGTAGTGTATAGAGTTGTCTGTGCAATACAAGTGTACGGAGTTACCTGCACAAAACACATATATGTTGTGTAGAGAGAGTGACTGCACATTCTTGACAAAATGTCATCATCAACGAAGCTCCAAGGGTTCAACCAAGGAGCCATTCATCACTCAAATTACCAGACAGACACAATGCACAACAGTGTACATATAATGTACAACACAACAGTGTAGATACAATGTACAACACAACAGTGTAGACACAATGTACAACACAACAGTGTACAACACAGAAGTGTAGATACAATGTACAACAGTGTAGACACAATGTACAACACAACAGTGTAGACACAGTGTACAACACAACAGTGTAGATACAATGTACAACAGTGTAGACACAGTGTACAACACAACAGTGTAGATACAATGTACAACACAACAGTGTAGACACAATGTACAACACAGCAGTGTAGACACAGTGTACAACACAACAGTGTAGATACAATGTACAACACAACAGTGTAGAGACAGTGTACAACACAGCAGTGTAGACACAGTGCACAACACAACAGTGTAGATACAATGTACAACACAGCAGTGTAGATACAATGTACAACAGTGTAGACACAATGTACAACACAACAGTGTAGACACAGTGTACAACACAGAAGTGTAGATACAATGTACAACAGTGTAGATACAATGTACAACACAACAGTGTAGACACAATGTACAACACAGCAGTGTAGATACAATGTACAACAGTGTAGACACAATGTACAACACAACAGTGTAGACACAGTGTACAACACAGAAGTGTAGATACAATGTACAACAGTGTAGACACAATGTACAACACAACAGTGTAGACACAATGTACAACACAACAGTGTAGATACAATGTACAACAGTGTAGACACAGTGTACAACACAACAGTGCAGACACAGTGTACAACACAGAAGTGTAGATACAATGTACAACAGTGTAGACACAATGCACAACACAACAGTGTAGACACAATGCACAACAGTGTAGATGCAATGTACAACTGGTGAACCATTAGAAAACAAAAAATTTCCCACAATATATATTAGGAGTTTTAGAAAACAATAATGTACAAAATACCTAAGAGATATATTTCAATACAATACAATAGAATGCACTAATATAATACACAATCACCTATAATGTACAGCGTCAACTATTAATATAGCCTTCATTTCCTAGCCTTTTTACTCTTTGATGCGGTGGCAGAAGCTTCACCCTTACGCTTGCCGGTGGCCCCTGAGGCTACCTTAGTGTTACTGGAATTACTAGCAGATTTTCCTGCAGATTTGGTCTTCTTTCTGTCGAGTTTTTCCCGCTCTTCCAACTCTGTGTTTTCTCTCTCAATCAGGGTGATCAGAGTGTTACACCTCCTCTGCAGCTCCTGTAACATGGTAAGTGTGCGTTGTGACACTGCAATAGCGATTCTAAGTGCAGGGCATAGAGCAAAACAAAAATTAAACAAACGATGAAAATAGTAACCAAGATTAATGGGCCAAACACTGTATGGACAGATTACATTGAAACCACATGTTATCGATCAATAAGTAAAACAAACGATTAACTATCACTGCAGAGAAATGACCAAAGTACAGACTTGGGAGCAAAATGGACCACGGACAAAATTAATTAAACTCATTAAAAGGATCAGGAGTTTTAATAGACCAGACCAGAAACTAAATGGAAAAAAAATTAAATTAGACCTCATATTAAATGGGCCAATCATAAAATAAACCAAACTCTAAATGGACCAGACATTAAATGAACCAGACATTAAATGGACCAGACAATAAATGGACCAGACATTAAATGGACCAGACATTAAATGGACCAGACATTGAATAGACCAGACATCAAATGGACCAGACATTAAATAGACCAGACATTAGATGGATCAGACATTAAATCGACCAGACATTAAATGGACCAGACATTAAATGGACCAGACATTAAATGGACCAGACATTAAATGGACCAGACATTAAATGGACCAGACATTAAATGGACCAGACATTAAATGGACCAGACATTAAATGGACCAGACATTAAATGGACCAGACATTAAATGGACAAGACAATAGATATATAGCTCACACCCACTCACCATTGCAGTTCTAGACTTGATGAACCAGTCAAACCTGAACTGAGGTGCCTGGCGCACTGAGGCTCTCAGCTCATCATAGATGTTCTCCTTGTCAAAGCCGAGTTTGTGTAGCATACACACCAGATACCTATCCTCCTCCTCAGTGTAGTTCTTTCCTTTGTTGGTGCCGTAAGAGATCCTCAGCTGATGGAATGGTGCTTTATACCGAGTCATCTGTGAAGGCGGAGCAAAAAGGACGGGATGAGTGAATAGATCAAAAGCCGGAGATAAGATGTCAGCTGCTGTTCAGATTAACGCAAATTATACGAGAAAAATTTTTCAAAAAACTTTACAAAGAGAAATTATCAATCAAAAATGCGTAAGTGGTGTTCCCTTTACTGTAATATGCATTCCCAAAAGTTTGTATTGTATATGAAATCAGCTTTAAACGTGCAACTCTATACTGTACTTTGATCCAGTCGAGTATTAGGTGTGGATGTATAACTATGTTGATAAAAAAGAAGTCACATCGGCACAAACTAGCAGTCTCAACGCTTACCTTGGCATCCAGAGCTTTCTTTATGCTGATTCGTCGCTGTATTTTTTGCTCTCCTCTCTCAATTTGGGTCATGATCTTATCTATATCTTGCAACTCGTTGCATCTGAAATACATGGGGAATACCTGGCATGACATAATGGATAATACTTGTTTTATTGTTTAATGGAATATCCCAGGTAAATTGCATCACAGAATATCCAATCATGTTTGTCTAACACTAAAATATACCACAATGCACCGGTCATCTATAGATACTGCAATGCACTAATTACCCACCTATCCCAAAACACATTCGCATATTGCATCACTTCCTCTGGAGTTTTCCCCTCCACATCCTTGCTGATACTCTCCAGATCGTCCCTCCCGTACTTCTCGTTCGCTTTGATGAACTGGTTGAAGTCCCTCTTGTTCCAAGAGGTGAAGCCCTGGTTCAGTAGATCCTCCTTCTCCTGAACCTCCTCCTCGGTCAGCAGCTCTGCATTGTCAATGAGCTCCTGCTGCTCTTGCTGCTGCCTCTCAGCGTCAGCGCCAAGGTCAGGGTTCAGCGGCACCTATAGGAATGTGTGTGTATAGACTTAGTGCTAAATGTATGTATAGACATAGTATCAACTAATATATAATGTATGTATAGACTTAGTACCAACTAATATATAATGTATGTATAGACTTAGTACCAACTAATATATAATGTATGTATAGACTTAGTACCAACTAATATATAATGTATGTATAGACTTAGTACCAACTAATATATAATGTATATATAGACTTAGTACCAACTAATATATAATGTATGTATAGACTTAGTACCAACTAATATATAATGTATGTATAGACTTAGTACCAACTAATATATAATGTATGTATAGACTTAGTACCAACTAATATATAATGTATGTATAGACTTAGTACCAACTAATATATAATGTATGTATAGACTTAGTACCAACTAATATATAATGTATGTATAGACTTGGTACCAACTAATATATAATGTATGTATAGACTTAGTACCAACTAATATATAATGTATGTATAGACTTAGCAGTGGTGTAACTTTGAGAGAAATGCTGGGGAGGCAAGGGGTGGGTGCGGGAGGGGGGCGGGGCTCGGGAGCCCCCCTCCCGCTGAGCCCCGCGCTAGCGGAATTTTTTTGCAAAGTCAACTCCAAGAAGGGGTTGAGAGCACATTTGAGAGTGCAGGTAGAGCAATTAACAAATGAAAACAAACAAGAATGAACAACCCTTGCTGTTCTAGTTTTGAATTGAGTCACTTTTATTTAGATTAGAGTCACAACAATCATTTTGATGGCGTTTATTTTTGTTTGAAAGTGAATATGAGTATTGCTGTATATCCACTGCTATTTCTGAAAACACTGATTATTATTAATTGGTGATGTAAGAAATAATAATTAATATTTCTGTTAGTTATGCTTTTTTCAGTATGCTCTCTGATTATTATTATTATTAATTATTTATTGCGGTGATTGGCAATTTTTTTCAATAAACTTTATGTGAATTGGTTTTGCAAATAATGCTATTAATTACAGTATTGTGTTAATCATCATGATAATAATAATAATTCATCTCAACTTACTAGTATAAATATTATTATTATGATAATAATGATAACTAAAAAGTTATCAGTCATTAATTATTAATAACAATAGTAATAATAATAATTATTTAATTATTATTAGTTTTTTTTTTAAATGATATTACTGATCAATGCTACAAAAATGACCGAGGCAAAAGCTGCATATATACTGAAGTGGATCAGCCCAGTCACTCACCTGCTTAGTGAAAAATATTTTGTAATACTGCCTGCTGAAAACTCGTGTTGATTGATGATGCTCTTTTTCTGAAATACCGGTGTGGCCAGTACATAGACCTATAGGTCTATGGGCCAGTATGAGAGGTGATGATTGCCATTGGTTGATTTCAAGTTCAGTGATTCCATTTAGTATTTTTCCATGTTGCAAATTCCAAAATTTATTTGATGACTAAAAGTGTTGTTATCGTACACGCCGATTAGCAGTAAATGTATGTGTAAATACTAAAAAAAAAATATCTTTAGAAGAGCTATTGGGGCGGCAATGCCGTCCTGCCGTCCCTAAAGTTACACCCTTGCTTAGTACCAACTAATATATAATGTATATATAGACTTAGTACCAACTAATATATAATGTATGTATAGACTTAGTACCAACTAACATATAATGTATATATAGACTTAGTACCAACTAATATATAATGTATGTATAGACTTAGTACCAACTAATATATAATGTACGTATAGACTTAGTACCAACTTATATACAAATATAGACTGGGTACCTTGTAGTTGAGGGTTTTCCTGAAGTAGTAGATCTCTCTATCCAAAAGCTCAAACAGTCTCGGTGGAAAGAACTGGAAGTCTTGCACGTTGGGTTGTCTGGGGGGTCTGGGAGCCTGCACAATTCAAGAATCAATAATCAATCAATAATTAATCAAAAGACAATCAATAATCAACTAATAGCCAATCATAGTGAGCTTCAGTACAAAACGGCAAAAAAAGACAAAAACATCACATAGGAGACCAAGAAACTGCAGAACGACAAAAGACAGGAAGGGGCCAAGACAGGGACCAAACGTTTCAATATAAGAACTCTGAAACGAGGCCTACTTTAGGAGCCTTTGGTTCGGAAACTCTGAGAGCTTCTCTGAAGTAGGCATCCACATTAAAGTTCACTCTCCTCTCTCGTTTGGGGGGCTCAATCCACGCCCCGACAATAGCCTTCTGTTTCTCCCTGTAGTCCTGCCCCTCAAAGTTATACGCGCTGTAGCCTGAGTCCTCCATAGAGAAAGTCCTCAAGCTTGATTCACCGAGGTCAGACATTTTGTCCTTCAGCTTTCTTGTTCTCTTCTCACCTAATCAAGCACATCACAAAGGCTGTTGGTTAGTTCGGTTTTCAAATGCAATAAATTATTTTGATGGTAAAAATAAATTTGATAAATAACCAGTAACTTGTGAGAGTCAAGAATCAACTAATGCTACAGACAAAGATACCAAAAAGACTAAGTACCACAGATGGACCAACTAAACATACAAGAACAAGTTCACCCGATATCGTTGGTGAGCTTGACAGACCAAAGAATAGAGAGAGTTGAGCCACACAAACCTTCATCCAAGATCTTGTCTATATCGTCATCGGTGATTGTGGCATCTTTACTGGCAAATATTTTTTCAGCTCCGTGACGGATCATGGAGAGCACTTCATCTTTGGCAAGCTTGGTGCCAGCGTTGTCGACCAGCCGACCTGTACAAGTCACACAGAGCAATAAGTAAACTGACGCTGGGACTTAGAAGTACAGGGAGTTTATATAACACTATCACAAAAAGGAAAAGCACAGACTTCAGACTTCAACTAGCTCTGAATTGTAAGTTATCAAAACTTAGACGACCAATGAAAAATTCCAAGATTGGATATAAAGAGCTAACATGTGTACGAGCCAAGCCTCATCAGTAACATTACAAAACATTTCAAGTGAAATGTGGTCCTTGATATCAACGACTTATATATGAAGCATAAGAGGGAGGCTAGATAGGTCTATTACAGACATAAGAGGGAGGCTAGATAGGTCTATTACAGACATAAGAGGGAGGCTAGATAGGTCTATTACAGACCTAAGAGGGAGGCTAGATAGGTATATTACAGACATAAGAGGGAGGCTAGATAGGTCTATTACAGACATAAGAGGGAGGCTAGATAGGTCTATTACAGACATAAGAGGGAGGCTAGATAGGTCTATTACAGACATAAGAGGGAGGCTAGATAGGTCTATTACAGACATAAGAGGGAGGCTAGATAGGTCTATTACAGACCTAAGAGGGAGGCTAGATAGGTCTATTACAGACATAAGAGGGAGGCTAGATAGGTCTATTACAGACATAAGAGGGAGGCTAGATAGGTCTATTACAGAGGTGGTGACAACAACAAACCAACATATTGTTATGTTAGTCACAGGAAAAGAAAGAATAATAAACTAAACAATCAAAATGCAGATGTTGGGTGGATAACTCCATATTAAGAACCATTGGTTACACAGCAGATATAGACTGTATAACCTAGCCTAAGAACCATTGGTTACACAGCAGATATAGACTGTATAACCTAGCCTAAGTACCATTGGTTACACAGCAGATATATACTGTATAACCTAGCCTAAGTACCATTGGTTACACAGCAGATATATACTGTATAACCTAGCCTAAGAACCATTGGTTACACAGCAGATATAGACTGTATAACCTAGCCTAAGAACCATTGGTTACACAGCAGATATAGACTGTATAACCTAGCCTAAGTACCATTGGTTACACAGCAGATATATACTGTATAACCTAGCCTAAGTACCATTGGTTACACAGCAGATATAGAATGTATAACCTAGCCTAAGTACCATTGGTTACACAGCAGATATAGAGCGTATAACCTAGCCCAAGGACCAGAGCTCACCTTGCTGTATGACAAGGTTGTCCAACTTGAGTTTCATCTCCGCCCGTTCTATAATCCTCTCCTCCACAGTACTGTCTGTTACAAACCTGTAAACCCACACCTGCTTCTTCTGACCTATTCTGTGGGCTCTGTCCATGGCTTGTAGATCAACCTGTGGTACACAGTCTATGGTACACAGTATACAGTATGCGGTACACAGACTGCAGTACACAGTCTGCAGTACACAGTCTGCAGTACACAGTCTGCAGTACACAGTCTGCAGTACACAGTCTGCAGTACACAGTCTGCAGTACACAGTCTGCAGTATACAGTCTGCAGTACACAGTCTGCAGTACACAGTCTGCAGTACACAGTCTGCAGTACACAGTCTGCAGTACACAGTCTGCAGTATACAGTCTGCAGTACACAGTCTGCAGTACATGGTCTGCAGTACACAGTCTGCAGTACACAGTCTATGGTACAAAGTCTGCAGTACACAGTCTATGGTACAAAGTCTGCAGTACACAGTCTGCAGTACATGGTCTGCAGTACACAGTCTGCAGTACACAGTCTATGGTGCAAAGTCTGCAGTACACAGTCTATGGTACAAAGTCTGCAGTACACAGTCTATGGTACAAAGTCTGCAGTACACAGTCTATGGTACAAAGTCTGCAGTACACAATTTGCTGTCTATGATAGACAGTTTATGGTACCTACACAGCGACGTTTATTTCCAAGCAGTTCATTTAGGTCTTGAATAAAAAGAGGAGGTAACTCCATATAATTTTATTATTAACGGTTAATTTTTTATAATAAAATCGTGTATTTGTAGTATGAGGCAGTTATCAGAGCAGTTTTAGAAGTATTTTAATATAATTTTTATTTGGCTACACATAATATAATGCTATGGAAAACATGACATTTGCGTGACAGGACAATTTCACCACATTAAATAAAATTAACAAAAATATTCATTAATGGGGTTGTGACTGGGGTTATCCCCCCCTTATAGGGGGCGCTGTGCACATCACACCGGGAGTTGTTAAAAGTTTTATATAGAGCACAATGCACAAACACAGAATTATGATGTTTCAATTGGAATAAACAGGCTATTGCAATGCGATTGATATAATTGAACAAGCCACGGAGTTGACAGGGCTATAGCAGATTACACGTACCGAAGTTTTTAATCACACAAGTGTAGCTATAGAGCATAATAATTATTAAATAACCACGATGCGGTCAGCGATTATATACGATCGTTGGTACAGTAGTTAATAAATACGATGAGACACCAACCATAATTAATTTATTTAACGTAACGTTTACGTGTAAATGGATTGTCTGGAAATAATAATAATACAAGTAATTAATCATTAGCATCTATCTACACCTCTATGAAACTATTATTATAAATGACAATAAGAATTTAATGCGGTGACAATTTTTTATAATAATAAAATCAATTATTCATGTTTTTATCATAATTGATTTATTAATATAATAATAATAAGTTGTCACTTACTACTATAATTATTATTTATTATTATAAAATTATAAGAAGCATCATTTATAATAATTATTATTATCTAATAACAATTCAATAATAACCTTAATAATTACAATAGCAATCATAAACAGTAGAATCATAATTATAAATGATTATAATAAATAAAAATAAAAAAAAGATTTCAATAATAACTATATAAAAAAATAGTTAGGATAATGATAACACGGGCATCAGAGGCTTGCCGAGAAACAGAAAGAAGACGATGCGCCCGTTACTAAATGTGTTAGTAAGAACCTAGCTTTTTCACTCAGTTTCAATGAATTGGGTTTGTGATATTGAACTTTTTGCAAGCAACCGGATATTGCTACGAATAGTTTCTATTACAGGACGCATCGTCTCTGTTACTTTTTTCGGCAAGCCCCGGAGTTCCGTGGATAACAACTGTAATAAATAATAATTGAAAAAACTGTAAAACAAATTTAAATCTTTGTTGCTGCAGGTAGATTTGATGCTGCTGTCTTTAAAAATAGTCTAAAGTGTTTTTAGGGACATGTCATTATAGTATACAATTGACAGCATGGAAGCTATCAGGGAAAAACTGTCATGAGCCTGCATGAAGTAACTATATTTTATACTACGAACAATGGTAACTTCCGGTTGGATGTAGAAGGTTCAAAGAGTGATAACAGTCACAACCCCATTGTAATAGTAAATATCATAATCTTGTGCAATAATATTAATATTATAAATAAACTGGCTATTGTGACAATATGAAAGCAGATTTATTTTGTTTAATCATTAAAAAAAATCATCGTACTTAATAAAAATTAACAAGAACATTTATAAATATGAAGCTATTTCCTCTATTTCACCTAAGACCTAAATGAACTGCTTTGAAATAAACGTCACCTACCTACACAATCTACGATAGTCTGTGTACCATAGACCGCGTGCCATAGACAAAGTAGCAGAGATTTGTAACCCGTAATTAAAAACTTGTAACAGAATCGAAAACAACAACAGAACTCAACTATATAATATGAGAGTAGAACAAACCAATATTTTATTGTAAATACAAACTTGGATATTTCTACTAATTCTCATCTTGTTTGTGACTTGTGAGTTTTATTTTTGTGAATTACAATCTAAGTCAGGTGACCAACTAAATATAGGTCAGGTGACCAACTTAATATAGGTCAAGTGACCAACTAAATATAGGTCAGGTGACCAACTAAATATAGGTCACGTGACCAACAAAATATAGGTCAGGTGACCAACTTAATATAGGTCAGGTGACCAACAAAATATAGGTCAGGTGACCAACTAAATATAGGTCAAGTGACCAACTAAATATAGGTCAGGTGACCAACTAAATATAGGTCAGGTGACCAACAAAATATAGGTCAGGTGACCAACTAAATATAGGTCAGGTGACCAACAAAATATAGGTCAAGTGACTAACTAAATATAGGTCAAGTGACAGGAAGTGATACACACCTGGGGGTTCCAATCCGAGTCAAAGAGTACCACAATATCGGCGGTAGCAAGGTTGATGCCAAGGCCTCCGGCTCTGGTAGACAACATGAATATAAACTTCTTGCTGCCTTCGGCATTGTAAGCGTTGATGGATTCCTACAAGCAACAGGAACAGTTCTACCTGTAGCCTCAATACAAGTAGATAATAGACAGCTCATACTTCCAGGTAAGGACGTAGTAGCTACCACACTAAGGGCACCAGCTGCAGCTGCATTGCTGACCCAGTTATTAACATTTGGTGGATTTCAAATGATAATAACTCAATAATTTGGTAGTGATCACGAGAAGTAATTGATTGATTTGATACAATAAAAAGCCGCACAAAGAATTCTCTCACAATGACATGTTTTGTTTGTGTTTTACTGCAACATGACATAATATGGGAAGTTGAGATAAGGCCAACATTATTGCTGTGGCACATGCAAAAGGTATGGAGCAGAAGACAGCCATATGATCTAGTGTTATATATAGATGACGAGACGGCTAAAACAACCAATCACCTGCCGGTCCTCGTGAGGCGTGCTGCCGTCCAGCCTGCAGTACTCGTAGCTCCTGAGGAAACAGTAATCTTCTAGTATGTCCAGCATTCTGGTCATCTGACTGAATATGAGCACTCGTGAGCCCTTGACCTTTAGCTTCGGCAGCAGCTTGTCCAGCAGCACCATTTTACCTATGTATTACATAACATCTCACCTGTATATTACATAACATCCCACCTGTATATTACATAACAACTTACTTGTGTATTATATAACATCTCACCTGTATATTACATAACAACTTGTGTATTACATAACAACTTGTGTATTACATAACAACTCACCTGTATATCACATAACAAATGACCTATATATTATATAACATCTTACCTGTATAATTCATAACATCTTACATGTATATTATATAACATCTTATCTGTATATTATATAACATCTTACCTGTATATTACATAACATCCCACCTGTATATTACATAACAACTTACTTGTGTATTATATAACATCTCACCTGTATATTACATAACAACTTGTGTATTACATAACAACTTGTGTATTACATAACAACTCACCTGTATATCACATAACAAATGACCTATATATTATATAACATCTTACCTGTATACTACATAACATCTTACATGTATATTATATAACATCTTGTCTGTATATTATATAACATCTTACCTGTATACTACATAACATCTTATCTGTATATTATATAACATGTACATGCGTATAACAACTACTATACTACTTGTACACAGCAAGCAAGTGGAAATAGTACTATAACCACTACAAGATATAAATACAGATTTTAGTTATTGTTACAATCAGCTGGGATGAGTAATAATCACTATAGCATAATTATAATCTGTTTAACACGAATATAACAACAAGTATATAGTACTGTGTACACATGTTATACAACTCAATAATACAATATAATGTATATACTACAATACAATAACACAGCTACTATTGCAAGTAGTCAGCCAGCTAGTTTCTCAGATTACAAAGCAGAGTTTAGGGTAGAGATGACGTACCACAGTTATCTACCAGATGTTCGTCAGTGGTGTACGGTGGCCCAGGTTCTGCACCATCAAACAAGTACGGGTGGTTACAACACTTTCTCAACTGCATCAGAATGTTCAGCAATCTCAGTTTATCTGATTTACCAGCTCCGTTCACCACATCAATGTCCTTCATGAGGATTTTTGTATACCTGCGCACAATAAAACATACAACAAGTGAGTAGATAACTCCACAGCGCAACATTCAACAAATGAGCAGACAACTCCACAGTACAGCATACAACAAGTGGGTAAATAACTCCAATTACAACATACAACAAGTGGGTAGATAACTCCACAGCACAACAGACAACAAGTAGGTAGATAACTCCAATTACAACATACAACAAGTGGGTAGATAACTCCACAGTACAACATACAACAAATGAGTAGACCAATAACACTTACCATTCTCTCTGCATTTTACTCAGGCCGATGTAGATTTTAGTCTCCTTCTTTGGTAGCAGAGCTTTCTCCACCTCAGCCTGTCACCAAACAACAAGCTATACTTGGACTTGGAGTTTAAATACAATAGATATAACCAACCATATAACCCAGTTAAGGAGTGGCTACACTGCACCGATGTTTTGGTGCCGATGTGCCTATACAATGGTTCGTGGCTATGTGCAGGTGGCTACACAGGCCGAAGTGGCATGGCGATGTACTCGAGCACATCGGTGAGCTGCGACTGAACTAGCTAATCATACGGCACAAAGTGCGGGTTTTTGGCTGTTTCATTTCCGACAACGAATTATTTGTTTCCCTGATATAATAATCATCACAATAAAAACAATAATAATTGAAGAACAATTTCACTGTGATGTATGGCTGGTTTTTGTTCACCATGAAAACATTGCTTTCAATATTTTTTTTTGGTTCGGTTTATTATTAAATCTTCCAGATATTATTGTGATCATTCATTAGTTATAATAATAATAAATAAATAAATGATGTAATAATGAATTTTATTTATTGTACTTAATATTAATTTTAATTATTATTATATTTATACTCAGTAATGTTTAAATTATCAATTACCACTGTTCTATGAGCCTTGTACAATTAATTCACTGTTCAAACTTTATTATAACATAATAATTCCTTCGGAGTTTGCAGTGGATGCTCGTTGTTGACAAAAATTCTAACGGAAATGCGTTGTAAATGGTTAAACTTGATGAGCTTGGGAGAATATTTTGTTTCAACCAATCAGAGAACGCCGATGTTTCTTCCGCATCGGGCATATACCAACATGTTGGTTATGCTCACGAACAGGCCCCATGATGGGCCGAAGTGGACACGCCCATATGGAACGCCCATCGCAAGGCCTTCCGATGCAAAACATTGGCCCGTGTAGCCACTCCTTTAGCCGGGTTGTACAAGCAAATTTTTTATCAAGAGAGCCAGCTTTTTGTTTGTGTGTGTGAAGTCGGGCCTGGTAAGATAGGATGCATGCTCGGTGTCGTGTAAAAAAGTTAGTTGATTGGTCAACTAGTATATCTATCAATTAGTAGTAACTAAGCCTATTATGTCAATTGATATGATCAGTAGTTACTTTGTACCTAGTAATAGCACAATGCTACTGTCAACTATCTAGCTGTTGGTATTAAAATATCAGACTGTTTTAGGAGTGGATCTTTTATCTCTAGCTAAGGATTATGGTGTGCCATCAATCGTCTATTATCATTATTGTCATCTTTTCATTATATCTTTGCGTTCATCATTATTTATCCTTTATTCTTTATCCACTCAGCTGATTTATAATAATCGCTCAGTACTAGAAGATCTTTTTATGACAACTAATTACTATTGCTATTATTTGCTTGTTATTATATTATTATGTATTATTTATTTATAGAGTTAAAATTGCTTATGTAGCAGGAAAATCTGAAAGTAAAAAATGGAATTCCTTCGTATCCATTGAATATAAACAAACGTAAATATATCTATCATTTATTGATTAAGTCAAAATTGGATTCAACCCCTATGTAGTGGTTCACTAACCAAACCACTGGAGGCATTTCACACATAATGCACGGCAAAATTGCTTGCATCATTCGAAGGAGAATGATCTCGTTCCAATAAATATACAATTATTGATTAATTTTTACTGTACATTTTGTTTCCACATCAGCTTCATAAAATGTTTTCGAGCAGATGAAATGACTTTTTCTTCTACTCTCAACCATTTAAAAGAAATATTTTCAATGTTAAGGCCTGGTCACACGAGGGCGACTCTTTGACAAAATTGTAACCAAAATAATTTTTCCAATCAAAGTGAATTCGTTGCAAATCAAACATCGCGAATATTTCAGTTTCATCGTGATCACACATTGTTAGGTTTGGGAAATTTCTTGGCTTGCAATGTTTACATATGATTGGACCATTAGTGAATGCTCTAAAACTACATTAGATTAAAAGGGTGGTTAAGATTTACAGTTAGAGATCTTTGGCAGGTGTTTAGACTGTCTTGTCATTGCATGTCACCAACTATATCACAGCAATAGCCCCGAGCACACAAATAAGAGCGAGTGACCCCAAACAACATGCTTTCAATGATTAATAAACTTTGAGCCAGTCCTCTCTAGCTCACGAGTCATACTGGCTCATATGATTTATCCCACTACTACCAGCTAGCAGTGTGGGGGCCAAGACCAAGGAAAGGTTACATTGAGTGAATCGATAGCAATGATTATTCCCCAGTAATAGCCTTATTTCTAGAAAGTAAAGCAATAGTTAGGGAGGTACCTTGATACGTCTCAGCAGGAAGGGCCTTAGCACGCTGTGCAGACGATTAACCAGACTCTCACTCTCTGCGATGTCTGGCGCATTGAACCAGGAGTCAAAGTCGTCAGCGGAATTGAACACGTCAGGTAACAGGAAGTTGAGTAGAGACCACAACTCGTGTAGATTGTTTTGTAGTGGAGTACCAGTGAGTAGCAACCTAAAGTGAGGGACGGCTCATCAAACGCCCACAAGAGAGGATATATAGCCCTATGTTACAGCTTTCATTATAATGTCTTGTAGCAGCAAGTGACATTTTAGAAAAGCACAAAATGTGCCGTTGAAGGTGTTTACTATCAAAAAGGGAGGAATATTTGATGCAGTATGAGATGAAAAGTTTAGTCGTGCAAAAATAACTGTTTGTGGCCGACGTCCAATAACAGAACACAATATGTGCATGAGGATTAACAAGTTATTGATCCACCATCTATGTGCATGCGTGAGACTCTCTATTTTTGTTGCGTTAAGAAATGTGTGCAGAAGTAAATGACTTAAGTTTTGATATTGAAATTTTGAATAATTTGGGAGTTGTTTACTCTTTAGCAACTGAATACATAACTCCCAGTTATCAATTATCCACATAAACATCCTTAGTCTCTCTCTGGCCTGTCTACAGCAAGGCCGTATGCTACCGTCCCCTACTCACTGACCTGTTGTTAGACTTGAACTCTCGCACTACCATAGACAACTTAGACTTCTCATTCTTTATCCTGTGCGCCTCGTCCATCACCAGGTACCTCCAGTTGAACTTCTTCAGAGCAGACTTCTCTATGATACAAATCTCAAAGGAAGTGACGCACACATCCCAGTCTCCTGGTATCAGCGTCTGTCTGACGAACGTCGCCTGCGACAAGCGTCACATTAAAACATCATTCCTATCATATATCTGATGTAACATAGTAATGTCATTTCTATGAATCATCAAAGAAATACTGGCTGACAAGAAAAGATTTGTTGCAACATCGTTTTCTAGTACGTCTAAAAAAAATATCTCAGCTTACAGAAGTCCTAGAAGTTTCGTTCAACAAATTGCTGACACCATACAACGCCACTTCTACCAACCACCAATGTACAATACAACGGTAACACAAAGCCACCCACCCTGGACTCTTGATCACCAATGAGACAGACAGCCTTGATTGTTGGGCACCACTTGGCAAATTCATTCATCCAGTTAGAAATAGTAGACTTGGGCACGATGACTAGATGTGGCGAGGCAATGTTGCGGTGATGTTTCATATAACCTAGCAGTGAGATTGTTTGCAGGGTTTTACCCAGCCCCTACAATACACAAAAGGTTGATTCAGTGAGACTTTCAGTGCGCTACAGCCGATTCATTCGTATTCTGTCCATTGTCAAGCTATCAAAAGCAGTTCTGTGCCAGAACAGCGTAAATATAACTGGGTATCCCTTTCATATGTGAATGCAAAGAGAATAGCAAGGGAAAAATCTTATAATTTGAAACTATGTTACTATTAATAACTAGCTAAAGAGAGCTGGTTGAAGCAAGTAAATCAATACAAATGCATTGTGTTTGTATTTATTTCTCTAGTTATTGTTTCAAAAATCAGAAGAAGGAAATGATGTCAGACGAGGGCAGCACTTACCATCTCGTCAGCGAGAATACCGTTGATGCCGTGTTCGTACAAGCTAATCATCCAGTTGAGTCCTCTCACTTGATAATCTCTCATGGTTCCATTCTTTATGTATGCCGGAGAATGCTCAAACCTGGTCTCTGTCAAGGTCACTCCTTTCTTCTCGGCATTTAACAACTCCTCGTCTTCTTCCTGCACAAACAAGAAACGACGCATGAATATCATCGTCAAACAACATTACTGGTTAGATTAATTACAGTTTATATATGCTCATTGTATACGGGACAATGAAGGAGTTGCTTCTCAGGTGTACCATGAATAGCTACCATTATGTAACGGTGATGAGGTGATGTTGAAATACTGCGGCTATAAAACTGATTGATGCATTTTTAATGACAAAATGTGGCCGCTATGTAAATACACAATGTGTAAAGAAGTTTCAGTAAATAAAATCATCCAGTTCACAGACATCGGATAATATATTTATGTCTCATACCTGTTCAGTCCTACGATGTCTATGGTCATGAGGAAGTGGGGCAGCAGATTTACCTTTGGTTTTTTCCTTACCTACAAACACATAGACATACACAAATATACATAGATATGTATAGGCACACACATAGACATACACAGATATACATAGATATATATGGGCACAGACATAGACAAAAATTTATCACGTGTGAGAAGTCAAACAAGCACATACCATGGTAGAAATGTCATTTCTATTTTAATGAAAGTTATGACAGAAAAGCATAATTTCACATTTGAAACTCAACAGTGGTATGTACCAGTAATAATTAAACTAAATAATTAATTAAATAATGAGTTTAATAAATCAATTCAATTACAATTAAATCAGTTCATTAAATACTTAAAATGATGGAAAAAGGCATGAATTCATTTTAAACTTTAAATAATTATCAATTTCCAAAGACCCATCTTCTCAACGGATTGATCAATGACAAATCAATTGATCAATAACAAATCAATTGATCAATAACAAATCAATTGTTAAGTCTCCACTAAAACTTGCTTACAGCTAAACTCGAAGTAGCTAGCTAAATAGGCATTTCAACTATCAAAAAACAAAAACGGGGGACAAAGACGACTAGAACGTACTCTGTTTCCCCATTTTGAGAGGACTAGTCGGTGATTTCATACCAGCCTTGACCCCTGTACTCATAAAATGTGAGAACAGTTCTGTCTGCTGCAGCAAGTACTCAAATCTGTTCTTTTGGTCTCGATCCTACAATACAAAAAATAGTGAGCCTGTTAGCCAGTGATCTGATTGGCCTAGCACATTTGGGAATGCAATTATTTAAAGCAATTGATAGAGTGCGTACCACATTGTCCTGATATTGTCGATTGTCAGCAGCTTTTTCTTGCGCATTTTTACCTCTTGGAGGAGCTTTCAACTGCAGCGCAGGCTAAAACCACAACATATTCAACAACTAATTAAAAATCAACATAAAAACAATTAAAAAGTGGACCATTCTCATATTTAGCATGCCGATAGGTTATCGACATGCGGTATTCCATATCCAACAGAGCTGGTGGGCCTCCAAGGAAACAAATGGTGCTGACTGGACAAGGGAATATTTTGTTTGTGTTAGATCTGCTATATAATTTTTCAGGGGTATAGCAACACGGCTGAAGTAAAATTGGAGGATTGGTTCATTAATCCATGTAAGGCACAAAGTAAGGACTTAAATTGCAACCTTTTACAGAAAGACCGTAACGCTTTTGCAGCCAAGATCTCACTCGCTTCTTGCCAGATAATATTGACAAGAAAATACAAAGCCTTTAATTATTTGGCAATTTATAAGCTGTGGTAATGCTTCAATTTCAACATCAGTATGTAGCAGATAACAATTAAAATAATCTTTGCTAATAAAAAAAACTTCTAGCTAAAAACGTATGATATTCAAGAAATAAACTGGGCTGGTACCAGCATGCACCATTCCAAAATTATTGTTATACACGGGCTACTAAATTTGATACAAGTCAATTTATCCAGTCAATCTTTAGCTACATTACAACTACCCTTAACACGAGTCTGTCAGCAATACATAATACGATTCTTCATTATTGGCGACTCTGCTGAATAACTTCTGCACTCAGCAGCATAGCCTCTCTGCTGATGCAAGCAATGCAATTGTCAACTCGCAAATAAATCAAATTACAGCAACAATGTTGATGTTTAACGCATTACATCTGAAATGAAATCAGTAGTATTTGCTGTCAAGCTATAATTGATGCATGCAATATGAACCAATATAATTGCACTGCAGCAATCTTTAATATGTGTATCATTCAAGTGCATACATTTCAAACCAATGATGATTTTGATAAAACTGTTGCACAGCAATAGCTAGTATCATTATGTAAGCTTGTTGCAGCTATAACAAATGGAAAAATAATAATTTAAACCTACTAGCTGAGTAGTAATAGGTTTACCTTCGATTTTTATTATTCTGATAATACAGCGTCCGCAAAACCCATGCGAGCGTAGCGTTTATTAAGACAAAGCATCGGTATACAAATTTGTCACACAGGGTTTTTTTCAATTTTCAAATATCCTCAGGTTACTAAACCTTTAATATTTTGGGACCAGAGGCTGCTAGAAACAAAATTTTAAAAGATATTTATAGGATACACTTTGCCAGACCAGATTAGCCAATCACTGCACTGCTTACATAAATGTGGACTTGAAAAAATTATGTTGAAGCCGATATCCCAGTGCGCCGTGGACCCTTACTATGATTTTAGTCCATGTTATATCACTGGTCTATCATATTACCGATCTGTTGATGTACTATTTGTTATAGATCATTTTCATTTGAAGGTGAGAAAATAGATTTAATAATGCTCTTCCCAAATAAAAAACGTGAATTTTTTATATATATATTATTGCAATGAAGTAACTACCGCAAATTTTTAACGTGCGCTTGGTCACGTGTCGCTGATTTCACTATCAGCTGTGTGACCTAAAACAAAGTAATTTTGGTTTAGAAAGAGTGTAATTTTCAAAACCTATTTTCCAAGTAACTACTATCAGTCACAGTCAGTGAGAGGCAAAAAAGTTTACCACTGACTACTATTATGATGACTGCAAGATGTAGATAGTGCAAAACCGTTGCGGTATACCGCAAATATGAACAAAAGCATTGTTATAAAAAATTGTCCCGACGAAATCGCGATTTTTTTCAAGTCCCAAAAATCACATTTGTTTTCATATCTTTTAAACTAAAGCTCATAGAGACAAAAATACAATTGCTATAGCTAGAACAATCTACCGTGCAGGCATCTGTCTATGAACATTTTCCTCATTCCAGTCATAGACTTAAGAAAATGCCTTTAAATTTTCGACTTTTTATCCAAAATCTACCACATCCCTGAAGGGCATCGACATATTGTTATAGGACTATAAAATAGACTGAGGAGTTAGGATTTGAATGGTGTATTATTATTGGAGTGTGTTCAATGTATTTTGATAATATGAAGGTTTTTCAAAAAGACGCCCCAACTAAAATTATTTTTCATCCTAGCCAAATATAAATTAGCCTAACCACAACCATTGCAAACACATCGCGGGCTTATCATGTGCGCCGCGTGTTTTAAGTAAATAATGGGTTTACAGCAAACGCTACGGTTAGTAGGCATCAGTATCGCGGCTATTTATTTGTTATCATTAGCGTTTTAATTTATTCTGGTTCATAACTAATCTAATATTATATCTGTTAATCCAGAAAAACAACATCATTGAATGATAACAGCTAGTGGTAATAAATATGATATAGCAAAAATGCAAGGTCATCAATAATAACCATTAGTTTTAATTATTATTTATTAATTAATTATTGAAATTTTATATTAAATTCATTTATCATTATTTATGATTATTAAATTAATTACAAGATTTCTGATGATGGCACCTGTCTATATCAACTGAGATACAGAACTTGTTTTTTTTTGTGCAGTCCAGCTACTTCTACAAAATAATGTTATACAGCCAATGCAAAGCATTTATAATTGTTACATATACATTGTATAATTATTGAGGCGTACGCATGATATATATAACATGCGTCGCTTCATGCATGCGTCAACACTAATTGCCCGCTAATTGCCTGCAAAAAACAAAGAACATTTACCATGCATTTTTTGACTTAAAAGTACATTTGGTAAAACTTGTTTTTAACAGTTAAATATTGAGGTCACAATAGCAAATTTGGTCTCATTGTATCCACAACATATTTTGCTACCCACTGAAACTATTTAAAAAATTTTCAGAAAAATTTGACAAAACTTTTTGCACTATCTACAAGATGATATCATTCTTCTACGACATGATGATATAGCTAGCACAAGTGCAATTTTTATTTTGGCAATTTTTTCTCAAATAGAGCATCAGCATTTACAAAAATATGTTGTCCATCCAATGGTGCTAAAATTATTTGTGTCACACCAGTGGTTGTCTCAGAAAAGTAATTGAGAAAAAGTACTTTTGCTTAAAAAAACAATGGTTTGTGGTCCCCGTAATTAAGCATTGATGACAATGGTAATGTTGCGGTGATGCAAAATCAGTGACGCATGACCATCCGTCACGCTAATTAGCTAATGGTACGTTATATAATTTTTTTTAATTATTTGAATGTGACTCTCCAGTAAATAAATTGTTTTGTCTACATCACGTGATTGCTCCATGATAAATAGTATACGACAGGGTCGGTAAAATAACAGAGAATCTGAATGACATATACTGTAGTCTAAGTGGCCCATGGCGCAATAGGAATCTGCAAATTTCCGAAGTACTTTCCACCCTTTATTTTTTAGGTCCACAGCTATGATGACCATGCAATTATTGGCTAAACCTGTGCGGTTTAGTGTGTACATTTGATAACTTTTTAAATTTTGTTTCTAGCATTTTCTGGTCCCAAGTTTTTAAAAAATTAGCCACGCAGAAATATTTCAAAAATTAAAAAAACCGTGGGAAACGAATTTACATATAAATCCTTTTGTCTTATATACGCTACGCTCGCATGAGTTCTGCACTAGCTAGATGATATAATAAATATTTTCAAATGTCCCAAGGTTGATTTGAAAAACCGATTTGCACTGGCTTATTAAATTATTAGTAACAGTCGGTGTAACTGCTGTGTGTGTGTGTGTGTGTGTGTGTTCTCAACTAGCTATTAATTTATTTAACTGAGGTAAGCTAAGCTGCTCATCATTTATTACAGCTATAAATCATTAATAATAAATAATAATAACTACTATTAACTTCTTATTATTTATATATTATTAATTTTACTTAATATTCATAAATTATAAAATAATAATAATATAATTATTATGACAAACAACAATAATAATAATAATTAATTTAATAATAATATAGCTAGTGCAAGTGGGCCGCATGCGTTGCGTGAGAATTAACCAATCTCTCCGGTTGATAGAATGCCAACGGTTTATTTGCGGTTTTGGCTCTGAGTAGGTTGACCCATTTTTTTAATAAGTCAGGAACTAAGGCTCACAGAACAAAAGTTCAAAGTTCATTAGATACAGAACACCAGAGCGCTCAAAACTCACCTTCAACTGTCCTTTGAAAAGCAGCATGGTTCCGGTAGGTATTATTTGAAATTATCTCTCAAAATCGCAAATTTCCCAGCACTCAGAAACTTTTCACAATGTTTTGAGCCAACTAAGTTCTTTGCAATTTCACCATAAATCCGTTGGTGTATTTTTTATTTGTATTCCATTATTTGATATAATATTTTGGAGTTTTTTGAAAAAGAATTTTTGCTGTAATTTTCCGTTGACAAAATATAGGCCGAAAAACGTACACCACGTGACCATAAAACAATACGGGCGGTTTGTGCGCCCAGTGTTCTGCGTTTGGTGAATGTTTAATGCATGAGGCTATAATAAAACATCAAATAATTATTACTACTTACTGTAAGTTACTATTTATAATATTTAGTATATTTTCAATGCATAATAACAACAATTGATAAAAATAACGAACAGTTTGGTTCTTGGTCGGTGTATAAAAATCCTATAACATAAATCAATTGTGGCAAATATGATTAACAAATATCATCATGTTGACACACACACATATATATATGATAATAACAACAGTTCCAGTAGAAACAATAATATTATTATATATTTAGCACATTAAAAAAAGTCTTCATCTGTGATGGTTCTCTTCTTTTTCTTGTGGTCTCTGTAACATAATAAAAAAGTGTAATGATGAATAATATTATTGTGACAGATATTTTAAAGTATTATTATTGCTACACAACAGCTAAACTAGGCCCGTAGGTTTTTTATATAGCTTCACGCTCGACTGATCCGCCTGCCGTGATTACTTAAGTGTTGGCGTGGAGTTATAAAAAAAATTGGTGCTGTAAGGTCTTTTTGAAATTAATTTTTATATGGTTTAAAATAATGCTACACTAAAAATTTTGGTAGCATTCTGGTGACAAGACACCATGGTACACTCTGGTGCTATTTTCGGAAGCTTAAAAAAATTTTCAAAAGTTTTTTTGCTTTGGCTAAATAATAATTACTATAATAATAATTATTATTATTATAGTAATAATAATAATAATAATAATAATAATAAAAATAAATAATTATTATTAATTATATTATATTATTATAATTATTATTATAATAATAGTAATATAATATAATTAATAATGATTATATGAATATATTACATAATAATAAATAATACTAATTCTTATTTATAATTTATTATAAATAATAATAATAATAAATTATTATTATTATTATAAATAATAATAATTATTATTATGTAATAATATTAATCATCTATTATTCGTTTTATTACTTGTTACAAATTACCGAGTCATCTCTGGTAGAAGGTGCCTCTGATGTTTCAGATGCCGAATCGTCACTCATTGTGTTGAAGTGAATAATATGTGTATGCCAGCAAATTGTTCATTCAACAACACACTGTTCTTCTTTGTAACGCGCGCTAATGATCTCTTCAGCGCCTAGAAATTGAAGACAACAATGAGGAAAAATTATTTCCCTTCTGCATTTTTCGTGCAAACTCCATAACTTGTCGATATTATACTTGCTGCATTAATTTTTCTATTTTCACACAAAAAATGCGGCAGATTTATTAGTGTGACAACTCCCAATACAAATGGGACTTACTATTTTAACAAAGATACAAGTTTTGCTTGTGTTAGTTCTGTTGGGATTTTGACGATGGTTAGTTAGTTACTTAGAATTGATTGTGTGTATAGAGGTTTATGGTCATAGATACGATGATATTTTGGATCAAAGTCACAAATGCACGCGAATAAATTAGGTTATAGTAGGAAAAGACCAAATGATTCCACTGTACAATGGCTTTTAAAATAGATTATAGCTTTAATGATCTAGCTAAGAATTAATTGCCTTGATAAATTTTTAGTGAGCAAGTTTTGCAAAAAAATTAATCACAGCCTGAGCTTTTTTGCATTATTGCTGTATTCTATTGCTGCCGATGCTTTTATTATTCACACTGTCACATCACAAATGTTCTGATGATTTTTCAACATTACCACAAAATTACACAAATTTTATAACTGCTTTGCTACATTTCTCCTGCAATCACCATTTGCTCTCAATTTCTTGAGGTTTTTTATTTATTCTGACTGAAGTTTCATGTGATTGAAGCTCAATTGGCTGAGCGTCGGCAGAAATTTTGGCATTGTTTCAATTTGAAAATGCTTCAACACATTGTAATGCTTTTTCTACTTTCTTTACGTGGTAAGGTAAAACATGAATGTTCTAAATTTGTCTGTTTCAAGTAAACTACATTATTTGAGTTATTCAGTCATCAGTTCACTTGTGTGAGGGTTTAGTCTGGACTTGCTAGTAAGGTAGATAGAAACTGACTTATATCCATTTTTTTTATTAAATTCCAAAATGATACCGTAAAATTCTACAAATATATACATAGCCAGAAAAATGCAAAAGCAGCAATGAAAGTTTTTAATAAAAAAGCATTAAGCAAGAATAGCAATATTTTAATTTTTTCCACTTCAGATATGCATCCGTATTATCAAAGTACATAGAAAAGAATTCATTCATATAAATTATGCAACTACTAGAAAAATCAACAGACATTAATTTTGGACTTTTGGTTTTGTAAATACAAACAGTGCTTTGAAATCAAAATAATGCTATACAAGTTTTCACAATCATTGGTTTTAAAAATTATAATAATGAGAATGCAACTCCAGTAAACACTCACATTCACGCTTCTACTTAATGCTAACCGATAACAAACAAAAATAACATCTACAGGCAAGGTTTGACAACCAAATATAAAACTATAAGTCTATGGCATAGACACCATTGACTCATGCTTTACCAGTACCACTAGTGCAAGTGTCAGCAACATCTACAAACCACCAATTGTTACAGCCACAGATGTCTAGATCAAATGCTTCACCATCTGCGCATTGAGTTCTTGCTGGTCTAGACGGTGGTACAGTTCTGCGTTTATGGACGACTGAACAATAAGTCTTTGGTTTCACATAGTAGGTGTATCCTACAAGATCATATACTATATTAATGTCGTACAGGAAATGGGAGCTAGAACTTAATATGGTGTGTGTTAGTTTTGTTGCTGTTTAGATATTAAATGTTTTTTTAGAAGAAAGTTAAAAAATTGAAATTTTATTTCTTATTCGATATACTTAGTGTTTGTAACAAAATGTTATATTTATTTTCAGATGAACGGAAAATGTTATAAATAATTAAATAATTTTTTTTTATTTACAAAATTCTATCTGTTAACTTTTCTCAAATCTTTTGCAATGAAATAATAATAAACACCCACCATCTTTGCTTTCACAGGTGAGATCTGAGCTGACAATCTCTTTGTACGGCAGCACTTCAGTGTCGTAGACCTTTGGCTGTTCCATGGGGAAGCAATTGCCAACACAGGAAGTAGGTACCGGATTGCGTTTCAGATGGTCATCATCTAAACAACCACAAAACACGGCGAGCTTCATGGAATTTTGTAGTTTTACTCGCAATCATAAAGCAATTAAAAAATGTAAACTAACTACAATTTTATCGCTGAGATTTTGTATCATTTCATTGCAACAAACTGTGAAGAAGTTGAAGTTATAAACTGTTATATCAAACAATGAGGTTTTTTTTTACAAATATCTTTAAAGCGAATCTGTCGAGCCCAGGACCACCATACACCATTTTCAAGCTCTTGGTTCACTGATTTTGATAAAAATATTTATATACACATTTTTAAAAACAACACAGTTTTTTTTTCGAAAAACTGTTGGCAGCCATCATGTTTTGTTTTTGATTTGCCCTCTCCAGCTAATCAGTTACAACACTGCTCTGGCTATGTGCCCAAAATGTCCTATAATTAAAAGCTAATTAACTATGAAGCAAATAACCACAGCGCTATCAATAGTGATCTTGCTGATGCTGTTGATATAACATCACGGGGCAAACTTTGATATAAAAAACCCACACCTGTCAGATGTCCTTTAACTTACCATTTCCAAAGTGTAGGCCTTGCCTGTAATGGAAACAATTACCTTTACAGTTCCCTATATTGTTGCCGTTATCTAAAACAGAAATGGTTAGCTGTCAATTTATAGCGCTTGCATTACTTGATTGACTTTTCACCAGGTGTGACATTTTTTTAGACTACTGTTTCACAGACATTAACGCTGATGTTTTGCTCAATACAAGAATAGAGACAGCGAGACAGCATGTTATGTTTCATTCTCACTCTTCATTTCTCTCAGACATCTAGTTTGGAGGTGCTTGTAGTTTAATCATGCCTGAATGGCAAAGATAAAGGGCTAAATCAAAGAAAACCAAGTTGTTTAAAGAGAAGATAACTCTCACACTGACATAACAAACTGCTACTTACAACTGAACCATTTGTTGTTGTTGCCATTTCCATTGCCAAGCTTGTTGTGGTAACAGTTTCCAAAGCAGTTTCCATTGTTGTTTCCGTTGTCTAAAATTTTACATGTAGGTACTCTTTTAATTAACTTGTTTGCAAATAGTTTTAATTTATTTTATGTAACAGTAGTTATAAAAAAACTTGTTATCATTATTATGTTTTTTTATTATTTGTTTTAGCAATTAAAAATCACATAAGGAAAATAAAATGTATTTTAATCAAGCGGAAAATGAATACAATATCCGGCGCAAACAGTCATTAAACTTTAATTTTTTATCCATGAATTCCTGAAACAATATATATCAGTTTCTAAGTATCTTTATCAAGTTAAAAAACATACGGACTGTATTCTCGGGTAATGGAGAAACAAAAACTAGTAATGTTTGACTCACAGTTGCTGCGATGCAGTTTGCCTCCATTTTTGTTTCCATTATCGTTGCCATTTTCATTACCCACACAGTTTCCTTGACAATTTCCGTTGTTGTTTCCATTCGCTACGAATGAAAAATTAACCAATGAGATTGCTCAGTAATTGTTTACCTACCATGTCTGGTCAACTTACGGCCATCTTTTGTCGCTATAGAACACTTTCCTAGAACAAACGAGGAAACCTCCGCGCATTGCCAGCTCTCTTATGAGATTACAAATCCAATTTCACACTTTGTTAAACACAGAATATTGCAGTTTCTGCTGGACTGTGATATAATCGGCGACAGGAAACAATTTCGATCTGTGAAAATCATATAGGAATGTCATGGATTGGATTTTTCTTCTCAACGAGATCTTTCATCAGTTCTTTCAAAACACATTTGAAAAAATAAAGCAAGTTTTTCTCTGGCTGCACAAATTGATAGTGTCTATCTTCCATTGTGACCTAAAGCCACTTTTCTCTGCACTGAAAAACATAATGTATCCAGGTTGAGTGCTATTGGGACTGGTCACTACTACTTGATTGTATTGTTTTGAGGAAACTCATGTTTTTTTTGTTTTTGGAACTAAAATGCTGATAAGTTTCTCAATAAGTAATAAAAAATGCAAACAAAAACAAAAAGACCGGATAAGTTTATAATTTTTGTCAAAGAGAAAGGTCAAGGTCAAGCGCGATTATCAACAATTGTATTTCTAGCAAATAATATAACTTGGGTAGGTAATCGTTATTTTTTTTTCATTCTTGCCGTAAGTTTTTCTAGTCTATCACAAAAAATACACAAAAATTATAAAATTTACTTCACGAAAGATAGGACATGTCATTATTTGTACTTCACCACCCAAAACATGGTAAAAAGAAATGAGACATTAAAATACGGTTATTCTTATTCAAGAATTTTTAAAAAATGCAGACAAACTCTTAGCTTTTCAGCTTGTCTTTTTTTTAGTCATTGTTGACAAACACATGAAAGGAAAGAAGTAAAAGCTATAATGTTCTGTACTCACCAGTGCCTGCATTATTATTTCCGTTGTCATTACCATTATTGTTGTCATGACAGTTGCCAACGCAGTTACCATTATCATTTCCACTACCCGCTGTTCCTGGCCCTAAAAATGTAAATTCAGAAAATTTTGACATTATTTATTCATTTCAGATCAAATGTTTGCTTTAATTTTTATTAGCGACATCAAAATTATAAATTACGACATTATAGCAGTTAATTGGTCCAAATTGAGATCTTATCCGTTTGTTATCTTATAGTCTGATGGGTTATGGCCAACAGGTAAGATAATCTTTCATTGTAATAACAACATCAAAAGAAATAAGTGTATTGCATTCTGGGATAGAAACTTGTTTGCACCCCTTACCAACATAGCTGCTTCCAACGTGTGCATGTTCTCTCCTTTCCTTCTTCCATTCAGCTCTCTTTCTGAAATACTCTTCCTGAATGTCTTCAAATCTCTTAGCTTTTCCGCTACTTTCTTTCACTAGCACAAGCAGCCTACCGAAAGAAAACAGTTGATATTCCAATGACAACAGCAAATCTGTTTGGTTAGCAGCATGACCACTTGACAGTAAGAACAGTTGTACAGTTAGTGACAATGCAATGACAGTAGAACAGTTGTACAGTTAGTGACAATGCAATGACAGTAGAACAGTTGTACAGTTAGTGACAATGCAATGACAGTTGGACAGGCTTTAGAATTGCATATTTTTTGTGGGTTTAATTTTTCTGGGCTTTACACCATCTTCATTTTATTTTCTATAACACATTTTTTATAGAAACGTAAACGTTGTGGTAGATTTGTGATTAACTATGCTGTTTTTTTTTAAATATGACAAGAATTTTTTTAGAATCTTTGCAGCAAAGAGTTTATTGGTCATGATTTTTAGTGACAGCCAATTGATTCTCATAAAATTTCGGAGCTGCAATTATTACATGTTTATTTTTATAAACTTTCAGTAACTTTTGACTAATAAAGATACCAAACTGGAGCTGAAAAACTTTAAAAGCTAACAAAGATATTTTGATATACAAAATCAAAGCCATTAATAAAAAATGTGATATACTTCTTAAAAATAATCTTAAACCAAATCAAAAATGAAAAGCCAGTTTCTGCAGTTAGCCGTATACTTACAATACAATCAGCTGTACTTTGTACATATTGACCAACATCTCCACAACTCGTTTGCTACCAATACTAGTGATAGTTCTCCACCACGTAGCATCTTATATATCACCCGATGTTGTCTGCAATCTCACCAGATCAGTCACGTTTTATTGTTAATGTCTTCTACCCTACATTCCACTTCCTAATCTGAATATTCAAATCAATTGTAATAAAATATTCTATTTGGAGCCAGCAGTGCTAGACATAGCCTATGATCCTGCAATTTGAGCAGCGCAATTTATTAATTACCATGGTAGTCAGGGCACGAATGTAACCAAGGCTGTGTTTTAGAATAGGCAATCTTACAATGCAAATATTTCCTGAAATGCGTTTCGCTTGGTTACTGAATTTTTTAGGTAGTGGAAAAAGCAAGAGTCTCATTGGTCAATCGCTCCATTGGTAGAGCTATTTGGCCTGCAGTAACACAACACTGGTGGTATTGTGCAGCAAGCGTACTCCTAGCAATGATACGCCAGTACGTTCAAAGCTCAGTGTTGGAGAGCTCTATACTAGATGTGGTTAGACTGAAGCTGATTGAAAACTGTTTCAAAGAGACAACGACACATATATTTAAAGCATTAGTTACAATTGCTTTGAAAACAGTTTTGTTAACTTTTAACATAATCTATCAACCAAAATGATATAATCTTATTTTGTATTTCACACGCAGAGCCATAGAAACAGAGTATACTGAAATGTTTTGTTCATAATAACATAGAAAATGTCCTTTGAAGTTTCAACTTGAAAATTTTTGTTTAAACAAAATTTTTTATAGTAGCTGCAATATCGCTGCCATCTGAATAAGCAGCATTTTTTATTAGATTTTTTGATGTAGAAGCGTTATAGCCTAATATGGAATGTAAATAAATAAAGAGGTAAATGAACATTTCAGAAGTCTAGTATCATACCAGCACCTTTAAATGAGTGCAGAAAGGATATGATTTAGTGACCTTCACTTTACTTTGCAATATCAATTGTGATTTCACAACAGAAGTCATATTTCAATATGTTGAATCTACACAACACATTCTCTTTTTCAGCGTTCAAAACATACTTTTCATCAATTACATAATAAACTTAGAGAACCTTCAATCATTGTCTTTTGATTTCAGTTTGAAGAAAATAAATCATTTTAAAATGTCAATTAATTTTTGATTGGCGGTGATTTAGATTTCTTTTCTTTCATCTTTCTCAACCCACTTGGAACCTTTAGAGATGGTCTCTTACAGATAATAGATAGATACTATAGCTCTGTTTATCTCTTTATTACCCTTTATGGACCATTTCGTGTTTAACTTTTAGATTTATTACATAATCATCCCAAACAACCTGTAGCCGACCAATATCAACAACAAGTGAGTGAAAGAGTGACTGGTAGACAAAATGCAAAGTCCAAACTTATGGTTTAATTTTATATTACGACAAATTTGAAAAGAATAGTAGAAATTTATCTATTTGACGTTTTATAAAAGTATTGGTAATTTAGCCAAATTGGTTTTACCGCATTAGAATTTAGAGTAATTTAAAAAAAAAATATATTCAAACCTCTCAATGTGGGTGGTTTTAAAACTCGGAATTTATTCATAGTCAGAAATGAATCACATAGCAAAACCTCAATTCATCACCAAAATAATCTGCCGTTTACGGTGGAAGAGAATTTTGTCACACGAAAGAGCGAGTCAATTGATTATGATAACTAACTAAATGAATGAATAATCAGTTTAAAATACAGCAAGCTGACAGGTAATCCAATATTCAGACGTGGAGCGGCTGCCAAAAAACCCTCTGTGTATGATGTAATATGTAGCTCATACATATTCATACTAGCAGAGTATTTCCTGTTGTCAGGTTATGGCACGGGAGTGAGTTGCCAGGATTTTTCCTCAACAACAGAGGGTATCGAAAAAACTCTCTAATCTTATGATTGGCTTGGTTTCATCTACCACAGTTGGGGAGAATTGGCATGTAGTGTATCATTGTGTGAAAACTCTGAAATATACAAAGTCAAGAACAGCAGACTTTTTCTATTCGCACGCACACAAACTAATAGAGTCTAGTTCCACCAAACAGGAAGTAGTTTAGCGTTGAAAGAAGCGCTCAGTGGAAAGCCAACAATAATCAGAATATTGATATTACCAAATATGGTAAAAAAGGCGTCTAGAATTTTCTTTCAGATTTTGTGAGGGTTCTGATTGTTACGTTGTTTAGGTTTTCAAATGATAGGAATTACAACAATTGTTTTTTGCTTTAAATAAAGGGTTGTATTTTCACTCGGGGAGATTGTTGTTTGATATAAAAACACACAATAAAACCATAAGAATTATTCTTATAGCATGAATAATAAAAAAAATGTTGTATTTTCTAAATACAACATTTGGTATTTAATGAAACTCTTTCTTATGACAAGATAACAAATTCAGATAAATTTTTCTAGGAAAAATAGTTTATCTCAGTCAAATTTTAAGTTACCAGACTTTAAAAATTTGAAGCAATTTTAAAACGCCTCATAAAGCACATGAATACATTGGACCAGCGAGTTAGACTGTAAAAACTGAAATGACTTAAACTTAACTTGGCACCCATCCAACAGGAAAGCAGATAACTTGTGTGTTGTTTGATGATTAAATTGATGAAAGGCTTATTCACCTGAGAGAGGGAACACAGATAAACTTAGAGATAAACTGATTAAACCATCTAAGGAAGAGTGAGTAGAGAGTTGTCAGTGACGGTCGTAGACATTACATAATGTGTGCGGCACCACTGGCTGCCAACATGGTGATTATATTTATTAATATCTCCCCCCATAAAACCTTTATGGTGTCTTTTTTGTGTATTTTAGAAGCTTAGGTAAATTTATATTTTATTTTGATCAAGTGTTTCACTACAAAATATTTTTGTAGCATATAACAGTAGTTAACTAATGCATTGAAGTGAAACGTATCAATTCAAAAAAAGTTTACACAAATTGTCAAAAAACAGGAATGGGAAATTGTGTTTGTTTTAATTTAAAAGTTGTGTATTGTTAAAACTTGTTGAATAAGGTAATTCATGCCAAGCTTTTTCTAGAACAGCTAGAAAAATTTACAATATGGTATCAGGAAACTGAATATGTATTAGAGAAGTCTGCTCATCTCTGCAGAATAAAACACACTGCTGCACAGACATCTACCGATTGCCTACCGATTTACCTCTACAGATCAGAAATGTCGACAGAGTGTTTCACGTCTTTTTTTTTATTTAGCATTCTCCTACAAATCCAGCTAAGCTTGGTCCCTGTTAGACATGAAATGCTTCACAACACCGAAACAGCTGTTCATAAACTACCTTCTTGTTGTGAAAACTTGTGGTTACGAAGCAACCTTGTTGGAAACAGTGATACTACAGGAAATGTTATGATTGTTAAATTGCAAATTGTCAGCTGACTTTGTTATCACCACCAAAACCTACTGATGGCCTCAAAACTAACCCTGCCGGTCATTCTATCAAGTTTTTACCGAAGTTAGAGAAGAAAAATCCTCAAAATGTAAGGAATCTGAAGATGAACACAAAAGATCAAAAAACTTTGTAGGTGAAAGCTCCGGAGCCTTATGAGGAAGTTGGCCATGTTTTTATGCACAACCTGACAACAGGTGAAACTAAGTCACTCAGGCTATGTTGTGATACATTTACATGAGTATGGACACCTCTTGTGTCAAATTAATGAAGAGACTTGAGACGGGCCGCTCATATTTATGAATATTAATTTTGTGCATAAATTGTCATAAGATCAAAACATGTGGTGATTTATTATTCTACCCGGAGGTCTTTCAGATTGGCATTTATGGCCATCCTAGTTACCAAAAGTACTTTAGTTACTGCAAATACTCTTGGAACTGTATGTTAGTTAGTGACTGTAACTAATCCACAAACTCTAAATTCCACAGTAGCATATTGTGGTATGAGCCAAAATCATGTCTACTAATCTTGTGAAAACCAAGCTTATTAAAATTTGACTTGAAAGATGAAAGTTGGTCAGTTGTTTGAAGAAGAATGTTTATCCATTGAAAAAATGGCATTAGCAGTTTGATTTGTGTAAGTGTTATAGTGCAGTTAAATTCCAACTTGTGAGCTGTTTTAGCAAATAGAAGTATCCCTCTGTCAGCAACAGCATAACTTATTTATTGGTGAAAACTTTGATAGGTATAAAAATGAAACAGTGAATGCTAAATACAATACTCACAATACTGTGAATGGTAAATGGAAGCAATAAAAAAACAAGTGCAGACAACTATGAATCAGTTAGAGCAGACGACTTCTAAATAGCAAGAGCATGGAATTCTATAAACTATATAGAGCAGACAACTACAAACTATAGAGAACAGACAACTACAAACTATAGAGAGCAGACACCTACAAACTACAGAGAGCAGACAAATATGCGTTATTATGCATTTATTTGTTCCAATCAAACCAGTTACTTGCACAACTAGTCCTCAGGTTGATGAAGTACCAGTGATTGCATGCACATAGACTTATATCAAATGCAGTACCAGGACTACACTTGAGTTTATGTAGATGTCTATGGTCTTTGCTGGCATTGTACCGTCTATACACCTTCAGACAATGCGTCCCAGGAACCACAAAGTGGACAACTCCTGAGGGAAATAATCAAGTTACAATTATTTATAACTTGAAGAAAATTAACTAAATGTAACCAATGGTTTATACCCTGCAGGTTGTCACCTGCCAGTGGATGTCACCTGCCAGCGGATGTAAATAGTGGATTGTGCTACAATCAATTGAAAAGGAAAAACAAAACTTGAAAAAATTTACAGATAAGATATTAGATATGGAGGATAACTAACACACCACGAGAGTCGGTACAGTTGAGACGAGTATCAGTGATAGCATAGTTGTATGTATAGCCTGAGGACTTGTGTAAAGGTTGGCGGTCATAGCAGTTGCCAAAACAGTTTCCAACATGTCTGCCAGTTCTGGAGTTTCCTGTACAAGTTGAATACAAATCTTTTAACAATTTAATTTTTGAAGGCAGATGAATTTTAAAGTGGCGATAGCTTAGTGTTTGAGTTAAACAATGATGGATCTCCCTTTTTTCGATTTTGAAAAAGTCGCTAAGGTAATCACTAGCAGTTTATTTGATGTTATTGCCAGGTTTTGGTTGACTCAAAAAAACCTTGACCGCTTTCTGGATCAACCAATCACAGTGCAAAAATGTTATACCGCTGTTTTCAATAATATCGGGTTACGTGCAGCGCCCCGATGTAGCAACAATCATAAAACAATTTGTAGGCTATAATTTGTAACAAGGAGTTTGAGTAAAATTACTGAAGAACGATTTGTGTAACAAAATTGCTCAACTTTTGTGAAGAATTTCCCCTATCGCTAAGAGAAACTGCTAATGAAGTCTCCATATGTACATGTATATGCATATGAATGAATACATGAAGCTGATAGTGTGGTCTGTATGAAAACTGGTGACTTTGAGTGCAAAACCAAATCTACAGCTATAAGAAATTTTTCTTTTCATTAAAACTTGTATTAATGAATTATAATATAACAATTTGCACAAATTCACTAATATTCAATGACCAAAGTTTATTAATTATTCTACTGAAGTACTTGCACAGCCACAGGTGCTGTATGGATGGTTTGATAATTTCACTCAAGTGGGTGGAAATATCACTTCAAACATATTTCCTTTCTTGGCTACTCAAGTCAAGTTGTGTTTAATTAGAATGTATGCTTTATGCCAAAGATGTGGAGAGAATAATGATATTCTTTTGTTTTATAATTTTATGTCTATGGAAAAATAATGAAACCACCTCCCACACACATTACCTAACAACTACATCACAATAATTGGTCGAATAATAAATCACTCTTTGTTTTAGCTGTTCCATTTTGCCATATTGTAAATTAAAACAGTTTTTACACAATTATAACTTTACTTACTGTTTCCAAGATGGTTGCCAACTTTTCTATGAAAACAGTTACCTCTACAGTTGCCATTGATATTGCCATTGTCTGAAATGTAACAGATTCATTGAAAAACATAAATATTAAACCACCATGTGAATATTGTCAAATCAAAGTGTTTTTTTAATCAGAAAAATAAAACTTAAAAAATCTGACATTAATGAGAGCCAAAACTAAATGGTTTGAGATTAATTCCAAACTACATTTCTTGTCAACATATTTCACTCGTTTAAACATTTAAAACAATTTGCTAAAAATATTTCTCACCGTTTTGGTTGATGTTTGCATTGCCATTATAATTTCCAGCAGCATTATGAAAGCAGTTTCCAAAGCAATTACCATTGTTGTTCCCATTTCCTACAAGAACAAAATACCAACAAATTGTATTATGTACCAAAATTTTAGAAATTTGTAGAGGCCCAAAAATCAAAATCAATTTGCTACAATATCCATTCACAACAGTTGTATTTACTCTGGCGAAGTTTTTTCTATTTTCATTATCAAAAACCATGATACAAACAATAAACAATGACAACAAATAATAATAATAAAGTCTTGTATTAAATAAATCATTTGCAATTTTTTCAATTTCATTGTCTGCAATCATGGATAGCTTAAACATTAATTAATAATAATAAGTCCTAATAATAAATAATGAATAATAAATTCTAACAACAAATTTTTCTGTGACATACTTACTGCTGCTACGTTTATTAAAGTTGCCATTAAAGTTTCCATTGCGGTTTCCTACACAGTTTCCTATGCAGCGTCCATTATACCTTCCATTTCCTGCAAAGACACATCAAAAGTATAGTATTTATCAATATAACATAATTAATGTCAACATCTATAAAATATAGCGGCTTTTCTACATACCTGTGCCAACATTTCTGTTCCCATTGCCATTGCCTACATAATTGTCTTCACAATTGCCAACACACTTTCCATTGCTCCTGCCATTCGCTGCTCATGGAAATTCAGCATACCATTTATCAGGTGTTCAGTTAATTTTGGAAAGTTTTCAAAATATATCTTTTTCCAGAAAGTTAAGAGAGATGGAAAACATTTTTGATGTATTTCCTGTAGTATAATTAAAACGTATGAGCTACATAGTTGTCGAAGTTTAATTCGGAACAATTATATAATTCTGACCAATTATATAATTTTGATGAAGCATTTCCATTACTTTTATTAGCTGAGAATTCAAAATTTTTTCTCGGTTGTTTTTCCTGGTTCATAACAATTTAAAAGAATTTTTTACATTTATTCAAACTTTAATCCAAAACAAAAATGTGAAAACTTGTCTTTTTTCAAAAAAAAATTCATGAGAATAATTTTGTAGAAACCCAACTAGTAGCTTACCATTATGAGAGATCTTTGGTTGCCTGTGCTTCAGAGAGCTGCTGGCAGCGGTCAATACTAGCCTAAAGAGTGAAAATGACAAATAAAACTTATGTTGTTTTTAATGTATTTTACTCTAAAAATATTCTGATGAAGTTGAGAGTTGAATTTAATTGCAAAGAAAAGGGATGTAGGAATTACTAGTAAAAATTAATGATCCAAAATATTATGATAAACAAAATTATACTCTTTATTACATCATCATAAAATGGTTATGTAACAAAATTAATAGAATCTCATTTGAACAGTAAAGTTTTTTGAGTTTTTTACCTAGAAGAAATATTTTATGAAAAAAATATTTTGGAATAATTTTGATTCATTCGATTCAAAATAATGTATACCTCAAGGAAGAAAACATAAAGTTTCGAATTCCCAACATTTACACAAAAGTTTTTGATTGAATTTCTTTATTATATAATTAATCCAATAATAGCCGTCAGTTATCAACGCTATTTCCAAGAGAAACTCACACAAGCACTAAGCAGAGCTGAACAAACTCCATGTTACCAATCTCCTCAGATCTGCCAACGAATGGTCAAGTGAGGTTACATTATGTATACATATACCATATATATATAGTATGGTAGAGGGAGACAACTTGGTGTCAAGTGTTTCTGCCAGTACTTGACTAACCAATCAAAAATGGACATTATACTGCTTACCTGTAATGGCTTACAGGTAGAAGTGCTAAGCAATCGTTGAAAAGTGATTTGTTGGTATAATATATCTCAAAATTATTATAGTTATTAGGTATAATCAGCTTCAAGGTAGAATCATGACCTTCTTCCTGTAGGTGCAACGCATGTTGTACACGGGCGGCTGGAGATTTCCAGTTTGTAAATCGAGCAGACAATCCCAACAAGCATAAATAATCAAAGATTATATATATTAATGTTAGTTTATATAATCATTGATTATTTACACTTGCTGGGATTGTATGCTCGATTTGAAAACCAAAAATCCTCAGCCACCGGTGATGCTGTTGGTTAGAGTACTGGTGACCAAAACCACAGATTGTTTGCAGACATGACCAGAGTTGTGTTTATACTGCTATAGGTCGTAGTTGATTGTCACCCCTAGCACAAACAAAAACTGCACCTATTGTTAGTGCCAGGGGTGACAACTCCTGAGGGGTCAAAATGATCACCATGTGGTAGAAAGTCAGACATGGACGACATGTTGAAGCAGGTGGTGAAATTGCTAGGCAGTTTGACACTTGATGGAGCATGTGCCTGAAGGGCTGGGAGTGTCAGCTTATCTCTTGACCATATATATGTATAGGATACAGACTCTTAGACATTTTATTGTGTGGTCAGCTAGTGGTGAGCTAGCCACCATGTCTATTCAGCATTTATAATTTTTTTTTACTTTCCAACAACATAATTTGTGAAGTTTTAAATGCTGTATGATTGCTGTTGAAAAAGATGTGTGGAAGTAAAGATATTCAAATGTTTATATTGTGAAGATTTTGATTTCATTTTTGAATGTACAATCTAATAGATCAAATGTATGCTAGATGTGCTAGCACCAGGGTTGGCAACAATAGGGCCTGGGTTAAAAAATCATCATCTCGAAGGGGATGTAAAAGTTTGCAGAAGGTTTCAACCATGATCGATACGGTTTCTTACACAAGGAATGACAACTCCAAGTCTGTCACAGATATCAAGGGTAGCCGGGGATTTTTGGTTTTTGAATCAAGCCGACAATCCCAACAAACATAAACAATCAAAGGTAATATACGATATTATACTATTAGTAAGTTATTAGGGTCAGATACACCCCCTACACATACCTTACGCCATTCTCTACCGTCCAAACTCCCTACCTCCAGTCAAAGCTCCCTACCTGTAGAGGAGTTGTCTTTTCTTACCATCACAGAGTGCTGAATAGTTATAAGCAAAATACTAAAAATAATCTTAAACTAGCGCATAATTATTGTTTAAATTTTTTTATTTATTTACATTCTACTATCTGCAATATTTGTCTTAGTAAAAAAACTTGTAATTCAGATTAGAATGTTATTGTTGTTGTTGAATTAAAACAACGATGCTGGAAATGCAAGGCTGATATTTTTTCCGTGACAAATAAATTGTAAATTACAATAATTTAATTTGATATCATTTGATTTCAAAATAATTTTTTCAACTCCAATATCGCTTTAATTTATGAGCTATTCAAAACTTTGAAATACACTTTTGGTAGGGGTTCCGTCTAGAGATAGGGGTTTCGACTAGAGGTAGGGGGTTTCGACTAGAGGTAGGGGGTTTGACTAGAGGAAGGGGGTTTTTGAGTAAAGGTATGGGTTTTTTACGGTAGGGTATGGCATAGGGTGTCATACCCTACGCCGTACCCTGGGTATGGGTAGGGGGCTTTGTCTGACCCTAATAACTCACTAACAGTATAGTACTGTATATTACCTTTGATTATTTATGTTTGTCTGGATTGTCTGCTAGATTGAAAAACCGCAAGTCCTAGTCGCCTGCGCTTACCTTGCAGTAACAAACATTACTACCGGGTAAGTTCAAGTCATCATCTGTCTCCAACAGGAAAGTATAACTAGTGAGCCTCTTTTACTGAATGTTAGTTGATGTAATCGACTGACATTTCAAAAACTAGACACAAAAATATATAATACATTTCATAACACTAATACTTGTTGGCAATAAGAAATTTTCAGTAGACGTGTCTGAGAGATTAAAGGGGTTGTTAAAAGGAAGGGGGTCCTTGGTAATGGCAAGAGGGAGGAGCTGTCAAGAAAATCTTGCAGAGAATTCTCTATTGCATTTAATAGCCACTTTTGTTTGATTAGAAGTTGTTTCCTACAACAATGAAGGGAAAACAACTGCTGTTAGGATAATAAATGAATCAGATATCTTCCGCTGAAATATATCGGGCCAAAACAGAAGACTTTGTTGTTCTATGGCAAAACTTGAAGATCTATAATTTCCACCAAACAATTCATCTGGGGTGGGAGTGAAACAGAGTTATAAGAATTTCAAGGGTAGCTGAAAGCTGTTAATATTTCATTGATGAACATTAATATCAAAGTTTACTGCGCATGCCAACAATGGCATTTCTATCGTCACTGCAGCAATTCCGGAAAGCTTTCATTGAAAATTGTTATTATTTACAATAATCTGACTGCTGACAGTTGTTGCTACGGCGACAATGGTATTCCATGTTCACATTAGTGGAAACCATCGGCGTGCAGACAATTCTGACAATCGCCGTTGCAATGTGAACCAGGCTTCTGTTATTGGTTGTATTGCTATGTTATTGGCTGTATTGTGAGGTTTAAAAAAGAATGTTTACTCGTATCAACATGGCTCGTCAAGGTCACCGCTTACCATCCCGAGTTCGCTTATTAGGTCAAGGATACTTCATATTGTCAACAACTCCATACCACGCCTAATGACACTATTGCCACCATATTGTCTAATGTTTAAAATATTACTATACAAATTTGGTTCCCTCTTTGCGATGTTTGATAACCACGAATGTGTTCAAAACATTCAAATAACGTGATTTTTGATATAAAATAAAAAAAACATGTTGGTTCCACATATACCCTGTAAAAACAGACAAGCTCTGATGCTATATATAGGATTGGACCTAATGCAAAACGTCCACGTCAGCATTGAATATGCTTATCTGAAAATATGAAGGTCTTTAGATAGTTTGAAATGAAAAGAACGGTATCTTCTTAAGATAGTGTTATCAAGCACATTATTCAAATAAATTAGATAGAAACCTGTCAATTTTGATTCTCTGACGTACTAGAAACAAATTTAAAAAGTCTGGGTCATTTAAAAAGTTCAACATGTAATTTGTTAAAAATGAAACCCTGATAAGCAAAAAAATCAAACAAGTGATTCAAATCAAGATACAATTGGATTACCACATCAAAAGCTTTTGTGATTCATTGGTCAGTGCTTACAGAAGCTTGATACCATTTGGGTAGCAATAGGTTTTCTCCCAAGTTTCTATATTTACAAACTAGATAATAATGTTGTAATAGATATAATAATAAACTGGATAAATGGTTTGAGTTGGCATTATAATTATTATTTTCATTTATAGATAATTAGAGAACAATCATACTAATAAACTAGGTAGCTAAATATAGACCAACTATTAAATTACAAAAATATATTAAATGTTAAGGCTGATGTCCATACATGTCAAGGAAACTCATACAATGCACTGAGAGCTAGCCGGGGCGACTCTCAAGAGGCGGGGTTTATGATGGTGGGCCGGGTTTGGGAGCCACACTGGCTAACTGAGGGCACCAGTAATGTTTGGAGTTGTCCACTCTTGGTGATCATGAAAGAACAAAGTTAAACACTATATATACCTGACCATAAACAGCTATTAATTATGACTACAGTCACATAGCATAAAGCGTCTAATGCTTCTTTAAAAAAATATCAAAAAATAATAACAATTTATGACCCTATTTTTGTACAAGACATAACTTGATTGGGAGAGGTAGCAATCGACGGATAAGCCAAGTTACAATGTGATATGCATTATTATTGGTACCAGTTATAAATGAATTGCTACGCCGCATAAAACAAGAGCCATGAAAAGGGCTGAAAACCGTGAAAAAGTCAAACGACATCGTGCGGTCATTAAAAAATCCAAGATCCGATTATCTCCATAAATATAAACGCAGTAGAAAATCTTACGACATTTTACAATACCAACGAGCCCACTGGCGTCTACGGAGATCAACTCTGTTAAATTTTCAATCTTGTCGTCCCGCAAATAGGACCTACTTTTTGACTATTTCGTTTTATTTTAATTTGCGTGGGAGCTGGTAATGCGCAAAAAGTGTCGACTCACGCTTGGGTAAACCAATTCATCGTTTGATTAAAACTTCAAGGACATCAACAGCTGTATTTGTGTATTTTACTACTAAATATACACAAAGTTGAATAATCACATGCGAACTGCTCCACAACCATGTAATTAATTACAATTTTCAAAGACATAATTACGTTTAAGCGGATCATTAATGTACATTTACAATCAGGAGTATTCATAAGTAGGTCGTACAAGGCTAGATGGTATACAATGTACGTAGTACCTGTCTCTAGTCAGCTCATGACATTGATAAATGAAACTTTAATTAAGTGCTCAAGGTCTTTTTATAATTCAGAGTTGATGTAATCCTTTTAAAAAAGAGTTATAATGAGCAAAGTCTATGCCATGTTTTACTGACACATACCCCCATCCACACAGACTTGTCTTACATTATTTTGTGACAAGTGGTGACAAGTGAGAGTTTATGGTTGTATAGTTATTATTATGTCACATTGTGCTGTAATTTAAAACAATTTATCAAACCTTGATGAAACGCATCTTTATTGGAAGCCATTTTTACCGATTTTCGCCACTACAATTGCAAATTTTAATAGTTAATTATTATTCTTTTAGATTGAATTGACAAGCGATTAGCCAATGATAAAAAAGTCAACGTTGAATCATCATCGGTCAAATAAAAAAAAACCAGGAAACTAGAATGTTTGGCAACCGATGCATACCTGGCTGATTTAAGAAAGGCTTAGCTTTAACTAATACTGATACATCCACCAAGGAATCACCTTAAAACTAGCTGACTAATTTATAGAAAATTGAAAGGATTAGTCAAGTAACTGGATGATCTATATACTAATCCATTTACTACTGATTTTGTTATTATACTTCACAAACCTATAAAACACATCATCATTATTGAGGGCAAGAGATTGTTTTTTTTCAGAAAAAAAGTCTTTCCACATTTCTCTCCTATTTATGAATGGCTGAGAGAGATGATTGACAAGAGAAGACAAACCCCCAATATCAAAGAGCTATCGCAATCATTCATTAGGTTAGCAACTCAGTTTTTGTCACACTAATTCTGACATCAGAAAACAAAATGTTTATGAGTTTTTCACCTTCGACTCTCACACCAGTAAACAACATCTGTACCAAGTCTTATTTTCAATGACATCATAGAGCAAAATATTTGTCATCTGTAAGTTTTCTTTTATTTATGGTAAGGAAAGCCTGGAGTTCACATTTCACCACTCTGTTGTCTAGCAGCTAATCTAAAAGAACTTGGTAATGACCTCACAAAGTCAAAACAAGGATAATTGCTTTTGATCTTTTTGCAATAACATATTCTATTTGGTTAAACCACTTGCTTGCAAGAAATTAATTGATTTCATAATTACAAAAAAGCAAAAACCTGTCAATAAAATTTCCGTGACGAGAAGGTCAACCTGGTGCAAGATAAAGATTGGTTGAGTAACACATTTACAAAAAAAATTATTATATAAGTTATTTTTCAATTTGTAAGCTCAAATAATTATGAAATACGAGAAATTAAAAATAAATCACCAACTTGACTCAAGAAAATTCAGCAAGTAAAAAAGACTGTAACGCTTAGCAGTGAGTGATATCTGTCATGGAAGGTTTGGGTTTTAATCAGTTTTAGCACCTGCAAGAGATGTCAAACTTTTATGACAGCTTGCGGAGATGTTGACATGTTAGGAAAGCTAGAGTCAAATACAATTGTCACATCACATGACTGACAGTGTCTAAAGGGATAGTACGACTAGCATCACCATAAATTAGGATTAGTTAGTATCAATCAACAGGAAATAAATAACGAAAGCTGTATGTAGACACATAAGTAACCCTTGTATAAACATTGCTAAATATAACCACCGCGAAACCATTAAATCTCATTATAGAACAAAGTAGTCAAGCCTTTTTTGATTAAAACTCAATTTTCGTAGTTGATAAAATTTATGTTCCCATGTGTTGATTTGATGAACACGCACAACAAAATCACGCTTCAAATTACTTATATTGGTCAAAGAGGAACTTTTTCATGACTAGGAATTTTTGTCTTCGGTGGTAACACATGGCACGAAAGTCGGAATCTTCCAGTCAGAGCTGCCGTTAAAGCAAAAAACCTCCCTTCTGAACTGCTCATTTTTCCTCAAAAACCTTAATTTTATTGGTAGATCAACTGAAGCTATGAATTCACATAAATAATTAGAATAACACTAAGACTGCAAATTTGTTAGTTTGTCAGCATATGACTGAATGGGCTTGACTAACACACATCGCATTTTGTCAATATCTGCAACTTTCAGTGTTTGGATTTCAATGAAAGTTCTTCTATCGACGTGCATTTGCGTGAATGCTATATTTTTTAACAGCCTATGAGCATTATATCTTTGGTGCTCTATGTTTTGAAATGGTAACATTTTCATAAAATAAATGTACTCATGAAAGCTCAACTGAAAAAAAATTCAAAATGGTGTAAAATTATTTTGAATCTATTTTATAACCATACCAAGCGACTACTTAGAGATATTTTTATTTATTATTTTAAAAACCAAGATTTTGATACTAAGATGATTTAAATTAGGATCTCACGGCAGTTAGCTCCATAAAATTTGTTGGAACAAACGGCTTGACTCGGCAAGCCTTTTTAGTTAGCTTTTGGTCAAGCCTTTTTAGTTTCTGATACAGATGGTTAAACAGTTTTTTAGCAGGTGTGATGACCAGAAAAAACGAGTAAAATCGACAAAACAAATGTAGCACGATGAAAACGTGATATTGCATGGAAATAAATTCAGAAGTTCAAAACAAATTGCTGCGGACAGCATAGTTCAAATTAAAATATATGCAAAATCAGTGATGACTGTACAAATTAGCATCACCGGTGGTTTAGTTTATATTATATTCAGCTACTAATGAAGGTTAATGTGGCTATAGTGTTGGAGCGCAGTATACGTTTGGCAACGTTACATCTAGTGACAAGCTGAGAAATGAATACTACCGCATCTTCTAACGCATACAAAATGATTCGACAGGAAACAAAGCCGCTATGCAAGAATATTGTACTGACTGTGCAGATTGCCGAGTGTTATGAATCAGAAATGTCAGTCACAGCTGGCTCATCTTATAGTTTACTTGAGAGAGTGAGAGAATCCCACGGCTCCTTCCCATGCAAGCTGTAACAAGCACCTAATGCTTGTGTCAGCCTGGTGCAAGGGCCTGGAGATTGCGTAAAAAAGATCAATTGCAATATCTGTTGACTCGCTGCCACAAGTATTTTATTTGCTGCCACAAGAAGGATATCTGTTTGATGGGAACTGGTTACTCTTTATACTGAAGTATGTCCCAAAAATTTATTATAATTTAATTATATCAATAAAATAATCAACATAACAAGAAGGAAGCAGTAAAATATATTTTTGCCATTATATTTAATGTAGGCTATGACATTACAAAATTACGTTGTCGCCATTTTTATCAAGACAAAGCAAATAAATTAAAACCACAATGGCACAGCAAAAAAATTCTTTGAAGGGCATTGTTAGCATGTGGTTTTGTTAGACAGTTTTGAGGCATGAGAAAGATGAAGAAATCAAGCCATATTTGCTTTGATGCACACATAACAGAAAAACAATTGATTTTACCATTAAAGCTGTAAAGCCTGGTTCACATACATATCGTAGATGCTCGCAAGTGATCGCGGATCCCTCGTGCGAGCATCTGCGATGTATGTGAACCTGGATTTCCTGTGGCTCGTACTACGTCGTAGAGGCTCGTAGAAAAGTTCAGCTGAACAAAATTTTGTGCGACCGTCGTACGATAGGGAGTAAATTTTCTCACTTTCTTTTTCAAAAACCACATTCAGGTCAAGGTTACCCATGTAAAAATGACTGCCATCAAAAAATTATAATAAATAATAAAATTATTGTTGTTTAATTATAAATATTGATTATTATTTATTATTAATTTTCTGAGTGAAATATTGTGATAGTTGATTTAAATGTATAAATATATATATTTTCTTTAAATTTTTATTTAATAGCATAATTAGCATATTATTATAAATTGAGATTCAAAATTTTATGTTAAGAGATGGTAAAAAAATGATAATGCACCATTAAACAACAGTTAAAAATTTAATTAAAAAATATGGAAAAACATTTAATGATAATATCAGCAAAAATGTAAAAAAAATTTACAACTGTTAAAAATAATAAATTATTTGGTGTGAATTGAACAACGATAATTCATTTAGTATGTATATAGTCGTTGGCCAGTGAAGACGTGTTTTGAGATTTTATTACCTCCCAGTCAAGAGAATGATTATACCTCTTGCGATTGTGGGTTTGCCAAGTTTATGTGAACATGTATCGCGGATCCGTCGCACGAGGGATCCGCGATCACTTGCGAGCCATCTACGATGTATGTGAACCAGGCTTAATACAAGTTTTGCAATATTGCAACTGCAACGCTAATTAATACAAATAATATTCGAATGAAAATAATAATATAGTACATTGTAAAAGTATCGTATATGTATTAAAAGATCAATTGCAACAAATAAACAATAATAATAAATAATACATGCATCGACACTCATAGTATAGAAGTATTCCCAATGGAGAAGTTTGTGGTTTCCAAGTTTTGCGGCGCCCTTAGAATTGAGAAACATTGTATGTATTAGAAATAATGTATGAACACTTATTTTGCTTTGCAAACAAGAGTAAAAACAACATTGGAGAAGCGGCGTTTGTTTGGAAAACCTGGTGCCATAACGACCTGCTGAGAATTTAAGTATCTCCCCTTGACAGGAGTTTTATGTACAGTAGATAATGAAGGCGCAAATGAAATCAACGGTAAGAACATAGTTCTGGATGAATGTTGGTGAAGTTATACTTACTTTGTACGCTTATTTGCCAAAAAAAAACCAATAAATAGCGGTCCGTTGGAAGAGCAGTTGACCAGCTCAGAACTGTTTTGATCTGCTTGAATCACATTTCAAGCGCGTTGTTAAAAGCAACGCCAGTTTAATAAAAAAGTTTTTGCTGGAAGCTTGTCTGAACAAGCCTTTGTTGGAAGTTAACTTGTCACTCTATAGCTCTCGGAGAGCTTTCGCTATTCTCGATTGGCAAGAATAGCATTACACATTTGGTGATGCTTAGTAGCTATGTACTCATTGTATGTAGTTTTGGCAACTTGTGTTGGTCTAATATTTACATAAGTGAATTTACAGTTACATATTCGAGCTCTCAATATGTCACCTAATATACTTGTACCAGCACCATTATGGTGCTGGTAGCTAATATCTGCTACAGTTTATGAAGGTACTCATCAATTTGGGTTAGTGATGTCAATGTAATGTATTCAACTTGTCAGTTTGTGAAACTTACAATATTCTGATTAATAATCAGAGTTATTATGTCAAAATTGCATCGAAATAACTAGCATGATTTTTGTCACCCTTATATTTGAAAATTATTCTCAATGCAGACGAGGAAGAAAAATACAGTTCATTTATCAGAAGACAAAATTTGGCGTGTGGTACCACATCTTCAACCTTCTCCTTTGATAGCTGATGAGGGGATTGGTCATGAGGAGTGGATGTATTGGTAAACAGATTATTCCTCAACCCAAGTGTGTGTATTGTCCGAATCTTTTCCATCAATTTTCTTCCACACAGAAAATTTGATAGAAAACGGCAGGATAGCACGCATGGTTTGGATACAGCGGGCAGGTTACTGTTATAGCTGTTGGCAAACTCCCAAAAAGCTAGTTGTTTGAGACCACAAATTTTGTTGTGCATTTCAAATCTAATGTAGAATACTAAGCTCATGGATGATGTCACAGCGGGCATCGAGATGGGTAAAAGAAACCATCCAGCTGGCGAATAGTAGCTAATTACTTGGTGCAACCCTCAGAATTAACAATATAATGGTTGGTTAAAAAACATGAAAGTTCTGTTTGCTGTTTCAGTGTTTCTTGTCAAATTTTATGTCTGCTTATTTTTTTCTAAACGCATCACTGTTTGCCTCATTTAATCACAGATTGATTGTCAAAAATGAATCTCGCACACAGAGTATAAAACGTTTTAAACTGATAGAAAATGTGGAGAAATCAAAACCATTACAGCTTAATGTTTTCAACTCCTAAAATCCTAAGTTTGTGGTAAGAAAATCTGTGTTTTACTCTCTATTCCATTCATGAACTTATGACACCTTGTAAACTCTCTATTTATACACAAAACATTAAGCTACCTTATACAACATCATTGCTTTTTGTGCAACAGCTATATAGAGCATTAATGCATTAAAGATACAATGTCATGCAAGAACATCTAACCATTAATGTATTACAAATTTCCTTCCCAAAACAGCTCAATTAATTACACATGTCAAGTAATCCGAGGCTCAAACGGTAGCGATGGCAAGGATGAGTTAGTGTCAAGGGGCACTAGGAGCACCTGACCCGGCTTGTCAACTATTGGTTGATAATTCTATACCTCTGACACAGCTTACAGTTTTCCTTAATGATGTCATCGTTTGCATAAATGCTTAAACGCGGTAAACCGGTTAACGGCGGTTAACATAATACAAAGTGAAATCAATTTGTTATTGTATTACAATCACAACTTAACCATGTGGTCTAGTTTGGTAAAATGGTTTTGTATGGTATTACAGAACTAATGAATACTGCATTTCATGATGACAGCAAGTAGCTGTGAATTGTTACCAGAGGTTAAAACTCTGAAAACAACAGGAACTTTTGCAATTGAAGACCAACCTAAGTTTAGTTCGGTTTATCAGTTGATGGACAAAAAATCATGAAGATGTGCCGAATGGTTACAGGCTGTAACAATTGTATATGGAACTACGTATCTCACCAAACCCGAGTTACAAAACAATTCTAGTACTTATACATGTTTCGAGTTTTGATTTTTACTGGGAAGGACAACGAATTTTCACTTCATCTTGATATTGACCTTTGCCACTAATCAGCATGAAACGAAAAGTAACAATTTTCTCTGTTTATCAAAGAAAAATCTTCGTTCATCTGACTATCTAGCCAGAGTGACTGGCACATGTAGCAGTGTAATATGTTAAAAGCTTTCATCGAACCTTCAATTTAGGGACTTTTCAGAAATGTTTTTCAAATGCAATGCATTTGCTAAATTGTATATAGAATACTTTTAGCTGCTGTGACCAAACTTGGACAGTGGGCAAATTGTCTGCGTTTTTGCCGCCACCGCTTGTCTGCGCCGATGTGCAACAAAAGCAAAAAGTTGCCGGCTCAGTTGTTACATTTCATGCCATAGTGTCGTCAACGGTCTTTGTGTCGGCCAATGAGAGTAGCTCATCAGCAGCAGCGACTTGTTTCCACCAATTTATTAATTATTGCAGTATTGTTAATTTATTCATTATAATTATTTTTATTTATTTTTCACACGATATAATATCAATGTAATAAAATGAGTAAGGGAACTTCATAATGAATGTTGATATTGATTTCGATCGGCTCCCGTAATAAGTTGACGGGACTTTTTAGCAAAGTTCTGTGGCACTGCTACAGAGCTCCGACATGCACCGAGGATTTTAAGAGGTTTGTACTGATCGACAAACAGATGGTGTTGGCAGAAACGCAGACAAATCGCCCATTGTAAAAGCGCCTTTAGTTTTCTCATCAAACAGCTCGTATCTTAGTTGAGTAACACCCAAATGCAGCTAGCTTTCTTATTCGGAACAGGTCAGAAATACATATCTATGTTTTTGATGTGGTTCGAGCCAGATGTTGTTGTTTTGAATAATTAAATCAAGCCTAGACACATTAGAATTTATTATTAGACGAGTTTATCAAACTTCCTCGGCGTACACAATCAATATACGGGTCAGGGCTATATGTTCCGGCTTTGCCAATAAAATCAATGCCAAATGCAGTATTTCCAAAAATGCTTTATTTCCAGGTAGTGTTTGGTTGTCATTGATAGCGAAGTTGCTACAAGCCTATTATTTTTAATAGCATTTTGCTGTAAATAAAAAAAATTGAAAATTACTGACACACAGGCGACCTTGAATGCTACAAATCAATTAGACGCTTGGATTTAGAATACGAGTATAAATTTTTACTCACAAGCATCTTGATTTTTTAAATTTCCTTTGCCGTTATAATAAGCAAAACGATCACAAATACTATCATTATTTCATGCAAAGACACAAAAAATATTTAATGACTATTGTATTGTATATCGTGACCATTTTTAGAAAAGGTTTTTTGACGCAATGTAGTACCACCATGATAGATCTAACAAATTTTCGTGTTTTTTTTTCTCAATCATCGATTTGAAGAAAGATTAAGATTATTCATATTGTGCTAGAAGCGTTGATCTTTGATCATGAAGATTGCATTCATGTTAAGGCTTTTAATCTGTTCCAAATGTGGAACAGCATTTCTTTCAAGCTGTGACACAATAGAATGTTTTTGTACTTTTATTATTCAGATTTTTCAAGGAGCCATCTGGTATTTTGCTCTATGGAATGCCGATGACATATCGTTCATCATCGACTATTATTTTTGACATCCAAGGATAGAGCAACCTTGCTATGAAGTAGTTTTGCTATGACGTATGCTTATAGTTGACATTTTTTTCAGTAGAATGATTCGTGGTTTTGATTCAAATGATTGTGTTGTAAATTCCTGGAATGTTGTTCTTAAACATGGACTCAAAGCTGCATCATCGCTGAAAGACACGGTACCATATATGCATCTTGCACAACACTCATACAACTACATACATTTCATCAGTGCCGGGTCAAGCAAACCTCAATCGTTAAAAACACTGACTCAGAAATAGCCTTTGAGCTACAATTTATAACTTATCAATGTAAGGGATGATTTCATGACCCCCAGTATTTGATATACTTGCTTCAATTAATCATTTCAACTAAATTGTTCCGTTCCATCACATCAGACTACATGGGTGCGTTGCAGAATACGTAAGCACCTGCAACCAACCATGAAGAGATTCCTGTTGGGATAGCTTCAGTGCCTAAGTACGCAATAGTATCTATGAGGGACATTAACATAACGCTCCCTATGGATCTTGGATGACAGAACCTATGCAACAAGTTAACACGAATAATGAGAAAACGGTAAAGCCTATGATATATATAAGACGAAAAGATGGAGTAAGTTCATCATTCGAAAACTTGGATTATATGAATTAACATCAAATTACAATTTGCTTTCACCATGAACACTGGATCGACACTAACTGCTTTAATACTGTAAGATTTTACTTCATTTGTCTGCTCAATTGTTTGCTCAAGCTGAAAAAATGAAGTTTATTTTTTTCGCTTGCCGAAGAAACCATTCTAAGAATATTTCACATTTGGCTGAATTTTTAGTTTTTATCACAGATATTGATTATTTGGAAGCTTCTGTAGTGATGCAATTTATTTTTCTATTGCAGGTGTGTGATGTTTGCTGGAATTTCTGGTGGAGTTGTTAAAAGAAGTGTGAGGGGTACAGACAATGGTAACTTCAACAATGGAACAGGTAGGCTACTTTGTAAATAATACTGTTGGCAGTTGCTGATACTGATGCATACATATACAGACTTGTGGTTAAACATTGGCTTGGCATCAATCATATAAACAGTGTGGTTTCTTATGACATACAATAGTTTGTGTGATACAAGTGGTGTACATATGAAAACCTTCACCTTTTAGACAATGGTAGCCAAAATGGAAACTGCGTTGGCAATTGTGCGGACAACAACAGTGGAAATGGAAACGGGAATGGGAACAAGGGAGATCGTAAGTAATTAACTTCCTTTTCAAAGTTCAGTATTCGCGTGCTTTATTAAAGGCCTACTCATATGGGTTGACGCGTGTATCTATAAATATCCTGAACTGACAGGTGATTTACCAACCGGATGGTAATCATACAACGTGTGCAAATCTAATTACGTACATGCACACTTCCACAAATTATGCATATTTCAAGATAAATGTAGATTTTTGCGTTCAACGGAAAATATAATGAACTGTGGAACAAATAAGTGAGCCAATCAAAAAGATTTGCCTGGTAAGCGAAACTAACAATGTGTGATATTTCAGGCAACGGTAATGGAAATGGCAACTGTGAAGGAAATTGCGTGGGGAATGAAAGTGGGAATGCCAATGGGAATGAGAACATAGACAGCAGTGGTAAGTATTTTAGAAAATCGGCATTCTATTGTAGTAATTGACCCCACAAACAGCGGAAGCTCTGTGAAGCAAAAAAATAAAAACTATTTATTATGTCTATGGATTCTTTGATTGGAGAAAAGGTAAATATATCTTGTTTATCCACAGTAATTTTTCTTTTAGATAATGGTAATGGCAATGGTAACTGTGTTGGCAACTGCTTCCACAATGTTGAAGGAAACGCAAATGGAAATGCAAACAAAAACACAAGTGGTAAGTTTCGGCAGATAAACGTGGTGGCTATAAACGAAATAGGCATTCCGGATAAGGTAGCAATCCATGGTACAAATCCAGCACCTTCTAATTATATGATATAGAGATTAGGTCACCTAGAGACTACCACCACGTGGATCACACATTGGTTACAATTCAATTATTCCAGCGCTTGAAATGAATTGGTCCAGATGATGTATTGATTGTGTATGGTGTATAATCAATATACTATATTGTTTTTCTTCTGCAGGAAATGGCAACGGAGAAGGCAATTGTGTAGGAAACTGTTTCGACAGATTTGACGGGAATGGAGTTGACAACGAGAACGAAGGTGGGTGTTTGTAGCTTGATTATTCCTTTTGCTTATCAGGTCCAATTAAAAAGCATCAGAAGCAAATGTTCAGCCAATGCATTTGTCAAAAATTATCACTCGGTGTTTTAATTACTCTTGTGTAAAATTCCTGTCAATAATTTGTTTTTCTGGGGTAAATAACAGAGTGATTCTACATCATCACAGTTCATAGCAGATGCTGCAATCTTAAGTCGGCTTGAGGCAAGGCAGAAAACAGATGAGGTTTTAACAATATCATATTTTGTAGGAGAAAAAGCAGAAAAAGCAACTGCTGCCGACTCAAACTGCTTTGGCAACTGCTTTGACTCACAGCCTACATACACAACCCCTGAGTATGACCCCAGTGCTGATATAAAGGACAGTCCAATCTCATGCAAAAGTGACGATCGTAAATATTCATCAATACTAAACTACTACTTCAACAAATTTAAATAATTATCAGAAATTAGGATAACCTGTATGTAAAAAATTTATCTAAATTAAAACATAGGAAAAGAAAAGATATGTTCATTATGAAATACAAAACATGACATGGAACGATTGTTACTAAAATTAACATAAAATAGAGATGGATGCACATTTAGATTAATCTCTAGATTTATTCTTTCATAGTATTGATACAAAATACACAATTTGAACCGGCCGACAAATGATGATTACTTTTTATTGAGAGACCGTCCAGAAGAATGCTTAGTTCATCATATTAATTAATACTTAAATTGTTGTAGATTATATGTACTATGTGGCACCAGGAACTTTCTGCAGAAAGATCTACAGAGTGTTTCTTCCATGGGGAAACGTGGGAATGGAGCACGAGTTTGAATGCCCAGAGGGTACAGTAATGGACACCACCCTCTGCAGATGCAACCATTGGTTTATGACCAAGATCAGATCGGACTGCAAGAGTGAATGGTTCAAATGGGCCTGGGGAGCACCAGCTAGGAAATAGGATTGGACTATGAGATATCGTACTCCGTCCCGTCACGATATACACAGTAGTCATAGCTACCATGGAATGGTACATTCTCAAATAATGCTCAGCTTTCACAAACAACAAAGTTTTCTTATTTATATGCAATGATAATGAAACTGCATAATTTTTAACAAGAGATTTTTCCTGCTAGTTATGAACAAGTGAACGCGTGATTGGTAAGTTTATATTTGGTAGTTAATATTTATTTTGTTCATGTTGTGTTTTCGACATGGTTGATATTTATTGTGTAAATTATTTAATTTGTTAAGTTTTACCTAACTTATTTATACATTACTCATCTGTTTAACAATAAAATAGTAAGCAACTTTGAAAACCAACTGGATATATTTCCTTCTGCTTGACGTACCAGTTGCTTATAATTATTCATAAAAAGTTGAGATTCATCACACTGTTTCTAATCTCCATAAATAGAGAGCAGTGAAATCACCCACGCTCAGTGTGGTACAGTCACATTGACCAATGGTGTCCTTCTACCTAGTGATACATGACAAAGAATCAACAGTTGTCTAACCCTGCCAATTCTCGTACTGCTTTCGGTTGAGAAAATTTTAATACTATTAAAATGTTTTCAAAACAGTCTCAAAAAAGGGAAGTTTAGAATGAAATATTTGTGGCGCAATCTCCTGAATTGAAACATAAATTATAATTTTAATAAGAAACGCCCTGATTAATTTCGGGATAGAAAAATAACAGACAATTTCAAAATGCCTCAGAATTGAAGATTTCAAGTCATTCAAATTAGTGAACTACATCATGCTCAGGTGTCGGTGTCATGTTTTGTTATGAAACCATCATAAAAATTGGTTGTGTAAAAACTGTATGCTAAGCCCAGCACATCCAGAGTGAATGATTAAACAACTGAGAGTGGGGTGGGCGAGTGTACAAGTGCCAGAGGGTAGGGCGAGTTTGGTGTACAAGACTTACCCAGGTACATTTTGACACAGTATTTTCTGCAGTAGATTCACCAACCTTATTTTTTATTAAAAATTGACGAGTTAGGAAGATAATGGAGTTGGTACAACCAACTCTCATGCATAGATGCTAATATTATAAAGTAGAATATTCATATGGAATATTAATAATAATAATAATTATAACTTTGACTAACCAAACGCGTATAACATATACATCATAGAAAGCATGATTAGTCATCTTATAACTTACAACATGAAACAATCATCACTCGATACATTTAACAAGTTACAAAACCTTGGTACATATGTACTAGAGTTTTAGATGGAACAGAATTGTTCGGTTATATTAACCACAACGTTGTGATACCGTGTTTGTAGTTTATTAATCAGACGACAAAACTCTATACGGCATCTTATGAAAATTACAGGATTTAAAAAAAAAATGCTCATCTCTTTACATCAATTGTAAACAAATTCATCATCATCACATATAAATAGTGAGAAATATTTAAATTGTTAGGAGAAAGTGCCAAGAACTTGCCTACAATAAAAAATAACCACAGTAAATCCTAACATTACCGTATTCATGTGTCATGGTTCAAGGTCATTTGACAGCCTCTGTACCTTACTCATTCCACAGCAGCCTTGCGGGCTTTTAGCTTCGCTCTCTTCTCCTCACGCGTTGCTTTCAAACCTTTCACCTTTCTCAGCTGCATCTTCTTTACATCCTGTTTCTTCATATGAACTCGTCCGAGTTTGCTTCCAAATGCATCATGGGATATATTCTTTTTCTTTTTGGGCTGCACAGACAAAAAATCTGATGAATATTGAGAGTAACGGCTGGTAACAGAAATAATTATTAGTTGTAGAAAATGAAAAAACATAATTATTTGCAAATGCCTTAGTCTTGAACAGTTTCCAAGGACGCGAAATACTCTTTCAAGTATAAAATTTAGTGATGAAATAATATTTTTTCCAAACTCAAGAATCTCTTACCGTGTCATCCTAAATAATAACGTAAATAATAATTTATCTAGCGGCCGAAAGGAAATTAACTCCTGTCATAAATATTTTTGATGTTTTCAATTTAATAACAACCAAATAAAGGATAACCTAGAATTGGCTAGGAATGGATACCTCCAAGGTATTTGCCTAAAACTTTTTTAACACAATTGGAAGCAACATTTACCAACATGAAATGAAATATAAATTACTTTTAATGACCTATGGTTGACGTCTGACCTCAGAAACGATACCTACAGCCACCCGGGCATGCGTGATGTAAGTTAATTACATACAGTTCCAGTGGGTGGGATACCCACAAGATTTTAAAAAATCTTCCAAAAGTGAACAGTCAAAATCAAAACAAAAGGTTGCAGAGGTTAGACTCTCATAACTTCAATATGGCAGCTGTTCCAGGGGGTGGTCTCAATTAGAAGTTGGTCCTAACTGGTCCTTTCAACAATAGGTGGCTATTTTAAAACAAGCCTAGGCCAAAGTTAATCTTGTTTCAATTGGGTGGTCGCTAAGTTAGACTGCAGTTATCTAATAAATAATTGCTGCAGATGACCATTGTTTATTAGACCAAATCATCATCAGTGAGCGCAAGCAATACTTGCTATCGATTTAAACCATTGAAAGCATTAAGAAACGGGCCACACTGAAATTTGTTTTCATTATTAAACTAACTTTCAGATAGCCATTTTGAAAGTCATTTATTTATTTATTAGCACATCAAAGTTAATCATTTTTAGAAAATATTCATCGCTGCTATAAATATTATTGTTGTTATTATTATTATTCTACTACTAATGCAAGTTGAATATCATTTTCTTAAAAGAAATGGCTGCAATAAAATTTGGTGTCGATTGTTATAGCTATTTCAGCTTATCGTGTTTGCTTCATTTTTATTTTATAACCATACCACAGGTATTCAATAGGAGTATTCGCGACCTCAGTTCGCCGAACACATTGCAATAAGAATAATCAGACCGGCAATAAATTTAATCAATAAATAATCATTTTGTTCGGAATTGGTGGGTCAACAAAAAGTAGCTCACTGAATAAAAAAAAAACACTCAACGAGCATTAATTTATGTTGCTCGTAGGTCGAAAATGAGACCGAACACTAAATAAATTATAACGAGCGAGTTGATTTTTTTCATTTTCACAAACAGGTTTTATAACCTTGAAAAATAATTCAAAATTGTTACATCCGTTCAGAACTTACTAAAGTGAAGGGCAGCTTGACAAACTATTCTAATTTATAGCTGTTCAATTTTCATTATTTCCTTGATCATTTTGAAAATTGGGAGTTATCTTCTCTATGATTTGTTTGGTAAACTATAACGTTTCATTGAATAATTATGATGCTCGAAACTGATGTTCCGTTCCATTCATGACGTATTGAATTATGAACACCTATTATTTTTTGTACTTAGTTTGACAAACAGGTAGCGAATACTCTCATTATTTACCTGATATAATTTTTCAATATCTTGCACTATTTGTTATTGGATGAGCCCATTATTAGATGCAAATCATTGCTGAAGACCTTTTTATAACCACGAGTGAGTGCTTATAGGATCAGACCTAATTTGGGCGTAAAGCAGTTGTTAGATATTGTAATTGAAACAGTCCTAAATGCCTACGACCAATTAGGTCTAAATTAACGACCAAAACGGCCGTAGGACACTATTTGGAACCATCCCCTGGGTGGCAAAACCATGTTTCACGAACATAATATACTTTTCTAGCTATTTCAAGCAATTAAAAGTTTTCAAAAATATAAATTGAATATAAACTAGGAGTGATCAAAACGAAAATTAATGAATTACTACAGCATTTCCCAACGAAGTTATCCCATCAAATACACTAATACACCCTGTTTGATGGGTCAGATACACTAATACACCCTGTTTGATTGGTCAGATACACTAATACACCCTGTTTGATTGGTCAGATACGTTTTTTTGCCTTTTATCGATCATAAATCCAAATATCAAAACCAGAATCATGATACAAATGCATAGAAATGTCTTGGGAGATACACCCAAGTCATCGCCATGACAAACAACAATAAAAAAATAATAAAGTAGTAACAACAATAATCAACTAATCATAATAATAAACAAAACCAGAACAATTATATAAAAATTCCCCTTTGCAGACTGACCTTGATAGTTCTAGGTACTTTCAGGGCGTCCTTGTACATCTGCTCTGAAGCTAACTTGTGCCTCCTCACCACAAAATCAAAGGAGGGGCCGATTTCTTCGAGCTCCACTCTGGGAGTTCGTGAACCAGACTTCTTCAGTAATATTCTGTAAAGATAAACATAACGTAATGAATATTGTGCCAATGAGGGGGCTATATGGATGGATGAAGAGATCAAGTTCTGAGACAGATGATGTCCAGCTATGTAACAGACAAAATGGTTTGATGTAAAATTTGCCCTAAAACTCAACGGGCAATACACTTAGCCAACGGGCAATACACTTATCCAACGGGCAATACACTTATCCAACGGGCAATACACTTATCCAACGGGCAATACACTTATCCAACGGGCAATACACTTATCCAACGGGCAATACACTTATCCAACGGGCAATACACTTATCCAACGGGCAATACACTTATCCAACGGGCAATACACTTATCCAACGGGCAATACACTTATCCAACGGGCAATACACTTATCCAACGGGCAATACACTTATCCAACGGGCAATACACTTATCCAACGGGCAATACACTTATCCAACGGGCAATACACTTATCCAACGGGCAATACACTTATCCAACGGGCAATACACTTATCCAACGGGCAATACACTTATCCAACGGGCAATACACTTATCCAACGGGCAATACACTTATCCAACGGGCAATACACTTATCCAACGGGCAATACACTTATCCAACGGGCAATACACTTATCCAACGGGCAATACACTTATCCAACGGGCAATACACTTATCCAACGGGCAATACACTTATCCAAAATACGAAAAGCCTAAAATTAGAAAATTTTTCTATTTTCACGCGCAATGATATTTTCCAGATTTGAAATACTCTGAACTTTGTACTATATATTTTCTGACAAAAATAAAAATCATTATTTCCGTATGAATATACATAGAATAATATCTACATATTCATGCATGGAGTCACGAACGTTTATCCTTATAGAGTAGCTCAGCTCCTGCCAGCTAGGAAGGAATATATTATACGACATTGGCGAAACAATTGATGGGTCAGGCGTAAAGGTATGTAAAACAGGGTGGTGTTGAGTCACCTTCAACGCATTTCTAAGTAGTGCATCTTCAAGTAGCTGTTAAATAGCTTACTAAAAAATTTAAGCTGCAAGCACTTGAAAAATTTTTAATTTCAAGGTTCACCGAAGTAAACTTCCTCTGTAACAAAACCTTACGCATTTTGGCTTCTCGCCAACAACTCATCCACACCAGCAACTCATCCACGCCAACAACTCACATACGTATCATTTTGACCCTAGGAGGAATCTAACATTCAGCGGTGAATGTACTAAACAAACTAGTAAAGATCTTATTAGCTAATAATTAATACCAACAAACACCGATTTCTCGACATTACAAAGGATTAAGTCGTTCAGATTTCTGTCTAATCCGCTAATCCTAAATTAATCCAAATGATCCCATCCACAAATAGAACTTTTACTGGTACAAATATGTACATGTATCACCTTCTTTGGTTAACTTGTATTTCTACTCCGTTAAAAATTTCCGGCTTCTAATATAGATATAGACATACTATCACCACGGATATTTCATGCTAAATAATATTCACCACTTATTGCTGTGTCTGTATGTACATTGCAGTTGCTCAATGCACTTAGTAATTAGGTGTTATGCCACCAACAAAGGGAAATGCCAACTTTTGAAAAAAAAACTGGGGAAAACAACAATAAAAAAGTAGCATCAAAGCTGCCAAATGAAACTTTAAAGATCAGAAAAATGTTCTGGTTTGGAAAAATTATTTCGGCAAAATGTGAACAAATAAATAATTAAACAACAATTGAGTAAAATAATAAAACAGATTGACAAAAAGATCAAACAAGTGTAACCAAATTGTGTTGAACTACAATCACTGGAGTAAACTAGAACACCTGCATTGTATAATAAGAAAAACTTTTGTCAGCCAGTGCAGAATTTTTTTTTCAACACAATGCCGAATGCGGATTTTAGTGTTAAGGGAGTTGTTCACCCTATGACATTCATCATTCGAATCCATACAGTTTCTACCTCTGATAAAAACTTTTGGCAAAACCGCGCTCTTTTACGTTATCTACAATTACAAAAAATCTGAGACCTCAAGGTTTCGTTTCTAATAAACAATAATAACAAGGTTTTGAAGCATTTTGAAATTGTTGTCGGATATATTTACTATGGTGAATTATAATAATACGAAAAAAATTTGATTATTATTATTAAACTACATTATTAACAATGTTATAAATCATTGTTTGCTAGTGTTATAATTATTTGTTCTATGATTTTACTACGAAATAACAATTATTTATTTATTTGTTACAGCTAAAATAATAATTTAAAATAAAAATCACTATAAAATAATAAATGGTGAATAGTAATATTAGTAGTCCGTAATAGCTATTATAGTGTATATACACTGTCGTTTTTTGATAAATAACAAAAAAGTTTTAACTAGAATGCGTCTCACAATTATTATCATCATTTTTTGCGGCACGTTAAGCAAGAGAACATAACTCCTTAAAAATATACTGAGGTTTTAAACATTCTTGCGTAAAAATTTATCCAGGAACAATGGTTCAGATTGCATTCAGAAGTGCTTTCCTGTATCAACTCTTTTGCAATAGCATGGGCTAATACGAAAATTTCTAACTTAAGGGACACCTTTTTTTAAATACCCTACCTAGCACAGTGGTATCTCCCACCTAGCACACTAGCACAGTGGTATCTCCCACCTAGCACACTAGCACAGTGGTATCTCCCACCTAGCACACTAGCGCAGTGGTATCTCCTACCTAGCACACTAGCACAATGTGAGCAATATTACTAAAATAGTAATCAGCTGTACGAAAACAGCAATTACTTATTATGAACTTGTTATCATAAGTTTTATATTACATTGTAAGAAGTTGTCATTAGCCTAATTTGACAAATACTAGTCGGCTCTGAACAGAATTAACCGTGACTAGCCTTAGTGGACTGTTTATGCTAACTTTTGCTCCACTTGGCTGCCTAGCCAATCTTTGTAGTGACTCACACCTTACGGGCTAAAACTATAATCAATAACAACCAATCGTGTTGCTATATTTGTATACGCAATGAATCAAACGTTATTTCCTAGCTTGTGGAGTAACAAATGACCAATCATAACACGAAATTTCCTCATAAAAGAAATTTTGTATCTTCATTTCAATAAAAGATAAGGATTATTTCATAATTATGAGATAAAAGCGGATTCATTACGTTACATGATAGCATCGTGTAAATTCATTTCCTCTGGTAAAAGATGTTTATCTTGTACACTGCTCTAATGGTGTATTATTTGCTGAACTGTAGGAATATGCTAGTTCTTTAATTATCAATTGATTACCAATTCACTATCAATCACCTATCAATTAATCATCATCAATATACAAGAATAATATGTTAATTAATAAAATGTAAATCAATAATTGATAAGTAAAGGTTAATAAAGTGAGTTGTATTGCTGGGACCATAACATTTTATCATTTGATTTTACAAATTAACTCTATTTTTAATTTTCATTGGTGAGAAATCATGTAAACACAATCGTCATTCAAAATTATTTTCTCTGAAAAAATCCTATCAAAAAATTTACAATTACTAGAAATTTAAGATTTGCAAGATTTTCTTCATTGCTAATTTCCACAACTGTGACAGTGAGTGAGTAAAGAGATGTGGCTGTAAGCTGCAATAAGGAGACACTAACTAAATCAATGGGAAGCCAACAGAGTAGACTATGGTATCTCTTACCTGTAATTCCTGGCGTACACTTTGCCTTCGGACAGGGTGAATGTGAGGGCTTGCTCTAAACCAACCAATCTGATTTTTTCGACTGCGGGACCTCGGAAGAAGTCTGAAACATACCAACCGATAAATCAAACAGCTACAAAGCTCATCATTTTTGTACAATATCCACCAATAGAAAGCAAAGAAACAAGAATTGCACGGACTCACAAAAATCTTGTTTTAATAACAGCCAATTGTTTTTAACTCTATGAAACAAAGCAATCTAAAATACAGATACCCGACAGTTCATCTCCTCCATTAAATGAAAAATTAGAGATTGAGAGCACAACTCCTACCAGAACAGCCAATAATAATTTAGTCTGCTTGAGAGCTGCCATGCTCCGGATTGGTTAAACGCAGCAAAGTTTGATTTGTGCAAGATGAGACAACTCTTGAGCAGACAAAACAATCGTTGAATAATAAATAAAATTACTTGATCTGCACAAGCCACTCAACGATTGATGAGCTGTTGGGTCAAACAAAACAAAATAAATTTACATTTAAAATAATATTAAAACTGGTGAAGAGACAAAGCAACCAAAACAAATCAGTATTGATGGTTTCATCGGCACTTCAAGCGAGGTTTTTTCATTGAATAGTAAACAGCCAGAACTGGTCGCCATAACTTTACAGAGATATACAAAAATCAAATGCTCATTGGCATACAATACCAACAAGAAATGCAGGCTAATACAACAAGGAACTCGAGCTAACCTATGAAGAGATTTTTTAGCCGCTGGTATTCTTGTGTACTATCCCAGTCAGCCCCGTTGAACACCAAGCAAGGCTTGCTCCCCATCGTGGTTTTACTGTTTCTAAAACTCTGTAAGCTCTGGTAGTTGTCTGCCCCTAACTCAAACATGTCCAGCACCTGATGGTCAAACATCCTTCCTACAGATGAGACAAATCATATTAAAAGTAACAGTTCAATGGGGTTGTGATATTAAGAGTTATCTCTCTTTGAACTTTCCACATCCAACCGGAAGTTACTATTGATCGTATTATAAAATATAGTTACTTCAAGCAAAATCATGAAAGTTTTTTCCTGACAGCTTCCATTCTGTCAATCGTATACTATAATGACATGTCCCTAAAAAGATTTTGAACTATTTTTAAAGACAGCAGCACCAAATCTGCCTGCAACAACAGAAGAGATTCACATTTTTTTTATAGCTTTTTATAATGGGGTTGTGACATTAAGAGTTATCTCTCTTTGAACTTTCTACATCCAACCGGAAGTTATCATTGTTCGTAGTATAAAATATAGTTACTTCATGCAGACTCGTGACAGTTTTTCCCTGATAGCTTCCACGCTGTCAATCGTATACTATAATGACATGTCCCTAAAAGAACTTTAGACTACTCTTAAAGACAGCAGCATCAAATCTACCTGCAACAACAGAGATATAAATTTCTTTTATAGTTTTTTACAATTATTATTTATTACAGTTGTTATCCACGGAACTTCGAGCTTGCCGAAAAAAGTAACAGAGACGATGCGTCCTGTAATAAAAACTATTGTGCGATAGCTGATAGCAATATCCGGTTGATTGCGAAAAGTTGAAAGAGAGCTAACTCTCAATATCACGAACCCGATTCATTGAAACTGAGAGAAGATGCTAGGTTAACCCTAACACATTTAGTAACAGGCGCATCGTCTTCGTTACTTTTTCGGCGAGCCTCCGATGCCCGTGTTATCATTATTATAATTAATTTTTTATATTGTTATATTTTTTTTTAAATTTTCTTTATTATAATCATTTATTATTATGTTTTTACTGTTTATGATTGCTATTGTGATTATTAATGGTTATTATTGAATTTTTATTACTATAATAATAATAATTATTAAGGTGATTCTTCTCATAATTCTATAATAATAAATAATAATAATAGTAAGTTATTATTATAGTTATTACAATAATAATAATAATAAAACATCATAACTCCGTATTTGTGCATTGTACTCTATATAAAACTTTTAGCATCTTTCGGTTGGATGCGCATCAGCGCCCTCTATAAGGGAGGATAACCCCAGTCACAACCCCATTCATGTAGCGCACTGGCAATTCAAATTTTTATCTCCATTCCGTAATTTTTTCAGGTTTTCAATTATTAAACCTTGTCAAATCAGCGGACGGGTATTTTTAAATTTTATTGTTTTTCATGCTTCAAAATTACTGCTGGTTATGGAGCAAACAACAATTTAAAATGTCGTTATGTTCATCTGACAGCAAGTGAATTATTGTACTGGAGACAAGTTCGTTTTAACAGCGTGATTTATGAGTAATAAAACTGATAATAAAACAAACATGCATATTCAAAAATCATTTTATAATTTTTATTGATAAATAAAATAATTTCAAAATTGCCGAAGCAATTTTAATAAAATTAAAAAGCAATACTTTCATTGATAATTTGAAAGTGACCAAACTTTTTAATTTACAATTTTGAGATTGTAAATTAATTTCATGCTTCTATATCACTTCTGTGGTTTTAATATCCATGATCGAAATTCTAATTCGCACCATAATCAAAGTTTCACCGCAAAATAAAATTGCCATTACGAAACGATTAACCGTTTTTTTTAGAAATCATCTGCCCCACGGTAAATTCAGCACTGTCAGATACAAGCAACCACCAAACACAGGCAGTATATGCAATACAAGAAATAAGTTTTCCTACTATTTCATTTCGTGAGCTGAGAAAAGATAACTCCCAACTATCTCAAAAACTCATTACCAATGATGATGTTGTTGGGGCGTTTTTTAGAGTGAGATCCAAACAAGAAAAGTGAAGCATCTAATTTTGTGCTCATCTTCTCAATTGGAGTTTCATCCTCAAATGGTCTAATATCATTCTTCTTGGACATCATCACAGCTTCAGGCTTTTTCAGGCGGTACTACAATCATACAAGCAATAGCAAACTCAAAAATTACCGCAACTAACAAGATCAAAAACAAATAATAAAATAATTATTTATTTAGTTTTCCCAAAGAGGAGGAGGACAATTACTAGGCTATGGTTAAACTAACTAGGTTTGGCAATGACAGGGCAGCGCATAGCCAATTACATTAGAAACACACGAGAGGGTAATTCCAAATTTATGTGTTTTTTAGGAGTAGATTCTAAACTTTGGTGAAATTCACAAGACACCAACCGCTCCAATGTACCTTTGAGGTAATGGTAAAAATTATGCATCATTAGCAATAAGAAAATAGCCCTCAGAGTGAACCACTAAATCAGTGGAGAGGGGTGGAGGGAGGAAAACCAAGTTCTATGATAGTCCTGAAATAAAAAAGCTATTTTTCAAGCCTGATTATAAAATAAAACCATATTACATAAACGCTACGATTGGACACACTGGCAGACACACAGTACAGACACACAGTACAGTACACAATAATACAATGCTACTTGAAATAGCACACAACTCCAATAATTGGTAAAGAGGAAACGTGGTACAATTGTTGTGCACAGTATAAGAGGACCTATTTTTCCTTTGCGGAAAAAACTTGCACTTGCACATTCCATAACAACTTTTGTGAAACAAATCAATAAAATATGGAAGCAGTTATGTACACACACAGCAAACTATAATACAAATTACATAGCAATTAAAGAACGTCTGCAGTGGATGGATGGACACTCACCCGTGGATGGACACTCACCGGTGGATGGACACTCACCAGTGGATGGACACTCACCAGTGGATGGACACTCACCGGTGGATGGACACTCACCAGTGGATGGACACTCACTGGTGGATGGACACTCACCAGTGGATGGACACTCACCAGTGGATGGACACTCACCAGTGGATGGACAATCACCAGTGGATGGACACTTACCAGATCCTTTAGAGCCTCATTAACTGCCTCGCTAGTCTTAGCTCCTCGCATCACCATCGTCTGTTTTGTGTTCTCTACCACCTTTGACTCCCTCTTCTGCAGTGCCCTTTTCCCTTGCTGGGTCTTGGGTTTTCTAAAGACAACAGTACCACATCATCTGACACCTGCTATGAATACCATATGGCATAAAAATATATATATGCACAATATATACTTTAGATTCAAATGATCTATAAATAACTAGAACTTTTTATTTAACGCCAGTTTGAAAAATTCTGCAATTTCTTCACATTAGAAGATTTTTCACTTTAATATTTGGGAGCGGTAAATAATTGTAAATCACACCACGTTATTTTTCAGTAGAGCCCAATAGAATTTTTCTTTGACCTGTCATCTAACAGTGATCCTTAAAATTTGAGATTTGTACAAAATAATATTTGGATTTTGAGATGGATTAAGCAACCATAGAAATTAAGTTTGCTGTCAATTTTTGATTCAAATTACATTGATGAGTGGGGGTGAGTGAATGGAATACTCATTTTTACGCTTAAACAATACATTATTTTCATATAACATCATGATACTAGTAGCTAATAGAATATTATAAGTAAGTTGAAAACAATATCATTAGCAGAGAAATGATTAGAACAAAATAATTAATAATTGATGTTTATAGTGTTATTTCATCATTATTATCGAAAGTTTAGCATATAAACTCCACAGTGACAACGATGATATCAACTTATCACCAAGAGTAGTTCAGTAGAGTAGTATTAGTTGCAGTCGCAGTAAAAATGATCATTTTTATCTAATGATAATGAAAAAAATTATATTATAATAAATAATTAATAAGAATAATAATTAAATTTAATAATAAATAAATTATTATTATTATAATAACAATTATTATTATTATATATTTATTTATTATTATTATTAAAAATAAATAGAATAATTAATTTATTATACATTAATTATTCTATTTATTTTTAATAATAATAATAATTAATATAATATTTAATTATTCTATCTATTAAATTTTATTAGATAACTTCTTTCTCAACTTTTGTTTATTACTCTTATTAGTTTAGTAGTAGTTCTAGTTGTTATTCTCATTATTATATATATATACATTATTTTAATTTATCATTTATATTATATAATAATAATAATAATAATAACACATAAACAATATTTATATTATTATAATAGTAATTATTATTAAATAACTTATTATTATCATTATTATAACAATAAATAATAATAACGATCAATGAATATTATTATTAATTATTTATTTTATCATTTATTAATTATTATTAATAGTAGTAGTAGGTCTATTATTATTATTACTAGTATTTATTAAAGTTAATACTTATTATTATTGCCATTGATTGATTGATTATTAATTTAGCCTATTATTATTATTATTATCATTATTATAATAATAATAATTGTTGAACAATTTGAATTTTTTTGTTGTTTTTTATTTATTTTATTTTGTAGTAATATGCTGCTATAATGATTGATGATGATGAATCGCAGCATGTAATAATAATAGTAATAATATCTTTCTTTCTAATTATTGAATTTATTAGTGAAGTGAAAAATTAAATAATAATACTTATTATATAATTCTTATTATTATTATAATAATAATAATAATTAATAAATAAATAATAACAACAACTACTACTACTATCATCATTATCATTTATGTTGGCAAAACTACTTACACCACTCGTTGCATAACCATGATGCTGATGGTGGAAACTTTGTAGATAGTTTCTATTTCACTGTCTACTTTCTCTTTGTCAGTGTTGTCGTATCAGTTTCTCTAGCAAATCAAATTTATTATTATTTTTTTTTCATCACGTTTTCCTAAATTGCCTTAGAACCAACAATGAAAAACATTTTCGTATTAGTAAAGATTTCACAAAAAAATCACAAACAAAAGTAGAGTTCAATGTTGGAAGGAAACTGTCTAAGATTCTTTATGTCAAGGTCGATCAGACATCTTTGATCATAAACTGTCCTTTGACCAATAAGCGCGCTCGTATACCATAGCAACGTGCTTTTGGTTAGTAGGGTGGGTGATATTACGCCTACAAGATAATACGGCTTCAGGAGATTTCGTCTATGAGAGACTACGTCTTCTGGAGGTTTGGTCTACTAGAGATTTCGCCTATAAGATATTACGTCTAAAATCTGGGATATTACGTCTAAAAACTAGGATATTACGTCTATATCATCATGTCTCCATCATTTTTGTTTCAACTGTACCAAGGAGAACACCGTGGTTATAGTGCAGCTGCTGGAAAACCTGAACTGAACTACTAGTGGTAAGTAATATTGAAACCCCAAAACGTTGTATCAGCAGTTTGAAAGACCACTGTGTTATTGAATATTGAACTGATTGACCCAAACTAAACTGAATAAGTTTTTTTGCAGAGAGAAGTACTTGAAAGTAACAACAACCCTTATTATTATATTATTATTTCAATTATTATCATTATTATTATTATTATCACTTTATTTATTATTATTACTATGCTTGTGTTTAACATATGTAATTTGAGTAGTTTGGTTAATAGGTCAATTTGAAGCTGAATTTCTTTCAAGCAGAAACATGATGCAGTATGTGTTAACCGTTGACCATGACCACTGCGTTTGAGTTTTGTTCTCTGGATGTCACAACTTGGTGATGTTGTGGTTGTGGTGGGAACTAATTTTCATCTTCATCATTTTTCAATTACTGGAGTTGTTCATTTTCAAGTAGACAACTCCCACACTTACTGAAAAATGTTTTTGTCATCATGATAATCTTTAGCCAGGATCTGCATAAAAAGTTGTGCGAAAGGTTCTAAACTTACTGTACTACTAGCATAAATGCTTTATTCATACATTGAAAATGAATGATCTGTTGTTAATTTTTTGCAGGATTATCATCCTGCAATAGGTGATCCATGTGGAAGATAGGCTTGGACAAGAAAAAAGTGGATGTTGTACAGCCTGTACTACAGGCATGGTTATAACTGATTTTCTGTGATTGGTCTGACAATGAAGGAAAAATTCTGTTGATATACCTGGCTGTGTACATGTAGGTGTGCAAATTTGTTAAATCTTGATTTCCTGTGGCTAAAACGCAAAATGAAAATGAGACTACTCTGCTTGTTTTATCCAACAAATACTGAAAAGCTCATTATTAAACGGCTTGGGACGGGCTTTGTAAGACGCACTTTTTGTGTAGAGTTGTTCTCTCATCAAGCATTGTAAAACTATTGAGAAAACTAACTTGCAGCAACGAAAGTGCAATGGGTTTGTAGAGGTCTATGGAGGTCTATGACAACACTGTCAACATAAGGGGCTCTCTGCGAGCTGCAGTTTCATTATGATATTGTACGGTATATTCCAGGAAGTAGTTTGTACCATTTTAATTAGGTTTTCAGTTTAAAACCACCTAAATATCTTAATTATTATTATTATTATTATTATTCTTGGAAAGATAGCCATTGTTTCAAATTTAATTCTTATCATTGTTGTGAGAAAAAAACAAGGTCGGAAATATAATTTTGGCCAAGATTTTTTTCTTTCATCTATTATTATTATAATCTTGTACTAATTTTATTGTTTGATTAGTTTTTTATTTGAAAATTATCATTTTGATAAAAATGTTTCATTAATTCTTTTGATTTTGATCACAAACACTATCACGCGAATGCCGGTGGGTACATAATAGCGAGCTTACCAAAGATGGGAAAAATTACTGACTAGAGAAAAACAGCACTAAAAAGGTGCCATACTTCTACGCAATCGAGCCAAAATTTTGAAAACTCACTTTATAGCTCTATGTAACTTGTTTCGTCTTCTGGGGAAAAATTGCGTCTTGGTGAGTGCTGTCTCTATAGGAATTGCCTTACTGGTGAGAGGGCAACTCCAGATAATGTTTTGAACGCATTTCAATCTCAAAAAGTTTAAATTTAATCAAATCCTCTTCAAATTAGGCGTCCTAGGCCCTCTAAGGAATATGCTTGTTGTGTACCTGTTTGTGGGCATGGCAATTCATATATTCTATAATCTTTTGTTTTAGGATCGTTTTTATAAGAAAAATGGAAAGCGTGTTTAAAGTTTAATCTGATGCCGAAGAGAGCCATTTTACTTTCATAACTGACAGTGTGCCAGAGCCAAAGATTACTTTTAACGGTAAATTTGAAGTTTTTGGCTTTAGTACTAAGGGAATTTCCACATTTTTATGTTATGTTGTAAGTGATGTCTACTATGTTTTGTATCACATCAACTTATCTACACATGTAGGTATACTATAACATTCTACCTGTACCTTGTTTCAGGCTCATATAATGAAGTAATGGCAGTACTCACCACACTGACAAGTCAGTGTAACTACAGGCAATAATAGGAGATTTATCCAGTAGTAGTAGTGGTAAGTTTTTCCAGTTTTTTATGCTTCATCTGCACTTTGGTGACTAATTTGGTCTAAACCATGCATTCTAAGCTTCAGAAGCAAAAGTAATATCATGTAAATATAATATCAATAATGACCTGGCGGGAGTTACCTCCCAGTTTCTAGTGCAACTGGTTATAAAAAATTTCATTACATCCACCATTCATTTTATTATTATTGTCTAGTGTAAATTCAATTCTACTTGTAATTATTGTTTTTTCACAAAGTGATATATGATATATAATAATAGTAAAATCAACAGTTGAACACATTGTGTTTTTGTAGCTTGTTCATAATAAAAATGAAAGTAATAGCAATAATAATAATAATAATAATAATCTATCGGTCTGAAATTTGCAAAAGTTCACACAAGCAAACACTTTTCGATTACTATTTATACAACAATTGCTTAGTTCTTTTGCGATTGCAAAACTTGATTTTATTGAATCACTAAACATGCATAAAATGATTTTGAGCATTATGAGCAATGTTACTAATGGATGACAATGCGCTTTGCATCTAAATTACTTCCACTGTGACTATACAATACATTTTGGTTATGGAAGCAGGACTTTGTTGCACACGTCATCATTTATTTGTACCGTCAATTAAACAAGCTTGTTATGCAAAATTGTAGCTTCTCCTCACAGTATTTGTGGGTATAATGTTTTTTGTTAAAATTGTTTTATCAAAAACTTTTAAAAGTTACAGGGTTCTCTTGAGCCTTTGCATCAACATCATTTCTGTCACATAAGCTGTTGGTAATATGTCGAAGCAAGCTAATGTTTTAGTCAGTCGTTATTTCTAATGATAAATTGGATGAATGAGTAATGTTGTTTGGCTTACCAATTAATAATACTGCCAGAGCGAGAGTTAGCAGGAGGCTATTGCCACTATTCAGTGAAAGATCGCTTAACAGTTTTGCGTTTCCTGTTTAACTAATCATATTTCTCCATTTCATTTATAATTTTTTTATCAAAAGATAACGGAGTGATTTTATGAAAAATGCTGGCCATTTATGAATTATTATACACCTGGTAGCTTTATGTTATGGCATTGCTATTTAATGCTATAACATGACCAGCCTTGGCCAAGCAACTGCCATCCATTTCCATCGACGTACCTATTTTTACTAGATTATACATTTCACTGCAATTTTTCTGCTTGCAGACAGAGCTGTGAAGAATATTTGTCTCAAGGATTGATTTTTACTGATGCGTCTCTTGTGTGATGAATCCAGAAGAAGGAATTTTTTGATTAGGTTGGGGTATCTAAATTTTTTTGCTACATCAACTTGCTGTTTTTAAGGTTGTCATTTTTGTATTTTGATTGTTCAGTTATGTGTCAGCTAGAATGACTTTTTCGAAAATTGAAGTATACTTATTTTTCTGTTGTTTGCTCTTTACATGTTTTCCGTAGAACTGATATGCAGAATTTAGTTTGAAACCCCATCAGCTACTACACATACCAATAAAGTCACACAGAAGTGAGAGAGTTTTGTGGAGTTCTAAAGGAAAGTTCGTGCTTTTATTTATATGATAATACTGTCAATTTACTTTTTATTTTATTTGACAGTTATCTCTAAGTTGTCAATCAAAGGAATTTGCGTGAAGAGTAAATATAGTTTTAAACAGGACATTGCTGTTGAAGATCTATAAATGTATCTGTTTAGAGCAGTTGATATTAGAGTTCTAAGTCTGTTGACTCATAGACTGGTTATGGCATCCAAAAATAAAGGTGACTGTGAAATATTATCTTCGGTTAAGGTAGAATTGCATGGCGACCAAGTTCAGGAGAAAATTGGCAGTATTGTGTTATAGAAAAAATCTGGAATCTAAAAATGCACGACAAAAATTTTACTGCATTTTAAATTCAAAGTTGGAATCGAGAATCTTGATATTATTAAACAGTGATAGAATAAAGTTGACCAAGTCTTGCTGATAAAAGACAACCGCATTTGTTTTACATTTGTGAAATTACCTACTTATGCATGTTTATGGGGATATAAGCAATTATGTTATGTGACAACCATTTATAAAAGCAGATAGTTTGATTAAATCTAATCCAGGCTCTTTAGTAGAAGTTAAAACTATTATTCACTGCTGATAATAAATTATGCACGAATACAGGAGTTGTCCTTCCACAGTCTCAATAATGTAGTACATACGTTTAGACGTAACATCCCAGATTTTAGACGTAACATCCCAGATTTTAGACGTAACCTCTTGTAGACCTATTATCCTGTAGGCGAAACGTCTTTTAGTCTTAGTATCTAGTAGACGAAGTATCCTGAAGCCGTAATATCTTATAGGCGAAGTCTCTGAGTCTCGGTTAGTAACTAACTAGCTTTCGATATGAACGGCAAAAGTGATCAGCCTGACTGACTGCTTGACTATTTGTTTAGCATTACCCATTTACCACACTTTTTTGTTCCATAAATTGCTGATAGTGTGACACCATGCCTTTAGAAGCGTCAGAAGAAAATATAGCTGGAAGCATTCAAGATAATCGATTTTATAAGCTGAAAAGGACGGGAGCTTCTGCTGATGGTATGCAAAGTCAAAGTAGCAACTAAACTACTATCTATCTGTCTGTCTATCTATCTATCTATCTATCTATCTATCTATCTATCTATCTATCTATCTATCTATCTATCTATCTTTCTATCTATCTATCTATCTATCTATCTATCTATCTATCTATCTATCTCTCAATAATAAAATAAACAAACATCAGACTACCACTATTTTTATTGTTATCATATCATCATTGATTTATTTATTAATAATTTCAATTTGGCCAACAACTCAACCGCTACTGCAATGTTTTTCAACCACGTTGTAGTAGCACAAATAATGTGAGCAGCTATACTATACAGTTAGATAAAAAAGCTCGCTTCCAATGAACTGGGATTTTATAATAAATAATAATAATAATAATAAATAACAATAATAATACTATTATTTATTAATAAATTGTAGATCGTAATATTATTTATGAACTCAGCCTCTATTGTTTATTTAATATTATTATATCATTGTATATTTATTTATAAACTATTAAAATAATCATAAAATTGCAGATCTTTGAGAGTACGTTTTGTTATAAATAATGCTATTCATTGTTCAATACTTTCGAGCCTCTATAAACATAAATCAGTTCAATCGTGTGTGCTTATCATAAGTGTCTCTGCTTACATATCTTATTCTAGAATACTTTCAATCAATTTTCAATCAAAATTGCTATGACTTGGACCATTCGATTCTGTTTTACTTCATTATCATGGTCTACGGTGACTAAGTGTATTTGTATTTTCTATTTTAGATATTGTCAATGTTTGGAATTATGTCTCAGCCTATATTAATAACCAAATGCAAAGGAACAAGGTGAGCACTTTTAGTACAATTGCTGGTCAATATCAACGGTATCGTGTCAGCATAAAGAAATTGAAATGCTTTGGTTGTCTTTCACCAACACTTACAGACAAAAAAAATTGATTGCATTTTATTTTTGTTAGGGGATAAGTAGAAACTTTGCTGGTTTTTGCAGGGCGTCAACATTATTGGCTTGGGACAGTTTACGTTTTTACACAGAAAGACCGATGTCGGCAATAATAAATATCTGCTGGTACAGAGACCTGTTTTTGTTTTATCAGAAAGATTTGCTCATCAACATCAAATATCTACAACAAAACACCATCTCACTGGTAAGTCAGTACAGGTCTAACAGGACATAAGTGGTTGTTCATTGTTTGCTAGAGTTCAGTTATGTGGGAAATAGATTACTGTTGCGCTAGAAGATGAGTACTTGATTTTTGATTTTTTCGTTTTTTCTAGGTCAGATCTCTGTTTCTGACCTTAACTACTCTGCCGTTGCCTTTGACACACCTTTCACCAGAGATATGATAGAGGAGTGCGTAAGAGATGTTATCAATGAGTTCTCTCGGGCTTTAAGTGGTTGGTATTATCAGTTCTCATCTATTTGTCATTTGGAATTCTGAAAATAAACGTTAACAGTTTAATTTTCTTTAGTTAGCTTGTCGCTCATAAATTATAGATGTGTCAACCATACGCCTAGATATGCCAATTAATCATGGACATAGATGTCTATTTTATTATGTGTCAACCACAGATATAGTTATCTATGCCACAAATCAGCATTCATTAACTCATTTTGAGTTCAAGATCATCAGCTGTTTGATCCAATGGATAATAATTATAATATGTAAATGACAAAAGGCATATATTGCAGTGCATTATTGACACTGCTTTACTTTGTACATAATGAAAGCAATCCTAGGTCAATATCGACAGCATGGGTACTTATAGCAACGCTGCCAGACATCCATTATTTGTTTTTGTTTTATTTATGTTATCACAGTAGCCATTGGCCATACATGGTTACTAACCTAATACCTGCAATATAAACAGTAAGATTATGGCCATACAAACAATTTTTATACATGTTTGCTCTTGTTATTTAAAAAATGAATAATTTGTCCACATCTTTGTCGTTTTAGCTGGGAAAAACATTGAGTTCTCATTCTCTACAGTCGGCAGACTGTCAATAAGAAATCGAAAAGTAAAGATGAGATTCTATAAAGAGTTTATCAACAGTCTAGAAGGTTCTGATGACATCATGAGCAGCATGAAGGATGTGAGTTTTCACTTGCCCTGTTACCCTTGGTATTATTGTTCTTTTTCAATCATACTGCCATTCTGTTGTCACACCAAAATCATCCTTACTGCATTTTCTAATACAAAACTAAGAGTTGTCTCCTTTTGCAAGTAGTGATGGCCAGCTGGTATATTATTATTGCCCTAGTAACAATATAGCAGACAAACAGCGTGTTTGTAGCATGATGACATGTAATTTGAAGTTGTCTTCTTTCACCATGATACAAATGCTATTCGTTACAACCATATAATCATATGTCAGTTGTTACACAAATGCCTTAGAATTTCATCAGAATGTTTTTTTGCTTTGCTCTCTGCTTATGTTATAATGATGTGCATTGGCTATGGTCTTTGAGCCGGTAAATCTTTCATTTCGTCACATTTATCTCTATTTATCTCACTTTGCTGTTAACTATACTAACATTTATTTTTCAATCAACTCTTCTTGTATTTTGTCAGTCGGTGCTCAGCGTAAGTGACAATCTCTCTGCATACATCCTTATGTAGGCTTTAGTTTAAACACGGTATCCCCAACCTTTGTCAATAGAAGTTGCTAGAACTTAATTTAATCTCTATACTCTTTGCATGTAATAGCCCTGTTTCCCAGTACATAGTTTGCTAGACCAGTTATTAAGCAGATCTAAACCTTCCCACTACTATATGTGAACTTACATGTATTTAGCTGACTTGGTGTTTACATTTTGTATTCAAGTGTACTTTTTGGAGTTGTCTGTTTAGTGAGGAAACAACTTCACATCCATTTTGTGTAATTATAGCCCTTGTTTCGTTTATTTATTTGCAGAGACCAGATACTGCTGACTCTGTAATGACCAGGGCATCCTCTAGATCTCACAGTGTCAACACAATGGTTCTACCCAAGTGAGTATCGTTCAGCAGCATTAGTTGTCACTCTTGTTTTGCCCACTCTCCAAAAGTCTGATGATGTGTGAAACAATATTTGTTTCTTTGAATGTTACAGCATTGGAGAGACCATCAAAGCTTCCAAGGCTCCTGCAATGGCCCCTATTGATGAGAAAGCTGAAGTTTCATTGGATGATGTGGGTAACATCGACAGTCCAGGCTTGCAACAGGCTATTCAACAAGTAGAACAATCCGGAGAGAACTACTTTGGTGAGTTGTCTGACCTCGCTTCTGCAACTATCACTATTAATAAATGCCTCGTAAGTTTGCAATTCATTAAACTGAAAGTTTTAAGAATTTCAAGCTATATTTTACACATTTAGATTGGTTACACAATGAGTTTCATAAAATTTTAAAACTAAACAAAAGAATTTGTTTTTTAAAAATTAACTTTTAATAATAGCATTTGAGGATTTGATAGCTTTTCATTGGTTTAAATATCACACTCCCAAAAACTGCTACTAACAGTTAGGAATTCTAAATATAATATTCTTTTTGTTTTTTCTATGTAATCTGGTTACCTCACAGAAATTTTTTGGAGTTTAAACAATGAGAAGTCGTCTTCTCTTATCGGTTAGCTTGAAAAACTACACAATGGCAGAGGAACAAATCCAAGCTTTGCCATAACGCCATTACACTGTGGCGTTACCATTGTTAACTGAGTGTGAACCGTGGTACACTTGTTGTTATAAATATATTCTGCTAGCATGCCGTTTACTACAAGTAAAAGTTGTTTAGGTAGGTCTCTCATCCCTCTCATACGGGTTGAACAGTGGAAAACATACTCACAAAATAATTAAAAAATAACTATTTTGTTAACTAACTTTTTTCATTTTCATAATCAATGTGGTTATTAATGATAAAGGTTAACTCTGTGAAAAAACAATCATAATAATCAATGAGTGGTTCATGATTGATGTTGTTCAATTTAAATATTTATGATTTATTTGAGCATGAACAATAAAACCAGCTTTGAAATTCAAACATTGTATAATTTTATCATTCATTATAAAATGATAAAATGATAAATAATGATGAAATAATTAATTTAATATTTATTCAGCAAACGATATTTCTGCTGGAGTCGTCTGCTCCATGATGCCATCAATGCTACTCCTAGTACTGTTGCTACTATCTACTATGACTGATATTCATCGCCACTACCACCTTTGCCATGTCTAACACTACTATTACTGCTATTGTGACTATTACTGTTGTTAATACTACTACAACTGCTACTACTTCTTCTACTACTGCTGCAGCTACTACTAATTTCTAACAACTAGCTACCACTACTAATAATGTTGCTACTTTTACTACTCCCACTACTACAACTATAGCTACTACTACTGCTACTACTACTACTGCTACTACTACTGCTAGTACTACTGCTAGTACTACTGCTACTGCCACTCCTACTGCCACTACTATTACTACCACTAGTACCAAATACTAACATTTGCACATGTACTTTTGCAGGAGATGGAGAAGCAGCCGATGGAAATGTTATCACAACTGAGGGATACAGAACGTACGGGGCACAAGAGCTAGATGCCATGGGACTTCCTGCCATGTTGTTAGAGGAGGCTCCTAACCCAGCCACATTAGCTGGTGAGTTTTTATACGGATATACGCCCCATTTACACTGGTGCGCACCATAGCGTGAATGCACACTCCGTACAAATGTGAACACTGAAGTTCGCAGTGAAAACGCCTGCTGTTCAGATAGGTTCGTACCAATACCGGTTCCGTATCATCTCAGACCTGAAACGGGGCCCAAGGCGTTTTAATACGGATAATGAACTAATGCGTTATGCAAACGATCATCTAAACAGGAACTTTAGTGCGAACCAGCACCGAACCGTAGCTGTTCCGATTTTTTTACCGTGTTTCGTAGCGTACTAGTGTAAGCCGAGCCTTAGACTACTTTATGATATATTTGCTGGTGCAAATCAGCCCATAACAGATAGTAGAGCGCTGCTGCTGCTGCTTTCAAATGATTATTCAACCAGAAGTAGCATGAACTTTTTGTGCTTATTACAAAATTTAATCACTGATCATTCATTTAGTAACAAGTCCTTGGAATAGAATCATCAATTCCACTCATTAATCTTTTCTTCTAGCTGTAATTCTTTCATCTTTGCATTGCAAACCCCATGGGTGTAGGTTTAGTCCAGATTTGGAGTGAAAATAATGCCTGTTCCTACCAGAAGAAAATGCACGCAACGTATTATTTCGCTTAATAGACTTTTGCTGTATTTTCTAAAAAAAGATCAAGTTGTTTTTATTGCGCAGTTGTAAAATAGAAAAATCAAATTTGAATGCAAAATTCGATTTCATCATGAAGGACATTTCACAAAGCTTGCAGACAATACAATTTTGTTTCCTGTAGGATGTTACAAATCAAATCTTTTAATAACTTGACCCAATAGAATGTGCTAGTTAGTCCTGATTGTATGCTAATTCGCTGATGAAAAGAAATGAAATAAATAAAAGCAGCTATTGTCAATGCATTGATTGTTGCTATTGTAAGTTGTCTGTCCATTGATTATTCATCTGCTCAAGACTATCCTCGTGTTTGTTGGTGCAGAGATAGCGATTATTTGTTTTGTCTGATGTGTGACTGTGTTATGTATGACTTGCCTTCAGTCTTTTGTCGGTGCCTACTTTTTTACCTCTTACCGCTTTCAATTTTGTATTTCACACAAAAACAGCCACAGTTTTTCTTAAATTTCTTCCAGAAATATGACTTAACTTAACTTTCACTGGAGAATTTTGATTTTGAATTATAATATTTCAAAAATTGTCAACTGTTCGTGTTTTTCTAACAAGGTAGAGATTGTCGAAAAAGTAGTTGAAATTTGAGATTACGTGCAAGTTGAAAGCACAAATGTATAACAGCTCAAGAAAATAATTTTTTTCAACTTGAAGTGCGACAATGTTTGTTTCATAAATTATTTATGTAGAGGTCGCTGACATATCAATGATATCTTCTTTCCATGTAATTATTGACACATGAGTGTTTTCTCTCATATCTGGTTATTAATTATTACATAGAGGTAGTATTGACATTGCAAATGACACAAGCCGTTCCCGAGGGTACACCAATATATCGACACAATCAAACACTCTACATGCTTTGGATGTAATCAACCCAGCAACAATTAGTGCTATGTGTTAACTATAGCCTGTGAACTTCTTAGTCTTCAGTAGAAATCCAGTAAGGGTGGGCGCTTCCTGTCTCCCATACTTGAGCAACAAATTTAATTTGGTTCAGTTTTTGGTATTAGTATACATTCTACTGTATATTTTTTATTATTTTATTTGTCAGACATTCTTTTTGTCATTTCTGCAAAGATTATGATTCTTTCAGGAATGAAATGTTTTCAATCCATTTTAAAAATGAAATATTGTTTTATAGAAAATAATAAATTTAAGAAATTCTAGTAGTTATATTGAACTCCATAACTTTGCTTTTAAAAATATACAAAAGTAGAGCATTTTGAAGAGAATATACAGTACGCTACCCAGTTTGTTGATTGATGGATATAGATGATTTGTTGTTGTTGACAACGATATTGTTGCTAGGGATGTCTAGCCAATGAAATTGTTTGTTTCTTTAAAGTCCAGTATCCAGCTTGTCAGTTCATATCTGGTACATGGCATAAAAAGTCTTCCTCTTAGAGCGTGTTCCATTTTTATTTGGTGTCGTAATCTTTTGATCAGATAAATTGGTGCTGCTTGTTTTTGAAAATGCCGAACAACACATTAAATTATGCTCGAAGGCTTACCGACAGCAAGGGTCGGCCTATTTTGTTTATGTCTTCACAGGAAATCACTTTTGACGAGGGTAAGAGAATTTTATAATTTTTGCTTGAAATCACTTTCAAAAATATCATACCATTTCACATAAATTATAAAACATATTACATTTGAATTGTTTGTTTTAAGGTACAGTTTAACAATCGTCATGGAAACTTCTTTATGGCAAAAAGTTTCTTTAGTTTTCTAATTATTTTTTCGCTTTAAACAGTTAGAAAAGTTTACACATAGTTTTGACAAATCAGCAGGTAACATGTGTGACTGTTTACTTACAGCCAAAGACATGCTTAGGACTGGATCTCGCAGCCTGGCACCAATAGCACAAGCTGGGGCATTCAGTATTGAGGATATTACACCTAGGGGTGTGCTCAAGACCCACAGGTAAATAAAAAGTCATTCGGTTTTTCTGATTTTAAAAGTTTTGGGAAAACCGAGAAAATTAGGTAGTTCTTTGGCAACTTCAGTTTAAAGTTTATCATGTTTTGTGTTGGGGTGCAATTTGGTCAGAGCCCATCGACTACTTTCTTACATTAGATCACCAAGTATACCAGGAGTGGGCGACTTGACTGTTAGGTCATCTTGTGGCAGTGCCCCGCCCCAAGGTTTGAGACGAAGCGCCACACTTCCTGTAGATATGGACACTGCCAGGCTCAACAATGTATCTCCTATTGCACGCCCACCTAGCCATTTCAATGATGTCTCTAATCAATACCATGAACAGAATACAGATTCATCAGGCATAGCTTGGCCTGCTCAGGTACATAGTTCAGGTCCCAGTGTCTCGTGTGCTCTCAGTCTAATTATTTTGGAGTTGTGTGCACTAGTCTGGAGTTGTCTGCACTAGTCTGAAGTTGTCTGCACTAGTCTGAACTTGCCTGCATTAGTCTGGAGTGTACTATTGTCTTTTAACTTGCAGACCAGAGTTGAAACTCCTGGAGAAGGAAGTCAATGTGGGCACAGTAACGCTGGTCAAGAGTTATGCTACCTCTGTCACCAGAGAGCTGCTAGGAATATTCCGGTCTCTTTCGAGGATGAGAAAAAACGTCGGGAAGCGGAAGAGGATAAAGTTCTGCACGAGTTTCAGCTTATGAAAAACAACGAATTTATTCTCGGCGAGCAGGTGGGTTGAGAATTATAAAATCTTGGGGGATGTCGTACAGTTTTTTGCAGTGATCATTATTCTTTTCTTTTTTATATGGCGCAAGCTCTATTTAAATTTGCTACATAACAAACATTTTTCTTGATAATCAGTTAAGTTCAGTTGATCCATCTGCTGTTCAATTGGTTGGTTGGTCAATCAGTCGGTTGGTAAGTTTGTTAGTCAGTTGCGCGATCGGTAAGTCTGTCAGTGAATTAGTAAGTTAGTTTTTAGTAAGTTCAAATTGTTGTATCGCAGGAAAAGAACCTAGCTAGAAGGCACGCTCTTCAGAAGCAGGCTGCCTTCAATCTGGGTGTGGCTGAAGCAGTCAGCGAAAAGAAGCACGCCAGGCCAGAGAAGGAGAATGCTAGAGCTTATATATTTCAGAGACGACCTTTGACCCCTCCTAGATATATTAAACAGCAACAGCTGCAAGGATTTCTTACTAAACAGGTTTGCCATTGCTAGGTTCTCCCATATTTCTTTCTATGGAACAGCATTATGGTTGGCCCAAGGCTACCTGATTGTTCATTCAATAAAACACCTTTCATTGGCTTGATCATTTTGTTTTAATGAATTGTGATTTTTTTTTTATTTATAGTCTGACAATTTGTTTGCAAGTAGTTCCAGTAATGCGGTTAGCAAAAACATTTGGAATGAGATTGGTCTTTTAGCAAACCTTCCAACCAAATTACTAGATTTTTATCATTCATCCATGTTCACTCATTTGGCATTTTGCCAGTTTAAGTAGTGCTAGTTTGGTATAAGGTAGCTTTGTCTGTGCATAGATTGACCACAAAGAGGGGCTGCATAAGAAGGATCGCGCTGACAAAGAATTTTTAGAAAGACTGGAGCAAGTTCAACTAGCAGAAGATCTGGCTGCTCAGAGAGACCAGTACTTGAAGGAGAGACATAGTGAAAGGGAGAAATACAAGGAGGCGCTGGCAACTCAGGTATTGTACAAACACAAGGGAGACGATTCTTAGCTTTTTTGCTTTTATGATTAGAAATAGTAAAGGTTATGTGTGCTTGTAGTTTACTCTCTCTTTGATTCTGCCTAAGTTATTTGCTGTATTCAGATGTTTGATACATGGAAATACCGCTCTGAGAATGAATGGTGGTCAAAGAACAAGCAATCCTCATTCTTGTTAGCAAGACAACGAGCTCTCAAATCTACTACTCTTCCTTCAATTACCTCTTCACCTCTCATTGCCTCTGACCATTCGTCTACCAACTCTAATATCTTCCCATCCTTTGACTTCCTGGTGAATGCACGGCTTATTCCTGTTTCAACCTGAAATATCTCTATGGCTAGAGTTATTCTACCTCCACACTAAGAGTAGACAACTCCTGATATGTTTTATTTATTGGCCACTAGTTAGACAATTTGTAAGCTCTCTCTTTTCACTAATTTCTGGCACTGCTAACCTTATAAATGTTTCAAGTCATTCACACGGCATAAGTACCCTGACAAGCGGAATAGATAGTTTTTGGTTTGTAAAATAAACTAAATCTCTCAAATCGCATCAAACGAAACTTTGTGCCGAAATATTTCTTATAACAACAAGAAACGTAATTCTTCATTTTTGTGCCAGAAAATTTTTTTGCGAATGAGCATGTATGTTATAAAATAACACATTTTTATGCATTTCGAACAGGTTCCAGTCACACGCTGTTACAGTTATTTGTATGGTCAGTTTACCAATCCTGTGGAACATATTTTTAGTTGAAATACAAACCTCTTCAAGTACCCGACAAGCTACCAGACGCCGAAGTGTTCGGTAAGAATGATACGACTGAGGCAGACAGAATTGCCAGGAAAGAACATGCTAGAAAGATAGCCTCAGAACAGCTGAATACAATTGCTGACAAAAAACGTGCCGAGATTCTTAAACGACTGCAAGAACAAGAAGATGAAGATGAGAAAATCAGGCAAAACAGAGCAGAGTATGTGAAGTCAAATGATCAGAATTATCTTTCTTTATCTTTAGGCTAATAAGATTTACTAATGCCTAGTTTATACGAGCCGTATCATTGCCGTTTGGAGTTGCGCCGCTTTACACGCCTGAACTCGGCAGTTCGTTTATACGGGCGTGTGAGATGCCGAATTAACAAAATACGGCAATTTCACTACACAGCCGTGCCAGCATCGTGATGAAACTAGACAAATCAAATAAATGTATGTGTATGTCCTCCATTATCATCATTATTATTATTAAAATTGTATAATAAAATGCATCCCTAGCAGCAGTAACTATAATAATTACTATTTTTTAATACTAACAATGTTTGTTTACTATTTATAATTAAGTAATAATAATTTATTAAGTAGTAGTAGTTATTAATTAAATAATTTATTACAACATTACTAGCTTTCTTTTGTTGTCCTTTCTTGTTGTATATCGAACAAATAAACAATGTATGCAATAACACTAAACAACAAAAATAACGACACTACTACTCATTTATTGCTATTATTTATTTAGTATGTATTAATTATTAATTTTTTTCTTATTTATTATCTTTTAATAATAATCTAATTATTTATTGTTGTTATTATTTCATTGTTTATGATATTTTTTATCATTCACTGCACATGAGATCGCCGCGGGCAATTTTTCCTATTATTATAATTGAAAATCATAAGTAGTTATGTTAAATGGGTGTTAAATGGCAGGGTGAAATAAATGATTTCATACTTCAGTTGGAGTTGAGAACGCTTCTCAGCCATGTCGATCACATAAAAATGCTCTGCTTGGCGTCCTTGACCTCATGTATTCGACTCATATCACGGCGGTTTATCTGACCAGTCGTGTAACGCCCCAATTGTGGGACATCACACGACTGGCCGTACTATGTATAAAACAAGTCGAATAAGCCATGGCGTGATTACTCCAAAACGGCAATGATATGGCTCGTATAAACTAAGTTACAGATACAGAAATTACTTTTATTTACCTCTGAATTTTGTCATTTGCTTATTTATTATGTGTTTATTTTTATACTCCCATTAAGAGATGAGAGTTAAACAATTTTAAACTCAAGAGCTCGAAGGAAAGATTATTTATTTTTCAGTCTACTGGAGGATAGAGCCGTGCGATATGATCGTATAGTCAAGAACCGAAAAACGCTGGAATCTGATTGGGTAAAAGCCTCAGAGCAAAAGAAAGGAAGGGAGATAGAAGAGAGGCTGAGATGTTTGACCCCCGGCTCTCTTATACATGAGCAGTGCGATAGGTACAAGAGGTGTGCTCAGTGCAAGCGCAGGTGAGTCATTTTTTTTAAGAGTTGTCTTCTTACTTGAAGAGAAACAACTCCTAATTTATATCAATTACTACTTTTATTCTGTATTATATGGAGTGGACAATTTGTTATAGTGTGCCCACTAGAGTTAAAGGGTAAGATCAGATTGCAGATTTGCTTCTTCTTCAATGCTTATTAAGAATGTTGCCTGGTCTATACTTGCAACTTTCATATTTAAATTTAAATTGTATTAATGTTTCTCGTTGATTTCCATACTTTGTGATTATATTCACTTGCTTGTTGATTAATTATCAAGGTGGTTGGTGGCCTCTTCCAATGTCGTTTTGCGCAACAATTCATCTGCAAAAATGATTTTTTAAGCAAAGTTTTGCAGGGTTTTGTAAATTATTTAATAATTTTATTCAATTATAAAGCTTAACATGTAAAGTTTTCTGGTTCAGCCTTTGAAATCTTTGGTCAAGCATTAACCTCATGGCAAGTCAGTTTTGATGAACTTTACTGACCATTCTAGGTAGTTGTCTTCTCTTAATATCACAAACCTGTAATTGATTTAATGTCGGCCATGTTTAACCTATAAAATGTATTACTTACACACAGAGTTCATTGACGAGCGCTCAGAGACGTAAGTTAGACATCTGGTCTGTGACAAAGTCGCAGCTGTTCGCGGTTAACTTTAAATATTTTCTGTTGTTACTTTGTTACCTTGTTTGTCATTGAAATACCAGAGTCGACTTTTGACATTCTTTAGCTACTTATAATTACATCAGGGAATGTTTTTTAGTATTTTTTACAAAATAATATAAAATATTTCTGTGTGAAAAAATAAACCTCCCATAATTTAAAATAAAAACTATTTTTACTAATAACTCAATCATCTATCAGCAATCACTTGTTAACTGCCGATTGGTTAATCGCTTTGATTGAAAGTGTAGATAACTCCTAATATGGAAACTAAGCTTTTCAATTTACTTGCAGAACGAATAATGCAGGGGAGACGAATCTGTGGAAGGAATCGTACTACATACCTGGAGCAAGGATTATGGTGTAATCCAACACAACTGAAACTAAACCAATTGCTTCGGCTGATAAACTTTCATTTCCTTTCTTGTCTGGTGACAAAGCTACAAGTTTTGTGATAGAGTTGTTCATACACGTACATATATATACATATATTTTTAGATTTATTGCGGGAAATTTCTTTTATATTTCCAGGTTTCATCATTATTTTTTTAAATATGTCGGAGGTCTGTTCTGTGATGTGTGGCCTGAATGACCCATGCTTATGTTTGCTCAAGTTGAATCCGTCCCCAATGCTAATTGTTAGTTGCTGCGATCCTGTAATGTGATATGCTATTCGTAGCTAAAAAATAATTTTTCCTTGTGTGAAATCCTGTTATAGAAAGTATCATTTATTACTATGAATGCAAAATATTAAATAAAATATAATATAAAAACTGAAAGATATTTGAGTTGTTTTTGAAATAAAGTAAAAAAGATAAATTGTTTCAACAACAGACAACTCCAAATCTTAGAAAAACTAATGCTATAACTGGTATGCGTGACACAGGAGAATTACATTTTCTTGTGTCACATGGCACATACCATAGCAGCAATCTCTCAGTTATTTACGGCATACTGTGCATAATCTATTTGTAAAAAATGGAATATTAATAATGTTACTAAGTTATTAGGTTAACTTAATATTAGTTATTTTTTTCTCACCGCTTACAAAAATATATGCTACAACCAAAGATTCACATTTTGGTTTGATCAATGAAGCTCATAATGCTACGATAAAAACATCTAATAAAAATTAAGTGCATTAACCAAATATGGTTTTGTTACACCAACCAAAATTCATTCGCATTAACCACTAAATTTTTTCAAGAAATCATATTGGTTTTATTATTATCTTGTAGTTGATTCTACAAAATAATCAACAACCTCACTTGTGTTATGTAATATTACATAACATATTAATCAAGTTGAAAACTTATTAGAATTTTGCGGTGGCAGAAAATGACAAGCTAGTGGTTGTTGATTCGACTAGCATGCGTCATTTGCTTCCTCCTGACCTAGCCTTGTGCTATACCGCTACAGGTTAATTCTCTGCTCTATAACTCTCGCATATTACATACAGGATTAGTGTCAAATTTATGTCTTTAAAATTAAGACTTGTTTGTGACGCAAATAAACATCTGTTTTTTGTTTCAATCAAAGGGACACAAATTAGACACTCAAACCTGCAGAGATTACAAAAAGTTATTTATCATTTTGTGTTTCCACTAACTAAGCTTGGCATTCAAAGGGTGTATGCAGTGGTGTGGTATTTATATAAAATAATATCCAGAGGGAAACATTTGTATGTTGGTAAGGTGGTTTCCTTGAGGTTGAACTGGCATTAAATAATAAGAGATATCATTGACACTACAGTTGGACTCTTGCACATTCCAGGACTAGAAGGAGACACAGGTCCTAAGATCTTACATCTGTTTGCTAGAGAGATCTCACCCATTTTGTGTGTCAGTTAATGTCATGGAAAAGTATTTGCAGCTGGAGGAAAACTATAAATCATTGAAAAAAAATCATCTGTAAAAATAACCGTTTACTAATTTTTTAATTTATCTACTAACAGAACTGTGAGGGTGTTATAGTAGGATAGTTTGTGTGGTGGTGCGGCAAAGTGTGTTGCTTCAGTAATCAAAGGAATATTATTTTGTTGACACATTTACCAAAGACTCTATAAACATAATAAAATGTCAAAATAATAAAAAAACTCTTTGAAGATTGCTTTGATTCTACCGAGCTGTAAAAATACTTACGGTTTTTTGTAAGAAACATGAAAACATTTTTTTATATATTTTATTGTTTCATAAGCTTTTAACATCATACGACTTTCGATGACGAGATATGTTTAAACTGGGAGTTCAAGGTTATTCTAGAAGAGTGTACAAAGATACTAAAATCGGTCATTCAACAACTAAAATGACCGCGCTTCCTGTGTATTATTTTAGTTTGTTCCCATGCAGCGCCGCTTTTCCTCTAGCTTCATTGGCTCTCAACTGTTTGACCATCACACCAACAAAAAGCAGCGGATTCTGTGAGCGGGCAACTGAAAATTTCACAATCACTTTGAGTCATTCATATTGTATACCCCAAACCACTAATCGCATCAGCATGAGTAAGTGACCAATAGAAACAATAGATCTGGCGGTAGCAGAAGCGATGAGCTTTGTTGTGTGTGGTTGCAGACCTGTAAGCTCTGATGCGCAACTGCACAACATTTGACAAATTCCTTCTGCCTACCCTCATTACTAGAGAATAGAGAAAATACAGTTCTAGCCAAAAGTCACACCCAAAGAGTTGAATATTAGGGTGTCACCTTGCGCCAAGGATTAACGGTTGATTCACCATCTATGTGGCAAAAACAAAACAGTCACACGAACAAAGGTATGAAATCGGTTTACTCGCTTGTTGGTTATAATTATATAATCCCATGGTCAGCTGATAAATACTAAAAAATAATCAATTTGTTTTAAAGATTCAAAACTCATTTATTATTATTATGCAATCTGGTCACATAACTTGATGTCTCAATGTGCAAGCAATTATTTAGTTTATTTTAATGGGGCTATTTTGTAATCAAACTTTGCGGTCATTTCAATTTTTTGAACCTTTGTCATAATTACTGCGATTATCATAATTATTTCTTGCGTAAAGAACGCTTTCAGCCATTGCTGATCATAATTAATTATTTTTTCTACTTATTTGCTAATAATTATCTAAGAATTATGAACATACTTTGGTATTTAGTTTAATTAGAATATCGACAAAATATGTAAATGCCAGAATGCATTCTGGGATTGGTTATTACATAATTCTACGGCATAAAACCAGTTAGTTGTTTATGGACACAATTATTCCACCCTATAGACTTTCAGAAGACAACTGGATGATTGCCAGAATAATGTGAACCAATGTCATAGACACGGAGACATAAACTAAGAACAGACAATTATCATAGAGAAAACAAGGTGATTGCTAAGAGTTCAAACATTTATTGTAAAAATGAATATTTATTGTTAAAAATATCATGGAATTTATTAGGCGACTAGTTAGCCAGACACTGACTAGTAGATGTCAGACTGTGAGAGCACCTGACTGGAATTGTCAAGATAGCATACTAGCAAATGCTCAAACATAACCAAATAGAACAATAATAATATTGATAATAATAGTAAAATTGCATAATTCAAGAGCTGACTGATTTAAAGCTTGTGCAAAGGCGATATATACAAGTATAACTAGAAATATCCACTGGAATTCGATACATAAATTGGAAGACAGCAAAAAAATTAGCAGCAAATATGAGAGAATACATGATTATGATGTAATGACTGAGCCGGCAGCTGTAACAGCACGTACTTTCTTATATATGAACAAAATAAATTAAAAACCTACGGTACAGAGAGATCAAACCGTTATGCAACGATAAAAGTAACAATATTAATATGTAACAATTCTGTGCAAATGCTTTGGCTTTTGACATTGGAAATGTTGAAGAGAAGATCTCAAACATTTCTCACAATTTCAGACAAAGAGTATTAAGCAATATGCTTCAAGCGATGCAAAGAAAAATATATAACAACCCTTAAGAATTGATTAAAAACTTTTTGATTAGATTAATGTTCACCAGACTCTCACAGGTAAAATAACGCTGACTTTTTTTTTGGAGTTGTCAGCACTTTGGCAAGATAGCTCAGTTACAATAACAGCAAGTAAACATCTTATGTACACAGAACTATACAAGATTAGCTCTATTAATTCAGCTGATAAAAAACTAAATGTATCATGAGTTGATAGAGTTACAAAGGATTTGGCTTGAGCTGGTAGATGATGAGTGACTGCGACAATAGATCTATCCAATAGAATACGTTAATAAGGGTAGACAACTTTGGTTTGATAAAATTGGAAGGTTGCTATTATTAGTATGGCCGCCAGACAGGATCTTGACCTTCTGTACTCATCTGTGCGCCAAGAGGCGCTGCCCCGTTTCCTTCGTTTGCTGCCGATGCTGGGATCTCTTCAGTGTGTGAGTTCGCACGGGCTGCCATTCGACTATTCACCGGAGGCTGTCTAAACAAAAGTTATTAATTATTTAATAAAACGTAAATAAATAATTGAAGAAATCAAATGTTAGATAAAATGCTAAATACTCTAAAATAAAAATGTTTATTAAAAATGACTCCAAGTTTGATCAACTTACCCATCTTCGGAGTGACGACTGCTGTTTTGAGGTGGATGTTGAGATGAACCATTTGCTGCTGGATTAGGGTATTGAGGTGAGCCAGAGTACATATATGGGTTGAGGATAGTGTTGTGTATGAGAGGGTCAGAGTAATATGGCGGCACATTGCCTCTCGTAACAGGAAATCCAGATTGAGTAGAAAACATTCCCCGAGATGCGAGCCTATCGACATACAGACAAAGGTTATTACCACTATTACCACATAGCAGATGCGTTTGAAAACTTATTGCCAATTTTTTGTATCACAAAAAATTCTGCTCATGTCATAAAAAACTATGACATCATAACAAAAAACACTGATAGACAAAAACTACAAATTAATCTATATAAATTTATATATTATTTTATTAAAAATTTGGAAAACAAAAATTACAGCGAACATCATTTCCTTGTATTAAGACATAGAAGGAAACGCTTGAATATAAAAACTTTTTTTCAACTAAGGAAAAAACGCAATCTAAAAACTTGGCAGTCAGCCAAAATCATTGGGAATGTAATTTCAAACATAGGAGTTGTGGTCTCCCAGCAGACTTGGAATACTTACGGATTGGTGTCGCTTGAATACTGAGGTGAATAATCAGAGTGTGGATATCTGTTCTGGGGTAATAAAGGTGCTCTGTTCGCCTCGTTAGAGGGGGGATGTTCTGTCGCCCCGCTCCTAACATTTGATGCACCCTGTGCATGTAGTTGAGATGCATTGTCTCTATTTTGAGTACTGGCCGAGTTAGTTGGAAAGTTTGGACGAGATTCTGGTATTGATACATCTGATAAAGGGCTGCTCTTGTTACCTGAAGGAAGAAAAATACATTTTAAAGTTCCATGTCAACTAAACTGACACCATTTCTGATTTCGTTAAATCTTAAAAACTCCATTTTTTGTTCATTATACTTAGTACAATTTATGAGATGTCTTTTCTAAGAGTGTCAAACGTTCCTACGTAATATTACAGAAGGGTGGAAATACATAATATACCAATACTGCATTTTTGTAGTAATTAATTCAAAGACGGTGAAAGTGCCAAGACCTAGGCAATGACGAATCCTAAATCTCCTCGCTATTTGAGTTGTTTTTCATTTTTTCTCTCCTCTTATGAATATATTATGAGTATTTAACAAGCCGCTTAGAGCCTGTCACTACATATAATTGTTATGCTAAATTTGTTTGTCTCTAACATGATTAATGTTACGCCAAATCTGAAAAAACACTAGAAGAAAAAGAGAGTTATAATTATTAATGGTAGACATAAAGATGGTGGAATTACTAGCCACAATCTAATAAAGCTCTAGTAGAAAAGTAGGTAACGCGGCGGCAAGGTAGAGAGAGCGTAGAAGAAGTAAACGTTGTAAACATCACGTGATAAACCACAGGCTTACAACAACAAATACCTCTGTGGTCTGAGCATTAGTATGCTGCAGCCATTGATAAAAAAAAAACGAGTTTGGATACTGGGAAACGCATTAGACAGTAGGGGTGATGGAAAAGTCACGCTTTGCTATTCAAAAGTACCAAAAGAAAGTCAACTTTCACAAGAAAAAAAATGTACCATATCATATTTTGATTGATTAGCAATTGATTAATTAGGATGGGTGGGTATGTCTACTGCCCGCCTTTATTGCTTTCTAGTTTTCATGGACTTTGGCTAAATTTCTAAATGACATTGAGAAAGGTCAGAAAACAATGACACTTGAGCAAAACAAAAATGGATTTATGGGTAGAGGCAGGTTGCTATGCCAACAAAATTAAAATACTGTTGTTATTGCTGTGGAAAAAAAACGATGGATATGTAAAACATATTTAGTGTAACGCTAAAAAATTCTTTGAATAAAATCAAATATTTGTATGAAATTCCTACCTTGGAGTTGTTGCATTTTCGGTTTATAAAAATATTGCGTTCTGTTTACGCATACTCCACGATTATACATTCAACAAACTTTACTGTATAGCATTAAAAAAAAAAAGTTTTTGAACAAGACAATAAAAATTACATGATGTTCAAAACTTTTAAATTTTACACAAGAATTAAATTGTTTAACGTATTTCTTTTGGACAGCTATTAGGTAAATAGTTTTTGTTGAAAATTTTCACTTTATTTTGCAATAGCCGCAGCGAGTTGCTTCACAAGATTAATTATGCGTAAGAAGAAATATTACACATCGTTGCAAAAAAAGACAATTAATAATTACATTTGTACTTTATTGTACTTACTAGATTCTGGGGTGGGATATATTGCATTGGCGCAAGTAGATGGGATTCTGCCATAAATCTGGTTTTGATATTCTCCCCACTGATTTTCAAATGCCTTCTGACCATCTGCAAAGCAATACCAGATTTACATAAAAAGATGAAAAATGCAATTTTACCAGTTCGAGTTACCATTTTACATCTTTTTTTTGACAATTTTTGCAAATATTCCAGTTTCAATCATTAATTGCCAGAGTTTCGGACAGAAGAGACAGAAATCTTGATTGGCACTCATTTTATTATTATTGCTTGTTTGTTCTGTGCAAACACAACAATAACTGCTACCTCAGCACGGAGAAAAACAAGAGGCTGATGAATGGAGATCACAACAAGCTTGGAAGTGTTTTTGTTGAAAGGTGATCTTTGAGAAGTGATCTTTTATACCTCAGCAGTCTAACTCATCGTTAATCCCCTCTGATATTGGCGTGAGTCACTCACATTAAAAACAAAGGAGGCCTTTGAAAACAAGCGGGTTCCGTTCCAAAAAACGTCTATTGTCAATTTGACAGTGTATCTAAATAGACTTGTGCACTTCAAGTAGCCAATGAAGAAAGGTGTTGAGTTCGATGTTTCATTTACAAGAAAAAACAATTAATTAGCAGAGAGTCAAATAATTGATGTGTTGTTGTACCTGGCAGTGCGTTAGGGAAACCGTGAGGATTATGAGCGACTGTAGTGCCTCCACGTTCCTGGCTGCCATGTGTAGTGGCTCGTCGCAGCTGTTCTAGCTCTGCTATGTGATTCAGAGCTGGATGTCCATTAGGGTTTAGAGAACGCTCTATCATAGCCATACTTGGGTCATGGAATGGGTGGTGTCTCGGGAGTTCATTGAACTGATGATGTGAAACGGGACCGAAATTGTGTGGATCATCCGCTCTCAATTCTATAAAAGAAATTCAATAATGATTACAAAAAGTTGCGGCTATTTCTGAGCAATATAGATTTCTACCAGGAAACCCAAACTGCTAACCACTGAGCTCTCAATCCAACGTTATGCCTGATCTTTCACAACTTTCTTAATATCTACTTATTTGTCAGTTTGTGCAGACTTATCATGATTGATGGTCGACTCTGTCCTATTAAAACTCACAGAGTGATGATACCAAAGTTATGAAGGATGAGTTATGTTTGTTACAGCTTTGTTCCCTGGCACTTGAGTCACTTTGAACTATTAAAATTTGACCCAATAATTCCTTCTCGAGTCTTCAGCCAGCATTTTTTAGTCTTCTTAACTGTTTTTTTGACAAATGTTGGAGACAGCCTAATTGGTTTACTAATCATTCTTTTTGTTGTAAGTTTTCAATCCGTTATAAACAAAATTCTTCCTTCTAGAGAATTCAAGCTGTTTAGGATCGAAATGGACTCACACTGTCTTATCGCGAATTCTATTGTCAATTAAAGATAATTCAAACTGCTCTACAGTAGATGTTTACTACATCAAACCATGATTCATACATAGCCAGATAGGGCTTCTTGTTATCAATTCAACAAGTTTATCTTTTCTCCATTGTCCCTAACCAAGTGGTGGACATGTCAGCTAGCGGAGAGATATGAGGACATGACATCGCCAGATTCAAACCAAGTGAGCTATTAGCCGCTATTTTATTTAATCAAACCACTTTATTTATGTGTCACAATTGAGTAAGAAGACCTGGTGGGACATGCCTTCAACTGTGGCCATCAGTCGACAAGGTGGCATTGGGCATGAATAGAAACCACTAATTGCAGGGTCGCGGTTGAGGTCAACAACACAAGCGCAAATAGTACAGCAGACGGACGACCGATGATTCAGGTGAACGATCAGACGAGAATGAGAATGGAATAATTGAGTGAATAGCAAACAAGAAAAGCTTGTTTGTGGCTACCATCTGCATCGAATGGGAAGCTTTCCAAAACTTTTATAGTGTCCATCATGTTGAAACACACGATCTAGCTCAACCACACAGCCAACATCGCCGAGTCTCTCCCCTGGTACAGATTAAACTGCTGGTAGTTTACCGGGGGAGTTTCTCCAATGAGCTACCAGTAGTTTACTCTGTACCAAAAACTCTGGCACCACGCATGTTTCATAAATTCTGCACTGAATATTCAAAAACAAGTGTATTAGCAGCAAAATCATGTTACTCAGAAGATTGTTATGCGTATGCCAAGCCCACGGTTTGCTAGGGTGTCACCATCGTTTCTTCAACTGATTCTAATATGAATATATTAACGAGATTTCATTCGTCAGATCATAGCTCTGCATTCTAATTAACGGAGTCTGCTAAAACAGTTGATTGTTGTTTTTCTTCATAGCCAGCGAGAGCCGCGATAACGCTCCTGCACTCATCACCCACTGATGGGAGTCATAAATAACAAACTAATTTGGTTTGAACTGACAGAGGGAAATGATGATACAATTTCTATATTCACAATGTTAAAAGTATGCATTGCCGTTTTTATAAACTACTCAGACATCTTTAATTCACCAGATGTTCTGCCCTTCAATGGAAGGGAGTAGAAGCTGTAGAAGTTGTAGTACAGCACTTGTTGAACCAACTGGGCTCCACTATGACCTCACTCACCCCTTAACTTTGGCACTACACCATAACTGATTTGTGACATACTCAGTGAATAGTGCCAAATATGATGGCAAAGGTCCGTGACACCACTAGCTGGTATGACAACAAGATTTTGAGTGAAAAACATCTTTTATTACGGATATAGATGATTTAGCGAACAATCAATTTTGAGTTGTTTGATGAGATAAAAATCTGTGTGAGAGAAAGGACTTGTTGACTAGGTCTTGACCTTTGACTCCGCTGACAGATAAACCAATCAAAGCTTATGATAGATTTAACAGATTACTGCACCAAAATCTCATGTTTCATCACCCATCAACCCGGCTTTATTGCAATGCTGAATCCTACTGAAGACCATTAGCAAGTATAATTTGAAGTCAATGCTACTAAACATGTCTATTTCTGTGATTCTTCTATTTGACAGGAAGTACTATGATAACAGTGTTCTGATTTTTACCCTCTAAAATTTAAGCCTCCGGTAGTAAATACTCACTTATTTTGTTTCGTGGTTCTCTTGGTCCATCAACTGTAACCTTTATAGCTTTGAGGTATGTGGCTACCTGAGGGGGGTTGGTGGCTATCGTGATTGTCAAACTGAAACTTTTTCCTGAAGCAAAAACAAAAGAACAGTTTTAATTACCCGAGTCGTGACACATACATGGGTACATCATGGAATGGTGAACTTTAATAATAAGTTTGTAAAGTGCCTGGGTGTTGATCCTTCTAGGGAAGATGTACAAGCGCTAAAGTCATTGTGAATCATGTTAAGTATTAAAAAAATAAGCGCGGATCAAATTGATAATCTTTAGCGCTCATGCTGTTAAATTTTTTAAAAGCCTTTGGGAAAAAATAACATTGCGTAATAAATCACTTCCTTTTCAACCAAGAAAATGTCACAAGTTAATAAAAGTTTGGTTGCGGATATCACTGAAAGTTTGAATTGGTAGAAGTTACATTAATTACTATGTGAATGTGCCAGAGCTAAAAAGAATGCAAAAGAAACGGTGGATAGGCAGACCGGGAAAACAACAACTTTTTTCTGATCTACTTATTTTGATTTATGGCTCCCCGTATGCAACATTTGCCGATTTGTCATAAAAGACAGACAAATTGCAAAACAATTTCATTTTTTCATAATCCCAAGCAATAAAACTATATTATATAGATGGTGATTTGACTTGACTCAAGGGATACTAAAAACGAATGTGAGTTACAGATGCTGCGGTGAGCTGACAAGGGGGCCTAGCCCAGGCTCCTGCCGTAGGTCAATGGTTTGCGTAATCTTATATATGAATTGGACCCGGCAGAGCTTACTGACCTTCAGCATGGTCTGCCTCGGCCACCATTATGTTAATCAGCCAGTCTAGACATTTATATTGAATTCCCTGTCAAGAATACATTTGCTCCGAGCTTGTTTACCACCTATTCTCACTTACAGTGGTTTCTGCTGATAATTAATTAAATACTGCGACACAATTAACCACTAGGATTATGCCAGCTTTAATCATTATATTTCAAGCTCATTTAATCTCCATTCTATCAAGCCTTCACTCTTACATGTTTTGACATTTCAGTTACAATATAAAAAATAGCGTAATTGAAGAAAAACAAGTTTTATATGGAGAGCCTTGTGACACAGCTGTGGTCTAGCACACCAAAAGACAACCACAATGGGCACCGCAGCATTGCTGGCAGAGGGAGGGAGACTGTTATCTAACACATGCCTAAAGAAATTTTATCGTCATTGGCCGACCTTGGTTGTCTGCTGGCAATAACAACAACAAGTGTCATCGCAGGGTTATTGTTGGGGCAGAACAGATCAAAGTGTCCATGGTAATAAAATGGAATTAAAAAAAATCTGTTCAATCTTTTTTTAATAAACAAACACCATTAGGAAAATAAATTTTCGGATGTCAGATATGTTAACCTGATTAGCTTCTCTAAATTTGGACATCCTATCATTCTCAGAAACCAGAAGCAAACTAAGTTCAACTAAAATCCTTTTTAGATTTACATACACTTAGTAATTTTAATTAGTTATGTAAGGGAACTATGTATGTCATTAAACTGCCAATAATACATTTTTTTAACGTTATTTATTCTTTTTAAAGGCACGCAAGGGTTGTTGTTTTGGACAAAAATGGTGAACAAAAAAAAACATGACCTAGATGCGATTATTTATCAAATATTAGGTTTTAAATTATTCACAATAAAAAGTTCAAAAGGTGGCATGCTTTTTCACCTCATGGTTGGTGTTATATGAAAGTTCTCGGTGTACTCTTACTTTAAGTAGGTGCTATAGAAATAATTGTGGTGTACCATTCAATCTTATCTTCTTCCCCCACTTCCCTTCCTGTGGTTTGTGGGTCTGAGTGACCACCATTCATTGACCAGAATTGAAATCTTCCTCATTCCAGGTACGCTAAACCGCCGCGGTTGTTTATTTCTGGTTTTCCACAATGTGGTAATGAGAACAAATTGTTGCAACTTCTATTTAGTACTTCGTTGATTTAAAATTTCCATAATATTATAATTATTATCTCACCTCGTCCACTTCTACCAACAAATCTGAGATCGTTGAATTTAGCCATTCCACCTTTCATCACACTCACGCTGTTCCTCAATTCTGCACAATAATTTTCATCATTTCCAGCTTGAAGTATAACTTTGGTGCCATCTTTCACTTCTGTCAGTGCCACAACCTACATATACACATTGATGTTTCAACTCAATTAAAATATTAATAATAATAATTTATTACTCATAATAAATAAATGAATTAATAATAAAAAAAAACAAAATCATTTTTTTTTAATTATTATCTCTGTTCTTATTTACAATTATTAGCATGTTAATAGGAGCTTAGGTCGCAGACAGCAAGAAATATAGTCATTTCAAGTTATATATATAAGACAACTAAATTATAACTTCAATCAACAAGGGTATTACTTCTACAGAAACAAGATAAACTAATAATATTACGCAAACGGGAGACACTTTTCTGGTGCCAGTAATTATTTGTGGTGTCATCAACACTGTTTGCACCCTCACAAGCTAATTCATTACATAATACCACAGGGTAGCTGACTCTGTGACATGAGAAAACAGCTTAAAGCGTAATAACAACAGTGAAATCTGATAGATTATCAAATTTTACAGATATGGGTTTATAGCCCAGCAGCTGGTTAGTGTGGCTGGCAGGAGCTGAATAGATAAACTAATGATAGGACGGAAAATTTAAAGTCTAGGCTTTGATTAGTTATTTTTAAGTCATATTTATTAAAACCCAAAACTGTAAAAACAAGTTTCATTCTGGAACTCCAAAAGCGAGTATAATTAAATTTTTGAAATTTTCCAAAAATAATAAATTTTACCAAAAGTATATTACATTTTATATTTTGAGAAAAATATTTTTTGTTTAGAATTCAGTTTTACCTTAAAAGCTGAAGGCAGCGTTTTGTTACTTCTCCAATGTGGTGGTAGTCTGGTGCACATGAAAGCCATACTGCCTGCCCTCATAAACTGTTCTGGCATCACCTCATTATTAGCTGGTCTTTCTGGAGAAAACATGGCCTCCGGTGACCCCAAGTTCTGTGACTGCAAGTAATGTGAGTAACGGCCTCCATCTGACATGGGCAGCATTGGGTTCAGTCCTACAATATATCACCTCAGACATGTAAATATGTCTAATAGTTCTGTCATATTTAAGTAAAGACTTCTATGGCAGCAATTGTGTTTTGTGGTAAAAAAATTCTCGATGGAATCCGTGTGAAAGAGTAGGATTGTAAAGGTTATATGTTCGTGTTCTTGTCTTTTAATGAGATTACGTCAGGATCATTTGTAAATAGCTAATCCTACCAATCCCATCATGAAGAAATCACAACCTTGTTAAACCTCTTAACTAACCAGCTTCTCCAGTCCAATAATAACCCAAGTTACATAAATTTCAATGAATGGAATTCATCACTCATCCAATCAGGCGCAGGATAATCGTTTTTACCAAAAGAAAAGGCCTGATCCTGTTTATTCACACGGGCAAAGTTGTTGGTGTGTTAGCATAAGATACGCTCTGTTTTATAGTGATGACAACGAGATGACGGAAAAAGCTGTATTATCACCAGTTGTTTTCACCTACTCGGCTAACAACTAGCTGGCCCAATACTGAGGTACTATTATTTTAGATAGAGGCAATCAACAGAGACCACAAAACAAACACGTGTAGACCACAAAGTTCAGCTCAGATGGGAACAACGTTCAGAAAGAAGATAAAAATGTGAAAAACAACCACCATTGCTAGTTGTTTCAATGAAATGACTCTGTATTTATATACATATATATTTGGCACTCTATGCTGTCAGCGAGTTTGTTTAGGCAGCGGCTGTATCTCTGGCAGGATGCTACGATTAGTCATAATAACACACCGATTGTTTTTCTGTACCCTAATACACCAGACAAACAAAAATATATCTTATTGAACAAGTGTATATTGGCATTAGTAATTTAAAGTCTTCACTTACAATATTACAACTCGCCTGGCTATCTGGAAATTATCTCTGGCTAGTGGTTTACCAACAAAACTAGAAGCATGCGATGATGAAATGAAAACTTTAAGTGTGGCGGCGCAGAATATCTGCTATATGTTATTGAGCCACAACCTGTGGTTTACAATCTTGTGGTTTAAACTCAAAGGGCTTGGCGTAGCGAAATATTGTGTGGTAACATTACTGGTGGCAACATTTTACGACAAAAAATTGACTGAATCAATTAGTTTAGAAGCAAATTGAAATATTTTTACTGCATTTCTCATGATTACACAACACACTTGTTTGTTGCTATATCAAATCAGAGTTTCAGTCTATCCACAAACTTGGTGAATGCAAAGACAGCAATAAAGAAATTTGACGTAATAAAAATCAATTTGTTTAAAAAAGCGATTAAAATTTCGCAATACCAAAAGCAACAAAATATCTAAAAATCTTACCTTCTGTGATGTGCATTACAAGTTTACTCTGGTCAACGTGAATATTTTGTCACGTTGATGTCTTACAATGTTTTAGAATATCAGTTGCGCGTCTTGTTGCTAGCTTGTATCTAAACTCGACTATTCTCATTCACTGTTGTTTATTGCAATGGCTAGGGAGTTGAGGCCGTGACCTTTTGACCCACCTCAGGCCAATACCATGACAATGCTCTACTTTTGTATTACATGGGAAAGCAACTCTCTATTAGCATGAAATGTTAGTTTGAACATGTCTGGAGTTGTCTTCTGATTAATGTTTAATAGAGTAGCACGGTATCCTCATGAAATTCTACCAATAGCACCCGCACAGCTTTTAGGATTATACGGGAGCGGAAACGCGCGGGAGTGTGAAAAGTTTTGCTCCAATGCATGTTTTTTTTTATCACAATCGTCATGATCATGATGAGTTATTTATTTATGATTTATTTTTGTATCATCTTTCTCGCCTTTGACTGCTGCCAAACAAATTGAACAAAAAAATGCAAAAAACGACTGCTCATTGATATGTGTATTGTTATTTAATTTCTAGTAGTTAATTATTATCACAATTTTAAGCTAAGTTCAAGTTGTTGTGGTTCAATCATCATCAACATGATGATAATAATGATGATGACGATTGTTGAACAATCGTCATCATCATTATTATCATCATCATCATGGTGATGGATGATGATGATCGACGAAGAAGAATAAAAACAGACTCAATTTTTAGTGGTAGTAGTACTAGTGGTGGTGACGACTATTTATTATTATTACTAATCATTATTATTATAACAACTTTATTCAATTCATTCATTGATTGATTATTATTTTACGAACTGTTGTTGTTGTTCGTTGTTATTATTATTATTAATTAATATTTATTGTTATTAGTTAGTTATATATTATTATTAATATATTATTGTAATTGTTGTTGTTATTATTTATTTATCAATAATTTTTTTCAGAAATAGTAATTTAAATTATAATAATTAATAATAAATAAATAATAATAATTATTATTAAATTATTATTTTATACATACTACTTTTTCTGAGTGACCGACTACTATTGAATAATTAATAATAATGATAGTAATAGCTAGCTGAGTTATTACTTGAAATAAATAAATAATAATAAATAATAAACGACAACAACAGCAATTATTTATTATTATTGCTGTAGTAGTAATAATACTAGTAGTAGTAGTAGTAGTAGCAATTGCTCGTTGTAGTGGTAGCTACTACTACTGGCAATAGTAAAAATATTGAAGTTTCACCAGTTTTTTTGTTGCCACTCTGTCTGTGTATCCAAAAAATTGAGTTGTTAATCCAGCATAAACCAACACCAACCACCAATCAACAAAAAAAATAGTATAACGATATTATTTAATCGTTAATAGTAGTATTATCATTAAATTGATGATCATGATTGGATATAATAAGAAAAATTATTAGTGTTGAATGAATAAGAATTATTATTATTGATGTTATATGGAGATTACTGTTTATTATTATTACTTAGACTAGCTAACTGCTACTTCTTGGTAAATAAACCATGTTTGCCCAATATTACTACATTCCATCGCATTTTTTTAATGTCTGATATTTTTTAATTAATACATACATACAATGGTGCTAAATAAACTGATAAAAATCAATTGTTGTAGTTAATACTGTATATATTAATTAAATTCACTTCTCCCGCTATTATTGTGTGTCGAACAATGTTCTGCTATTGTGAATTTTGCTCCCAGGTTTGCTCAAAATAACCATAGACAGATTTTGCTGCCAAGGCTCATGCACTTATATTCAACAATCTAAACCAAAGTGTCCGTTAACAGTCACAAGCTGCTGTAGATTTCATTGAACATTACAGCAGAGATTGGTTATAACTACGAAATTTGTTGTGTACAAGTGAACTAAATTGGTGACATGATTTGAACTCCCTTCTTTTCACCCCTCCCACTTTTACTCCCAACACTTATTATTGTCACTTGACTCTGATAAAAATTTCTCTGCATCAATTCAGTTTGGTTTTATTTTCAGATTTTCAACTAATTGAACAATATAACAACTTTAGAGGGTTTTTTGAAGTATCATATTACTCGACTGAACTTATGCCACCTATCAAATCATATCTCCAGAAAATAAAAACATCAATTCACTCAACCTTATAAAGTTCTAGCTCCTGCAGTGATGACTAACATAGCAAATCAACTTTGTTTTGAAAAATTTAGTTTTGTCAAAATAATGCTGACAACAAACAGCATTCATTTCTCTCTCTGGTATAAGCATTTAAAATATCCTTTTATTGAAAAATTTGATGAGTAGCTGAAAACTACCAGCATTCAAATTGAAGATAATGAATCAACTTCTCTGAAATCGATTTCTCCTGCATTCGTTACACTAGTTAGCCCAATCTCTGTGATGGAACTTCGCATGTTTATGGTTGCCACGTTTAGGTAGACATTGGGGTGACTCAATACGACTCTTGTCATTGATTTTTGACAGCCATCACCAAAACTGAATGCTGAGAAGCATTCTCACCCAAAGCTTATACGCATTTGACCACCAATAACCTAAACAGGGAGGCAAATGCAGTAAACAACTAGATGTGTTATTCCTCAAGTCAGTGACTGATTATTGATATTGTTGCCAAGGTCGGTGCATAATTGAAAAACACCATGACAAAACAACATAGCATAATCTGCTTGTTTGGAACAGGCCCAAAATTGTATAATTTTTTCTTTTAGTGAGAATTAGCTCAGCACGCAGGCGGTGGCCTTGCAAGATGGCAGATGGGCAACCTCCTTTATCACCAAAATCTAGATTCGCACTTCATAATGATATCAAGTTGCTGATGTAAGTGTAACAACAATATCTGTACACAAATGTGTGACCATCCTACGTATTTATTTCTTCAAGTATCTTTTCTTATTCCAAAAAACAAAACTGTACAAGCGAGCAATTTTGTGTAAAAACTGCCATGACCCACTGTATGTTGATTTTGCTGAGAAAAGTCGACGATTAACGTATTTGAGCAAAGCAAATTATTTCGAAAAGCTGAATTCTTTGACAGACTAGATAAGCAAGTACATTCTGATAAAAGCAATTGTAGATTTGTGCTTTGATTTAAAAAAAAGTGTCATCTCATTATTTACTCGTAGATGTTAATGCATGCGTAAAACGAACATTACAATAACTGTTTTTTGTTAAAGTTTTGAGGGTATCATTCATTTACAGCGCCATTTATTCTCCAATAATCCAAATAATATGCAAAAGATGGTATGCTTTTTATGATTGGAATAATGATTTTACAATTGTTTTGTGTGCCATTATTTTTGTGGAAAAGTGTAATTGTGACTTTTTAATAAACATCTTTGTAACAAAGAAACTGTCAAAACACTTTATTAGACTCTACACTATGACTGGCTGCTTGCTCTTTACTGGCTGAATGCCTGCTGCCCTCTCTTGTCCCGCTCAAGTGTTGACACTCCAAACTGCCACAAACTCTTCATTTTTGGCCACATTTTGGTCTTTTTGGGGTCAACATAGACCGAGGTAATGCAGTGCAAGCTTTAATTTACAATAGCCATACAGTCACATCAAACAATTCATAAATTTGTGCTTAAACTTTGCTTTTACCAAACAAAAACATTGTATTTGGCCTATTAAATTTCAAGGAACAAAACTATAAATAGGCACAGACAACAACAAAATGGCTACTCTAAGCATATGCACTGCTTTGTTTGTCCCATCAAAAACATTGACACTGGGCTGCCACCATGGTAAAACAATTAACAAACTAATGTACACATCTACTACCACTGATTCCCTGAGCCCTGTTCAACTCATTCCATGAAAAGACTTCTAAGCCTCCATTCACTAAATTTACTACTGCACATTTAGAGTAATTTTGGGTTGCCACATGCAACCACACTAAACCATCAGGTAGATTAAGGAAGCTAGATGGTAACAACTAGAGCAACAATTATTTTCTATGTATTATGTAACAATTTGTGTGAACAGGAGATGACGACAATCAGATAATTTTTGATTGAAGTTACTATCAATTTATGCGGAGGATCATGGGTGGAGGGGACACCTCCTAAGTCATTCTGCCATCTTTTGTGTTCGGTGGCACATCCCAGGCACTTGTACCTGATGACCAGTACGATTTATTCACTTTAGCTTCTTGTTTAATTTTATTCATTGTATCGCACATAACTAAGCTGTGTAGTATTTAGGTATTGATATAAATCAAGAAATATCGCACACTCCAAGTGCTGATTTGAATAGGAAATTGGTGCTGAATGTAATTGCGGATATATGATTGAAGTTTGTGTACTTTAGAAGCTCTAATGGAAATAAATTTGTATATATATTTTTTCTTTAAATGAACCTTACAAATTATATTTTGGCAGTCAAAGAAAAAAAACTTTTGTAAATTATTAAAGGCTGTTTAAAATGAGCATGGCAAGTTTTTAATTTCTTTTTTACAAATTTATATTAAAGATTTGTGAATAGCATAAAGCATAATAATAAAAGAGGACGGATAACTCACCCGATGCAGCATTTTGATGGTAGCTCATCATATCCATTGAGCTCGGTCGTTCTGTTTTTACAAGAGAACGCTGAAAGTGCAGCCCTGTGGCCGCTCCGCCATAAAATGGCTGCTGGTCGGTTATCATAGACTCAGCTCCGTCATACCCATAAACCCCTTGTTCATAAGGAAGCTACAAAATCATCATGAAAATACAAAGAATGACTCCGCATAGCATCTCAAAATTTTATAGGTGGTCAATACAAAGTTGATTACGTGATTTTTATGCCAGGTTTTATTTGCATATGAACACAAAGCCAAACTAAACATATGCTGTTAGCTAAGATCAACGAGTGCATGGGGGTATGTCAAAGAATACAAGTGGTGCCAACAGTGGCAGTTACTTGCATTAATTATCATACAGAAATAAACTACGCAAAGATTTTACATGTTGCCACTAGGCAAGCACAACTTTCAACACAATGATGTTGTTTATATTTAAAATGGTTGTTCAAAGTCTATTGAAAGTATTTATTATACAAATTTATTGAAAAAATTAAAATAAAAAACGTATCAGTGGGTTATAAAACTTACCTTAGTTTGTTGTGGCCATAAAGTGGCTCGTAATGCTAAACGTTTTATCTCGTTGGTCGTCATGTGAGCGTATACAAGTTCTCTAGCTGATTTCAACTTTTCCAAAATCTATCTGGTATTCAGGTGACTTTTTGTTGACTCGAACCTAAAATCATTAACATTATTATAATTACCTGTAGAAGGGTTTTAAGTTTCCAAATTTGGTAAAAAAAGATGGTGCACTTACTATCCTGCTCAACACTTGGCTAAAACGAGGCGTTGCTGTAAAAAATTTCTCCCACCTAGGCGATCAGATCTGACCTAATTGTTATGCAACGACTTATTGGTTTGATTAATGAACGCGCAAACCAGCAAATTCTTTGTCACAGCAAGTTTCATAAAAAAATCTGTTTACTGCGGTAATAGGTTGTTTTTCAAAACAGATTGACGATAAAGAATTCCATCACTTTCTGTTGTATGAATCTATTGAGTAATAACAAAATCATTGCAAAAGTGGGATTAGTTTTGTGAGATTATGTGAGATTATTGGTGATTTGTATGTCGAGAATGGCCCTAACGTAACGAAGTCATAAACCCAAACTTCATTCAAAATTCATGGTCATGCAATTTCAGAATCTCACCTCTCTTTCCTTCTTGCTGAATAAGGCTTTAGCTAATTATTTAGATACAAAAACGACTTAAATTTAAATCTTATATTATTTTAGCAGCTTGCGATCAGTTGTCGAATTCACCAAATTGTAATTCTCATTTGTGCATTTCATTCTTTTTGTACAAAGACGATGGTTTGAACTTTTAGCTTCGATCGAATCCTTTGTAAGTATTTTTTTTTTTGCTTTTATCAACGTCATCATTTCATTGTCAGTCTTATTTCAAAGCCACATCTTTAGAGCTAATAATCAGCTATGACAAAGAAACAAGAATTGCGATCCATGTGGGCTCATAAATGAATAACTGTTACAGTGACATTATTTTGCCATTTTATGATATAAGAAATTTTAGGTTCGTTGAATGAAAGAACGCTAGTTTTGCACACAGCAAATCATAATCAACTTGCGATACAGCTTCAAGTCATAGTACAAAAATTTTGCAACGCGTTATACAAATTGGTCAAAAATTGCTTGCACAGATCACAAAAATGCCATTGGGAAATACTCATTTCTTTCTTAGTTGGTAGTATAATTGTATAGACTGAACCAATGATTGGTATCAATTGATATCGCTTATGCAAAATGTACTTGTTGTTTGTGATTTGGCAGTATCATAATTTTTTTTATCCACATACATATGAAAGTATAGTGTATTCCACAGTTCCGTCTCTGCAGTCATTTTATTTAACAATTATTGCACATTAGATTCAAGCATTGAGCTAAAGGAATGACATGTAATAATTGTCTGGTAATCATAGATGACAAATATTATCCTTCAAAAACCTCCGCCAGAGTGGTATGATATAAACGCCAAAGTAGTATAATGCAAACGCAGAATTCAGTTAAGCCATAGTATTATTTGCGACTAATGCAGTTTTAAAGACTCACCCTATTAATAGATGTTTATATGAGGTTGTTTTGTAGCTCGTCTTGTTGACTGAGAAACCAACGACCTCCAAATCCACCTCCTTCTGGTTACACTGACCACACACTACTGAGCGTTCTCACTAAAAACACCTAATATAATGAATGCATATTTCACAAGCAAGCACAATGCAATCACCCATGTGTGTACAAGCACAAAGAATCCATGTGGGTTGGCTTTAATCTAATGTCTTGGAGCATCTTATGGTTGCTAAGGTATAGCCCTAAAAAAGTCCTGTTCATGCCTGCCTGGTAACATCCTATTTAGCATGCTATGATGGGTATAATTACAGGACTATAATACAAAAACCTTGGCAGTATTTTGCACTTTGTGACCTTTTGGGAAGTTCTTTCTTCGCCCTCATTGCTCCCATATAGTAGCTACATCTGCAGCATTAATTTAATGTAATAATTCATACTTTGACATAATGATAGGGAAGGAAAGACTATCTGATACATAAAGTGTATATGATTGCATTAACAGATCTTTTTTGCTGAGGATTTGTCAATGCTTGATGGTGGCATGTCAAATTGCTAGTGCAGCCTTCACATAATTTCTGGTGACACTTGAACACCAGCTGGTGGTAATTCCAGTGCAGAGTTATGTTCCTTAACTCCTTATAATAGTGGATGTGCCATTTTTAGCTGCTATGTGGTAGATTGCCACCAGGTCTAACGCAAAAATGAGCTTATTTAGTTTACTTTCTGTTTGAAACCAAACTATAGATTTTTTTTAGCGCAAGCCGTGGCTTTCGAATGATGAATCCAGGACACTATTTCATCGATCGAAAAATTTAGTGTTCTTTGTATCAAAATCGAAAGTTACAGTAATGCTTTCGACTTGGATAGTTTTTTTATTTTCATAATTGTGCATTTGTAAGCCGTTTTACAGGAAACACCTTATTCTTCTCCCCAATAATGCTTTCAATCAAGTTTATAAACATCTTTCTTCGTCAAATTTAAATGGTATTGCTGAGTCGATTGCATTGCCATTTGGTTTGATTATAGCAATATCATTGGTCAACAAAAAATTTAAAATCCTTGACAAGCTCAAAACATTTCTGTGCGAAGTATCTGCTGGACTTTAGTCTTTGCATCACGAGACAACTGAGTACTGATGTGGACCTGCACATAATCTAGCCTCGCTGTTGCGTGCATGGGCCCTCATCACTAGCTAATTTTGTTACATCTTTTTTGCTGTTAAGAATTGATGAAAATGAATTGCAATACAATCATAACCTTTGCCAGAAGCTTCATTATGGAAACAGTCCTATATTTCTGTACAAAACAATGCTCACTCATTACTAGGTGGGTCATTTGTAACTCTGTTGCTTCACTAATTCAAATTGCATGGTGCTTATTTAACCTCACTTAAAATTGTCTCACAATGAGCAAATAAAACAGCGCAAGTTTACCCATTGGATATTTTGTTATACTTCTTGCGTCTGTGGTGATATCTGCAGGTTTTCAAACTGTCTTTTATTTTGTCAATACAAGTGTTCAGATTTTATGCTGCATCGAGCCAAGTAGTTCTTCAATCCGCACAGCTTGTAGCTGATTACCATTTGGTGTATAACATAAGTTTAATACCGATTCCTGTTCATAGCAGCTAAGGTTAAGTGACAGAACTGAGCATTAAGGTATTACGCAGAGGGTATAATCTAGCAAAAAGTGCAGCGTTTGCATATAATTACAATACAAGTATCATTTCTCGTTATTTATATTACATTCTAAATAATACTTTTGTAAATATTCTGTAATTCGCAGCAGGTGTAGATTACTGACCTTAACAACTCTTTGATGAGTTATGCCTATTACAAATGATCAATGCTCGTGTTAGTTAAAAAATACTTGCCTAGATTAACTAAATAAAATAATATAAATATCGTAATTGAGATGGATGCTGTAATCTGTGCGTGTTGCTGCAGATTGGCTGACCCTTCTCGGTGCAAACTAATCAATCATCAGTTTCTGTTCCTCATCATCACTTTATTTTTACCAAACTAAAAGTTGCTAGATAGTTGACTGAGATAAGCAGTTTTCTTATGATATTCGAAGATATGATTTCTTTTGGCAGAGCATCTACGCTTGATGAAAATAAACGGGGAGTAAACTAGAATTTGAGCTAGGCCATATAATATGTTCTTTTATTGTATTACCTTCTCTGGTAAAGATATTTCCATGATCGATTTATTTGATTGAAAGCTGTGAAATTGACAAACCGTGTTTTAAAATTTTCCTACGTAAGTTTTTATTGCTCTAATATTATGAAGTTGTTGTATTATATATTTATTATTATCTTTTATTATCATTATGTTTATTATTGTATATATTACTATATTACAAAATATCATCACCTGAAAATGTGACCGGGTGGAGAAATCTCTTCATTTCTATTTTCTTAAACTATTTGCGTTCTTGAATGGCCACACGGATGACAAAAACTGTTTTAGACTGTCGAACATAACATAGTGCGAAAATGCAACCGAACACAACGAAAGCTAAGGCTAAAATGACATCGTCCCACATGTCATGTATCAAGTGATAGGAATACGTTGTGCGACGTTCAGAACTGAACACACAAAGGGCTATTCATTATCTGTATACTGCAAAGACAAATGTCCATTTTAAAAATACAGGCTGTTTCCCCGATCATGTCTCTATTTCATGTATGGCACCAAGGTCTTTTCCTCATCTCTGCTCATTAGCATGTTCTTCTATTTACATAGCTGCCATTTGTCGCATCACATTACAGGTACAACACCGATTTTTATACTGTGCACATCAATTAATGCAAATATCACCTGCCTTATATCAGTAATAATACACAAGTTTTCTCACCGATGCTCAAGAATATCAGCTACTGTATATGACCAGCATTTAATGAAGTGCTCACACTCAGTCAATAATAAAAGAATAATGCACCCATAGCTAAAATAGGATGAATTACGGTTACTGATTTTTATGGGTTTTCTTGTTTCCTGTTTGCAAGTGACAAAGTGCATTGAGCAGCGCCAATATACATTGAGTGACACCAAGACTACAGTATACTGAATGTCAATACAATGCCATTAATTGAGCTGACAAGTTTAGCAGGTGTCATCAAGTGCAATGTTGCGAGATAGGTCCAAACGATTGTAGTGATGAGAAATTATATTAATGTTAGATTATAAGTCAAATTTTAACCCAAAAGAAGTGAGAGAGAATATATTAGTACCTATATTTTAACCAAATTCTTTGATGATAATCAGGAATTTGTCAAGATTTAATCATCAAATCCTCATGTACTGCTTTATTCTACAAAAGGATATATGTATTTAATTATTGTAATAGGTTGGGACTGGCCTGAATTCCTGGTTCATCTTTACCTTGTAAAAGGACATCGGAATTTAAATGGTTCAACTCAATCCTTTGTTCAAACTATATTCCGCAGTTATTAAAAGTGGTTAAAGCCGATTCTAATCCATACGAATTTTTCCACCCGCAAATTGAATGCCGCAAACTGTTGAGTACTAAAATAAAACTAGTAGTAAATGTTAATCTTTTATGCAGTTATGTAGATAACCATCACTAATTAATTAGCAGAAAAATTAAGAGTTACAGAATGTAAATTTAATGGACAGGGCTTCTAAGCCTCCTTTGCATTCAGTTTTACATGTATGAATGCCCATTCTCAAAGCACTAAAAATATTGTATTTATATTTACTGCAAGACAAAACTGTTCAGAAGTTGTGTCGTTAGTATATGCATTTTTTTAAAATATACAAAAAGTTGTATTATTGTATGATAGTTGGCTGGTTCTTTATTTGATTATTGATGGCAATAGCTTTATCAATTTCATGATCAAATCAAGTAATATTTCAAATATTTTAAACATGTGCAATTTAAAATCTCCAGATGACTCAATTGATAGCCATATTTTGAAACTATGCGAGAGTTCAGCAGAGTGCAAATATTGCTGTTTCCAAACGAGTTCTCTGAATGTTCATAATAATAATAAAACAACCGGAAATTATATTTTTGCCTGTGTTGCACCCTCCTTACTCAGAATAGTTATTATTATTCTATTTTTTTGCCATTAATCTTTTTATTTAATTTTGGTTCATATTTATTATTACCAATAATCAGGTGCAATAATGCCAGAAGCTGAGACTTTGCGGCAAATACATCAAGATGTCGTTGGCTGGACACAATTGAAAATGGTCGTTCTTTTTCAAATTGTTTATTATTTTTGTAATATTTTATTGGAGTCTTTAAACATGCAAATTGAATTTTCAATGAATTCGTTTCTGGATAGGGTGAATTTTCCACAAATAGGCTCCAGTTAGAATACGTCAACCAACAACAGTTCTCTTGAAATTTACCGACTACTATTCCTTTCGCTTTGCTTTTCATTGCACACAACTCTGATATACACTATTACATGATAAATAGAGATTTTTGCTAAGTTGTGTTTCTCGGTAAAGTTGAATCATCTGCCACAAAAATTTCCATCTGGTTAATTACAAATTTGCCGAAATTTGTGTCCACCAATGAAAATTCAGAATTAACTAAAATAAAGCTGATTATATAATCATTTAGCACCAATTCCGCTGAGGTCATTACGTAACTACCTACTATATCAGTACGTCTTTTCCCACCTCCAATTCTAAATTCAAAAATTCATTGATTTAGGCGTTTGTTCAGGATGATGCTGCCCTCTGTTGTATGTTTTCGAACAATGGTTGTATTATTAGTTTTATGTCCATTCCCCAAGTCAAACTTCCAACCCTTTCCTCCTCTTTTCCACCTGCACCTAGATTTAATAGAATCGGCAGAAACAGGAAAGAAGCATTTTGTGTGAGTGTGTACATATATATATAGTATGAGCTGTCAACACACATGTAACTCATATCTGGACCATAGATTATACACAAAGAACAACCTTGATGATGTCGAAGGTTCATTTTGCTATTCCGTTGTTGAATTTAAATACTTTGTAGCTTGACATGAGTTAAGTTTAATTCACTCTCTACTGGAACGGTGTTGGATCGCTTGAAGTTTACAGAATTATGCTTGCGATTTTACTCCGCACCTCTACTAGGATTTTTAGAAAATGTTCTAGAACCATCCAATTTTTCAGCATCTCAGAACATGTGTTGAATGCTTTATATTTTTTTACCACCATCAATTTTGCACCCTATGCACCCTAAATGATTGATGCCCGGTTGTCATGATAAAATACATTCAGTTCCAAGTGATTTGAACCGATATCGCTAAACTATTTATTGATTTTCACACTTGCTAGTTATTCAAACTGCTGAATGATGCTCAACTGGACAAAGAGGTTTGTTAGTTTACCACCTCGCGGTGTCCTGCCCACTGGCCTCAACAACAAAAACGTCTTGTCTTGAGTCATTTTTCTAGCTGACAGAATTTTCCCACGGCTTTTTTTTTTACATTGATTTGTTAGATGAATGCGTCAGTTATTGAGCACAAACAGGAAACGCCTCTGTAGGCCGACCCAAATTCTTAACCACGAATGTCACTGCAAGGGCCTAGTCACCTAGTCAGGCATAAAAGTTTTTGAAGTCAACATCCTTGTGTACAGTTAACCTATTTGCAACATTATCACATTTGGCAAGCTCATAATTGGCCAAGTGAAACAAAAAAATGAATTAATGTTTCATTATCAGTTCTGTAGTCCTAATTGTGGTTAATACCGGACCTTATACCCCAAATAATGGTTTTTTAAGACATAAACTCGGTCTATTAAAATAAACGAATTAGATTCTCCGTTTATAATATGCTTAAAGTTCAGTTTCATTCTCAACCAATGGACAATATGAATGAATTTTCTTTATTTTTTTCTATTCAGTGAGGTATTTTTTATTGACCTTCGAGTTTTGGACAAAACTGTTATTTATTGTTTAAACTTACTGCCAATCTGATTATTCTTATTGTATTTTGTTTGGCGAACATAGGTCCCAAATACTCTTGATATTTATTAATCAATAAAAAGAGCTTTCACATTTTATGACTACACGCAGGCTTGTTGGATGAAATCTCTTGTCCCATTTCAGTTTTGCGTGGAAAGATGAATAAACTTCTAACTCGTTTTGCGAATGATCATTTTCATAAAAAAGTATTTAAATTATTTAACATAAAATTCTAAGAAGATAAGCTTAAAGTAATTAAATCTGTCTTCAAAAGCTGAGATACTTCTATTAAACCTCATAAATGAGGTATTTAGATTCCTTTGGTAATCAAAATTTCTCACAATCCTGTGACATAATCATACTCTCTCCAATTACTGCTCGGTTTTCATTGGAAATACTTTTTTAAAAGTCTTTTTGGTGATGTAGAGCTGTTATAGTTTTATTGTCACTATGCATTTAAAATGATCAGGTCCAAAGTCCTCTTCACTTTATCGAGAATTGGCAACTATGCAAATTTTGTGATTATTGCAATTTTGTAAAGGGCGCCATAGGACTTGATGTTCATCTATCTCTGCATTTAAGAGTGCAAGCTTTGGTTTTCTATTACGTTAGTTGGTTTTTGAATTGCTTTGATAAGTTCTCTGCAAACTGGCAATTCTGCAGAGGACAATAGCAAAGGTTACTGAGTGTAGAATTTTTCACACAAGAGCTGCCCTGGTAAAGTTTAATTTGGAGATAGAAGCTATTGCATCAATCATGCAAATTAATTTTATACTCAGGGTGATCAAGTGCACACATTGTCAAGTCAGCTGGCACCAAACCATCTCTGTGTCACTTGGTAAGCTTAACTGATCCGTTATGTAATCCTCATATAATATTCCATTTGTTACTTCGCCACAGGAAGTCATGTAAGGAAGACACTCTAATTGTAAAAGAGACACTGAACTAGATTAAGAAAATACCCAATTATTTCTAATTAAGAATGCGCCAATACACTTTATTTTCGCTACGACATAATTAAAACAAATAATAATTGAACATGACAAATTGTATCTCTAATTACCTAATTAGGTAACCTATGTGTTTTATACGAACAGCTGGAGTAAGCCTCTCTTTCAAATAAATGCATGGTATATGTTTTGGCAAAAAATCTTCTAAATAAAGGAATGTTGTGGGCGTAATGCACATATAAACATTACGCCTCCAAGCACCATCTCACTTACCGTATACTTGAACAGAATAATAAAGCAAGAATCATTTGGTTAAAAAGTATATAATAATGTTTTTTGGTTGCCTGTAAAATGAAAATCTCCAACTTTTTTTACACTCTGAGATCATTAGAGATGGAAGTTTCAAGACAAATTAAAAACGCTAATCAAGATGGGAGTATTAGCGGAACTGTCAAGTTTTTAAATATTCTTTGATGATGCTACGAATTTTGCAACAGAGTTTTAAAGTTTTGCAGTCACTCTTTGCAAATTTACAAAATGTATTTATTTCGATTAGTTGTCTGTTCTCCCAGGCCATCTACCTAGTTATTAGTATATGATAATATTGGGAGATTTTCAATCACGTTCAAGGAATGCTGCATTCTTGCTTCATCCCTTTTTTTCCGCAGATACACCCCGGGCGGTGAGGGTTTCCTTAGTGTTTGTTATAATGTTTTATGCATGTAGATCCAAAGCTATTGTTGCAGTTTGCGCTTTGCCTGTTTGGTTCAGCCACATCATTGATTATAACAACGTAATGATGATCAAGTAATAATAAATTATTTGTTGTCTAGCATATTAAAACTTTTTATTTTTTTTATCTTTATCATCGTAGGCGGTTGGGTAGACAGTAAGTCATATACTGTTTTCTTATTTTTTTGTAATTTTTTGGTTGCTCATTTACGTGATGCATACCCCTAGGTTGAGTCAACCAGAGCTAATATAGACTACATTCTTCATGCTAAAATAAAAGTATCACTGGTTTACTGGAGCCACAAAAATATGTATAAGCTGTGGTTTTTGCATTAGACTATTTTTGTCACTATTGGTTTCCTTGTCATGCGATCAATGTTAAAATTAATAAAAAAAAAATGACAACCTATAGCAACGCCAAATTCTCAAAGGACTTGTTTTTTCCTAACATCACTCGTTTGCCCATACTCACTTCCAGTTTATGTCATTCAATCAAGACTGACACCATCAACACACATGTCACATGTACAATCAACTACCAGTATAAATAGCTGCCTAGCAATAACACTGTTACAACTTTTTGCCGGGGTCTTTAAGAGCAGTATGAAATTGAACAAAAAAATTGGCTGGCAGCGTGGGACCGTTGCTTGTTCTTTGCCAAAAGAAAACACATTTTGAGTGCAACGTTCGGTAGAGTGTGGTGATCCTACCCATTAAGTAGTTTTCCAAACGCCATTTAGTATCTTAGACAGCTGTATAAGAAAATCTGATGAATTTTTACACTGCAGTCATTTCTCTGCACTGTAAGTTAAAGTGATCACTCTATGTCCTTCACCATTGACTTGTACTTACTCTTATTTGACAAGTACATATAAATTAATAACACAAGTTGAAAATCTCGTGCAGCTGCAAGGGAGTGACTACTGACAATAGATAATTCCTACATCGACATATTAAACATGACAAATTGGTCAGAATTACGAGTATCTTTCACTAGGCCTTCCTACGTATTTAAAAGGCATTCCATCATCTTAAAGAAAAGTGCACCTTAACACACCATTATTAATATTTTTGTTAATACTCACAGGAGTTCCACCCCGCAGTATGTGACTCATGAGAAAGACCAGATTCGTGAACAGGATCTACTGCCAGTTGAACTTACAAATCTTTCTAAGAGCGCAAGTCCATTATTCGCACTGAACAGTAAAAAGTGACAGTAATAACTCCCTGTTAATTATTATCTAACACATCACTGTATTGGGTTTAGTTCAAGACCTTTACCAAAAGCGTGAAACCCTTTGTGATAAACTATAAATGTTGACTCGTTGACTACACGAGTAGTTGGCCTAAGATAAATGCAACACGATTGCAACCAACTTATGGAGAATTATGCTGATAGAAAACATATTAGTGGTCCATTTGTTTGACCAGGCAATGGTAGATGAAATACAAGCCAGTGACAACTTAGCCTTCTTGCATATTTCCATATAAACCAGCCATTAATTCACTTCATAATTTTCATGATATAAATCATCTACATGGATATCTAGTTAAATACATATTGCATATATAATAGCAACTTATCATGTTACACCCTCGTGATTTAGTCACGTTTTCAAAGAGTATATTTGAAATATGTAAATTCTAACTGCCCGGAATTTTTTAATTTTTACCTCTTGCTAATTTGATGTTTGAGTAAACAACATATCACTTGTTATTTCTGTGAAAGTGATGTATTGATTATTTACTGGAACAAAATTATCTCCCAAAAATATTTTACATAACAATCTCATGTCTTCTCTTTCAACCCACTTTTTTTTCTTTTCGGGAAAAATGAAAAATGGAATTGGTAAAACAATTCTAGTAGTGTTTTAGGAATTTTTCCTTTTTAATTATTATTAATGGAAATTAACAAATTTGAATTTTTCAACAGTTTTACTTGGAAGAATATACATGTAAATATATTTTGATATTGACTTACCACCTTTGTTTAAAATCAACAATGGTGCCTTTTTTTATTATTATATGCTATTTATTGCTGTAGTAATAAGAAATTTTGAGTTTTGTGCTTTAGAGGCTTTTAAAAAAAAAATGATGTCAACAAGGGTGTTGAGAAAATGCATTAAAACTACTCGGTGGCAAAATACATTAATTTATAAAATAATAATTATATTTGGGATTTAAAAATGTGTGCAAAGCAGCTCAATAATAAATAAATAATCTGAACTTATTTACCAGCACAAACCCAGACTCATAATAAGCAATTTGATTTTTTTTTCTTGATATTTACCACCAGTGAACTGGTACCAAATATACAAATCAAATTTATTCATCGCTACATGAAAACGGATTATTAAATTGCAATGAAGTATCAACTGATTTCTAGTCTCAATTTCACAGTGGAAATTTTTTTCTCTATGTTATCGATGCGTTTTGTTAATTATTAATTTTGTTACCAGCGACCAGATGATGTAAGTTTTCTAACCTAATGTTTTGCTCTGTATGTAAATAACAATTCACGAATGCTTATTCCTTTACTATTTTGTTAACTCACCATGCCATAGGGAACGGAAGAAGTTTTTGGCAGTCAATAAAGGTCCTCTCACAAAATAAATCTGCTTCTGGGATTATAAAGCATTCAGAAAACTTTTTAAAACTCAACTCGGCTTGAGAAATAAGTGAATTTATTATACAAAAACGTATCAATGTAATATTCCTGCAATTTACAGTCCAATTTTTTTCTCACGTTGTACAACATAGCCACCTAAACTTCACTTTTTATTTCTTACGCCTGAGAGCTACTCACAGTGCCATAAACGAGTACATCCTGGCATTGCACATAATTGAACGACTACCAAAAAGTTACAGAATATTCTCTTAGGTCATTGCTCAAATTCTATGGAACATTTTTTGTTACTATCAATTAATTCTCATATTTTTCATTCATTGAAGAATGACGGCAGGTGTCTGCAAGTAGTCGCATTGCAAATAGTCTAATTATGCTTTCATGATTGCGTAATCTAAAACCATAATCATTCTTGGCTCCACCGCTTGCCTTGTTTTGGTTTTCCCAAAAATGCGGATTAGGACCTAAACATCAATAAAGTATTACAATTTGGTATGCTCAAAAGATTTCTGGTTTGTTTTGGCTGCGGTGATATTATCCGCGGTATCAATCCAGCCAACGTAGACTTTATAAAAACAGCCTTGTTACATGCCGTGTCAAGAATTTACTAAAATATCATTTGTTTAATGATAAATCCGGTTTCAAGTTTTTGCACCTTGTAATCTCTATTGCTGGCCACATCTGTCTCGATATAGAAAAGCACTTGCCAGCACTAACATTACGTATGCCACAGGCCGGAGGTAGCTACAATTGAGTTATTACAGTGCCTAGATTCCTTCGGTGTGTCTAGTAGAGCTATGTACTTTTATGTAGAATTATTGAGTGCAGTTGAGCATTTTTTGCCCAATTTTATGAGTGAAATATTAATTAATAATTTCATGACAAAAGATGAAATATTATAATTAATATTTTAGTGTCAAGTAGACGCTTCCACAGGAGTTATAGAACAGTTCAAGGGTCACAGCTGAAATAATTATTAACTGTACTCATTTTTGTGAGATTCTCCAGGTTTTTTAGTTGCCTGTTTTTGTCAGGTTTTAATATTGATTATTATTGGTAGGCACAGTTTTGGTGATGTTAGCTCCCCTCTTCAGGAAACCGTAGAGTTGGTTGAGACCACAGTCCGAGAGCAAACGCACGGCTTGGTAGGTCACTATTTTTCCAGGTTATAACATTTCAACAACTACTGTTCCACCATAGTTGACTTTTTCATAAGAGCAATATGGTGCATTTCGCAAATATCATGTGGCAATTAGTTTCGTCTACCTCAACGCTTTGCATTAGTATAATATTGTGTTTTTTTTTATAAATAAAAATTTTTAATATAACTAGCAAGCTGCCGTGAACTTTTATTTCCTACCCACTCGAAGCCACCTGCGGTTCAGTTAGTTTGTGTTACAAAGAAGCTCTCTCCTGATTAACTTGCCAGATTATAATTTTGATTTGAAATTTAACTTGGCTAATCTAGTATGATCCCATATGTAATAGCTTTAGATAAATATATATTTGTAATTTACATTAGGTGCTCATCATGGCCCCAGCAGTAATAATATATTTTTTTAATACAGATGTGCCAGCTGGCTGATATGTGCAATCTGAGGGAGACTTCGTCCATCGGACTCGAAGAATTCTTGTTGCTCTTTCGACGTAACAAGGTACGACTGGGGTCAAGACAGTGCTGATGTAATGTGTCTACTGGCATTGGGTGCTTGGGGGGTCATTTCTCAGCTCTTTTATTGGCCAAATTAAAATTTATAAGCAGCCTGTGAGATAAATTTTATGAAGTTGTTATTATGTCAATTTTTTTCTCTTTTTTCTGTCACACCGGCTGTAGTTTCATATTTTACCCCGATGTTATTAGGTATTTTGCTGATGCGTAAACGAAATGAGTCTCGGCAGCCGGCAGCGAAGGATAAGTATAAGGTTGGATTCCCTTCCTGTTGCCACCAATAACCCATTTGGGACCAGAACCCATAAACTTTTTATTGCAAACCATACGCTCTGACCACCAGGCCACAGCTGCTCGGCTGCTTTTTTTTAATATAAATTATTGTATATTTCACAATTAATATGATTCACTTGGTTTTTGCAACTTAGATATTTTTAATTGCCCCGTTTTCGTCAGCCAGTAGTGTGAACGTCGTTAAATTATTACTTTTATTGGCGGCAGTAATACCATAGAATATATTACATCATTTTTATTTCATTGCTACATAATTGCCTTCTCGGGATTAGGTGTCGTGGTGGAGTCAATGGTTACTTCTGTGACAAGTTCATCTACTCATACCTTTACAACACCACGCTAATACTGTGCACGTTGATATCTATTTTATATTTCGCTGTTTCACAACGCAGGTGAAGCTGCAGAGATTTCTGAGTTATCTCAAGTCTAAAGATTTGAAGACCTCATTGAGCAAGGATGTCGAAGTTTCAGGTATTTTTATCTGCTGCTGTTCAGTGTCTGCAGATATTCCTTTCTGTTGCTGACCTGTCTGCAGATATTCTTTTCTGCTATTGTTCAGTGACTGCAGATATTCCTTTCTGTTACTGACCTGTCTGCGGATATTCTTTTCTGCTATTGTTCAGTGACTGCAGATATTCCTTTCTGTTACTGACCTGTCTGCAGATATTCTTTTCTGCTACTGTTCTGTGGCTGCAGCCTGGATGAAATATACCAGCATCACAGTGCGAATGGTGCCGTTTACTCGAGTCGCCTTGATAGTACCTTTTTAAGGCAATTTCTGGGCTGTAATTTACAACTCTTCAACGATTAGCTGAATAGATATAATCATCGGTCATATCGCAAGTTGTCTTTGTAATTATGGAGTTGCTTTCTCACTAAAAAGTCCATCACACTGATATAATTTCATCAATAGCGGCCCTTTGCCATAGAGGTATTCATTTTGTCGAATTTAACATAGCTAGTTTGACTACGTCTGGTTCGATTATGTGGCAATCCTGCTGTATTTCATCCATGATCTGCAGATAACCGTTTCTTCCGCTGTTTAAAATTTGCTAATAATCTTTTCAGGTTCTGCAGATATTCTTTTCTCCCTGCATATGATTTTTTGTTGGCTTTTTCAACTTGACTTATGAAGCTGATACACTAAACTGAGAGTTGTCTGCACAAGGGAGTTGTCTGCACAAGGTTAAACTGTTACATTTTTATTACAGGAGCTCTGGATGTAGGAAAAGGGAAGAAGTACAAAATGGCTGCCCAATTTCTTGAAGATATCGATTCGGCCAATAGTTTGTCAGATGCCCTCGAGGGAAATCTGCTGGATGTGACTAAGCAACGCCGTTTGTTGGTGCGTACGAGCTCAGTCGACCAATCAGTGATAAGATATTTTATGTAAAGTTTTTGAGCTTTGGTTTTGCATTAAACTTTCATACCTTACTTCTCCGTACTACCATAGTTGATGACAGAATTATTTATAGTCTCATGCCAGGGTCCTGTTTGACTTTGATGCTATTCGCTTGTTCAGAGACAGGATGTGATGTCACGTACTATGAACGAGGACCAGTACATGAAGTTTCATGAGTCACGGCAAGTAAACCTCGGTATGTATTGTGTGTATTGTATACTGTGTGTCTGTGTGTACTGTGTGTACTGTATGCATTCCGTGTACTGTATGAACTGTGTGTACCATATGTACTGTACTGTTCACGAATACAACAACTACATTGCCTGTAGGCAAGCGTCTCAAGTCACCAAAAATGCGCGATTGGTTGTTTGGAGACATCGAAAGACAATACAAGATCTCTCCGCCCACTTTAGAGCTCGTTGCTTATTGTATGCATGAGATTGTCTCAGAGGTGAGTAACTCTATTGTTGTACAAGTGAGTAATTCTATTGTTGTATAAGTGAGTAATTCTATTGTTGTATAAGTGAGTAATTCTATTGTTGTATAAGTGAGTAACTCTATTGTTTTATAAGTGAGGAACTGTATCGTTGTACAAGTGAGTAATTCTATTGTTGTATGAGTAACTCTATGATTGTGTAGAGAGCAATTTTTGTTTGCGTAAAAGAAAAAGAGTATCTCTATGACTGTGTAATGGAGTAACAGGGCAGTTGACTGAGTTGTGTTTGTCTAGCAGCAGCTCACTCACCATCTCCTATCCCATATGATACACAAGGTCTAGTTTAAATTTGTGGTTGTCTCCACATGTACACCTGGCTCAGAGATAGACCATCATTTCTCTCACCTCTAGACTGTCACATGATACTGTGATTGCAGTAGTTTGTACTTGACCTCTTGCTTAGCATTGTGAGAGACCTGGTCTGTGAAGATGTTGTTGTTCTAAGAATTATCCCTGTGCGAATTAGTTTCATCAAGGTTTCACAGTCTCTAGAGTTGGTAAATCTCCAAAACACTGCACCATGGAAGTTCCAAGTTGTCTGTCCTTGGAGGATATTGCATTCAATTTGTTTTTTAATTATTATTTATTGTTTTTTATATAGTTGGTTCTGGCAATAGTAGTAGTAATAACTTATATACAGTAAGGAAGTAAAATTTCCAAAGAACTTTGGTACTAGTAAATTTTTGCTTACTTGTCGTCATTGTAGCTAGCTTTGTAGAGTGTTTGTGCTCTCTGGATTTTTTTGTAGTTGTTTGTTTGATGAATAATTGGTCTGTGAAAGTGTTGACTTTGAATATTTTTTGCGAAACTTAACTCCGCAATGGTAAAATCAACTTTAATCCAGTGATTTCTACATCGTTTGTCATCGGACCATGCTGGTCTAAGCCCGCTGCTGAAGGCGCATCGGCGTCCTCTGATTGGTTAAAACAAACTATGTTTTAAGCTCTTCAAGTTAAACCATTTCCAACACATTTCCACTAGAAAATTCTCTAATTCCGAAGGAATTTTAATTTAATTCAGTTGTTGCCAAAAAAATTCAGCCCGATGAATTTATTTTCCTTGGCTCATAAAATGGTTATCATTGATAATAACATTTATTTTATTATAATAATAACTAATAATAAATACAACAATATATGACGATTTATAGCAATATTCTAATGATTTGATAATAAGGAAATCCAAACTAACAAGAAAAAAATCATCGGTTTTTTATTGTGAAAAAATCAAACATACATAGCATTGCAATAGAAATGTTTTTCAATTATAACTACTATATTAAGAAAACAAATAACCCATTGACGGAAATGAATTAGGCCCAAAGCCGCGCCTTGTGGCTAGTTCAATTGGCTAGTTCAATAGCAGCTCACCGATGTGCTCGTGTACATCGGCACGCTATATCGGCCAGTGTAGCCACCTGCACATCGTAACGATCCAGCTTATTAGTACATCAGCACCAGAATGTCAAAGCGGTGTAGCCAAGTGTTTACTATTTGATATTGCAACATTTCTTTTCTTCAAATTGGTTTATAAATGCATACTTTGGTCAGCTGTTGTTGTTGTGAGGCTATACGCTATACGCTCACTCACGCACTCTGTACCATCTGTAGCTAGTAGACTCGGCTATTATGATAAAGATCGAGTCTAGACCCTCTACAGACCCTCTGGACAGACTGAAACCTCTCCAGAATGCAGTCAACCCTGATTGGCTCACTCAAAGAATTATGCTGACCAGTGAGTTATCAGCCCTTAGCTTGTTATCCTCTCTCAACGCGGCACAAAATAACCAACAATCATCAGATTTAATGGTAAGTGTTTGATCCTAAGGCTGCCTAGCAGCCTTATCATACAGGATCCCAGTGTAGTTATTAACAATTGTAGTTTTGATGTGGGGAGATGTTGAAGTATAGCTAAACATATACCCGTCTTGTTGTATTCATACTGCCAGAGTGTTTAGCTCTATTCCTAGCCGGCTTTTAGGATTTTGTGGTGCTCCACTATCAAACACCCACTAGTGTCTAGGAAAAACCTGAGTGTACTGAGAGTTGTCCTCTCTTTTTTACAATAATTCACAAAACAACACAGCCTACCTATGTTCCATCAAGATTGCATTATAATAGTATTATAACGAGTAAAATAAGAAGCAGAATCACCTTTAGCAACAGTTGGGGTAGATGTCATGTTTGGTAGATGTCTATAAGACCAGTTTACCGCATCATCAAGTTTGCAAAGTTGTTAACCTCCAATTTTCAAAACTTAATCATTTCTTTTTTGTGTAAATATTTACTGCACCAGAACCTTTTTCAGCAGGAAATACTGTAGAGACCTAGTCATCCGTGAAAACTTGATAAAATATGATAACTTTCTTCACAATTCTTTGGGTTCATACCTTAGTATTGTGAAAAAGAAGAGGGCAACTCTCAGTTCACTAAGGTTTTTTCGTAGATGCTGGTGGGTGTTTGATAGTGGAGCGCCACAAAATCCCAGTAGTCGGCTAGGTCCCTAGACTAACTCTATCCATGAATAAACAGTATTTTGTGAATCAACTGACTGTAAACTACTACTCCTGCCGCCACCGCAGCTGCTACTACAACTACTTACCACAAAGATGTCAGCCAATTGACAGCAAGTTCATTAATACTGACCAGATGAGCATCAACAAGGAAGTTGCACATCTTTTTCTACACAGTCACTTGAACTTCATACTGTACAGTCTGTACTTTGACCACTACTATCACCATCACCACTACTGCTATTACAACCACTACTACCACCACTTCTAATACTGCTACTACTATTACACCACTACTAGTACTATTACTACTACCACTATCACTACTACTACTATTGCTGCTGCTACTACTTTTATCACTACTGCTACTAGTGCTACTCCTACTAGTTCTACTACTACTAATGCTACTACTACTACCACTGTTATTACTACTACTATTGCTGCTACTTGTAACTTTTGTTCCAAACTCCTTCACCTACTCATCACATTTGTGGCCCGCTGCGTCAACGACTGAATATAATTTTTATGTTTATGAGGGACTTTTACCGATTGATCCTGAAACCACTTGGAATGTATCAGTTCTATAAATAGTAAATAATTACTCGAGTTTTTTGTGGTATTCGTTGGTGTAATAATTTCAAAATTTTTGTTTTCATCAAGTTTTTTGGCAAATATCCAAAGGTAATTCCATTCACCATACAAAAATATTTTGATTCCTAATGTAATGGCAGAGGAACGATTCTGAGTTATTTTATCTATTGGATGATCAGCAGTCAATTTGTATGACTGTTTGCAGGTTACCCACAATGCACTCACCCCTGCTGATATCAGAGAAGTCCTTCGCAGACGCGCAGAGAAGACAACTCCACTTCATCCGCAGGTACATGTTTTCATGAAGAAATGAGTGACGCGCTGTACTTACATGAACGGTTGATTTCTGTGCGTCTCGGTTGGTAATTTAGTGAAATGTCATGCCACAGTGTTAGTCCAGGTAGCTTTGTGTTGCTTGAACAGTTTACCCTACCTTGTGCTGTGTATAGCTGACTGCATTTCCATACAGGAAGCTCTCCGACAGCATAGTTTGACTTGTCTAATGCTGCCAGACTATTTCTACATTTTTATGGCAAAAGAGCGTATTTTTTATTGTTGTAATGATGTCTTCTGGTCAAGTGTTGGTGTACACTCACAAGGAAATGGTTTACGTGGGGTGATGAGTGTATTCTGATGAAAATTGTTGACGATGACACCACATGCGTTCTAGAAAATTTCATTTTTCTTATTTTGATTCCATGCAATTGAAAAAGTTGCTTCACATTGAAACATTTTAATGATAATTATATTGTTTCTGTTGCTATTCTCTTTTATTTGTGGTCAAAGAACGCTCGGCTTTAAACCTGATGCCTTTGTGCAATCTCCCTAGCCTAGCGACCAGAGACATTCGTTACTCCAACTAGGTACCATGCAGTTGGTATGGGCAGAAATACAAGTAAATGATAAGTAACTTGACTATTTTTCCAATTGGGCTGATATTTTTGTACTAGTACTCATGCTGCCGACAGCTCTGTGACCTCTAGTGACCTCTAGTAACACTATTTACCTCATGCTTTACTTACTGAATAAGGGATCGAATTTTAACAAAACATTGAAGGAAATTCTAAGCAAAAATAAATAATTTATTTAGCTACAGGAAGTAACCAAGTGGATACAGTCTTACAAGAGCAGGTTGATTTTGCACTAATTATTAGAAGAGTAAAGTTGTCTTCTCCATAAGAAGCGCAACTCTTTGTAAATTTGTAGTTATCTTTGTGAAGTGAGACAACTGCAAAGTGCTGCTGCTGTTTTATCGAAAACAAGTGACTCCAAGCATCTGCGCCCCCATTGGTGCAGACCCATTGCCATTATCACTATCTGATGTAGATGTGTTGAGTTTACAATTATGTTTGTAGGTCAAGCAGGCATCAGGCATCACCTCCACTCTGCTCTGCCTCTGACATCCCACCCACAGAATCTGTACAGACCTCAACTGACTTTATATTTTGTATATATTGCACATATGTTTTATATTCGCGTATATGTAGTCTACAATTACTACTTGTTTCAATATATAACAGTCTCGGGAGTTGTGTGCCCTTCTCTACACAAAAAAATGAAGGTTTATAAATGTTAGATAGCAGGTTTGAGCCCAACTGTAGCCTCTGTTCTTTGTCTACATGTTCAGTTGATGTTGCATCGCTCTTCCATTTGCTTCCTGTACTGCAATAAAAGTATTCGCTCAAAGCTAACAGTAAATGCATAGAAGAGGTGATATAGCAAACTAAGTGTGGAGATGAAAACCTTCACCACTTCATTTTAAGACAAAGCAAATTTTCTGACCAAGGAGTAACCTTTCCCTCCCCTCCCAAATATTACTGCACCATTAAATTACATCCTATATCACGTTAGCACTGCATTGTATATGTACAATATATGTTTTTATTCAATTAGTATTATACACGCTTTCCATTAATATGATAACACAGAAACATTTGATTTTGTTAAACAATTGGATGTATTTTCAACTCTGTTTCTGCGTTAGCCTAAGTTTTAGGCCAACATTTGAGGCATGTGTATTTTGCTTGTAATATGCTGAGCGTTTTTATTGGGAGTTGTTTGCCCCTTTGTTATCTTGGCAAGTTTTGAATGGATTTCATTGGATGGTTGTTTTTTGGTAAACCAATCATCCAATGAAATCCATTCTAAAGTTGCCAACATAACAAAGGGTCAAGCAACTCCTAATAAAAAACGCTCAGCATATTCCAAGCAAAATATACACAATGTTGGCCTAAAACTTAAGTTATTTCTGTGTATGGTCAAAAACTGAACGGTACTAAATTTACTGATGCTCTTTTATAGCCGTATTTCTCTACAAATGTTGATTACTTCAGCATTTGAACTGATATTTGCTTTTGTTCACAATCCCTTTATAGTTGCAAAAATTATATATTGTGCTTGGATTGGAGTTGTCTTTTCATGTTACGATGTGAGCAAGTTGCGCAGCTGGTCAAGTGATTCGCTCTGCATTGAAATGTGGGCAAGTTCTGCATGCTGCAGTTCGTCTGTCATTGGCTTAATTGATATCGTTTCTCTGTGATACAGCAGATATGTAAGCGGCATTTGGCGTCAGCGGTTACGGTGAAAATAAACGAATAAAATTATTTCAATATAAATGAATGATAGTCTAACGCCTTCTCTGAAGAGACAATCTGTCAATAGTGAAGCGTTATATATAGCCATTGTTTAGTGAAATTGCAATCAGCTGGTAAAGAGGTTTGTCAACTCATTCAGCTAGTAACACAATCACCTGCAGCATCTACTCGTGTCAAGTGTTTATAACATGTCAGAGATGAAATACTTTACTAACAACTTATCTTTCAAGTTTGTTACAAGAACGAAATCGATTGTGGCAATCACTCATTTTACGCATTATCACAAACAGAAGAAAACGTCTGAATATAATATTGACGTCAGGTTTTGCATTGCTTAATGTAGGTGTTAAATGTCCATGTGAAACATCACCCAGGCCATTTCAAAAACAAATTCGATGAATTTTTTTCCATGATAACAATTTTAATTGTGTGCCATTGAAATGGTTTAACAAGATAAATGAGGTGAGTTTTGATTCGCAGCTTTTGCTGCTAATTTTGCAGTGCGCTTCTATTTTAAATGTTAAGCTATTCACTTTCGTTTACATGGCAATTTTTTATAGCAAATGTATAATTGGAAGCATCTAGTTCAGAAACAAATTCCAATTTTTGATTGTGTTTTTATTAAATACTATGTTTTAATATATTTTAACACTCCGAAAATCCTTCCCCCCCCCCCCCCCAGTTATTGATAGCAGGTGAATTATTGGTAACTTGTTGTCAGAAACTTTTAATGACATTCCTGAAAGGGTCACAAATGAATGAAGCAGAAAAATTAAAAGAGTTGTCTGCTCCCGAGTGTATTTTTCAATAAAATTTGAAAAGACAACTCCAAATTGGGTTTCAAACAAATTTTTCGTAACTTGTAATCAACAAGGAAATCCAAAACTCACATGTGCTGCTACAGTAGAGTGGTACAGATAGGCTACTTGAGCATCGTAGCAGGTCGTTTGTGGTTTCTCATGTTGGTCACTGGTTCCTAGATGTTTCTTTGCCAGCCATTCATTCACTGTAACATCACAAGTTTACTTATGGTTTATATCTGCTAGCCCAATGTGTCTCTGTGTTACAGTTGTAGCTTTTTAGCACATTTCTTCAATCTTCTCAAAATTACTTTTAAAAATTTATTCAACTAATACAAAAAATGTTTTCTCGCAAGCCCGAACACCAGTTCTTTTGTTTGAGTTACTATAGTTCACATTGTACACCTTTTTCACGGACAAAGGATGGGGAGTAAACTCTGAGCCTACTTACACAATACTAATTAGGACACTGGAACGAACGTCGACAGGAATGAATGCAGACATCGCTAGAATGAACGTAGTAATTTTCAGGAATAAACATCGACTATGCCATAAAGAAATAATTTTTTACTCTTGTTCCCGAAACTGTCTGCATTCGTTTTCGGCCATATATAAAATATCGTTTCGACTTTCATTCCGGGAGTTGTCTACTTTGAAATGCTATTGCTGAAACAGAGTTCGAAATGATAGTTTATATGCCCCCAGTAATGAATGTCGACATTTCCTGAACTAAACTGGAAATTTTCTTCTCTCTGGTATAGTTGACATTCATTCCAGGTCTGTCGATGGTCATTCAAAGAAGTGTCTGCATTCATTCCAATATCCACTAATCATATTTGATACACTAACGTACAGTTGAGAGGTGGAAGTTGTTCTCTCTTGCCCCAACCTGCCATTACATCAGTTTTCTTCTTGCTATATTTTATTCCATCCTGCACGCAGAAAACTATAGGCGTTACAAATATTCTATAATCTTAGAGTTGTCAATAATTAGTAATAAAAACAAACTTACTAATCTAACAGCAGTAAATCATAATCTTTTAACTTCATGCAAACAGAATAGTGAAAGTAATTCTCATACATAAAATCAGAAAGCAAACAGAACACACTTTTAACTTGTTACGAACTTAAAATTTGAAAATAAAATATAAAATAAACCAGCTCACCTCTAGGTAGTGATCATCAGGTAATGCTAAAGGTGCAGCAGCTGATTTATTTATTTGTGATATAAAGTATACCGCGACGACAGCGAGTTGCCATGTTTTACCCATAATACTTATTTCCAGAGTTACCTGACAGCTTAAGATTGGAAACCAAGCGAGTCAATTACTGAAATGCTAACTGCCGCTCTGTTAGAAGCTTTTATAGGAACAAAATCACGCATTCGTCTGCAATAGCTTGCTTTCAGTAATAGTTCAATTTGAAAAATAATTATAAGTGTTGATACAACATGAAAGTTCACACAGATCGTATGATTGTTAGCTTTTGATCTAGTATGTAGCCAGTATGTAACCAATAGCAGCAATATAAAATTGATCTATTTAGCTGCAGGCAGCCTGTGAACCCGCTGGGTAGCCTCAAGACTAGATATAAAGCAGACAAAACACTCGGCATACAGTTTAATTGTCAGCTTGTATGTTAACTTGATCTTTCTTGCCTAGCTGATAAGTTAAACGGTTAAAAAACACCATAATGCAGATATTGCCCTCAAACTGGAAAGTGCTTAGTTGTCAGCTGTATGTACACTAGTACGCTATGAAATACCATAAAAATTCATTTCAGCTACGGTTCAGCACTGGTCTGCACCAAAGTATCGGTTTAGTAAGACCATCGGTTATATAGCGCATTAGCTCCATATCCATATTAAAACACCTTGGGCTCCGTTTTAATTTTTAGACGATATGGAACTGGTATTGATGCGAACTTCAGTGTTCACATTTGTATAGAGTGTGCATTTATGCTTCGGTGCGCACCAGTGTAAATGGGGCTTAAAGGTGCAATGTACATTTAGGGACAGCTCCAGTAGGAGTATATACACCAAAAGTCGCAGGATTTTGAGGGAGTTGATTTTATTTGCTGAAAATATAGACAGACTGGGGATTTTTGTCAGTTTTCAAGTAGGATGCCCCAATCAAAACCTTCCAAAATAAGTGCAAGAGATATCATCTTTGAGCCCACTAATGGCGTTTATTTCTAAGATGACAAAGAGGGTAGTTTATACAAACTATCGTCTTTGGAGTTGTTACAGTCAAACGGTTATAAATAATTTTCCAAGTCTGGGTCACGGTATCTACGGAAATGTGGGTCTCCATTTTTTAAAAATACAAAAATCATTGCCATTTTTGTATTGGTAAAAACTGCTATTGCAGGTTTTTTTTTTTTACTTCAGCTTTGAAACTAATGGTTTCTTTCTTTTAAATACATTTAAACAAACAAATAAGGATTCAAGAACAAATTAAATAAGAAATCTGGAACGTATCCTTCTATATAACTCAATCTGGTGAAAAATTGTTTCCTGCAATTGAACCGATTGAGAAAGATCGTTGCTATCCCCATTCAGCCCAGAGATTGAGGATTTATTTTGAGCTGATTTCCGGTAAAATTTGATAAAACAATTGGCAGTGTTTGAAGCTATTGCTAGGTTTTGATGGCGATAAAAAAAAAGTAAAAACCTCACTATCATATCACTCCTCATAATATTACTGTTTCCAATAAACTCTATTTTTTGACCGCAAGTATTCATGCAAAAAAGATCCTATATATTGCTGTAAAGTATTTTATGGCTTACGGTGACATCACACATTGTTAGTCTAACTGACACTGCATGAGAATGGAGAGATGAAAATAGGGGAAATACCCAATTGTAATTTCCGATTGGCAGGCAATCTATAGATATACGTATCACATTAAAATGTACGTCATACTATGTTTTTGGAGTTGTGCACACAATTTATTAGATAGCTCCCTATAAATACGCCGACTTATCCACAGTTCATAAAATAAAAAATTTGCTGTTTAATTTGAATAAAACATCAAGATAATAGACACATCTGCTCAAGCTGGCGTGTGCTAATGATTCACAAGTTATTTACAGAAATTAAAAATGGCCGCTGCACAAAAATAATGAAACTTACAGAATAAATTACAAAATGCTTTAACAAACACAATGATAGCACCAATCAATATGATTCAATTAATTTTCTGAAGAAGCAGAAGAGATCAAGCAATGATTGAGAATTAAACTTCTTTGCATTGAGCTCTACAGTTTATAAACTAACAACTGATTCATGAATGAGTCACTCAGTCAGGCTTTTTCACAGAGAACTGATATGGTGACAGCCTTTTCTCTTCTGGCAGCTGTTCATTTAGCTGACGCAGCATTTCCTCTGTCTCCAGTATGTTGTATCTCATCTTCCTCAGAGACTGGGTGATGTCTGACGTTCTCTGTAGCTGCTCGGCAGCCTTGGCGTAGGCTTTCTGTCTGTCAGCCAATCGATCCATCATCACTTTAACAGCCAGGTCTACCTACAAAGGTGAATTGTAGTCATTTTGAAGGTGATAAAACACACATAATAATCGCATTACCATGCCTGCGTATAATACACCAAAACTTGAGCAGTTTAATTTGCTATTGAGTAAAAAAAATAATTTTCTAGAAGTAGACTCAAAATTATAATCTACACTTTGTTTCACAGAACACAATGTCGCCGGAATCTTTAGAGCATTAATTAAATTAGAAAAACTTGGTCAGAGAAATTTCATGGTTTCCATTTAATCTACAAAAACTAAAATTTTACGGCCTTAAATTTTTTTTGCCAAATATCAACAAGAAAAACTGAGCACACAAACAAATAAATTATAAATTCTCTGTTACCTCTTTCATTCTTGCAGTGATGTGACGTTGTTCTGTTGCCACACCCTCCGCACATGCATGTAGGTGGTCTTGATATATCTTACATATGGCCAGCAAAGACTTAGGGTCTAGTCTAGACAGAGGCTGGGTAGAGCCCTCATGTATCAAAGGCTAAAGAAAATTCAAATGTTGGCAGGTATAGAAAACTAAACAAGTTTACTTCTGATGATACAAAGCGATTCCGGTTTGCATCAAAACAAGTTAATTCACAATATTTGTTGTATCAATATTATTGTTGGATTAGCAAGGTCAAGCATCAGGGAATACAAATAGCTGCGGGCAGTCTTATGATTATAATACAAGAAATATTGACTTGAACATTACTCGACATTAAAAATAAAGAACATTAAAACAAACATCTGATTTACTTTTTTGAACACTAATAAATAATAGGGAAATAAATGGAACAAAACGTCAACAATAATATAATAAATAATAATTGTATTGAAAACTGTTATATCTTGTAATAATACTTTTACTACTGTTATTACATAACTATAACCTTGATCAACGTTAACGATTACTTCATCCAACTTGACTTTTTTATTCAAAAAGTTTAATTACCGAAAAGAAAAATTAGAACAGAAAGTGAATGAGAAAAATTTCAAAATTTACAACATGTGAATTTGACACTGTGTAGACATGATTAATACTAGCCATCATTAACTACCTATGGTGTACACCATTATAAATAGTTAATCAACTTACACGCTCTACAAAACAAAAATCAATCAAATCAAACCGTTAGAGAAAATAGGAGGACAACTCCATTTATTTGTCTCGCTATTCAGGGAATAACAACTCCCAGCCCATCTGCTCTGAACTAACCTTGAATTCAGGAATGTCTCTCAATAGCTGGAGTTCATTTGACTCTAGAGTCATTTTAGGTACGGCAGCATCGCGTACCACAACCAGCGTGTGTTTTGGATCACCCTCATCTACAGATATTGTTACAATACTAAATAACTAACCCGAAGTACCACTAAACAAAGACAAACATACTATTTTCAGAAAACACGCTTCGATTGGAAACTGGGGAGTAGACAAATCTGCCCAACCTTAAACCAGAGACACTAGATCATTATTTAACGGAGTAATAATGCAAACGAAAAAAAATAAGTGAGACTGGAATGTAGGCTAACCCAGACAAATAGGTATATAACATTGACGCTGCCTAGAACTTTTGACAACAAATCTGGAGCAAACACCTTCATTACGGTACAGATAGCATTTCGACATTAATTTTAAAAAAAATCTGGAGTAGTTATTTTAATGAGGGTAGGCAGCTCCTGAAAAGAGACATTGTATGTCAGCACGAGTGAATTTCAAGGCTTTCTAAAGTCATCACAAAAAAAATTTTGCTTCACCACATAATAGGCATATCTTCCAGACTCTTCAACATTTGTTGTAGAAAGTTTCAATATCCATTCCAGATTTGTCTGCTCTTGTGTTTGTCTTTTATAAACATCGTTTGTTAAATGAATCACTGTTACAATGATAATATTATTATCAGTATCATGCCATATTTGTTAAGCAGCAGAAAAAAGTAATAGAAAGTAACATTATAGTATCAACATTTTCAACTATCAAGTGGTTTGCCCCAAACCCTTGTTTTCCAACTTTTTGTTTGATAATAAAAAAGCGCAAAAGCTTGTATGCAATAAATCTCCATCGTACATTTTAATAATGTACATATATATGAAGTTATTGTACCTATTTTTGTATCTACCTGGAGCAGTTTAATAAAAATGATAATTATTATTAATTGATAATTGATGGCAACAAAAGTTTTGAAATAATAACAATAATCAACAATAATAGCAAGAGTAAGTAATACGGAAAATAAAGCTGCCGTAACAACAAAAACAACTAAGCCAATTTTTTTATAATACATATAACAGCATTAAAAGTATCAATACACATATTGAATCAATGTTAACGCAACCAATAGGAATACTAATTAATAGTACTAACAATGATAACAACAATAATACGTATATGGTATATTTTTGCGAGCTTTGAGGGTAAAAAAAAATAGTAATAATAGTTATAATAGTCAGGCAATAACAATCATAATAATCATGGCTAATATTATCATCAACTAGTTTATAACTATTTATTCTGTTCTGCTCTGCGTAGAGTCTCTAGAGCCCAACTTGGGAAAGTGGAGTCCGTCAATTCAGTAGCTATGAGTCTGTTTAGTCTGTGAAGGAACGCACGTTGTGGTGAAAGAAATTGTAATTAGTATAAAACACACGAGGAACCGACTGAGACACAGAGGGAGTAAAGTGAACGTTGGAGTGCTGAGCGAGTGCGCGGTACTTTTAGTGGGTAGAAACTGTCAGTCAGATAATCCATGTGTTCATTCAACAGGATTGCATAAAAAAGGCGGTAAGTCAAGTATAGCCCTAATTTATCTTTTGCATAACTCAAATTCTCATCCCTGCCTTGTAAATTCAAAATAAACCTTGCTGTCTAGCTCTGAACTTGCTCAAACTGACCGATATTCTTTGCAAAATGTGTATACCATAACCCACACGCATATTCTAGAACAAGCCTGCACAGCGACTTATATGCAATGGTTTTAAATTTAGATGGAGCCTTGAAAATACAGTGCTTAAGTAGTCCTAGGATGGAATAGGCTTTTGATACTATGGTGTTAATGTGGTTGCTCCAATCCAAGGAGCGGCAAATTTCAACACTAATACTACATGTACATATAGCGATATCTTGGCAATCAGCTTAGTAATTTTGTGATTTGCAGCCTCTGTTTCCGGAGAAATCGCTAAGCAATCGCTAGCATTTTATTTGAGGTTATCGCCAGGTTTTGATCCAAATCAAAAAATCTCTAGCCGATTTCTTGATTAACCCTATCACAACGTGCAAATGACATACCGCCGTTTCCAATAGTATTATGCTTTCCGCATCGTTCGAATCTGTCAACGATCATATAGGAATATGGAATCGCTGAAGAATAGACAGCGGTAAAAAGTTGCACAATTTTTGGGGAGGGATCTCTATTATCGCTAGCGCTTTTGCTATGTGAACATATAGCAATAGACATGTAAACTGTTTACTGACAGCCAGGGCTTCTTGGCATTTCTTGAGGTTAGAAGTCATTTTTCATTTATTGGCCCATTTGTGGAGATTAAGTAAGACTGTCTGAAAGCACTGCTGATCTGAGGGCACGCCAATTTTTTTAAATTCAGATTGTCATTGCAAACAACTTCAACTCTGAGTATTTTTTTATCTCGATATTATGCATCATTGACACAGATCAAAAATAAAATTAGACCTAAAACTGATCTTTGTGGTACACCAGATGTTACACTAGGCATTCTTGAAAAAGATTCCATCCAAAATCACCTGTTTTAATCATTTTTTCAAAAAACCTGCAATCAATTTTATTAATATTAGTGGTATGATTAGTGATACCGTAATTACTTAGAGTTGATAAAACAATAATCATTTGTTGTTGTAATAATTAATTTATTACTAAATATTAAATTATATTAATTAAATTATAGAATAAAAATAAACAAGGAAGAAATGTTAGTAGTATTTATTAATTAATTATCAACTATTGATAATTAATAATTTTATTTACGGTTATTTTTATTATTATCTATTATCTAATAATAATAATTTAACAAATGTTATTGTTATAATATTTACTACAATAAAAATTAATAAAAACTCGGTAGTAGTGATAAAATCATACCAGCATCATTCATAATAATAGTTATTATTAATTAATAATAATTAAGTAATATTGATGTAAAATTATGCCGATTCTCTAACAGGACTGAAATCGGGCCCAGTTAGTAGTCTGTGAGCGGACCGAAAACAGGCCTAGTTGATAGTCTGTGAGTGGACTGAAGACAGGCCCGGTAGATAGTTGAAGGACCGAAAACAGGCCCAGTTGATAGTCTGCAGGTGGACCGAAAACAGGCTCGGTAGATTGCTGAAGGACCGAAAACAGGCCAAGTTGATAGTCTGCAGGTCGACCGAAAACATGCCCAGTAGATAGTTGAAGTACCGAAAACAGGCCCGGTTGATGTTCTAAACTCTTATTATGATTTAACTTGCCACCTCTAGTAGCAGTAATCTGGGCAGAGGTTTACTTAACAACAAACTAATAGTCACTGTTAACTTGCAGTGTCAATAGACTTGTCGGGCTAAACTAGTGTTAGTGCAGTGACTACTATGAGACGTAAATGCAGAGGCTTACAGTTAGATTTGAGAGATGCAGAATTCTTTAAAGTATGAGCACAACATTATTCACTGCCAATTCTGGCACAAATCAAACTAATTCAAGCTTATATAGTAGTAGTACTCAAAATTATGTCCCTGATTAGAAAAAAATTTAATAGGTCAACTACATACGTTTTTGCACTACCTCTGACAGTAAATATTTGCACCAGAACTGATTAAACAATACTTATAATAATTTTTAACCTCCACATCCACAACTCAAATTTGTAACTTATAGTAATAATAAAATAATAATAATATTTAGTAGAAAATAATTACAACGATGGAACATTATACAACAATGCAAAGGGTAGATTACATTAGACAGAGTTTACACAGCGCTTGCTATTGATGACTTATTTTACCAGTCCGTTCGCTTTGATGCTATATAACTCCTGACACATCTTAGCAGCATCAGTGCTGAGCGGCCACCACTAGCAGCAACGCGCTCTTTTGCCACGAGCGTAGCCCTTCGCCTGAGCGAGTCCATTGAAGGAGAGGTCATTGCATAGCCCACGATGTCCACTTCACCTCTAAAGAGAGGGAGGCTGAGCATAAGTGCCTCTTCCACAACGGCCGTTTTCAGGGCCACCAACCTGTGATGGATTTGCACGAGCAGCCGTGCGCTGATTGATGAGCCAGTGATTATCATTACTAAGAAGCAGATGACTGACCTTGGATACCTAGCAACGAGTAAAGACTCAGCTCTTACCTGATGAAGAAGATACCAGCCGTACGAGTTCACCCCAAAGGAGAGCCAGGCTAAGGAAGTTCTAAGTAGCCATCTTGACTTATGACTATTATTATTTTGCCGAGGCCCTAGTAGCGCCCGCTTGTATGTTATCTTTGTTGTATATATTTTATGTCTGGCACTATCGAAATATGACTATTAATTCGCCTGCCTGTATTTAGCCAATCATATTGTATTATATTCAGCCAATCATATTGTTCATATTTCAACTGTTATGTTTCTGCATAAATAGAAGGGCAGATCGCCCAGTGAGTTAGAGTTGGTAGAGGAATTGTATTGAATACACCTTGTGCGTTTGAGGATAACGTAGTGTGTTCTTATATAGACGTGGTCTGAATTAGTGGGTTTCTAATTATCGTCAAGTTTGTTATACACTTTGTGGACTTTCTCTCGTTATAAGGTTTTGTATATTCTTGATAATATATACTGTTGATAAACCTGCAATTCTTCTGTTACTGTCATTGCTTTGCCTACAGTACTAGTTGTCTACAACACGTTCTTGGAATCTAGTTTGCGAACCTTACATAAACCAAATCTGTCTGCAATAATACAGATCTCTCGTATCAAAGAACAGGAAGTTACCGTATTGCTGTTGCTATAGTTTAATTATAACCGTTTGCATTGGAGATTGCTACCCCTGTACCGGTAGCCTTGAATAATGGTAAACAACTGCCTTACACTGAGAAGCTCACGCTACCACTTGTTTGCTTTCAGTAATAACCGTGTGCCTATTAATTGCATACGAGCTACTTCCAACAGGTGTCGGTAAAGTTCTGTAGTGATTCACACGGACATCCTTTACAAACCATTACTAAAGAGTTGAATTGTTCTTGTCCTTGGTTTGTATCAACGTTCCACAGCAGGTTTACTTCAATATTTATTATTCTATCTTGATAATCATAATAATATATAATTTGAATATATTGTGCAGGATTTCACTGTGGGGGTGTGAGGTGGTAGCTCGGCCTACCTGCACAACCTCCCGAACTGTGATGGCAACTGTGTCTAATGCTCTAGCAATACAATCCTTCCACAGGTCGACTTAGTAGGCTGAGGAATGGTGACTAACCATCTCAGTTACTAGTGAGCTGCCGATTGCGTTAGCTGTTATCAGTGTGTATAGCAAGTTCGAACTTTGAAGGGCGAACTAGTCAAACTAGGTTCGGCCAGCAGAGGTTCGGCTGTCTTATTTCAGTGCTGTGCAGAGGTCGAACATTGAAGGCGAAGTTAGACAAAGCTAAGTTCGGCCAGCAGAGGTCCAGACTGATCTGCCTGTATATTACTACTCGAGTAATGGTGCGCAGTGAAGTTATTTGTTAGAACAAAGAAACTTCTGAGAGTGTGCAAGCTGACTCTGATTTATTGATACCAAAACATCCATATTTATGTACATGATTACATAACTGATACAACTGATAAGTGATAAACAAAAGGTGGCCACGCCTAGCACAGCCATTGGCTAGAGTGTGCCAATAAGGTAAAAGGGGTGGCTCTAGAGTAAATGCATGGTTGAGCTCACATGGTACACATATAAGATTGAAAGGTACAGCACGATAAAGTAATAGTAAATAAAAGATACATAGAGCTATCGGCTCTGTAGCGTGTACAATAGAGATAAGCATGTAGACTAATAGTTTCGATAAGTAAGTGTTACATAGAACTGGACTAGTAGATTTGGTAAGTGAGTGTCGCATAGAACTAACCAATAGAACTCAGTACTAGAAATGTCCAAGATGGCGCCGATCCTCAACACACTCCGCCCCATTGGCGACGGTGGCCAATTAAACGATGTCGGCGGCATTGGTGCTGTATCGTCTTTACTCCCTGTATGGTTGGCTCATCTGTCTCTTAATCTCCTGGGCCCTTTCTAACAACTTGAATGCATCGGTGGTTACTGCATGCAATTCCCGATCGAGGGCTTCCATCCTGTGTCGATGCTCACGTCGACGTCTCTGTCTTTCGGCTTCCGCCGAACGTTCTCTCTCTGCACGCCAGCTGTATGGTTGCTGGGGTTCCTCTCGTCTGGGGGTTACCGATCTCCTGGAGGGAGTTGTCCTCCTTCTCTCGCGTGGGGGTGACAACTCTGGTTTCTGCCCCAATCGTTTCTTCATCGGAATCTTCTCCATCTTGTCGAGGCAGGGGGTCGGTATACCGAATGGTGGGGGTTGTGTCCACTCCATGGCTTCGCAGAAAGCATCATACCTGGCGGCATCAACTTCGTATAGTGGTTTGTGTTTGCCACCGTGTTCTGGCGTTCCTCCCTGTACGCGAATATGTTTCAGAATAACATCTCTGGAAGGACTCTTTTTCCCACATTTACAGAAAAAGAAGGTGAGATGTTGGCGTACGTGGTATGCCACTCTCTTCTTTACGTGCTGGTAATCGCACCTTTGACACCTCCATTTGTCACCATCTCCAATTTGCACCGACATTCCCTTGATCTCCTTCATGGTCTCCCCGCAGAGCCATATTTCTCTCATCACATGGGTAGGAGGCTTGGGTGTCGGTAGCTCGCTTTCTGCAATAGTAACATGCCTGATGTTGACAAGTGGTTGCTTTACTATCATGTCTTCTTTGCGAGGGACAGTTACTGCTAGTCGCTGCTGTCGATCTAGTGCTGTAGTCAGTGATTGTATTGTCACATTTGGTAGACTCTCACCTGTAGTCGACGTTATGTCGATTTTCTCCGCCAGATGTTGTACTACACGTGCCATGTCTTGTAATTGTTGTTGTAGTGGATAGTCCAGTTGTTCTACACTTCTGCTGGGTAGTGAACTCCTCCGTAGTTGATGGCAAACTGAACGTTGGCGGCTCCTGCCTCTCTCTATATTTTCATTGGCAGTTGCCACCACGTGTTCCTCTGACGCCGCCCCCCACGTGGTTCCGTTAGGATGACGTGGGATGGCGGTTTCTTTGCTGGGCGTTTGTTCACGGTAGTTTGGAGTTGCGCTCCCCTGTTGTTTATTTTTTTCGGCGGCGAGTTCACGTTGTTGGGGAGTTGTTTCCTCTCGCTCCTCATTTCTTGCTCGGCCTTTTTGGTGACAACTCGTCTCCCTTTCTTCTATCTTTCTTTTATTCCTTTTTCGTTTTACTTCTATCCATCCGATTTCGGCCGGGTTTTCTGCTACTTCTTCCTTTCGGGTGGTAGTTGACGATGGCTGCGAGGTAACCTCTCTGCTTTCTGCTCCAGTAGGTGGGGTGTTAGGTAGGTGGGGCTCCCCCCTTGCTGTATAACAATGGTAGTCGTTCAGCTTTGTTGGCTTTTGCCTGTCTCTTTGCGGTCGACTCAGGGGTGAGGTGGGCAACCGGCTTGGTTGCAGGGGCGGCCAATCCTCTTCATTGAGGGCTGGGGGCCTCGGTGGGCTGGGTGCCCTTTGGATGACCTCTGGTGGGGGTGTGTTCTCTCTCTCTAAGCTTCTTTTTTCCTCTATTTTGACTCTACTGCGTCCTGTCGCTTCAGGCCTTCTGGTTGGACTGTGGCGAGCCGCAGGCGAAGGTGGGGGTGACAACTCCCGAGTGTGGGGTGTCCCCTCTCCCAGAGGAAGGTTTCCAGGTTCCTGGATATGCGATGGGCTAGGGGGCTCCCTGGCCGGCGGTGACCTTTCTGGTGGGGGTGACGGTAATGGCAATGGTTCTGGTACTGGCAGTGGTAGTGGCAATAGGTTCACGTTCTCGGTGGGTGCTGGGCGTGCCTTGGGGGGTCTTTCCCTCCTGGCCCCTTTCATATTGGGTTGGAGGGCGGGTTCCCGGCAAGGGGGTGCTCGGCCGACTGGTTCTTGGCACGTCCTATAATGACGCAGCCGCATTCCATTCTGAATGGACCACTGCCCATTTCTCTCTACTTTGTAGGTATGATTCGGAAAGGCCTCCAGTACCTGGTAGGGTCGGACGAAGCGTGGCTGTAGCTTCAGATTGCTTCCTTTCACTCTCCGTTTATTTTCTAGTACGACGAGTTCCCCCTTCTGAAACACGGCGGGCTCCTCATCGTCTTGACTCCTAGTCTCTTGCTGCTGATGTCTTAAATACTCATGTGCCCTCTGGAGATTTTCTTGCACTTCTGCTGTGTGTTCCGAGACGTTGCGAGGGTCCAAGGAAGGGGGCGTACCTGTTAGTTGGTCAGGAAGGCGTACCTCCCGTCCCATTACTAACATGTTGAGCGTTTCCCCGGTTGCTGAGTGGGGGGTGCTGCGACAGGCCCGCATGATTTGCGGCAGCAGACTGTCCCACTCGTCCTGGCCTTTCGTCAATATCAGTGTCCGGAGTGCATCTCCCAATGTCCTGTTCTGGCGTTCCACCATACCGTTCCCTTGCGGGTGGTATGGGGTGGTCCGCATCTTCTTGACTCCCCATAGGCTGCATAGTTCTTCGAGTAACACTGACTCGAACTGCGCTCCCTGGTCAGAGTGTAGTTGCTCGGGTAGACCCCAATAAGCGAAGACTCGCTCATCCAAGGCTACGGCGACCGTGGGTGCCAGCGGGTAAAGTGGTCGGTGAGGACCAGTGCCCAGCGGTTCTTTCTCTTGGTCAGAGGTAGAGGACCGACTAAGTCGACTGCCAGCTTCTGGAACGGTCGACCGGCATACATCCGCTGCCTGTGGGGGTTTTCTGCTCTCCTTCCGTTCTTGGCCACCTGGCACACCTCGCAATCCTTTATCAGTCTCCTGACCAGGGGGGAAATGCCCGGCCAGTACCAATCGAGTAGGATGCGCTGCCTGGTTCGGTGTACTCCAGCGTGGATCAGCCTGTGTGTTTCCCAGACGACTTGCGTCCTCCTGCTGGGTGGACAGACTACACAGTGCTTCGGTCTGGAAGGATGGTGGAGCGTGATGGTCAGTACCCCGTCTGGACGAATCTTCATTGCGTCTCTCCGTTCATAGAGTGTCCTCAGCTCGACACTCCCTTCAGCTAACTCTCTCTCTGTGATGCTCCCCGGCCGTCTCAGCTCGGCATAAATCCGGCCTACCGCATCCGGCCCGTCCCTTTGCTCTTGAGCTAAGGTTTGGGCGGAATGTACCGGGTTTGTCACAGTGAGGTTAACCCGCTCCTCTTTCTCCTCTCTTGCTGCAGACTCCCTCTTCAACATGTCTCCCGGCCGTCTCGGCTCGGCGTAAGTCCGGCCTACCGCATCCCGTCCCTTCGACTGCTCCTGAGTTGAGCTCTGGGGGGGGATGTACCGGGTTCGATGTGTTGAGGTTGTCTCTCACCTCCATCTGAGGTCTCTGTCCAGCTTCTTGCTGTAGTTCTTCATGGGAAGGTCCCCCATCTCTCTGCTCGATGGAGCCGCACTGCCTGCAGTCCGCACAGGGTCCTTGTCGGCTGAGCCCATCAGCATTACCATGGTGAGTTCCTGCTCTGTGCTCGAGCTTATACCGGAACTCAGCCAAGATCTCCAGCCATCGAGCTATCTGGTTTGATGGCTCCTTCCGTCTGCACAGCCACCGTAGTGAGGCGTGGTCCGTCCGGAGCTTGAATTCCCGCCCATAAAGGTAGGGACGGAAATGTTTTACTGCCTTGATGACAGCAACCAACTCCTTCCGGGTGACACAGTAATTCCTCTCGGCGGGCGCCAGGGTTTTGCTGAAGTACGCGATGACGCGTTCCTTGCCTTCCTGCACTTGGGAGAGTACCGCACTGACTCCTACCGCGCTGGCATCTGTATCCAGGGTGTATGGTAAGTTGGGGTCGGGGTACCCGAGTACTGGAGCCTGTGTGAGCCTGGCTTTGAGCTGTTCAAAGGCAGTCTGCTCTGCTTGTCCCCACTTCCATGGCGTCTCTTTTCCTGTCATCACCGTGAGAGGTTTAGCAATGGTGGCGTAGTCGGGGAGGTATTGCCGATAATACCCGGCCGTTCCGAGGAACGCCTGCAGTCCCTTTACGTCCTTAGGTGCTTCCCACCTCCTGACGGCCTCCACTTTCCCTGGGTCGGTGGCCACCCCTTTTGCACTCACTACATGTCCGAGGTACTTGACCTCTTCTTGCAGCAGTTCGCATTTGGAGGGCTTCACCTTCAGGTTTGCCTGGTGGAGTCGTCCTAGCACTTCGCCTAGCCTCTGCAGGTGTGTCTGGAAGTCGGGCGCGATGATAATCACATCATCCAAGTACAGGAGCAGAGTCTTCCAGTGGAGACCTTTGAGAACCCTCTCCATGAGTCTCTGGAAGATGGAGGGAGCTGAGGTCAGCCCGAATGGCAACACCTTCCATTTCCACAGGCCGCTTCTGGTGGTGAAGGCCGACTTGTCGCGAGCGTCCTGGTCTAGGGGTACCTGCCAGTATCCACTAGTGAGGTCCAGGGTAGTAAAGTATTTACTACCGGCCAAGGCGTCCAACGACTCGTCGATTCTGGGGATTGGGTAGGCGTCCTGTTTGGTTATATCATTCAGCCTCCTGTAGTCCACACAGAACCTCCACGTGTCATCCTTCTTCCTCACCAACACCACGGGGGAGCTCCAAGCTCCATCGGCCGGCTCAATCAGGTCCTTCTCCAAGAGGTCCTTGATCTGGCGTTCCGCCTCCGCCTCTTTCTCTGGTCCTAGGCGGTGTGGTGGGCATCGGATGGGTCGGGCCCCCTCTACTGTGGGAATCGAGTGCTCCACTAGGGTCGTTCTGCCCAAATCTCCATTGTGGCTGCTGAATACCGTCTGGTATTTGACCAACAGCTCCTTCACTTGCTGTTCTTGCCATGGGTTCTGGCACCCTCTCTTGGCCTGCTGGAAGAGGTCATGCAGATGGGGGGGCATCTCTCTTCCTCCCACCTCGTTCCTCTGCTGTCTTTTCTGGTTGGTCAACCCCTGGACTCCACCCTCTTCCACTCCCGTAAATGTACCAATAACCTCTCCTGCGGGTAGTCTTAGGGTGTCCTGCGTCGGGTTGAGACATCTAACCAGCACGCGTCCCTGGGCGTCTGGTTTGTTGATACTAGTGGCGATAGGTATTCCGCCCTGTATGCTCTCGATCACTCCCTGAGGGAATGTATCCCTGGAACTCAGGTGACACGGAATAGTTACTTCCGCCTGCGGGGGTAGCTGGGTGTCCTGTCGGACTTGTACCTTGGACACGAGATTTCTCCCGTGGCGGTCGGTACAGGCCAGTTCCTTCCCTTGTATCACCAGCACTGGACGGTCAAACCCCATCTGGCATCCTTGGCTTGTCAAGAAGGGCATTCCTAGGATGACGTCCTCGTTGACCTGACTTACTACAAAAGTCTCCTCAAACTTCACATGACGTATCCTTCCCTTCAGCGTGAGCAAGCCGTAGAACGGGAGTCTAGTACCGTCGGCCATGATTCCATGAGAATCGTAGCGTTGCAAGTTGCGTTGCACGTGGCTTGGTAACCGGTCAAAGACGCGCTTGGCTAACAGGTTCGTGTTACAGCCCGTGTCGATGAGGTGTGTTACCGCCTCTCCTTCTACCCTTCCAGGTAGGTAGTAGCTGGATCGATATGGTCGCTCGATCTGGTTGCTCTGGAGGGTCACAGGTTTCGGAATGAACTCTTCCTTCTCCAGTGGGGGCGTCTGGGTCTGCCTGTCCTTCCTTCTGGGCCTTGGTTCCTGCTGCTCAAGAGTCCCGTCGCCGTCCGTTTCTTCTGCCACTGAGCTGTCGGGTACCGACAGGCTGGCGAAACGGTTGTGTAGGGCGATAGGGGGACTAGTCAGGAGGTCCAGGGGAGGAGTCGCTCGCCGTGTCGCTATGGGTCCACTGGAGGGCGCCTGTGCCCTTTCCTTCTGGTTCGTCATTGCCCGTGTGCAGCCAGTTGGTTTCCCTACTGCTGCGGGCGGTAGTCGTTTCCCTGGCGGCTAGGCCAAGGGACGGTTCTACACGCCTTTCGAGTATGACCTGTCTGTTGGCATCCCCAACATCTCTTTGGAGGCTCTGTCTTCGTCTCTGCCTTTAGACTGGCAATCTCCTTGCTCAGTCCCTCTACAGTCCGAAGTAGCTGTGTCAAGGGGTCCTGTACCTCTTGGTGTCGAGCCATCTCTCTCTGGGGTTCTCTCTCTTCTTCCAGGAGGTCGGCCTCCACTGTCCGAATGTGAGGTCCTCCTAATGGTTGGTGAGGCACCTGCAGGAACTCATTTCCTGCCAGGATTGCTTCCTCTAGGTTCTGAGGGCGTACTGCCAACAAGTGACGTTGCAGGTACGTGTGCCCTAGAGTGCTGTGGAAAGTCTGCATCACCAGCTCATCCCTATTCTGTCGCGGCAGAGTGCTGTGGGCTGCCGTAATGAGGTGCTCGACCGTGAGGGCATGGTCTCTGAGGCTGTCTCTTTGGTTTCGTCGGTAGCTTAGCAACTTTGCTTGAGCTTCCGAACGAGTCATGCCAAAGGTCGCCTGTAGTGTCTGTGCTACTTCCTCAGTGGTCTCACCTCGACCGCACCGTTCGGCCTTGCCTGTCAGGGCTTGGCGTAGGTGGATGACCGCTTCTTCTGCCTGCCAATGGTTTGCTCTGGTCACCTCCTGAAACCGTTGCAAGAAGTAGTCCACATCTCCTGTACCATCATACTGTGGTACTCTGAACTTATCTCTGGCTGTGGCTACTGTCATGCGGTCTAGGATATCGGTGAGCGTCCCCATCATCTGCAGGCTGGAAGGATCCCTGTCGATACTCAGTGCTCTTCTTCTGGTCGCCATCCTTCCTCTGGGAGGTGCTGCTTGTGGGTGTCTGTCAATCCCACTGCTGCCACCAATGTGCAGGATTTCACTGTGGGGGTGTGAGGTGGTAGCTCGGCCTACCTGCACAACCTCCCGAACTGTGATGGCAACTGTGTCTAATGCTCTAGCAATACAATCCTTCCACAGGTCGACTTAGTAGGCTGAGGAATGGTGACTAACCATCTCAGTTACTAGTGAGCTGCCGATTGCGTTAGCTGTTATCAGTGTGTATAGCAAGTTCGAACTTTGAAGGGCGAACTAGTCAAACTAGGTTCGGCCAGCAGAGGTTCGGCTGTCTTATTTCAGTGCTGTGCAGAGGTCGAACATTGAAGGCGAAGTTAGACAAAGCTAAGTTCGGCCAGCAGAGGTCCAGACTGATCTGCCTGTATATTACTACTCGAGTAATGGTGCGCAGTGAAGTTATTTGTTAGAACAAAGAAACTTCTGAGAGTGTGCAAGCTGACTCTGATTTATTGATACCAAAACATCCATATTTATGTACATGATTACATAACTGATACAACTGATAAGTGATAAACAAAAGGTGGCCACGCCTAGCACAGCCATTGGCTAGAGTGTGCCAATAAGGTAAAAGGGGTGGCTCTAGAGTAAATGCATGGTTGAGCTCACATGGTACACATATAAGATTGAAAGGTACAGCACGATAAAGTAATAGTAAATAAAAGATACATAGAGCTATCGGCTCTGAAGCGTGTACAATAGAGATAAGCATGTAGACTAATAGTTTCGATAAGTAAGTGTTACATAGAACTGGACTAGTAGATTCGGTAAGTGAGTGTCGCATAGAACTAACCAATAGAACTCAGTACTAGAAATGTCCAAGATGGCGCCGATCCTCAACAATATTACTTATTATTGTAATTGTTATTAAAAAAACTAATAATAATAATCATTATTTATAATAAACGAATGAGAATTTTCAGGTAAGTTGTTGTTATTATTATTGCTGATAATAATAATATTAACAATAATTAAATTTCATCGAATAAATAATAAGTAATAATACTACTACTGCTATAGTTACTATTATAATTATTATCATAATTATTTATAGATAATCATCATAATAAATTAAATAACAATTAATTAATTAATAAGAAACAACTATTATTATTATTCGTATAATAATATTATTTATCGATTATTATTATTATTATAATAATAACAATAATAATAATAGTAGCAGTAAAATAAGTAGTATTAATAATTAATACTATTTTAATTAATAGTATTATTATTATAATTATTATTATTATTATTAATAATAATTATTATTATTACCATTAACTAAATAATAATAATAACAATAATAATAATAACTAATAAATAAATAATAATAATAATAAAATAATTAAAAAATAGAAAGATGATAATAGTAAATAATTATTATTATTGTATTATTATTATTCTTATAAATAATTTATTTATATAAATAATAATAATAATAATAATAATAATAATATTTTATTATTATTTATTATAATTATTAATTAATTATAATAATACCAAATGATGATATGCATCACCTTTTGATAGACTGTCATATTGAACATTTGCAGCAGAACCAGCTTCACCCGACACTTTACCACGCAGCCAATTAAACATATTTTATCACTTATGCCATTAAATTATGACAATAAATAAACCGTTAATAATAATAATTTTTAATGTTGTCGCTTATTGCTCTCCAAACGGAAACTCTTTTCTTTTAGCCGCAGTCTGTACATATGTCGTTACAACCTCGATAATATTGTGTTTTATAAAAGAAATCTCTGTGCGTAAGGCTAAATGCTCTGCGTCGCATTTTATTCATAAACTGAGTTGTCTCCACACGGATATTTTTTATTGAAGTTGGGAATTGTCTGCTTAATTAACCATAAGCCTTTGGACTTAATTCGAATATATACTAAGACTAGGAGATTAAGTCCCATGCTACCGCTAATTCTAAACTAAACTCAGACCAAATCACCAACCAATCACCGTTTTATTGAAAATTATTGTGAAAATTCCGCAGACTACAACTCAACAATTGTGAAGCAGCCCTTTTTCTTATCTATCCGGTTTCAAGTTCACACAAAATAATGTACAGGAATTTGTGTCTGGGTGGTAGCCACCTGTACACACTCCCGACGTGCTCTACTTTTGCCCAAGTCTACTTACAATAATCTGCTATTATTGTTCGTATTGTCTGGAGAGCATTTATTGGTTTGTGCATTTATGGGTGCGGCCGAATCTGGCTTGTATGTTTGCTGGCAGTAGACAATAATTATATCCTAATTATTGGCTGCCTCTGAACCTTCCCAAGGTTCGACAATAATCAATGCCGTGATTATGGTCTAGTTTAGAGTTTGTTTCGAACTTTGCTGCTCACAATAATTCTGCAGGAATTACTGTTTAGTTTAGAGTTTGTTGCGAACTTTTGGCCACTGACAATAATGGTGCAGTAATTACTTTGTCTAGTTCGACTCAGTCGAGGTCGACAATAATTACTCCTTGATTATTGTTGTGATAGTTTTGTTGCGAACTCCACGGTTCGGATTTCAATAAGAGTCGAACTACTAGGGCACCAGGTGCTTTGCGTCGTACACCTCGGGTCGAGGGAATACGCAGTAAGAGAGCGAACAATCTTACTTTCCGCCAAGCCTCGTGCTTGCTAATAGTCGGCCAGCGCTTGTAGTTATGCTGCTTCTAGCTGTGCTCAGTGCTTGCTTCTTGAGAGAGAGAATCATCTGAGAGTCAGGCTAACTCTGAACTTTATTGCACTTACATCAGTTTAAATACAGGGAAGGCGGATACACATTACAAACCACGCCTGAGTAAAAATATTGGTACAAGCCACGCCTTGTCCTTACAACAGCACCCAATTGCGATAATTAAAAAACGTGGAAAAGATATAACATGTGATAAATAATTATTTTTGATGTATAAGATAGAACGCACTGAAATAGACTCTAGTACCGTGGATACATGTAAACAATAGAACCATACATAGACGTATACAATGCGTAGCGAGTAGATATTGAGATGTAAACGTAGACAGTGAGTTATCGGCTTAAATCTTATACAAAGGAATACGGACAATGAGATATAGGCTTAGACAGTAATTGCGAGATAATGTCTCACGGAGTAATAATAAGTGAGAGAATGTCTTAGTGAGTACGTGATAATAATAATAAAATAGGGAGAGTACTGGCGTCCCTCACAATAAGACTCTCCACGAAGACTGTGACTGTAGCTCTCAAAAACAATTTGTTTTGGCGAATCACTCAAAAGCCAAGATAGCGCTATATGAATCCTATATGAAAATTTGATTTCTTTACATACAGAAATGGTATTTGTCGTTTCATTTGCTTCATAAAGCAGCATAAGAGAGGTAAAAATATTTTTTCCAGCAGCTCAACTCTTGTAATCGTATCAAACGAGAAAGATTTATCGTGAAACTCGAAAATGCTAATTTATACATTATTTATAAGTGTCAATAGCTTTGTCATTGCCAACAGCTATATATGATTATTAAAAAGGTAGTTAATTTTTGCAAAAAATTAAATTGGTGACTTCACTTTAGTGTAATAACCGTTTTCGTTCAACCATTCTGTGTAAGAAATGCATGCGGCTCAGTAGACTCAGTATTTATCATAGTTTAGTTATATCCTTGCTCCGAGTTGGTTCATTCGGGGAGTGTCCATTCTCTCTTGTTGAGTTGTTGACAAGCAGCTGTAAGAAAACTTTTCACTGTTACTTAAGGACTTTAGAGAGTTTGAAGTCAATGAATTATCTAATATATATAAAATATGACATAAAAGAGCCTTTTAATATCCCTGTTATACATCAGGTGGAACTTTCCATCATACCAGTTGTATGTATAGAGGTGCTGAGAGAGCAAACATTTGTATAAGTCTTTGGTATAAAGTTGTTGGAGAGACTGGTGATGGATCAATCTGAATGACAAACAATAAAGTGGGTGTATGCTTTTCTTCAGGTAAGTGAGATCTCTGTAGTCTTTCAAGACAAGGTTACAACTTAATTTTTTTTTTGAAAAACTTATTGCTATATGTATTTTCTGTATGATTCTCTTTCACAATATACAGAAAAGATTTTCCTTTCTGCTGACTTAACAATAATTATTAAGATATTTAGAAAACAAAATGTTTTGTTCAAGTCAGCTATTACATTATATTTGATAGTCAAAAGCTTGAAAAAGCAGTGTTCTATGTTATTTTAATTCTTTTTCTTCCAGTAATTATCTACAGTATGCAAATGTTTAATGTTTTTAGTTGTTCAGTAACCATGGTAACTGCCCCATGAGAACCCATACAGATTGTTGTTTTTTTTCAGACGACCAGACTCTCTATTACAATAACAACAGAATTGGTGACAGACAGCTCAAAATGGCGTAATGTTTAGTGCTGGAGACACTAGTGGTGATGGATGGCTTGGAGGTGGTGGATCTTTTGGCAGTGACAGTGGATTTGGTGGAGGTGGAGACTATGGTGGTGGAGGCGGAGACTATGGTGGTGGAGGCGGAGAATGTGGTGATGGAGGTGGAGAATGTGTAGGAGGCGGAGACTGTGGAGGAAGCGGCGGTATATGAAATGGATAATTTGACACAAAATAATTATTTGCAGAATGTTGTCACATGTTATATTGTAATGGATTCCGGTCTGGTTTCCACGGATATCCACTATTCTCAAGTATTACGCCTCTCTCCAGAGGGGATACTGTTCTGCTCGACAAATTATCCGGTATAGACAGAGCCCATGGCTCACACAAACAACACAGAGTGCAGTTTGAATACTGACTTTATTCTCAACAACCAAAGTCCTAGGGTGGCAATCCACTAGGGTTATCGGCAAGACATGAGAATGAATGCAGTGGGTAGGAAAAATGCCAGCCCTTTTATAGGTAACTGGCAGGAAGTAGCATAAAATCATATAACAGTAATGCTTCATGTACATATAGCGATCGTGCTAGCGATTTTGCTTAGCGATTGGGGAAGTCCCTCCCCCAAATTGCGCAATTTTTCACTAATGCCAATTCTTCAGCGATTCCGGTCAAGCTCGCTGTTATAAAGCATAGCCTTCAGTTTATTGTAGAATCGTTGATAGATCGGAGCGCTGAACATGACAAGATCATATTGGAAACAAGGGTAAAGTTTTTTTACGTTGTGATTGGCTGATCAAAGAATCGGCTAGCGATTTTTTGATCTTGATCAAAACCTGACGATAACCTCAAATAAAATGCTAGCGATTGCTTAGCGATTTTGTAGGAAACAGAAGTTGCAAAATCACGCAATCGCTAAGGAAATCGCTTAGTAATCGCTATATGTACACGGGGTTTAAAGGCACAGGAAGTAATTAGACCAATGCGATTACATGTATAAATAACTAACCAATCATGCAATATACAAGGGTTAAATGAAATAAGCGCCAAGTGGCTAGAGGCGGAGACCTATCTCCTATTGTCCAATCAAAGTGTCCTACAGGGTCCCAAGGCTCTGACTAGCTTGTGGTCTTGACTACTTCGGATACAAGGAAGGGTATCTTCGGTTCTTGACTTAGAGCGGGATCCTGACTGGTTTTAGAAGTCCTCTGCTATGTCAGCCATCTTTGACTGGCCCTGAGTCACCATCCCAGGTCAGCAGTGGCCAATACCGGCCCTGCAGGGGTCACTACTGGCCCTTCAAACTGTGCTACCTGCACAGTAAGGCTTTCATACCGGCACAGCACCTTACCGATAGCTGTAGGTGAAGCTCTAGCACATTTGCTGTGGAGGTAGTGTAGCAAACTCTCAGTTTACTATTATTATTCACCAAAATCTACCACAGTATTATCCTTAAACTAATTTAAAAAATCGAGTGTATGACAGACAGGATGTTGTGTATTAGCTTTTTCCTGTGGAAACTTGCTGGTTCAATAGTCATTTGGCGTTGAGTACCCATCACGTAATGTATGCAACTGCCATTGTAAGGCTTTATGAAGTACGTACTTACAATTTACTATGGAATGGAATGATTGATAATCTTGTGTTGTATGACCTCAGGCTTCAAAGTAAACTGTGATGAAGAATGACTTGTTGTAACATTGCAAGTCCTGTTCTTTACAAGTGATATGAAACGGTTTTTTATGAAACGAGGCTTTTCTATCGCAATTAATGTGAATTTTTCTTTATTTACCTCTTATTGTACCCATTCATTCAGCATAATGTTCTAACAAACTGCTTTACAAACTTTCTTCTGTCAGCATTTTCAAGTTACCAAATATCTTTACTGCTAGATAGATCGAGTTATTTAAATTTGTTCCCTATTTATTTTCATTTTAAACCGGTTAATAATCTTTATTCAATAATTAATAGATTATTTCCAGCGATCAGAAAAATATTATCTATAATCTACTGCATGTTGATAAAAAGAGTCTGTTGATGTGTTGATACAAAGAAAATGTATTTTAATTATTATTGCTGTTTTATAAAATAATGACCATGAAAGCGGATATGTAATTTTGGAGTTGTTTATCCTTATAGGTATATTTATTAATTATTAATCATAGTAAATAAAAATAGAACTGACCTGGTAATGACTGCGCATCGTCACACTTGAGTGGTCTGCTATCAACTGCTACGGGAAGAATTTTTTCACTTGGGGTGTTTTGGAAGCATGCTTGATAAATCACATTTCCTCATCATCATCTTGCACTTTTTTCATCATCGTCTATGTCATTGTATCATAGGATCACTGCAGGAACAAGATCATCACCATAAACCATATTAGATAATTGTGAACAATATATAACATGAGTTTTAAACTGGTCTGCTTACCAACAGTGTTGTTGCCAATATACATGTAACAAAAGTGCCATCGTTGGGGATGGCACATTTGTTAGTAATTAATAAACAAAGTATTGCAAATAGTATTTGGTTTTTACGAAAGACCATAAATTATATTAACACTCAATGGTGCTCCAAACTTAACGTAAAAGTGTCAACACCATTATAATTTAATATTTTTTCCACTACACCTACCAAAATATAAAATACTAGCTTCTGCCGCATCCTGTTTAATTTTGATTTTCCCTTTCATTAATGGCGATAGTTGACCAATTCTCACAAACACAAAATTTTTTAAAAATCTTTTGAATGAAGTCGTTGTTGAGATATTTGACTTGTTTTTACAATAAAACTAACGGCTGGACTATCTACTGTTTTAATAATTTTTTTTATAATACGTAACCACAGATTTGGCCATTTGAGAATATAAAGGGGGATATACCGTGGCCCCTTTTATATGACAATATCTGGAGTAAATCATGTTTGGCTTACCGGCTGGTGCGAACTTGTGACAATTCATAATAATTAATTAGTTGGAATGATTGCTGGAAAATAACACAATTTCTTGTGAATCAGGTAGGTTGTTTGTGCTATATATAATGCTACATAGAGTCACAAGTGCAGAGTACATGCTAAGCAGCAAGATGGGTAACTGTGTGTCATTTAAATGTTTAGGTAAGTTTTCTATGATCAATTCTGTAAAGATATAACTGCGACACATTATTTAGAAAATAAATATGCACTCTGTCTGATCAGCAAGTCAGCGTACATTTGCAAATGTGTTGTCTTTTTATCAAGTTTTTATTGCGGTGGTTCTTGTTTGAAAGACTGTTTAGACATATAAATTGGATCATTAGTTTTGTAACCAAACAATATGTCAATTTGGTTTGCTGACAGCTGTGTTTTTTGTTAATACATCGATGAATGAAGCCAGTAAATGCATTGTTTCCATTTTTAACAGATGAACAAGATTTTGATGAAATATTTATGAGAAGACATGGATGGGGTTACAAACAGTTCCATGGAAGTAGCTTTGACTTGGATGTCAAGTCAAAAAGTGGCAATAAAGACCGTAAAGATGGGAGAGGGACAGCAAGCAGTGGATGCGGTGAAGGTAGTTTTAGAGTAGTAGAAATGGGATTGGAGCATTTAGATCTAAGAGAGAGAGAGATTGTAGCAGAAGTAGAGGAAGTAACAATGGATGCAGTGCTGAAAGAGGAAGTGACTTCAGTGGAAGAGGATTTTGCGAAGGAAAACGTTGCGGAAGAAGTAGAGGAAGAGGAAGTGATACCAGAGAACGTAGATTCTGTTGACGCAGTTGCCATGGAAGGAGTGGAAGCAGCTTTGGAAGAAATGATGGTGGAAGGTGTGATATTTGTGGAGAAAGAAATTGGGGGAGAAGCGGAGGAAGTTTTTGAAAAGAAAGTTATACCGGAGAACATAACTTCTGCAATGGAGAGAGTGGAAGCAGCATTGAAAGAAGTGATAGTTGAAGATGTGGATTTTGTAGGGAAAAATTCTGGGAAAAGAGTAGAGGAAGTAGCAGTGGAGGCAGTTATGGAAGAAGAGGAAATAAAAGTGGAAGATGTGGAATTTTCAGAGGAAAAATTCATAGAAATAATGGAGCCAGTTTTGGAAGAGGAAATTATACCAGAAAAGGTAGATTTTGTGGTGGAAGCTGACATAGAGGAAGTAGAGGAAGTTTCGGAAGAAGAAGTGATTTTGGAGGATGTAGACTGCATAGAGGAAAGTTCCGTAAAGGAAAACTCTGCAGAGGAAAAATCTTTGGAGAAAGTGGAAAAGGCATCAGTGGAAGAGGTAGCAGTGGAAGAGGTAGCAGTGGAAGAGGTAGAAGTGGAAGAGGTAGCAGTGGAAGAGGTAGCAGTAAAGCAGGTAGCAGTGGAAGAGGTAGCAGTGGAAGAGGTAGCAGTGGAAGAGGTAGCAGTGGAAGAGGTAGCAGTGGAAGAGGTAGCAGTGGAAGAGGTAGCAATGGAAGAGGTAGCAGTGGAAGAGGTAGCAGTGGAAGAGGTAGCAGTGAAAGAGGTAGCAGTGGAAGAGGTAGAAGTGGAAGAGGTATCAGTGGAAGAGGTAGCAGTGGAAGAGGTATCAGTGGAAGAGGTAGCAGTGGACGAGGTAGCAGTGGAAGAGGTAGCAGTGGAAGAGGTAGCAGTGGAAGAGGTAGCAGTGGAAGAGGTAGTAGTGGAGGAGGTAGCAGTGGAGGAGGTAGCAGTGGAAGAGGTAGCAGTGGAAGAGGTAGCAGTGGGAGAGGTAGCAGTGGAAGAGATAGCAGTGGAAGAGGTAGCAGTGGAAGAGGTAGCAGTGGAAGAGGTAGCAGTGGAAGAGGTAGCAGTGGAAGAGGTAGTAGTGGAAGAGGTAGCAGTGGAAGAGATAGCAGTGGAAGAGGTAGTAGTGGAAGAGGTAGTAGTGGAAGAGGTGGCAGTGGAAGAGGTAGCAGTGGAAGAGGTAGCAGTGGAAAAGGTAGCAGTGGAAAAGGTAGCAGTGGAAGAGGTAGCAGTGGACGAGGTAGCAGTGGAAGAGGTAGCAGTGGAAGAGGTAGCAGTGGAAGAGGTAGCAGTGGAAGAGGTAGTAGTGGAGGAGGTAGCAGTGGAGGAGGTAGCAGTGGAAGAGGTAGCAGTGGAAGAGGTAGCAGTGGGAGAGGTAGCAGTGGAAGAGATAGCAGTGGAAGAGGTAGCAGTGGAAGAGGTAGCAGTGGAAGAGGTAGCAGTGGAAGAGGTAGCAGTGGAAGAGGTAGTAGTGGAAGAGGTAGCAGTGGAAGAGATAGCAGTGGAAGAGGTAGTAGTGGAAGAGGTAGTAGTGGAAGAGGTGGCAGTGGAAGAGGTAGCAGTGGAAGAGGTAGCAGTGGAAAAGGTAGCAGTGGAAGAGGTAGCAGTGGAAGAGGTAGCAGTGGAAGAGGTAGCAGTGGAAGAGGTAGCAGTGGAAGAGGTAGCAGTGGAAGAGGTAGCAGTGGAAGAGGTAGCAGTGGAAGAGGTAGCAGTGGAAGAGGTAGCAGTGGAAGAGGTAGCAATAAAAGAGGTAGCGGTGGAAGAGGTAGCATTGGAAGAGGTAGCAGTGGAAGAGGTAGCAGTGGAAGAGGTAGCAGTGGAAGAGGTAGCAGTGGAAGATGTAGCAGTGGAAGAGGTAGCAATGGAAGAAGTAGCAGATGAAGAGGTAGTAGTGGAAGAGGTAGCAGTGGAAGAGGTAGCAGTGAAAGAGGTAGCAGTGGAAGAGGTAGCAGTGGAAGAGATAGCAGTAAAAGAGGTAGCGGTGGAAAGGTAGCAGTAAAAGAGGTAGCAGTGGAAGAGGTAGCAGTGAAAGAGGTAGCAGTGGAAGAGGTAGCAGTGGAAGAGGTAGCAGTGGAAGAGGTAGCAGTGGAAGAGGTAGCGGTGGAAGAGGTAGCAGTGGAAGAGGTAGCAGTGGAGGAGGTAGCAGTGGAAGAGGTAGCAGTGGAAGAGGTAGCAGTGGAAGAGGTAGCAGTGGAAGAGGTAGCAGTGGAGGAGGTAGCAGTGGAAGAGGTAGCAGTGGAAGAGGTAGCAGTGGAAGAGGTAGCAGTGGAAGAGGTAGCGGTGGAAGAGGTAGCAGTGGAGTCAGTTCTGGAAGATGAGCGGTTACTGAAGAATGTAGATTATGTGGAAGAAACGGCCGTTGAGGAAATTGAAACGTTTTCAGAAGAGGCAACCGCGGAGGACGCCTTTAACACAGAGGAGAAGGCCTCTGTAAGAAAAAATGAGGTAATTTTTGTAAAGGAAGTGAAAGTGGAAGCTAGAGTTTCTTTGGAGAAAAAATTGTGGAAGAAGTGGCGGGGGCTTTTGAAGAGAAAATGAAGTCAGAAATTGTAGATTTTGTGGAGTAAATGATGAAGAATGAAGTGGAACCGACAGCAGAGAGGCAGTTTTCGGAAGAAAAAATATTTTGAGGATACAGACGATGTAACTACAATCACAGAAAAAAACCATCGTTTTATAATCTATCAAATAATAATGCAAAAGTTATGTACCTATTGAAATACTCACAAGCTGACATATAGTGAAAGTAGACAACTCTGGAAATCGCATCCATTTTGATTAGCCGCGGCGGCTCTCAAGAGGTGGGGTTTGTAGTTGTGGGCGGGGTTCCCCCCACATCAGAGAGCCACCCTGGCTAACTTTGATGCTGCAGATATTTGATTTGCACTTTTATTTATTTCATGCTGATAGGAAAACCATATGACATGTCATACCACATTGTTTTTCACATTACAAAATCTTCTATATATTACATAATATTCTATATATTACATAATTTTTTATGCCATGTAATGTTTTTTTTTGGCAGAGGCATTTTTTTGACCAAAGATCTCAGTATGGTTATATTTTATTTAAATTGTAGAAAATGGAATTACATATATTTTAGATAAGCAAGTATGTCAGTGAAGCGTATTGTGTGACATATTGTTGCGTTTATCCTCAGGTAGCATTATAATTGAGAAAAAAAAATAAAGCTTGACTGATCTTTATGAAAAACAAACCATGATGTCTGTTTCTGAGCCATGCATAACAATATGTCTAACAACATTTCATTTCTCTTAATGGACAAACCGAAACCAGCTTAGCAGACTCCAGTACACAAACTAGTTTACTAGTTAAATGGCACATGTTGTAACCCTCCCTAGTACTCCACAAAATAATGGTTCACAACAATTTGGCAAGATACTCAAATGATGATGTCACATTCCAATATTTTGCGTAAATCATCAAGAGGAATGCACACCGTTTTGTGATTTGTTTGTATAACTCTCAATCAAACACGTTTTTTAGTTTCACGAAACTTATCAACCTATCAGTGACTGAGTGTGCATTGAGGAGTAAATATAATGGCTGTACATTTGATAAAATAAAATATTTATATTTTCAGTGAATGCAATAACATCAACAACTAAATTACAGCATCAAAAAGTTTTTACCTAAAAATTAAATAATTATTAATTATCAACAATTGATTGGTAATAATAACAACATCTATTTACAATGTTAGACTTGGCACTGATGTTATACATTTTTATTCCATAATATGGATTCTTGAAAAATTTTTTAGTCAAGCATTCGGTCCAACCAATTTTCAATAAGTTGTCAACGATGCTTGCAAATTAGGAAGAAATGCAGTTGCAGTTTTCTTTTAAAAACATTTTCTGTTTAAATGGATTAAAATAAAATGGCAGGTTTTCTATATTTATTTAGTTCTCGTGTAACAAACTACCAAAAGGACACATGTTTGAGGCAGCTCTCAGTGTGTGATAAAAAGTGTATTACATATTACTTGGAGTTGTTGGTTCTGTAAGTAGATAACTCCAAAACATCATCATAATTAGAGTTTTCTTGCGTCAAAAGTTTATTGGTGTGGCTCCGTGACACAGTTGGAGCAGAGATGAGTGACTAAATCTGCAGTGCTGTGTATATACAACTAGCGCCATCGTTGACCTAAACACATTGTAGGTTTGGGCACTGTTATTGCTAACTTTTTAATGAGTTTAATTTTTTATTTTGTTAAAAGTCATAGAAATCATAAACAATATAATTATTGGAGTGAGTCAGCAAGTTTTAACAAAAAAAATTGCTGGGTTTAAAAATTACCATCAACGATTAACCAAAAAACTTATAGAAAAAAAGAAACCTATTAATGCTGTTGTTCTGTCTCCAATAATTTCATAATATTTTTATTTTGAAATTAGATTTCAACATCAGCTAAGCTGACCGGTTTTTGCCATCTTTTTACATTCTATTCTAACCTCTCAATAATTGTTGAATGCCTGGACAACACAAAATATTGTGGAGAACTTATCCACTGAAATACAATCTGTGAATGACAATTGGATTCTAACAAGAGTTTGAGAGTTTCAGACTTTGGCTGTTATTGCAATGGGGTCTGCGCTGGTAAGAATACAGACACCAGAAGTCGCTAGTGTTTCCGGGACCAAATGACTAAACTTGTGGAGTTGTCTCTTCAAAAGCAGACAACTCAATCAAAATACTTTACAAGCCGTAATTATAACATATAGCTATTTCTGGTAAACATATTAGTGAGTTAGTAAGGACTTCTGGGGTAGTAAAAGCATAAATCTTTTCCATGTAACAAAATATTTGGTATCGGAGTTGTGAGATGAATGACTTAACTTTAGTTTAAATAATTCATCAAATTGATTTGTTGACAAATATTACTGTTTATTTCAATAAAACAAAATCAACTTTTTATATATGCTCAATAGCGCTATCGTGGTTTAATCGCTGTTTTGAGGACCCAATGGCATTTGAGAAAGAGCGTTGCTGTCCCTACTTATCCAAACTTTTTTGCCCTACCGATTACAACCATTTTAAAACTTTGCTGTAAAAGAGAAGCTTTACCATAGCATATTTTTGATCCAGACTCATTCATTGCAGTGTTAGAATTTGCTATTCAGCATAATTTCTTCTACAATATTGTCGGCATAAGTCATAGGTTATTATTGTAAAATTTCCTTTTGGTTTACCCACAACAAATGCTAGTAGGGCGGAGTGTACAACCCAGCTCTTGTGTATAACAGAGTAGATAATAGCCGCAATGACCGACAAAAGTTAACAATTACAACATAGTTCACAGTAAATAAAGCTCTTGACGGTCTGATAAGAATTGTGGCAAAATTGTTGTTCAAATAAGAGCAACGCTAACCTCGTAAACACTATCAGTTTCAGGTTTATAGTAAACTTGAATGCTTATCGTTATATATTTTCAATTAAAACAAAACATAATATTGTGAGCCCTATTAATGAAATGTGACTTTTTCTTGAAGGTTGTGACTGCTTTTGTACTTACAAGTCAAATGTAAAACTGTTATCATGAAATTATGATAACAATTTGGTGCACACCTTGAGAGGAATGCGATAGATTGAACCAATCAGTGAGAATAGACTGTGGCTCTAACTACGTGTTGTTATGGCTGCCATACAACCCAAAGTGTTTACTGCTGATAGTTCAATACTCATATTGCATAACTTCTCAATAGCTCTTAAGTAATAGCGGTCACAAGATGATATGAGAGGGTATAAACATTTCCATTACGATAATCATGTGACCACGACTGTAACAATTGATTAGCGCATGGACACCTGTTGCAAAAGTTTATCTGATGAAATCATTGGGGAGTCCCCTTACACGTCACAAACATTGTTAGACAAGCCACTAAGGCTAAGATCAATCTAAAATCCTAGACTATGTGCATGTTGCTGCCTGAGTGGACATGTATGAATAATAAGGGGAATCACAGAGTTCCTCAACAAAACCAGCAAACAATATAAAAGGCTGTTTGGAGATAGTAGAATCATTAGTGCACAGGCAACAGAACAAGCTACTATCAAAGAGTACAAGCAAATAACAATCAGTAAATAGAACAAGCAACTAGAAATCAGCAAGCAAAACAAGCAACTAACAATCGGCAACGTAAACAAACAACCAGCAAAGAGAGCAAACAATTAGCAATCAGCAAGCAGAACAAGCAAATAACAATCAGCAAGCAGAACAAGCACTTAACAATCAGCAAAGAAAACAAGCGACTAACAATCAGCTAAGAAAACAAGTAACTAGCAATCAGCATGGGTAACAAGCAACTAACATAATAGAATCTGCTACTGCGAACAGCAACTACCAAGAGAACGATGGAAAGCTTAAGTTCCAGTAAGTCAAAAACTAAAACTTGGCAAAATTAATCTGATATAGTTTATATAAATTATAAATATATATTTTTAATAGAATACAATGAGTGTGAATTCTTGTATTTCACAAAAGAGGTTCACTTGAAGTTGGATAAAAATTTATCAGCCAGCGATTAATCGTAAAGGTTAATTTAATCTTTTTATAATCTTCAGTTTTATTGGATGGTAATTTTGTCAAAGTAATAATTTTGTATGCTTGTAGGAAAAAGAACTAGACAGACAGCTGGTTACACTCATGGATATACAAGTAGCAATGGTGGATATCTAACTAGCAATGGTGGATATATAATTAGTAATGGTGGATATACAAGTAGTAATGGTGGATATCTAACTAGCAATGGTGGATATATAAGTAGTAATGGTGGATATATAATTAGCAATGGTGGATATATAATTAGCAATGGTGGATATATAAGTAGCAATGGTGGATTTACAATTAGTAATGGTGGATATATAAGTAGCAATGGTGGATATATAACTAGCAATGGTGGATATATAAGTAGCAATGGTGGATATATAACTAGCAATGGTGGATATATAATCAGCAATGGTGGATATGTAAGTAGCAATGGTGGATATATAAATAGCAATGGTGGATATATAACTAGCAATGGTGGATATATAAGTAGCAATGGTGGATATATAACTAGCAATGGTGGATATATAATCAGCAATGGTGGATATGTAAGTAGCAATGGTGGATATATAAATAGCAATGGTGGATATATAAGTAGCAATGGTGGATATATAAATAGCAATGGTGGATATATAAGTAGCAGTGGTGGATATATAAGTAGTAATGGTGGATATATAAGTAGTAATGGTGGATATATAAGTAGTAATGGTGGATATACAAGTAGCAATGGTGGATATATAAGTAGCAATGGTGGATATATAAGTAGCAATGGTGGATATATAAGTAGCAATGGTGGATATACAAGTAGTAATGGTGGATATATAAGTAGCAATGGTGGATATATAAGTAGTAATGGTGGATATATAAGTAGCAATGGTGGATATATAAGTAGCAATGGTGGATATATAAGTAGTAATGGTGGATATACAAGTAGTAATGGTGGATATATAAGTAGCAATGGTGGATATATAAGTAGCAATGGTGGATATATAAGTAGTAATGGTGGATATATAAGTAGTAATGGTGGATATATAATCAGCAATGGTGGATATATAATCAGCAATGGTGGATATGTAAGTAGCAGTGGTGGATATATAAGTAGCAATGGTGGATATATAAGTAGTAATGGTGGATATATAAGTAGTAATGGTGGATATATAAGTAGCAATGGTGGATATATAAGTAGTAATGGTGGATATATAAGTAGCAATGGTGGATATATAAGTAGCAATGGTGGATATATAAGTAGCAATGGTGGATATATAAGTAGCAATGGTGGATATATAAGTAGTAATGGTGGATATATAAGTAGTAATGGTGGATATATAATCAGCAATGGTGGATATATAATCAGCAATGGTGGATATGTAAGTAGCAATGGTGGATATATAACTAGCAATGGTGGATATATAATCAGCAATGGTGGATATATAAATAGCAATGGTGGATATATAAGTAGTAATGGTGGATATATAATTAGCAATGGTGGATATATAAGTAGTAATGGTGGATATATAAGTAGTAATGGTGGATATATAAGTAGCAATGGTGGATATATAAGTAGTAGTGGTGGATATATAAGTAGCAATGGTGGATATATAAGTAGCAATGGTGGATATACAAGTAGTAATGGTGGATATATAATTAGCAATGGTGGATATATAAGTAGTAATGGTGGATATATAAGTAGTAATGGTGGATATATAAGTAGCAATGGTGGATATATAAGTAGTAGTGGTGGATATATAAGTAGCAATGGTGGATATATAAGTAGCAATGGTGGATATACAAGTAGTAATGGTGGATATATAAGTAGCAATGGTGGATATATAAGTAGCAGTGGTGGATATCGTAAGAGCAAACGTGGATATGGTTCCAGTTTTGGAAGAAGCACCTCATCATCTACCCACTGTACGTATCTATTGTCTACTTTTTCAAAATTAATTGTGTCATGAGGTTTTGACAAACATTATTTTTTCAAAGATAACTGCTTTTCTTATGTGTCTAGACAACGAAGTTGTTACTGTGACAATTGATGTGAAATATTTACCATTTCAGATGGCTTCTACGGTTACAGAAGTGCACATGGTGGTGGATGTGACAGCCGGGGAAGTTTTGCTAGCAGTTGTGGTGGTGGTGGTGGCAGCAGCAGCAGTGGTGGCGGCGGGGGCTGCGGTGGTGGAGGCAGTGACTGAGGTGAATTCTAAGGCTAAACATATACTGCCTCTGAAATTACATTTCCAAAGACGTCTAAAACTGCGCGTATCCCATAGCCAATTATATTTTTTTTCATTCAATAAATGCCTTATTACTTTTATGTATTTTTAAACTCAGGGAAAGAGCAGACAATTTCTCATTGTATATACTCCACTCGAGTCATCAGAGTTGATTATTTATTTTGATAGATGACAACATTGTTTTTATAGGAGGTTGTGTTACACTGGTATAATTTTGTTATAAAACTTAATAAATGTAAAAAAACCAATAAAGTAATAACAAACTAATTATCAATAATTTATTGATTAAATGCTTCCTGCATAGAAAAAAATGCGGAACAATTTTATCTAACATAAGGCTAGATACAATAGCAATCAGAGCTATAATTATAATGCTAATAAAGTAACATATAGTATACATAAACGGCATACAATATCACACAAGTTACCCACAAGTTGATTTATGCACCTCGTGTATTCTCGTAGCACATTTCAATTTTGTTTTGCCTTTCTTCGAGATCCTGATAGTACTACGCAAGTAAATTTTTACAGTGCACAAGAGTTGTCATACCTTGTACTGGTTACAAATTACCATGATAAAGCGAAACGCAACAATACGTTATGAGTTGTCTCGCCTCATCCTCAATCAGGATAAGGTGTGATAACTTCTACTCTGGTAAAGTTAGACTTTGACGGCTGTTAGCTAGTAGCGTAACAAGAGAGCTGGAAAAAATCTGTGACTAAAAAGTATTTTGATATCCTGTAATTGTGTCAAAAGTGTTTTTTATGCTTTTTTTGCTAAAAGAGCAGAATAAAAATCCAGATATCAATGTGAATGCTACGGCTGCAGCTGTGAGTAACCAATTGGTATATTTGACTGTTCATCCACCCTTTCTCCAATACAGCTGTAAGCACAAACTACATCAACTTATCGGCTATCCATTATAGTTTCTTTCAAAAAATATCATGCACATAAAATCATGAATTCATGGTTACAGGTAAATCTCAGGGAGCATCTGTTGCTAAGAGCTCTTCAAATATTATTTATAGATGAGGTAACAGATATTAAGGTAATAATTAATAAATATTGTGATGGCAGCGCAGAACAGGTAGGAGCAGCACATGCAGTGGAGGAAAGAAAAAGGGAAAAGTGGTAACAGAAACCCAGGGTGGAATAAATAAATAGAAGAGGGAGGTGGTGGTTGGAGGGTTTTAGGGACAACTCCTTTAGCTTTTATATAGCACTTTACCAGGTCTCACTAACATAACTGTGGTAGTAGCAATGAAGGTCAGTGGCTTATAGAAAAGATTATTGTTATTGTGTCATGCCAAATATATAATACAAAGAACTAAAGATCTATTTGGAAACTAATTACTTAAGAGTTGTCATACATTTAAAACAGACAACTCTCACAAACAAATATGTTTATGCAATACACGTTGATAAAGGCGTGCATGCATTTTGAGTAGCTTGCCAAGCTTAGTTTTGTTTTTAGTTTAGTCTTTTCACCATGGAACAATTCTTTTGATTCCTTTTTATGGTCATTTAGTTAGAATTCTAGCAGAGAACCAAACTAATTTTCACTCTACGCAAAGTATTTTTATTAAGCCACATTTACGCTAGAGCGGCTGCATATCCATCTTGTATTTGATGGTTGCAGACGTAGATGTAAGTTATCTTCACATGGTTTCAACATATGTAATGTTTGAGTTTGCGACTGTGGAGTTGTCCAATCATCGCAGCTAATACAATTTAAGTACGTTACTGCTCATGCAGTTGCGTTGACGAGTTGTGATTTGATTACTAACAGCCCTCTGCCAGGTAGTAGTTTTTTATGCATTTATTTACCTACATTATGAAATATTGGACACGCTATACAGAGCAACACAACTGGTTTAATTGTGTCAAGTGGCTATAAAATTTCTCCAACTTGACATCCTGCCCGACACTGCTGGGGTGCTGCTTCTCAGCCTGCCACAAACTTACATCTCTAACAAAAGTTGCACAAGTTTTCTGCGACCAGACGCATCAGCAAACTTTAAAGGGAAGTCACCTAGTGTAAATGTGGCTTTATATTTAGTGCACTAAAATAATTCATAGCCTAATATAATACTTTATAAATTGAGTGTAGGTTGTTGCTTTTTTTGCACGACAGCAAATGTGTTTCTTGAGATAAAGGGTAGACACCTTGTTAGACCAAACTAAACACTGCTGCTATGCTGACCTCAGCTGACATTGATTTGCCATACATAGTTTAGCTCCAGTAACTTTCTCTGTTGGTTCTATCTCCTTAACAGCTCCTCGCTTAACTTCCAGCCAGGGATCTACCTCTTAAGCTTTTCATATAATAGCTTTCTATGTCACTATCTCATAGCTATATGCAGCTATTGAATTTGCTAATACCTGGTGAAACTCAATAGCAACATATTTTTAAAATGCTATCAAAAAATGGGAATACCATAGTCATACTAATGTATTGCTGAAACCATTATTGACTTGTCAGTGATTTGAAACAGCTACCTTTCAACTTGACTTTTACCAAACATAATAATTCCTAAAACATTTATTACAAAATACATTGAGCTGTGTCTTGGTGTTGTGTATTGTACGTTGTGTCTCCACTTTGGTTCGTCATTAGCAGACTACGAAAAAAATATTATCATCGTGAAAATTTCATAAGATAAGGACAGTTACTTTCAAATTTTAACTTTGAGGTGTATTTCTATATATAAAATGAGAAAAAACTCATGTAACTGTATTTGTATAAATATATGACAGTGTATCGACCAATTTATTTTTATTAATTTGTATGATTTGATCAAAACAAAAATTTAGATTACTGTTAATTAGGGTCATGAACTTTAGGTCTTTAGTGGTAAAGCTAAATGAAAAAGTGTGGAATGGAAGGCTACTATTAAGCCAATACTTCAACAACAAGTGTGATGATCAATACATGTGTTCAGGTGATGTCTGACAACATATACATTTGATAAAATGTAGTGGATCATGCCGGTAGGGCTCCCACTACGGTCCACTAACAAACTGTCGTCCACAGCGCACAGCTTGTGGAACAGCCAAACAACACCTCTCTCCTAGAGCTAACGCAGGGTCGGTCAGATCTGCTGGATGCAACGGAGAAGTCGATCTCAACTTCACTATTAATGAGCCTTCGGGTCAGACAAACTAGGTATAGTTTACGTAATACATACATTTATTCGTCCTCATATCATGATCTAGGGAGGCAATCGCCTAGATTAGTCAACAGCAGCAGCAGTGAGTGATCAGTGGCAATGAATACAAGAGAATCCAGCCTTTTATAGGCTGACGGCAGGAAGTGCATTGCATCATACTAAGTCTAACCAATAAAATATGACAGGAAGTAAATTAACCAATCAAGAGAATAATACATACGACAGCAAACAAAAGTAAAGGTATAAGGTGCCTAGTGGCAAGGAATAACATTACAATATCAAGTCCTCAGTCTTTATTAGCTTTAGATTCCAGATAGACGGGATGTAGAGGTGGATTCATCCTTGTGCATCGACTTGGGCTACTTTTGGATCTCTGGCTACAGCGGCTATCTTATTGCCAGGCCGGTATGTCACTACAGGGCCGGTAGAGGTCACTCCCGGGTCGGTAGAAGTCACTGCAGGGCCGGTAGGTAAAGCTGCAGGGCCGGTATAGTGTCTGCAGGGCTGGTAGGGTACTTCCTTTTTCTTCTGGGGTGATGGCTCTCTGAGTCATCACTTTGGGAGCGGTTGTAATACTGTGAGGGACGCCAGTACTCTCTCGTAGTTATTATTTATCCAAGACAATCTACTAAGACAATATCTCGCAATTATCGGCTGAGATTTTCTCTCATTGTGTAATTCTATTGTGCGAAATTTAATCCTTTAACTCACCAGTAACTGTCTGTCTACGCAACGTCTATTATTACATCTCAATACGTACTCACTGTCTATGTCTATGTCTGCGTTCTATTGTTTACCTGTGCCCATGTTGCTAGAGTCTATTTACTGCGTTCTACTGTACCAAATAATTATTTACTATCACTTATTATATTTTTCCACGATTTTTATTATTAACATTTTGGAGCTGATGTAAGGGCAAGGCGTGGCTTGCACCAATGTTGTTTTCCCAGGCGTGGTTATTAACTTGTACCCGCCTTCCCTGTATAAATATGGATGTTTGAGTTAATAAAATCAGAGTTAGCCTGACTCTCAGAAGAATCTCTCTCTCTTGAAGCAAGCACAACTAGGAGCATCAAAACTACCAGCGCTGGACAAGTCGACTACTAGCAGTACGACGCTGAGGTGGAAAGTGATAACGGTACGCCCTATCACTGTGTATACCCTTGCCTGAGGCAAGGATTACAACACACGGCTTAGTACACTATTAGTTCGACCTATCAAATTCGGATTCGGGGAATCCAACAAGCTAGTCGAACAATAAATTGCAGGAAGTTCTTGTCGATCTCGGCTGAGCCCAGATTCGGCTACAAAACTTCAGCATAATTCGGATTCGGGGAATCCAACAAGCTAGCCAAATAATAATTGCAGGAAGTTATTGTCAATCTCGGCTGAGCCCAGAATTGGCTACAAAACTTCAGCATAATTATTATCCAAGCACAAGTTCGAAACAAACTATAAACTAGACAAGTAATTCCTGAGGAATTAATGTCAGAGCACAGTTCGAAACAAACTATAAACTAGACAATAATTTACAATTATTGTCGGACCTCGTAAAGGTTCGGGCATAGCCAATAATTACAGATAATTATTGCATCCACTCCACCAGATTCGGCCGCACGCCAAACTGCACCAGTCGATGTACGCACTGTAAACAATAATAAACATATTATTGAAACACTGACTTAGGGTCGAGCAGAGCATATCGGGAGAGTGTACAGGTGGCTACCACCCAGACACGAAATCCTGTACATTGGTGGCAGCAGTGGGATTGCAACTACCCACAGAATCTCGACCTCCCGAAGGACCCCCCAATAGTCAGAGATGACGTACAGACGAAGAGCGGCCAGCTCCGACCGAGAAGGCTCCTCCATGCAAATCATGGGCGCACTTACAGACATCCTAGAGAGGATGACAACATCAACCTCCAAGAACCGATTCAAGGTTCCCACCTTCGACGGAGACGGCGATGTGCACTACTTCATTCAGCGCTTCGAAGAAGTGACCAGAATGAACCGATGGACACCCGAGGAGGCCCTGGTCCATCTCCGCCATGCACTCACGGGCAAAGCCGAACAATGTGGGCGCGGCCCCACACAACCAGCTATACTTGAAGCACTGAGGGCCAGTTTTGGGCTGACCCGAACAGAGGCGCAAAATAAATTAATGGGGTACCGCAAGCACCCAAGAGACTCGCTACGGGAGCATGCTGTCAGCATAGAAAGACTAGTGGAGGCCGCTTATGAGGAACTTCCACAGAGGAACCGGACAGAGCTGACGCTCCAGATCTTCCAGAGTACACTGGGCCACGCCTACTTGCAACGGCACCTACTGGCCATCCGGCCGACCGACTTGGAAGAAGCCATCAGGGCAGGAAATGATTACCTGCAGGTTCAACACCACCCCCTCCCTCAGTCCAACGTACGGACAGTCCATGAAGGACCCCCAGAAAGCGGGGTGGATCCACCCTCCAACGAAATCTCGTGTCAAGAAGTAGAGGACCCCCTCTCCAGATTATTAAAGACAGTCGAGGCACTAAGCAAAGAAGTAGCCGACCTAAAGCCAAAGCCACAGGGACCCCTTCCTAAACGATGCTGGGGCTGCCAGCGAACTGGACACCTCCGTAGCCAGTGCAAGACTGCCCCCTGGACCGCACGACAGGGAAACGGGCTCGGCCCGCAGTAGTAGGACCCCCTACTCACTGCACACGGGCACCCCACCGACAAAAAACTCCCTACACAGGTCATCGCAACCCCAGAACTCCAAGACTACGGAGCCCAGCTCCTGTCCCCATAACCAACCGGTTCTCTCCGTTGGACAGCGAAGAGGAAGAAGGAGGACCATACCCCGCTAGTGAAGACGAAGAGGTTGAAGAGAGGCCACAGCAGGAGACACCAGAATGGAGTCGACCAGAAACCACCACAGCCTATGACAGGCCTCGGAGAGAGCCGAAAAAACCAGTCAAGTTCACAGACTACCAATGCTACAGGGCACAGGAACTAGTGGGAGAAGCCGAAAATACCAAAAGAATGAAAGAAATAGGAGCGATAGCTTACCTACCATGGGAGAACAGAGAGAACACAGCAAAAACACTAGGAATATCAAGAGAAAACAACTCCGAAATAGCGAAAACGCTGGGAAAACCACCACCTCAGAGAGAGAGGACAACTCCCAAGTCCACATCTCTCGAAAACGCCCCTGCACAGGAGAGACACACCCACGATAACACGTGGTACACGAGGACAATAGGAGGGGTGGTACCAACAGCAGAAGGAGGTATGCCCAAGGGAGATCGCTGTGCAAATAAAAAGACAGAGACATTAATAAACTCTTCACAATACAGAACGCAGTGTCTACAGAACATCACCACTATACTAAACAGCATGGAGAACGATGGTATTCTTTCAACAGAGGAGGACCCGACCTTTGCCGAAGCATTAGTAGCAAGCTCACAACCCAGTCGGCCAAGAAAGAGGAACAATTCGGCACCTACTAGAATAAATAAAGTTGCTATGGCCGAGGAAGGAGCAGCACGGTGTCGAATACGTGAGGAGGCAGCATCAACACTCTCTTCCACCACCCAACATGCAAAGGAAACGTGGAAATCCGACGAGACAGCCCAAGCCATCAAGAGAGCTGTATACCAGGTGGATGGAGAGACATGGGGATGCAAGGTATGCAGTTTACAGCTCAATAAGAAGCGCATACTGTACCATGTACATCAACATTTCACGTTCTACTTCTGCACTTGTGGAAAAAAGAGCAGTTCCCGCGACACCATCCTTAAACACATACGAGACAGAAAAGGTGAGCCAGCGCATGGTGGAGAGACCCGACCTTTGTACGAAGTCGATGCCCAATCATACCCTGAATTTTGTCGAACGATGAAATGGACAAAACCAGCACCCTTTGGCACACCGACACCGATCAAAGAAACGGAAAGAACACCAATACAAAAAAGACTAGGCGATAGGACCAACGAAGCACCAGCAAAAATAGCTAGAGTCAACGTCACCGACCATAGCTGGGAAAAGAAGGTAGCAAGGATGCCATTGGGAGGAAAGGAGGCAGCATTCCAGCGACACCTCGCCCATAACACTAGTCGAGCATCACCAACTCCAGATAAGGAGAATAGAAGGCAGAGAGAGCGAGCAGAAGAGGAGAGGAGAGAGGACCGATACCGACGAATTCAGAGATTAGAGGATGAATTATATCAAGCCACCCGTGAGGCTTTTAGACAATTACAACGAGTGGAGGAAATTAAAACATCCATTAAAAAAGAACGAGGACTCCCCTAAACATAACGGGCAAGTGGACAATTTCATATATTTTGGACAATTACATCTCTTTACACACTGTGCGCCCCTTCATATTTTTATTGGCCCTATCATTGCCAATGGGGGGGAGTGTGTGAGGGACGCCAGTACTCTCTCGTAGTTATTATTTATCCAAGACAATCTACTAAGACAATATCTCGCAATTATCGGCTGAGATTTTCTCTCATTGTGTAATTCTATTGTGCGAAATTTAATCCTTTAACTCACCAGTAACTGTCTGTCTACGCAACGTCTATTATTACATCTCAATACGTACTCACTGTCTATGTCTATGTCTGCGTTCTATTGTTTACCTGTGCCCATGTTGCTAGAGTCTATTTACTGCGTTCTACTGTACCAAATAATTATTTACTATCACTTATTATATTTTTCCACGATTTTTATTATTAACATTTTGGAGCTGATGTAAGGGCAAGGCGTGGCTTGCACCAATGTTGTTTTCCCAGGCGTGGTTATTAACTTGTACCCGCCTTCCCTGTATAAATATGGATGTTTGAGTTAATAAAATCAGAGTTAGCCTGACTCTCAGAAGAATCTCTCTCTCTTGAAGCAAGCACAACTAGGAGCATCAAAACTACCAGCGCTGGACAAGTCGACTACTAGCAGTACGACGCTGAGGTGGAAAGTGATAACGGTACGCCCTATCACTGTGTATACCCTTGCCTGAGGCAAGGATTACAACACACGGCTTAGTACACTATTAGTTCGACCTATCAAATTCGGATTCGGGGAATCCAACAAGCTAGTCGAACAATAAATTGCAGGAAGTTCTTGTCGATCTCGGCTGAGCCCAGATTCGGCTACAAAACTTCAGCATAATTCGGATTCGGGGAATCCAACAAGCTAGCCAAATAATAATTGCAGGAAGTTATTGTCAATCTCGGCTGAGCCCAGAATTGGCTACAAAACTTCAGCATAATTATTATCCAAGCACAAGTTCGAAACAAACTATAAACTAGACAAGTAATTCCTGAGGAATTAATGTCAGAGCACAGTTCGAAACAAACTATAAACTAGACAATAATTTACAATTATTGTCGGACCTCGTAAAGGTTCGGGCATAGCCAATAATTACAGATAATTATTGCATCCACTCCACCAGATTCGGCCGCACGCCAAACTGCACCAGTCGATGTACGCACTGTAAACAATAATAAACATATTATTGAAACACTGACTTAGGGTCGAGCAGAGCATATCGGGAGAGTGTACAGGTGGCTACCACCCAGACACGAAATCCTGTACAATACTTTGCGTGAGCGTGAGTGGCGTGAGCGTAAATGGCGTGAGTGGAAATACGGATTTTCAATTATTTTTATCAAGGGTAAACAACTCCCCATTTAAAAATGCTAATATTGCTCATGTCGTCTCAGCGAAGAAGATTTTAAAGTGAATAAATTATCTTTCTTTCCATTAGTCTGTGAGCAATACTTACTAACTAATGCAAAGAAAGGTATGGCATTACATATAATATGAGTGAAATAATAATTAAAACAAGCTCATGCTACTAAAAACTCCATTGAAGTGTGCAAGTAACTTAATTTTATGTCCAAAAAATATTTTTTGTACATACACCATCGACCACACATGTGTGATTCTTATTAGTGACCCTAAAGGGTCACTAATTCTTATTATCTAATAATCTGCTTTTTAAAACTTTAGTGTTGTGATCACACAAATAAAACGACTATGATAGCAAAAACTTATGGAATATGAATTATGTAATGTAATAATTACAATTAATTATTAACAATAAATAAAACATGGAAAAAATTGGAACTGCTGTGACCATGTTCTGAGCAAGAAGTCTGACTAATTAGTAATTACTCCTTGTTCTCAGCATACCCAGCAGACCTTTTTTGATACAACATTGTGGACATTATCATCACTGCAAGGTTTTTGAAATAAATAGAAGATTAATAGGAAAAATGCTATTACCTTGTCATAAAAAATTAGGTTTGCACACAGACCTATATGGGGAGAGTTGTGTCCCCTCATTCCAATAGAGTGCCATTTTTAATCCAAATGTTGCTATAACATTTATTACCCAATCAGCTTGGTGATGGAAAGAATTAACCAGTTTGGATACTTCGCAATCATGTTAGAGAATCTTTGATGTTGTGGATGCAACATAATCAGGTTTGCTTACACACAAACAGTTAATGGAGAGTGGAACTGCTGAATCAGGAGCTCTACCACTCTTTCAAACAACTAATCTCAACTTGAATTCATTTTACAACAATATTATGTAGTAAAAAAAACAAGAAAATAACAATATAGAAAAGCAAGCCATGACAATGAAGGTTGGGATTTCCCAGTGTAGTACCTAGGCAACAATATTAGAGAAAAACGCGCGGACTGCGAAAGTGTTCAAACAGTGGGGAATCCCCAATTTATTACGGGGATTTCCAGAATTTGTCCATTGTTTTATATAAGCCCGCAATAATTATTTTTTGGGATTCCCCAGTAATAAATCTTTTGCACAGCCCGCGCGTTTTTCTCTATTATACACCACAGGTTCCAAAGAACTAAAACAAATAAATTATGAAAATCCAATCAGTATTATAATGGAATTAAGTGAGCAGGAAACTGCAGTCAAACACGACATAATTGGCTACAATATTTGCTTCTATATTAGTTTTAATACAGTGACAGTGAGGAAGATCAATCTTGAGATAAGACAAATCAATCGCAATCTGATGAGGCCGACCAATCGTCCTGATCACCGGCTCCATCTATCGAGGTACTAACTCAGCAGCATGGCATATGTGGAGGGCATCCTATATAACCTGAGTGGCAAGAGGAATGCTAGTGTCAAAATTCTTCACCTGAATACCTGTTAATACATATGTGAACAAATTGATCAAAAATATTAACAACAAACAATGTTAGACAAATACAACTTAAACTACTCAATCTATGAAACTCTAGAAAACAATACCGTCATGTCAGCTTCCAGATCCAACTTTCGGACTAGACTCGAAAAGTTCAGTGCTGTGAAACTTTTTCAGCCATGAGCTCTTTTGTTTTAGGCTCTACAGATACAAACATTCAATGTATACCAACTACTCTCATAGATGTTGCATCAAAATTGAAATGCAGGTCAGTTTTTGATGCATTACCTGTTATGAGCATTGAGTATAGAAAATTGATGAGCGCAAGGAATATTTGCAGAGACTTCAACAAACGCCTCAGCACAACTTTTGGGTTCACTTGGCACTTTCCACACTTCATGAGCAAATGATGTCGGCAGCGAATTGCATTAAAGCCTCAGTTTTCCATCTTCCTGCACCTTCTCAATTGCGTCATCCTCAAAATGATCCTAACAACACCACTTAATGGTAAATAATATAAACCATCAACAAATTAATTACAACATGAACAATGATAAGATGCTTATCTCATGAATTTCATTCGTACTATTCAAAACCTAATTTTGTTTTAAATATCTAGTAGTTGATGCATCTACGCCATGACAATAAACAAATTTAACTATTTTTTCTCTAGCGACTTCTTTGACAATGTACATGTGCAACCTACTTATACTTAACATGGACTAATATATTTTTACAATTCAGGGTTCATGTTATTTCATTGTTGGTTTCAATTAATTTTTCAAATAAATAAATTGGTTGTTTCAGCTGGCTATGAAAAAATTAACTTACATGAAACACAATTTACTTGAAACATCTTTACGTAAAACAATATTTCACAATTAGGATGATGAAAATTCCAGGATGATATCGTCTCAAGTCATTGGGGGAGGGGGGGGGGGGTATGAAAAAAAACTCAAATTGTGTTTTATTATGGTTTTGTAATAAAAATGTTTTATTATTTCTTGATCGACAAAATAATAATAACAATAATAATTTATTATCGCTTACTATTAATTCATATCAGTTAGTTTATTAACCATTTATTACAATTATATGTTTATATCATAATTAATATAACTATAATATATATAATATTAATAGGTAATTAAATAATGATGATGATGACGCTAATAAAAATAATCATCAATTACACGAATAATAGGAATGTTTGAATCAATCATTAGCAGTTCAGTCATAATAATCATCATCATTTAATAATAATAACAAACAAATGATCAAAAAACACTCATACGGTTGGTTAAAAATAATATGTTGTTAGAATACGATGATAACCAATAAAAGTAAATAATAATAAATAATAGTTGTAACAGTTGATGATGAAAATGAAAGATAATCCACAACGACGAGGGTAGGGTATATTAATAATAATTATAATATCAATTAATATTATTATTTATTTAGAGTAATAATAAGTAAATAAAATAAATAACATCATTAAATTAATGAGGTTATTTATTTTATTTCAAATAAATAATAATTAATGATTAATTATTATTTATTTGAAATAATATATCTAACGTTCTCCATCAATTTGAAGCCATGATGATGATAATAATAATAATGTTTGAATAGTAATGTAAAATAAATAACATTAGAAGAACTTTAAGACATTATTATTAAAATCTTTAGAGAAAATTATTATTATTATTTAATTTTATTATTATAGTAATAATAATAATTATTATTATTACTTATGATAATAATAAGTAATAATAATAATGGTTTGACTTGATATAAAATAATAATAATTATTATTTTATATCAAATCAAACAACAGGAAGTAAGTAATGTAATGATAATCAGTAATCATCAATAATGTAGTTAATTATTTATACCTTACAATGTGTGGAGCCAGAGGATGACTTTCACAACAACAATTTGTTCTTCTTGCCCCTGGCACATCATCATCATTTATTATGATGACGATGAGGAGAGTTTATTTATTTAATTATTTATTATTATATATATTATTTTTTAGTTAGTTGTTAGTAGCATTATTATTAATTATTATTACTCACTGCAGTTCCTGCTGTAGCTCACGAGCTAAACCTTCGTCTGATGAAATTGGGATCATTAAAAATTCCTTCCCATAGCAGTTAATACATTCAACAGGTCACAGCCAGGCATAGTAGTAGTAGTTAGCCAGTAGTAATTGGATTGGAAATGGCTGAAATTGTGAATTCACGCCTTCTAACGCATAATTCGTGAAGTGAAGATGACAAAGCCTCTAAATATATGGCCCTGGGCTTGCAATTTTTTAAAGGAATATATTAGTATTAGTTCAGAATAATTTAAAAATATTTGACTCCATAATTATATATTATTTTTAAAATTGCTACTTTGTATTGTTTTTATTCCATAGGCAAAACGCTGTTTTTTTCAGGGTTCGTGTAGCTATTCCAATAATTTTATGTTTATTAAAGAAGTTGTTTACCCTTGGAAAATCCGTATTTCCACTCACGCCATTCACGCTCACGCCACTCACGCTCACGCAAAGTATTACTACCGCTTTGGGAGGTCTGTCTGACTTATTGCCTCAGTCAGAGTCACCTCTAGAGTGTGCAGGGCATGTGTGCTACTAAAATCCACCACAATAAGGTACCAACCAATGAAAATATTGAAGTAGTACAATCCAACTATTAATGGCCTTTATACATCTACTAATTGGGTACCGATTGAGTTTTTCCTATTTCGGTTTATGATAAACTTTGATAAAACAACCGGTTGCCTTTTATTTGAGGCTGTCGATAGACTTTGATAATCATCAACAAATCAGTAGACAAATCAGGATTTAACCAATCACAATGCTCCTTATAGTGACACTGCTTTCAATAAATTTACTTCTCGGCAGCAAGTATTCGTGCAAAGACGGTCGTCTATAGCCCCCCTCCCTTGTTGTTGCAAATAATTTTATGGCTAGACATGAAATACAGTCTGTTCAACTGGATTTGTATGAGAATGTTAAGTCAAGAGAAAAAAATACAAAAAACACCCTTCTGGAATTTCTAATTTGTACAGGTAAAATAGTGGGCAATCAGTAGATGTATATGCACCTAATGTATAAATATTATCATTTTCACACGATATGTGAAAACTGCTAGGCAAAAATAACCAATAAGTGAGAAGAGGAGTTCTACATGACTACATGACTTCCAGTACAAAAATCTGGGTGCTCTCTAAAAATAAACCAAATAGCTTTTGGTCTTTTCACAATCTTTTCCTGGTACAAGATCACCCGTCCAGGTTGCACTGGGTTGGTACGAGGTGGTCTGTCCAGGTTACACTTAATTAGTACAAAATCACCTGTCCAGGTTACACAGGGCTGGTACGAGGTCGTTTGTACAGGTTACACTTTGTTGGTACGAGGTGGTCTGTCCAGGTTACACGGGGTTGGAAAGAGATCATCTGTCCTTTTAGTCAGTATGAAAGCCTAAACTAGCACTTCAACTTGACAGCATGTTCTGCATGCCTGCACTCAATTGCTAGAGCTATAACTCACGGCTGCAAAAAATAGACAATTTTTCTGGACTTTTCAGGGGAACGGAAGGTCAGTTCCATAATTGCTAGACCATTATAGTGTTTTACTCAAATAACACAACCAGAATCTGCGCAGAAAACCACTGAGGGCCAACTTTGATTACAAAGATTCTACTCACAATACGAGAGACAAAGGGCGTTGGTTGTGACAACCTAAGAAAGGTGAGATGAGGGAAGTCCCCTTAAAAGCAGAATCAACCTAGCTTTGCTACTGTTAGTTAATCAGACAGTCTCAGCAATAGTTTTTACTGTTTTTCACCCAGATTGGTAAGGGCGTAGTAATAATAAGACTCACCAAGCGTGAGAGCGTAATCAATATTTGTTATCACCCTGCACAAATCTAGCACAAATCCAGCACACCAGTTTATGGTGAACCTGAAAACTTTGTATAGTAAATTTTGTGATGGGCATTGCTGATTGACTGTAGTGAACTCAGCAATCATGACACTAGACTGATTAAAATAATTTAATTATTTACCTAGCTAGTAATAATAGGTACTAATAGGACCGCATTCAATAAGCTATGTGATTATGTCCGTAACCCATAGGCTAAAACTAGCTCAACACTTATAGATGCTGAGTTGACCCCTCAGCTGCTTTTTCTGTCTCCAAGCTTTGCGCTTGAGACACAAATATCTCTAATGGAGAAAAACTTTGTCAAAACGCATGGACTATTTTGCCACGGTGAACACTGAAAAGCTCCACATCCTTAAACAAGGTGGAGGGTTGAACTAGTCCCCAATAAAAAGTAAATTAAATAAGTGTGATTTCAATGTGACAGCGGGTGCATTTCTAGAAGTTACAAAAATCACAAAATATTTTCCCAAAGACACGGCTTTCAGTTTTCAAAACAACATACAGTGGTTAAACCCATTTAACTTTCCACAAGTACTCGGCAATTTGATTTCTTGCAAGTAGGAATTTATTTAACTCGTTTTCTGTGGAACAAAACTGCTTGAAACAAAAACGCCATTTCAAATTTTGCTGGTGGGAAACCTCCACAATTAGGTTGATACACCACACATTGTTATTGAAATAAAAATTTCTTTTAATTCATTACGTAATCATTGGAAAAGGTAAACTTGATTTCTGTGACACAGAAGGCTAGCTGATAGGCTTTGTGCTATATCGCTATGTTTTGAATGTGAGCTGATGTTGATAATTTGAAGATATGCGGTTTCTATGTGAGCTTCATGCATGCGTGCTAAGCATTGATTGCGAAAGTATACGATTTAGTTTGTGTGTTGCTATAACAACTGAGTTACGATTTATTATGAGCGTTATGTTATGTATCAAAATGGCTATAGAGCATGCTCTTCATTTGATACTACAGAACATTTTGCTGTCAACCAATTTAGACAGAGAACCATACATTTGGATCACTATTCAGAATGCAGCGAGTGCATCTGTTAACCCACTTGATTTTGAGTAATCTGGTTGTGGCTCGCTGGTTGGTCCCTCATTGGATATTTAAACAGTAGCGCCAAAAAGGAAATCTCAAACACTGGATTTCTTAAAACAGCCACTTGCCAAAATGATCTTTTTATTTTGGAACAAAATCTTAGCTGCTATATGATTATATCTTTATACATTTGCCATTTCTTAGACGTACAACGTTATTCTGATATAAAGTTTTTTTAGTTTATCTATCCTAGAATGTATCATTGAAATTACATCTATTATACTATATTTATGTCGTTTAAACAATGATTGTTATAAATAAAAATTGATTTCATCAAACCAAGACAGAACATATAATATCTCAAAAAATTAGTCATTTTCAGATACAACCATTTCTGAAAAACTTTCTTAAATTTTCAATTCTCAAGATGTGGATGGTACACTCAAGGTTGTTATTGGCTTGAATGACAGTAATATAACTGCAACAAGAGTAGCAAGCGTGGAGGTAAAATATTTTTCCTGTAAATAATGAATCTTTACTGTATTTGCTGCTGTATTACAATTTTACAATTCTCGGCTACTCTATGTTCTAAATCAAATATCCGGGGCCATCAATTTTTCATATCTTGAGCAAATATGGAGTCATTGCTTTCTTAAACCTTAATTACTCAAAAACTATTGCTGCTACAACTTTTCTGATGACTGCAATGAATACAGCAGGCAGTAAATAGTCGTTTGCGGCTAGAATTTGAGAAGACAAGTATTACAAAAAATTCGCTTTGACAGCTAGTAAATGCTGGTACTAAAAATGACCACAAGCTCACATCTTTGATTCTGACAGCCCAGACCACAAAAATTAAAATTTTCATAGTCAACTCTTTCTCTTTTTTACTGACTCTTACTGCTTACCTTATGACTGATTGAGGAATTTGTTTATTGTTTATTGTTTATTGTTTTTACGTCTATCCGCTGCTGGTAGGTTCTAGATTACACAGGAAGCCGTAAACAGCTACTTTACATTCATGATCATTTAACATAACAGAATAACAACTTGTTTACGATCACATGAGCGAGTCTAATGATGATCACGTGACCGCTCAACTGATAATGAATCACCAGCGGCTTATACGACCGAAGTCGTAACGCTTGAGTGAACGGGCACAATAAGAACGGTTTTAATATGACCTACCGAACAAGGCCGGTGTATTGCAACGTGCCAGTCACCTGCAAGTATCAAGTAGTTGAGAAAGAAGACATCAACACCGCCGTTGATACAATACAGGCAGTCCTAATCGAGAGTTTGTGAATTTGGAGCATTTCTATTCTCTTTGTCGATTGCTAATTGCTAGTAACAGCTGCAGCTGCTTCCACTAAACCTACTAACACTTTTGCCATCCTCACCACTAGTAGCTATCAGTAGTTACTACTTGCCAACTAACAATGCTACTGTTATTATTACTAGGCACAAACTTGATGCATCTGACATAATTCGTTGCAGTGAAGGGCTAGAGAAATCACAAGCAAAACAAATGAATTGATAAGCAGTTTATCGATTCCAAAAGTCATGCAAAACCTGTCTAATAATTTAAGGGAAAGATGTAATTTGAACCCACTAACAGCTGCTAGCCTATCAAATCTATAGTGGCAATATCTAGCATGAAACATCTTCAGAAAATTGCATTTGCATTTACATATATGTAAGAATTTGTCTAGAGCAATTTCAGGCTTAGCTGAGTGCTACTTGGCTACTAAAGCTAGGTTACTGACTCAAAATTAAAACTGCAGCTCTGATATCGGTTTAGTATAGTTTTAATTGCGATTTTTTATCACACCAACATTCGTAAACAGTGAAATGAAACATATATTACATTCAAACTGTAAAATATGGCCTCCCTTCCTGTTTACACTCATAAGAAGCATTACAAAACTGCGCACTTCGCATCATATAAACACTGAAACTTGCAATGAAAATGAATGCTGGTCACATGGGCCTTCACCAAACCAAAACAGGCTCAGTTTTGTATAAAAGCTAAAACAGATCTCAAGGTGAATAATACAGATATGAAACAATTGCTATCTTTGCCAATTTTGTAGCACCTCATTTTGATCCATGCGTAAACAAGCCCAAATTTCCATTGGCGTATGCGGCATACCTGTTATCAATGGCGTACGCTTCAGTGGAAGATTTTATAATAGTGATGTGTAATTTTCCACTTAGATAGTCAACAATCGATAAACAATTAAGCGCTCTCTGATTGGATAATACTGACCAATAGAATTTCATTACATACTCCAACATGATTTATAAAGCGCTTCGTTTCAAGGCGCTATCACTGATCATCATACCAGCAACAGAAACACTAACAGATCACTTCAGCCACCATGGTGAGTAGTAATAGTAGTAGTAGCTGATACTAGTATTGGGTGAGTGTTGCAGCTCATGGTTTCGCTAGTTTTCCTATCTTGCTGCAAGTTTTAAGTTTTGACATGCATGATAGAACTATTTTGGTATGCCTTCTAGTTCATTCCAATCGGTTTTAATGCCGCATTTATTTCAAGCTGAAAATAATTTGTCCTTCTCTACTTTTTGACAAAAGCTTTTGTCAGTATTTATTAGGCAGCAAGACGCTAGCTTAAATATCACTGCCAACATTTTCAAAAGTAATTTTTTTGTCATTTACTGCATATAAGGTAAAAACGCTAATTGAAAACACAAAATTTGAAACCATACAAGATAATTATGGGGTAGAAAATTTTGCAATGATCAGTTACTGGGTTGCTAATGCTTTTATCATTAGTATTGATGCCGCAAAATATAGGAGTGGAAACAATAAACTGTGTTTTGCAGAGTTCAGAAGAAAACACCACCAATGGACTTTTTGAGATGATTCAAGAGAAATATTCCAAAGCATTTGAAAGCAGTTCTGCTGGGGTATGTATGTCTTTTTTAATAAAATCTTGCATTAAGTTCTTTTTGTCTTGTCTTTGAAAACCAGATTTCTCTGATACTAACCAAATGAGTTTTCAGCTCAACAAGTGGAGACAAATCATGTTCACAGTATTAGCGGTTATTTAAATTCTAGCGGGCCGATTGTCGATTAGCGAAATTAGCTGAGCCTCTGCAACTCGGTAAAACATGTTTTTTTTATTTAGAGCGAAGAACATCAGAACATCTTGACTCAAGGCTTGAAAGAACTTGAAGATGTGAAGGACTCCTTTGCCGACAAGTCCGAAGAGTTTTACAAGAACCTGGAAAAACGCATCGGGTACGATTTCTTGCATGTATCACTTGTCCAAAATAGTTAGGTTGATATTAAAAATGTTCTAGTAATACAAACAATCAAAAGCTTGAGCTAACGAGCTATTTTTCTACATCAGAATAAAGAATATTTACCAAAAGCTTTTAGAATCGTTGAGCAGTAAGGCATTTTAAGCTCGCCAGTTTCCACTAAGTGCAGAGTATGTGCTATTTCACAAATTATAGAATCCCAAAGTGTTCTCACCAGGGAAGTTTATGGGAAAAATATTCAGCATTTATATTTGCTTTTTAAGAGCAGCCTTTACATAGCTGCAATTCCACTTTGTAAGCAGTTCTTTAAGTGTTGCAGGGGTTGATAAGAATAACCTGTTGCAGTATATTTTTGGTATACTACATACCAGGCAAATATGGCTACAGTAAGGAGTTGAATCTGCAGAGACCCCTATTTTATACAAAACTGACGTTGGTGTAAAGAGATTTTGTGCTGATAGGCTGAAAAAGGTTGACTATTTCAATTTCATTGTTGCAGAGAGGAAAAAGAGGCTTTTCAGAAGAGATATGAAGAAAATTTGAAAGCACAGCAGGAGGAAGAAAATGCTGTTGATGATTTTTTTAAAAAGATGCAGGAGAAATATGCAAAGGAATTTGAGAGCAGTACTGTTGAGGTATGTAGAATTATTATTAAAACATGGCCATGATGATTTTGTTAAGCTTCTGCCAAATGAAACTTGTCAAATACAATAGAGCAACTGAAATATTTTGGACATTGTGAGTTTATAATTTATTTTAGCATACTCTCAAAGTTCAATATTTTATTGCAATGATGGCTTTTACATCTCGTGAATCAATATTAGTTGTAAGAAATTTGTTTGGTGACACATACATTTATTACTGTTTTGGCCTGAATTAAAGACTGTTAACACGAGTTTGTAACTGATTTATAAGTGCATGTGAGTTAATGTTTGTGAGAATAAAACAAATTCTTTCATGATGAAATTTGATGCATCACTCCATATTTCATTTTTTTCTATGTTTTTCTCATGTTTCACTCTAATCTTACGTGAAAGTCATTGAATGGCAAAACAATTACCTACTGAAATTTTGTATTGTTTGAAGAAACTCGAATTGTGGATATTCAATAAACAAATAAAATGCGTATTTTTATAACAGAGTGAGGAGCACCGAAGCATACTGACTCGAGCCATGAAGGAGCTTGAAGATGCAAAGGATTCTTTCTCAAACAAGTCTGAAGAGTTCTACAAAAACCTGGAAAAGCGCATCGGGTATGTTCTCGTCGGTATTTATTCATTAAAAAGATTGCGTTGTTTAGCATCTGACAGATGAAAAATAAGCTCAACTGTGCAGTTTTATTGTACAATTTTTTAGTGCAGTCACTTCCGATGTAGGAGTCGTCTGCGTTAAATTTTGAATAGTTTATAAATTCTAAAATATAAAGCTGATTGCAGTTCAGTTTCCAGGTTAGCTGATTGCAGTTCAGTTTCCAGGTAACTTTCTAATTTTCTGCAAAAACCGTTTCAATGTCCTAAGGTAAGAACAAAAATAATCAGATATAAATTATAAATTTATTTATAATATGTAGCAAAAGTAAAGTTAAAAAACCTTAAACAGATGCTAACTTTTGTGACTCGAACTTTCTAGTGAATTTCTAGAAGAGCTGCTGATTGCTGAAAGACTGAGTTTGCTATCACATGGTTTATGCCTATTGGCTGATGCAGTCTGTTGTTGTAGAGAAACGAAGGAGGCTTTTCAGAAGAAATACCAAGGAGATGCGAAGGCTTCTGAAGAAAGCACCATGGATGAACTTTTCAAGAAGATTCAAGATAAATATGCTACAGAGTTTGAAAGCCATCCTGCTGGAGTATGTATGCTTAGTAAAAATTGTGCAGTAAGTTTGTTTGTTTTGGGAAACTTTTGGCTGCTTTGTGGCGGTAATGCCTCAAATGCAGGATTAAATTAGATCGTATCCAACTAAATTTATTCTTGATTAAGGTTGGAAATGGGATAAAGTCTTTTGCTACTATCTTGCTGTAGGGAGCTGTGTCCTCCAGTAGTTTGTTTTAAATTTTTATGAAGACTCGTAGAGCTCCCTCATAATTATTTCTATTGCTAGATCAGTAGAATACGTTATTTAATTTAGTAACTAATTATTGTTGGAGTTGTGCACCTCTACACAGCAAGTGATTATTGTTGGAGTTGTGCACCTCTACACAACAAGTAATGGTTTTCTATCATTGTTGAAGAAAAAAATTACAAACCTAAACTTTAAAACGGCAATAATAAATAAGGATGAATACAAAATCCAATTGCTAATAATAATAATAAAATAAAAATTGATAGCATGTAATATAAAACCCCCAACAATACAAACATGATATACGATATGTATTGACCTATCAATCAAGTGCTGATTTACTGCCATTTTTTAAGTAAAATTTCCAGTATAACAGCGCAGTAAGATTGATGAATCATACCAATTTTTATTTTGTCAAATAAACAAATTGCCCTAAAAAGTTTCTCATCAGGAAAAAATAACCCTCGATAATTACTTGTATCCACTGCAGTTGTATAAAAACTGATTTCGAAACGTGACCATTACTGTTTATTACAATGGGTGGCTTTGAACTTCTAGCCGGTAGATTTCTTATTGGTGCTAAATATCTTGCTGGTGAGAAATATTTTTCAATTTTTGGAAGCAAGCACGGATAGAAACAAAAGAAACCATTCTTACAACTGATTTATGTTACAGTTTTGTGTCGTGTGCACTGGCAGGTTAATTGGCACATTTGTAGACAGCTAGTGTCTTTGATCATTAAATGTTGATTTTAAACGTGAAAGACTGCGTACCATTTCAAATAAAACTTCTGTCTCAGCTTGTATAGAATTGTCATGCTTTTCTTCTTCTGAGGATGAAGTAAAGCTTTTGAAAGTTGATGAGTGTAAAAGCTATAACTAGCAGTGTTAAATATGCAACATTTGCTTATTATGTTACTTGAAGAATTGTATTTTGTTTTTCAGAGTGAAGAGCATCACAGTGCTTTGGCTCGAGGCTTGAAGGAACTTGAAGATGTGAAGGACTCGTTTGCGGACAAATCTGAAGAGTTTTTCAATGATCTGGAAAAGCGCATTGGGTATGATTTCCTATATTTTTTGTTGGCATTAAAAATAAACAAATCAAAACCGAATAAATACAAAATTTAATCAAATAAGTTTTGTTAAACCAAAAAATAAAATATTTCTCGGACGTTTTCAGGATCACCCAGGTGAGAAGTTTTTTCCAATCTTAATAATTACTTCAGAAAAAGCATGTTCTTTTAAACATCCAGGAGATGCAAATGAGTTTTTCAACAGTCAAAGCATCTAGTTTTTTTCATTTGCATTTGCACGCAATCCAGTTTCTCTGCCAAAACTGGTCAGCCAATCACAATACAGTTCTTAAAACAAATCCTTGAGTTGATGCAGCAATTGCTTCAAAAAACCTGTATCATCATTCATTTTTTTTTTGTAAGAACACAAGTGTTAAGGATAGTTTATGAAAACATTTACATTTAGGGGTGAAGTTGGGTGCCCAGCTTTAAAATTTCAGATAATCTACAACTTTTATCTATAAGAGCTAATAATTGGCATGGAGAGATTGTGTCAATTTGTTAAGCAAACTACTTTCTACCAATTTTGCTGTTGCAGGGAGGAAAAAGAAGCTTTTCAAAAGAAATACAAAGAAGCGGATGCAGAGCATTCTGAGGAAAATGCCTTTCACAGATTTTTTAAAAATATACAAGATAAATATTTTACTGAATTCGAAAGCCATTCCGCTGAGGTATGTATATTTATAACAAAAAACCACTAGTTAAACGAGTTTTGGTTGGAGTCACTAGTTAACAAGTTTTGGTTGGAGTCACTAGTTAACAAGTTTTGGTTGGAGTCACTAGTTAACAAGTTTTGGTTGGAGTCACTAGTTAACAAGTTTTGGTTGGAGTCAAAACGCAAATCATTCATTATCACAAAACTGGATCATGCATTGGCATTAACGATTCAATAAATCTTAAAAAAAATCAAATGACTTCGCTATGAATTTGTTTCGTGAAAATCGTGCAATTTTTTTCAACCTTGTGAATTACACTTCAAAATAATAAACTTATCATGTGTTGGGTGAGTTTGGTGTTTTTTAATAATAAAACATAAAAAAGTCGATTTAGCAATTTGATGTATTGCTCTTTTAGTTAAACTCACTTTTATGTTGTATTAAATTTGCCCACCATAGTACGATATTGCTCAACTCTCGCAAAACAAACAACTGCCTCAAGTTTAACTGAAAAGAGTCACAAATAAAGCACAATATACAGCAATCAACCTAGTTTTTGCATTTCCTTGACAAAACTTTGTGCAATATAGAGTGAGGAGCACCAAAACATACTGACTCGAGCGATGAAGGAGCTTGAAAAGACAAAGGATTCTTTCTCAAACAAGTCTGAAGAGTTTTACACCAACCTGGAAAAGCGCGTTGGGTTTGTGTTCAAACATTATACAACAAATGGTTTATGTATGCTTTCCACATTCTCATGCAGACTGCATAAACGTGTGTTATTATTCCTCTTGGTAAACATGCGAATAATAATTAAAATCAATAGAATGATATTCAATAAGGAGCGAGTGAAGCTGTGAATAGGTCATTAGCTTTGACTTGAGATATACATCCAGATTTCAGCAGAGATACAAAAGTTTTTTGAGCAAATTGGCTCAAACAGTTTAGTTGAATGGAATTTGCTGTTTTAGAGAAACGAGGGATGCGTTTCATAGGAAATACCTAGAAATTACAGGAGCAGAGGCTACCGAAGAAAGTACCATGGATGAATATTTCAAAAAGATTCAAGAGAAATATTCCGAGGAGTTTGAAGGTCAATCTCCTGGGGTATGTAGTGACTAGCGACTATCTAGTATTCAGTATCTGTTACTTAATTATATAAGTTTTGATTAATACTAGTAACGCTGTCTTTTTATTGAGCCAGTTGAAGGTTGATAGCTATAGCTTTATGAGATTTTATGTAGAATCGGCTTCATTTCGGAAATAACAGTTACAATAGTTCCATAAATAACCAATTTTGGATTTTTAGGTTTTGGGGAGAATACTGTCATAATCCGATCTAGGGCAAAAATAAAACTTTGCGAAAACAAATCGCAAAAAATTCAGCGGTAAAATTCTTTAAGATGAAATTGTGCAACTTGCACTATTTGCAATATTATGGGTCGGAAACAATCTACTTATGAAAGTTAAAAATATTTAGCAATAAAGATTAATCTGATTAAAACTGTCAGTAGGCGACACAACTAAATAATAGTGGATCCTCACAATCATGCAATTCAGCCAGTGTAGCTCACGTAAACTCAGTTGTTGTACACAATTCATTTTTAGACGAGGATATTGACTGTTTATTGCAACAATTGATTGTCTATGTCTATGTCACAAAACAAGCTAGGAAAAAGCAAAGTTATTTTTCATAGATTGAAAAGTCAGCTCTTTTCTACAAGTTTTTTTTATATGAAATTGTATCGCACTCATTATTGTTTGGATAAGTGCGCTTGTGAAATATAATGGTTTTTTTTATAATACAAAGCATTAATTTTTATGACAAAATCGGATACAATATCAAATTTCATTTGCTATGTCCCAAGTAGCGTAAAAAACTGATCATAGAATTTCTGAAAAAGCACGCTGTTGAAAGTTTATGTATGTGACACAAGTACAAGAGAGCTCTAGTATTCAGTTATTTTGTACTTCTTTGCATGACAGTTATGATAATTTATATTCTTCAGAGTGAAGAGCATAGAAGCATCGTAACTAGAGGTTTAAAAGAACTTGGAGATGCGAAGGACTCTTTTGCAGACAAATCTGTAGAGTTTTACATGAACCTGGAAAAGCGTATCAGGTTTGAGTTTTTTAATTTTTTACTTGTACAGCTACAATTAACTAGGTTGACACTGAAATTCTCCGGTCTAAAAAATGTAAAACCTGCTTTACTCCAGAGGTTTTGTGATTATTGGACGAGAACACATGATTAATCCAAGTTTACTGTTGTAGCGAGGAAAAGGAGGCTTTCCAGAAGAGGTACCAGAAGAATATGAAAGCACAGCAAGATGAAGAGAATGCTGTTGATGAATTTTTTAAAAAAATGCGGGAGAAATATTCCAAGGAATTTGAGAGCGGTTCTGCTGGGGTATGTATGATTATTTATAAAACCTTGTCGTAAATAATTGTTTAATTTCTGCAAAACTCAACTAGTTAAATATTATGAAGCAATGAAACTGGACAGCTCTAGATAATCTAGACATAGTAGTTGCTTTTTACATTTAATGCCTCATCAAGTTTCGGTTTTATTTCTCATTTCATCAAATGTTATTGCTACAAAATTTAAAATTAGCTGCTGTGAACGAAGATTTCTTAAAAGTTGTAAATTTTAGAACAGAAAACTGCTAAAAATTCAAGCATGTAAAGAGTGCCCAGCCATCAGCAATTTGTCAATGTTTTGCAACTTGTAATATCTGTTCCGTTATACAGAGCGAAGAGCACCAGAACTTACTGAACCGAGGCATGAAGGAACTTGAGGATGCAAAGAACTCCTTCGCTGACAAATCCGAAGACTTTTACAAGAACCTGGAAAAGCGCATCAAGTACGATTTTATCACCTTTTTACTAGAAAAAAAGACGATTTTCAATAAATTAAATTTTTACCGATTTGGCTGAAGAATTTTAAGATTTAAGATTGTTTATAAATGCAAAGCTTTCTGTGATGCAAATGTTCATGAAGCTTGTAAGTTTTTCAAAAGTGACAGGTAAAAGTGCAGGTAGTAATGCTCACAGTTGTAACAGCACAAACGGGTTACGGTTGCGTGTGGACATGGGAGTGTTATATAATATTAAAGTCGTTTAAAAAAACTAACCAAAGATTTTCTAATAAGCAGTGAGTGATGAAGTTGTTAGAATCTGAGAAAGTTTAATTGATTTACTGTTGTGTCATTTCAGGGAAGAAAAGGAGGCATTTCAAAAAACATATCAAGAAACTTTGGAAGCATAGACCGCTGATAAAGGACTACTGAACGCTGATAAGGATGATGGTAAATTTCTGAAAGAAAACGATGTTTAAGGAGATTTTTAGCTTGTCTGTTGTTCAAAAATTTTACGGTGTTCCAGACTTTTTCTCATATTCCTATATCTTCAATATTAACTAACGCAATCATATTATTTCATATTGCTCTCTTATCTTAAGGTTTAGGCTTGACAATGTTTAAAAGTAATTTGCGTATTTCTTAAATTTCTTAGAATAAAAATAGATGAAAATTTAACTTGATTTTAATTTATGGTTTCTATGAAGAGATATACAGTAGCTGTATTAGGGGGTCAAGCATCTCGAACAAGCACCCTTCGCCACACTGAAATTTTTAGAAAAAAGATGATCAAATCTTAGATGGAGGAACACAAAAAAAATTATAATAATCTTTGTTTAATCTTTTTTAAATTGTTTGATAGTGTAATAATCATTTTTTTACGACAGTTGACAACAAAACCAACATTCATTAATTCGTATATGCATATTGTTGGGTTGGTTCAGTTCCTTCATCCACAATAATGCCGTAGTGTAGTGTCAAGTTTTCTTATTACCCCAAGAGAAACCTTTATCATGTAACATTTAAACACTCAAAGAGCTGCCAGCTGCTTTCTACAGAACATCAATGCTTTGGCATAAAAAGGTGATAAAACTGAAGTTTCTTGCTGATACCTCTAACTTAGTTGCTTCACTGCTACGTTTTTTGATGCGCATCATCAGGTCTAATAAAGTTTATGTGTAAATAGTCAAACAAGAGATGATTCAACCCAGCTCAGTCAGTAAATAAATAAATTGGCTGCAAGAAAAAAAAAGTACATTGAAACAGAAATAATCAACTCATAGAGTGCCTGGATTATGGTAAAACACAATATTAACTTTTTCCAAATGCAGTTTGTGCAGCCATTCTTGGTATAATTTCAGTGTAGAAACATTAAAAACTAGATATAGGGGCTGCTCTTTCAAGTAACAAGAGTTTTGGAGAATAACTGAAAAACGTGTTCCCCAGCTTTGCTCCGGAGTTGTGATTAAGAAACCTAACACTAACCCCCCACCATGTTTTTCGTAAACACATGACATTGAAAATGCTGTAAATGATGCTAGCCATAGGGTTTATTAATATGTACATAACGGCAAAAGTTTTTCTAATCAAAACCCAGGCATCGAACCCAGACCCTATAACCAGCAGTTGATAAACTTAGCCACTGAGCCATCGGGCAGAGTCACTATCTGCACATCAATAGCTGTTTTTAAAAATCTGTCTCTTTCAACTATATGCACAAGAGTATATTAGTGTTTTCGCATCGCTAAATTCTGCTCAAATGCTTTCAAAGTTTGGTCACATTCATTACTCTAGCTTCCAAGACACCATTTTTTATAAAATATAGACTGAAAAAGCTTTGTTCATTCAAATAGCTGAAGCAGCTCGGAAAGTATGCTCGGTGCCGCCCAACTTACGCGTAAGTTGGGCATTTGCATTCAAAGATTAGCATTGAATGAATATTTACTTGAGAGGTCAAGCCAGGGACATCGTTTTGGTGCAAAATTTATGTCAGCTGGAGTTGTGGTTCTTGAGTAACTGCCTTACTTAAATTTTGAAATCTTTTTTTTTAGTAATAAAATAGCTGTGTTGTTGAAAGACAATATGGATATTTTGATTTGTCTCTGATTTGTTTCATTTTACTCTGGGACAGCATTGAAAATGCTGCTTCTGAGGAAATTTTGACAATTGAAAATTGGACAAACTCGAAACAGCTGCGTGCAATGGCTTTGAATTCCAAAATGGTGAACTGATACATTGGTGTGAACTGAAGTGAAGTAATCAAAATGTGGCCAACTGCCCTTGTCATGTGACCCTCTAGAGCCGAATGCTTGAGTGACTACGCTATAACTTAAAGAAAAACAGCTCATCTAGCAGCAAATTGACAAGTTGAAGCTTTGAACCACCATTTATCTAAAAACTCAACAACATGTTTCCTAGTTCTTTGTAAAACTCAAACAAAACACATAATTTGAAGTAAAGTATCAAGGGCTGAAATCTGCTGCTTTTATTACCACTTTGTAACATAAACAAATTGGAAATATATACTATTTTTTATACCAATCAACTTTTACATTAAACTTAAAGAAATAACTGAACAACAAAAAGAGCTTTACTAACCAGAAGTAAACCAGAATCTTAGCCTTGAAGTAGTCTAAATGATGTTAAAAAAAACATTCTCGAAAATAATTATTTTTACAGGTACTAGTAAAATCGATCAATTTTTTAAACAGAGCATAATATTCATTTGGCATTATCTATGTTTCACTTCGTTCAGAGTAGCCTGTTATAGAATCTTCATTCGGTCATCTTAAAGTTGTTAAGAGAAAAAATAATAATACCCAAGATAAAATAAATAACAAAGCAGATTAGTTTAAAATTATTGTTTTCATATCATGTGTTACTGATTCACATCATCAGCAACGCATCGACATCAACCACTGGTTTCAAAAAGTAAATACTGCACTTTTGATATTATTAGCTACCAGTATCTCAGTATCTGTCAAATTATTCCACTTATTTCGTTATACCCTGGCACTTCAGGTTTCCGGGTGTCTACCAAGGATGTGGTCACCAGCGCAACTGTGCATCCTGTACAACAATTACAAAAGGTCGCATAAGGTCACCGGAATGAAAGCGTACAATTTTGCAGTATAGGGCATATAATCTTTAGTAAACGCATCAGCAAATACCTCAAGGTCAGACACTGCTCACTACGGAGGAGAGCTTACCAATGTAATTACCAATGATTGCAAATGTTACACTTGGGGAGCAATCTCCTCAAGGGGAGATTACTCCTTTTTATAATTGGCTTCGCGCTGATTAAAAGTTTTAGACAAAGCTTTGTTACAAAATTTAGCCTAATAAAATAAATATTTAAGTTAGATTGAAACCAAAAATGTTCACACAGGTATTACTGCAAAATTTTTTTATTCAATTGTTATTAAATAGATGTAAAAAAAACTATTTCAGCCATTGATGACTTTTCTGAGCTTTTGTGAAATTTGGCTCTAGTGGAGTTGTCCTTATATAAAATTGCGCAGCCAACAGCTGTCCACTCTTTGAAACACGAACCTCTGTTTTGAATTTTACCTGAACCAACCAGCCGGTTATTAAGCAGGAAGCTGCCTAGCGCTAAAAATAGTTTTATTATCAAAAATCAAGATGGCCGCTTCCACATTAATTTCAAATGTTTCTTTCACCAATAGACATTCGAGGATAGACACAATGCATCATAGCAAAAGTTTTGCCAGTTTTTAGCCATGGGCTCCTACTTTTTTAGGCCATTTGAACAGTTGTGGACATCTTTCCATGCTTGAATCGCTGTGATTTGAAATCATCTAAAAGTTTGCTTGTTCAAACTTATACGTTCTCTATACCGAAATTTTAAAATACAAAATTTTTTTGGCTCTATCTATTATCGATGCTTGAAGAGAAGTGGCTAGCTCACCGTAAAAGAAGAAAAACAGTAATGAAAAAAAAATTAGCGGAACTATAGTATTTTAGATTCTGTAAAATAATGATTACCAGTTTTTTTTCTTATTTTCAAAGTCGTGGCAGGGATTATTTTCAAAGCAATGAATAACGAAAACTCGTTAAGCCGGGTTTACACTAGAGCGACTGCATCTCCGTCTCCATTGGTGGTCACAGACGCAGTTGTCAGTTTTCTTTACACAGTCGCAGCCCACAAAAGTTTCAAGTTTGCAACTTTGGAGTTGCCCAACTATTACAGCTAATATAATTTACGTGCCTTCCTACCCATGCAGTTGGGTTGATGAGTTGTGATTTAATGGGGTCCCGACAGATTTTTCTGCGGAGCTATTAATAAAGAACCGGAAGCCCGCTTTCCACCAACAGCACTGTTAAAACGAAAATCACTTCATTTTTAACAATTACTGAAGAAACATTTTTTCATTCACGGCGGCTGATAAGTTTGGGGTATATAATACGGATGATGCGCCATCGCCACAAACTGTCCAACCACAATGGCACTGTAAAAGCAAACCACGGTAATAGTTCAAGGGCGCGCTTTCATTAGCTTGCGTTGGCAAGCCCAATGAGCCACGAAATACAAAGCTATGGCTCTACACACGAGCATAATATTCAATTAATTTTTATCCTGTGAATAAACCAAAGTGTTTTTTAAAAAAAAAACTTCAACAGCTATATTGATTCCTTGAGCTTCCTCAACGACAAAAAATTGGTCATATCAGTTGCTTAAACTGTCTAAAATCTAAATAATAGACAAGCAAGTCGTGATTTCTAATGGTAAGTTATACGATCGACTATGCTACTCTCGGTTGCATCGCTAAAGCGAAACTACTCTGCCCGCACCCCATTAGTAATGACTTTCCACCAGGTAGTAGTTCATTGCATTCAGAGGGTTTTTTATTTGCCCATATTATGAAATTTTGATTTTTCTGAAAAAAAATATATTCTTATCAAAATTAAATAAAAAAATTGAAGAAAATCTGATGTTTCTTTCATGTTTGCATACAAAACAAAAGAATCACTCCGAATATGAATTAGTTATTATTATTAAATATACGGAATTGGAATTAGTTGATTAAAATCAATAGTAATACCGATTTATTAACAATAGTGGTAATATTTATTTACTTTATAATATTCTTACAATCTTGAGACAATCATTGTTTACATTATATCCAAGCTTGAATAAAACAAGTAATTGGAGCTGCTACACAGAGCAACACAATTGGTTTAATTGTGTAACGCGACAATAAAATTGCTACAACTTCACGCTAGAACCCAACACTGCTGGGTTACCACGTCTTGCCTGCGACAACTTGACGTCTCCACCAAAAGTTGCGCAAAGTTTATGCGACAAGACGCATCGGCAAACTTTAATGTAAAGTCGCGCAGTGTAAGCTCGACTTACGTCAATACTGGCCAAAATATGATTGCCTCTTTTATGTATAGCATCATTGAAATGGAATGTGTCTCCCCTGACTTCACTCCGTTAATATGGGAATAGCTCATCTCAGCTATTTCTTCTTCTAGTGGAAAATCTTAATATGAGTGCCAAAGGCTGATCTCCATGCATGTAGGGAAGCTAGTACAACGTTTGACGAGCATCAGTGGTGTTTGGAGTTGCCCAATCTTGGTAATTGTGAATAATCATGGTAAAGTTGAACACTGTGTATGTGTGACCCTCGTGTGACCATAAACAGCTGTTATTTACTAGTACATTCACAGCATACATTGGTCTAATGTTTTTTTAAAAGAAGGGATAAAAAAGTAAAACTAATTTCTGTTCTTTTTTATAAAAGACTTGAAAGGCGTAATTTGATGGCGAGAGGCCTCTAATGACGATTATTTCAAGTTTCACCACTATTTGCATTGTTGCTGTTGACGGTATTTTTATTAAATCGATGCATTGCATAATCGTAGACATGTTAAAGATGGTTTAAATTTTGGAATGACATCCTGCAAGCACCAACAATCTTCACCATGTCTAAAATTTCAACTATTGGCCCAGAGTAGTATATATAGACTAGATCAATAAATGGCTCTTTTGCCTGCGGCTTTTGATAGTTCAAGGCATGACAACTCCTGAGCAGGCAAAAAGGTCATTTGCTTATCTATATATAAACCATATGGCTCTGCATCGGCCTTCTTCTTAAATCTTGGACTTCGTATGCTACCCATGAGCCCCGGCGATATGTATGGAGATCGATATTAAGATTGTACAGTTTCTATGCAGTGTCTAAAGCCGTGCAGCATGTATCAAGAGTGTAGTGGACATTTTGTTTGGTCATTTGAACCATAATGTCAGCAGCCAAGTGTGGTTGGCAAAGAAATTATGAACAGGAGTTGACTAATTAGGGCTGATTATATATTTACTTTATTGGCATCAAAATCATTTTCTTTTCAATAAAATACTTAAATTGCCAAACATCTGTAGTCAATCTTAGTCTGATTTAAAAACCATGGCCGTTAATCCGTTTGTGAAGGGTTTAGAACTGACTATATCGTAATTGTGATCAGAAACAATCAGCTTCAACATATCTATCAATGTTAGTTTTACCACAGAAACTTCGAGGCTTCAGAATTCCTGATTCAATTAATTAACCTAAAAATTCTCGTTTATGACAAAATTTTTTATCAGGATCGAAAATTTTATGAAGTGTACATCAAGAACCTTATAGGTTGAGCTGCAGTTATAAATAGCCTTCAAAAAACTAGATTTTACATGCGCCAACACACAAGAATTATGTCTGTTTTGGCATCAACATAGAAAGATTTGTAGCGATTGATCTGTACAGGCCAAGGCTTCATTCCAGGTTTGTCTGCACTTATTCCTTTCAACATTCGGTTTTGTCCCAGCTCCCCATATCCTTTAAAGACAAGCCAAATCTTTCATATTACTGTTTATAATGAAGACTAGATCTAACTTCAGTTGTATTGAGTCGATGCAATCCGAGTGTTTGCAGCACTGTTTACGCCATGTAATGATTACATTCCATCAAGTACCTGTCACATAATGATTCAATGGGGCAAAAATTTTTCCACAACATTGATCATGTGACGATGACTTGAATAATTGTTTAACATACATCCGTAAACCTCCATTAAATGACGTCATAGGGGAATACTAGAATACCAGTAATGGCGCCTATAGGAAGGCATGATGAAAAACATTTGCTCATCGTCTTGCTTAAGTAAGCAAGCATGAATAACGAGGGAATACAAAAACTCCAAGATTAGGATTGGAGGAAGTTGTGCTCTTACATTGGGTATATAAAGGTATTCTGTCTTTTGTAAAAACAGTATCACCCTAGCAAAGGAACAAGCAAATGGTAATCAGAACGAGCAAGTAACAAACAACATCTGCAACTAGTCGGAGTAACAATACTCAAAGCGATGGGAAATTCATCATCAAGTAAGTAGCACACATCCGTATGAAGGAGTTTGACAGAAACGGTTGTATATTTTACTTCATAACTGATGATCGAATGAAACTGCTTTTGAAATACCTAGATACTGCAGCTGGTATTAAACTGGCGTTTCCCATCAGTTAATCTCAAGGCTGTTTTAATTTACAGCTATTTGAAAAGTAATGATGGTATTATAATGTTTTGCATATTTTTAGCAAAAAGGACAAAAACTTCCGCTGGTTCCAGTGGTGGATATAAGAAAAGAGGAGGTGGATATAAAAGTTCTGGCGGTAAGTAATATTCTAATTTTGTGACGAGTACGCTCATAGCTACAAAGTTTTAGAGGCAGAAATAGTCGCTTGGTTGGTTTCTTTTACAGCAATTTTTTGCTTTAAAAAGGAGTAAAAACTGAACAGTTTTGGAAAACATGGTATTTTGAAGAATATGAAGCTTTTTGTTTGCATATTTTTCAAAATATGTAAAAATTATTGTTATAACTAAAGAATTTATTACAATTCATAATATTAATTCATAAATTATAGCATTCAAAAGCTTTGCTAAACCAGTATTTTTGTTCTCATTTAGGTGGTGGATACAGTTGGGGAGGTGGATTCAGCTCATTTGGTGGTGGATGTGACAGTGGAGGAAGCTCTGGTGGCTGTGGAGGTGGTGGCGGCGGTGGTGGTGGTTGCGGAGGTGGCGACTGACATGGATACCAATGTTGAACAAGCTGTTATTCAAATCTTCCAATATTGTTCTGGAAACATCCAAAGCTGTGCATTTTGTAGCAAGACATTATTTCCTACACAATCACGAGGCTTTTTTTTATATTAATGAAGTGATTAGAACTGGCAATATTTTATTGTAAAACTTTATTTTACACTGTGAGCGTACCATGTTTTTTATTTTTTTCTGTCAGCGTTACCAATCAAGAAAACGTATTAGTAACTGCAGTGTATTGTATTGTATACTATTCAAATATTGCTTCCAAAGTAGCACTTTTTATGAAAACATTTTGATAACAATTTGAAGCCAACGTTTCAAGTAGAAGCTGTATAAATGCCTTAATCATTTCAACAGCTAGACGGTTTATCTTTGGTAATAAGTGGATATCAATAAAAGTTAATTAACAAATAGTCAATTAAGTTTTTATTGAATAATTTGCTTTTGCAAAATAATTCCTAAAGCTTTTTTACTCATTTTTGTCTTCTGGCTGTATCATTTCAGAGCTTTTGTCTTCGGTTGAACTTTTGTGGATTGCTTCAAAAGAAAATGAAACAACAGACAAAAAACAACAAAAGGCATGAAAAAAACCTTACAAGCATAATTCAATTTTGATATATTTCCAGGCTGTTTGAGTGATTCCATCGGATTCTACTTTTGATAGCTATTATTTTAAGGTTGGTGGAGTTTATAGCTATACCTAATTGTTTTTGTTTAAAATTCAGCCTGAGTTAGCTTTAGCCAGCCCACATTCAGCCTGAGTTAGCTTTAGCCAGTCCACATTCAGCCTGAGTTAGCTTTAGCCAGCCCACATTCAGCCTGAGTTAGCTTTAGCCAGTCCACATTCAGCCTGAGTTAGCTTTAGCCAGCCCACATTCAGCCTGAGTTAGCTTTAGCCAGCCCACATTCAGCCTGAGTTAGCTTTAGCCAGTCCACATTCAGCATGAGTTAGCTTTAGCCAGCCCACATTCAGCCTGAGTTAGCTTTAGCCAGCCCACATTCAGCCTGAGTTAGCTTTAGCCAGCCCACATTCAGCCTGAGTTAGCTTTAGCCAGCCCACATTCAGCCTGAGTTAGCTTTAGCCAGCCCACATTCAGCCTGAGTTAGCTTTAGCCAGCCCACATTCAGCCTGAGTTAGCTTTAGCCAGTCCACATTCAGCATGAGTTAGCTTTAGCCAGCCCACATTCAGCCTGAGTTAGCTTTAGCCAGTCCACATTCAGCCTGAGTTAGCTTTAGCCAGCCCACATTCAGCCTGAGTTAGCTTTAGCCAGCCCAGATTTGATGAATGATCGCTGATCAATGTTTATTGCTTACAAAAAACTACATTTGGAGAAAAATGCTTCAAGTACATCTTGGGCAAAGGTTTGCTAATATTTTTCTTTAAAAGACACAAAATAAAAATCACCCATGGGAGCCTGGGAATTTCCAGTTTGAAAAAGGAGCAGACAATCCCAACTGATTGACTGATCAGCTTTTATTAGATGTGTAAGTCGCAACTAAATAACACACATTAGTGGCAGGTACCATCTAAGCTGAGAGCAGCTGACAGAAAACTGATTCTTTGACAGCTTTGCACGGAAAAAACAAGAGATTTTTCTGATCTATTTCTACTATTCTATTGTTTACTAAACTAGAATAGTAAAAAGTGTTATGGACATAATATTATTATTATGGAATTTCTGTTAAAATTTGCTATACTTTAATGATTGTGTCAAGGCCAGCCATTGGAATGAATGTAGGCAAGAATGAATGCTTAAATATATGGGGGCAGACAAATCTGAAACGACTTCATTCTATGGGATGATACTAAATATTTGGGCGTTCACTTGAGGACAATAGAAGTGTCAACATTTGTCATTTCTATTAAAAAGATCATCTCTGGAAAGTGCGTTGAAATAATATTTTATATTTTGGCTAGAACGAAGGTTGTCTATTTTTCAAATATTTTTTAGTCCGCAGTAGGCATTCACTGCAGGGAAGAGCGCAGAAGTTATAGCATAGGTTCTTTAAAATGTTTACTTATTTATGTTTGCCTCCTCTGTCACTTCTTACCCAACCTCCTTAGACTCAGAAGGTTTTTTGGCTATTTTTAGAGTTATCTGAGCAATGGTTGAGTTTCCTCATCTTCACACAGACAAGTTTCTTTTTAGTAGTGGAACTCCTGAGCAGAGTTGAACTCTATGTATCCATCATCACAGTCTAATGCTATGAAATAACCATTACAGTATATCTGTGTTTACTCATGCTAAATATACCCGTTACAGCATATCTTTATCCACTCATGCTAAATATACCCCTTACAGTATATCTGTATCCACTCCTGCTAGAAAGTGTCAAGTTCATGTAGTAGACTTCCACCACCTACTACAGACACAACAACTTTGTCTCAACGAAAACTCCTTGTATTCACTTCTCTCCTTTCTCTCAGTGTCTACCCTTTCAGAATTACATGCAGTCCACTCTGTTAACTCTGTCACTCTGTCAACTCCCAGGAAGTCTACTCCAACACTGATGCTACCAACTGTAATGGAGTACTTGATTCAGACGAACTACACCTCGTTATAGATAAAAAGACTTTATTCACCACAATCTATCATTGGGGAATCCCTGGACACATTTTTAGGTTATAAAATACAAAATACGCAGAATACATGAGAAAGCTCTTGATTTAGTTGGTAATCAAGTATAATGAAGGAGAATTTAAAGTCATAGATGAAAGAAAATTTTTGTACTAGCAAGGAATATATAGAGACGTTTCGTCGTTTGTGGAAAACGTATCACACAAACAACTAGCAATTAGAACAAGCAATCAGAACTAGCAACTAACAATTAGTAACAATCATAGAAGCAATGGGAATTTTATTTTCAAGTAATGTTCATGATAAAAATACAAAATAATTTAATAGACAATAATTTTAACTAAAGTTTTGCTGTTTAGTCAGTCATAGTTTGGTAAAGCCAATATTTCTATCACAATTCATTTCAAAATTTACTCAATTGCCTGTTATCATTTATTGCTTTGTGAAATATTGTGTTGTATAATTTTGAATATTGGATCAAAAGCCTCCGCTGGCTCCAGTGGTGGATATAAAAAGAGAGGGGGTGGATATAAAACTTCTCACGGTAAGTAAATAATTTTCTGATGGGAAATGTATGCACTGGTTAGAGACTTTTACAGACAGAAATAATTCCTCGGTAGAGTTTTTTTTACAGTAGACTACAACTTCAAAAGTCCATTAAAATTTGGTGATGTTAAAAAGCTTAATATTCCCATAAGAGAAAAAAATATTTTCTTATCCAAAAGTTTTGTGCGTATATTTTGCAAAAATAAAGTAAAAAAGTTATTCTTATAGCTGAAAATTTTTATAGTAGTTGAAGCTGGATAATACTAAGATGTGAAGAGTTCTGTTGAGACTGCTTTAGTTCTGATGGCGAGTCTGACAATGGAGAAGACTGTGGAGGTGATGGGGGTGGTCGCAGCAGCGGCAGCAGCAGCGGCAGCAGTGGCAGCAGCAGCGGCAGCAGCAGCGGCAGCAGCAGCGGTGGCGACCGATATGAATACTGGTGTAAAAGAACCACTGTCATTTTGATCTTATAATGTTATTCTGGAAAATATCTAAAACTATGCAGCTTGTAACAAATCATATCATTTATTTATTAATTAGTCACACGACACTTTTTTGCATTCATGAAGTGGAAGGAGTAGACAACTTCTTTTTGCATTTGCCGCAGTTTTTTACATGGATGATTGAATCAAGTTTTTTAAAGTTTTGGGTCCGCATTACCGAGCAGTGTACTAGTAACTGCTGTGTATTGCATCATACATCACTAAAATAATGCTTCCATTTTTATACTTTCCTTGCTGTAAAATCATGAATAGTTTTGAAGCATTATTTTAGCCTAAGTTCTAACCACGAATCGTATGTCTGAATGTGTTATTTTAGCAACTGGAATGTTCCGCAGTGGTTATGGCTGAATATTATCTAGCATTAATTAGCAGATATTGTTACTGTTTTTTTAATACTCACTTTATCATTTGTCTTGTCAAAATGATTCCGAAGAGCTTTTCACTTGTCATTTGTGACTTGACATTTCAGAGTTGTCCGCTCCTGTTTCAATGTTAATTTTTGGCATAGAAATTGTAATTTTGTTCCAGCAGGTTGGCTTCTCTTTAGCGATACAACAGGAAGTAGCTTGGTCTATCCTTTATTATTAGAAATCACGACTTGATTGACTATTATCATGATTTGTGACATTTTAAGCAGTTGGTATGACGAAAATGATGTTTTTGAGAAAGATCAAGGACCAAGAAAGCCTTCGCAAGTTTTTTCTAGAAAAAATTTTAGTTTATTCATTCAAAAAGATTTAATTAATTATCAAGTTCACGGGTAGAGCCATAGTTTCGCATTTTGGGTTTATTTGAGCTTGCCAACTTAAGCTAATGAGAGTTCGCCCTTGGTGAATTCCTGTGGCTTACTTCCACAGTGGCGATGAACTGTTATGATTTATATTAACAGCTCATCAACATTATTATACACCCCATACCTATCTACTGCTGTGAATGAACAAAAATGTTTGGTTATCTTGTTGAAATGACTTTACTTTTGTTTTAATAGTATCGGTCGTGGCAAGCTGGCTTCTGGTTTCTCCATTACTAGCGCCACCTACAAAACTGTTGGAAGCCCATTCCAGGTTGTCTCGGATCATTCTATTGGGTGTAAAAATTAGTAACAGGCATTTCAAATTTTGTTATGTTGTTACGCCAAACTATCTTGAGTAACTCTTCGTTTGCCTAGCACAGACAGACTATCACTAATATATTGTTATTTCCTGTAGAAAGCTGCGTTTGCTATGAACGTTTTAACAAGTTTTTAAGCAAGGCATTGTGGATTATCTTATTAAAAAAAACACAAAATGCGAGCAATATAATCCGGCCGGTAGCGATGAAACTCCAACATCCTGTTGCAGCTGTCACAGCTATAACAATGTACGAAATAGGATGCAGCATTAGTCAGCCATTGCATCACTGCACAGCGTGTATACAGCCATGTGCTTAGCGCTCATCATTGCTCAATGTAAACAATGGATAACAAATGTGTTCAGCTGATTGGCTGGATCAATTACATTAAGATATATCAGAGTTCAACCGCCCACCTCAACATTCTTGGCATTTTCCATTTAAAACTTGTTGGACGTGAATCATACAAAGTTTCAAGTTACGCTTTCTCAATTTATATACATTAATGCGAAACCAAGACTGTTTCTATGCACTGAATCAAATCTTGTATAGTATTTGATAACAACTAGAGGATGAGTATGAGAATTGTCTTTCCTTTATCTGTCTCCCGGATGCTTACTGTATAGCTAAGGAGGCACCAATAATAGCGCAAACACGAGGAGCAACTACCGCAACCAAATAAATATAACAGAGCAATTCTTTTGCTAAACGAACTCCAAAAACAACTTCAAACTTGTAGCGGAGTTGTTTGCTGTATAACGGCAACCTGTTATTACAAAGTATAACTGATTCCAGTAAAAAGGAAAATTTAGTACGAGCTTTTAGAGCTGTAAAAATACAAATGTTTTTTGTATAATGGCAAATTTTGAGGCAAGTATTTCAGTTTTTGCTTTGTTAATTTCTCAATTTTGTCTAGTAACAAATATTGTATTTATAATGATAAAACTAAATAAATGTTTTATATGTTTTATTATGAAAATTCAATCCAACCGAAGTTGCATATTAGCACAACAACATTGAAGTTTGGGAACAACAACTTGCAATAAAGTTTGCCGTCAAGGTTTTATCTAAGACAGCAGCAGAGATTATTGATTGAGTCAGTAGTGATCAAGTGACTGTTTTCTACAATGAATGGCCAGCTTTGAACATCAATAGCGAACAAAACAAACTCATCATTTCTCACATCTTTAGCACCTTTGAGTTTTGTCACAATTAAACAAAACTTTATTTCTTGCTTCATTCAACAACGATTCATTACGCTTTGATATACGATTTCTCAATTGTTTTAATTTTTCTTGTGAGCTTGTCGACAATAGTTTTTACTAAATACATATGCATCATACGGCAGTTAATGTAAATTCAAAGCAGAGTAATAAAAAACAAAAATTGATACACAGACATGTCACGAATTTAACAAAGTTATCGCTCAACTAGGCCACTCATGATAGGTTGAATACACCTGTATACCTGTGTGATATAACTTGCTTATAGGTGATGGCTGTAACAAGAGAACATGATTGGTGCAAAAAACTTTCCATTATGTTAATCATATGGTCATGACTGTAAACAAACATGCGCTCATGTTCCAACAGTTCATTACATGAAGTCATCAGGGAGTCCCTGGGTCACATCACAAACGTTGTTAGACAGGTCACTAAGGCTATGAAAGGTAAAACGAGCGTGCTAAAGACTAATTGAACACGCAAATTTGTCTATAAATAAATCACTAGGGAAACTAGTAATTTTACAGGTCATAGGATATACCTGATATGAAAGGATATATATGTGCTCATTTGTTCGATAAATAATTATTGTCAATAACTCACAAACAAAAACAAACGCGGCTAGTACTGGTAACAATCGAAAGAAAGTACGATGGGAAATACATCGTCTAGTAAGTAGCACATATTAGTGCTTCACAGAATGACAAATATTATTTGCTCTAATATTTTTTTAAAATAGTAATAACATTAGAACGCTATCATTATTATTGTTATTTTCGTACTTTTACCGTATGCAGCGCTATTTGTCTACCAATAAGTATTTGATGTTTGTGCAGAGAGTTATTACTTTACAATTAATCTCAAGATTAACTCAATTATTCTTCGGTAAACAACAATTGATTATTGCAATGATTCTGTACGTTTGTAGAAAAGAAAACCAAAAAGTCCACTGGTTACAGTGGTGGATATAAGAGCACTGGCGGTGGATACATAAGCAGTAGCAGTGGTGGACACAAGAAGAGAAGTGGTCATGGTCATGGACACACTCCAGTATTCGTACACCGTAAGTTTAAAGGTTTCGACACAAGCACCATTTTTCAACGCCGTGTTCTTTTTCTGAGGAAGAAGCCAATAACTATCCGCCATCTTTGTCTCATTCACACTTAACTACATTGATTGCGCCCGATAGTTCATCAGCCTATCAAATCGCTAGCATCTTTATCATGCCGGTTAGGTTTTTAACAGTTTCTGGCAAGTACTTTTTGTAGTGATAATTAATTATTACTTCTTTATAACTATTATTTTAATCTATCATTACTTATTGATTACATATCACAGTTATAAAGATAATAATTAGATATTATAATTATAATATTATAATAATTATGTATTATAATTATTATAATACCGGTAAATTATAATTAACATTTTATTAATAATGTATCATAATTAATACAATATAATTTTGTTTAATTAAATTTGTGCAAATTACTAAATTTCAGTAACCTGACAAAAACAACTAAAAGTATAAGTCAATTCGTTGTTAAATATGAACTTCTGAGACTTTCATGAAAACTGGAAGCGGAACGGATAACATATTCAACATGTTAAAATGCTAACAGCCTGCGAAATTGGCACAAAACGGTCCAGAACTGCTCTTGTCGTCTCACAAGTTACTGCCAATGGAAACAGAACTGGGGTAAAGAATGGTGCGTGTATGCAGCGACCTTAAATCTTTCTGCTCATTTGAAACCCAGTGACTAGTAATATTAGGCTGGTGTTTTGGCGCAAACCTCTACAGAAAGAAATTCAGTAAAAGCTAGGTTTTTTTACAATGTAAACGTACAAATTTACAGTTTTTAAATCAGTGAATAATTTATGGGATATTTTTAATATTCCAAAAATTTCTGTGTAGAACTTACTGCTTTTTCTTTTTCAGATGGTGGCTTCGATCATGGGGGTGGAGTTAGCTCGTCTGGTGGTGGATGTGATAGTGGAGGAATTTTCAGCGGCAGCAGCGGTGGAGGAGGTTTCAGCGGAGGAGGCTGTGATGGTGGCGGAGGATTTTTCAGCAGTAGCGGCTGCGGTGGTGGTGGAGGAGGCTTCAGCGGTGGGGGTTGTGATGGTGGTGGCGGCGGTGGTGCATTTTAAACTTTCACGCTTCCCAATCATTGTATAATGTACTCACCGCCCAGCTCCCTCTGTGAATATTCATCAGCTTGAAAATAGCGGACAACTCTCTAATTAACTAGTCATTTTGTTATATTATATTTAAATTTTTACAGATTCTTATCTATGTGCATGCATTTTCCGTATTTATTAAGTTTTTTCTTTATTTAACCAATAACCATGTTAACCAAAATGCCTTGAATTGGTTTAAAAGAATCACACAACTGCACCAAACAAATCGGTTGTCATAACTCAATTTAATTCACTCAGAAATAACGATATTTAACACGCGATAAAACTAATTAATTATTTCAGAAAAAGTAAGAATTTTTAAGCAAAAGTCACCAACTATTTAACAAAAACCAACAAATAATTAATTTAATTTTACTGAATAGCATATAATCCTTGTGCGGTACCCAGGAGCTTGTAACTAATACTAATCAACGAAATAGACTACCTGTGTAAGTACTTTGAAATAATGTTGTTTTGTCCATCAGTGCAGTGCAGAGGTCAGAGGTCATCAAACTAATAATAAAGTTATCAAATACAACTGCAGCAGCAAATAGTAATATTTCGCTGTTCACTCTATCGTCATCAATCGACATAACTGATACAACAAAATATGCTGGTTTTTTGGCTATTCATTGGAAACTACTCCACACAGAATTTGTGGTGGCATAAAATGTATTGTCATTTCGGATGGCATTTTGTGAACTTTCGAAAATGTGAATAAAAAGTGTTGTGGCTGTACAATTGTTTTTTTGGTCTACAATAATTCACTGGCAACCTGTTTATGTATACTGGAAGGTACAGCAATTTAGATGGCGTCGAATGAAGAGATGTTTGTCTTTAGCCATGCCCCTTAAATGCCAAAGGCCCGGGCTTTGAAGTGAACTGTTTTATGCAAAAATCTGGACACTCAACTGCTAAGATCAATTTGTCTGCTTAAATTTTTGAAAGGAACTACCATGCTATTAGCTAGTAGTTCAACTACTACTGCTGTTGCTTAGCAACCAACTCATGCATATGTATCACCAATCAATAAAGTCCAATTAAATAGATCGGTTAGTGACATAACAGATAATACAACATGATTAGAGAAACGAGTCATTGATCTTTTCTTTGATTGCTAGTAGCAGGGAGGGAACTTATATCTTAGCAGCTCATTCAACTCTACTCAGCGTAGCTTAATTTTCCAGACATTTAGTATTAAGGGTGGTGATACTATACCCACCGTTAATGTTTAACATGTTGCACCCTGCTGTCTGATTAGGGCTATATATTTTATCGAATGCAAGGCTAATCCATGATTCAGTGAACCTGTTTATGTATAAAATATAGCGGCTACAAGATGCACAGCTGAGTCTAGTATAGTTAGTTAGTGAGCAACACCAGTGCAATACAGCCGCTGAAGTTTTATCTATTTCAAATCTACGATGGGGAATTCTTCTTCTTCTAAAAGTAAGCGTTGATTAGGTTGTTATCTCTCATAGATATCTACTCACCAAATCAATGATAGCTGCAAAGTATTTTTTGTAAAAGCTGTTTATATTAAAAAATGTGTTTTATGTTATTAATTACATTGTTTACATTAATTTTTAAACTGTTAGTTAATGACAATAGTTTCCACAATAAGCTTAGCTACATCTATTGGCTTAGAAATTTGAGAAAGTGAACAAAAATGTGCTAAAACATAACTTTTGTTTGAAATTTTATTACCTTGTATTGATTATTAAAAACCTGTAGAGAAGAAGGAGCGTAAGGCGAGGGCAGCCAGTGGTGCGGTGCAGAAAAGTGGCGGAGGGAATAAAAGCAGTGGTGGATATAAAGGAGGCAGCAGTGGTGGATCCAAAAGCACTAGTGGTGGATACAAAAGTGCAAACAAAACTTTGTATGATGATCATGGTAAGTTGTAAAAATTGTAATAAGTTTAAATAATTATGAAAGCATAGCAGCAACTTAGGAGCTAATAAAACCAGATGATGAGAGAACAAAGGAAGAAAATGTAATAAAATAATTTTTGAAGTATTCCTTTATCACGCTTGCTAGGTCAAGGTTATTTGATTCGTTTGTTGGCTTTTTGATTAACTTGATGTAAATGAATAAATTATTTATGATTACATTCAGGAAGTTGAAAAAATTCAACTTTGAAACCGTCAAGTTTCATCCAACTTTTGGTTTGAACTCAACACCATTACTGAGGTTTTCATAAAAACATATCGTTGTCTCATCTGTTCTCTTTCTTGCAATACTTTCAACATTATTTTATTTCTTGTAGATTACGATGACGATCATGCTACCCCAAGTGACACTAATGCAACCAGCAACAGTGGCGGCCATGACAGTGGAGTAGCCAGTTCAACCTGTGGAACAGAATCTAATTCTCACTGCGGTGGTGGTGGTGGGGGTGGATTTAGCTCATATGGTGATAATGGATGCAACTCGTACGGTGGTGGTGGATCCAGCTCATACGGCGGTGGTGGGTGCAGTACAGATTATGGAGGTGGATCCAGCTCATATGGTGGGGGTGGATCCAGCTCATATGGAGGGGGTGGGGGTGGATATAGCTCATATGGAGGAGGATGTGACAGTGGGGGTGGAAGCAGCAGTTGTGGAGGGGGAGGTGGAGGAGGAGGCGGTTGTGGTGGTGGTGGTGGAGGTGGTGGTGATGATTAGTTATGTCATAGACAATCCTTTGAAAAGACAGCAACTCTTTATTTTGTTATTTCAAAACTTATTTGTGTATCAAGGAGTGACCTTAAGCCAGTATAAGGTAAACATACCATGTGATCGAATAGCACAAAGAGTGGGCAACTCCAAAACAATGCCATTTGTATTCATTCTTGCCATGTGATACTTTTTTATGTTTGTTTAATAGTGGAATAGTAAGATATTTGCCTTTTTTTCACAAAGTTTTAGACTTGATTATTTATTTTGAAATAAAAATTCGATATTCTGAAATTTATAGAAATGTTTGTCTATCACTCGCATTAAACTCAAAAATAAGATTTCTTCATACAAATATTCGGCAAAGACACAATGCTTCCCCTAGACATAGATACAATTCACCAGACACATTAAGACACGTCAATGTATATGAGACATGTATGTTTCGTACTCATAATATGCATTTAAAGGTGTACGCACAATAATCAGCCTCAAGTTGTAGCTGTAATTACAGAAAAAAATGAAATCGCAATGTGTTTGTTTTATCCAATAAACATACGATGTCATTCAGAGATGTATAAAAAAGAGAAGCGCGTTTCCTCAAAGAATTCGGATGGAAATGATCATTCCTTATCATTACAACAATGAATATACCAGAGCAATAAGATATTAAAGTTATCAATAATACATGACAAAAATTATTTATTGCACACAAAACACAGTTCAATGGATATAGTCAAAGTCAAGAACAGATAACTCCGACATCCAATATTTATTCTCATGACATTTTCAATTATAAATCTCAGGCTAGACCAACCTTTCTACAGCACACAGCTTTATCTGCTGCTATAATAAAGCACTTGGAGCTATCACATATTTACATTGATGTCTTTTTGTTAAATTCTAGTGACAGCTGTCAGTTCTTAATACAGGCGCGATAAACCAAAATGCATCATTTCTTTTGTGGGTGGAGGTAACCTGAAGTGCGTATAATTTTTTCTCCACAAGCTTCTGATCACAATAGAGAGATTTGTGATGAGTCAAGTAGTATTCGGTTTAATGTAACTTGAAAAACAACATGGAATTACTGCCGAGTAACCAGCATGAAATATGAAAAAAACTTGGTATGAGTTTTGTGATAGTTATCCCCCTCTTAATTGAGGTAATAAGCAAAATCTTATTTACACATAGAAACATCTCACAGCTTGTTGCTACTACAATCGCCAAAAGTTAATGTAGTTTGCGATTATGACTGTAATAGTGGAGAGGTTAAATGAACATTTAAATATTCCAATGGAAACCTTTTAAAGCATAACTTTACAAACATAGAAGTTGTCACACCTTATCCTGGTTCCAGCATTTTAATGACCACAAGAGAGGAGACAACCCATAAGAGACATCTGAATCATGTTTATTCATTTGCAGTTTTTGACCAATACAAGGCATGACAACTCTTAGTGTTGGACTAATTACCAAATCTCAAGCAAAATGCAAAAGAAAAATGAAATGTGCGACAAAAATGCGACAGGTGTAAACAGGTGTAAAGACCTGATCAGATTGTGGGTAATTTTTATAATTTTATAGTGTGATATATGATCCTACTTCAGTTTCATCGTAATTGTGGCTGAAACTGCAGCTAATATTCTGTCTATTAAATTTGTTAGGGCTTTTTTTTTCTTTAGTAACCATGTGATTCATAAATCATTTAAAGTTATATTTTATTATTTATTTGAATTCTATACATTTAAAAAATACATATCGGTGTAAAACCCTTTTTGATCAAATAATTTTGCCATGATAGCAATAAATTCCTTTATAAAAGTTTATAAATTATCAACTTTGATGATTGGCATAATAACAGTAAAATGTGCATGGAGTATGTTCAATGAGGAGTTGTTTGCTCTATCCCTGTATTGAAAAAAGCAAAAATAACAAGGTATTGAATAAAAAAAATTTAATTGGCTACAGGTTATATAGCTTTGGACGTCTTTGGAAACATAAGTGGTGCGGCAGTAGATGTTTAGCCTTAGAACCCACCACAGTCACCTCCGCCACCTCCACCGCAGTCACCACCTCCGCCACCTCCACCGCAGTCACCACCGCCACCACTGCTGCCACCTCCACCGCAGTCACCTCCACCACCACTGCTGCTGCCACCTCCACCGTAGTCACCACCACCACCACTGCTGCTGCCACCACCATCACATCCATTACCATATGCACCTCCGTAATCAAAGAAACCATCTAAAATAGGAAATATTTCACATCAATTGTCACAGTAACAACTTCATTGTCTAGACACATTTAAAAAAGCAGTTATCTTTGAAAAAATGTACTACTATCAAACAATCAGTCGTTCAAAACATCATGGCCCAATTAATTTTATAAAGGGTAGACCATAGACACATACGGTGAGTAGATGATGAGGTGTTTTCTCCAGAACTGGAACCATACCCACGTCTGTGCTTATATCCACCACTGTTACTTTTATATCCACCACTGTAACCAGTGGACTTTTTGGTTTTCTTTTCTACAAACATGAAAGATGATTGCATTGACAGAATGACATTTATTAGAACCAAATATAGTAGAAAAAGATTGAATTAATTTCTACAATTAATCACTGGCAAATAAACTTCTGGTTAATTTGAGAGGATATCAGCTAAGGAGATTTTATTGTTAAATACAAAAATTCACAATTATATGTTTTGTATAAGCTACATCAGAAAAGTTTCACAAAGTTTTATTTTGTGACTTACTAGAACTCAAATTTCCCATCGTTCTCTTGATAGTTGCTTGCTGCTTGTGCGCAGAAGATTTAATTTGTTAGTTGCTTGTTCCGCTTGCTGATTGTTTGCTCTCTTTGCTGGTTGCTTGTTTACTTTGCTGATTGTTAGTTGCTTGTTTTGTTTGCTGATTTCTAGTTGCTTGTTCTGTTGCCGGTGCACTAATGCTTCTACCCATCTCCAAATAGCCTTTTATACTGTTCGCTGAGAAACTCTGCGATTCCCCTTATTATTCATACCTGTCCACTCAGGCAGCAACATGCACATAGTCTAGGATTGTGTATTGTTCTTAGCCTTAGTGACCTGTCTAACAGTGTTTGTGACGTGTAAGGGGACTCCCCAATGATTTCATCAGATAAACTTTTGCGACATGTGTGCGTGCATTTGCTAATCAGTTGTTTATAGTCATGGTCACATGATTAACGGAATGGAAAAGTTTATACCCTCTCATATCATCTTGTTACAGCTATTAATTGAGAGCAATCGAGAAGTTATGCAATATGAGTATAGAACTATCAGCAATAAACACTTTGGGTTGTATGACAGCCATAACAACACATAGTTAGAGCCACAGTCTATCATCACCGATTGGTTCAATCTATAGCATTCCTCTCAAGGTGTGCACCAAATTGTTATCACCATTTCATGACATCAGTTTTACATATAACTATAAGCATTCAAGTTCACTTTAAACTAAAACTGATAGTGTTTACGAGTTTAGGGTTGCTCTTATTTGAACAACAATTTTGCCACAATTCTTATCAGACCGTCAAGAGCTTTATTTACTGCGAACTATGTTGTAATTGTTAATTTTTGTCGGTCATTGCGGCTATTATCTACGCTGTCATACACAAGAGCTGGGTTGTACACTCCACCCTACTAGCTTATGCAGTTAATAAAACAAAAATATATTGTACAATAATAAGCTGCAACCTAAATAATTATTATTTACGCCTGAGTTAAATACTATATTGTATTAGAAAATATGTTGAATGACAAAAATCAACCACTGCGATGCATTTTTTTTGGCACTGAGTGACTTGGTTTAAAAGAGTGACCAAAATATTTCACTAACAAAATTTTCCTGAACTTGGCGCACAACATTTTATGAAAATCAGTGCAAAATTTCAAGATGTTTCATTTAACCAGGACAAAAAAATTGGAAAACTTGCAATAAGAGCTTTTGTTGGAATCTCTTGTTAGAATGAAGCTTTCATTCTTAGATCGTATCTCAGTAAATAAATCCTCTGCAGCCCTTTGAGCTGCCTCCACATTCAGTAAGTATTGAGATGTGAGTTGAAGCAAAAGGTGATTGTTGGATGTACACAGAGGAAAAAGACTGGCCAGCTTAGCTGATGGTGAAATCTGATTTCAAAATAAAAAAAAGTTATGAATTATTGGCGGCAAAACAACAGCATTAATGGTTTTTCTTTTAAATTCAGCTATTTATGGTTAGTGGTACTTACCAAACTCGGCAGGCTTTTATATTAAAAAGTTGGTCAAAAATTATATTGTTTATAGTAACTACTGCGATTTTTAGCTATACACAAAATTAATCTCGTTGGAAGAGTGAGCAGTGACAAAACCCAAACCTACGACTTATCTAGGTCAACGATGTAGCTTGGTGTATATAAGCAGCAGGAGTTTTTAGACTGAGATTCATCGATGATTACAACAGTGCGAACGTTCTACGTTCCGGTGGGTCTATGTTCTGGTGGGTCTATGTTCCGGCGATTTCAGCTCTATGCTTTGGTGAAATATTTTTCATAGAACAACACTATTGTGGAGCGTGATTTACGTTTAAATAGAATGAAGTTCTGAAGTATAGTACAATTTGATTTTGTACTTGGTTTGAAAGAACTTTGATAGCAATAGTTTTATGGTTATGCAACAACTAGTAGAAAATTTTTAATAGTAATGAAAACTGTAAATAAAATTAAATTTCATTATATAACAATTTAACAATAGTCCATTGTGAAACGTAGCATCCATTTTTAATGTTGCTCCACAGTAGCAACTTTCTATGAAAAATAATTCACCAGAACATAGAGCCACAGGAACATAGAGCCACAGGAACATAGAGCTAGACCATACAACAGTGCCAACAGTTGAAGCAGCTCTGATTTAGCAACTCATCTTTGTTCTTTCTGTGTCACAAATGAATTTTTATCTAAGAAAACATTGTGATGTTTGGGAGTTGTTTACTTACAGAGCAAACAACTCCAAATATTAGACTAAAACGCTTTTTATCGATTTTATTAGGCCCCACCAACTTAGAGCTGCCTTAAACATGTCTCCCTGTTGCCTAATACACGAGCACTAAATAATTATGGGAAAACTAGCCATTTTTACTGTATTTTAACAAAAAATCATTTTTAAAAATCTGCAAATGCATTTCTTTCTAATTTGCACGCATCGTTGGTTACGATAAGAATTGTTTGAGCTGGATGCTTGACACTTCCTCTTTTGAATCTACATCGCTTCTTCTAGGACAACTTTCTCTACAGAATCTACGTGCCCGGGTACCACTTACTCTTCCCAAACTACTGTTACGTCCTCTACTTCTGCTACAATCTCCCTCTCTCTTAGATCTAAATGCTCCAATCCCATTTCTACTACTCTAAAACTACCTTCACTGCATTCACTGCTTGCTATCCCTCTTCCACCTTCACAGTCTTTATTGCCACTTTTTGACTTGACATTCAAGTCAAAGCTACTTCCATAGAACTGCTTGTAACCCCATCCATGTCTTCTCATAAATATTTCATCAAAGTCTTGTTCATCTGTTAAAAATGGAAACAATGGATTTACTGGCTTCATTCATCAATGTATAAACAACAAACACAGCTGTCAGCAAACCGAATTGACATATTGTTTGGTTACGAAACTAATGATCCAGTTTATATGTCTAAACAGTTTTTCAAACAAATAACGAACAAGAACCACCGCAATAAAAACTTGATAAAACGACAATACATTTGCAAATGTACGCTGACTTGCTGATCAGACAGAGTGCATATTTATTTTCTAAATAATGTGTCATAGTTATATCTTTACAGAATTTATCATAGAAAACTTACCTAAACATTTAAATGACACACGGTTACCCATCTTGCTGCTTAGCATGTACTCTGTACTTGTGGCTCTATGTAGCATTATATATAGCACAAACAACCTACCTGATTCACAAAAAGTTGTGTTATTTTCCAACAATCATTCCAACTAATTAATTATTATGAATTGTCACAAGTTTGCACCAGCCGGTAAGCCAAACATGATTTACTCCAGATATTGTCATATAAAAGGGGCCACGGTATATCCCCCTTTATATTCTCAAATGGCTAAATCTGTGGTTGCATATCTTAAAAAAATTATTAAAACAGTAAATAGTCCAGTCGTTAGTTTTATTGTAAAAACAAGTCAAATATCTTCACAATGACTTCATTTAAAATATTTTTAAAAAATTTTGTGTTGGTGAGAATTGGTCAACTATCGCCATGAATGAAAAAAAAATCAAAATTAAACAGGATGCGGCAAAAGCTAGTTTTTTTATATTTTGGTAGGTGTAGTGGAAAAAATATTGAATTATAATGGTGTTGACACTTTTACGTTAAGTTTGGAGCACCATTGAGTGTTAATATAATTTATGGCCTTTCGTAAAAACCAAATACTATTGGCAATACTTTGTTTCTTACTAACTAATGTACCATCCCCAACAAAGGCACTTTTGTTATATGTATATTGGTAACAACACTGTTGGTAAGCAGACCAGCTTAAAAATCCTGTTATATATTATTCACAATTATCTAATATGGTTTATGGTGATGATCTTGTTCCTGCAGTGATCCTATGATACAATGACATAGACGATAATGAAAAAAGGCGAGATGATGATGAGGAAATGTGATTTATCAAGCATGCTTCCAAAACACCCCAAAGGAAAAAATTCTTCCCGTAGCAGTTGATAGCAGACCACTCAAGTGTGACGATGCGCAGTCATTACCAGGTCGGACCTATTTTTATTTTTTACTATGATCAATATGAATATTTAAGGATAAAGGATGAACAACTCCGAAATTACATATCCGCTTCTAATGTCATCATTTTATAAAACAGCAATAATAAATTCTTTGATTACCTTTTATTATATTTTGTATATATCTGTATTCTCGGCTGAATTTCCACGTTAATTTTCAATAAAATGGTGATTGGTTGGTGATTTGGTTTGGGTTTGGTTTGCAATTAGCGGTAGCATGGACCTAGTCTCCTAGTCTTAGTATATATTCGAGTTGGATTCATGGGTGGTAGTCAGTGGTGACCCTGTAGGGTAGTGACCCTACAGGGTAGTGACTCCTTCACTTGACGTTCAAGTCAAAGCTACTTCCATGGAACTGTTTGTAACCCCATCCATGTCTTCTTATAAATATTTCATCAAAATCTTGTTCGTCTGTTAAAAATGATAACAGTGTTTCCTGATTCTATTCATCGACAACAGTCACAGTTATCAAAATTTCACATTTACATAACGTTTGGTTTTAAAACTAAAGATTCAATTTTTCAGTGTCAAAACCATTTTTGTGAAGAATAAAGCAAGAAATGCAACAGTACAACTTGATAAAAAGACACTTTTGCAAAATAAATGTTTTACTGATCAGAATGCAGTTTTTTTTAAATAGTGTATCGTAGTTATATCTTTACAGAATTTATCATAGAAAACTTACCTAAACATTTAAATGACACACAGTTACCCATCTTGCTGCTTAGCATGTACTCTGCACTTGTGGCTCTATGTAGCATTATATATAGCTCTATGTAGCATTATATAAAGCTCTATGTAGCATTATATATAGCTCTATGTAGCATTATATATAGCTCTATGTAGCATTATATATAGCTCTATGTAGCATTATATATAGCTCTATGTAGCATTATATATAGCTCTATGTAGCATTATATATAGCTCTATGTCGCATTATATATAGCTCTATGTAGCATTATATATAGCACAAACAACCTGCCTGATTCACAAAAAATGGTTTCTAAAAAAATTAATTATGATAATTTTTCACGAGATTGTACCAGCAGCAAGACAAAAAAGATTCTACTCCGGTTACTGTTCCATAAGTGACGAGGGTGTATGCTTTTTATATCTCCAAATGGCTAAATCTGTGGTTATACTACTAGAAAAATTAGCAATAGATGTCCAGCTACCAGTTTATTGTCAAAACAAGTCATATATGTGGTAACTCAGAATGTTTTGTGTTTTAAAACGTCTGAAATATTTCCAAACAGTCTGAACGCTTTTGAAATAACCTGAAATTTTGCAAATCTTCTGAAAGCATTGTTAAGTCGTTCTTACGCTTTGAAAACCCGAGTTGATTTGCTGATTCACTCTATTGATCATAGATCTCCAGTCAATTTACAATCAATGTTTTTAATAAACACCAAACAGTTCAATTTCATTTGAATAAATAAAAAGTTGTTTTATTTATTAAATATTATTTGTTTTATATTGTTTTAAATAATATAGTTACACAGCCCAATTATGTTTGTGAAAAATTACGTTTAGATATTACATTCAACAATCGTTTACACAATTAATTAATTTGCTTCATGCCGATTGATCTACGTCTATTGATCTACGTCTATTGATCTACGTCTATGTTGGTAAAGATGCATAGAGCCTATAAAACAAAAAATGATAGCGATTGTTTTTGGTTCGAAAGCCATGTACTTCGCAAACCTTTTGAACTATTTAAAAATAATTGGGATTACCTTAAAACAGTTCAGACTATTTCAAAATAAAATAGTTTATACTATTTTTAAACGGTTCATGGGGTGTTCATGCAGTTTGAAATTTTCTAAACCATCTGAATCATTTCTAAACTGTCGAATAATTTGCAAAACAACAATATGCTTTGTAAAATTTACGATTGTTAGACAAGAAGTATAATTTTATTGCATGACATTCCGTAACTGCTAAGTATGGTGGCTCAGAACGTTTTGTGTTTTGCGTTTTCAAACGTCTGAACGCTTTCCAAACCGTTTGAATGAATTTGAAATAGTCTGAACTTTTGCAAAACTTCTGAACGCTTTGTGAAATCGTTCGTTGGCTTTGAAAATCCGAGCCGATTTGCTGGTTCGCTCTATTGATCATAGATCTACAATCCATTTATGATTGATGTTTTTCCTAAACACCGAACAGTTGAATTTTCTTTAAATATATAAATAATTTTTTTTATTCATCAAATATCCTAAGTTTCAAATTATTTTAGTTGATAAATACAACCTCAATATAAATGTAACAGTTAATTTTAGAGATTATAATCAACAACGGTTTCATACAGTTAATTAATTTGCTCTATGTCTATTGATCTATGTCTGTGTTGATAAAGTTGTATAGAGGCTATAAATAAAATGATGACGATCGCTTTTGGTTCGAAAGCCATGTGCCTTGCAAACTTTTCCAACCATTTCAAAATAGTTTAGACTATTTTAAAACAGTTCAGACTATTTCAAAATAATTCATACGGTTTGTAAATAGTTCATACTCTTTCTAAAAGCGTCCATACGGTTTGTAATTTTCTAAATCATCTGGATCATTTCTAAACCGTCTGAATTATTTGCAAGACAACTATACGGTTTGCAGATTTTACAATTGTTGGACAGGAAATACAGTTTTATAGCATTAATCCCGCAACTTCTGAGGCCGTCAATTAATTTATTATAACCAACAAGCCCGTTTTTAAACATAGTTTCTTGGGCTATTTTACTACAATTACCCAATTATTTTCAATGTAAAAGATGCTTTGCAAACCGTCTGGACTATTTCAAATCCATTCATACGCTTTGAAAACGAAACCGTCTAACGTTATGAGCCACCATAGCTAAGGCTAACAATTTATTTATTGTAATTAACAAGTCTGTTTTTAAATATAGTTTCTTAGGCTATTTTACTACAATTATCCAAATGTTTTAATGTAGAGGACCTTTGCAAACCGTCTAGACTATTTCAAAACCGTTCATACGTATTGAAAGCAAAAGAGTCTAAAGTTATGAGCCACCATACAAATATCTTGGTTGTGAAACTATTAATAAAGCTGAGAGAAACTTTAAGTTGGTGAGGAAAGGTCTGTTATCACTATAGATTAAAAACAACACCAAGGAGAAACAGGGTGTAACCAAAGCTAGTAAATTTTAAAGTCTTGGTAGATGTAGTGAAAATAATTATTGAACTATAGCGGTATTGATACTTCTACTCCAACCTTATAGCACCATGAGTGTTAATATAGTTTGTGGCCTTTCGTACAGACCAAATACTATTTGCGACACTTTGTTTATTACTAACTAATGTGCCATCCCGGCCATGCCAATTTTATATATATTTTCGTAACAATACTATTGGTAAATGGGCTGGTTTAAACTTCCTGTCACGATCGGCATCACTCTTTTTATAGCCTCTGTGCAACTATACCCACATAGACGTAGATCAAAAGACATAGAGCAAACTAATTAACTGTGTAAAACTGTTATTAAATATAATCTCTAAAATTAATTCTTTATAATTATAATTAGGCTGCATATATTATTTAAAATATTATAAAACAAATAATATTTAATAAATAAAAATAATGTTTTATATATATTAAAAAAAAAATTAACTGTTCAGTGATTAGTAAAAGATCAATCGAAAACATACTGGAGATTTATGATCAATAGAGCGAACCAGCAAATCGGCTCGGAATTCTCAAAGCGTATGAACGATTTCACAAAGCGTTCAGAAGATTTGCACAACCTTAGACTATTTCAAAAGCGTTTAAACAGTTAGGAAATAATTCGGACGTTTTAAAACGCAAAACCCAAAACTTTCTCAGCCACCATAAAAATACGTACCGCAAGGAAAAGGATTCTTCCCATAGCATTTGATAGTAGTCCACTCGAGTGTGATGGCGTACAGTCATTATCAGATCAAATCAATTTTTGGTTTTTCATGTCCACATATATACAAGGGTAAACAACTCCAAAATCTCTTATCCGTGTCCATGGTCGATGGTCATTTTAGAAAATGGCAATCTTAAATAAAATGTTTATTAGATCAATTCTTAAAACATTTTGTATATACTCATAAACAGACTCATTTTATTAATCTGCAGTAGATTATAGATAATCTTTGTCCGGTTGCAATAATCCATTGGTGATGGAATAAAGAATTCTGGCCAGTTGCCAGTGATAAATAGGGATAACGGAATAACTAAACAAATATATAGAAGTTTCCAATTTAGATGATGATCAACCAACCTGTATTGTATGAGATTGTCACATAAAACCTACAGAATTACAAAGTCCTAACACAAGTACATACAATTGTATGCCGTATAAGTAGTAAACTATCCCGTACATCATCTATACTACCTACTGTGGTATAGACCACCACAATAAGCAATCATAATCAAGTGCTAACAAAGGTCAACTCTACCGTAGCATTAGGCTCCACAACTCAAATAAGGGACATTCCCCTTATCAGCCCCTAACCACTCATACATCTAAGGCTAGCCTAGTCTTACTACAACTCCATCGCCACAGTTTCTCAGCCTCTTCATCATTGCGCGCAGCTTTACCAGGTGTAGCCGTGGCACATCCCCTGAAATAGCAAATTGCTTGCAAGCACAGCACGAGGCGATTCAAAAAAGCTCAGTGGAGTTGTCTCTCCAAAATGTACAACTTTGAGAACACAACTCCATATCATATAAAGCATCATACGATACAGATAAATAAAGGGCATTCATTTCAAAACTTGATTGACTTTCATAAATTTTCTCTTAGCACTCTTGAAAAAATGTTGGGTTAAAACATTAGTGTTGTTTGTTAGGACACTTAGGATTTGTAGATTAGTATAAAAAGGATGAATAACGATGTGGAAAGAGATGAAAGAACAATAAAAAAGCTGATGAGAAATTGCAAGGTATCAGGCATAGGAAGAAATGCAAAAAAAGAGACTAGATCATACAACAAAGTGCAGTTAGCAATGTACTATAACTTACAGGAAATACTGGCCGGACACGCCCTCTAAATCGTCGTCTACTGAAGCCCAAATCTGAGTCTGGCTTCCCTCCCACTCCGTAGGCAGCAAGTAGAACACAGGAAATAGTAGCAGGTAGAATATTGGATACAGGGCAGGGAATGGAAAATAGTTACGATAGAAATCGCTAACTACCGTCCCTGGATGGAGTCCGTTTGCAGTAACATTTTTTCCTACAACACGCGTGGGTATTAGACATATATGTACGCGTGGGCATTAGACATATATGTACGCGTGGGCATTAGACATATATGTACGCGTGGGCATTAGACATATATGTACGCGTGGGTATTAGACATATATGTACGCGTGGGTATTAGACATATATGTACGCGTGGGTATTAGACATATATGTACGCGTGGGTATTAGACATATATGTACGCGTGGGTATTAGACATATATGTACGCGTGGGCATTAGACATATATGTACGCGTGGGCATTAGACATATATGTACGCGTGGGTATCAGACATATATGTACGCGCGGGTATCAGACATATATGTACCCGTGGGTATTAGACATATATGTACGCGTGGGTATTAGACATATATTTATCATTCAACTTGTGCTTGCTAGATAGAAATATCCACTGGGTATTCAATGAGTTCACAGAAGTGGCGGCTGGTTGAAAGAGAGACACACACAAAAGCCAAGATGTTTAGATAACGGGGAGTTATCGTACCTGCGAGCAGTTTACTTAAATGTCTCACAAAGAGTAAGTTGGCCAGTTTACTCTGTGGGTACAAGTATCCACCGTGTATCTTCCCAGTCTGCAACAACTGAGTCATTTGTAACTTCAACATTAGCAGTAATTTATGGTGGCTCAGAACGTTTTGTGTTTTGCATTTTAAAACGTCTAAACGCTATCCAAACCGTTTGAATCGATTTGAAATAGTCTGAACTTTTGCAAAACTTCTGAACGCTTTGTGAAATCGTTCGTAGGCTTTGAAAATCCGAGCCGATTTGCTGGTTCGCTCTATTGATCAAGATCTACAGTCCATTTATGATTGATAAATGTTTTTACTAAAGAGTTGAATTTTTTTAATAAATAAAATGTTTTTCTTTATTAAATACTATTTGTTTTAAATTATTTTAAATAATAAATACAACCTAACTGTAAATGTAAAAATTAGTTTTAGAGATTATATTCAACAACATTTTTATAACTTGCTCTATGTCTTTTGATTGACGTCTGTTAATAAAGTTGCATAGAGGCTATAAGCAAAATTATGACGATCGCTTTTGGTTCGAAAGCCATGAGCCTTGCAAACTTTTCCAACCATTTCAAAATACTTTAGACTATTTTAAAACAGTTCAAACTATTTCAAAATAATTCATACGGTTTGTAAATAGTTCATACTCTTTCTAAAGCGTCCATACGGTTTGTAATTTTCTAAATCATCTGGATCATTTCTAAACCGTCTGAATTATTTGCAAGACAACTATACGGTTTGCAGATTTTACAATTGTTGGACAGGAAATACAGTTTTATAGCATTAATCCGGCAACTGCTGAGGCCGACAATTAATTTATTATAACCAACAAGCCCGTTTTTAAACATAGTTTCTTGGGCTATTTTACTACCATAACCCAATTATTTTCAATGTAAAAGACGCTTTGCAAACCGTCTGGACTATTTCAACTCCGTTCATACGCTTTGAAAACGAAACCGTCTAACGTTATGAGCCACCATAGTAATTGTAGTCGTGGTAGCGGCAGCAGTAGTAGTAGCAGCAGCAGCAGTAGTAGTAGTGGTATTAGTGAAGACGGCAGTAGTAGTAATAGTAGTAACGATCGTGGCGGTAGTAGCAGCGGTAGTGACAGTAGTAGTAGTGGCACTAGTAGTAGTGGCAGTAGCTGCAGTAGTAGTAGTAGTAGTAGTAGTGGCAGTAGCTGCAGTAATAGTGGGAGTAGTACAAATAATCAGCAGTCATGGCAAGTATTACTTTAAATAGTTTTAGTTAAACGCATAAGTAGAGTGGTAGTACCTACCAACAGTAGTACTAAGTAGCAGTGGTGCCAAGTCACAGTAGTACTAAGTAGCAGTGGTGCCAAGTCACAGTAGTACTAAGTAGCAGTGGTGCCAAGTCACAGTAGTACTAAGTAGCAGTGGTGCCAAGTCACAGTAGTACTATGTAGCAGTGGTGCCAAGTCACAGTAGTACTAAGTAGCAGTGGTGCCAAGTCACAGTAGTACTAAGTAGCAGTGGTGCCAAGTCACAGTAGTACTAAGTAGCAGTGGTGCCAAGTCACAGTAGTACTAAGTAGCAGTGGTGCCAAGTCACAGTAGTACTAAGTAGCAGTGGTGCCAAGTCACAGTAGTACTAAGTAGCAGTGGTGCCAAGTCACAGTAGTACTAAGTAGCAGTGGTGCCAAGTCACAGTAGTACTAAGTAGCAGTGGTGCCAAGTCACAGTAGTACTAAGTAGCAGTGGTGCCAAGTCACAGTAGTACTAAGTAGCAGTGGTGCCAAGTCACAGTAGTACTAAGTAGCAGTGGTGCCAAGTCACAGTAGTACTAAGTAGCAGTGGTGCCAAGTCACAGTAGTACTAAGTAGCAGTGGTGCCAAGTCACAGTAGTACTAAGTAGCAGTGGTGCCAAGTCACAGTAGTGGTAAGGAGCAGTAGTACTAAATTACAGTAGCACCAACTAACAGCGGTACTACTACCAGTGGTACTAAATAGCAGTGACAATACAAAATAACAGTAGAGCTAGCAGCAGTAGTAAGTAACAGTAGTACCAAGAAACAGCAGTACTAAGTAGCAGTGGTGCCAAGTCACAGTAGTACTAAGTAGCAGTGGTGCCAAGTCACAGTAGTACTAAGTAGCAGTGGTGCCAAGTCACAGTAGTACTAAGTAGCAGTGGTGCCAAGTCACAGTAGTGGTAAGGAGCAGTAGTACTAAATTACAGTAGCACCAACTAACAGCTGTACTACTACCAGTGGTACTAAATAGCAGTGACAATACAAAATAACAGTAGAGCTAGCAGCAGTAGTAAGTAACAGTAGTACCAAGAAACAGCAGTACTAAGTAGCAGTGGTGCCAAGTCACAGTAGTACTAAGTAGCAGTGGTGCCAAGTCACAGTAGTACTAAGTAGCAGTGGTGCCAAGTCACAGTAGTACTAAGTAGCAGTGGTGCCAAGTCACAGTAGTACTAAGTAGCAGTGGTGCCAAGTCACAGTAGTACTAAGTAGCAGTGGTGCCAAGTCACAGTAGTACTAAGTAGCAGTGGTGCCAAGTCACAGTAGTATTAAGTAGCAGTGGTGCCAAGTCACAGTAGTATTAAGTAGCAGTGGTGCCAAGTCACAGTAGTAGTAAGGAGCAGTAGTACTAAATTACAGTAGCACCAACTAACAGCGGTACTACTACCAGTGGTACTAAATAGCAGTGGCAATACAAAATAACAGTAGAGCTAGCAGCAGTAGTAAGTAACAGTAGCACCAAGAAACAGCAGTACTAGCAGTGAGGGAAGTATCAAAACACATACCAGAGTTTTGTCGTAGTCAATCACTGAAGGGCTATACAAATGAGCTCTCGAAGATACCACCACAATCCTAGCCTTGCAGCTTTCTGTACCAGCTTTCTCTAGGGTGGGGAGAAGCAGCCTCGTCAGGTAGAAATGTCCTACGACGGAACATAACAGTTTTATTAGAAAGAGAAACTAGGGATAGATAGACACAAAAGGAAACCGCTTGATAAATCTCACCAAGATGGTTACAGGCCATGTGTGACTCGACATCGTCTTCCGTTACACGATGTTTTATAGCACCAAATCCAGCATTCGCTACCAGTATGTCAAGCCTATCTTCATCTACAATATCACACGAGAACTCAGGCAATCTTTACATTTGTCATTTACAGTAAAGAGACATTATGAAATATAAGTCTAGCAGTCTATTACATTTGTTAGATTTATATATATATTATATAGATAGTGTTCAATAAGCATTTCTGTGACACGGTGTCCATCCAATCTATAGAATTATACAGAAAAAGTGTCAAATCTATGGAATTATACAGAAAGGGTGTCCAATCTACGAAATTATACAGAAAAAGTGTCAAATCTATGGAATTATACAGAAAAAGTGTCAAATCTATGGAATTATAGAGAAAGGGTGTCCAATGAGAGAGAGTTATTGTACGGAAGCATTCAAGGACAAACATTGTGTATGTAGCGAAAGACCGCCACATGCACAAAAAACCTACAATTATTCCACTCGCAACAACGCTACTTCTTTTAGTTGCACAATATTTTCACCTTAAAAAGTATTATAGTGACTCTGATGATGGGATAATATTGACTTACTATACACCTAGTCGTAACAAGTTATAGTAATCAAAAACTTTTCAAATGATTTGACAAAACAAATTGTTTCAGAGCAGCAAAAACTGCAAACTCATCAATTTGTTTAACAACATGAAGAATAAAACTTGAAAAAAATTTTGGAAATAGCAGCAGTTGGGCCAAAGGCTATTTTCAATGGTCACTTTTCTTACCTTTCAGAAATGTCTCGGCACATTGTTTTACTGATTTGAGTGACTCTAAGTCTAACTTGATGAGCTTCAACTTAGCTTGAGGATTTTCTTTGAGAATGTCTTTTTGGGCATCTGCAGCCCTGTCCATGTTTCTACAAGCCATGTAGACCAAGGCACCTACGACAGTACTGACTACAATATAGCTAGCTATTTCATCGAGGTATGCTTTGGTCTGACCAACAATACTTGATGTTGTGTCTAGGCAGTTCAACAGCGTATACTAATTACTAGTCAGTCTTTTAGCTTGTCCCATCGGCAATAACATTTCTTCAGGCAAACAATTGATGATTAACCTGATTTTCACGGACTACTTTTTTCCAAGTATAATTTGAACGGTGAAAGTATTTGCGACTTTGTTAACCAAATCAAATGCTCTAAAAATGATCAAATAGAATTAAATTTATTTAAAAAGAAAATTCGACAAAACTTATTATATAATACAACAAACCCAACATTACAAAATGAGAATAAGCGATCCCATTTTTTCGTATCAATAAAGCAATTATAAAGCACCTAAAATTTCTTTGTCTTACCCACATGATATAACATTTTGTAACTAAAAGTATTTGCTTCTATTAATTATAAAAATGGCATCTCAATCTTTTAAAACCAAGTGGAAGTTATCTTCTCTGTGATTAAATTTATTACAGAAACCCGTACGTGGAGTTGCGTTATTTCAGTGTTGACATGAGAGGGCAACTCTAAATTGTCACACCTCACTGGATATGTCTACCAAGTAACAGTGTAAAATGCATGCAGAAACCCAGTGAACTGTATGGCATGATCAACCATTATATGCAACTGAAGAAGAAACATGACATATTTAATAAGCGTTTTTCTGTAAATATATTCAGCAGAGACGCTTATAACCAAAATACAATTGAGTGCACGAAAGTGGAGATGTAATAATAAATAATTATTATATACAAAGCGTCAATAAACCAATGAGAAGCTATAAAACTATTTGACCTTACCTCTAGAAGATAAATCTGCAGCGGTGACCTTCCCGAGTCCAGTGTTGGCTCCAGTGACCATCACAACTTTTCCATCCAACCTTTTCTTGCTTTTGCATTTTGAATATGGCCAAACAGACCTGCAATCATGTTACAAAAAAGTGGAACTCGAAGACAATATATATGGAATAAATGAGGAGATTAAAATTTCTAGAATGTACCGTATGAAATAATGAAATGCTCAAAACATTACACACTATCACACAAAATATGATGGTTAGAGATGCAAAAACATTTTTACGTAAAAATTAAAACTATAGTGAATATATCCACGAAAACTTTGCCTCAACAGTTACAAAACGTTTCACAAGTGCTCCTGACCAAACGCTATTGATTGAGCGAAATCAGCAATTTAATCAACAAAAAGAATTGACAATAGATAGTGTTTGTATCGCCGTTTTTATTTTTGTTAGCAGTCAATACAACTTTTATTACACGAGAAGAAAATTTCCATGCAAAGAAACAATGATAAGAGCTCTGGAGAAATGAAAGGGACCGGGTGACTGTTAGTACAGAAGAGGAGATGACTCCATCACCAACATGAAGTGTAAAGAATTAGAGCACTGAGGATTGGAGCGAAATGCTAAAACGCCAAGAATACACTTTTTTTAAATTTTGCAGATGGCTGGTTACCTTACATTAGGCTGGGTACATATTTGTGTTACTTCTGCAAAATAGTTACTTTATTCTTAATAGCCATTTCTATAGGGTTCTAATATCCTTGATTAGAGCATTTTGTCTAAAACTGGAAGGTACTCTAGCACCTGAGCATCCAACTGCAACTGGCTCAACTGTATGTGAGATGCTTTGGAAAATATTTTTTGTTTTTGGTCTATTCAAAAATAGAATGCACCATGACAAAAGCTGAACATTACTAATTGGCATCCAAGCAGTAAACAAAAAATATGGATAGAACAATTGAATGTGCAGATCGTGATGCTGATGAACAAGAACGTATGGTTTAAAATATAAAACAAGACAGTGTTATTGTGCAAGATGATACGGCAGGTTACGCGCATTAATATTGACATTGTCTCTCATCTTCTCATAACAGTTTATCAATATTACTAAGAGCTTCCTAGTTTTCGACTTCATCGCTTGTGCTTAAATTGTAATCATGTTTAAGTGATATTTCGCATAATACCCAAACTTGATACGCAATTGAATATTTGCAACAAATTTATTTAAAAACTTATTTGTGCCTGGTTTTTTTTTCAATATGGCTGCACTAAAATTGATTGCGTTTTAGCAACCTCAATTTTTTGTAAATAAATAGGGCAAAATATTCAACGCCAATACCGTATGTTTGTGTTGCTAGAATCTTTGACTGCTAAAACGAATGAAAGTTGTAAAAGGAGTGTAACTACCAGCTGTAGGTATACTAATATGGCTCATAATAATAGGAAACAAAATTGAGATCAGGGAGTCGATAATCATTGATTTTAAACCAAATCAAGAGGTAGATATAGCGTGTGTATTTTTTGTTTTAATTTGGACAATCATGATTGTTCTACTTGCAAGTTTTACTTAGAATTTACAGCATGTAGTGTGTTACAGGTTTGCCAATTAAACCAGCAGCTATCATTCACTTAGTAAGCAGGAGAGCTTTTTGCATCAATGTACAACCTTCAGTAATAAAGGAGGCAGTGGAATTTAAACCTGGTTTTTTGAACTATAACTATGAATATTGTGTAAATATATTATTCGGATTATTTGTATGACATAACAGTGCAGAAATAAGTAACTGGTGTATGTTATTCCCATTTTTTTCTTCTTGGCACACAGAAAGCAATAAGTTTATTGGTACGTATGCAAATGCATTTAAAAAAAAAATGCAGTTTTGCTCATCGTTTTGCATTGTCCTGTAATCAATCAGTAGGATATGTCTATCTGTAGTAAGAGCAGCTGGCCAAGCAGTTTTATTGACAAGATAATGGTTTGAAATTTATTGTGATTTGGTTTGTACCTCCTCCTCAATTGAGAACTAATATATTGTGTAAAAAGAATGACATAAAATATTTGCCATGGTTTAAAACGGAATTTGGAACAAACTTAGACAGGAATGAATGCAGACATAGCTGGAATGAACGTAGACACATCCTGAAATGAACGTCGACAGACCAGGAATGAAAGTCGACTATGTTAGAGAGAGGAAAAACTCGACGTTCATTCTAGGAAGTGTCGACATTCATTCCTGGCAACATATAAATTTCCGTTTCGACGTTCATTCCAGAAATAAAATAAATTATCGTTTTTTCCCAAAGTAGACAACTCCTGGAACAAAACTCCAAATGATATTTTATATATTGCCGAGAACGAACGTAGAGACATACAGCATTGAAAGTCGAAATTTTCTTGTTTATAGCATAGTCAACATTCGTTCCAGGTCTGTCGACCTTCATTACAGGATGTGTCTACTTTCATTCCAGCTGTGTCTGCATTCATTCAAGTCGACGTTCATTCCTGTCTGCGTTCCTTCCAATTCCCGCTTAAAACTAGTATTTCAAGGAACAAATGTGATTATACAAAATTTTCAATCTAAAGCTGTACTACATAATGGTATCTAGCAGTAGAAACATTAAAACAACTTTTTAACCAGGTGCAATTTATTGCTAAAGAAATTGAAGACGGTGAAGTAAACTTACGATGCTTGGTTGTCAATGAGGAGGAGAAAGACAAAGACAACTCTTTTATGACAATTAGTGGTTTTGAAAAGAGCCAAGGGGATTTTGGAGAAACATTGCAGTCTGTGCAGTAAGCAGTTCTCCTGTGAGAACGCTCATGCTTCTTGGCCAACTGACAAAGACCTCTGTGACCGAGGCATGGCACTGAGACATGTTGCTCTGAGCCTTCGACAGTGGACGATGACAATACTAAATAAATTTAGCTTGTACATAGTATTAAAACACGCGCATTGGTGCCAATAGCGTGAGCCATATTTATTTGACAATATTTGTGTTGAGTATAACACACTATATATTATTTGTATTAGTAGTTACACGTAAATACACTATCAAATTATATATATATATTATTGTTGTTGTTATTATTATTATTACTTAATAATAATTTGCATAAAAAGTATTTCAAGGCTGATTTAATTGTGTTAACAATATTTTTTGCTAAGCATTTATTAGTTTATTAGTTATGTTACTTAATTAACAACAACACAATTTCAAGAAGTGTGCAATAAATTAAATAATAATAATAATAATAACTCACTCACTGTGATTGACTCATCATCATCATTCGAATGATGATTATTATTAATTATTGTTATTATTTATCATAATAATTACTAACTGAATCATTATTATTTATCTATCATTACTATTATTATTAATCATTAATTTTTCTTGTAGTAATAATATCAAATATATCATAACAAAAATCAATTGATAATAATAATAATTAATAAATAAAATAAAAAATACTTACTTGAAAAGAACAGGTACAGCAAACCAGCTGACAGCTGCAAGAGCAACTTTGACAGGAAACGCAAGCATCGACATGTTAGAAATTAGGTTACTCTATGCACAGCAAAGTTTTGCAACATAAATAAACAGGCTGGTTTGTTGGAACAGCAATGACTAGGTCTTAATCATCATTACTTGTGCAAGGCTGGGTCAATGATTGATGAAGAAAAACATTTACAATGTAATCAAAGTGGATTCGCCAAATTGAAACTTGATTATCCCAACTTTTGATCTTTCCCATTTAAGAGTTGTCCGCTCTAGAGAGACAACTCCATAATTTGGGGTATTGCGACGCAAAGAGAAGGGTGAATCTAAGTGTGGAGTCCATTATTATATACTATAATATAATTTATATATATTATATGTAAATCCCATTATCTGCATACCTGTTATAACTCTTGATTTTCAGAAAAAAATTTGACTATTGCTGCAAACTTCTGAACTTCTTGAAGGCTCTTGAAATTTAGATATCCTCCCAAAAATGTCCTGCAAACTCATTTTTACTTTTCCATTGAGCGAAAACTAGACTTTGAGATGGCTTATGTTTTACATTGTTTTCACATCTACACAGTCACCCCATCAATTCCCTGAAACCCAGTTGCGGCCACTGGAACCAATGAATTTAAAGTATCTCCCGTTTTTCACTAGCCAACTTGACAGATATGATTGCCTGTCAACAATTTATCACTGAAACTACAATGTGCGTCTAGCCTATCACATATTTCCCAAAATGCTAATAGATCAGATTGCAAACATGATAGCCAAAGTTTAGCAAAAAACATTCCATCCTTAAAGCATCAGAAAAATAATTGATGTCATCACCTTCTATTTACAACTTTGGCAAAATCAGCACATACCAAATAATATTTTAGTAAAGAAAAACAGTCATTTTAGACCAACTTTTATTAAGAAAACTCCGCTATTATTTTTCCAAGCATCATAAAATAACATTTCTACCAAGTTGATTTGGCACTTGTTACTAATTAACTCAGCCACAAAAGGAAACAAGCTTTTTACTTTAAAACAAAAATAAAGTATTGTTGTATGTATGCGCCATTACAGATGACAAGTTAGCTTTGTGGGCCAAAAGCAGTTTTAAGGCTACTAATGTGATTACAAAGACTCGTATTTGATGTTATCAGTTTAATTCGTTTAAACAAGTAAGTGATGGTTTCAAACACAGTCATTTACTCTATAAAGCCGTCACAATTTTTGACCTATAACCTGGTGCACTTGACTAAAACCACTTTTACCAAAATGATTTTGACCCACATAAAAGTATATGGATTATACACATTCCATTATCATATTAAAATGTCTGTACCAGACCTTCATAATCTTTCATTGTGATAAAGTGTACAAACAGATGTAACATAATCATTAATGTAATAAAATATATGCACTGAATAAGTGAGAACTAAAACGGTTTTGTTAACAGAAATGCACCTGTCGGTAGCAGACTTGTTGATGAAGTTGAAATATAAAAGTAATGGTAAGAAAAATTTAAATATTATAGACAGATGCGATTTGTTACAATCACAGGCAGTTTCAGAACTGGCGTTGAACGAATCAAAACAAAAAAAACTCTCGTAAATCTTTATTATTATTAATTATGCTGCCAATACATAAGTAGTAATATATGAGCAGATCTCCCTACCAATTATGCTGCATATACATAAGATATAAAGCTAATGGAGCTGAAATAAAAGTTTCTGGAACAGTTCGTCAGACAATATTTGAAAAATTAGGTATAGGAATAGTAAAATAGCATGAAAACTTCTGATATTAATAAATATTTGGAAAATAATTATGTTATCCAAACGAATACAAAAATCTATCATCAGGTTTGGCCTTTTAAGGATTGTGTAAAATTTAAACCAAACAGCTGAGACTGAGGAAATTCTTGTCTTTAGAAAGTCACACCAAATAGCTTGATCTCTAAGCAAGCAAGTATCTAATAACTAAAGCCGTTGTGACACCAATGATGTCTAAAATGACTGTTGAAGCACTGGATTCTAATAGCAGAATTTGATCTTCGCAATCTGGGTCTTCAGGACACGAACTTTCACATTCCGAGCTAGTGGTTACACAAGCGTCGCTGTCTGTGCAAATGTAGCAGTCTCCATTGCCTAAAACACGACAGCAATGAAAATAATGGAAGTATAAATACCAAGATCAGAAATATCTGACAAAAGAGCCATAAGAAAATTGTGGAAAGTGTAACATTTTTATGTAGCAAAAATACCAATTCCTTCAGTCTTTTTATAGCTGTCAATTTTGACACGGCACTAGATGGTCTATAACGATAACAAAAAGTCTTGGTTTTATATGTTATAGCAATATAGAAACCATATTAATTAATAATTATACTATCAAAAAACGTTTGTTAATATTAAAGTTAAACGATCAGTCCAAAAAGATCTGTCGAACATCTCTTTAGCTCGACAAATTGTATGAGATAAAATTGTTTATGAAGGAAGACTATGACATAAGTTATAATGTATCTTGGAAAAGCTGCCATGCATTTTTATGCCTTCGGTGCAAAATTTTGAAACTACGGTTTATCACAAAACCACCAGATCACAAAGTACATCGAGAAAACCATTACGAAGAAATGGTTGAAAAGGATTCTCACTGCTTCTGATTGTCAGAACTACTATTTCTGTACAAAGACCTATACAACTACTTTTAATATTGTTTCTCAAACAAACTAACAAAAAAGCACTAAATACTTTTTGTTTGCAATTGTTTTGGTTTTTTGTATGTGTTCAGGTTTTGCTTTTTATAGAATCAGGCAATACCTGAGAAGTATCGATAATGTGGGAGAATTTGCTGACAAATCATGCTTACCTGGCACAGGGTAAGATAGTTGCAGTTATTCATAATTACAAGTGAAAGACGAGACATGAAGTACAAGTTGCCTCCTCCTAACAATATCAAGGAAAGACGACTCTTGACAAATGTAACACAGATCTATAAGAGGGTCGAACGTCAAACAGAGAGTCCACCCACCTTCTTGTCAATGGGACCAATAGGACGATAAAATAACAATATGCTCAAATGATTCACTATACGCCCCATCATTATAGTAAAGTAAGATTGGTCTTAGAATATACTGAATATGTTATATTTTTGTACAAATATGAGAGACTGAGCCAGAGAGCTCAGTTTTATTCTTAGCAATAAAGCTAAGAATTCAAGACTAGTCTTGTTGTTGCCCTAAACATGGAGAAGTAACAAAAAGCACTACAATATCAATAATCACCAATATACAATGCGAAGGTTCTTAAAATGCAACAGAAACGACCAGCGATGAGGTTTTTAATATCATTCACCCAGTAACAACACTTAATTAAGTATCAATAATTTTAAACCGTTTACTTGATTTTCATGGAAAATATTGGGAATTTGAACAAAAGTTGGCTGATGTACACAGAAGCTAGCAGTGGAAAGCTTTTTTTGTTACTTATTCAAAGCAACTAACTGAACAAATAAAAATCTTCGTGTCCAGCTAGAAAACTTATGCACAACTATTTGTGAAGAAATTAATTTTTGTTTCTCAAATAGCCTGTAAAAGTTGGAGGCTTGTTTGAAAATCAAAGATGCTTATTCCGGTAAGTGCTGTTTAATGCTGTTAGTAGTACTATAGGAGCAGATCTCTGTCATGGAGTCTAAGGAAAAGGTTCTCCTGGTTTCCAGGTGTACTTTTGTACTATCTACTCAGACACAACGGGGTCACTCCGACAATTTCTTCAAATATATCTCGGAGTCACTCCGAATTGACTTTATCAACTGACGGGGTCCTAGACCCAGACACACAATGACAGAGTTTTTGCGAATAATATTGTATTTACACAACATCCATTACATTTAGCAATATATAAGGGTATCTACACACAATCCACTAGACTTCTACCTCACTGATCTCCAGCAATTTTTTTTATAGGAAGAGATCAGGAAGGCTCACTCCCTTATTAGGGTGAGCCAATCTCACAAGTTATTACAATATAATAGCAAATAGTTACAAACAATACAAAACTATATACAAAGGCAATCAATGAGAGTAATGCACATATGGCACATCACTTAATAAGTACAGGGCTCCTCCTCCTTTAGCTTGGGTTCTGCTCCAGTGCCCTCATCTCCTTGTGTGGCTTTAGCAGGCTCCTATGTTTAGCATCAGCTCAGGCTTCTCTTTGGTGGCCATTTATCACAGGGTCACTGGTATAGTAGCCATTTATCACAGGCTCACTCGGTATAGCAGCCAATTATCTCATTATGACTCATGCAGATGACCATTTATCACAGGCTCACTGGATATAGCATGTATGATAATCGTTCATAATGAATGGATGATTTACTTAACATCTGACATTTAGGGGTGCCTCTAGTCAAGGGGAAGGGGTTCTTTTACACTCTTTCAGAGGTGACAAGGAGTGCAGGGTAGGGGGTTGAGGGGGGGAAGGGGCTGGGGTCACTGGTTCCACATAAATCTCTCACATTATTCCAGTAGTAAGTGCTGCTTAATGTTGTTAGTAGTAATATAGGAGCAGATCTCTGTCATGGAGTTTAAGGAAAAGGTTCTCATGGTTTCCAGGTGTATTTTAAGTTGGCACCAGTTACCAAGACAGAGATCTTCTTCTATATTACTACTGTTGTTATGCACAGGTTAGCTTTACCAGAGGCAGCATCATAAAATGAGCCAATTTGAAAAAAATTCTGCTTGTTTGGTTTTTTTTTGACAAATATTAGTGTAAATGTGCAAAATGAATGCTGACAATATTTAAAAAACTTACAATTGGATTCATCAGATCCGTCACTGCAGTCTTTTCTACCATCACACCACCACCATTCATCAACACAATGTCGAGGTATACCAGGTGGTAATTCATGGAAACTGGCTCTGTTAAACAATTATAAATCTGTGTTGGCTTTCAAGTAGTATGTTAAACTTCAAGCATCCAGACATGAATTTATTGCAACCTCAAGTCTCATAATTAGATCTTTTCCCGGTGACTTTGTTTATTAGTAATAAAAAAACTCATGACTTGATTTGAGAAAAGAAAAAAGCACCATAAAGTACTCATTGATTTGGTAACTCTCTCAGGCTATAGACTGTGCACCAAGACTAAGCTATGTATTGTAAGCTTACCCATCGTTACATTTCCTGTAGTGAGGGGGACAAGTACAGGAGACATCACAACCCAACTCATCTGATTTATCTGTACAATCACTGATGCAGTCACATTCAGTTGTTCCATTATAGCAAGAGAGCATTTCTGGTGAGCGTTTGTTTGTACCATTAGCACATTTCTTCTTTGATGGGTAACAGTCATTTACTATATAATATACAACAATATATACTACTGTATAATGAAATATAACATGTAAAACGTTGTATAACAATATAAAACATAGCATTTTATCTGTAACATTTCATAGCACTATATAGCATTATACAATGTTATATGGCATCTATAACACCATATATAATACCGAAACAAATTATATAACTCTATATATGAAGATTTTTATTCGTGGAGCGAAATGAGAATCGGTAAAACCGCATCAATAAAATCGTTATAAATGTAATAGGCGTAATTGTAGCAAAATTTTGATTTTACACAAAGTTTGTGTTTTATTCACTCAGATGACGCCACAACTCTGAGAAATGAATCAAAATGAAACAAAATGGAGTTAAAGTGTATATCAGACTTTACCATTGCAATGTTGATCTAGGGTTGATATGATATCTCCTTTATCCACGCATTCACCAAAAGAGCACCATTTGTTTATACCACACACCGTACCATCTGCTGCCGCTGTATGTGATGTTGTACAGTTGTTGGGGTCATCAGATGATACACACCACAAGTCTAGACAGATACTTGTGTTGTGTACATCGTAGATATCCTTTAAATAAATAGAATTACTGGGTGTGCTACAATTGCAGTCAAATAGAATTGTGTTTCAGTCTGTGACGACAGCTTGGCTTTCTATAACCAGCACACTTAGCAATGGCTATATAGATTTGGTGTAAATAAATATATACCATACTGCAGGCAGCTGTACCCATAGCTATGTAACATTGGTCGTCGACAGGAAATATTTGACCTGGCATGTGTGACAAGACATTCTCATCTATGGAGGAATTGTAGTTTGGAGTTGCAGTTGTGACTGATAGGCACGTACCTAATCTGTAATATTGTGTGTAAGTATATGTAGGTAGCAGTATATGTAAGTAGCAGTATATGTAAGTAGCAGTATGTGTAAGTAATAGCAGGCGTAAGTAAAATAATAATAATATCGGTAAGTAGATATAGACATGTATAAAAATAAGACTACAGATATGAAATTAACTAGTGAACTAGTGGGTACACCTCACTTGTGTATTGTAGTATAGAAGTACTAATGGGTACAACTCACTCATGTATTGTAGTATAGAAGAACTAGTGGGTACAACTCACTTGTGTATTGCAGTATAGAAGAACTAGTGGGTACAACTCACTTGTGTATTGTGGTATAGAAGAACTAGTGGGTACAACTCACTTGTGTATTGTAGTATAGAAGAACTAGTGGGTACAACTCACTTGTGTATTGTAGTATAGAAGAACTAGTGGGTACAACTCACTCATGTATTGTAGTATAGAAGTACTAATGGGTACAACTCACTCATGTATTGTAGCATAGAAGAACTAGTGGGTACAACTCACTTGTGTATTGTAGTATAGAAGAACTAATGGGTACAACTCACTCATGTGTTGTAGTATAGAAGAACTAATGGGTACAACTCACTCATGTATTGTAGTATAGAAGAACTAGTGGGTACAACTCACTCATGTATTGTAGTATAGAAGAACTAGTGGGTACAACTCACTCATGTGTTGTAGTATAAAAGAACTAATGGGTACAACTCACTCATGTATTGTAGTATAGAAGTACTAATGGGTACAACTCACTCATGTATTGTAGCATAGAAGAACTAGTGGGTACAACTCATTCGTGTATTGTAGTATAGAAGAACTAGTGGGTACAACTCACTCATGTATTGTAGTATAGAAGAACTAGTGGGTACAACTCACTCATGTATTGTAGTATAGAAGAACTAATGGGTACAACTCACTTGTGTATTGTAGTATAGAAGAACTAATGGGTACAACTCACTCATGTATTGTAGTATAGAAGTACTAGTGGGTACAACTCACTTATGTATTGTAGTATAGAAGAACTAGTGGGTACAACTCACTCGTGTATTGTAGTATAGAAGAACTAGTGGGTACAACTCACTTGTGTATTGTAGTATAGAAGTACTAATGGGTACAACTCACTCATGTATTGTAGTATAGAAGAACTAGTGGGTACAACTCACTTGTGTATTGTAGTATAGAAGTACTAATGGGTACAACTCACTTATGTATTGTAGTATAGAAGTACTAATGGGTACAACTCACTCATGTATTGTAGTATAGAAGAACTAGTGGGTACAACTCACTTGTGTATTGTAGTATAGAAGTACTAATGGGTACAACTCACTTGTGTATTGTAGTATAGAAGAACTAATGGGTACAACTCACTCATGTATTGTAGTATAGAAGAACTAGTGGGTACAACTCACTCATGTATTGTAGTATAGAAGAACTAATGGGTACAACTCACTTGTGTATTGTAGTATAGAAGTACTAATGGGTACAACTCACTTGTGTATTGTAGTATAGAAGAACTAATGGGTACAACTCACTCATGTATTGTAGTATAGAAGTACTAATGGGTACAACTCACTCATGTATTGTAGTATAGAAGAACTAGTGGGTACAACTCACTCATGTATTGTAGTATAGAAGTACTAATGGGTACAACTCACTTGTGTATTGTGGCATAGAAACTTCTTTGAGAACAACAAGAGAAGAAAAATTTGTTACTTAGATAATCTGTATTTCCTGAATATGCTGCCATGATGTAGTTTTTGTCATCACATGCAGTACTGGACTCTTCTCCATCGTGGTGAGCACCCAGACTGTAATAAATAATGTTTTTGTATGATTACTCAAACATCCGTTATTTATATAAGAAAATAATAATAATTTAGTGATGTTTGGATGTAATTGTTGGTAAACCCAAGTGCTATCAGTTTACTAGAGTGACTCACTCTACTTGTATGACATGTTTAAGTAGGTACCATAAAGTACTAACTTACTTGTGTCCAAGTTCATGGGCAGCAGTGGTGGCATCATAAGTCAGCAGCTCTCCCACTTCAACCAATGAGCTAGAATACGGGGGATCACATATGCGCCCAGCCCATGCCAGACCTACAACAGGTACAGATTATGTAGTTAATGGATATTTATTTTCACACATATAAAACAATATAAAATTAGAGCAGCCAAAATACTTACAATCATACAACAATAATAAAAATCCAAATTCTTTTTATTTGTTTCCTAATTCAGTTGGGGTGATACGATTTGCACAACAAATCAAATACAAGTTCCATCACAAATTTCAAAGGTGTAAAACTGAAAAAAGACAACAATTCAAAAGCGTTTTATCAATATAATTGATGAAATAGTTAGTTAATAATAATTATTTAATTGACAAACCAACTGGATCGATGGAGAGGTCTTTCTCATTGTACATATCATATCTGTGAAAAGAATCAACTCCACTTCAAACATAATATAAACCAACAGTTGAATTCGTTAAACAAGTTATATAACATTAGTCACTTCAAACTTATCTTAAACGATCTATCCCAGCCAACAAGACCTTGACCTTGTTAAGGGCCCCTAGATTTGTCGACATTTTTTAATTTAAAAGAACAATGCCGAAATTTACTAGCAGTCAAATTTGAATAGATTGACCCGCTCTATTCCTTTACCACCTCACCTCGTCATTTCTCCAACGCCTTCACATTCTCGCCCTTTCACCCTCTCTGCTCTGCAGAGCTATAGTTCCCACCCTCTGTGCTTTGCAGAGCTATAGTTCCCACCCTTGCCCCATTTTACCCATGCTTCGCTACACCCACTCTATCTTTCTCCTGCTCATTTTGATAGAATATAGCAAAAGAAAGTGTGTTGGCATTTTGCAGGCACTAATGAGACAATTAACTTGCCAAAGAAGGCTATCACAACATGTTACAATTTGTGGAACGAAATGATATGAGCTATAAATCAATACAAAATTGTTTATTTCATACACAACCCATCTGGTATGAGCAAAGCACTTTTTTGTGGTTTGTTTTCGGTTATTAGTAAGAAACAAAAGCATCGTCGGTTTGCGGAAAATAGCAAAGTTCAACCCTCTCATCTCATCGGTCTAACAGACTGCTTGTATAGCAGTTTCACTTCTCTCATTGGTCCAACAGACTGCTTGTACAGCAGTCTCACTTCTCTCATTGGTCCAACAGACTGCTTGTACAGCAGTCTCACTTCTCTCATTGGTCCAACAGACTGCTTGTATAGCAGTTTCACTTCTCTCATTGGTCCAACAGACTGCTTGTACAGCAGTCTCACTTCTCTCATTGGTCCAACAGACTGCTTGTACAGCAGTCTCACTTCTCTCATTGGTCCAACAGACTGCTTGTACAGCAGTCTCACTTCTCTCATTGGTCCAACAGACTGCTTGTATAGCAGTTTCACTTCTCTCATTGGTCCAACAGACTGCTTGTACAGCAGTTTCACTTCTCTCATTGGTCCAACAGACTGCTCTCTCAACGTACTGGTATAGGTGTGCATACAAAGGACCAAACACCCAGAGACAGACCGACACACAGAAAAATGTCTTCCCCACATCTACGCTACTAGACTAAATGTCTTCCGCCGTCTACATAAATAGACTAAAAATATTAATAATTAGACACATACGCAGTGAAGAGCATGAAATGGTCACCAGGGGGCAGCACTTCACTAGCTCCTGTAGAGTTTACCCATTGTGAAAGACCCTTCAGGGTAGAAATAGAATCTATGTATGTGTTGTTAACTACATGATCTTCTACCAGGTTTGGTAGAGTAGAAGGTGTCTAAAACAGTTACATTCAAAACAAGGAAATTAGGATATATCTCAATCGCATAGCCCAGGTTCATTGATATTGATATGGAACAATACTCACAGTCAGAACAACAATGCCTGCTAGGTCTACAACTACGTTTATGTCATCATTCTTCATCGTCTGGTAGTAGTCATCTATCTAAATTATTTAGTAGAGATCATTTATTGAATGTTGATGGCTTTAGTAGCACCAATAACGCTATAGCCAAGGCTATTAACTATTGTATAGAATACACCACTGAGCACACAGTAATAAATAACATGATACAGTTCAAATAATCCGCTAGAGAACTTACAATCTGAGCCATGTGTGCGTAATAAAGTAACAATGAAGTCATGTGATCTGTCTCATTCTCTGCTGTAACCATCTCACTCTTCGTTCTATTCCATATGGAATAGTCTAGTATCATAACCAGTTCAACGGTCACAGACAAAGGGGTCAAGGTTGTAGGTGTTGATCGCTTGTATCTGATAGGGTCCTTGGGTACCACTGAAGCATACAATAGACGAATGGATTGTGATGATGCACTGATGTGAACTGAGTAGGCGTATTGTTAACAACAGGGTGGAGCGATGTTCTTTTTTTGTGAGTGTAACAGTTGAAGGCTTTAGAACAAAACTTTTTCGATAACGATGAGTTTAGTCGTTTCCAAAACCCTTCACACAACTTTTATCACAAACCGTATGGCTGGCTCGTGGAAACTTTAAAATTATTCAAAATATAATTTGCATTTTGTGATGGCATTTTAATTAAACACTGAGGAAAACAATCTGAAGAAGAAGTATTTCTTATAACTGGAAGAAAAGTGAAAGTTATCCAAACAGCATTGTAATTTTAACAGGATTAATCACTATTATTGCAGAGTATTGTAAAGGATTTTGGTAAATGCCTTCACCGACAGCTATTAGAGGAGAAAACAAAACGGCAGAATGAACTAATTTCACTGTATCGATCTACTGTATGAGTAGAGCTGGCTCTTATGTAATGATCCGTATAGTGAAACAGATCCGGATGATACGGTATGAGTAGAGATAGCTCTTATGTAATGATCTGTACAGTGAAACAATCCAGATGCTAGTGTATGTAAACAAGCTAATAACAATGGCAACCGGCCTAACTAATCAAACGGAGTTTCAGGTTGAATAGTACATGATTAATTGCAAGAGACAAAAGCTTGGCTAAGACACTTCTTAGCCAAGCGCACAACAAACTCTGCCCACTGGGTTAACTACCTCTATATTTATGCAGAAATATATGTAAATGTGCAGTTGAAAAGCTATAATATAACTAGATATAAAATTACTAGGTCAAGCTACTTTGCTAATTCTAAAATACACAAACAAGCAGACGCTACATTGATTATCAGTACATATATAAAAATGGCCACAATGCGCTAGGTTACTTTAATTAAAGACGGGAAACTACACGCAAAAGACAGAACGTCCCAGCAGCGGGCTTCCTCCAGTAGTCCACGCTGTAGTAGTGCATGTGGCTGCTCAGTCGAGGGCAGTCAAGCATAGCAGGCATCACTCTTCTGTTGTACGCATCGCTAGTAGTAACTAGGCAAATCAATGTGGCTGATCTACTCACTAGTCGCCCTAGTAAATTCTATTACACAGGCCGCTTCAACTATTTGGACTTCCGTACTGGTAGTTAACAATCATAGGGTGGCCGTTGAGAGTAGGAAGCTGGGCAGTACATTCAGTGAGTAAATAAGGAGAGTATATACAGCGAGTCTCGACCGAGACTGTCGACTACTAGTAACCGGTAGACCACAAGACCATGTGCACTTAGCAAAAATGAGAGAGGTACGTACGAATTGCACTACTCTTGGCACAAAACCATGTGCACCTAGGAAAAAGGGGGCCTCGCACCCTAGGCATCCAGTAGAGAAGCAAAGGGCAGCCCACAACCAGGGTTAAGGATAATTAGACTAAAATATCAAGTTCACACGGCTGTGCAACCGATAGAAGAAGGGGTATACAGACTACCCATGCAACTTAGAAGGGGGACAACTGCCCTAGAACAATTGACCTCTCACCGTCTGCGCGGCATCCTTGAGGCTGGTAATCTCTCCCTTCAGGAGCTCAGCTTGCGCCCGTAACTCAGCGACTTCCGTCTTGGCGAAGGTGCTGGAGACTACTCTCATCCTGAGGGCCTGTAACTGGAAATCTAACTCCGCGGTGCCCTGCTCAGTAGCAGCAGCCCACCTTGCCCTGTTTTGAAGCAACCGTAGCGGCAGATCAACTCCACTGAGTAAAGGTTCTGCAAAAGTACAGGGGAAACAGGAAGTGCAGAGACTCAAAACACCCCCAGGGGTATAGAGACAGAAGGGGAGGCGGAACTGGGGGAGGTGACCATGGCCTCGGGGCAGGGCCAGTCACTGTGCATGGTCTTTTTTTCGGATCTTGTACCCGGTAAGAGAGATAGCCATCAGGGGCACAATCTTTGACTGCGAGGGAGAGGGCCCCAGCAGAGGGGGAGCAGCCAGGGCTGTAGTATTCGTTGAGACCAATGAGGGTGGGTTAGACTTGGGTGCACCAGTCTGGGTGGGAGTGCATGTACCAAAATGGGCCGGCGCTGCCCATTTCTTGTAATGGTAAAAGGCAGCGTAACTCTCAGCATCAGCATGTAGCCTAAACGTTGATGGTGGTTCGGATCTTTTGGACCTTCAAGATTTTTTTGGTGTCCGTACACACCGTCCCCGCTGCTGCTGGGGTACCGGCAGTGAAAAAAGTACTGTACAAAGTTTTGACATACATGTACAGTCAGCTCTCTTGCATTTTTGGTGGGAAACTTGCAGAGCGGACAGACGCTGTGTCGTGCTCTTTTCACCTGTCGTTGAATGACCTTCTCCATGTTGGGAGTAATCCATTGAAGGAACCGTCTAGCTATAGGGGGGCTTTGTCCCTGCTAGGTGGGGAGTTACTACCTCTTCCGTCACAGAGGGTGAGGAAGAACGAGGGGCAGTGGAATCCACCAACTGAACAACAGGGGTAGAAACAAAAGGGGACGGCTCGTCCAAAGGCAGGGAGTGGAAGGAAGGGTGGATACTGGTGCAGGGGGCACAAAGGCATCATCTTCTCGTCTCCTTGTGGGGATTAAATCCAACAGAGAACCTACTGGAGAGGTTGGGTGATGACCGACCTCACTGTCAATGGGGGAAGTGCAAAATTAGAAGAGAGGGTGGCTGTAGAGAGAGTATCTCCCCGCTTAGAGGGCCCAACCAAAGAGGTCTGCTCCTCTCTTCTTGCATGGCACTATCTTCCCCAGCATTTGCATACGCTCATGTGTCACCTTGTGTGGCTTCCTGATACTTGCAGCTGGTTTATCTGTGACAGTCACCGTGCTGTGATTGGGTCTCGTATCAGCCGGGGTGGTGGCACTCTGTACCCGGTAGGAGGTGGAAGAGCAACGAGAAGAGGGGGAAGTGGCCACCGGCTTGGATACACACTGACTATAAGTGAAGGTGCACAATTGCCAGTACAGTGGGTACACTGGGGGAAGGGGAGGCAATATAAAGGGGCGGGGGGGGGGGGATTCGGTAGGTTGCCATGGGGTAGGAGCAGGTTGCTGAAAAGCAAGAGGATCTTGTGGTGAACTATGGCAACATATCCAGCTATCCATTAGCTCTGCTTGGCTGTCTGCTCCCAAAAGTGTATCTTCTCTCTTAACTTCCTCTGTGCAAGGTGCCGGCATGGCAAGAGTGGTCTCCGGCACAGATCCGGTATAGATATAGAAGAAGGTAGTCCTTCAGCAGCAGAAGAAAATTCCAGCTCTAACTCTTCATGTACTTGGTGTTGAAAAACTCCATCTCCTTGCAAAGGTAAAACCTTTTCGGTGCAATCCATCTTGTAGCCGGCAGCAGTAGCACATCCACTCACTTTGAAAAGCTGTGAAGCAATGCCTGTTTCTGCGTGGCAGGCTGACTTGGCCTTGGTCACCTCCTTTGTTCGAAATTGGCAGGAGTGGATGAGTGGCAGCTGACTGAGGATGAAACTCCTGCTTTGACCAACTGTATCCTTCTAATGGAGGGGAGTTCTCACTTGAATTTTGGCTGAGGGGTTTGCTGGAATTTTCTCTCTCCAACGACACCCACAACAGGGGGGGGGGGGGTGTAGCTACATTCTGGCCAGAGTTATTCTCCTTTCCATGAGGCATCAACCGTTTTGGCAAATTTTTATCCCTTGGGTGAAAATTTCTCGGCTTTGCGGCTTCAGCGCTTAGTGGGTTTTGCTGCCAGGGAGTTGAATTTTGGCAAGCAGCATCACTAAACTCTGGGCTTTCTATAGATATTCAATTTGTGGGGGATTTTGTTGAAATTCTTTCCAGGGGAGCTGTTTGAAACTCAGGAACTTTGTCTTTTCAGTCAGTCTATCCACTCCGTTTGCAGTGGCTATTAGATGACATAATGGCTGTCCATATCATGTTGGTGGGCCCACGTTCCTGCATGGATGTTGTGTTGACACACAGGGTGGCTGGTTTTCAGTCTGAGTGAGGGGTGGGGGGTGACTCAACTACAAAGGGAGACAGTTCCCGCACACTTTTGTCATTTCTGTCTAAACCGCTTGTTCGATCTTCACCAAACTCAAGGGGTACAACAAGTGGTGTAGCAGGCCTCTGCTCCCTTGGCCGCTCCAAATTTGGTCCACTCCTTATAGGAGGGGGAGGTAACTCTGTCTCTAATGAAGGTGGTTCAAACAGAGGAAGCGTCGGTAAGGGGGACAGAGATGCTGGGGGCGCCTGTGTACGCGTACCACACAAGGTGGGGTGCCATCTGGCCTTCACAGCTGCTGGTGCCTGTCCTTTCGGGTCAACACTTGGATAATATGACTTAAGGCGGCGCTCGTTCTGTACCGACCACTGACCGTGTCTACTTATGAGGTAGGTGTGGTTACTGTATACCTCCTCAATATCACAGGGGCTGATGAACTTGGCCTGCAGTTTAGGGTTTTGTGCCCGTCGTCTACGGCGGTTTTCCAACCAAACCTGATCTCCAACCGCGTATAGACCCGGCTCTTTGCCCTCCTCAGCTCTGACCTCCATCTGCTGCTCTCTCAGAATCTTGTGTACTTTCTCCAGCCTCAACTTGAGATTCTGGGCTTATTCGTGCACTGGCATACAGTCACTTGGAGGGGGATGGTAAGACACTTGATCCGGCAGCCTCATTTCCCTGCCCAGCATCATATAGTTGGCCGTTTCACCTGTGATGGAGTGCGGGGTGGCTCTGAAGGCCCTCATCAGTTGAGGGAGCAGCAAGTCCCAGTCACTTGGACTAGGCTTCAAGAGTAGAGACCGCAGGGAGTCACCTAGCACCCTGTTATTTCTTTCCACAACTCCGCTGGCCTATGGGTGGTAGGGGGTGGTACGGGTCTTTTCTATACCCCACAGAGCACACAACTCAGGTAAGACTCAAACTGAGCCCCCTGGTTTGTGTGCATCCAATCAGGGATGCCCATATAGTAAAAGACCTGCTCATTCAGAGCACTAGCTACCATTGGGGCCGTAGTATTTGGAAGGGCTAGAGCGTGCTACCACTTGGTGAAGTGGTCAGTCAACACCAAGATCCAGGCATTACTATGCTCTGCCTCAGAAAAGGTGCCCACCGAATCAACGGCCAGCTTCTGCCAGGGGCGGCCGGCGAACATACGCTGACAACCGGGACTGGACTTGATGCCACCATTCTTGGCTCTCTGGCAAACCTCACAGCTCCTGACCATACGACGTATATCTGCCATCATACCTGGCCAGTACAACATGAGCTGGAGGTGCTTCAGGGTCCTGCTAACTCCCTGGTGTGCAAGAGAATGGGCCTGCCAGACCGTGTTGCCACGTAGACCTGCCGGACAGACTGCACACCACCGAGAGTGGCGATTAAAAAAGATCTGGAGCTCCAACACACCTTCCTCCCTTAACCTCATAGCTCCAATGCAGTTGTTCAACAGCCTCAGCTATTGGCTGCCGAGCTCCAACTACTTTATATTGAGAGGGCGCTGTGTAGACACTGCCTGGTAGATGACAGCCACAGCGCAATTATCTTCACTCTGAGCCTGGACTAGGTCGACATCCGGCTGGATGGGTTGAACTGCATGGGGGGGGGAACTCGGGGGGCAGAGAGGGTGGTCGAGTGGGGGGGGGGGGTGGCGACAGAGACTCATTCTGAGTCGGTGCAGAAGCAAGGGAGAGTTGAGACTGACAGGCAGTGACCAACTCTCCTTGAACTTCCGCCTTAGAGGGTCCACCGTCTCTCTTTTGTATGCGGCCACACTGCCTACACTCTGGGGGGCACCTGCGACTCAAACCATCTGCATCGCCATGCAGGGGCTGCTCCTATGTTCAATGTGTATCTGAACTCAGAGAGGGTCTCAAGCCACCTAGCCACCTGACTGGTGGGTTCAGGCGGTGACACAGCCATAACGGGGAGGCATGGTCTGTCCGAAGATGAAAGTGCTGACCATAGAGGTAGGGACGGAAGTGCTTGACAGCCTTCACCACTGCCAACAGCTCTCTCTGTGTCACACAATAGTTGCGCCCCTGTGGACTAAGCGTCTTACTATAGTATGCAATCACTCGCTCGCTACCTTCCTGTGCCTGTGACAGCACAGCACCTACACCTGCATTGCTAGCATCAGTGTTCAAGGTGTATTGTAACTTCAGGTCAGGGTAGCCAAGAACAGGGGCACGGGTTATGGCTATTTTCTGCTGCTGAAAGCGGTCTCTTGGGCTGTGGACCACTCCCAGGGAGCTTGCTTACTAGTGAGCTGAGTAAAAGGCCGTGCCACCGTAGTGAAGTCTGGGATATACTGCCGGTAGTACCCCACGGTACCTAAAAAGGCTTGCAGACCTTTCAACTCTGTGGGTGTCTGCCTGCCAGTGCTCTATAGCAGCAACTTTCTCTGGGTCTGTGGCCACCCCTTCACTGCTCACCACGTGTCCTAAAGGAGTGTACAGGAGGAATAATGGTACTGAGTCTGAGAGGAGTAACCGTCTGTACTGGTTGTACAAGGTAACACAGCGACAACTTGGTTGATCGTGCTTCTCTTCAAACTCAGCAAGGGGGGGTTGTTCTGCCGGGTGGGGGGGGGAGTACCACCAGGTCAGAGAGCAGGGGTGTAACAGTGTCCGTGGGTGCTACCAGACAGCTGTTATAACTGGAAGATCACCAGCACCCGGGAAGAGGGAGGGGATGGATGCGGTGATGCTTGGCGGTTGGCACTCTCTAGTAGTGTCTCACTTGTTCACTAGATCCCATTGCTGACACCAATGTAAAGGATTTTGCTAAATGCTTTCACCGACAGCTATTAGAGGAGAAACCAAAATGGCAGAATGAACTACTTTCGCTGTATCGCTCTACTGTACGAGTAGAGCCGGCTGTTATGTAATGATCCGTTTAGTGAAACAGATCCGGATGATACGGTATGAGTAGAGATAGCTCTTATGTAATGATCTGTATAGTGAAACAATCCAGATGCTAGTGTATGTAAACAAGCTAATAACAATAGCAACCGGCCTCATTAATCAAACCAAACGGAGTTTCAGGTTGATTAGAACTTAATTAATTGCAAGGGACAAAAGCTTGCCTAAGACACTGTTATGTCGGTTTGTGATAATTTGATTACCCAGTGACCTAACAACTAAATTAATGTTTTGAGACATATCCACGAGACATATTTGCATGTGATTGGTAGGCTGAAAGCGTAGTTAATTTAAAGCGCTCTATGATGTATGAGAGGCATTTATTTAGCAAATATTCAATTGAATTGGGGGGAATAAATGTGTGGGGCATAGCAGATATATATAGACTTTATTTGATAATGGAAAATAAAAACCTACTAACTGGTAACATAAACTGTCTAAACTAAAATAGTAAGGAAATAAATTGTACTTAACAAATAGTAGAGTCAGCACCTTGTCTAAACTGATCAGTTTGCTCCGGGTGGATGTTGCACGTCTGCATCAGCTCCAAGTTTTGATGCCATGGCAAGAGGCTGAGCATAACTAAGTGCCTCATTCCTGTATATACTGGTTTGGCCATGATGTAATTTGTGTAATGTTACTAATTAGATTACGTCGTAGCCTCTTGTCCTTTTATGTCATCGTCTCCATTAATGGCTGTAGTGTCAATGGGTCTATCTTGCAGGATTTTAGGCGCTTCCTAGGAATGTTCGGATCCTGATGTAAACTGGATATCCTAATGTCAGCTTGAGTTATTGTTTGCTAATTAGTAGTAGGCCTGGCTTGTCAGTGAAGAATGTCCGCTGACTTTACTTTTGGTAGTTAGGTATTTTGGTTGTCCAAATCGCGGTCTTGTACAATCTGATGATATATATTTTTTTGGTTAATGCAACACTTCTTGTCAAGCGCACAACAAACTCTGCCCACTGGGCATTTAGGTGCACAACTGGCGATTTATTGCGCTAATACTTGTGGGGACAAAAGGTAGACGATTTTTGTTAGTTAGATAGGAAAATAACATGGGTTACGCCGCAAAATAGCTGGTTCTGCACCTACCTCCAATGAGCTAGGTTACTTTAATTAAAGGCGGGAAACTACAAGCAAAAGATAGAACGTCCCAGCAGAGGCCTTCCTCTGGGAGGCCACCTGTAGTAGTACATGTGGCTGCTCAGTCGAGGGCAGTCAAGCATAGCAGGCATCACTCTTCTGCTGTACGCATCATCGCATCATCGTCATCGTTAGTAGTAACTAGGCAATCAATGTGGCTGATCTACTGACTTGTCACCCTAGTAAATTCTATCACGTACAGTATATCAGGTAACAGGCAGCAATTGTGTATTCTCGGCACAATCAGGAAGAAATGTATGAAGTGTTTCGATAATGGGAGACCTTTCTTAAATTTAACTGAAAAACAATTGTACTTCTGTATGTTGTAATGTGATGGATTTGTACAGAGCAGCCGTACGTTTGACAATGGACCATCTATGCTTATTATTATGAAGAAGATGGCCGTCACCTGATAGCTGCCTAGCAACGAGCAAGACCAAGTTCCTACCTGAAGAGAAGATGCCAGCCGTATGCAGGATCGTAGCTGAAGAGAGCCAGACTATGGTAATTGAAAGTCGCCATCTTTGACATATATCTTATTTTTATTAACTTTATTATTTAGCGATGTCCTAGCGGCGCCAGCTTCTGTATTGCATGTATATATATATATATATTTTTATGTCTGCCGCAGTAGAGAAATGACTGCTAATGCGAATGCTTTGTATTATCCAATCATATTGTTCCACGTTTTAGCCATTTCAACTGCTATGCCTTTTTATAAATAGAAGGGCAGGTTGCCCAGTGCGTTAGAGTTTGTTTAGAGTTAGTATTGAATACACCTTGTGCGTTTGGAGATAACGTAGTGTGTTCTGGGATTTACTGAATTAGTGGGATTCTGATTATCATCAAGTTTATTATACACTTCGTGGACTCTCTCTCGTTGCATGGTTTTGTATATCATCGATAATATATACTGCTATTAAACCTGAAACTCTTCTCATTAGTGTGATTGCTTCGTCTACAGCACTAAGTTGTCTATAACACGTTTCTTGGAGATAATTTTGCGTACTTTGTCTAAACCGGATTTGTCCGCATAAATACAGATCTCTCATGGCAAAGAACTGTAATTACCGTATTGCTACTTCTAGTAGCCTATATTGTTACCTTTGTACGTTAGAGGATTCTATCACCGTACCGTTAGCTTTGGATGACTGTAACTATTTGCCTTACCTTTGCCTACCACTTGTTCTGCATTCAGCAACGTCGTATAGTTTATTACAACATACGGGCTACTGCCAACAGGTATCGGTAAAGATTTTTATTATATCACACGGAAATCCTTTACAGTATCAGTCAGTAGACACAAAGTCTGGCATGAGAAAGGTTGTTATTATTATTTGAAAGCTCAAATTGAGCTGTATTTAATTCAATTATACATTTGTTGATATACATACAGTGATCTCTCTTGTGATTCGTTGATTCAGTGATGTGCTGTCGGGATACCTTAACTTTATTGCTGTCAGCTTGTGGGTCTGGTTTCATAACAAACTCATGATTTCCCACCTGAAACACTCCCGCCTAAAATATAATATGTCAAGTTTCATTTAAGTATTTAAGACAACTCTGGACAGCGATTGCAAAATAATTTTCCGTTTCAGTAACTATAAACGAAACACTTATAATACTACTTGTTGATTATTGGTTATAAGAAGTATAAAAAAAATCATCAGATTACGATAAAAAAATCCATGATTCACCTTCACAAGAGACTGTCCATCCTGTTCAACAAATGCCATAACCCCTCCATGTTTGTTGTCTTTCATTATTTTGGTAACCTGTACAAGTACATTATAATTATTTATTATTGCTTTATGGTGTACAATACACCTCTTAGTAACTCCTCAAATATTGATTGAAAGCCACTGATGGAAAAATAATTCTATTGATTATAATTTGCTCTATTGAACATTCTGAATAGAGAACCTCAGACTATTTGTAGGCATTACCACAGCTAACTATGGTGATATCTAATATTTACTGAAAATCTCTGATTATGCAAGAGCTACAACAGCTAATTTTTACCCCAACGATGGAGTTCAGACTATTGTTAGATGTTTATAGGTTGTCTAATGTAGGCCAATACTATACACAGCCCCAACTGGCATACATTTAAGTAACAACAAAGTTTGTGAAGACAAATACTACAACTGGCTACATTATACCATCCTTTGTATAATTTATTTTATTTATATTGTGTTTACATATCATACATTATTCCCTATTGTTTATTATACGGAATGTTGGGTAAAAAAACAACTATAGAAAATATTATGAAACTTAAATGCACTTATCAGTCATGTCGTAACAATGTTGAATTAGGCTAAAACAAAAACTAGGAAACGATTAAGTATCGAGTCAAGCTAGCAGCCAAAATAAATAGCTATGCAATCAATGACGTACCTTCATTTCATCCAGAACTCGCTGCTCCAACTCTTCGCTGACACCCAACAATTTGATTGGAATTTCCGCAAGCTTCATTCTGCTTTCTGTCAGCATCAGTTTGTGCTGCCTTCCATGGGATGTAAACTTCATGCTAACTTTTCCATTCTGTTCCTTTTCCATCCTCAAATCCACTATTTCCTCGCCATCCTGTATTTCATTAGACTGAGGTTTTTTGGTATCTGGAATTAGATAAATTGTTGGAGTGTCATTATATACCTCAGCGCTATCTGAACTTTTATTAAGAGCTCGATCTATAAATATGATTAGAAAATATCTCTCACCACTTTTATTTCAATTTTTACTGTCTACAATTTATCAATACCAAAAACCTGGTTAACTTCATGACATTGTCATGAAATAAAATTATAATAGACATATTTACCTGAGTTTCGATGAAGTTCGCTAGTCCCAGAATGTAATAACGCAAGTACAACAAAAACCGGCCATTGAGAAAACATCATATAAAAGATACAAAGTGAAAGATGTAACAGTGATGTGTATAGCAATTGAATCTGCTGACTCCGCGTTCTTTACTCGTATTTAACCGACTGGACTATAAACAGGTCAGCATATTATCTAATCAGTATCAAGGTGCCTATGAGATGGCTGACTAGTTGATGTAATAGTTTATAGTTTTATTGTACAGGTCAGGGATATTTCCAATAGCAATGAATGCTTATGCTCGCCAGCTACCAGCCACTGGCGGCTGGGGAATTCCGGCTTTTAATTCGAGCAGACAATCCCAACAAGCATAAATAATCAATAATTATATATACTAATATACTTATTAGTATATATAATTATTGATTATTTATGCTTGTTGGGATTGTCTGCTCGATTTAAAAACCGGAAATCCCCAGCCGTTCGTGCTGCTAGCCTCTTTAAATTAATGAATCACAATCAAGAATAGCAAGGCCAAAGTGTTCAATATTGTTCGGTAACTTTTATAAAAGTGAAGAAAATGTAGAACTGGTGTATAAAGTCTAGTCACCGCACCACAGTCGTACTAATGTAGTCATGATTTTGATTGATTGAACTTTTTGGTAAAAATATTAACTTCATGACAGTTTTTTAAATTTTTTTCTTGAACGTACCTGATGTTATATTTACATGTCGTGTGATGGTTCCATAGGTATAGAATATTTAAATAAACATATCCTGCTTTGAGAACAAGTTGAGATTTTCAATAACAATCTTTTTTTATCATGCAATTGTTTTCATGATTTTTTTAACAAATGTCGCAGTTTCCTCGTAAGTTCAAGGTTAACAAAGTCTGCATTGGGAAGATGAGAGCCATTCCAGTTTGATAACTCGGGTTAGTTAATGACCCCGAGTTGGCAATTCTGGAAGAGAACTAGACGCTGTTGGAGAGAAAAAACTATGCAGAGTGCAATATAGAAGCCGGAGGTCAAGTTTTCTTTCTTGATTCAAGTAAAAACTCCTGCAGGCATCAAACACACATATATGCAGATATAGGGGAGGGTTGGGATACATGGGCCACCATATATGCAGGTATACACACCTAATCCACCACTTAAAACTAAATTGCATTTTAACATATTTAAAGTGGAAATATTTTAAAGCTTTGAACATTGAAACTTTTAGACATAAGTAACCAACTATTTTAGTACTCTAAAAAATGGCTGAAGTTGAGACAACCACTGCTGTTGAAAGTGCAAATTTGAATTACTGAAATAAAGTCCATCAACTTGTAAGTTTGCTACTTTGCATTTATTTGTTGGATTGTACGGTTTAATAACTGTAAAATTGTGTGGTAAGGAGTTCGCACCTTTGCTCCGCAGAAAGACACTCTAGATGGCATCAGTTGCAACTCTGTAGCTATAGACCGCCCAATCAACAGCTGCCACTACCCACAAAAAATTCTTGCATCATTCGAATTGTGATGTGATTGGATAATACATCTATTATTGTTTAAGTTAAATAGCAGCGACTAGCAGTTAACGTTTATTTTAGGAAAACTATTGGAACAGAGAGTGACGAAAGTTTTATTCTATATATTTTCACAATGTTAGTGCAATGGTGTGTTTTTGTTGGATTTGCGTTGCTGCATTTTGGGGCAAGTGAATTGCATCTAAACCCAGGTAAATACAAATATTATAATTCTATTATATAACAATGTTTTTTTTGAAGGCATAAGTTGACTAGTTCTTTCAAATTTACAATTTTCAGACAAGAAAGAAGGAGATTTATGTAATCAAAGATATTCTCCAACTACGTTTATAGATCGTGTTCCTACCAAAAACTCAGATAATGCTGGGGACTCTGATGACACCCCAACAGTTCATTCAACTCCAAACAACAGAAAACTACAGACTAATGATATACAAGATGGTGAGGAAACTGTAGACTTCAGGTTGGAAAAGGAACAGAATGGAAAAGTCAGCATGAAGTTTACATCCCATGGAAGGCAGCACAAACTGATGCTGACAGAAAGCAAGATGAAGCTTGCGGAAATTCCAATTAAATTGTTGGGTGTCAGCGAAGAGTTTGAGCAGCAAGTTCTGAATGAAATGAAGGTACGTCATTGGTTGTATGCATAGATTTAATTATTGTTATTAATATATATTTACAATACTTTGTTGACTATGGTATTTACTTACTACTAGAAAGATATTTTGTACCATTTACTTGTAATAATATTTGACTTCAATTTTTCCATTTAAGTTTGTATTGTATGATACGGTATCCATGGATACGGTATCCATGTATACGGATATATATGTAGCATATATCATATCTGACACTCATCCCATCAGGCCTGTCAGATACTCTCCAATCTCAAAGAGACATTTCTCATATTTGAAAGAGAATTTTACCTAAAATAAGAATGATTATTGTCATGAGAAATTATTTATAGTGACTGCAAAAAATCGTCTTCAAACCACTAGTTCTTGCTAATGACCCTGTAGGAGAGAGATACACAAATTATTATGAAATATAAAACCCAAGGTCAACGCTGTTGGGGTTACAAATAAAACTATTTCCGACCAAAAGTTTATATAAACTACAATCAAGTTATAATACTTTTAAGGTTCACAAACTCAACCATAGCTTTTCACTAAAAAAAACTTTTATATAATACAGACCTAGCTTGGAGTCTAAACTTTAAGAGAGAAGTTAAGGTGAGCTGGTGCAGATCTTACGCAACCAGAAGTTTTAACAAATATTAGATATCACTATAGTTAGCTGTGGTAATGCCTACAAATAGTCTGAGGTTCTCTATTCAGACTGTTCAATAGAGCAAATTATAATCAATAGAATTATTTTTCCATCAGTGGCTTTCAATCAATATTTGAGGAGTTACTAAGAGGTGTATTGTGCACCATAAAGCAATAATAAATAATTATAATGTACTTGTACAGGTCACCAAAATAATGAAAGACAACAAACATGGAGGGGTTGTGGCATTTGTTGAACAGGATGGACAGTCTCTTGTGAAGGTGAATGACAGATCTTTTTTTTAAACTTTTTTTAACCAATAATCAACAAGTAGAATTAGAAGTGTTTTGTTTATAGTTATAGAAACGCAAACCATACTGCAATCGCTGTCCAGAGTTTTCTTTAATACTTAAATGAAACTTGACATATTATATTTTAGGCGGGAGTGTTTCAGGTGGGAAATCATGAGTTTGTTATCAAACCAGACCCACGAGCTAGCAGCAGTAAAGTTAAGGTATCCCGACAGCACATCACTGAATCAATGAATTACAAGAGAGATCATTGTATGTATATCAACAAACGTATAATTGAATGGGGTCCCGGCAGAGTAGTTTTGCTTTAGCGATGCAACCGGAAGTAGCATGGTCGATCGTATAACTTATCATTAGAAATCACGACTTGCTTGACTATTATTTAGATTTTAGACAGTTTAAGCCATTGATATAACAAAATTTATGCAGTTTAGGAAGCTCAAGGAATCAATATAGCCTTTGAACTATTTTTTTTTAAATATTTTGTTTCATTCACTTGGTAAAAATTAATTAAATATTATGCTCGTATGTAGAGCTATAGCTTTGTATTTCGCGGCTCATTGAGCTTGCCAACATGAATTAACGCCCTTGTTATGAGCCAGGTCCTGGCAGAATATTTTGGTGATCTGTCGAGCACGGGCCGAAAACATTCCGTGGCCGTGTTCACTTGCTATTATAGGACTGTCTTAATTTCAAATCATTGGCCGCCATTGCATTAGTTGGAATCATCATCAAGTGTGATTATGAAAGCCTCACCCTAACTTGTTTGAAGGAATTGCTAAAAAAAAACAAAAATGTACTGACAACTGAACGCAAGAAGGAGCTGATTGACAGGTTATAATTATTATTAGTATAGTAATAATAACGGTTCGTTATTAATTATTGTTGTTGGAACAACGAACTACGAACAACAAGAACAATAATAATTATCATTATAATAACAATAATAGTAATTCATGGCATATAGTTATAATTTTATTATCTTTTAATTTCAACTGTTGCGGTTGTTGTTATTTAATTAATTAATATTATTGATATATATTATTATTTTATATATTATTTTTATTTTATAATAATAATAAATTATGATGACTTATGTTAGCGGCGCATCGTCAGTTCTATACACCTCCAAACCCATCAGCTGCCGTGAATAGAAAAAAAATTCGTTCAGTGTCGGATAAAATGAACCGACTTTCGTTTTAACAGTGCTATCGATGGAAAGCATGCTTCCGGTTCTTTTGATAATAGCTCCGCAGAAAAATCTGCCGGGACCCCATTAAAAAAAGGTTAATTTGAGTTTTAAAATAATACCAACAATCTTTCTCATGCTAGGTTTTGTGTCCATTGAAACAACATACAAAAGTGCAATTGTGTTTCAGCTAGACTGAAGAAAAGTCTCCCATTATCAAAACACTTCATATATTTCTTCATGATTGTGCCGAGAATACACAATCGCTGCCTGTTGCCTGATATACTCTGCAATAATAGTGATTAATGCTGTTAAAATTACCCAAGTTGTTGGGATAACTTTCATTTTTCTTCCAGTTGTAAGAAATACTTTTTCTTCAGATTGTTTTCCTCAGTGTTTAATTAAAATGCCATCACAAAATGCAAGTTACATTTTGAATAATTTTAAAGTTTCCACGAGCCAGCCATACGGTTTGTGATAAAAATTGTGTGAAGGGCTTTGGAAACGACTAAACTCTTCGCTATTGAAGAAGTTTTGTTCTAAAGCCCTCAATTGTTACACTCACAGAAAAAAACATCGCTCCACCCTGCTGTTAAATATAGATAAAATATTGATTTTGTTTTATCATAACAACTACAATATTCTTTGGAACCAGTTACGTAACACTTGCCTCAGCATGCCAACACCACATCTGCTGCTATGAGTGAAACTTTTCACTTTTAAAGTAATAGAAGCTCCTATTAAAATTCTGTTTTATACCAAAACCAGCTACAGATTGTAATTGGACGGTGGCGGATATCTTTAGCAGAGTTGTCATTCTGAAAGAAACGACTCTGCTATAATTTTGAAGTGATTTACCTCGGGGAAGCAACTGTTAAGTTTCATGCGTTTGTCCGTGGAAGTTTCAGTGACTCCTTGTGTATGTACACTTATCAGAGCAGACCTCAATACAATGAACACAACTGCCTAACAGTGGCAACACAATAAAACATCGCTCCACACTGTTGTTAACAGTACACCTACTCAGCTCACATCAGTGCATCATCACAATCCATTCATTTACTGTATGCTTCAGTGGTACCCAAGGACCCTATCAGATACAAACGATCAACACCTACAACCTTGACCCCTTTGTCTGTGACCGTTGAGCTGGTTATGATACTAGATTATTCCATATGGAATAGAACAAAGAGTGAAATGGTTACAGCAGAGAATGAAACAGATCACATGACTTCATTGTTGCTTTATTACGCACACATGGCTCAGATTGTAAGTTCTCTAGCGGATTACTTGACCTGTATCATGTTATTTATTACTGTGTGCTCAGTGGCGTATTCTATACAATAGTTAATAGCCTTGGGTCCTGTATCATGTTATTTATTACTGTGTGCTCAGTGGCGTATTCTATACAATAGTTAATAGCCTTGGGTCCTGTATCATGTTATTTATTACTGTGTGCTCAGTGGGGTATTCTATACAATAGTTAATAGCCTTGGGTCCTGTATCATGTTATTTATTACTGTGTGCTCAGTGGCGTATTCTATACAATAGTTAATAGCCTTGGGTTCTTGGGTATAGCGTTATTGGTGCTACTAAAGCCATCAACATGCAATAAATGGTCTCAACTAAATAATTTAGATAGATGACTACTACCAGACGATGAAGAATGACGACATAAACATAGTTGTAGACCTAGCAGGCATTGTCGTTTTGACTGTGAGTATTGTTCTATATCAATATCAATGAACCTGGGCTATGTGATTGAGATATATCCTAATTTCCTTGTTTTGAACATAACTGTTTTAGACACCCTCTACTCTACCAAACCTGGTAGAAGATCATGTAGTTAGCAACACATACATAGATTCTATTTCTACCCTGAAGGGTCTTTCACAATGGGTAAACTCTACAGGAGCTAGTGAAGTGCTGCCCCCTGGTGACCATTTCATGCTATTCACTGCGTACGTTACCGGCTGATATTATTTTAAATTATTTTTCTAATATTTCGTTTTAAGCAGATAAACTTCATAAAGAGTTTAGCAAAAGCATATGTTAGTTTAAAATGAAGGTTGCAAGAATTGTTTAACAAAGTCAACCTGTTGGTTTGCATTATGTAAAAAATTAAGTTGATTCTTTCTACAGATATGACATGTACGGTGAAAAGGATCTCTCTACTGAGACAATTGGTATGTGAACTAAATAATTAATATTTTCAAATCAATTTATCATTCATGCTTTCGAAACTTTTTTGGAATGACTGTTTTTTATAGTTTGCCCTTTCAATGTATGCCAAAAATTATACTTTATTTGTTGTGTGAATTGTAAACAAGCAAACTTTACGAAAATGGGAAATGAGTTAAAAGACTTTGATTGTTGTACTGTTATTTAATCATAAACCTATCAGCTACTCTAATGCTTCATTGTTTTATTCATGGCTAGAATGCGTGTAACCAACCAAATATCCATTAACTACATAATCTGTGCATGATGTAGGTCTGGCATGGACTAGGCGCATATGTGATCCCCAGTATTCTAGCTCATTGGTTGAAGTGGGAGAGCTGCTGACTTATGATGCCAGCACTGCTGCCCATGAACTTGGACACAAGTAAGTTAGTACTTTATGGTACCTACTTATACATGTCATACAAGTAGGGTGAGTCACTCTAGTAAACTGATAGCACTTGGGTTTACCAACAATTACACCCAAACATCACTAAACTATTATTTTCTTATATAAATAACGGATGTTTGAGTAATCATACAAAAACATTATTTATTACAGTCTGGGTGCTCACCACGATGCAGAAGAGTCCAGTACTGCATGTGATGACAAAAACTACATCATGGCAGCATATTCAGGCAATACAGATTATCTAAAAAACAGATTTTTCTTCTCATGTTGCTCTCAGAGAAGTTTCTATGCTACAATACACGAGTGAGTTGTACCCACTAGTTCTTCTATACTACAATACATGAGTGAGTTGTACCCACTAGTTCTTCTATACTACAATACATGAATGAGTTGTACCCACTAGTTCTTCTATACTACAATACACAAGTGAGTTGTACCCACTAGTTCTTCTATACTACAATACATGAGTGAGTTGTACCCACTAGTTCTTCTATACTACAATACACGAGTGAGTTGTACCCACTAGTTTCTCTATGCTACAATACACAAGTGAGTTGTACCCACTAGTTCTTCTATATACAATACACGAGTGAGTTGACCCACTAGTTCTTCTATACTACAATACATGAGTGAGTTGTACCCACTAGTTCTTCTATATACAATACACGAGTGAGTTGACACACTAGTTCTTCTATACTACAATACATTAGTGAGTTTTACCCACTAGTTCTTCTATACTACAATACACGAGTGAGTTGTACCCACTAGTTCTTCTATACTACAATACATGAGTGAGTTGTACCCACTAGTTCTTCTATACTACAATACATGAGTGAGCTGTACCCACTAGTTCTTCTATACTACAATACACAAGTGAGTTGTACCCACTAGTTCTTCTATACTACAATACACAAGTGAGTTGTACCCACTAGTTCTTCTATACTACAATACACAAGTGAGTTGTACCCACTAGTTCTTCTAAACTACAATACACGAGTGAGTTGTACCCATTAGTACTTCTAAACTACAATACATGAGTGAGTTGTACCCCCTAGTTCTTCTATACTACAATACACGAGTGAGTTGTACCCATTAGTACTTCTATACTACAATACATGAGTGAGTTGTACCCATTAGTTCTTCTATACTACGATACACGAGTGAGTTGTACCCACTAGTTCTTCTATACTACAATACACAAGTTACTGTTACTTACACATACTGTTACTTACACTTACTGTTACTTACACATACTGTTACTTACACATACTGTTACTTACACATACTGTTACTTACACATACGGTTACTTACATATGCTATTACTTACATATACTTACACTTACACACAATATTACAGATTAGGTACATGCCTATCAGACACAACTGCAACTCCAAACTACAATTCCTCCATAGATGAGAATGTCTTGTCATATATGCCAGGTCAAATATTTCCTGCCGATGATCAATGTTACATAACTATGGGTACAGCTGCCTGCAGCATGGTATATATTTATTTACACCAAATCTATATAACCATTGCTAAATGTGCTGGTTATAGAAAGCCAACCTGTAGTTACAGACTGAAATAGAATGCTTTCTCAACGCATTTGTAGCACATCCAGTAATTCTATTTATTTAAAGGATATCTACAATGTACACAACACAAGCATCTGTCTAGACTTGTGGTGTGTGTCATCTGATGACCCCAACAACTGTACAATATCGCATACAGCGGCAGCAGATGGTACGGTGTGTGGTACAAACAAATGGTGCTCTTTTGGTGAATGTGTGGATAAAGGAGATATCATATCAACCCTAGATCAACATTGCAATGGTAAAGTCTGATATACACTTTACCTCCATTTTGTTTCATTTTGATTCATTTCTCAGAGTTGTGGCGTCATCTGAGTGAATACAACAGTATCTTTAAAACATCTAAAATAAAGTTTTTGTGATAACTGAATCCACCACAGCATTAAGTCATACAGCACTTTTGTATGGTGGCTCAGAACGTTTTGTGTTTTGCGTATAAACGTCTGAACGCTTACCAAACCGTTTGAACGAATTTGAAATAGTCTGAACTTTTGCAAAACTTCTGAATGCTTTGTGAAATCATTCGTTGGCTTTGACAATCTGAGCCGATTTGCTGGTTCACTCTATAGATCATAGATCTACAGTCCATTTATGATTGATAATGTTTTTCCTAAACACCGAACAATTGAATTTTCTTTAAATAAATATTTAATTTTTTTTGTTTATTAAATCTTATTTGTTTCAAAATATTTTAAATAATTAATACAACCTAATTATAAATGTAAAAATTAATTTCAGAGATTATATTCAACAACGGTTTCATACAGTTAATTAATTTGCTCTACGTTCTTTGATCTACGTCTGTGTTGGTAAAATTGCATAGAGGCTATAAGCAAAATGATGATGATCGCTTTTGGTTCGAAAGCCATGAGCTTTGCAAACTTTTCCAACCATTTCAAAATAGTTTAGACTATTTTAAAACAGTTCAGACTATTTCAAAATAGTCCATACGGTTTGTAAATAGTTCTTACTCTTTCTAAAGCGTCCATACGGTTTGTAATTTTCGAAATCATCTGAATCATTTCTAAATTGTCTGAATTATTAGCAAGACAACTATACGGTTTGCAGATTTTACAATTGTTGGACAGGAAATACAGTTTTATAGCATTAATCCCGCAACTGCTGAGGCCAACAATTAATTTATTATAACCAACAAGCCCGTTTTTAAACATAGTTTCTTGGGCTATTTTACTACAATTGCCCAATTATTTTCAACGTAAAATACGCTTTGCGAACCATCTGAACTATTTCAAATTCGTTCATACGCTTTGAAAACGAAACCGTCTAACGTTATGAGCCACCATACTTTTGTCATTATTGATTTTTTCTGTGCGAAACTTTTTATTTCTTCGAATATTTCTTAGATTTCTACACAAAGACGACGTGGCTACAGCCGGCACTGAACTTTGATTGAACTGTGTTACTAATCTCATGTAACGTTACATAATGTTGTATATTATTTAGTGAATGACTGTTACCCATCAGAGAAGAAATGTGCTAATGGTACAAACAAACGCTCACCAGAAATGCTTTATTGCTATAATGGAACAACTGAATGTGACTGCATCAGTGATTGTACAGATAAATCAGACGAGTCGGGTTGTGATGTCTCCTGTACTTGTCCCCCTCACTACAGGAAATGTAACGATGGGTAAGCTTACAATACATAGCTTAGTCTTGGTACACAGTCTATAGCCTGAAAGAGTTACCAAATCAGTCAGTATTTTATGGTGCTTTTTTTTTCTCAAATCAAGTCATGAGTTTTTTTATTACTAATAAACAAAGTCACCGGGAAAAGATCTAATTATGAGACTTGAGGTTGCAATAAATTCATGTCTGGATGCTTGAAGTTTAACATACAACAGGAAAGCCAACCCAGATTTATAATTGTTTAACAGAACCAGTGTCAATAAATTACCACCTGGTATACCTCGACATTGTGTTTATAAGTCCTGGTGGTGTGATGGTGCAAAAGACTGCAGTGATGGATCTGATGAAATCAACTGTAAGTTTTTTAAATATTTTTAAAGTTCTGTTCATCTGATAGAGCTCATATATGTTATAGTTTAATTGGATGCATGTTTCAAGCATTCTTATGTATGACAATGATTTCATTGGACTATCTAAAGTATGTCAAGGTTATTAGTTGGAAACAACACTCCAAACAAAATGCACTGCATGTTGTAAAATTCAGCCTCTACTAGCCCAGTTATGATTGCGTATTAGCTACGGGTGGCTGAAAATTTCCAGTTGAAAAATTGAGCAGAAAATTTTAGCAAGTGTAAATAATTAAAAATAATTTATCATCAAATTATTATATTTATTATTATTATTATATTATATATTTATAAGACTGTTTTTTTTACTGATTATTATTCCTCTTTTCTATCAACATTCTTCACTTCTAATTTTTGTTAAAATTAAGGCAATTAATCGGGATTGATATAAAACTCTTTTCAGATGTTTTATAAAATCACTTCAAGTGAAATTATTTAAAATGTTACAAAAACTACAATTTGAATGCACAAATAACAACTAAGCCCTCCATTCATTGATGTCTACAACACCAATATATGATAATTTGCCTATATAATTTGCACCCATCATACGATCCAGCTCTACAGATTACGCTACACCAAACAGAAAATGTTTTCATGTTTTAGGTCAAACAACATCTACTGATGCGGATGTGGAATTCACTGAACCAACAACTGAGGGTAGGTTTTTGTGATCTGTTTGAGAACAGTTTAACAAAACTCTTAGATAGTCAGTTTGTTGGGCTGAGGACAGCTCAAACACTCAGCTTTAAATCTCTGTACAATTTTATTGAGTGAAATACATCAATTTCTAGAAGAGTCCACAAAAAAAGTTTACTTTGTTCTGCTTATTATTATGCATTAAATAATAATTTATTTCAATAATTAATAGTGATAAAAAAAATAATTCCCCATGGCAACATAGCATTTTGTGAAAATATTCTAGGACTTATTGTTTGGTACTTGCTAATATGAATCTGACCAAACATTCGTTTTATTTTTAGTGTTCCTTTATGTCCTTGACCTATAAATGTTATGAATTAGATTTTAGCCTAACAGTACTTGTTTAATGTGCGTTTTATAGCATATCTTTGAGTTTGAAATAAAATTATCATTTCATAAACAGATTTTCAATCACATAAAAAAGAATTTTTGTTGCTTTTTTTTTTTTTAATTGAGTGCTTGCTTACACAAAATTGTGACATCTTAATTGGTACTTGAGCATGATATTTTTTAATTTAACAAATAAACATTTTCTTTCTCATTGAAAACCAGGTGCTATTGATACAGTTAACATAAAGTGTGCGTAGAATAAAAAACTGAAAAATTATGTTCTAGTAACTTACAATAACATTATTTTTTGAAATTACTTCAACCGCTGTAAATACATCGATATTCGGTTTGGTGCACATTTTTTGTTGCTAAATCGTACAACTCAATTTATTTTTAATCAGAAAAATAAACATAGTTTTGAATACTGATGCTACAAATAGTGATAAAATCATAAATGGACACTAATTTTTATCACGAGGATATGTGAAAATCAAAATAACGCAATTTAGCGCCATTATTTATGATGTCAAGTTGCTTCATTACAGATTACTTCGACACAACAAGTTTAGAAGAAAATACTTCTGGTGAGTACTAAGAAAGGAATCGTACATTTTCTGGCGGAGTATGTTTCTTAATAGCCTTATTATTAAATCCTTCTCATATGAAACACCAGCTTGAGTTCTTTTAATTCAGGTGACCTTGACACGACACTCCTGACAACAAGTTCTAGAGGTAAGTGTTTGTAAGTTTTAGAGGTGAGTGTTTGTAAGCTCTAGAGGTAAGTGTTTGTAACAAAAACATTGTATACTCTTCGTCTGATCACCTGTTGTAGCAATTTTGACCCGATTTGTTTTAATTTCAGGTGACCTTGACATAATAAGCGCAGTGACAACCCCTCGAGGTATTTGTTATAAAACAGCTTGGTGCCATTATTGATAGAATGTATTATTAACTGAATAAACAGTTTGTTTTTTTATAAATTTATCATGAGATGAATTCTTTTATTTTCAGGTGTTAACACAGCAGATGCGACGACAGCTGTTGGAGGTGAGTGCTTTAAAAGTTTGCTCATGAAAAAACGGATTTTGTGATTTACGAGATTTTCATGAAATGATGGTAGTTACATTTTTTTAACCACATTTTTATTATTCTTTAAAGTGATAAACTTTTGAACTGTTTAAACAAAACTGATGAGTAAAACAAATAATAATTTTAAAGGGCCTCTGAACATTCAAACGGCTATTACTAAAAATGCTCCAAACTTTAAATTGAGATTGAACTAAGCAACATACTTGAAGCTGCAAAAATTATAGCCGAAAAAAAACATTCGTGAAACAAAGTGCTTTTTTTCAATTCAAACCTGTAGCTGAAGTAAAGATGTACTCAGGTTAAGCCAATCAAATGATACGCATATTGACACAATTCCCCGAGCAAATGAGGGCATCCCATAGCGGTATAGATAGACGCCTGGCTATGTCAACAGATCGCTGTTAAATGGTGTTTCCGTTTTATCGGGATCGTGGTGGAGTATATAATACACACAATAGCAGTCTACTGCCCAACAATTCTATCGGTTTTACTCTAAAAATATAACGCCGCCCCTCTTGTTCTAAACAATTGTTTATACATTTTACCGGTGTCAAATCATAACAATGAAAAAACCGCTTGTGCTAGTAAACTGCTTTTTGATAGAATGAAACTGCAGTTGATAAACTTATGTTGATGGAAATCGTAGTGAAGTACTATTCATGAGTTATAAAAGTGTAAATGAAAAATTATGATTGTAAAAAATAATTGGTAAAATAATACGATTTTAAAATTTCGTTTATCGATTTTTTGTTCTTCAGAGTAAATATGGTAAACAGAAAAATTGTTCAGTTCTATCCCTAGTTAATAGAAACACAAACTTGATTAAATCAGGTCTAAAAGTATTTTTAAAATTTTTTTTAAAACTAGTTATTTTTTATATGTTATTCATTGTAACAGTGAAATCGGAACCTAGAGCAGGTGTATCATAGACGCAGAAAAATTCAAATACTTATACCTCTATGGGGCATCCAAGTATGAAGTGATTAAAATAAAGCTAGCACCCCTAATAGCATTGAAATTATTGGCAAGAGATCTTTCTGTCCATTACTGACTGCAGCACAAATGACTTAATTTTATCTGCCAAAACCAATGACAACATTTACGGTTGACTTTATCAACTTCAAAGTCGTAACAACTTCGTGATCCATACTGGGATATCAGATTTTATACCAAAATACTGATTGGAACCATATTAGTGTTGTCGCATGAAAACAACCAACCAAAACTATTTAGCATTATGCCACAGTTGCATATCTATTAATAGTGTTTGAAAAGTTTTAAAATTGGTTGTTTTTTTCTATTATATCGTTTTGCTATTATGTTTTAGGCAATGCCAACTGTTACATCTGCGCAGACAGCAGATGTAACTTGTGTGGCTACCAGTACGGAATGTAACAGTTCATGTCCTCAAGACTCAAGTTGTGAAGAAAATATTCTACTATTGGAATCAAGCGCTTCAACAGTTATTTTAGACATCATTGGTGTAACAATAGCTTTGGTTATCAGATACTTACTTGCTTAGAGATCAAGCTATCAGTTTCACTTTCTAGTTGCAAGGGTTTCATCTATTATTCTTTGTCTGAATAATGGCCACACAAAACACAATGCGATACTAATTATAAAACAATCTGTACTTCGTAAATTGAAAATCTTTTAAATGTGTTCATGTTACAGCGAGATTTTTTGTTCTTCCGTATCAACAAATGTATTTGTATGTTTAAATAATATTTTCTTTCTAATTTTATCTAACAAATGTGATATTATGAGTGACAATCAAACTGAGTGAGATAGCACTTTGTTGCTAAGCTTTATACAGTGATATTGTGCAGGATCTTGTGTATTTATGGTAGCTATGCACTTGCACAACTTCCCACAATTACGGTGCAAGTTCTGAGTGGCTTGTTCGGCCTTATTCGGTAGTCAGTCAGTGCTATAGGGGTCGACTTGTCTATCCCGATTATTGCGTGAGGGCGAAATGCTTGGCACCATACATCGATTAGCGAGTGTATGCAGCAAAAGGCCGAAATGACCGATCACTTTCTACCAAGTTTCTCCTACACAGATAGTCGGTTAGTGCCACAGACAGTTGTTAGGTTGTTGCATAGCAGTTTCATTTGCAAATGAAACTGCTATGCAACAACCTAACAACTGTCTGTGGTGAGTGCAAGTCGTAGTCTGTTCTTGTGCTTCTACTTGTGCTATCCTCCTTAGTCAGTGTAGTGTGAATAACTTCTGAGAGTCAGGGAAACTCTGATTTATTTCATGATGACAGACATTTAAATACAACAGGTAAACAAAGAAATCGTAAGTAACGCCTTACGATACCAAAAAATAATTTACTACAATCTTGCGAAAACTTGGTTAAATAAATAATTAATAATTCTAAAATATATAATTGTCTCTACTAAAAATATCTAGAGTAAATATCGATAAAAATCCTATTGTAAATGTACATGAGGTTGCCTGGGTAACCATTGTTTACGATGGCGTTCCCTACACTATTATTAACCAAATTGCTTGTGATCATTGAGGTTATGTTATTTATCAATGTTATTCACATTCTTTTTCATTTGCTTTAGTTTTGCTACAATAAAATCCTAGAGTGAACCAGAGAAACTGCTGCAACGACTGCCTGAATTATTTTTTAGAGAGAAAGTATATTAATTATTAATCTATAAATGCCTGTAGCGGTTAATCGTTTAGTTTGTAAAATATTCAGGAGTAACAGACGCATCAGTTTGATGTCATGTGACAGGTGAACTAAGAAGGCTACCTTAGGGGTGGATTATACAAGCACCTGTCGTGTTAGCTTGTGACAAAAAAAGGAGCAAATTTGGAACAGCTGCTTCCAGTGATCGCAACTGGGTTCGAGGTTATAGAATGGGTGATTGCTTAGATGCAAATTCAAATAATTTATTTTATTAGTTTACAAAGCATTTTGCCTAGGTGAATGATGTACAAAAATTACTGTCAAACAATTTAAAGCTGTGTATGCAAAGTCATTTGCAAACAATGTACGTTTCGAGCCAACTCAAAGTCTAATGTCTACTCTATAGAAAAGTAAAGTTTGCAGGAGGTGTTAGGGAGGATATTCCTATTTCAAGAATTTTCAGAGAATTCAGCCGTTTTCAGGAGTAGAGAAAGTCTGTGCTTAAAAATCAGACGGGTCCCTGACAAATCAGGAGACATGGCGGGTAGGACAAGCAGTGCCCTGGCCTTAACCGTGCAAAAAAAATGGTAAGTACACATCGCTTTTATAAACAATATGGTAAACTAATTTGCAAATTCTTATGATGCCGAAGACCAGCAGTTTGAAAAATTGTTACTGCATTTAATTTTTATTAATGATACGCGGCATAGGAATCGTCATGAGAACTATTTCAGACGCTGGTGGTGCAAAAACAGAACAGGAAGTAGAGGTGAGGGGAAGTTTTTCTGTTAGCATAAAATAGTTCATGTATAACAAAAATACTGTCTATTACCATTGATATAAAAAATCAATCCTAATATTATCGAAATACATCAACAGTCTATTTAACGCTTATTAGTGATAAAAATTTTGTTGCGCCATGAATGGTAATGGTTTAGTGTTCAGGTTTTGAATATTTAAATCTTGAACGCTGGTAAAACTTTTCTCCATCTTTCAAATTTTGTTACAAGTTTGGTGTAATTCTGCGTAGATGCCTAATAATTAGAATGTTGGTGTGTCTATTATCAAAAGTTGAAAATAAATAATCTTCCCCATTGTTGATACGTTGAAAATATTGTATCTAGTTATGACGAAACAGAACTGAAATTGTCAATTCTAGTTCAATTAAATGAGCAATGGGGTTTGTACAGGAAAGTGAACAACCGTAAGGAATCACGTGGACTGCTAATCCCAAATGTATAAAACAATAAAGTGCTCTTCCTAAAACTCTCATTTTGTACTAAAGTTTTTTCCAGAGTAGATAAATAACGCTGCACAGAAACGACAACCTCTAAACTTTACGTCACAAATAAAAATTAACAAAAGAGTTTAGGATTGAACAAAGTATAAATTTCTTTCTCGTAACTAAAAATTTGGTGTTGGCACGTTGAGTGATAGTAGTAATGTAGGAGCAGATCTGGGTAGGAGTAATGTAGGAGCAGATCTGGGTAGGAGTAATGTAGGAGCAGATCTGGGTAGGAGTAATGTAGGAGCAGATCTGGGTAGGAGTAATGTAGGAGCAGATCTCGGTAGTAGTAATGTAGGAGCAGATCTTGGTCATGAGCGATAGTAGTAATGTAAGAGCAGATCTCGGTCATGAGCGATGTACTTCAGCTTTGGTTTTGATACTTCACTACTAAAATGGTTCCAAACTACTAATAATTATCGTAATGAAACCAAACTAACATTTTATACATATTAATTGCGCTATTGTGGTCTACACACTGTATTCAGGACTAAATGAGTTTGAGAAAGACAGTCCCAGTACCCATTACTCATACCAAACAAAATGGAATATTTTGCCAAAGTTTTTTTTAGAGTAATCTACTTAAAAGAAGCAAATAGTTGGATTTACTAATCTGTTCATTAAAGGTAGCAGCAAAAACTTCGAGGACTTTTGTCTTGAAACATTATTAGTAAAGCTCTATTGATTACAAAAGATTGACTTTGCAAAAAAACTTTTTGTAGCTTCTTTTCCATGTTCATTTTGAAACTTTCAAACTGAGGTCACATTCAAAAGTTGAGCTGTAGAGTCTGTTATTGTTGCTTTTTTAAAACAGTCAATCACATTTGGCAACAAGCACTAAAAATCTTATAAGCTGGAAAATCAAGCTAAGTATTGTGCTGAAGTTCTAAAAAAACATTAAAAGTAATTTTTGTGACGACGAATTATTTAACCTTTCCTAGCACGGAATGACATGATAACAAAAACAGCGCTTCCTTCTGCCATCTATGCCAAGCGCAATCTTAGAAATAATTCCAGACTATGTAAATAGCATATATATACAGTTTTGGCAACGGCATTTATTGGTAAATGTGTTTCAGAAGTCGCCAAAAATCAAAACCATCAAAAGAAAGAGCAAAAGGAAAAAAATGGAAAAATAAAAACCCAACAACGACAAGTTTGTCACGAGAACTTTTAGATATATTTAGCTTAAAAGTAGATAAATTTTGTCTTCTCAAGAATAAAGGTATTTGGTTAAATGGATTTGGGTTTTGGCTTTGGCAAAAATCAAGAAAACAAAAGTTATCAAACCTTTAAAACGCGCTATTGCAATACAATACTTAGGTCAAGGTCAACATAAAATGTCAATTGATGTAACAAAGTCGTGTGTTCTGATTAATGAAAGATAAATGGTTTGCAATGGGGTTTCAAACAGTGTAGGAAACAAAAAGTACACACAACGACGATGTGTAGGTAAGTAACTTGATTACTGGAGTTAACTACTTAGTTAGTCCTGTTGTGCTGAGTAAAGGTAACAAGTGAAACAACCAGACTACAAAAAACTTTGGAAAAACTGAAGTCTAAACTTCAAACACCCAAACCATTATGCTATACTGTGGGTGTACCAGTTATACTGCTAGCTTTATCTTGTAAAAAATATTGGCATCACACTTGCAAAGAGTGTTCAAAATGTACATACATATCCCTTGCTGGTACTGATCCAGTATCTTACTTAAACTGACCAAGTACCTTACTTAAACTGTGCAGTCTTATGAACAACAGTGAGATGATAGGAACCTGTATTATACAGAGTACTCTACATATAAATAATAACAATGACTAGCTGATGTATTCTATTAGAATACATTAACACAGATAGAAAGCACCTGCTACGTAGTGTCATATCAAGTGACAGCAGTGTTCAGGTGCCCTGGTTTCTCCATAAAGGAGCTGATGACACATGCGTCACTCGCTCTACAGAAATATGTTCATATGGTTTCTTCATAGCTTCATATTTGAATTTTAGCTCCTCCATAGCCCTCTCCTCTATCTAAAATATACAAAAGGTAGATCTAAGTCTAAGATTTTGATAACCAAACAAAATCGTCTATCTCTACTGGGTTTAAAAAAAACTTTCAAAACAGCAAATGACAAGAACATTACCTGAACGTTGGTGAGAGGCTTCTTAGAGTATCTTTGGCGTTCTTCCATTTCTATTGCTTCCTGTTTTATGATTTGTTGTAGGTTGAACGCTGCAGAGAGCTTAGTTGGTGAGGCAGAAAAAGCAGAGGTGGGAGAAGTTAACCCTCTGTGATGGGATGGAGACAAGGAATGTCCATTAGTGGAGGGAGGTGGAGAGGTGGGAATACTCCAAGCTGGCCCCTTTTCAACAACTGATTGTTTTACACTAAAAAGCAAACAAATTCAGTAAATGAAAACTATCCGACCATCAAAATAACGTTGTATGTCAAATCTAGAGTAGATGAACTGGAAATGACAGCAATCGAGAATGAGACAACTCCAATAAAACAGAAGTTACTGTGTCAAAAAATAATAAACATAATGAAACAGTCCAATGATGGCTTAACTTTTCTATTGTAATTTCAACATTGTACTTTGTTACAAAACTAGTAGAACAACTAAAACCTTTTGGCACATTTTATTAGTAATAATTATTATATGATAGAAATAGTATGAATAATTAATAACAGCTGCTACAATTAATAAATATAGTAAATAACCATGTAAAAAATTAAATAATTAATCTATTCATAATCTGATTATCACAAAAAAGTGAGTTTGAAAAGACCGATTTTACGAAACTTACAAGTTGCCTATAACGACCTCTGAGGGAGTGCGTACCTTGTTTTGCTTACGTTGATGTACTTAGGTTTAGATTTGAAGGCTTTATTACAGCCAACTGCATCCTTTGTAGATTGACGTGACTCCTCATTTCTCATAACATCTCTGAGAGACGTGACAGCTGCAACTGGTGGAGCCGTCGACCTGTGAAAAGGTCAAACAAAAATAATAACGTAGAAAGTTGTGGTTATAATAATAAGAATGATTACTAAGTAATAAAATAAGAATACATAATATTGAGATCATAATAGGTTGAAACATTAGCAAAATGAATACAAATATTAATAATAGAATACCTGACACTTTAAAGAGACCATGAATGGTGATCTGAACAGTCGCAGTTAAAAAGATACAAACGTTTCCCTTGACGGGGCCTTGAATGTTGAATGTTTGAATGATGGTGTTACAAACTTTGTTAAATCAATAAAAGAGCATTAAAATACATTTAAAGCAAGTCATAAACAAGTAGATGAATATTCAGTAGCTGCGGGTTAAACCTGTCAACCATTTCTTAGCAAAATAAACAGAGATGCAGCTGGTAAACCATGTAGAAAGGACAGCAATAATTACCAGGCTGGTTGGGATTTGGTTGAGGTAGCTGGAGTTGTCTTTTCACCATTTGCTTTAACAGAGGAGTCTAAACTGATTGTTCTATACTTCTGTTTACCTTTCACTTTCCTGTATTATATAAACAAATACAACATGGAGACTAGCAATGTTAGCTTACCATTCCTGAGCTTTCCATGTTTTGTTCTGCTGATGGAACTATACAATCGCTAGTGATATATTGGTTTGTACCATTTAGCTAGCACATGAGTAAATTAGAAACTAAAGAAAATGAGAAATAATGTGCCTGAACCAGCAGTTAAACTGAGAGAGAACAAAAGACACCTCAGCTCAGCAGGTGAAGCCTGAATTACACATTTCCTAACAGGTTTCACATTTTGAGTGCCTGATTGCTTGATTGCAATCATCAACAATTTGGCATAATCTATGCGAGTGGCAAAATTATACCATTTTTTTCTAACACTGGCAATAACATCGCATTTCATTCAACGTGAAGAGGGTAAAATACTAATTCATCTAAAATAACAAATTTTTGACTGGTTTTCGATCAGAACATTGGCTAAAAGCAATCAAATGGCTGCAGAATGACAACCATAAGCAAAGAAATCCCACAACTGCTAAAACCAACAGATAATTCACAATCACCAGACATGATGGCAAAAAAGCGAATTTACAGCTAACACAACAAATCACCTTTCTGGTTGAGACTTAACAGTAGCCTTCTTTTCTTGCAGCATAATGTCTCTCAATGAGGTTGGTCCATCGCCGTCTCCTGCTGAAGTACATCTGTGATGTTTAACTGAACCAGCAGAAGGTGAAGTAGTATGTGAAGTAATCATCGGACTGTCACCCCTGAAGTACCCAAGAAATAGTTATTAAATAAAAAATCACTAGTGAATAACGTAAAACCATACCTATGAAACTAACCAATACACAGTCTACTACCTGCTGCCAGCGATGGGTGAAGTCGGGGAGGTTTCAATCTCCGGAGATTTGACTGGTTCTACCGTTGAGTTCCTATCTATGTCGTCAAACTCTTCTTTGAAATCTCCGTCATTCACTCTTAGCTCTTAAAATAGGAGCAGTTCTGTAGGTTGACACTATCCTTCCTAACTAGTGTTACAATTGGTGATACTACTCCAACCAGTAGTACTACCACTACTAGTACTACTGCTCTTAATACTACTAACACTACTACTGCTACGACTACTACCAGTATTACAGATGCTATAGCTGTTACTACTACTGGTACTGCTGCTGTTACTGCTGCTGTTACTACTACTGTTACTACTCCAGGTACTGCTGCTGTTGCTACTACAGGTACTGCTACTGTTACTACTACAGGTACTACTACAGGTACTGCTACAGGTACTGCTACAACTCTCCAACCTTCGAGAGCAGTGCTGACTACATCAGAGTCCACACTGGAAGCAGAAGTTGTTCTGGTTTTTCTCCGAGATCTTTTGGGTTGGTAAGTGACTTCCTCTTCCTGTTCTTTGACAACCAGGTTCATCTCCTCCTCACTGGGACCACAACTATATAACACTATATGGTATAGTACTACAAGTATATAACACTATATGGTATAGTACTACAAGTATATACCACTATATGGTATAGTACTACAAGTATATAACACTATATGGTATAGTACTACAAGTATATAACACTATATGGTATAGTACTACAACTATATAACACTATATGATATAGTACTACAAGTATATAACACTATATGGTATAGTACTACAAGTATATAACACTATATGGTATAGTACTACAAGTATATAACACTATATGGTATAGTACTACAAGTATATAACACTATATGGTATAGTACTACAAGTATATAACACTATATGGTATAGTACTACAACTATATAACACTATATGGTATAGTACTACAAGTATATAACACTATATGGTATAGTACTACAAGTATATAACACTATATGGTATAGTACTACAAGTATATAACACTATATGGTATAGTACTACAAGTATATAACACTATATGGTATAGTACTACAAGTATATAACACTATATGGTATAGTACTACAAGTATATAACACTATATGGTATAGTACTACAAGTATATAACACTATATGATATAGTACTACAAGTATATAACACTATATGGTATAGTACTACAACTATATAACACTATATGGTATAGTACTACAAGTATATAACACTATATGGTATAGTACTACAAGTATATAACACTATATGGTATAGTACTACAAGTATATAACACTATATGGTATAGTACTACAAGTATATAACACTATATGGTATAGTACTACAAGTATATAACACTATATGGTATAGTACTACAAGTATATAACACTATATGGTATAGTACTACAAGTATATAACACTATATGGTATAGTACTACAAGTATATAACACTATATGGTATAGTACTACAAGTATATAACACTATATGGTATAGTACTACAAGTATATAACACTATATGGTATAGTACTACAAGTATATAACACTATATGATATAGTACTACAAGTATATAACACTATATGGTATAGTACTACAACTATATAACACTATATGGTATAGTACTACAAGTATATAACACTATATGGTATAGTACTACAAGTATATAACACTATATGGTATAGTACTACAAGTATATAACACTATATGGTATAGTACTACAAGTATATAACACTATATGGTATAGTACTACAAGTATATAACACTATATGGTATAGTACTACAAGTATATAACACTATATGGTATAGTACTACAAGTATATAACACTATATGGTATAGTACTACAAGTATATAACACTATATGATATAGTACTACAAGTATATAACACTATATGGTATAGTACTACAAGTATATAACACTATATGGTATAGTACTACAACTATATAACACTATATGGTATAGTACTACAAGTATATAACACTATATGGTATAGTACTACAAGTATATAACACTATATGGTATAGTACTACAAGTATATAACACTATATGGTATAGTACTACAAGTATATAACACTATATGGTATAGTACTACAACTATATAACACTATATGGTATAGTACTACAAGTATATAACACTATATGGTATAGTACTACAAGTATATAACACTATATGGTATAGTACTACAAGTATATAACACTATATGGTATAGTACTACAAGTATATAACACTATATGGTATAGTACTACAAGTATATAACACTATATGGTATAGTACTACAAGTATATAACACTATATGGTATAGTACTACAAGTATATAACACTATATGGTATAGTACTACAAGTATATAACACTATATGGTATAGTACTACAACTATATAACACTATATGATATAGTACTACAACTATATAACACTATATGGTATAGTACTACAAGTATATAACACTATATGGTATAGTACTACAAGTATATAACACTATATGGTATAGTACTACAACTATATAACACTATATGGTATAGTACTACATCTATATAACACTATATGGTATAGTACTACAAGTATATAACACTATATGGTATAGTACTACAAGTATATAACACTATATGGTATAGTACTACAAGTATATAACACTATATGGTATAGTACTACAAGTATATAACACTATATGGTATAGTACTACAACTATATAACACTATATGGTATAGTACTACATCTATATAACACTATATGGTATAGTACTACAAGTATATAACACTATATGGTATAGTACTACAAGTATATAACACTATATGGTATAGTACTACAAGTATATAACACTATATGGTATAGTACAACAACTATATAACACTATATGGTATAGTACTACAAGTATATAACACCTCACACAGTTACCTGGTTTTGACTAAACAACGCCTGCTCATGCACCTCATCCTGCCTCTGTAGTAGCTAGTGAGCAGGTCTAAACACTGCAGGTCAAGCGCGTCTAGCAAGGATAACTCCAACATCTCTGCCATGTTTAGGCATATCATAGACAAAGCTGCATCCTACAATGTGTTACATTTAGTGAGGCACATAAGTTGACAAGCTATCACCCATTGGCACCAAGAGCAATAAAACAAATAAGTAATTGTGAAAAATTAGCAAAATGATGAAACTAATAAACAATTAAAAGAAACATGTGAAACAAACACTATTTGATTAAACTAAAATATAGTGAATCGATCACGATGAAAATTTTTTATTAAAGTTCACACATTTGTAATCATTATTAAAAAAAGTACAGTATTGCACGCAAACATTCCTACGATTGTCGCTTTAGGGCAAAATGTCAGTTTTTTGAACATTTCTGCAGACTAACATTTACCATCTACCATAAAAAAACTATCCGTAGATTCAATGGGACAGAAAGTTGTAGAGATGGGAGACGAGAGAAGTTATCTCACCCTGAGCTGCTCTGTCTGGTAGGTGATAGATAGTTGGTACACCTGGGTCACGTTGTCTATATTGAGCTGGGAGATAATCAACTGTTCACAGATCTCCTTCAGCCTCAGCAACAGCAGCTGATCAGCCACTACTAGCACATTCACCATGAACTCTATGTCTATGTCCTGTCCTACACACAACACTGGATTATAAATCTCTATGTCTATGTACTGCCCTACACACAACACTGTATTATAGATCTCTATGTCTATGTACTGCCGTACACACAACACTGTATTATAAATCTCTATGTCTATGTACTGCCCTACACACAACACTGGATTATAGATCTCTATGTCTATGTCCTGTCCTACACACAACACTGTATTATAGATCTCTATGTCTATGTACTGCCCTACACACAACACTGTATTATAGATCTCTATGTATATGTACTGCCCTACACACAACACTGTATTATAAATCTCTATGTCTATGTCCTGTCCTACACACAACACTGTATTATAGAACTCTATGTCTATGTCCTGCCCTACACACAACACTGTATTATAGATCTCTATGTCTATGTACTGCCCTACACACAACACTGTATTATAGATCTCTATGTCTATGTACTGCCCTACACACAACACTGTATTATAGATATCTATGTCTATGTACTGCCCTACACACAACACTGTATTATAAATCTCTATGTCTATGTACTGCCCTACACACAACACTGTATTATAGATCTCTATGTCTATGTACTGCCCTACACACAACACTGTATTATAGATATCTATGTCTATGCACTGCTCTACACACAACACTGTATTATAAATCTCTGTGTCTATGTACCTTTCATAAGATTACAAATTATATAAAACATAACAAAAAAAAACTTGTAAATTGTAAAAGAAGAGAAGAAGCATGAAGTTGCGCTGCTGGTGTCAGGAGTTACAACTAGCCGTTTACATAAAATTGTCTGCTCCTGCCAAATAGCAAACACAAACCCACTAATAATTAACACCTGAACTCAAGTTAGCGATAGAAACAACATAGCCCAGAATTCTAAAGTAATTGTTGCGCGGAGGGGTGTGTCAGTAGGTGAAACAAAACATAAGCCTTGGGCCTCATACCTTGCAGGTGATCACACCTGTCAGTATATACATAGAGTATGACTGCATATAGAATATCATATGGTATTGGTAGCTCCAGTCTCACAGGTTTGTCTTTCCCCTGACAAATATATAGACTTCAACATAAGCGTTGGTCTATCAGTTCTTACTGGCAGGAATTATACTATGAAACGAGACACCGTAGATGTCCTAAACTTCAATTCCAAGTTTTAAAATATAAGTACTTGTCAGATTCTAATCAAGAAATGACAACACAGCGAAAATTATTCCAATATGAAATGCAAATGAACAGCTGATATGATTGTGTATTCCGTGAAATAATACAATCCGATGGGTTTGGTTTCTCCGCAGACACTAACCTCTGCCCAGTGACCAGTGAGCATCACCTGAAAGTATTCCATTCTACCCACTAGCACACATCTATGGCACATGAGCTCTTTGCCTTCCATTGATATGAGCTGTACATTGCACCACTCTTTGTGTTTAGACATCATGTAGGAGGGAGTAGAGCAGCATTTGCACCTGATAATGAATGCATACAATTGCATAATACTACGTAACCACATCTCTGATTGGATAACACTAACTAAAAACTTCTCTGATTGGATAATACCAGCTAACAACTTTTTTGATTGGATAACACTAGCTAACAACTTCTCTGATTGGTTGATACTGGCTAACAGCTTCTCTGATTGCATAACACTGGCTAACCGACTTCTCTGATTGGACATTACTAGCTAACACCTTCTTCTGATTCGATAACATTAGATTACATACATCTGTGATTGGATATTACTTACTTGCAACCTACTGTGATTGGATATTACTAGCTGCGAACTTCTTCTGATTGGATAAAGTATAATAAACTAAAGTCACCAGCTAATCACCCAAATGATATAAGTGCTTAAAAACCAAATTTAAAAAAGCTCTCCTGGGAAATCTTACCTATCTCATCTATCTAAAATTTGACACAGGCAACTAGTAAACTCTGAGACTATCAAGTGAGATAGTTGGTTATGCGCTACACTACATGTAATAAAATAATTACCCCGATGCAGATGATAGAGAATTTACACCAAACTTTTTTCCAATCTCTCTTATCTTAGCTATTCTCCCGCCAACTTTCTCCAGAATCTCTTTAGTTAATCCCTGGGACATGCACTCACACTCAGCTACAACAGAGCACCATCAATCACCCATAATTTATAAGAGATCTCACCAATATTGAGGTGCTAACCTCCCCAGACTTGCGTAGGCTGAGAGCGAGAGAAATTACTTTTAATGTAGATTGGGTAGATAAGGCGACAAACCCATTCAATAAGCACAGAATAACATAAAAACATCAAAATTAGAGCATACAACAGTCAAATCTAAAATGTTGTTGAACCCAAGTAGTTTTATCATTGTACACAAATCTTTAGACATTTCATCAAAATTTCATGGTAAAAGTTCAGATATGAGTAAAGACTTCCATTTAAAAGCATTGCTGTAACGCAGCTGAATGTGACATAAAAGTGGCAGACGTGAATTAAATACATCTGACATTCTCTCCAAATCTGACAATCTCTCCAAGTCTCACAAAGTCTCGCAAGGCCTCACAATCTCTCCAAATCTCACAAAGTCTCACACTCTCTCCAAGTCTCACAATCTCTCCAAATCTCACAAAGTCTCACAATCTCTCCAAGTCTCACAAAGTCTCACACTCTCTCCAAGTCTCACAAAGTCTCACAATCTCTCCAAGTCTCACCAAGTCTCACATTTTCTCCAAATCTCGCATTCTATTCAAGTCTTACATTTTCTCGAAGTCTCATATGCTCTCTAAGCTTTATTAAACTATAAATGTTCACCACATCAGCATGTAGAATAACTCCCACACACACCACATACTACTAACGACTTACCACTGTTTAATACATAGTTATGTCCTGTGTAGATATATTTTAGAAGAAACTGCATGTCATCTAGCTCTATGTCAACTGCTAGCTCTTGCACATTGGAGGGAATAAAAAACTGCTCTTTCCTTTCCTCAGCGGTAGAGGAAATATCAGCAGACGTGTCCAGTGCTGAGAGGGATTTGTTGAAATACGCACTCCTACTGGCTAGTATAAACTGGTGGCAGGGGAATCGCCCCCCATGGCACTACAACACAATCGGTGTTTTACAGACAGCTAGTAAAATATCATATTTATATAAAATTACACTATTATTATTATTACTATTATTATTATTATAGTAAAATATTATATTTATAAAATTACATTTATATTACAATAAATTATGATAATCAAATCACCATTTCTTTGTAAAAAAATGTCAATAGCGCTATGATTGAAAGCTATGACTGGACTCGCTACAACTTGATTGACCAATCACAGGACGGCACACTAAATAAAAATTGTTCATGCTCATTTCATGGGTGAAGTCTGCACCAGGTTGACGTCTTGAAATGCCAAATTTATTGTTTGTATCGTCAATAAAATATTATTTTATTATACTTTGATAACAGCTTAGCACGCTGAAAAAAACTGAAAAGAGTAATGCTTGCAGGAAGTTGATAAAAAGGTGATTAATAACGTATTACAAATCAGTATTTATTATTAAAGCATATCTTGGTTGTGCTGCATCCAAAAATAACTACAGTCAATCACTACAAACAAAACATTACCACCTACCTTGATTAGTATGTCACATATTCCATCCATCTCATCGGCTGTATCCAGTAATGTAAGAAAATCGTCTGACATTTGCGAAGGACGAACTTCGGCAAAAGAGCTACAGAATATATGTGTACATGTAATAGCTGAGATAGAGTGTGTAATTTGGGTGAGGCAACCACGGTGTTACCTCACAATGCAACGTTAGACGTTGTGCGCCTACATGATACGAACCTTGAATACTCTCTGGACTGTAAGAGGGCGTAGTTGTTAGCCTTAGGATCTACGCAGCACCGAGTAGCTCTGTGTACTCCAGCTATTCTTCGTATCTTCATTTCTACTGTGGGGCCAGTTGATGGATATTTGGGAGTATCTACAAATAAAATTTATATATACCACAAATACCAGCAGCAATAGTAGCTGTAGTAGCAGCAATAGTAGTAGTAGTAGTAGTAGTAGTAGTAGTAGTAGTAGTAGTAGTAGTAGTAGTAGTAGTAGTAGTAGTAGTAGTAGTAGTAGTAGTAGTAGTAGTAGTAGTAGTAGTAGTAGTAGTAGTAGTAGTAGTAGTAGCAGTAGCAGCAGCAGTAGCAGCAGCTGTAGCAGCTGTAGCAGCAGCAGCAGTAGTAGCAATAGTAGTAGTAGCAGTAGTAGCAGCAGCAGTAGCAATAGTAGTAGTAGCAGTAGTAGCAGCAGCAGTAGCAGTAGAAGCAGCAGTAGCAACAGCAGCAGCATCAGAGGTAGCAGTAGTAGTAGTAGAGGTAGTAGTACCAACCTTTTACCACCTGAGAAGGTTTATTAGAATTCATGAGAATGTATGCTTCCCCATCTTCAGTAGTAACCAATACTTCTGTACAATTGCAGCTGACATCGTACAATGAGAGTTCTCTCCCCAATGTGGGGTAAATAACTCTTCTTATTGCATCATCTGCCCACAGCAACAACTGAAATAGAATATTCAGTACACCGGGATTACTCAGGGATACTAGCGAGCAAATTCAATACCTGGCATCATTATCATAAGTGTTGGATTGACCAATAGTAGCATATAACACAATGCCATCTATACACTATCATATCATAACGAAAAACCAATCAAAGAATAGGATTCTCAACCAATAAGCAATGACAATACCAAACCCACCATGGGCCAATAATTAGAGCCAATCAAGGACTAGTATACTAAGCTAAACACTCAACTTCTCATTGGACCAATCAGAGACCAGCACATGGCTCGAACTGAGACTTGTAGCTGGGACCAAACAGAAACCAGTAGGTTAAAATAATCAGAGACCGGTGCATTTGGCCTAATGGAAACCAGTGTATGGGGCCAATCAGAGACTACTAGGTAGAGCCAATCAGAGACTACTAGGTAGAGCCAATCAGAGACTACTAGGTAGAACCAATCAGAGACTACTAGGTAGGGCCAATCAGAGACTACTAGGTAGAGCCAATCAGAGACTACTAGGTAGAGCCAATCAGAGACTACTAGGTAGAACCAATCAGAGACTACTAGGTAGAGCCAATCAGAGACTACTAGGTAGAGCCAATCAGAGACTACTAGGTAGAACCAATCAGAGACTACTAGGTAGAGCCAATCAGAGACTACTAGGTAGAACCAATCAGAGACTACTAGGTAGAGCCAATCAGAGACTACTAGGTAGAGCCAATCAGAGACTACTAGGTAGAGCCAATCAGAGACTACTAGGTAGAGCCAATCAGAGACTACTAGGTAGAGCCAATCAGAGACTACTAGGTAGAACCAATCAGAGACTACTAGGTAGAACCAATCAGAGACTACTAGGTAGAACCAATCAGAGACTACTAGGTAGAACCAATCAGAGACTACTAGGTAGAGCCAATCAGAGATTACTAGGTAGAGCCAATCAGAGACTACTAGGTAGAGCCAATCAGAGATTACTAGGTAGAGCCAATCAGAGACTACTAGGTAGAGCCAATCAGAGACTACTAGGTAGAACCAATCAGAGACTACTAGGTAGAGCCAATCAGTGACTACTAGGTAGAGCCAATCAGAGATTACTAGGTAGAGCCAATCAGAGATTACTAGGTAGAGCCAATCAGAGACTACTAGGTAGAGCCAATCAGAGATTACTAGGTAGAGCCAATCAGAGACTACTAGGTAGAGCCAATCAGAGACTACTAGGTAGAGCCAATCAGAGACTACTAGGTAGAGCCAATCAGAGACTACTAGGTAGAACCAATCAGTGACTACTAGGTAGAACCAATCAGAGACTACTAGGTAGAGCCAATCAGAGACTACTAGGTAGAGCCAATCAGAGACTACTAGGTAGAACCAATCAGAGACTACTAGGTAGAGCCAATCAGAGACTACTAGGTAGAGCCAATCAGAGACTACTAGGCAGAGCCAATCAGAGACTACTAGGTAGAGCCAATCAGAGACTACTAGGTAGAGCCAATCAGAGACTACTAGGTAGAACCAATCAGAGACTACTAGGTAGAGCCAATCAGAGACTACTAGGTAGAACCAATCAGAGACTACTAGGTAGAGCCAATCAGAGACTACTAGGTAGAGCCAATCAGAGACTACTAGGTAGAACCAATCAGAGATTACTAGGTAGAGCCAATCAGAGACTACTAGGTAGAACCAATCAGAGACTACTAGGTAGAACCAATCAGAGACTACTAGGTAGAACCAATCAGAGACTACTAGGTAGAGCCAATCAGAGACTACTAGGTAGAACCAATCAGAGACTACTAGGTAGAGCCAATCAGAGACTACTAGGTAGAGCCAATCAGAGACTACTAGGTAGAGCCAATCAGAGACTACTAGGTAGAACCAATCAGAGACTACTAGGTAGAACCAATCAGAGACTACTAGGTAGAGCCAATCAGAGACTACTAGGTAGAGCCAATCAGAGACTACTAGGTAGAGCCAATCAGAGACTACTAGGTAGAGCCAATCAGAGATTACTAGGTAGAGCCAATCAGAGATCAGTATGTTGAGCCAACATAAACAGCCAATGACAGACCTACAAACTTAGACACTCACCTGACCAGTTTTATTAATCCAAAATATCCTGAGGGGTTCATTGCTGTCTGTGTTTAAGGATTTAGTGAAAATTGATTGGTCCATTTGTCCTCCAGAGACACACAGCCTGCTAATGTGGGTGTCAAACTTCATACCCCTAGAAAAAACAGGTAATTGTGGAACTTGGAATCTTAAAATAAAATATTTCGTTTTACAGCTTTCTTGGTTTGTTCAATAAACATAATAATATTTGTAGGGAGATGCAGCAGCTGAATCAATGGTTTTTAATGATTCACAAAAGTTGAAGTTGACAAAACAAGCATTAGATAGCCAATAGCTTATGCACATAGCCAGTAGGACCTTACCTGAAGTTGATAAAGCGGGTGGTATAATTGTATAATATATAGAAACCCTCCCTCCACTCCCCCGACTTGACTACTACAGTGCAAGCATCTCCACAGGCTACAAGCTGTACCTTACTATCACCTCTCTCAGTGTAGAGAGAAGTAACTGCAGTGGGCTGCAAAAAAAGCAAGAGGAGACAACTTCAATACTAGATAATGTGGAGGTGTTTATTCAACAATTCAGAGTAAAAGTTACAATATTGTCAGACGAGTTGGATGATCGATGTAGCCAATCAGGGGATGAATGTAGGACTTCACTGAATACGCTAATCGTAAGAATCAACAGTCATATTGTCAGTGAAATTCTCATAATAAATAAAATTTGATGATTTTGCTAGTAAAATTTGCAAAATAATAAATTTTCAACATTCCATACGTAAAATTCTATGATTTATAAAACTCTGATATAAATTCAATTAAAACTCATAATTTTGCAGGAAAAACTCAATAAAATTTCTCATATAAGATAATAATTAACAACAAACACATCTGATGACATCACAAGATATAAACAAACACACACAATGGATATTTACATCTGGTGACGCACCAAACAAGCACCTGTCACTCACCAGTATAGAATTGTTGCCCTTAGACTGTCCAAGCTGTCCCACATTCAGACCCATAGTGAACACTTCTGTATCAGTGGCTATTACTGAGTGAAACCTGGCAGCAGCTATGTGCCTGACAGGTGCCCCTTTTGTCTGCATTTTGGTGTTCACCTGCATTCACACATATAGTGTATGGTATATGACATCTGCTGCAGGTGATGTACTACATGAGCACATATATAATGTATGGTATATGACATTTACTGCAGGTGATATATTACATGAGCACACATATAGTGTATGGTATATGACATCTGCTGCAGGTGATGTACTACGTGAGCACATACACAATGTATGCTATAACTCTATGACATCTACTGCAGGTGATATAGTGCATATCCTTGAGAGAGAAATTGTGAAAAAAAACGGTTTCCAACACTCAGAAACTAGCATCAATATAATTTAAATAATATCTGACATCCTTCATCTAGGAGAAGATAACTTCTCTCTTTATACAACTGAATAACCTTAATCCTAGTAAAAAAGTCATAAAGATCTCGAAATATGCATTGCACACAGAACTTTCGATTGCTTAGAGACAACCAAAGCTGTAGATGAGAAGCAGTAACGCTGACAACAACAAACTAACCATTCTGGGTTCAGTTATTTTCTCCACAGATTCTGCAGGAATACCGAGCATTCGGTGCTCGTTGTTACCAAAGCTGTAGACTCTACCATTAGCACCTGTACAGTAAGAATTTTGTACATGTCCGCTAATGTAACATCACTACTTGACAGGATTAGTGACAACATATGTAAAAAGACAAATCAATCATCAATCAGATAATTATGACATTCCTTATTGATCTAGCTCCCTCGCTCTTGTAAAGTAAAGATCAATTTTTGTAGAAAGAAAACAATAGAAAAAAACGCACAACCTGAGCAAAAATTTTATTACTGGGGAAACTCAAAAATTAATTTTTGCGGGCTTACATAAATCAATAGACAAAATCTGGAAATCCCCGTAATCAATTGGGGTTTCTTCACGATTTGAAAACTTTCTCAGGCTGCGCGCTTTTCCCTAATTATATAGTTTATTTATACAATCTATAAAGTGCTATCGGAAAATCCGCCGATACAGGAAGTCGGAATGTTATCGGGGCCCAACAAGATTGCATATGTAGAGCGAACTGTTTATAGATTATTTGCAAACTTAATTTTATTAATACAAAAAGAAAATAACTCCCAATTTTTAAATAACACACCAACTTTCCTAAAAATATATAAAAGGATCACAGCTAAAAGTGTTGATTATAAATGGAAATGCCATTTCCAGATAAATTATTTCCTCAATTCAACAAAAATATTGCAAGTCCAAGAAAAACATAAAGTTATCAAAAGTTGAGCGCATACCAAGGAGGAGAGTGTGGTCCCAGCCGGCAGCTATAGCCTCTACTCTAAGGGTAGCAGTTGTCCATTCACTGAAGGCTTGTGACTCACAGCCCACAGCTGGCTGTAGTGCTTGTGGTAACTTCACCATCGAAGGTTGCTAAAACAGTTAGTTATATCGATGAAGCAGCTGCATTAGCTCTTCACTGAGATATACTTTCAGCAGCTTTTGTAGTGGCCAGCAAAATGTCAACAAACAACATTTCAGTTGCTCTAGAAATAACTTAGCGATAATAACGGATTTAAACACTGAAATAACTTTAGAGTTGTGTTCACACCTCCAGATTTTACTAATAATTTATAACAGCTTTAACTAATCATTCAAATTAAATTTTGTTCTTTTTTAGTGTGGATAGTGTCACTGTTGAAAATGGTGCCAGAGCAATAGAGCAACGTTCTATTTTGTTGGACAACATCCAGCATAATCAACCAACTACACACAAACAACATTTTATCTGCTCAAATAAAACCATAATCTATATAAAAACGAACTCAAAAATTTCATGTTCAAAAAAGACTAGACTAAACACCACGCAGTAGAAAATAATGCTACCATACATAAAAAGTCCCAATAGCAAGAAAAGAGGAGGAGCTAAATTAATTAAAAAATATATTTACTGCACCATTATTGAGCTGTGCCATTATTGGGCTGCACCATTATTGGGATGCACCAATATTTGGATGCACCATTATTGGGATGCACCATTATTTGGATGCACTATTTTAGGGCTGCACCATTATTTGGATCCACTATTTTAGGGCTGCACCATTATTAGGTTGTACTATTAATCGTCTGCAGAATATTAGACCTAGCCAATAATTTGGCATTTCATTTTTTGTTATCATACACACCGTACTTTATGCCGCTACCAACCAGCATAAACAATTCTTTAATGGTGATTTTAATTGTCACATTATTGTTGTATTTCTATCAGGTAAAGGATGCTTACCATTATTAAACATTGCGGCGATTTCTACTACTCAGTATATCTAACTATAACTACTAATTACCTCATCTCATCATTCACTCGTTTTATTATTTGTTTCACTAGTTAAATAATATTTTCTGTTTATTACTTATATCAGTAATCAATATATTGCCAAAATTTTTCAAAAACTTTTGCAAAAACCAATAAAAGATTTTGCAATCCTGTATCTACAATAAAACATGCTACTATGCCTTGATCAGAAAAACTTCATGTGCAACTAATTATTAATATACTTCACAAAACTAATGGGCTAAATAGAAACAATACATATTGTTGAAAGAGAAAACAACTCACCAATGTTGGGTTTTCATGGCCCAGACCTAACCTGCCTCCTCTACCATGTCCACAGGTATAAACGGCACCATCTAAAGTCAGGTATACAGAGTGATACCTGCTCATCAGCACCTATAGCAGCATTCAGCGAGTTACATAATACATACAAACCACCAGTGAACACTTATTACAAATTGGCAGGCCAGATCTCTCAATAGATGGAGCTAAATATTTTGGGCGGCGGTACATCTAGCGCCGCAAGTACCTGTTTGATGTTAAGTTGCTTCCTCCTAAACACCTCAATCACTTCTGGTGACGAGCTTTTGGACTCCTTGCCATGACCAAGGGTATAGCTGGAGTTATCTCCCCACATGTACACTTTGTGGTCACCTGGGTAAATGGTAGCAATAATTTGATGTTTACGTTCGTCTTTCACAAAGCTAATACAATATTTTATCAGAAAGCCATAAAAATAACAAATCTGTGAGATAATAATAAATGGAACCAGGAGAACCTAGTCCATAGACTCCATGCCAGAAATCTGCTCCTACATTACTGCTAATGTGTGAAACAAAAAATAGCCGAGTATTAAAAGCGGAGTTGTGAATGTTTGAGCAGATATAATCACACAAATGTAGCTACATAGCCTAAGAGCTATAACACTGGACTCACTAAATACATAGAAAGCACTCACCGATTTCTCTACTGGTTTGTACAAAAGGCATGTACATATTATCTCTAACACACAGGTCTATGGGCGTGAGTCCTTCATTGTCTTTGCGACTTAAAACAGCACCATTCTGTTAAGAAATGAAACAAGTAGAATATCAACACAGAAACAATCCTACACATATACTACATCTGTAAGCATCAGTTTTCTCTAATTAAATTAAAAGTGAAATATTTACAAATCAAAAACTTTCTCATATGAATTATCTGAACCAAAAACCTCAATAGAAACGTTTTCGCTTCAATAGAAGACCGATTCAGCGGACTAAAGCTAAAAAAAACACATCAATATATCAATTAAGTAAATTCCGTTAAATGTAATATTTCACCATCAAATAAAGAATTAGTAGCAAAATTTGTAGCAGTTGCTTTGACAAACACAAAAGATCTAAATAACCCTAAAAAACTGAAGAGAAAAATCACCTTGATCAAGTTGACAGCACAAGCAATCTGTCCGTAGAATATGGCTCTATGCAGAGCAGTCCATGCAGACTCCTTGTCCTTTGTGTTTAGAGACGCCTTGGATTTTTCTAACAGCCATTCCACTAATTCATACTTTCCTAACACAACCGCAAGAAGACGATGATGCATGGAGTCAAGTATTGAGACGCAAAAATGTAGGCTTGGCTTTATTTTCTGACTTTTGAACAAGATCTCACAAAAAGTTTGTTTGTTTTTCACCTTGCTTGCTTATGTTCTTGAAACTCTTCACAAAAAAAGCACAAATTAAAGAGATGCTAATACTAGTCAAGAAAATCCACAAAATTGATAACTTTTTAAAAGCAGATAGATTTTTCGTAAGAGTCACACAGAAAAAAGACTGTTGCACAATTGTGAATTAACTGAAGAATTTAAAAGAAATACATTAAATAAAATTACCAGCTGCAGCGGCGATATGAAGTGCATTCCTGCCGTTGATGTCGAAACCTTTGAATGCATTATGACAAGTTGCTGTGTAAGCCTGCGCTTGAGCTGTTGTGCCATTCTGTACAGCAGCATTGATGGTAGCGATGTGACTCTTGGAGTGACATCTGGGGGTGCAATGACTCATGGGTACAGTTTTACCAACCGACAAAGGCAGCAGTATCGTTAGTGAGGCAGCGCTATAAGAATTCAATGGAAATGAGACTATTTGTAGCATACTAGCTTTGCTGGGTTTCCTAATGAAGCAAGCTAATCAGCATATATCTTATGTGGGAGAGGTTTGATTCAAGTTTCTGTTGTATTACAACGCCCATTTATCGAATATGTCTTAACGTACCAATGAGAAGCATAATTTTTTCGTATCTCTGGTAATGAAAGGTGCTGTGCCATCAATCCGTAACTGAATTTAATTTATCATCTTTATCAAGTAATTTTATAATAACAAATATTGATGCATGCTCTCAGTGATTCCGCTTATAGTATAAGTGCAACGAATTCGACTTAGAAAGTATTTTAGTTGATACTCAACGACTTATATACTTATAATATATACATACGATACAATAAAAAAGACTGCAACTACTACACATTATCATTACAATGTCTGCTTTAAATAAACTATAATAACTAATAATTATTATATTCTTGGTTATTATAAGATTACATTTATATTACTATAATTAATAATTATTTTTCATAAATTGTAGAATTGTATTAACTATTTTTCATAACTACAGTTTTATTTGTGTTTTAGAAGCATTTTTGATTATAAAACACTGTATTGAAGATTTGATATGGTGTAATACTTCCATAATATTTAAATTTTACAACATGTAAATTTGTATTAAATAATACTTTGGAATAAGTACTTTTTTATTTAAAAAAAATTAGTTATTCCACAACTAGTAGCTATTGGCTTGAACAAAACATAAATGCCTAAATGTCATCTGCGTTCCAAAGATTTTGAAACGTCGCACTGACAGCGTAACACATGTAAGACACCAGCTTCAGATGAGTTCAACAGAAGAGGAGAGAAGCCACCGTCTGTGTCTACTAGGAAAAGTTATCCAGGATAAAGAACTACAACGTCACCACGCTCTTTCTGATACATATGATATACTATGAAAGATAGGGAACACACCACAACAATTACAATGATCAGAAACCAAAGAAAAACGAAACACAGTAGCAGCTGCAAAAGAGATATAACACAGAAGCTTCTTTGGATATTTTTGAAGACAAACACTAAGGAACTTGAAGTAAAAGAGTGTCTCAGTTGGCTAACAGTGTGCTAATGTCACTGTGTAAAGCTGTAAAGGTTTTCGTTGTGGTATCGAAATCTTTACCGACACTGTAGAGAGTAGCCTGTATTGTAAGCAGAGACAATACAGCATTGCTGAGTGCAAATTCAATTGGTAGCGAGGCTCTCAGTGCAAGGCAATTTATCTCAATTATCAAGTGTTATCAATACGGCGATAATGTCCTTTGTCGTAGAAAGTAGTACTTATAGACTAGCAGCAGGCGCTACTGGTACGGTAGCCATGGCTCTCTGTTATAGGAGATCCGTATTAGCAGACAGAGCCGGTCAAACAAGGTATGCAAACTTATCGTCAGAAACAACGTGTTATAGACAAATTTTGTGTTACAGGCAAACCAGCCACACTAACAAGACGAGTTTCCCAATAATAATATATTATCAACGAGAAGATACAAAACCTTGCAAAATAGAAATAGTTCTCGAAGTGTACAGTAAAGACTTGACGTGATTAGATCCCACTAATACGTGTCCAAGAATACATTGATAACACCTCCATAGCAACTAACGTTATCTCCAGCAAAGCTAAGCGAAGTCTGAAGCAGTGGGCGATCTGCCTCACTTATATAGAAAAATACTACAGTTGAAATTATACAACAACGATCGGTTAAAATAAAAGCAGTTGCACTAGAAATATAATCACAACAGCGCCAGGTTACAAACATATACAGTTAGCCAGGTTGTTGTGTAGCGTTTTTTCTTTCAGCGAACAGAACAATTCGTGACAAAATGATAATGATGATGAGAAAAAAACAAAGAACAAATAACAGCAGTAGGCTAATTATCAACAACCAACGCTAAAAAACACGTTATATTAATATATATCAATATTATTAAATAATAAGAATTATTGTACAGAAAATGGCTTCAGCTAGCTCCATATTAAAATTTGTACATTGCGAAGCTCTACTACCACAGAGCAGTCATAATTATTAGAGGACAACTGCAACTCGTAGTCTATAAGAAAAATGTTTAAAAACATGGATCGCTGCCCTTTGTTATGAGCTATCTGAAACTGTGCACATGACATGCATACTGTATTCCTTTTTTCTAGTAGCTACCTTTACGTACCACTAAGGCTATTCTTATACTCATTTACATTGCATTATACTAGCCCACCTTTCTTTTGTATGCGTTATTAGGGCTACCTGTTACACAAAGAAATGTTATGTAACTTCTCATATAAAAAGTGCTGTTGTTGCCTCACAACTCGGAGTAGTTCGAGGAGCACAGACAAAAAAACGAAGATATACAAACAATACTCTCTCTCTCCCTCTCATTATTGCTTATATGAAGACAGCAATACATATTGCAACAATAGAAGTCTTGTAATAAAATACAAGTTTGCAAAGTACAGCTAATAAACGCCTGCAAGTAGCTGGCCTACACTTAGTAGGGCCCGACAGCCGACCTAACCCAGCACCTAGTCCAGCGTGTAGCCCAGCTATGGCGGCCCGCGCTACTAACCAGTAGTGCCTGTCCAGGCCACTGAACTTCTGCCTGCGGTGTAGCCTGGTACTGAGGGAGGTGCAGGTGCCTGCTACCTAGCATTTAGGTGCAGAACTGGTGATTTATTGCGATAATACTCTTGGGGACAAAAGGTAGGCGATTTTTGTTGGTTAGATAGGAAAATAACATGGGCTACGCCGCAAAATAGGCAGTTCTGCACCTACCTCTAAAAGCCTCCCTGTTGTAGATAAATTTCACATAAAATAAATAATAATAAAAATAATTATTATTATATAATAATAATTATTATTATTAATATTATTACTACTATTTATTAAATTTAAATATTATTATTATTATGATAGATATTATTATCATTATTGTATCCATGTTTATCAGGAAGTTCTGCTCTACCTCAACAGCCTCAACTGAGAGGTAATGATGATGTTGTTCACTACTAATAAGTAATTCATTAATTAATTAAATAATAATAATAATTAATAATAATATTAAAAACATCAATAGTTTAATTTAATTATTATAATTATAATAGTTGTTAGTAGTAGTAGTAGTTAGTTAGTTAGTAGTAGTAGTATTAGTAGTAACAGAATAGTAGTAGTAATACTAATCACCATCATAGTAATAAAATAATAATAATGTTTATAATTAAAAAAAATCACATAAAAAAATTCAAACGCCTACTACTATTTATTTATTATAATTACTATTTATTACTACTACTAAATAAATAAATTATTATTATTAATTATTATATAATAATATAATAATATGAAGCATTTAATTTAAATAACATTAGACATTTAAAGGGGTTGTTTGTATTAACACTAAAATGACTTGCAAACGTTTCAATAAATGTTAAGTCTAATCTAGGACCAATAATTTTCATTGATTGATTACCTAACAGAGAAAAAAGAGAAAAACTTGTTGGTTGACGAAAATCCTCACCGGAAACAACGTGGGATGCGACATGTTTGAAGCCTCAAATTTCGCCTATTAGTTGTTTTAACGGCTACATTTCTAGCCAATGAAGAGACTCAGAATCCTTTTTGGACGAATCATATTATCACAGAAATTGCTGGGCAAATGGCGTTCTCTTAGCATAGAGATTCATACACAATAATGATTATTGTAATCCATTGTAGTATTTCTGTTATCATTTCTACTGTATCAACTAGCGTACATCCTAAAATCACAATAGCACATTCACTGGTACTATAGAATAAGTAAGTTTTTAAAGCAATTGCATCAATAGCAAAGGTTTCTTTTTCAAAATATTTTCAGTAGTAGTACTAGTAGAAGTAGTAGGTGGTAGTACTACTACTACTACCTAAGCTACTAGAACTGCTAGTAGTAGCAGTAGTAGTACTAGCTAGCAGTAGTACTTATTAGTGATAGTTCGTACTACTACTACTAAGTAGTAGTAAGTACTACTACTAAGAGTAGTAGTAGCGGTAGTAGTAGTAGTGCGTACTACTAACTAACTACTAGCAGTAGTAGTACTATTATGATAATTATGTACTACTACTAGCAGTAGTAATAGTAGTAGTAGTAGCAGCAGTAGTATAGTGGTAGTACCACATCCACTAGCACTTTTGATTTGAATACCTTTCTTGCTTGAAGACATTAATAAGCGCACAGGAACTTAAAAAAAAGTAAAAGGAGTGCCTCAGTTAGCTAACAGTTACAGTGTGTTAATCTGTATGGCCGCAGTGGTTACAACAAATTTCTGTTTATTTTTCATCAGTTGGTAATAATAGTAATAAGCGAATTACAAAAGAACTACTTTTGCTTTAGTTGAGAGCTGTGTATTGAGTATTTACTTGCTGCTTCCTCTGGTGGTCTAGCTGTCTAGCTGTCATAATGATAGACATGTTTTGATGGTCATGGGAGATTTCGTCATAGGCCAGTGCAAGCGTATTGCGTTACTCTTCATCCTGTAGAATCTTCACCAGGAGGGCTAGTCTGCGATATTTTTTTCATTGTTTCAATGTCTGGGGGCCAAGTTCAGAGCAGGCGTCAGAGATACTCACCCTTCCTCTGAGTTGGCTAATGAACCTGACTGCACGGTGCTGGATCATCTCAAGGGACTCAATATCCTTGTTAAGTGTAGGATCCCATACTAATCAGCAAACTCTAGTATTGGGCGACGTAGACTTGTATAAGCTAGCAGACGACATTCTTTAGATGCTTCATGTAAGCGGTATTTGATGGAGCTAAAAGTCTTTAGGGCTTTTTTTTGCAAATGTCATATCATATGTTGGTTGAATTTTAGATCAGATTGCATGGTAATTCCTAGATACTTTGTAGTACTGGGTCCTGGTCAGTTCCATAATTTTATCTCCTAGTTTGTACTGAGGTTTGTACTTCTGGTCTCCAAATGCAACCACATGACATTTGGTGCCATTAAAGGGAATTTTTATTGTACATCCCAGTTGTGAACAGCATCGATATTTGTTTGAAATCTGGCAGCATCAGTATGAGTGGTAACCTGTTGATATAGTAAATTGTTATCAGCATAAAGACACACCGCAATTCACAGCTGCTGGTAGATAATTTATATCATATCAAGAACAGTGTTGGGCTGCGCGGACTGAACTCTGGAGGACTTTTGAGGTAACTGCCATTTTTGAAGAAGCCTGTCCTTTGATGATAATTTTTTGTCCCCTGTCAGTTAGAAAACCTTAGATCCAGTTCACTAGTTGGGAATATAGATCATGAACTTACCTGATCTTCTGCATCAGTAGATTGTGTGAGATTTTGTCAAAAGCTTTTTTGAAGTCAAGTATTAGAGCTTGTGTAGTTTTGGATGACTCAGCTGTCCTAGCTAGCTCATGGAAGGTGGAGCACAGTTGGGTTTCTCAGTACATGCCTCTCCTAAATCCTTGTTGCCTGTTGTGGAGAACGTCATTTAGTTTTTGGTTCAAGCAGAGAAATATGATGTGTTTCATCTTACATGGAATACTAGTAAGAGATGTAAGACGATAGTTGTTTGCTGCCTTTTTACCACCTCCTTTATGTATCGGGGAGACATATGTCAGTTTCCATTGTGCAGTAGTAGACAGTAGTAATAGCAGTAGTTGCTGTTGTTTGTTGTTGCTATTAGTCAGTGCGGTTATTATTTATTTATTGTGATTATTATTAAATTATATTATGATTATTTGCTCTTATTATTTTTTAATACTACTACTGGCTGACATTCGCTGATAATGATGACACTAAAAATAATAATAAATTCAACTTCATACTGATGATAATAATTATAAATAGCAATTAGATTAATAGCTATTTTCTACGGTATCAGTAGTTGGTAACTGTAGCCTGTGGTAAAAATACAGCTAACTAAAAAAAGACAGTAGTAGTGATAAAGCAGATACTACTATTACTATAAGATTGAACAAAAGGAAAAATCAAGATTTGAAATTACCTGTTTTGCCTTTTTTACTGAGTTTCACTCAATTTATTATTTTTATTTTTCATTGCTTGTTTTATTCTTAATACTGCTCATTTTTATATTTTTATTGTTATATTAATAATAATAGTAATAAAAAGAAGTTTTTATTTTATTGCTAACTGTGTGTGAGCATGCCATCTTAGGAGCAAAGTTTTATCATTGACAGATAGACATGCTCATGTGTGGTTAAAAACGAGATAGAGAATAAATGGTAAATAAGTTTTGTCCAAGTATAAAAAAAATGCAAAATTATTGGATTGAAATTGCGCTAAAATTCAGTTGGTCAAAATAGAAATTACTCTCCGAAGAAGATGTTGTGAAACGATCACTTCGAACAGCTAGTTTAAATAAAGATATTTGAAAGAATTTCAATGATCACTCAACATCAATTGTACTTTAGCAAAACTTGCCCTATAAAATAAATCACCCTCATGAAATGCAACTGCTTATCTTCACAATTAGATGATTACTATTCTTTCTGGGTATCATTGTGCTGCTCCATGTTTCAACTTTTACAAAAAATATTGAAGACAAAGTAATTACAAAAAATGATCCCGTCATCGAAAATCGCAACGCAGCACCTCATATCCTAAACCATTTTTATAGAACATCTGTAATGCATAGAGTGAACGTAATAAACGGATGTAGAAAGCAAAACTGTTCTATGCACCGCAGTAAGCCTCGTTATTAGGGCTTTATGTCTGATGCACTGGCGAATTTCTTGGTAGAATTGATTTTATGCTAGTTAGTTAAACTTGAATATAGCGAATTGTTATTGCGATATGATACTCACTCTATAATCATATTTATAAATCAATGTCACAACGAAAGGTAGTAAACCCTGCAGCAGCCCAGAGGTTCAATGACCATGAGATGGAGAACAACTTTACAGACAATGTTTGGCGAATGGGTGGTTGTTTTTTTTAACTGGAATCAAAGTAAATAATACCCAGCTGAAGATTAATGTTCAAAATTAAAATTAGTCTATGTTGGCCGATTCAATGATTTATACTGTTATAATTCATAAAAACTTTCAACGATAGTAATTTGTAGTAAAACTAAGCATTTGACATTCATTCATGAGCTAGTAATTGTTGATTTTTGCTTACAGTTTAATACCGACAAACGGTAGTTCAATTTATTGCACTTGAATTAGTGTAGCTTAAATTATTTTCTTTGCTTCAAATATTGTTTTCTTTAATTTTACTATTGATTACTTTTTTTTATTAATTTTAGGCTTTGGTACTAAAGCAAAGAAGCCTGTAGACCCCTGATTTATATTTAATAAAAATGTCATATTCAGTGATTAATAATTGTTTGTTATCACAAGTAATACAATGCAGCCATTGATGACCTAATTTGTCATTGGTTGCTCATATTTTGGACACTGCTTGGCTCATATGCTGTAATTGAGCCCAGTCCATAGAGCTGTACAATGCACCCTGAATGATACGCTGATTTCTTTTTGGACCGGCTGAGTTAATGTTTGTGTTTGCTAAATACTCATTCACTCAATCAACAATGTTTATATTGATCTACATTCCGTTTGTTTTATAAACACTAGTAATTCCAGTATTTCTTATTGATTAAACGAATCACTTCGCTTTAAAGCTGCTACTGCAGATGGTGTCCCACATAATTGCACATTTCCGGCAGTGATTGTACAACTATATAAATTTCAATATTTTCATGACACTAAAAATCGTCATGTTTTCTGATCTTTTTCCAGGCAGAATTGAAATCAGAGTTCTAGCGCAATGTTTTTGTGTTTTCAGCCATTCTCATATATTTTGATGAGCTTTAAATGCACACTTGTTATTTGAGTTTTTAACATCGGTGGCTCTTTATGTGATTCTGTCTGTCTATCGGGTGTCTGTCTGTTTGTCTATCGGGTGTCTGTCTGTCTATCGGGTGTCTGTCTGTCTGTCTGTCTATCGGGTATGAGCCGTGGATTGAAGCTGTTAAATTGTGCTGTGGCCCATTCTGTTACATAAAGTATACGATTATTGGGTTGGCAACTGTCAACTCTAGTTTGGTACTACTAATATTTATTGTGTTATTTATTATTGTTTTATTCTTGCATGGACGTACAAAAGCACATTACCGTCAAGTGCTGACTCAAATTTTGTGAACAACCCAATCCTGCTTAGTTCTGCTTCAAAAGTTTTATTTTACTTCAAAACTTAATGTTTTTTTTATTATGCAGTATATTGCATAATAAATTATTAATGCGTTAATTGAAGAAAAATTAATCTTGTCTCTTCTGGTAAAGATAGCAACAAATCTAAACGCAAATTTGCATTTATCTTTCTCTCAGAGTTTGTTGTCTTGTTATCTTCCTTCCGATGGTATTGTTCAAAGTTTCATGCTTAGAATTCCAGTTTCTTCTGAATTGTCACGACTTATTTTGCATCAACGACGATATTTTATATCGAGCTACGCTTATAGCGATGCGTGTCCTCAATAGACCTGCATTCTTGAATTACTACGGTATTACATTTCAATGTTGCTATCAATATTAGTTCATTTTTGTTGTCTGCCTGTTTCATTGACGTGTAGGTTTCTAAAATCAATCAAATTTCAACCACTTCACTTCTTCAGTCATATAAACTCGACTCTATACCTGTCAGGTGACAATGTAATGTCAACTATTTAACAAAAAGACAGGAATAGCTTATTATGCTCTATTTTTGTTCACTCTCCTTTCAATCATTTGGTCTCCAGACTGTATTATATTGTTTCATAGTATCAATATTGTACCTTTCTTTGAAGCTCTATTTGATTATTGAAAACAGTCAGTGTTGCATAAACCTATTCATACAAGCACAATAGCTCTCTGTGTCTTAGACAATATGTTCACATTCCTGCATAATACCCACTCAATATTTGCTGCTGTCTTATCCCACACACCAACAATCCCACCGTTACCTTTCATCGGCAGCGAAGTGAGTGAGCAAGTCAGCAGGGTAAGCTTAATAACATCTAGTCATCAGTACTAACAACAGATTGAAATCTTTTGCTTTTCAGGATACATGATGCAATTATTTTTTTCTAGAAATTATTTAGTAATATTTATTATTTATTCATTTTAATTATTATGCAGTAAACTGGGCATCGTGCAGAAATTCTTATGTCAACTGTCGTGTCTGTAAGTGAGGCAAAGTTTCTCTGCGCGTTGTTCTAGTTTCCAGCATATTTCCTGGTCGTTCTATTTTGCAACGCACATCTGCATCAGTTAGCCGTTCAGTCCACATAAATCCCTGGATGTAATTATTGAAAGGCTGATCTGAGCAATATTCTTTATTTGCTAAACGTGTCAACCTAGAATGAGACGCCCAGTCAAAATAAAACCGACACCACTCAATCAACAGTTGAACGAACTGAACTGGAGTACTGTGCTTGCGACCTTGACTCCAGCATTGAACCAAAGAAAAGCTAAGTAGTTTTTGAGATGTTAAATTAGGTTATTGAAATTGTAAAGTGATGATTTCTTATTTTCAGCTATGGAAATGCGGTGAACATCCAGCAATGAATTATGGGTAACAAGCTCGCCAACCCGGAGGAGATAACTGATGAGGACATAGCTAATTATCATTCGTCCACTCCTGTAAAGAAAGAGCATGTGTTGCGGTAGGTGGTGTAGTACTAGCGAGGTTGGATGTAGTACTAGCGCACTCTGGTGGATTTTATCGTTTGTATGCTGTCAGGCATGCCTGGCTCCTATCTTTCTTCGATAGGTTTTCTCAAGATTTTATAACTAGTTTCCATAGATCGATCATAAATTACTTTAATTGTAAACATAAAATGCCGGATTAGGGAAAAACGCGCAACCTGAGAAAGTTTTCAAACAGTGGGGAAGCCCCAATTAATTACGGGGATTTGCAGAATTTGTCTATTGTTCTATATAAGCCCGCAATAATTATTTTTTCGGTTTCCCCAATAATAAAATTTTTTGCGCAGGTTGCGCGTTTTTCTCTATTGATAGAGGTTTTGTGAGCATTTGCTAAAAATACTTTTTCAACTTTATTGCCATTATTAGGGTGGATCAGAGTAAAATATTATTTAAAAATTATGATGTTTAAGTTTATCGCCCATTTTTTTTATTAAATTGATGGAAAATCAAGAATGTCTTTGCTCAAGTGTTAAAATTTAAAAAAAATCATACTAGTGTTACAAGTTTTAAATGTAGACAATTTTCCTGAATTTAAATTCTACAAACCAATATTGGTATGTTTTTTTTATTTGAATTCTGGTGAATCGAATTGGGAGATCAAGAGGTTTCTAGTTTTATATCAATTTTGTTTGGTCATTTTTTTGATTGCTTTGAAAATCAGCCTGTGATAATGATGTTAAGAAGAGAAGTTTGCGTAGGCCTGTTATAATGTTCCCACCCGTTATCATTTCTTGTGCAAACTAGCTAAAGATCTCATAAACTAGCTCACATTCTGTTTTGTTTGTATTATGAACTGGTTGATGGGTAGGTCGGGTGCCCTACTCCACCCCCTCTCCAAACTGTGGTTAGTGCCCACCCACCCGGTTCAAGCAACTAAAGCCATGTGTGTTCACGTGATAAGTTATCAATTGTTGGTTTACGCTAAATCTGATGACTTCACTGCACCAAACGTTGTCACTTTCTCTATTCGTTTTGGTTTGCAACTTTTTTACAACCTTGCATGGAACTTGAGTGTATCTAAAGCAGCTCTCTATATCATAGGATAACGTTAATGGTAATAATTTTTTCTCTTCCCATTCTCGGCTGAACACCAACCAATCACTCTGTTGCAGGCTCTGGGTAGACTTGTTCAATGTAAGAGAGGATGACTCCCCAGAAGCGGATTTACAGTGGTACAAGATAACGGAGGATGTAGTACCAGCTAGCATAACATGTATCAACGATGACCCCAGCACCATATACCATATAAGGGCATATAATAGTCAAGTGGAGAAGATCTGTGATATCAAAATAGTTCAGCCAGGTTGGTAATCACGGAGGATAGAAGTAGATATACCTGACCAATTCACACTGCGTGGTCTATGAACATTTATTGTTTCAAAGTTTGTTTGTTAAAATAAAAAAATGTTCAATTTATGCATAGTTTGAAATATAAATGAGTTCAAGTTATGAAATGATTTGATTTCAAAAAGTTCAAAATAAGAAAAAATTGATTTATGAAATGTTTGACTTATAAAAATGTTGGATTTATCAACCATTTGGTTTATAGTTTGGTTTATTCGTATTAGAATTGCATCGTTTGAATGGCTGCTTACAAGATGTTTTATCTTGTGAAATGTTCAATTGTAGCTTCCAAATTTCCAAATGATACCAATTTTGGACTTAATAACAATTAATTCAATATTAAGATGATTAAAAACAATTATTAGACTATTAAATATGTGTGAAATACATAATTACCTGATTGGTGTACTAACATAATTGGTGTCAGCTGAGAGCTGACAGCTCATGAATGGCTCTCTTACATAAGCGAGTTATACAAGAACAATAAATGTGTGTTTTAGCTACTCAGTATTGTGTATGACAGTTCTAATGTGTTTTGTTAGTGCTACGGCTACTAGCTATTATGTGCAAATAGTCAAAACTTGTTGTTAAAGTCAGTTTCTTTTGTTAATATTCGGTGGTAGCCATACCAAGGTGGGTGTTGGGGGCAAAAGGGCAAAATTATTATGTTGACTGAAATCCAAATTATAGCGCGCTAAATTATCGCAACTGTCCATGTCTTAGGCTCGGTTTACATTAGCGCGCTACGAAATACCATAAAAATTTGTGACAGCTACGGTTCGGTTTGGTACTGGTCTGCACCGAAGTAGACAACAGTTTATATAGCGCATCAGTTCCGTGTCCATATCAAAATATCTTGGGCCCTGTTTCAGTTTTAAAAATATACAGAGTCAAGGTATGTGTAAAACTGTCTACTTTGAGCGCCACCTTTGTTATTTTACAACTGACTTACAAAATTCCTCTACTTCAAATCCCAAAGAGCGTTTTCGCAATGAACTGTCAGTGCTAAACCCAAATGCAATATTTCATACTATCTGATTTGAAAGTTAATACATTGTTTTTTAATTTTATGTTTTTGCTTACAGTTTTTAGTTACGAAGTTATATAGTGTTTCAAATCCTTGTATGAGTATTTTACTGTCATGGAAGTAACAAAACCATCCTAGTTAGATTAATTTTTTAAGTAACTTCCAGATAAGTACATATTTTAATGGTTAACAACTTAAAACTAATGTTTTATTAACCCAGTTAAAGAGATTTCACAGAAATATTTGAATACATGAGATGACTGTTTTGCTATGGTACGCAGTGGTTTGTGGCACCTGCTGAGGAATGTCATTGTACACTTGAAGCACCTGCTCAGGAATCCCATTGTATAATTGAAGGTACAAAACTGAAACAACCCACAGAGAGCTTCATACATCTCAAAGATGCTGCCACTAACAAACACTGGGGTTTCAATTTTACCAGCGCTGAAGACGCTGCCAAGTTCAGGGACACTTGCTTGGTGAGTTTAGTTTATAGATCAGCGACCCCTGCTGCTGGACGTTGACCTTGTCATTTAGTTATACATCAAGTGCTGCAGGTTTTTGTAACTCTGAGTGGTAAGACTGTTAAGGTGACATTCTAAAGGCTGAGCATGGAAGAAAGAACGGGTCAAAATTATTCTGGTTTAAATTATTATTATATTAATTTGACTTCATATAATAATTATTGTGAAATGAGCAAAATTTTGTCCTAGATGAATCGTTGTGCCATGCATTAATGCGTGTTAGTGCATAGCACAACAAGTAGGCTTGATAGGCTTTTCAATCAGTCATAACAGTAATATTGTAAATAATTTGCTAAAGTTTTCATAAAAAAAATTAAAGCTTAATTCCAAAAATGTTATTCTCCTTCATTCCAATTTATCTCATGAGAAAAGTGCAATTTTTAGGTTGTTACATAGTTTATTATCTTCAGTGCTCTGGTATCTGGCCAGTTTCTAATTTCAAAAAACATTTGTCAAGTCTGTGTTATCATTCTTTTTTCATTCCAAAAGCTATCATAGATATCTCATAGACCTACCCTACAGGATGAAAATATTCGTTGGAAGTTAATTTCGCGTTTACGCGAATTCTAAATTCGCGAAATATTATTTCCATTAAAAATTAATACCATTTTTAGTTTTACTCGATTTTTTGACGGATTCATATAAAATAGATGACGTTGTCTTCTCTTACCGCGAAGGTTTCCCGATTTGCGAAAAATAATATCCGTTAAATCATCAGAGAGAAGACAACTCGGGAAATTAACTTCCGTTAATAATTTCATCCTGTAGGGTATATAGGTCCTGAGATATCTATTTATACCTTCGATGTTTTGTTAACTGGAGTTGTCCTCTCACATGTGCTATTTAGAGCAGGGAGGTGTTGTATGTAACACGTATACTCTGCTGTGCTGCAAGTGTTTATAAAAAGAACTAACCTACGGCGATTATATGTTATCCTTTAGGCTCGTGTGTGGTTGTACAGACAGATGGTAAGGCATTGACTGTCTACTATACACAGTAGTATATCTACAGTAGTTGTGGCTGTGTTAGTTCTAATACTATGTGGTACCTGCCAATACCTGTCACTTGCTTTTGACACTGGCATATCTATTTTCTCTTTTAGTCCTCTACTTTATTAATAAGTCAGTTAAAAGTCCAGTCCGGTAAAATAGTTAAATGTTTTTAATTTTGTATAAAGTATTTTTTGCTTTTCCAGTGATAATTTCCTTTTGAATTCCTAAATTTTTCAATAGAAAATGTAATAATTTTTTTTAACAATGTTTTCTTTCTCTTTGCTCACCAACATGAGCGATATGTGTTTATTATCATTTTCAAACTGCAGAAAAACTTGACTTTCGCGTTCAACAGGCTTCAATTATTTTGCTATGCTATAGTTTACAATTTTTTTAACTGAAATTATGATATAAGAAATATACACACTAGTGACTGGGGATTTTAAAAAAAATTGAATTTGAAAATATTTAAAAAAATTTTTAATACTTGAAATGCAGCTGGTTCATTAAAAATTTTATTCCAAAAGTGGATTACAGAGGTTTAAATGTACATAAACTGTGTAATCCAACAAATATTTCGTACTTTAAATTCATTTAAGCCGATGAAAATTTTAAAATTATATTTAAAAATAAAAATTTCCAGTGGTTTTTTTGGCACCCAATTTTGGTAGTAACACGACTACCAGGCATTTTGTGTGCATGTTAACTAATGCAGTAGATTTAGCATGGGTTGCATGGTGTAGTCGTAGTTGTAGCCTGCAAACCTGGTTTGGCCGCAAAATAGTCTTAGATCAACAATAACACAAATAGTTGTAGCGTAATCATACGTCTCTCACTATCACTCACAATTGCTGGCTTATATTACTCACAGTCTATCCAACGTACAGTGACAGCTATCATGACATGACGGGATGCAATAATTACTAAAATGGGAGTTATCTTCCACCCATTTGTGTTTTACGTAGATAAAAAGAGAATCGTTTAAAATTAATGAATTTTGTCGAGTTCACATTGCTATTTCTGATGCTAAACTTTTCCCTGTTAAGCTAAATTCCATTTTGGTTCGTTTGTGTTCTGGGAATAGCAATTGGACCAGTTGTGCAAATTTCTTGGAAGTTGGCCAATTAACTTGCGCGCATTTGACTTACTTTGAATGATGCTTGTAAATTGAATATGGAGTCGTCATCCCTTGGGACAAAATTGATGGGTTTTCTAAACTGTGTTCTTTACAGGCCTCTGCATTGCTAGTGATTGGAATCATATAAATATTTAAATAAAAGTGTCAGAGAAAATACCATTTCTTTACTTTCAGTGTGTCTAAAATTTTCATATTTTCTACTTCACCAGCAGTTGTCCTGTCTTCATTGTCTGGATATATTCATCCAATTCTTATATATTTGGTTTGCTTTACATTTATTTTCACGTTCTGAGATGCTTTGTCTCTATACTCCGGCTTTTCATCTTCCTCTGGTTGTACTAAATTATCTTTTTTGTGATGGGAAGCTGAAGAATTTGAGTTGTCTGTCATCGTCTAGTGTGGGTGGGCAATTCTCGATTAAGGCGTTATTGTGTAGCCTTTGTATGCCTCAAATGGTTGTGAATCAGCTAAAATGTCAAGGGAATTTCGCTAAAAAATGTATCTTATTTATTATTTATTTGTAACATTTTGATTTTGGTACAAAAGTATTATGTAAAACTGCACTATAGCAATCCTACAGAAAGAAAACACAGTTTTATATTAATAATTGAAAACTGGAAAGATTTGAGAAGAGATTTTATACATATGAAAATTCTACGAATAATATCGATCATTGCCAATGGGGTTGTAACAGTGAGAGTTATCTTTCTTTGAACTTTCTACGTCCAATCGAAAACGGCTATCAATTGTAGTATAGAATATAATTAATTTAAGTAGACTCATGCAAAGTTTCTTTCCTGATAGCTGCCACAGTGTCAAGCAGATCCTATGATGACATGTCCCTCAAAAAAACTTGAGATTATTTTGAACGACCGGTTCAACAAATTTACCTGCAAAAAGGAATTTATATTTTTAATCATTTTTTATAATTATTGTTTATTATTGTTATCGTCTTTATAGCCATTATATTCATTTTTATAGTTATTGCTATTATAATTAATTTTTTCTTCTTGTTATTATAATCATTCATCATTATTATTCTAATTATTATAACTATAATTATTATTTATATTTATTGTTATATTACTTAATGAATAGAATTATAATTATGACAAGTTAATAATCATTTTTATAATAACTTATTATTATTCTAAATGAATACATTTAATTTTTATTATCATTTATAATAATAGTATAATTATTTAATTAATGATACCTGTATTTTTCCCCCACAGACGCCGAACAATTCTTTTCTAAATCAGCGTTGCGTTGATGTGAGAATAATTGGCATGTGTCATCAGTAGTTTTGCAAACATTTTAATTAACCTCGGTGTCATATATATAGTGTCCAATACTGCTCCAATGATTGTATATAATCGCTGGCCGCATCGTGATAATTTAATAATTATTCTCTATCGCTACACTAATGTGATTAAAAACTTCCATAAATGTAATCTGTTATAGCCCTGTGAACTCCGTGTCTTGTCAAATTATATCAATAACATTGTAATAAGCAGTTTAATCTAGTTGAAACATTCAAACTCTGTATTTGTGCATTGTACTCTATATAAAACTTTTAGCATTTTCTGTTGGATGTGCATCAGCGCCCTCTATAAGGGGGGATAACCCCAGTCACGACCCTATTGGAAGTTATAAATTTTTCTTTTAGTAGGGGTTGTGGTGCGAAAAGCCCACCGCTATGTAACAAATGATATTGTATAATATTCGTAGAAGCAGTCCATGTTTTGCTCAGGGGACCTGCTGAACTGGCTATCGAGTATTCTAATCACTTATTTGATACAACTTGTCCTTCTGTTGTATCACAGACTCTATCGGCCCCGACTGTCTCTAAAAGTTCCTCATTTGGATCTCTGCGTCTGCCAAAGAAAAAATGGAAGACAGGAAGTGCACGAGAGGGCATTGCTAGAAGATCAGAAACTGTTGAGGGTTTGTCTTCGATCAGTGCAGGAACAAAGCACCGTGCCTCTACGGGAAGAGACATAGAAGGGATTCTAACGGCCCCCAGGTAAATTTGGTTCAAGTATTAATTACAGACAAAAAATTTAAATTGAAAGTTGGTAGTGACACTAAAGATATTTTCGAGATACTTTACAAAATGGAATGCAATAGAAATAATCAGTTCACCGATGATTTTAGTCATAAAAGAACCAATTTCTCTGGGCTAGAAAAAATGCTTCCTAAATAAAAGATTAATTATTATTTATAATTATTGAACGAAACTGAGCACTAAGTAATTATGACAAGCGAGTCTATTTTATCCATTTTAATTTGCTGATCTCATATTATTGAAAGCATTTTTCATGCCAGGTACTCCCATGGTTCTGGAGCAATATGATAAAAAACAAATCGGCAAATTATATTTGCCCACAGCTCTGCCATTGTCATTTTTTCTCAAGTTGTATCTTCTCTGTGGTTTGTTGTCAATTTATCCCATAGATGAGAACTGACGAAGTAATATAGATGTTCAACACTCATGTTTTGTCCCATGTTATTGCGTTATGACCTTATTTTTAACACTTTGTTCCATGAACAGGTTTGAGAATATTGAGAATTTAGCAAGTTTTTACTAAATGATTTATCATCAAGTTCTTTTTAAATTTATGGTTGACGAGTTTTTTGTTTATTTCATTCAATTCACCTCAGCAGGAATTTTTCTAAATCTAATTTTTCAAATAAAAGGAGAAATTCAGTTTTAATGTGTTCAGATTTCCTCTCAAAAATTTAACTTTCGACATTCAAACTTTATTATTTTCAAATTGAACCATTTATTATTATTTTTCCATTATTATTTGACGTGTACTTTTAAATGCTTCTGCCTTCTGTTGTTGTCTCTGCACAATGACTACACCTTTATTTTCCCGTTTTGTGATATTGTACATTTCAGCGTAGAAGTTGTGTCCACTATGTCACTTGATCGTCGACAATTGCGGCATAAAAAAGAAGCCGCTGGGTAATTTTTTTTCACTAAGTTCCTGCAAATACTTGGCCTAAACTTACAAGCCTCTCTCTTCCACTAATCCGAGATGTTGTGTCGTAGATGACTTTTTTGTTCTCTGATATATCTGTTTATCTTCGGCTTTGAGTAGCCATTAGGTGCTGTCCATTGGCCGAGTACTTGTAAGTCTGGTTTGTTTCTCAAGTGTACAATCACAATACGAGCTAAGAGAAAATATCATACAATATGAAAGCTAATATTGTTGAATAAATTTGGAGTTGTTCCCTCAAACTGAGACAACTCTGTCATGGTCTGGGTTATCTAGAATGTTCTATCAAACAATAGAATGATACATCTCTATTTGATAAGCCTAAGATAGCTAATTTAGGAGATGAACTTTACAAGTCTATTTAGAGAGACTCAATTATCTCCATTTGCAGTTTTTTTCCAGTTTTGAAAATGAAAATAGCTCAGATGGTATACTAATGATAGAGTGAGATTTCTAGTGTCATAGACTGAGTACCTCTTGCATCTCACATACATTAATGGACAGCACTTATATATAGAAACTCTGTCTATCTCTTATGCATCTATTTTATTTTTTATGTATTTATTTCTACAAACGTCTAAATATAGTAACCTAATGTTGTATGTTATATATCTATGGAATGGCTCTGCAATATATGTCAACCGTTTCTCTTTAAATGGCCGCTTTTTGGGCCCTGAAAGTCATCCATCATTAACGGACAACTTGGTGACTGACACTGGTTTTCATTACAGATTCCGACAGGTTCAGTCTGCTAGAGTGGACAGCAGATCTCTGTTTGCTGCCGTTCCCACTGACACTCTACTAGAGACTGTTCCAGAACCACCTGAGCAAACTGAGTCAACACCAAAATCTCTTGAATCAATCTCTGAACGGGATGACTCCAATGAGAGTCCCTGCAAAGAGCAACTACCTCAAAGCTCCAGGTGATTTATGAATTATGGAGTTTCGTTGTAGCGGACAACTCCAACGTGTCTTTTTGTGTGTTTGTCTTCAACCCTGTAATTATTTAAACAGGAAGTGCTCAGTATAGAGTCAATGAGTGTTTGAATACTACATCTGTAAAGACAGTTTGCTATAAAGGAAAATGGAAGTTGTTATGTATTTGCATACTATATCTGGCAAAAACCTTTGTTTTCTGTTGTTGTTATGTTCAAAAGAGGCTTTTATATTCTTATTATTAATATTATTATTGTTTTTATCGTTAGCATTATCGTTATCATTATCATTATTATATTAATAATGGTATGTGGTAATAAATTATCAATTGTATTGTTTCTAGCTTTAGCTGTAGGAAATCATATAAAAGTGCTATCACACAAATAACAAGAGTTAAATTGCAAATTTTTGCTTTGCTCGTTATTTGTTATTATCTATTTGTTTATTATTATTGTTATTTATCTATTGGAAATAATAATATTTTACTTCTTTTGAGTGTGGTTCTGAATAACAGCCGGCAGGAAGCTTTGTGGAACGACTATAAGCAAAATAATAAATGATTATGAACATAATTATTTAAAATGCCATTAGTCTTAGAGAAAAATGATGCATTTGGCACGATATTTTTGGGAGAATGCATTTTGAAAAGTAATCAAAAGTATACCATGCCAAAACAAAACTCAAGGGTAGTTTGTAATGGTCTCATCTATTCTACACACCTCAAAAGTGTGTAATGGTCTTATTTATTCTACACACCTCAAAAATGTAAAAACGCAGAGTTATATTGCTGCATTTCAAGTCATACCGTCAGTATAACTTTTTTAAGCATTACTGAACCAACTTTTGTTTGGATTGCTGCTAATATTCCTGCATAAAGTTGTACCTATTTATCTTCAGTCAGTTTTTTGGTCAATTTTTGGGAGATGAAACATGAGCTCGGGTTATTCACTTTGACTTTAGATGAAAGTTTTATTACGGAACTTTGCATAACTGACAACTAAATCTTGTTTGTAGTGCTCAACTCAATTCTTCTGAAGAGTCTGTTAGGAGCTGTCCTCTACCAGATGAAGAGAGCGTAGAAATGCCAACGCCATCTGGGTTAGACATGGTACAGGCAACAGATATCTCCAATGGCTCCGATGCTGAACAAGAGGTTAGTAGCAGTTGTGTGAGTGAGTTCTCTGGTTTGTTCAATATTTACCTTCAAAACTATTAGTATTGCTCATGAAAATAATTGTTTCTTTAATTATTTTAGTTTAGTGATTTGGGTCTTCGCTCAGATTTTTTTTTGAAACAATTTTGGCATTGTCTAATATTTTTATTATTTAGCTGTTATTATTTATAATTAATTATTACCCAATCATGATTGATTTGTAAAAGTTATTGGTTTTCTGGTATTCCTAATCTCGCATCTGGTGTTTTTGGTAAACTTTTTTTCAATTACTAGCATCGACAAAATTTTATTTTTTAATGAGATTTTTTAATTTTATTATGGGTACAAAATTATAACGAATCATGTTTTAGGTCTTGGCTCTGCACAGAATTTACTTTCACATTCTTTGCGTGCTGGTTATTTAAAGGTTACGCCTCCATTCTTAAAAATTAGCCCAAGGCTAGTAATTCAGTATCCCATGGCACAAATTTTATTGTTACATTTTGATTGGCCTCAGTTTCCTGGATTGCTTGAGTTCCTGCTTACACGAGTGCATAGCTTATTACAAACAGATGAGACTTGGTAAATATAATGAAGTACAAAGTCTATTTTCTATTTCATCCGGTTTGTTGATATACATTAATCAATATTAACTGATGAGAAAAGCATTTTTTATTTGATGCCTCCTTGCTAACTTATAAATAATTAAAAATTATTTATTATTGCCAAGACTCTGCTACCAATTTACCAGTTTTGATGAATCTACACATATTTGTAGACATCGAGCTCATCTGAAGATAGCTGTAGTTCCACAGAATCTGAAGAATTCAACAAACCAGCTACGCTCAGTTCTGCTCATCTCAATGCCATCTTGTTTAGCTGTGAGAACCTTGTTAACACTTTGGATAGAGAACAACAGCCCAGCCTGACTCAGCATGGTTTGTAGAACTTGAGTCTAGGTCACCATGCCATGTTTACTTTAGGGATATTATTTGGTGACTGCGTAATGCTTGCCAGTTTTTCTGAATTTTTTTGTGTATTTGCTGCATTTGCGCGTTACCATATGTAGAAGTCATCTCAGAGGAAGATGAGGCTGATGCAACTATTATTGAAGAACCGACAGCAACTGTAACACTTCTCTCTACGTCTGGTATGTTTGCTCTTACCTACATGTCCACAGCTTGGACTTTTTGACTTCTGCTTGACTTTGGAAGTCCTTAGTTTTTAGATTAAATGCGTCTTTTCTAGATTAATAGTGTTGTTTCTAGATAAATCGTATCATTTTTAGATTAATTGTGTCATTTTTAGATTAATTGTAAAGGCTGATCTCCATACATGTCGTGGGGCTCAACTGTACTCTAGAATGCCGTAAAACTTTCTACGATGCGCAATATTTATAGAGATGGTCGATCACATGATGTCGTGAAAAATTGAACCATGTTCAACTTTTTCATGTTCTTCAGCGATTTCCACACCTCACGTTTTATGCGGCGTAGCAATCAACTTGTAATTAATAATAATAATGATGCATATTGTGACATAATTCTAGTTATTCATCCTTTGTTACCTCTTGTAATAAAGATTTTGTTTTTAGGAAAAAAGGTCAAAAAATATTATTATTTTTTGAAAGAAATATTAGACCATTTTATGTTCTGTGATTGTGCTTGTAACTAATAGCTGTTTCTGGCCACAAATACGTAGCGTTCAACTTTTACCAAGAGCGGGCAACTCCAAACATTACTGGTGCTCACAGTACATCGTATGAGCTCCCACGACATGGATGGATGTAGATGAGCCTTACATGAATATTGACTAGATTTATCTCTAGAGCCGCTTCATTTGTTGCTACGATTTCAGTCAAAATTTAATTGTATTTTTATTCGATGTTGTTGCGCATTTCAGCTGATGGCGACAGTCCACAAACAGCATCATCTGCCGACACTCAAAGTGGCAGCAATGATGTCTCTCTCAGCTCAATATCCAATGATCTCCACTCAAACAACGACTCAACTTTACATAAGATGCTTCAAGTATGTGGCTCCTTTGTTTGATGTGCTAGTTGCCACTGAACATTGCTTCTGTTTTACGCACCGGAAGTGATGTATTTTCTGGCCATATTTTTGATAAGAAATCATTCACAGCTATGCATACTTTGGTTTAAAGTAGGTTTGAATATATTCCAGCAATCACATTTGGCTACCGGTAAAAGTGTTTAAAAAATTGATGAAAACTGTGAATCGACAGAAAGAAAATATTTAGATCAAATTTTATTTGCAAATTTTCTTCTAGTTGGTTTAATCAAATAAAAATCACTTGTAGAGCTTGCCATCAAACTCCACATCTAATGCCTCGTTTGGTATAGAAGCAGGTCCTGGAGACCCTAGCATCACCGCCCCTCTTCCAAACACAGATAGCTCTAAGTCTCTGCTACGTAGAGCAAGTAACAGGTAATGCTGAACTACTGAAGTTGTCTGTCCACAAAATCTACATCGTACAAGATTGCATATCTTACGGCATTGTTAGTAACTAGCGACGGTGTGTAGTGCTGTTATGTAGTACACATCTGCGTGTTCTATCTCTGTAGAGGGCAGTCAACTACCTCCATATTCAGGGGTTCACATAGGAGTAAGCAGGGTGATGATTGTCAATCCTTGACCTCTTCAAACGATAAAATATTCAAGGAAAATGAACAGAAGCTGAGAGAGCAAGTAAGCGTTTAAGTTTTTGAAGTTGTCTAATCATTTCAACTTGATTGGTCGACTAAATATTCACTTCCTGTTGCAGGAGGAGTATGAAGAGAACCAGAAGGCGTGCGATGACCAAGATTCCTCAATGTATCAGGACAGCGGGTTTGGTGGTACCGTCTCTACCAACAAGTCTGCTAGCATAAAAAGTGCTAGGTCTAAGACGAGCAGGCGTTCTAGCAGAGTCTCCATCTCTGATAAGTCCCAGAATTCTCAGGTTACAGGTAGGGCTATATTTTGGTGCTACATCAACTCTGGTAGATATGCTATTGCAATGCCACATCAAATCTGGTAGATGTGCTATTGTAACGCCACATCAAATCTGGTCGATGCGCTATTGAATAGCCATATCAAATTTGGTTGATGTGCAATTGCAATGCCCCTTCAAATCTGATAGATGTGCAATTGCATCGCCACATCAAATCTGGTTGATGTGCTACTGCAGAGCCACATTAATTCTGGTAGATACGCTACTGCAAACCCATATTAATTTTGATTTTTGATAAGTATTGCAATGAAGTGTATGGTGGATAGCTCTATGAATCAGCAGGTGGTAACTCTATGCATTCATTGTAGGGCCAGAAAGCGTGTACAGCTCATCATCCAGCCAACAAACCAAAACCAGTGACATCACTCAAGTGAAACCATTCACAGTTCTCACTGACCAATCGGACAATGACTGTGACGAGGAAGACAACTCCAGCACACACAGCTTCACCACTCAACCAGCAGTCATAAAATCTTACTCGTCACTGGCCAGACAGTCTGGGGCCACCAGGAAAACTGGGTTGGTTATTTAGTGATGAATGTGTGCGTACAAAATGACAGTACTGCATTTATATACTGATAGCAGAAGGAGGCAACTCCAACACCAATGTGTCTATGTAAAATGAACAATATGGTAGTACTACATTTATATGCCACTGGCAAAAGGAGGCAACTCCTAAACCAATGTGTCTATGTAAAATGAACAATATGGTAGTACTACATTTATATACTGCTAGCAGAAGGAGGCAACTCCTAAACCAATGTGTCTATGTAAAATGAACAATATGGTAGTACTACATTTATATGCCGCTGGCAGAAGGAGGCAACTCCAATACCAATGTGTCTATGTAAAATGAACAATATGGTAGTACTACATTTATATGCCGCTGGCAGAAGGAGGCAACTCCTAATCCAATGGGTCTATGTAATAACAAGTTTATATACTAGTCTACTTCCTGCCACACCCTGTGATAAACAGTATCTACTGGTGCAGGTGGCTGGAAGTAAAGAACTGGCTGATGCACTCCAAGAAGAAGTTGACTCTAGCCAACAAAAGGCACTGGAAGCGTTATTGGGTAACCCTCAGGGGTACAACACTCATGTTCTACAGCTGTGATGACCAGGTGACTTACGTGGTTCTTGATTTGTTGTTTGTTATATGTGTAATTCCACAACATAAGTATATTTTGTAACTATATTGCATAACACTATTGTGTAACTTTACTGCATAACTCTATTGTATAACTTTATTGCTGTATGTAAGGCATCGCTGACAGAGGACGCTCTACCAAAGCACATGATATACATAGACGGTAGCATAGCACAGAGTGTACCAGAGCACCCTAAAAGAGAGAACATCTTTTCCGTCAGCTCAGCATATGGTGATGCCTACCTCTTCCAGGTAAATCTCTCACTGCTCATTGGCTGATTTTTGTTTCCGTCACTCTTATCATTGGTTGATTTCTAGCTTCTTGTCTCTCAATTGGCTGATATTTCAGCTAAGATTTCTATTGCTCACTTTTCATTACGAAACATCTGCAGTTAAACGTTTGACTCTTTTCTCTGAATACATTGGCCTTGACCTTGCAGGCACCGACACAGTTTGAGCATGACACGTGGATCACATGCATTCACTCGGCCTGTGCAAGTCAGCATGCTCGACAGCATGGTAAAACTAACCCTCTCAAGGTTCTGCAGTCTGAAATAGATAAACTACAAGAAAACATCGACTCGGTGAGTTATATAACTCTAGTGTTTCAGTTGTTTCTTGTTGTTCGTTGTCAGTTGTTAGTTGTTAATCTCAACGAAATATTCTGTCATATTTTAATGACTATATTGAGAACATTGTAACGATTGTGACAATATATTACTATTATTACTCAAGTTTTGACAGGTATAAAAAGTTTTTTTTGCTGGTGTGCTGGGACTATCATAAAAAATCTTCACTGAAAATTTTGTACAGTTTATTGTTTGCATTTGCAGGATTCAAAGATGAAGAAGATGGCCGAGTTGCAGCTGTCGGTGGTAAAAGAAGTCAAGTCTAGGAGTGCAATCTCTAAACAAATACACACTTGGGAGCAGAACCTGGAGTGTCTCTATATGGACCAGTACAGGTTTAAATGTTACCTGTCTTCTCTACAGGTAAGACTGTCGGACATTGGCTGGTCGGTAACGGTTAGGACCTGTGTCAGGCGTTTGAATCTACTAAAATAACACAGATGAGGTTTTTAAATAATAGTGGTTTAATTTTTTAATTTGAAACAGGAATGTGAATGGAAAAATATATTTTAGCTGCAATCCAAAGTATCAGAAAAACTTTTTAAAATATCATACAACTTTCGTGCTCCAATAGAGAGTTTTCTTCTCTTGTTATTGGGTAAACAACTCCAATTTGCATGCTTCAGACTATATTTTCTTTCCAGAATTTGATTGTACTGCATAAGTAGGCGGAATGGAATCTTTTCTGTATAATAGTTTTACATATAAAACTCAACTCCACTTGAGGTGTTGCCTGACTTAGTATCAATTTCTAGCCTCGTAAAATAAAAATAATCAGACAAATTGTCAAGTAAAGTGGTCGAGGTGTTGATGAGCAAATTTGACTCGTTGACAGGCGTCCGAGCTACCCAACCCCAAGTATATCCTGTCCAGCATGTCTCGTGGCACAAAACAAAGGCTAGGAAAGCTGGGTATTCTAAATGCTACCTCCTTCCACTCTCTGATCTGTATAAGAACACCCAATGCATACACCACCTATATCGGACAGCAACAGCAAAAGAAAGGGCTGCTGTCTACACTACGGCAGCATTCCTCTCAGAGCAGGCTGAGGGTTACAGCGGACACTTATGTACCTCCTGCACCAGGGAGTGACGATGGAGACGAGTCAGGAAATGATGACTCTGAGGAGAGTCCTCCGGCAGCAGAGACTAACAGTACAGAGGAAATGAATAACGCTCTGGGGTCAAAATTTGGCGAAAATTTGACGAGAATACTTTTACCGAATCATCAGGTAGGGTTGCTTTCCAAGTTTGAAAAAATTTAAATTTTAAAAGTTGTTTTCTAGTACTACTGGAATACTGTTCAAGTGATCTACTGTATGTAAAATGTCACTATCTTTAGAATTCCTTAACAATCTGTTTTGTTAGAAATTAACACCAATTTTTTGATAATTTTTTTATGATTTCGAACAAACGTTGATGTCTCCTTGTTTTCTCTGTCCACACAGCTGACTGTAGTGTCTACAGATGAGGAGATGTCAGTGAGAGATGTACTAGAGGTTGTATGTAACAAAAGACAACTCGTTCTTAGTGACTGCTTTCTACGCATCAGAACTAAATACTCTACGGACTACGTTATACCTCCACTGGATGACATATTTGATAACCTGGTGAGTAACACCTATCTCTGTTTACTTTTACATAACAAATTCTAACTCAATGATTGATGAAATTTTTGTGGTTGATTTCATGGATCAATGAGTATGTTGATAAATTTGTTATATAAGTTTTTAGGTGCATGTTTAGTTGTTTATTTGTTTGTGTATTTCCTTTTATATCCTGGTTTTATAGTTGAAATGCTGACGGAAAGTTTTATACTGATACTAGTAAATGTCAGTGAGAAAAAGTGGTCACGGATTTTAATCATTTTTTTAAAACATTTTCATACCGTGTATTGTTGTAAGTAGATGAATAATTACTTTCAGATTTTGATTTCTATAAAAGCGCATTTGATTTCAGATAGTAGAAGCTAAACAAAAGGTAGGTCGTATCTGCTTGCTGACCCTGATTTTTACATGTCTTACTGACTGCAATAGGGAGTTGTGCTCTCCACATAATCGGATTTGTCCTCTCTCACCCTATATCTCCTTTATTTGATTACAAACCATTTTATTGGACCACCTGGTTGTATCTGGTCCAAATGATCCTCTATCAGCCCTTCTCTTCTGCTGTTGTACCTTCTCTAGAACGAACGTCACTTTCGCTTCTCAGAATTACCTTCAACGCATTAAATGTTTTATTATTTTCTTTCAGAATTTAGTATTTTAAACTTTTAAATATATCTTAATATTGGATTTTATTTAAAAAATTGTTCAATTATAATATTGTTTATTGAAATTGCAAATTTAACTGTGAAAATGTGAACACCACTACTTTGTGTAAATCTGAGCTCATCTACATTTGTGGATAGTATAGTTTTCATCATTCACTGAATATTATATCCTCTAAGTCAGTGATGGCTTATCGAAATATTATAAACTAGACACGGAAAATGCCCTGAACTGAAATAAGAATGAAATACTCAAAAACGTGCCATCTTATGTAAAACAAAAATATTCTTTCACAACAGACATTGAATGCGAACATTTTGGAGTTTTCTCCTCCTTGCAATGAACTAACAGCCACTCAGCCCTAGTTCTTGTATGTCACTCAGTGATTGTTGGACGTTGTGCTGAGCTTCAAGTCTCACACAAAGCTCTCTACTGTGTTTGCTAGGACTACGATAGAGTAGAGGTGTGCAATAAGATCATATTCCAAGTGGATATGTCAAGGACAGAGGAAGAGCTCTTTGGTGTGGAGGTAGAGGCGGAGCTAGCCGATGATGCTGAAGCAGAAGATGAGCTGAAAGTGTTTATAGACGAGGTAGAAGGTGGAAGTCCTGCAGAAAGAGCTGGTCTCATTGCCGGTGATGAACTTCTTACACTAAATGGACAGGTTGGTTGCCTTCTTCTTGGTGCATTATTTGTTTACTTTGGGAATGATTCGCTTCAATTAAATTGTTTGTTTGTTTGTTTGATTCAATAAAACAATCAGACAAGGTACATGCGCAACAATTAGTCAGTAATGATAAAGTCTCATGTGGTTTTTCTATTCTTTTCTTTTGTTTGCTTTTTATGTGTGTTTTGTGTAGGGTTTCAACAATTGTGCTAGTTGTCTCCCCTTTGTTGATGTTGATAATTTAATCATTAGAAAAGGGTTTTCTCCACACAGTACAAGCTTCCCAACACATTTCATTCTTATTTGATCTCAAATTCAGTTTTTAAAAATATTCAGTGATTTTATAATTACCGAGCTTACGATATTAAGGTTTTCATTACTCAGGAATTGTCTCCCCTGTTTATTACAGGTTGTGTCTGACTTGGATATTGAACATATCGATGATATACTAGCCAATGAGCTGCAAGTATGCATCACTGTGCGATCCTGCCGGCTAAAGAGGCCAGAGTCTACTATAGCCTCAGCTCTTACCAACCACGCAGACACATATATAGACAATATGATGTGTCCCCCACCCCCGCTACAGTCTAGAATTAGTAACAGAATTATAGATGACCTCATTGTACCTGCTCCTAACTGGGGTGAGTGGATTTTACTTGGAGTCGTCTATCATAGAGAAGACAACTCTTGTATAAACTTTAGTTGAAAATTTCTGGTTTTGTAACTGTTAATTCTAGTTGTTGACCTCTGCAAGTTGACGAAATATCATAGTTTAAAAATAACTCGTCTGTGGTTATAAAAAGGATCTAATTATTTTCATTAAATAACTCATTAATTTTTATTATTTATTAATTTTGAAATATTTAAGCTTTTATGACAGTGATTAAGTACAGATATAAAAACTTTTATAATGTAGACAATTTAGCGTTATAACGTCTTGGTAAAATCGGTCGTAAAATTATAGAATGTTAGATTAAAATAATTAATGTTTTAAGAAAATGGTTGAAATGTTGTTGTTTCAAGTTGATTGCAAAACATCTAAAGTATTTAATCATTAATATTATGGACTTGATACTTATCAGTTGCATAAACTGACATTAATTATTTTATTATCATTTTTATTATTAAAAATTTATTAATAATTATTCTTTTTTCGTTGATGAGCAAGTGCTCTTTTTTCTTTGTATATCGTGTGGTTCGTAATCTATTTCTCAGCGAATGGTCCAAGCTTCTAATACTAGTGGGCGATGTGTCACCACCACAAAATAGTTGTCTTCATATGCTTTTGTAAGAGACAGTTATGTATTGATTTTCACACGTGTTGGAATGTGTGTGTACATTATTGAGTAAATATAGTCTTTCAACGAATAAAGTTGAATCATTTATTTGTTAGCTTGTAAATGAGGAAAAAGCTGTAAAAATTGATCAAATATTTGCCAAGTGATTATTGCACAACAAATGACGCATCGTATCGATAGATTATTTGAAGTTTACACAGAACATCCTGTTTTGTTTTGGCGTAACCAAGTTGAGATTTGGGAAAAAGGTGACGTAACTTGTAAAGGCGTCTGCGTATTACTTGTGCAGTCAGAGAGGTTTACAAACTGTTTAATTCTTAGAGACACACTTTAGTCCCACACAATTAGTGCATGCAATTAGGCCATATTAAGGTCTCTCAACATTCCATCGTTTAGAAAATAAAAGAAATAATATGCGTACGCTTTACAATCTTTCACAAAGCTTGTTGTAGTGACAAAAAATAAGGCGACGTAATTCACACGCCCTGTGCTGTATCGTGTTTGTTTTTTTACATGTCGTGGATTGTGTAACCCTGTGTGTTTGAGTCGTGACCATTCATTGATTTGGCGCCTATGGCTGTCGCGGCAGCAATGCTACATGTGGCTGCCGCCCTGCGGTCTGTGTGAAAAAAATTGTATTAGTGCTTAGTTCAGCGCGAATAATTTTCTTTTTGTTGTTATGTAACTTTTATCACGGAAATAATCGCTGCGTCGCCAATATCGGCATTTGGAATGTTCGGCTCACACCTGGATCTTGAGTTTGTGGCATGCGGGATATGCGACTTTCCTTTAAAGAAATGTTGAAAAATTGAATTTTTTTTTTTTCTTAATAGAAAAAGCTTTTAGTACTTTTGGAAATCGAAACTTTTTATTTGATGGGGTTGACAAAAAGATTAATCTTGGGTCTGTTCATTTCAATTCATAAGTTTCACTTTTATAGTGAGTGGAAGCTATGAGCAAGTAACACACACTTAAATTGAGTTTATAAAATTTTAAATCTTGGCAACTTTCCAAACATTCAAAAGTAAAAATACATAAAATCGCTTTCTTTCATATTTTACCCTACTTATTATTTTGCACCCTCTCAGATGTTTGTTACCAATATTTGGTCCCTCAAAGCTTGCCAGTTTGTCTAATGAACCAATCACAAATGCACCATAGCCTTTTATCTATTGCAGTGCAAAATCTACCCGAAGAGGAGGGGTTAGAGGAGATGCCCCTTACTCCACGAGGAGAAACAGAGAAAAGTGTCACTAACATCAAAGACCTTCTACTGGTAAGTAAACAGCTCGTACACACGCCTGCTGTCTGCAGGAAACTATATGGGCAGCTTGTCTCGCTGCCACACTTTCAGATGTCTGGCGTTTGTAATTATCTTGTGCAGGCAGCACTTTCCCATGCTGTCATAGCAGGCAGCATTGTTAGCTATCGTTGCCTGCCTTTACACCAAACAATAGTGAGGCGAGTGAGTGAATGAGTGAATACTGGTAGAGGTGCTTTCATGTATAGTATTGCAAGATAGCCTAGTGTATGACATTGTCAGAATGCTTGTCAACGTGCTCATATTACTACTGCCAATCATTTCATTGAACTTGTGCTGATGCTTTTCTGGCTATCTGCCAGGTTTTGATCAATTTATTGCTCTTAGCCAGTTATTGTACAGGCATAAACATGGCTTTATGGGTATATCAATTTTCTTGCTCGTTCAGGTTACCAGGATTATCTGGTTAATGGTTCTTATTCGTTTCTTTTTCGGCAAAACATTAATTTCTTTATGAGAGATTTAACAATGCTCAATGGTGCCAGACTTTGCTGTAGAATACCACTATATATTAGCAAAAGCATTATTTGTATCAACCAAACTTTACCGCTCACTTCAGCACAGTCTCTGCTTATATGCGTAGAACTTTGTCAGCTTCAAACACTCAAAGTCAGCTGCTCGTTTTCTGTGTCCAATCAGATTCCTTCACATCGCTGACTGTTGCTCTCCAAAGCTTCTTTGTCAACAATTATAAAGCGTTTAGCGAGAGCTTTAGTAATAATTCATTTGTTTAACTTAATGCTATCAGTTCATCAATAACATAATTTAGTGTCCATTAGCATTGCATCTGTTGTTTGTGAGATATAGGCCCCTGGTCCTTGGCTCACTCTATTAATTGAGTGTTATTGTTTTATTACTCCTAATTCTATGCGTCTGTCGTAGCTGCAAGGCACAGCTGAGGTAGATGTAGTAGTTGTCCATGTCTTCCTCTCTCTGCTGCCTTACCAGGCATTGATCAGGTTGTGATTTTGGTTCTCCTTTCTCACTCAAATGACTCGACGACTCTTTGGCGTTTAATGTTGAATTTTGACTACTAGAGTTCAAGGGTTTTAGAAAATAAAAAGTTGTTGTTAGTTGGTGATGATAGTCGGGTTTTTTTAATTTTTACTGCTGCTTTGAGCTGGTTCAATGAATCTGTCACAACTTTGGTGGTTCATTCAATCGTTTGGTCATTGACTGTGTGTGCTTGCTAGGTGGTCCATCCCATTGGGTGGTCCAGTGGCAGGTTAGCTAGCTGAGTTCTTTGTCCAGATCCCACATACAGCCATAGTTCAAGTGGTAATCTGTTCAGACGGGTGACTGGATTGACCCTGAATAGCCTAGGATTTCTGTCTTCGTAGTTAGTTCTCACGTCCCAGGGCTACATACACACATACTGCGTCTGTCTACTGTAACCTACGTAACGCCTCACTTTCGTTAAAATCTAATTTAACTAAACATCCTGCAGATATGAGAGGCGGGATGTTTTTGAGCAATTATGCCCAAGGGAATTCAATTGCACCCTGTGTCAATACATTCACCGCTCCCTCCTTCGTCTTCTCAGAAAAAGTTCAATTCTTGGAGTCCGTCACCTTTTAATTTGATGTTTACTTTTAAAAATTATTAAGTTACTATCTGCTTAATAATTATTTTTGATAAGTGCTGTGTGGCTTTTTCATTCATTCAACTTTGGATTAAGTTAGATTTGGGTTTTGAGTTGTTGACTTTTGGTTAACCCGCAATAAACAATCCTCTGGCCATAAAATTTACTTTACGAATCAAGTTTGTAGGCGAGCCTGTCGCCAAATATTTTATTTTGCTTGAAGGTGTATAAGGCTGCTGAATGTTTGGTTAGCATCAGCAAATATCTGACCTCTTATATCAAGGATGTAGCAAGTTTTTATCATAGGTCGTTTAATGTTTTCTTGCACGGTACGGTATTGCTATTTATGAATTGCTTTGTTTGGACAAATGATATCTCTAGAAACAGTGATTTCCTCTTTCATCTGTGAGTATTTATTGGCTGCGTGCCACATAAGAAAAGCAAAATTTGGCATCAGTATTTTGTTTCGCTGACTGATGTTTTTACAGCGGTTTATTCTAACACGGTGCATTCATTTCATCACTACCTGTTCCTGGGTCAGCAGACTTAATTCCTTGTGGCAGCACGTAGAGGTCACACCTGCAATAGATTTTTGCTCAATTAACGAAAATGTCAATCTTTATTTGACAAAACCAGTGAGAATGCTAACTTCACATCTTTCAGCACGTGGAGTCGTAAAACATGCAGAATTTTCCAGGACCAACGACATTCGCCGCAAATAAACTCGCTCAGTTATCGAAGATTTTGTAAAATATTCTCCCCTGAAGTAATTTGGTAACATTTAACTCTTTGTTATTCCGTTATCAATGATTACATAACCTTTGTGTCAGCGAAATGTCATCGCGCACCCACCGCTGGCTGCCGGCACCACGGTCTGTTGTTATCTGGTAGCCTCATAAGTGCATGATATGGTTATGCAACGTACAGCGTGGATATTGCGTGAGAATGTCAAGTTGTTTTGTGTTTATACTTTTGCAAAGGTGAACGCGATAATACATGTTTATGTTTGTGCAAAATACTACTTTCAATTTTCTCTGTACACAGTTTTCTGGCAAAAATTATAGTTTTCAGAGGCGTTAATAGATCGTAATTTCCTTGTTAAATTAAATTTAAATTTGACAGTTGAGTCATTGCGCTTGGAGTGCTATAACCAGCGCAGATAGCTTATCTTGTCATCTCATCGTCACTCATTTTGAAATCTGCTAGTATTGCGTGCGTACTTACAACTAGTTACCATTCATATCCTTATTTATAAACTGTCATTCATTTCCCTCTCTGATTTCTCTCCATATGGTTGTGTCTAAGTTTTTGTGCTAGTACAATGTATAGCACTCAAATTACTACATTAGCTATCTCAGCTTATAGCTTAAGAGTCAAGGACAAACGTCGAAAGCGTTCTAAGGTGAGCTGTCGTATATTTGGAGTTGATTTGATTTGAGTCAGATTCTGCGGAATGGTTTTTAGTCTTAGATTTGTGATGTTTTGAACTGGAATAAGATATATTATATATAAATAGGCTTTGCCTGTTGATTTTTTCCGCTCTGCTTTAGAGTACTTACATGAAGTGAGAGACTCTTCAGCTAACTTACTTATGCAAAGTAGATCGGGTGTAAATAAAAATAAAAAAGAATCAGCCTATTTTTGTACTAGCCCTTTTGCAGTGACGTAATGTCATGTTCTTTGTATCTCAAGAACTATTTTTGGCTAATATCTTCATGCAAATTCGCATATTTTAGGAAATTATAATAGAGGAAATAGTTATCTAACTGCTGAACGACTTTCAAGTTATTTTTTGTTGAACATTGACACTCGGTTGGCAGCTTTCTCAGCTAATCTGTGCAAAGTCGATGTTGGTAATCTCCCGTGCAAGTATTTAGATATTTGTTGTGCTGTTGAGGTGGATAAACACCGTGTTATTTTTGACAGAAGAATGTTGATATCAAATAGCTGGTGTCCTTGAACATGTTTGCATAGCTAAGTGTTTATTACATCATATGTTAGCTGTAGCTAAGTATTGCTTGGTATTATGGGTGTGGTTATGTTTGCTGAAGGGGGCGGAGTTTAAGTCCAATCCACATCAAACAAAGCTATTAGCCTGTATTATAATAGCCAATCATTTATCGTTCACATCACCAGCGAGAAGCTAGCGTTGTCTACAACTTCAAAGCAGTTTAACAATCTATCGCACTTGCTGTTCAACTCAGATCAAGGCTTAAAATCTGCTAATTACAATCTCTAGCATTTTTCAATTTTCACTTTTTTCTCTGGCAAACCTAGTCAACTATCGCTTATCATTGTTGGAACCTGACGCGTTGGCTGTAGACCTATTGCATATGCAGTTAATGGAATATTAACATTGGAATTATATCGTTGTATATCATTACTGACATTCTTAACGTAACTTACAACCTACTGCGTAACAATGAAGTTTAGGCAGAAAGGGCTGCTCTTCGGCAAGGTTAGTAGTGTGATTTTAGGTTGCTGCTCATCCCTTGCTTTTTATATTTATCATCTGCTAGTATTCAGCTCAGCTACTAGATTAATTTTTGAGTATTTTGGAAGGATAGAAATATTCTTTTGTATACACGAAATTATTGTGCAACATTTGCATTATTTTTTTAGTTTGAATTTGTTTATAAATGATAAATAAATTTATAAATGATAAATAATTATTATTTATTTCTCAAGTCTCAGATTTCGTACATAAATGGCTAAAAGTGAGAGAAGACCACAAATTAGCGTTCATTGTTATATGATACAATGGCTATGATTGAATTATGGATTGTTGGGCGACAGACGTTTCGGCGACAATCACATTGGCGACAAAATCAGTTCCGAAGGCGACAGCCTCAGCTACTAAGGCGACATGGCGGATCGACCGGCGACAATTAGTTGGCGCATCACCATCACTGCAAAATTAATTGTTCAAAAGCAGCATGTTGTTGTGTATCTCAGTCACCTCGACCTAAGCGACGTTTCGACCTAGAGTCACTTGAGCCCAGCAACAGTCAGTTCGACCCAAGATGGCGCTGAAAATAGCTCTCTTCAATTTTTGTGCTACACAAACAGATATAAGTAAGATTTGATTTGCAGCTGTATTTTTAGAGCTGAGTATCTAATATTTTTAATAAAATTAAGTTTCGCTGTAGAAACCTGTGAGACTTTACAAAAATCCTTGTTGTTTTGTGCAGCCATTATAATAATAATAATGATTATTATTATTTATTAATTATTATTATATATATATATATATAATTATTATTATTATTTTTTGCGACATAGTAGTACTAGTAGTTAGTAGTAGTAGTAGTAGTAGTAGTTAATAATAAAAAAAATATTATTATTCATTATTATTATTATTGTTGCAGCTATTCATGATTTAGACAAATAAAACATATCATTATTATTTATTATTTTGAGTAGGTAGTACTACTGTCAATAAATACTCATACTGCTCCATTGATTTTGCAGTGTTGGTGTTTATTATTGTCAAGAAAGACATTAAATATCATCAGATCATCGTTTAGTTAGAATTAGATTAGAGTAGTAAAAGTTATTATCTTTGCTGACACAGACACATTAATATTTATTATTATTATTAGTTATAATTATAGAAGTTGCTTTCTCGATGTGGTACAACAACTCTGATAATATTCACAAGGTATCAAAAGGTGAAGAGCAGCTCTGCTGCAGTGAAGATACTCGTTTATACAAGCTTCATTGACATTGACTGGATGATCTTGTGTTTGGATGGATGATGGAACTGTCTGAGAACTCTTTTATGCATTCAATTTATCTTTTTCTGCATGATGATGTATGGGCAGGTAAGGCTAATAACATTATTTATTTATTTATTTGTCACACAGCTGAGCTGATCATTTACAACTCTTGCTAGTTGCCATAAATATAAGTGTTTTGTGGATGATGTATAAAACAACTGAACTGTGTGATAAAAAAAAATATTAGTATCAATTCCACTTTTAGGATGATAAAAGAAATTTGCTCATATACATTGCTGGTTAGAACTCTAACAACTATAAGAATGCACTGAAGGCAGCGAGTCAACTCAGATCTGGCTGCAACTGGTACATGATGAGTGGCGACAGCGCGGAACCCCGTCGAAAGAATCAAGGGTAAGATTTACTTTCGACAGCCTCTGGTGGGTATCTGTGACATTACTGTGTACTGTTATGCTAATACTGTGGTACTAGATGTAATACTGTAGTACTAGGTGTAATACTGTAGTACTGAATGTAATACTGTAGTACTTGATGGATGTAATTCTGTAGTACTAAATGTAATACTGGAGTACTAGATGTAATATTGTAGTACTAGATGTAATACTGTAGTACTATGTGTAATACTGTGGTACTACGTGTAATACTGTGGTACTACGTGTAATACTGTGGTACTACGTGTAATACTGTAGTACTAGATGTAATACTGTAGTACTGAATGTAATACTGTAGTACTAGATGTAATACTGTAGTATTAGATATAACACTGTAGTACTAGGTGTAATACTGTAGTACTGGGTGTAATACTGTAGTACTAGGTGTAATACTGTAGTACTAGGTGTAATACTGTAGTACTAGGTGTAATACTGTAGTACTAGGTGTAATACTGTAGTACTAGGTGTAATACTGTAGTACTAGGTGTAATACTGTAGTACTAGGTGTAATACTGTAGTACTAGAGGTAATACTCTAGTACTAGATGTAATACTGTAGTACTGAATGTAATACTGTACTGTTGGCTGTAGAAACGAGGCTCTGATATGCCATTTACTGGACTCACCAGTGCTGACTCTCTCACTGACGGGTCCAGAGACGTGTGTGCACCAAGAGTAAGACAGCTGACTTTGGAGAAGCTGAGGTGAGTGTACAGTATGGTTTACTGTGTGCGGAGTACAGTGTGTAGAGTACTGTGTGTAGTGTACAGTGTGGTGTACTGTATAGTGTGCTGTGTGTAGTGTATTGTGTGTAGTGCACTGTGTGTAGTGTAGTGTACTGTATATAGTGTACTGTATATAGTGTACTGTATGTAGTGTACTGTATGTAGTGTACTGTATGTAGTGTACTGTATGTAGTGTACTGTATATAGTGTACTGTGCAGTGTACCGTGTATTATTGTGCTATGATCCTGTATAATGCTAGCATACATTTCTAGTGTATACTATTGGAATGCTGTAAGTGAAGTCTACCTGTGGCAGGAACTGACTGAGGCACAAATTCTTTCCCTCATCCTATTTTATCAGCCAGGTGGCCAGGAGACTCCAGCCAAGCTCTTGGAACAAATCAACGACCAATTGTTTCATGTCAGAGGTGAGTATTGTTCAGTGTTATATATAGCATAGTACACAGCAATGTATGTAGTGTAGGAATGTGTGTTATATATAATGTAGTGTACATCAATGTATGTGCGTATGTTATATATATTGTAGTGTACATCAATGTATGTGCGTATGTTATATATATTGTACTACAGCACTGTATGTGTGTATGTTATATATATTGTACTACAGCACTGTATGTGTGTATGTTATATATATTGTACTACAGCACTGTATGTGTGTATGTTATATATATTGTACTACAGCACTGTATGTGTGTATGTTATATATATTGTACTACAGCACTGTATGTGTGTATGTTATATACATTGTACTACAGCACTGTATGTGTGTATGTTATATATATTGTACTACAGCACTGTATGTGTGTATGTTATATATATTGTACTACAGCACTGTATGTGTGTATGTTATATATATTGTACTACAGCACTGTATGTGTGTATGTTATATATATTGTACTACAGCACTGTATGTGTGTATGTTATATATATTGTACTATAGCACTGTATGTGTGTATGTTATATATATTGTACATCATCGTGACACTGACTTATCAGGCTTCATCCTCATGTGAACTTATGAGGTTGTAAAGTGAAGAGGGACCACACCAGTGGCGGATCTAGGGGGGGGGTGCGAGTGGTGACGCACCACCTCCTGTTGCTAAGCAAAATTTTTTTTTTTATGGAAATTAAGCTCTGTCAGTTTTTTCTTTTAAAAAGAACACAAATAATTAATTTGTGTAAAATGGATCATTGCCCAGCATACAATTTTATCTTCAGTTTGAGATGTAATCCATAACTCATCACACCATGGCAACAGTAAATGTATTGTAAGGATTTATATAAATAAAATGAAAAAAAAATCGTCCCAATTCAAAAACAGGAAACTGGCTCCCTAGCAACCATAGAACTATGTCAGGTGATAGTTCTATGCTAGCAACCAGTCAAAATAGTACGTACTCCCCACAATGTAATCTAAAACTAAGGTTATAGTAAAAATTGATAATAGTGGAATCAGTGTGCTTCCGGTTTTGTTGAATGCAGTCTTGGACAAAAATAAAATAATGTCTTGGAAGAGAGGTACAAGTTGTTACTCTTAATTAGTTCATAGGTCATAATGATAAATAATGAATGAGGCAGTAGTAGCCAACATTATTATTAGAGTTGTTTGAAAAGAAAAAGGTAGTTTTCAGGTTTGTTCTGAAATTTTGTATTCTTCTCATCATCATTAAAATTTATTGAACAGCCAGCTACTACTAGTCTTAGAGAAGAATGAGAATAGAATGACTACTACTACTATACATACTTTTATTATTATTAATTATTTATTATAATTTTTATTATCATTAATTATTATTTTTATTATTAATATTATTATTGTTGTAGTCAATTGATTGATTACTGATTGAACTGGGTTAAAAGAAGAAAAGTACAAATTTATTATTTATTAATTGCTGTTGTTGTTACAGCAACAATACAATGATGTTTAATCAATGATGATTAATTTTCATTACAGATAATAATTAATAATAATAAAGAATATTATAATAATTATTATAGTTATTATTATTGTTGTCAATAAAACTAATAATTATTGTCATTGTTATTTTCTGATAATTCTTAATCAATTTATTATTATGATAATGATTACTCTTCACTAGTAGCTAGTAGTTGTAATTATTATAAATAGACATTATTTATTATCATTAAACCATGGGTATAATGGTTGCTTTTTACAGCAGTTATAGGCTGATGTAACCTTATAATTAAGCTTTATTAGCTTTATATATTATAAATATCCCATGAACATGCTAAAAAAAACAAAATAATTCAGCTAAATTTTGAGACACCCAAAAACACACTTGCTGGGACAACTCCAAGATATGTGACGTCATTAATAAAAAAACTGTGCCCGTCCAAGATTTATAGACCTTTTCTTACACACTGAAGTTATCGGATAGTATAAAATTGTTAGCCAATTAGGTTGCGCGTTTCATTAATCAGACGAAAGAATTTCTGAAAATTGACATTTTTGCTTTGAAAAAACATCAAAAGTAAAGCTCCAAACAAAAAACTGAGGCAACAGATAGAAAGAAAATTCAATTCTGATGCATGTAGATAATTTTGAAGAATTAATGGGCCACCACATTAGCCATAACACGTCAATCAAAGTTGGCCTTGTTTTTGCAAAAATCCCGGACATTTTTTCAAAGAATAATATTAATTTTTTTTCTATTCAAGCTAGCACCTGACTTTTTACACTACTGAATAGAGAATTTCAAGCGCTATTTTCTGATGTAAAGAACCATAATAATCAACACTTTGAGAAAAAAAATGAAAAATAATAAAAAATTACTAGTCAACAACATCGTCGTCATCCAAATAATTAATTTCTAGCATACTACCTGTCATTTCCACTTCTAAACAATTCCAGCATGCCTAAATAAATATAATCTAACCATTTATCAGAACAAATCTCATCCGTGGAGGTTCTCTGCAAAAAATATTATTTCAAACTATCTCAGCAAGAAAAAATATTTTTTGCCCGACAAGGAACGGGGTGCGGTTCTCATGGAGCGGTTTCTGTTTCGACTGGCAGATTTACCTCAAATAAAGACCAGAAAATAGAGGAGATTCTGCTCTACACGATGATATAAAATGTTTTATTGTAGGTCTACTAGAAATACTAGAATATCTGGTGCTAAAGCCAACAACAACTTCAGCCAATCAGAATCTTGCTAACAAAAGGTCCGATGGAATTGTTTTATATTTTATACACTTTTTGATGATAAATTTGACAAAATCCATGGGAGTAAGTTTCTTAGCAGGTGTTGAAATGAATTATCAATATGTTTTATTTGACTGGGTTGGGTGAGATGTCACAGAACCCAATAAAAACTGAAATATCTTCCGATTAATACAGGCACCTTTTCTATAAAAGTAACGTTTCCTACTTAGATTCGCGAAAGCTTATTTTATCAATGACGTCACATTTCTAGCATTTTAATGGCGCTGTAGAGCAACTCCGTTTTTCAATGAAGTAAATATTGCCAATAAATACGGATGAATTTCTCATTGTTCTACACATAAAATACAATTATACTTGTAAGATTTAGATAGCTGACATTTTCATTAGCCTGTAACAGCTATAAAAACAAACCATTATACCCATGGTTTAAGTTTAATGAATAATGTGCAGGATTTTGTGGTAACGTCACTAGTCACCCTGGTAGCACACCTGCACCATCTCTAGGTAGCAGAGTTGTCTGTCTGTCAAGACAGCTTGCTGTCAGAACGGCCTTGCTAGTGTCTGCCCGTCAGCATTCCTGCTGGAGGGGGAGCACTGTTCGGCTAGCGTCTGCCAGGCAAGCCTGCCTTCTGTCTACTACCCGTCAGACAACACCAGTTGCTACCAGACCCAAGAGGTCGTCAGAGCTGGTTGTCCTTAGAGAAGTAGAGCTGTCTGTCGTAAGGTTCAAGTAGTAAGCTTGATTGAGTGTGTGTGCTGTATTGTATTCTTAGCAGAATAAACCAGCTGCGCTTCTCCAATACACTGACTAGTGAGGAGCTCAGCGACTTTATTTATGTAAAAGAGGCGGTGCTAAAATATAGCCTCAAAATATAATAGTAATAAAAATAGAACATCAGGTTCGGTATCAAGGTTATAAATACTGAGTTGTTGGTAGCAACGCATATAATGTGGACGCAGTAATAGACAAATGTGATAAATGGAATTGCTTATATAAATGTTCAGATTGTTTCAGGTTGCACATGAACTGGCCGTGATTTTTCCTGTACAATAATTAATAATAATAAAATCAATATTCCTAATCATTATAATAACATAACTAATAATTGATTAGTGTGCGAGCAATAGTAATTTAAATAATATAGTTAATAATAATTTATAATAATGATAATAGTTTAAACAGCTGTTTATGAACATAATAAATTTAATAATGGTTTTTTATCATTAGTATCGATTACCATTATTATTGTAATTACTTCTTTAACTATTATTTTGAGTGATATTAATTAACTATTTATTTTGATAACATTAATTAAAAATGGTGACGGTGATCGTAAAATAATAATAGTTAGTGAAGCGGTTATTTGTTATTTCTTGATGGTGATCATGATGAGACATTTATAGGTGGAATAATTATTATTTAATTATTCATTTGTTATTATAATTAATAAACATTCATTTGATAACAAGATTGTAATCAATTTTTTGAAATACCTTAATACTTAGTAGTTATTGTCACATCTATCATCACTACTAGTTCTGAGTCTGACAGCAACTAAACGATATAAATTAATGTTCACCCTACTATTATTATCAATATTGTTATTATTTTTTCATGAACACAAATGCATGTGAAATAAATATACCCTTGTTAAAACTACCTATTCCGTTTTCAACTTAGTGCTGAGCAATTTAATGCTAACCGCTTCAAGGGTTTTTCATATGTCAAATATTTTTACCTGAAATGCCATTTCTGAGCATCTGAAATACTCTGTTTTTAAAATTTTCCGCTAGCGCGGGGCTTATGCGGGGGAGGGGTGCCCTGCACCCCACCCCTCCCCCGCACCCCCTCCCCTCCCACCCAGATCATTTTTCAAAAAAGCACCACCTCAATTTTTTTCTGGATCCGCCACTGCACACCCTGTGTATATCTGCAGTATATATCATGTCTTTATTCTCACAATACTCTGTTTGTTAGGTAGTGCTCTACGTAATCTGGTGGCTGCAAAGGTTGCAACAACAAGTGTAGAAACCGTAAGTAACCCACACCTATGTATGGTTGATCATAGTGTAGATGGCTCTGCTTTAAAAGAATAATTGTAAAAGTATTAAATTTAAATAACCTAATGAAATGCATCCCACAAATTACTTACAATAGCTGAGCATCAGCTTTGGCAGTTGTGAATTTTCATACAATAAAATGGTATTTCTGTTTAACAACTGTAGAAATTTCCGAACCAAATAGTTATTTTGCCAATAATCTGGTCTGTTTTGAAATGGTTCAGACGATTTGGATGTGTACAAATTGTAAAAAAACTTTAGAACTAGTTGGAATCACTTGAAACCAACTTTGAAATAGTCTGAACTGTTTTAAAATTATCTAAATTATTTTGCAAAGGGCATAGTTTTTCATACAAAAACAGCCATCCTTTTTTGCTTTATAGCTGTATAAAATCTCTAACATTGATGTAGTGATCAATGATCAATGAATGAACATTAAAAAAGTTATTCGATCATATAAACGGATTGCAAATGATCTGAAAATTTTTTTTTAAGAATATGAAGAATTCTTATTGTTTATTTGTTATAAATTGAATATTAAAAAAAATTTCTCGTTCATTTCACTAAAAATGTTTTCATCAGTGCTTAGTTAAAAAAAATTGCTAGTTGATAGTATACCAGCAAATTAGCTTGGATTTTTAAAGCATATAAACTGTATCACAAAGTGTTCAGGCGGTTTGCAAAAGAGTTGGATTACTCTCCACAATTCACACAATTTCAATGCGCTCCAGTTTCTGATTTTTTCGATTAAAAATTTCTCTAGCAATTTATTTGCGGCTGTTTTAATTCTATCCCATTGATTTTTTTTATAGCCTGTTGCGCAAAACTCTGCAGTTTTTTCTCCTTGTTTGGAATTCTATTTTTAGCCACAGCTTTGTCAGGAAAGTACGAGTGTTAATTTTTTCAGTTACTTTACATATTTTACATGCAAATAACCACATTACGTTTGTGATCAAAAACTGACAAAAATGCATGTGACATAACCGCTCTCTCGTTGCCCAATTTTGGTTTGTCATATTGCAAATGGGAAATAATTTAATTCTTTCCTTATCAAATTGTAATTTGACAAGATTTTGAACTCCCATTTAAGCGTTATTCGTCTTTCCTTGGTGAGACAACTCCAAACTGCTTGCGAACTATTCTTGTTTTCACTTATTTGCCTTTCAAGAATTGAAAAACTACTTTTTACTCCAAGTCAATGCTTTGCTAGTCTTTTTTCTATTGTGTTAAAATGAAAAAAGAGTTTGCTACTGATAAATATCTTCATTAATATCCAGCCATGTAACATTTGATATATGGACACCGCCATATGTGCTTACTTGTTTTTCATTTTGCAGTTACCTCCGATACTATTGAGATGGCATGCAGTACATAGCACAATCTTCAAGTCTTCATTATCCAACGTACGACGGCACGGTCAATAACATTCACTTGTGAATTATTTCAATTTCATTTTAGCCTTAGAACTTCCACTTGAACTAACATTGTTTGGTAATAATGCTACAATACTGACTAATTAACAAATATTTTTGGCTTGAGGCTATTGCATTCTTCTGTTTTTATGTATTGCTGCAACATATATGTTGGTATAAAGAATATATTTTTTAACCAAGTTTGAAACCAATTGTTTTTAGTAGCCTGAATAATTTGTAGCATATTATATGCAAAAAAATATTCACATTCTATGTAATATTTCTAATGCAGTAACTTTTTGAAGCTCATTAGTAAAAAACCATTAATTGTGAAAAGTGGATTTTAGGTTGCTTATTCAATCAATTGTACAAACTAGTGATACAGTCCAATGTAAGAATAAGTTTTGTTAAGAAAAACTTTAACAGGCCATTATGTTTTATAATTTTAAGTATAATTCTTCTCAATCTTATCCTGATAATTCAAATGTGATGACCATGGCTGAACCTTATAACAATATTTAGGTCATCGTGAAAAAAATGCTACCAGAAGTTTACAATTCACTTCTTTCTCGAACATTTAGAAGCCATTAACTAACTCATGCCTTGCAGCAAGCTGTTTGAGTAAAGTCCTTGCTCGCAATCAATAGAGAGTTGAGATACATGTAGCTCAGCTTACCAATATACATAACCTAATAATACCATATTTGTTAATAATACCATATTTGTTGATCAGAAGATCAAGTCTGGACAACCTGATGCAGCTTGGAGTTGTCAGCACATATTGACACGCTAAGGAAAATGACGTTGCACAAGTGAAACTACATTGCCTATGATATGACGAGACAAACTGGCTATTTTTTTATATGGGCTAACTTCTTTGTATAGGTGTTTGTGAGTTGTCGCCCGTTGATCTGCAGTGTCGCCCAAGTGTACGCGAGTGTCGCCGTATAAACCGAAATTGTCGCCAAAATGACTGTCGCCTTTCTGGGTGTCGCCGGATAGTCTAATTACCCTATGATTGGCACTTGTTTATTTACGCTGCGTCCAAGCTCTGTGAGTTATTGCAGATGCACAGCAATGCGTCAGGGTGGAGGCAATTAGGTGCAGCTTGGGGTTAAACAAGTATCGTATGCTGTACTCTTCTGTGTAGCCCAAATACATCTGAAGACTTTAATCATCTTAACGCTGATTGCCATGTCAGTGAAATGACAGGAGCTATATTAAATATGGCAGTTAGAGCGTTCCGTGGTTGGCCGTGGAATGTCCGTAAGAGTAAAGTAGTGTGTCCCAGGGCGTTTGACTACTCCCAGGGAAGTAGCGTATGTCAGACAGCGTGGGCACAGCTTCTGTGGATGGCATTATACAGACAAAGTAGACTTATACAATATGACTCTCTGATGTCACAGTCCTTATATATAGCCTCTGTAGATGTCAATGTTTCATGTTTTAGAATGCCGAACAAGTAACACATTTATGTCGGATGGCGCATGAGAGAAAGGTAGAGGACGCCCACCCGGTAATAATGCCGACAGTTCAACCTCTTACTGAAGCTCAAAGGCTACGAAAAATTATCCTAGAGTTAATAAACACAGAAAGAGCTTATGTCCGAGATCTGAGCATGCTGATGGAAAGGTGTGCTATCTCTCTATATCTATTAATTAATCGCTGCTTCACATGATTTGCACAGCATGATTTTTGGCGAGTGGTGCCGTTTAGAGCTATCCATCAGGATAAGATATTGTACCAAGACATTTTCTGGTTGTTGGCTCATGAGATTCTAATTATAGACCCGGGCTAACCAACAGCTATTCAACAACTGTCACTTTTTCTCACATAATCCAGTCTTAACAGTTCTCAGTAACTCATACAAGGCATTGCCCTTTAACTGTATAATTATATAGTCACTCAGAGTGCAGTGCAAATCCCTCTCGTACAAAATGCATTGGTGCTTTTGAGTCAAGTCATTGTAATTGGCGCCAGATTGTGGCTTACTTCTCATTTTTGACGGCTTTGATGCAAAAATAGTCTTTCTCTCAATTTGTAGTTTTTATTTATTTTGTTAGTTTTAATTATTCGCAGATATTTTTGTGGTTACAATTATTTTGCTGATAACTATATTAATATTTATCATCCACCACAACCATGTCTCAGCAGGATTTAATAGAATTTTGTCTCCTTCAGTTTTCGGGCAACTGAACTCAACACCCTAATCCATCAATGAAATTTATCTACTTCCTGAAAAAGTTTTAGTTTTACTGATGACGTCTTTTGGGATTGCGAGTTGAACTAATGTCAGCCACATGTTTCATTTCCCACCGTGTGGGTGTGCTGACTTTGTAATCCATGGCAGATGGTGCAGTATTCGAAACTCCAATATTTTAAATATTTTGATTTCTAACAATTGAGGCGAAAGACTAAGCCGCAGGTTGAGCAAGTTAAATGTGCTAGACTATTGTTTGTCAAGTGTGCATTGCTATAGAGATATGGGATGGGTGCAGATTGTAAACATGTCAGTTGCACAGCGTTATATCCACCTTTGTACGTGCGTTACTCATCCTAGCTACCCTGACACTGGTCACGATAAGATTATTGCGTAACATCGTCTTGTACTCGCTACGCTATTGTTTTCACTTTAACAACCGGATGTTTTCTCTTTCTGCAGATATTTGGAGCCTCTCAAGGAGGAAACGTTTCTGTCAAGCGAAGAAGTTGTGCGATTAGTTGGAAACATTCAAGAGATTGTACATTTCCAGCGAGAATTTCTCAAAAACTTGGAAGAGTCTGTAGACGATGAGTCGTTCACACTGTACAAGACAGCCAATGAATTCAGGGTATGTTTGGATTTAATTAAGTTAAAAAAGGATGCTTAAATTTCATTTGATACACCTGAGAAGAATTACGATAATTTAAAGCATTAGCTCCCTGCAAGCAACGTGCTAGGCGATGTCATTTTGAGAGATAGGAAATGTCCAAAATTTATTGTATACTGAATTCTACATTCGCCTAGGACTTGTGAGAAGCTTCAAATGACGTAATTTTTCCGTAATCAAAATTGATATTGCGCTCGAGTGGTATTTGAGTCTTTTATGACTGTAAAGCAATCTAGATATTGCTTGAAAGTTAGATTACATCCAAACTTCATCATGTTTTGTTTACCAGGTTTTGTATTGTCAACAACACGATCACGACTTCTTGGTAATGTTGTTGATTACAATATGTAAATGGAGTCATTGAAATTTCTTTAAAAACATTGGATTTAGCTCGGATCGATATGTTCAATGGGAACTCACTCCATTATCGCTGCATTAACAAAGCTTGAGCTGGGCTTTTAGCATCTTCACAAAGTCTGATTTGGAATAATTAGCCGCGTTAAAATTGATTCCCTTCGCGTCATTAACTTTGTAGAATTTTCAAGAGCTTTCTCAAACATAGACAGTAATTGAAGTTTCATCTGGCTGAAAATATCTTAACTTCATTTCCTGTACGCGATTCTTCCGCACTGTCAAACATGGTCATTAATTGCGATTTAATGGACTTACCTAATTTAAAAAGATTTTTGATATTTATGAACAAGAATACACAAAAGAATTGAGGTCACGTTTTGTTATGATTCTTATTTTCTGTGTTTTATTTTGCAGAAAGTCTTATTCTCCATCGCTGGGTCATTTATTTACTACGCTCACCACTTTAAGCTCTACTCGTCGTTCTGCGCTAGTCACTCTCGGGCTCAGAAGGTACTCAGTCCGGGAGACAACTCCGAATTGTACGAGTTTCTTCATGCTCGTAATCCTAAGCAACAACACTCTGCCACTCTAGAGTCCTACCTCATTAAACCTATACAGCGTATCCTCAAGTACCCTCTACTCCTGAACCAGCTCAAGAACCTCACTGATACAAACAGTGATGAATACACACATCTCAGGTATGCCCGGCCGCAATTTCACTTATCATATTTCATAAACACCAGTTTGTTTAGATCTGCCGCAATACGTAGACATGGAACTAACCATGAGGTTGTCTGTTTTATTGTAGCGATGCACTCAAGTCTATGGAATCTGTTGCTGAGCACATCAATGAAATGCAGAAAATCTACGAGGAATTTGGCACCGTCTTTGATGATCTTACAAAAGCACATGCCAACAAACAGAGCAATCATAGCGGTGATAAAAGGAAACTGGAGTTAAACGTCGGAGACTTGCAGGTAAGATCAGTTAGACATTTCTACCTGCAGTGTCAAAATTTCCCAACTGAAATGTTCACGTTTTTAAAAAAACGAATTGATAACAGTTTTAATGATATTTTTAGTATTACGGTGAAGCTAATTGGTTGAATGCATATGATGATATATCTAAGCCGAGGAAAGGATGTGAGAACGTAACCACCATTTTTGTTTTTAAACATGGAATCGTTTTACTCTGTCAGGAAAGACTGAAAGGCAAACCCAGTAAATCTAAGGTGAGTGTGATAGTCAATTTCTCTATTACTAACTTTCCATGTAGCGCTACATAATGGTGTCATGGCTCAGTGCTTCTCAATAGCGATAAACCATCACGCTTTTCCATGAGCCAGCAATTACAGAAAGCCAAAGGTCATGAACCCTAATTAGCGAGTCAACGGCGACTTTGAGCTAATGAGTCAATGAGTGAAACTACCGTGTGAAGGAAAATTGTTTCCACAAACAATTGGTTTTAAATGCTTTTCTTGTGTTTGTTTCATCTAATGCTACATACTCCACAGGAAAAAGTTTGAAGCAGCAGTGCTTGGCTAATGTGTAATTTATTTATTAAACTGAAAATAATTATTTATATTTATTATTATTTAACCACGGCCAATTGATTATTTATTATTATTTACTTTTTATTATTATCAATATCTAAAATAGGGAAAAAAACAATTAATATAAAATAAAACACATAAATATATTTGTGATCACTAATTCTGCATCATTTTTAATTAATATAAGTGGTCTTGAAAGGCAACTGTCTCATAGCACTGAAATTTCTGTCCAAATTATTTAATTATATTGACTGCAGTGATGCTGGAAATACAATACACGCATGTGCAAACCAGTAGCGCTACGGCATTCCCTATTTCCATAACGCTTCAGTGGTCTGGCGTTATTATAAGTCGCTACTTAGTAGCGACTTTCAATAGCGCCACATAATCACGACTTCAGTAGCGATATAGCCATTTCCAAGAGGGGAAAACCCGTGGCGCTACGGCTTAGCGCTACAGCGTCGCGTCATGGAAAGCCACTATATGTCTATGCATAGAGTAATTCCTGAACATTCAGTGCAGGGGTATTAGCCTAAGCTGATCCAGTACAATAGTGATGTAATGAGATGTTCAAATCTTAATTATTATTAATGGCATTGCAGAACAATGCGTCCAGGCTGAATACAACGGATAATAGTGGAGATACTAGTTACTGCAAGTTCCTACCAGTCAGTGAAATACAAGTGAGAACTCTACCTACTACTCATGCCGGCGGACCTGTTGCATTGTGGGAATTACTTCACCTCAAATCTGCCACAGAGAGTCGGCCCGAGAAGATATATCACATGGCGTGCAGGTAAGTTCGTCTCTTTTTAGAGTAAATTTTAATTTTTCATTTTTTTATAAAGGCCTTATTTTAGGTTGTAATAATCATTTTTGGTATTTTGTAGCAATGTGGATAAAAGGATCGAGTTTCTCAAATATATGAGACTCATAATCAGAGAGTCAGTAAAAAAGATGACAGTACCAAAGGCCAAAGTGAGCGATGCCGAGTCGAGGCTACGGCACTCAGCTGTCGAAAATCTCCGACACTCGGCGCTGGAGCCAATAAGGCATTCCGTCGCTTCTGACCTACAAACTGACTCTCACAACTCCCGCCTACCAGACAATCGTTACTCTATGAATTTAGACAGCGAAAGGTTAGCGATACCTGACCTTGACAACCAGGGTGGCAGGTCAAGGACATTTGGTGATCTGGCAGATCTCACAGATGGAGACCCTCTCAGTATGAGAAATACCAGTGTCAACTCAGTAGATAGCGATGCCAGCCATGGCAGTGCTAGATTAGTTTACAGTTCTCAGGACCCCGTCGCCTACAGCTCAAAGGGGAGCCTTACCTACCCCGACTCGGGCTCTCCAATATGGGAGAAACGGTCAGATGACTTGATAGACAGTGGAATGGTAGAAACATCCACAAATTCGTCAGTAAATGACAATGTGCGTCGGACGCTGAAGATACACGAGCTCTACGTCAATACAGCTACTGAGTGCTAGCTGCTTGGCGCTCGCATATTATTATATTTATTGTGATTATTTACATTTTTACTGGTTTTTCCCTCATTATTTCTCTACAAACTTGTGTATATCATGTTTTGAAATTACATTCTTGCACATATTTGTATATAAATTTATATATACTAGATTGTTATACTGTACATAAAGATATTGTTTCACTAATAAAATGATAATTAAAATTGAATGGAGTCTGATTTATTTGATTAGCCAATAAAAAGAATAGAGTAGAAAAGACCACAACAGACAGAGAAAATTGAATGATAATAGAATAAAAGAAAGAAAAATAAATGTTTATAAACTAGTTTTCAGAATGTAGATATACATGTATAGCACCAAAAGAAGTGAAAAAAAAACATTTTCCAAAGAACAAAGAAATTGGGGAACTAAACATGCAGCTACGACAATATACAAGAGAAGCTAACTTCAGATAGTAGCCACACCAGCCAGTCAAATACTGAAATGTACAGTCATTTAATACGAAATGCCACGGATTCATGGTAGTACAATGAACTAGTGCCACCAATAATATCAATATTTTAACTGTATCAATATACATATTGAGAATGTTTCATAATACCCAAAAAATAATAAATGGTAGATGAAGTATTGAGTCACCACACAACATAGAGCGTTATCTATATATTTTACTGCTGCAGTTACCATTTTCTATATAGACTTCTTTTAATGGCAACTTGGGTAAGTTTTGTGCTTGCAGTGCGTAGATACTCAAGTGGCTAATAGCTGGATCCTGATTCATTGGCCTGTTTGTGAACAGCCAATCACAATTAGGTACAATAACGGTGAGCAATTTCACTGGCGTTTTATTGTTGGAATGCAGAGAAGAGATGTAGTCTGTATACTCCTTCTGTGAGAGAAATAATGAACTGAATGAACGACAGACAAAAAGTTGTTATGAGCTTTTGCAAAAACAATTAAAAGGCTGATTAGCATAGAGGAAATTAATTACACGAGAAATTAAATGGAATGAGTGCAATAATAGAAAGCTACACACCCATTTAATTGATATCAAAACCTAAGAATAATCATTAAAAAAGAATTAATTTGTTAATTTGGGGTCACCTGAGACAATAAGAGTATTCGCGACCTCTGTTCGCCGAACACATTGCAATAAAAATAATCAGACTGGCGATAACTTGAATCAATAAATGATCATTTGATTCGGAACTCGTGGGTCAACAGAAAGTAACTGACTGAATAAAAAAAATAATCAATGAGTATTTATATTTATTTTTTGTAGGTCGCAAATGAAACTGAACACTAAATAAATTATAACGAGCGAGTAGATTTTTTTAACTTTCATAGACCGGGTTCACATCCTTGAAAAATAATTCAAAATAATTGCAAGCGATCGAAATTTTCGAAATTGAAGGGAAACTTTACAAGCTATCCCAGCTTGTAGCAGTTCAAATTTTATCATTTTCTTGATTATTTTGAAAATTGGGAGTTATCTTCCTTATGATTTGTTCGATAAACAATAACATTTCATTGAATATTTATGTTGTTCTACACTAATGTTCCACTGCATATGCGACGTACTGACTACGAACACCTATTAATTTTTGTATTTTGTTCAACTAACAGGTCGCGAATACTCTTATTATGTCTAATAAAAATAGACACTAGAAATAATAAAAATCAAATAGAAGAAAACTCCAGAATATTTATAGGCAAGCATTAACTTTTACTCACCGATTTGACACATGGTTCAGTTCTATTATCATCACAACCATAGAGTATGCGTAGAGGCCAGCCAGTGTTAGCTGATGTATAGACTATAATAGGTGTAGCTCTAGGTCTATGGAATAGACTGTCTGCGTGCAGGCAAGTTACTGTCTTACAGTCTGACAACAAAGTGTTACCTGCAGCATATATAAATTGTCCCAGTGACAAGGTGAGACAATCACAAAAAGTGAAAAATTTTGAAAAGTGAATTAGACAAAACAACAAAATATCTGAAACTAACGAAACGCGAGAGAATTTTATTACGATGACGAAATGTCTTTTTAAATTGCAAAAAAGATTGAAAATAAAGTGCCAGAGCCAGATTAAGGAGAGTGACAATCACTTGGGTTTATAAAAGGAATCCTTGTGTGTCATCATTGTCATTTACCGACACAAAGCATTAGTTAGCACATAACTACTTCTTGCGGAAACCAAAAATTAGTATATATTATAACCAATTACTACTATATACACATACATAGCCTTAGTTCGCAGAGTGTGTAATGTAATGCATTATCTATTGACAACCATAGAAATATATACATTGATAATGTGACAGGGTTCTTCAACCGGATTTTGGCAAAACCCATGCTACCAAAAAACTTCTATTAATACGCTGTAGCATTTAGAGAAGTTCTACGATGTCAGCCCAGTTATTCACCTAACAAAGCAATAAATTATTTTACCAATACTATTATCACACAACGCATTTGACAGGTAAGATTTACAGGTAGATAATCAGGCTTACCTGGTAGGTTATGTAAATGAAAGAAGCCCCGTACATTATAGAAAGAAGACCGTAGCTGGAACAAGAGACCCGAGTGTAAGAGAGTTGTAAACTTGGTCACTGCAGGTAACAGCCCCCTTATATAGCTGGTGTAGGCCACTGCACTCACAGCTCCACCTGCGGGACATGTCAAACTGGGCATTGCATGACATTTAACCAATCACATGTTAATTTACATCAAAAAATATCATAGAAAAAAAGTATTCACAAAAAATACTGGGATTTCTATTTACAGTAGCACTTTTATCCAAAAACGTCATTTTTTGCAAAATTATAAATGTACATTTTACATAATTGTAACAAATCATAATAAATTCAACTATGTTTTACAGAATTCCAAAAGTATAATAAATTTAAATATATTTTACATAATAATAACAAAACATAATGAATGTAATCATATTTTACAGTATTATAAAAAACAATTAATTTAATTGTATTTTACATAGTTATTACAAACCATAATGTAATTTATCTATATTTCACTACAGAAGTGAGCGAGTGCTTGGATGAGACTTACTGTTTATTCCGTACAGCACCACTTCCTCTGAATGAGATATGGAGCTGTACGTCAGCAGGTGGTCAACGACAGCAGACAGAACGGCAGCGCCTCTAGAGGACAGCCCCTTCTCGTCTGTCACATTACCTGCACAACAAATCATTACCTGCACAACAATGTAGTACATTTACTGCAATGCGGGGGGAGTTATAATGGCTGAGGATTAATAATAAAACAGAAATAAAGCAGAAGTTTTGTAGTTTTACTTTTAGTTGGCTCTTGAATAAATTTAGAAACTGAAATAAAATATAATTACGGCAAGTGATGTAGTTGATTTAGGGGTAAACAAGATCTGGATTAAAGTAAGATTAAACTAATTAGATACTGGGATTAACTTGAGATTAATCTAAAACTAAAATAATTTTGAGATTAGTTTAAAGTTTAGAGATTGAAATCAGCTTTGCAGATTATAACGCAGGGAATTACCTAAAAACGAGCTGCCATCGCATGGAATGAGACGGACCATATTCCAGTCGGTGAAATACTCGGAGCTGGATGAATCAGCTGTGTTGCCGATAGTAAACTGATGAGTGACTGGAGCATCCTTCATTGTACCAACCAATGGCACGCTTGCTCTGTAACACAACCAATCATATGCCTAGATGTCAAATCATATTATCAGATTGGATGAAGATGACGAGTAAAAAGAAAGTGAAACCAACTGACCGAGAGGCACATTCATGTAGAGAATTACACCACTCTGAGTGAGGAAAAATAATTAACCATTTCTTTTCTCCTTCGTCGACCCCTGCAAAACATGTAATATTATTGATATATCAGCTTCATCATAGCAATTCTTTGGGAGCTGGTTTTAAAAGTGAAAGTTCAAAATGAAGCAGCAAAAAAACCAAAATTTACAAGTCCATTGTCACAACTACACATCATGGGATTAGCAATCGTTTAACATTAAAAAAAAACAAACAAAAAGGTCACGGCAAATAACGAGTTACTGCAGTTTTAAGCAATGACATTTAAATTAATTTCAACTATTACAAATTATATTGCAGATAGAAATTTTTAAAACCTCTTTTAAAATAATATCCTGGAATAGATTCGCCGTCCAAACAAACAGCTTTGTGCTTTTTAGCAATTGAAGAAGAGACAACCACCAACTCTCCGTCAACATCAGTCCTCAAGTGCATATCACTAAACGCATGCCTGAAATATTTATAGCCAAATAAGGATACAAGGTATTTAGGTATGGAAACAGAAAATTAATACACCAGATAAATATATAAAAGACAATTAAAATAATAATAAACAAATTATTACCAGTACCTGAACGAGAAAAGGCATTGAATGAATACTGTGCCAACAACCAGTACGGCAGCAAGCATTACGAGGCAGCGACGTGGAGTACAAAATGCAACATTAATGGTTGGTTTATGGAAGCCAGAATTCCTCTGAGCCAGCGGAACATACGTCATGGCCTGGTTTATCTTCGTTTCTACACCAAAAATAAAAAAAATTATATAAAAAAATTATTTATGGTTGATAGGAAAATTTTAATTACATAAAAAGAGTAGCCAACGAAACTCTCACAAAAAAGTAAAGTAATATTACGACCCAATATGTAGTAAGTTATACTTGCTAACCTGTTTTGTACGAATCCATGATACAACCTTTATGCCAGCTAATACACAATTAATGTCACCAGCGAATATAGACCATTATTATATAGGTATGGAAGTGTACAACATATGTAATCCCTTGCAGGTAAATATCAATAATCATTGGCTACACTTCCCTAATATTGATTAATTACCATTATGGAATCAATACAAGGCTGATAGCTCATGTATTTATTCAACTGGAAGTAATTAGAGTTTATTTAAAATATACAAAGCTAAACAAGGCATAGTTCACACCCAAATTTGAATTCATAAATATCTCTACGGCAAATAAATGTTTAAATTAACAACATGAATTTCTGTCATTATAGTGTCAATTAAAGATAATTAGTATTATGTTTACCCTCATCATTGGAAAAAATCGCTAAAGCAAAATAATGATTGGTGTGTTTTATCATTCTAATACATCAAAGTTATAAGGCATCTAAACATCATAAGAGTTTTCTGGCACTTTCATCAGCGCGACAGTGATAAGAAAAGTTTAACATATTTTTAACAGTGCTGTCAGTTTTGTTTTGTAGTTATATTTTAAGGTACAGGTATATGCTTTATTTATTTTGCCTTCATCTTGGGCAGGTTGTTCAGCAGTTATTATGTTTATTAAACTGAAGTTTAGTCTGTGAAAAAAGCTCTGCTTCATACTTTCTCTAATGGACATGATGTTAATTAGAGTGAAATGAAAGCTAAACTTGTTAAGTATTACTTCACATGACTTAAATATAAACTTATATAGACTTACTTTTGTAATACATGATGCGAACAATCCACAGTTCTTGTTATACCTATTTACCCTCAAGTGTGTAAAATACATCTATTTCTACTTCTCAGACAAACGGTGAGAGGCTTGCATCTGTCTACTGACCTGGCAAAAAAGATATGTGGTTGTGAAAAATTGATTATTGCTTTGGAATTATTAAACCTACATGCGTATAATCTATGTATTTGACAATCTAACTTAGTACATTGCAGTAAAAAAGACTGGACCCCGGAGTGATTGTGTTGGCAAAATAGAACAACAGCTAAAACTAACAATTTTTACTTTATACATAACAGGATGATTATTGATTACTAGAGACACTAACGCTTATTGCATAATCAATACATAATCAATGAATAATGACGAAAACATTTGGTGCACTTGTCCTGTTGTGATTTTCTGCTACTCGCACAATTTTTTTTTCAAATTTTAACCACCAGTACAACAAATGGCTGAAGCAATGGCAGCCAAATTACTTATATTATTAAAATCATGGATGTAATTTTTTTTACTTTTTTGTGTTCACCTAGTAGAAGTTATTCATAACTCATTCAAGTGAAGTTGAAATGATAATGAACACAGTGCAAGCTGACAGAGATAAACTCAATAATCCATGATCATATGATTATATGCTGTTTATTTACAAACCAGTTTATTTATATACATCAATATTAATTAGCTAAATAATAAAAAGGACAATAATTATTACATCGATCACAATAATCATAATTGATACAAAGCTAAAAATGTACCCTGCGTTGTGGAATTGAGTGAAGTGATGCTACTCAAAGGAATGTTGTGTAAGAGATTAACGCAGAGAGAAACAACTGTGTAGTGTAAACTTTAATATAGAGAATTTCTTATAGCGAGTAGATATAGTGCAAAACCATGCTTAGTGCCATATGAGTGACCAGTTTTGCAAGAAACCACTATTGCAAAACTGGTTTCCAAACTGCTCTCTGTCAGTTATGTTAGTCCAGATCTCCTAGACCCCTTGGGTATGGGAAAGAGGGAGACATCATGTTAGTTGCAAAAGTTAGAAAATAAATTAAACATGAAATCAAATCTACGATGCTAAAAAAAGGAAAGCTCAATAGTCAATAGCTAGTATCACTAGTTTATTTTTTGGGCAGTGCTCATAACTCTCCGGGAGTGCGACAGAAAAATTAATTAAATCAATAAGCAACAATCTTAATTATCATGTACAATAATACAAAACAGTTATAATAATAATAAAGGATTTCAGTAGTCAGCCACCATTGTTGTTGTAGTAATTATTATTATAATAAAACGAAATAATATATGTAAATATTATTAATTATCAACAATAAACACATAGGATGACGACTACTACTACGATTATTATTTATTTTGAAGCGCATAAATCATTTATTATGCATACTTTATTTATTATTAATTTATTATTAATATATACTTTATTACTAACTTAATCATATGTCATATAATAATATAAATATCAGGAGCAGATTTTGCTATGGTCACATGGATCTCAACGACCCCAGTTTCATACAGAACAAAAAAATTGATTTTTTTTTTGCCATAAAGTGTTTGCAACTTTTCGGTGATATTTGTATAGATTTCAGCTTGGAATTTTCCATTGTTACCCAGCAACTAACAGGAAGCAATTGCATAGCCAGTAATCTTCAGGATATTCAGAGTGGACCATCCCACTTCATCATACATAGCCATGAAGTTTCAGGGCTGCATTTCCGGATTTGTTAGGTCAAGGTTAATTTTATTAGTGATGACAAAAGCAAATGATTTTATGTATTTCAATCGAAAATTTTGTTAATTGATGGAGAATGAGCATATGACAGGTCTGTAGCCCCCATTGTATCATAACAGACTAGCTATTTTCATCATGCAAAGAGCTTTCATACTATTATTTATTATGATACTAACACGAGCTAACCATAATAATAAAATAAGACTATTGCTACTGCAGTGTAAGTAATAATTAATAATAGAAGGCTATTAAATTATTATTATCATTATTCATAATGATCAATTCAATAGTACTATTATTTAATTAATTATTATAACAATTTCACCAGTGTAAACTGACCAAAGTTATTTGTTATTTATTACTAGTAGCCAGCTATATATTCAATATCATTATTCAATCATCATTATTATCAACAAACCGCTGCTGTTTTTAATATTATAAGCTATAGGTCTTATTACTGAATTAAAAAGATAATAATTATTATCATCAGTCAATTTTTTGCCAATGACAAAAAAATTATAATTATTATTATGTTACTAATGCTATCACTTTTTACTAAAGTTTATTTCTCTCCCAATCTCATGACTCATACGTATATTTATCATTCCTCAGATGTGAGGGTTTAACACACTTATACTATAATCTAGAGCCATTAAATGCGTAAAATCGCCAGCTGCTGGTGCTCTGTCCCAGACCCCATTGGGGCGGGCTTACAGCATCCCCTCAATCCCCAGCTGGTTTTCTAGGGCACTACTTGCCTTCAATGGCATTACATAAGTGGAGGCCCCTATTGAATATTTTGAAAATATGCCCCTGGATATTAGTAAGAATTGAAGTAAAATTATGCCAACTCTTTAACAAGACCAAAATCCAGACCAGTTGGTAGTCTGTGAATGTGTACTGGACGACCTGGATGTCGTCTTATGCTAGTACCTGGGGACTTGGCCCCATCAGAATTGTAATGCCCTGCTGGAGCCTAAAGCGCTAGAGTAGTTTTACTACAGATCAAGCTTCCACCCAGAAGTCTTGAGCAACCTGGTACATACACTAAAATGCAATCCTTGATTTTAATGCTCCTTGATATGTTAACTTATTAATTTCCTTGATGCTTGATGAAATATTGCTTCTTGATTACTTTAACTCAGTTCGATATATACTTTATTGGCTATAGAAACTTGTGTACTGGTCTATAGTAATCAGATGAGTGGTAGAGTTGATTAGACATGTATTGTATGTAAGCATAAAACATAATGAGTAGTAAATGGCTTGTATTCACTTACATGCCCTAGGCCACACCCCTTCACGGTGGGTGGGCCTTTACATCAAATAAAAAAGAAGGGCAACTTCAATTAACTAGCGTGAGCACACAATCCTAAGTTACAATGATTGATAAGCTGGTACAGTTTTGCTGTCCATATCAAATGGACCGAAAACAGTCCCCATTGATAGTCTGCAGGTGGACTGAAAACAGACCTGGTAGATAGTTGAGGGACCAAAAACAGGCCCGGTTGATAGTTGAGGGACCAAAAACAGGCCCGGTCGGTAGACTAAACTCTTATTATGATTTAACTTGCCGTATAATTAATTACTACCTTTAGTAGTAGTAATATAGGCAGAGGATTACTTAACAACTGACTAACAGTCACTATTAACTTGCAGTGTCAATAGACTTGCCTGGCTAAACTAGTGTTAGTGCAGTGACTGCTGTGATATGTAGATTTTTATAACTGCAACGTAGCAGAGTGGGTGCAGAGGTCTATTTAGCTACAAGCTCTATATCTGATTAACTCCAGCGCAACTAATAACTTATAAACTTGCCCGGCTACACTAGTGCCCATGCAGTTACTAATATGAGACATGGGTTTTATAACTGCCATGTAATAGAGTGGGTGCAGAAGCTTACAGTTAGACTTGAGAGATGCAGAACTTTATTCACTGCCAACTCTGGCACAAATAAGAATAATTCAAGCTTATATAGTAGTAGTATTCAAAATTATGTCCCTGATTGGACAAGATTTTAATAGGTCACCTGCATCCGTTTTTATACAACCTCTGACAGTAAATATTTGCACCAGAACTGATTAAACAATACTTATAATAATTTTTAAACATCCACAACACAATTTCTTAACTTATAGGAATAAAAAATAAAATAATAATATTTAATAGGAAATAATTACAATGGAACATTATACAATGCAAAGAATAGATTATATTAAACAGAGTTTACACAACGCTCGCTATTGATGAATTTTTTCACCAGTTCGTTCGCTGTGATGCTATATATCTGCTGACACAATTTAGCAGCATCAGTGCTGAGCATCTACCACTGGCAGCAACATGTTCCTTTGATACAAGTGCAGCTTTTCTTGCAGAGGTCTTCGGGAGTTGGCGAAGCATGAGCGAGTTCATTGAAGGAGAGGTCATTGTGTAACCTGCGATTTTTACTTCACCTCTAAAGAGAGGGAGGCTGAGCATAAGCGCCTCTTCCATGCTCGAACCATCTCTACACAGACAGATCCGCCAAAGGAACCTAAGCCACTGAAACGACCAAGCCCTCAGAAGCGTCAGCCCTATTCTGACAATAGGGATCGCCGTCGGCTTTCCAAAAGGGAATAGGTGCACAGCTCATTGTGGCGTCCAGCACCACAATCCTCACGAGCTAGTCCTGCCCTAACAGTGCCATCAAAGATTGTGTCGGCAGCCTCTTCAGATGACAACATTGATCTGAACAACACTTGCGGCATCTCCTTCTGAGAAGGCTGCTCTCTCCCACAACGGCCCTTTTCAGGGCCACCAACCATTACTAAAGACTTGAATTGTTCTTGTCCTTGGTTTGTATCAACATTCCACAGCAGGTTAACTTCATCACTATAATAATGTGACGTAATAGATAGCAGCTGATACTCTTTATCAGCAGCATTAATTTTATTTCAAACTATTCAACAATTATTATTGTGACGATGATTTATCGATTAATTAATAATAATAGTTGCTAGTAGTAGTTAGTAGTAGCAGTATAAGTTGAGTATTAGCAGCTAACATCAGTTGATCAGTAGTAGTAGTAGAATAAAAAAGTTGAGTAGTAGTATTAGCAGCAGCTAACAACAGTCAGTGCACTTATTATTATTATTAAGCAATAATAATAATAATCATATCATCAATGAATGTTGTTGTTGTTATTACTAAAATTATTCTATTTTTATATCAAATCAACAGGAATCAGATTCAATGTCTTTATTTTTTTTTCAATTATTTACAAAGCAACAACAACAACAGCAACAACAACTTATTCTCCTTTCCAAATAATAATAATAATTATAATAAAGAGTCAAAAGAAGGCTTGCGACTTTTTTTTATTTATTTATAATTTATTATTATTATTATTTTCATTTCTTTGTTGTTCTTGTTTTTGTTGCTTCATTCATCATTATTATTTGCTGGACTTGACAGCAAGATCTCAACGATTATTTATGTTGTTTACCATTATGCTCTGTCATTTGCTTGCCTTATCAGGTGGTTCATGAAAAGTCCCAGCAACTTTCGCGCAGTATCTTGTTGAAAGCAACAGCATGAATAAAGAATTTCTAAAAATAATTGGAAGCGTTTGAGAGCAAAAGTTAACTACACTGTGTACCAAGACATGACTATAATTTATGCTTACTATAATACGTTGAGTTATAGTATATTGTTTGCCAAAGCAAAGTGTGAGTGAATTAAGGCTATTTTGTTTGCCGAGACTGACGAGTGCGACGAGCTTTGTTCGAAGTTCCTGAAGAGAGTCGACAACTCCTATTATAAGCAACGTTCCATGTGTTGAGCCAGACAAATGATCAAGTTTTTTGGTTTGATTGATTGATTATGTAACTTTATTAAGAAGTTAGATTATTTAGCCCATTGATCTGATGATGATGGTGATGATGATAATACGTGACTAGGAATATACATAATGTTCATGTAAGGTTAATGCACTGTAAGTGATACAAGAGGTGCAGGCAATGCTTCTTTTTAGCATCACTGCTCATCTTACACGGGTCGCATACTTCCACAGGTTTAGGCAAGTAGACTATCACAGCCCAGGATGATTCATTCTTATTGCGTTAAGAGCAGTGCTACACCAATATAGACATAACAATAAATGTGGATGGTTGTTTACTCTTGCATATTCAGGTTCCAAAACTTTTTAGTTCTGCTGACTCGGGACGATGTGTGCATGTAAAAAGAAAACTCTATCATTCTATGCTTCCTCCACTGTACATTTGAGCATTAACTTGTCTTGTGGAAGCAATACTAGTATGCTGGTTCGACGTTTTCTGCAAAATACTTTTCAATGGTCAGAAGATGTATTTACTATTTATTGATTGTCTATGAACAATGCCAAGTGAATGAGATGCTCAACCAAATAACTATTGGATTTAATAAGTGCTAGGCCTGCCACAGCATCATATTGCTGGATTACCCAATGCTTACTAGCGTTGTAGTTCTCTACCTTTGATATTTGCAACCATTGGATATAATTTTCATTTATCCATGCTCACCAGAAATTTTTAAAACCGGGGTTGTCTTCTCTTTTTATAGGTACTATAAAGTTGGAGTTGTTTGTCTTTTTTTATTTGTTCAACTGACCTCTTTGTAAAATTAGTAAAAGTAACACATTGTTTAATTGAGCATTGTAAATTGAGGACATTGATTCTTAATTCATATTCTCGCGCATAGTAGTGCGCATTACACGGATGTCAACAAAGTGCTAGTACATTTTTGGAATTCCTGAGTCATACCACACATTCTTTCTTATCTATTCCAACGTGGGTGCCCTGTTGTGTTGATTTAAGGTAATTAACCAATGCAGTAAAATCAAACTCTAGCTCATCATCCCTAAAATTGGTATTTTTGTATACTTTCAAGAAGTTGCGTAAGGTTTATTTTTTTATCATATATTTTTTTTATTTATTAAATAATTAATCATCATCATCAGATCATCATCCTCCTCAGGAGGCTCTTCAGTTCATGATGAATAATACTGAAAAAAATAATTAAAAAAATGATGATAAAGGATAATAGACTATACTATTGGTACTTATTTATAATCATAATAATAATATGATTAGTTTCCTTTAAATTATTATTTATTTATTAATTTTATATTAACGGCGATTATTATTATTATAATTAAATTTAATAATAATAATTATAATGACTAATAATTTTTTTTTGATGTATAGCCGATGATGATGATCATGATGAATGAATGATGTTTATTATTATTATTATTAATTATTATTTGTTATTAATTATTATTATTTATTATTATATCATGAGATGATGATTAATTGATAATGATTAAATAATTATAAAAAATAATAATAATTATTATAATAATAATAGATAGCTATTCGTTGTTGTTGTTATGTTTGTTATTAATTATCCTACTGTTTGTTGTTGTTATTATTATTATATTATTATTATTAAATATGTATTTAATTAAATTACAGTTCAACCACCAATAAATTTTATATAATAATTTTGTTATAGTCTATCTAAGTCTAAGAAGGTACCATGGAAAATTCAAGGATTGCTTATTTAATTCATGAATATATGGTTATTGCAGTAGAACTGTAATGTTACTACTCTTTGAAAAAAACAGTGAGTAAGAGAGTGATAATAAATTATTATAGCGCCTACAACAATGCAAAACCAAAAAAAATATTTCATAATAATAATCATAATGAATCAATGATAATAATATTATTATTATTATTTGTTAACGAATGATCGTTGTTGTCATATTTAAGCTAGTAAGTAGTTGATATAATAATAATTATCATAATTATTATGCTTATTGTTAGATATTATTATAACAGTAAATAATAATATTGTTAGAAAATAGCTATTTGATATTTATTTGTTGTGATTATAGTTGATTAATTAATCAATTAAATTTTGTTGTTGTTTGGTATGTGTAAGGTGGTTGCAATAACAGTTATAGTAGTGTTATTAATTTAATCACCACTCTTCAAAGATAATATTTTTTTCAAGTATTTTGCCGCTAAATGTGTAAACAACCTGAAGAGGACAGATAAGACAACAATTGCAAGTGTTCTCATAACGACAATGCACTGGTCCAGCTGAGTGATCCCAGAGTACACCAATTCCTCGATCTTTTCAGAGCCGTGCACTTCAGTGAGGTTGCAACCAAGATCTCAGACTACCTCACACCACAGGCTGCATCAGGAGGCACCAGATGCTGTATCACATACTGACGGTATCTCATATGAACAGCTTGTTTATTAAGACTGACAAACTCTAGATCCAACTCCCTCCCAACAGTTTGCTCCTCTCAGGTCCCCTGTGAAAAGTCAGGGTTTTTGCCTCAGCCATGTGCAGCTGTCCCCAGTTGTCGACCTGGAAACGTTAAATGGACCTACGAGATTGCAAAATCTCTATAACCTTCGTTAGAAGTTGGAGATCACTCGACAAGTAGTGGTGAATGAAATATTATTATTATTGATATGAATTGAGCTCATTAGATTCATAATTCAATATTTATTATCATTACTATTAATTTAATCATACCTTGCAGCCTTGTTCATCCCATTGGTTGTTTGCTTATAGTGTTAATACAATAGTGCTACAGTAATTCATTTTTTACACTGACTGAATTTTCACTGATGACTTGTATTATCAATCATAATAGGGATAAATGGATGTGGAAGTAAAGTCCATGCCTTCATCTAATGTTTAATCATAAAATCATAATTAAATAGTACTGCAAATCAGAGATGATAAGTAATCAATGTTAAGCCAAGGTCACTGCAATGATTAAATAAATTGCATTTTTCATGCTGCTATCATTACCGTATTTCTATCAAAAACTTGCATAGTTTGTGCAATTATGTACATTGCATTGAACATCTTAAGTTTATTTGATCGCTAACTATTGTTCATAAAAATAACAACTACTCATTTTTTGGTGAGTCCTGCCCATAGATCATTGTAGTCCCACTCTTGTTCATAAGTCACAATGATCAGTGAAAAATGCAGATGACAGAAAAATTTTATGGTTATGATTAGTAGGTCAAACAAATATACTTAGATTTGGTGTGTGTTTCTAACAGTAATAGAGGCAGGCTGATCAGAACTAATTTGTCTTGCTACAATAAAAAGTATTGCCAAAAAACTACCTTAACAGGCTTAGGTGGCCATTCGTGGATGATTCGTGTGCGGTTGGTTCAGGTCGCACGTATCGTGGATCAATTAGAGCTCTTTATGATAGGTTACAGATGAACTGTTTTATGCAGTATTGTTATATTTTCTGGGGCAAGTGAACCTGCTTTCTTCAATGACAGCATTTTTTTTATAATTTTTTGCGTAATTCATAGATAGTGGTACTTGTATAAATCATACTAGCAATTCATGTTCTGAGCTTCTGTGTGAACAAGAAATTTAACACCATATTCAGGGCTCTCCCCAGCATGGGCGGTTGGGTGCTACGCCCAAATGGACCACCAGCAAATATCTATGCTTTTGACTTACATAATTTTATGCAGTGCTCTTACTCCAACCATCATTACATATTAGTTTAAAAAATATTTTGTTCTGGGTGTCATTCTCTTTCACAAACCGAAAATTTTGAAGTTCATGTTATAGCAGTGAATGACATACAGGTTTTTTCTTTTTAATTTTGTAAATCATTGTCAATCATATGATAGCATGATCGCCATTATTAGCTATAATATAGTGTGTGTTAAATTATTAACCAATCAGTGAGAGCTATTTGTTACATTGGTCAATACCTGTGCTTTTTATATTGATTGAATGACAAGCCTCACCTGTAATATAGCTCGTATTCAATCATAGTAGAAGAAACTGTCTACAGTATTCCTATTCTGGGCCAGTTTTTGGTGGCCTTGACCTGCTACGCAGACATTACTAGTAATCAAATTGTAAACTTCTTGTTGGTTAAGATAAATACTAATAATTGTTATGTCTAAGATAATGTAACCAAAATCTGATCCTAGGCAGCAATATTTTGTGTGGCAGTTCTTCAGGTATACGAAAAATTTGACCAAAATATCAAGCAGGTTTTGTAATAAATTTGTTATTATCATGGAAATTTTTTTTAGTTGGTAATTATTATAATAATAATAAATTTAATCATTATTAATATTTATTTAATTTATTGTGTTACTTATCTTTGAAAATATCAATAATAGTTATTATAATAATTATTGTCTTACAAAAAATTGAACAAAAACAACATGAATGGTAATGAATAATAATAATAATCATGATAATTAATGATAGTAATCAAGGATAATAATAATTAATTGTTTATAATTATTTACAGCTGATTATTATTTATAACAATAACAGTTCGTTGACGAGTCTCTGTTATTATTATTGTTATCAGCTGTTAAAACTTGTATAATATAATTTTTCATAATAACAACAGTTATCTATGAAATGTACTATATATTTAATTAATAATTATTATTAGAATAATGATAATTTTGTTGTAATCATTGTTATTATTGTGTAATAATATTTATTTAATTTATTGTGTTACTAATCTTTGAAAATATCAATTATAATTATTATAATAAGTATTGTCTTACAAAAATTTGAGCAAAAGCAACATGCATGGTAATGAATAATAATAATCATAATAATGATATTCAAAGATAATAATAATTAATTATTATTCATTATTTACAACTGATTATTATTTATAACAATAACAGTTCGTTGACGAGTCTTTGTTATTATTGCTGTTATCAGCTGTGAAAACTTGTATAATATAATTTTTCAAAATAAGAACAATTCTCTATAAAATGTACCATATATTTATCATCTGATTGATATTTATTTATTATTTTCTTGTCTCTGAAAATTATTATTATTGTCCTACTAAAATTTTATAGTAATAACTTTGTAAAGATAGCGACACTATAATTATTTTATTTAAGATTTGTTGATTATTACTATATATCATTAATAAAGGAAGCCATCAAATTAATTATTATTTGATACTACTGTAACTGTCATAAATTAGTGTTATGATTAGGAATAGATAATTTTTATTCCCAGTTATCAAGTTATTGATATCTTGCTTTGTTCTTAACGAAAATCCAAAGTAAGAGTAATGCAGATAAATTAATAAATGAGTGTGTCAAATAGTGATCTATATAAGCTAGGTAAAAAACTGGCATTTTCCTGCTTCACTCTCTTGTTATTTCCTACTTGATAAATAAACCTGCCGTTCCACTCCTGAGCAGTTTTATTACTCACTATATTGTAAACCAAGCAAATCTTAACTGACAACATTATATTGTTAGATTTCACACAATGCCAAAACAGCATCATCACAGCTTTGCACATGGTAAAACCACTAGCAAACATGAATCAACAAAGGTTTTTTGCTTTCCATCATATATACATTAGGCAGACACTTACTTCCTGCTATTGAAAAGGGACTTTTATGAGCCACCCATTCACCCCTGAAAATACATCAAGTTTTGAGAAATCCACCCAATTGTAAAAAATCCTGGGAAGAGCCCTGCATATTCTTATTGTTTATGATGACCTCAGATATTGTCATTGCTAAATGGTAATGAACAACCTTGCAAGAGTATTTATTTTCTAGTTTATCAGTAATGCTAGCATTATAAATGTTCACAGTCTTTCTATAGTGATTTCATTCACAGAAAGCTTGTCGTAGTAACATGAGTAGGATATGTATTGTCACCTGTATTCCATACCTGGTCCAAGAAATCGTATATATAACCCCTCATCTTCATCAGTAATTAATTTACCATTTGCTCCTAGAGGGAGCAAAAATCTTGGATTATCATGTCGCTATTCCGGTTAGGAAAATTTGGTTTTATGGCTAAAGGCTTGGCTACACTGTACTATATGGTGAACCGTCACGATGTGTGAGAGGCTTTACAGACCGATGTAGCGTGCCGATGTACCAGTGCACATTGGCAAGCTGGTATTGAACTAGCCAGTTATAAACACAAAATGTGTCTGAAGGTCCATTGATCCTCTGCAATGAGATCATAATTTTTTCCTAGAATAATAGTAGAAAACATCGATTGTGATCATGTTCAATTTTCTTCACTATAAAAACCATTAATTTTTATTGTTATAGATTTTGATGATAAGAAATCATTGCAACCATTTAAACTATTATCAATCATATATTTTTTGTGATTATTTTTGTTATCAATTAATATATTTTAATATCATCAACAATGGTCATTATTTATGTACTTAATTCATGTTCAGAAAGAAATGAATTGAGCAGACTGCAATTTCTTTCCGCAACTGCACTACATCCAAATAATTTTGGTGCATAGAGGTGGATGTGCAAGTGCTATAGCAGAATTTGATGTTGAGAAAGCTCTTCATTTAGTGAAGTGTTGTAAATGGTTAAACTTGATGAGGTTGTGGACACAGTTTGTTTTATCCGATCACTGGGTGCTGATATGCCTTCGGCAATGGGCATTGACCCGCAAGTTGGTTTGATTTGCAATCAAACCTCTTGATGTGCAACTATATCGGCCGATCTGGTCATAAGACCTTCCGATGGCAGCCATTGGTCTGTGTAGCCAGCCCTTAACTCTTTTATGGCTGAAAGGGGTCATGTCCAAGCGAGCTTTGACTTGAGAATTACCATAACATAGACTTGAAGGCGATATATTATTGGTGTTGGCAGATGGCCACAGTGCCAACGTGGCATACAACAGTAAATAACAACAGCACGGAGTCAGCACCCTCAGTGTCCACCAGTGATGGCACTAATGACTCTGAAGTTGGAGTAGACGAAGATGGAACTGATGCAGAAGGAGTCTGGTCTCCCGATATCGAGCAGAGCTTTCAGGTGTCCCATTTATTTCATTTCCATAGAACTGGCTAACGATAATGTTGATTTTGACATCGCAACTCATTAATGATGTAGCTGTTTAGTTTTACTTGACTTCTGTTACTGCGGTAAAATAGTGTTGTAGTCGGCGTAGGTCATCAATGCTTTTCGTCTACCACAGGTTATGTTTTTCAGGAAGCTCTAGCTATCTATCCTCCGTGTGGTCGTAGGAAGATCATACTTAGTGATGAAGGAAAGATGTATGGTGAGTTGTCTGGTTGTAACCCGCCGAGTGATTTTTGTTTCCAATTTTTTGCATTTTTCCATTTCTAAAAGGACCTCTTTATGCTGTGTTCTTTTTTGACTGCTCATTTTATTCTTGTGTCCTTTTCTAATTGCTGATTTTTATAGAAATCCTCTTTTTCAAACAGCTAATTTTTTTTCTTCTTTTATTCTGGTAGTTTCCAACTTTTTACTGAATAACTCATGCGCAGCATTGATCATCGATAGTTCTATTACAGGACGTAATGAGCTCATTGCTAGATACATAAAACTACGCACTGGTAAGACTCGTTCTCGTAAACAAGTCAGTAGTCACATCCAGGTGTTAGCAAGACGTAAATCTAAAGATATTCACACACAGCTGAAGGCGTGCCCAAATGCTGTAAGTAAACTTGTGGTAGACTTCTGGTAAGACTCGAGGGCCAAGTTGTCTCTAAATAATTTAATTATTTTCTTGTCCAGGTTGCAAAGGAAAGAGCTTTACAAAGCCTTAGTGCCATGTCCTCATCGCAAATCGTATCTGCATCAACCCTGCGCTCCCCACCCACTGGTGCATTGAATATGACACATCCTCAGTCTATACCTGATTTAATGCAACAACATGGACTTCCACCTCAGCAGTTACCTTCCCAGTCGATGTGGCAGAGGCCCTCTCAGCCGTCTCGTACTGAGTAAGTAGTGTTAGATGTTCTTTGGCTACTGTTTATATCCCTGTGCAGTTACGAGTGCTTTCAATTTCGCTGTTTTGGAAGTTGTCTTATCGTAAAATTGAAATTGCTCAAAGTGTACTAGCTGTTTTGTTATAAAGAATTTATTATTGCATTCTCGTATCATTAAAACCTTTCTGTGACTGTAACTTTGGTCAATAAAGACTTATAATTATTACTGGATAATAATAAAACGATTTGGTGTCAAAATTGATGATGAGTTTTTTTGTTGTTGTTTTCTTTTGTATTGTCACTCCTTTTTGTCGGATAATTATGAATTACATGAGCTGGAAGCTGAATGGTTAATGAGGTAAATGTTTAGACCATGGTAATAAAATAATAATAATATGTTATCATAAATGAGTACTAAAGAATATTATACAAAATGCCATCAATATAAATGGCACACAAAAAGGTACATGAAACGTTTAATTATTTAATAGTAAACCAATACAGATTAATGATTAAAGATGCCGAACTGGAAATAAAACTGCATTTGAACCTCATTGCATTCCAGTTTTTGCTTCGTATGTAACCTTTGCTGTTTCTTGAGCACTTCTCATTCAAAGTTTCAGAAGTTGTTTTCTCACAAAAAGTCTATGTTGTTTGTAATAACATTTTGGCTTGCTTATTTATCTGAAATTTCTTGGCTGAGTACCTGTGCAAGTTTTGTCATAATTTCGTGAATTCAGACAAAGTTGGCCAAGAGTTTGTCATAACAGTTAGTCGGTTTTACTACATTTTTAACCTTTTTATGTCTAGACATCGTGTCTTTTTAGCATTCTATTGCTTACAGTTAGCTTGCTCATAAATTTTTTTGTTATGCGAATGAAAGAATGCAAAAAATTCCGGTCTATAGTAGTTACTTGCTACTCAACAATCTGAATTTTTATGGTGGATTTCATTTTGTAAACACGAGGCTCTTCCTGTGGTATTTGCCCTCTCTTATCAGGATTTCAATGTGTCAGGTTTTGTTTTATTGTCAAACATTTGTGCTCATGTATTGCCTGCTGCTTGTTCGTTTATTTCCGTAATAATAAATAAACATATGCATTGTTGCTATTTGAAAATTATAAGTGTATAATCAATGCTGTAGTGAATAATTTTTTCCCATTTATTGTAAATCGTTTGGTTGTATCCACAACAGATTTAGAAGAATATATATACAGATTGTGAGTTATTCATGTCAGCAACTGATGTCAACAACAATTCACTCAAACTGATGCGAAGACAATTTCACGATTGAGATTTTGTTTTTTAGGGTAGTCAGCCATTTCCTTGTTACACAATTCAAATTATGAACTTGTTTTGTTTCCTTGCGTTGTAAAGTGCAATATAGTTCATACCTAAGTACTAAAATTGGATACAATAGCTGACACTTATTTTTATATCGATGCTGAAAATATTTATTTATTTTATATTATTTCGCATTAAAAACTAATGCAGTATTAGTTTTTCTAAGCCTATTTCAGAATTGATGGTTATTTCACTTGGTTTTACAGAAGACAAAAACGTTGTTGGAAACGCAAATCAGGCAGTTCGTCTTTTCTCTTTATTCAATTCTTTATCTCAGTCTTTAAACAGTTGTGAACTGGAAATAGTTTTTCCCACTCAAATGTTACCTTTCTCGTTGACAATATGCGTTTTCGGTGTCTCAACGCGTTGATTTGATTAAAGTTTGATCAACGCGTTTATCCCTCGAACGATAACTTATAGGAGTAGGCGAGTGTGTACATTTTAGGAAATTTTGCAAGAGTTGTCTTCTTTTTTCTATGTCGTTAGTTATAATTATAGCCCAGCGATCGTAAGTTTGTTAGCCTAAAATCTCAGGTTAAACAGTAGCTATTCCTTGTGAGATTTTTGTCTCCCTGACAACAACATCATCATCTGCTACTTAGGTAAATGCTACTAAAACCGAGCAAACCACCAAGTACAAATAGTATTGACAAAAATGATGATTAGAATCATGATGACAGTATTATAAATAATAATGACAGCAACAAACAATAACATGAATTATTAATTAATAATAAGGGTGTGCTGATTCATTTTTATAGAATAATATATTATATCAGATGAAGATAGTAATATAAATAGAGTGAAGGAAAATTAAAATATTATCATTGGCAATAATGATAGAATTAATAATAATGACAATATTAAAAATAATAATCTATGACATTAATAATAAGTAATAATACATACACTAAAAACAAAAAGATCATAATATTTGGTACAATAGTTGCTATTATTATAATGCAGCGAAAAGGTACAGTATCGCGATTAGTAAGAAGACGACTCCTTTGGAAAACCAACGCGTTGACCTTTGTAGTCATGCGCTAGCCAACGTGCACGGTAAACTCGTTGACAAACGCAGAAATGAGCGTTGATGCTCGTTGAAAAAAAAACGGGCTACCAAGGGGCTGATAATCCCTCGACAAAAAACTGCCGTTTAAGATTAAATGTAAACGTTGAGCGCACCGAAAACGCCTATAATGTCTATGTGGCATATCACACGGGTCAGCGTGTGTGTACATAATAGCAGATTCATTAACGAAATATTGGAAGTTTTTTATCAACTGAAACGTTTCCAAAAAATCAAAAATTATTTGCACTTTTATTTTCAGTGGATTTGCAACTCTCCTCACAATTCTACCCTCAAACAAAGTGCAAGCAAACAAAATATTCCCTATTTTGTATTATGATTGACCTCAGTTGAGTCTTTGCATATCAAAAACAGATTTTGTACGAGTCAGCATCTTAATTGCCTAATACTATGGATGGAGGTAACGAGAGCACAACTCCACAACAGTTTTTTTATTATTAATTTACCTAAAGATGAATTGAATTTTAGTCAAAAGTTCATGGCACAGAACCTTTAAAAGCTCAAAAAACGAGCTCATTTGTGGCATTTATTGTTAAATTACGTGACGGAGGATTTATCCACCGACCCTTAATACTGTTGGGTGTTATTTTATATACTATATTTGTTATTTCACCCACTACTTGCCATGTAATCCTCAAACCATCAGTTTTATAGCCTAATAGAAGCATTCCAAAAATATTTCCGTTAGGGCTAACCATTGTTTGAATTGTTGAAGTATTTTTATACTGCCACCAGCACATTGCTGTGAAGTTTGCTACCCTTCGTCGGTATGTTACGAATATCGCTGTTCCACTTGCGCATCATCATTTGACTGAAAGCATCTCTTGCGTTCAGCATGCAGGGACTGTACGATGGAGGAATGCAACTTCCTGACATCAAACCACAGATTGTACCTCTAGCAACAGAAGAGGGGAGGTCTCAAGGCGCCGAGTGGGAAGGGAGAAGTATAGCTGCTCCCAGGCTACGGCTGAAGGAGTTCATCTCTTACTTGAGTATGGAAACAAGATCTGATTCACAAAATGGGGTACGTAATACTGATTAATTATATAAAAAAGTCTTATAATATTTATTTTGTCATTCATGAAGTTTTATTTTATGTTAGTAATTTATATGTTTTGTTTGAATATTAGAATAAAATTTAATCTAGCCAATGAGAGTATTCGCGACCTGTTTGTCGAACAAAATACAAAAAATAATAGGTGTTCGTAATTCCATACATCGCGTATGCAACGGAACATCGGTTTAGAATAACATAAATATTCAATAAAATGTTATAGTTTACCGAACAAATCCTAAAGAAGATAACTCCCAATTTTCAAAATAATCAAGAAAAGGATAAAATTTGAACTGTTACAAACTGGAATATTTTGCCCAGCTGCCCTTCAATTTAGTGAGTTTTGAACGCTTGCATTTATTTTGAATTATTTTTCAAGGATATAAAACTGCTCTATGAAAATGAAAAAAATCAACTCGCTCATAATTATTTATTTAGTGTTCAGTTTCATTCGCGACCTACAAACAATACAAATAAATACTCATTGATTATTTGTTTTATTCAGTGAGCTATTTTTTGTTGCCCGCGAGTTCCGAACAAAATGATTATTTATTGATTAAATTTATTGCCGGTCTGATTACTTTTATTGCAACGTGTTCGGCGGACAGAAGTCACAACTACTCTTATTGTATCTGATTTTTATTTATTTTTTTTTGCTTTCAGGAGATTTCTCCATCTGATCACGTGTTTGTACAGCTGGGTCCACCGCCTACTCTAAGTGACCCACTGTTAGAAGTGGTCGATGTCAAACAGATTTCAGACAAGTTCCCCGGCAGCAAAGGAGGCTTATTGGTAGGATGGGCAGCTCTAGTAGTACATATTACTGCCAGTCGTGTGCAAAATAATATTATCTTATTTATTTAAAAAGTTGGTATCATACTTTGAAAAATAAATCAGTAACTTATTTTTGAAGAAAATTTTTTGATATTGCATTATTCACATAAATTTTGAATATTAGTCAGTTTTTTTCTGTCTGAAAATTTTTTTTTTAAATGCCAATGATATTTTCTGACATTCCTGAAAGATTTTTGTGATTGTTTAGGATTTATTCAGTCGGGGACCCAATGGTGCGTTCTTTCTGGTCAAGTTTTGGGCAGATCTGAACTTTAATGTTACACTACAAGATGACCGGGCGTTCTATGGAGTTAATATGACGTAAGGGAACATTCCAATGCTTGATCTCTTCTGCCTAAATCTGTAACTTCATCAATATATTTTACATTAACATAGAGAGAGGTCTTATTTGTCTCGCTCTCTGCTGTATTCACTACACAGTGTCTTATCTGTGAGTTGTAATACTTGGATCAGCAGCTCTTCTCTGATCTCTAAATTTATTATGTTGTGTTTGGGCAGGTACGAAAGTAGAGATCAAATGTTTATAAGCTGCTCAACAAAGGTTTGCTCATTCGGAAAACAAGTCGTGGAAAAAGTGGAGGTAAGTGACATCTGGTGGTGGTCTTTGCTGATTCTCACCTCACTAATCTACTTCTGTTGTCTGCACTATTTGTGTTGTCTGCACTGTTTGTGTTGTCTGCACTGTTTGTGTTGTCTGCACTATTTGTATATTCTGCACTATTTCTATTGTCTGCACTATTTGTGTAATCTGCACTGTTTGTGTAGTCTGCACTATTTGTGTTGTCTGCACTATTTTTATATTCTGCACTATTTCTATTGTCTGCACTATTTGTGTAATCTGCACTATTTGTATATTCTGCACTATTTCTATTGTCTGCACTATTTGTGTAATCTGCACTATTTGTGTAGTCTGCATTGTTTGTGTAGTCGGCACTGTTTGTATTGTCTGCATTATTTGTGTAGTCTGCACTATTTGTGTAGTCTGCACTATTTCTGTTGTCTGCACTATTTGTGTTGTCTGCACTATTTATGTAGTCTGCACTATTTCTGTCGTCTGCACTGTTTGTATTGTCTGCACTATTTGTGTAGTCTGCACTATTTCTGTCGTCTGCATTATTTGTGTTGTCTGCACTATTTATTTAGTCTGCACTATTTCTGTCGTCTGCACTATTTGTATTGTCTGCACTATTTGTGTAGTCTGCACTATTTGTGTTGTCTGCACTATTTGTATTGTCTGCACTATTTGTGTAGTCTGCACTATTTGTGTTGTTTGCACTATTTGTGTTGTCTGCACTATTTGTGTAGTCTGCACAATGCCATTTTTTGGCAAGAAATGCCGCTTTTGGGAATTAAAAACATTTTTAGTCACATTATAGCGAGTCACACAAACAAAAATGAAAGACTCATAAATATTGACAAAGTAATTGTTAAAGCGTCTTTATTGCTTATTAGAAGATCTTGTTTTGAAATTGTGATTAGTTGTGTCTCACTGAATGGACATAATTTTGTTTAGATATAAATAGATGCAACTGCTATAATCTACTTGATATCAAAACGAGAGAAACTCAAGATGGCATGTCCGCATGAGCAACATTACAAGAAATCGTTTTATTGAGCTTGTTAATGGTATTTTACCAACTCTGGGTGCTAAATAACGACTTGTTTTCTCTCAAGATGCTTTGGAGTTTTCTTATCTTTTGTGTGCCACTCAGACAGTTGTAGGTGTGACAACTCCCAAACAATAAAAGTGTTCTCTAGCATTATTGTTTGGATGATATCAGACACAAACACACAGTTATTATACACTTATGAAACAACAATTCCCTCATATGTTATTCTTTGCGTACAGACAGAATTTGTCAACTTTGAACCCATGGCTGTTCATACATTTTAGATGTAAATAATTTGTTCTTCAACTTTGACTAATGCTGCGATTCCGAAGTTATATTATGATTATTGTACATTTTAATGTTTTATATTAAATAAAATACTTGGTGAATGTATCGCACTTGCACTAGGATTGCGTTGCAACTAATAAAAACTAACACAAATGTCTCACATGTAGAAACACACAAACTATGTAATATAACATGCACTCACTGTTGATGTTAGTATCGCCTATAATATTCATGTTTGTTTGCCCCATGTATAGACGGACCATGCTAGATTTGAAGATGGCCGGTATTTGTACAAGTTTCATCGGTCACCGATGTGTGACTACATGGTTACCTTTATACATAAACTCAAACAATTGCCAGAGAAGTACATGATGAACTCAGTGTTAGAGAATTTCAGCATTTTACAGGTACGTTGTACTAAATGTTTTGTCGTCAACGTTGATAAAATTGTGTTCAGGGTTTAGACATTATGTCTACTTGATGTTGCTCAAATGTTTTCACACAACATATGCTTTTGTATTAGACTTTATTTAGATGCTGGTTATAATTGTTTGTTGAGGTCAAAGTTTGTAACACAAAAGACAGTTTCGCTGTAGAATTGAGATTCTCCCCCCAATAATATATATTTATGGACGTGTCCTGTCTGTATAGATCCAATATCAGGTGTTTTTCCTAACTATACCCACATGTCCTTGACCAGATTTTGCGTTTAACGAATTCATCGATGTGTAGTTTTTTAAACATGTGAAATTTCATTCACAAGACACTTTTTTACTGTCTATGATTCATCTGGAATCATGGGAGTTATCTGTTCATTTTACTAAAGACGCTTATTTTGAATCTTTTACCTATAAATGATGGACAAATTTTCTCTTTGAGATGTGTGTTTATGATGATAATAAGTGTTTGTATTCATTTCATTTCTCAATAAGGCTTCGTTTTAATAGTTACTTTCAGATTTTTGTAAATGGTCGAGTTAATGTTAGATATTTGACAGAAGCCCGAGAGAGCAAGCTCCGGTTGGCCTACACTCAGTGGTTATACACACCACTTGTGCTTTTTAATCTGTTTAGTGACGGATTCTTATCAATCTAGTTGTGCTTAGCAAAGTCACATGTGACCTATGACCTCATGTGTTCTAGTGATAAAAACTTTTTTAATTTTCTTCAATTTTTGCATCAAAAACTGATTGTTCAACTTTTTTGTATATGTTGTATGCTGTGTATTGTACTGTATGTGTGTGTAGTATAATTTGTGTTGTACTGTATTGTGCTGTATGATATACTTTGTATTGTACTGTTTGTGTGTATGATATACTTTGTATTGTACTGTTTGTGTGTATGTTATACTTTGTTTTGTACTGTATGTGTGTATGATATACTTTGTATTGTACTGTTTGTGTGTATGATATGCTTTGTATTGTGCTGTATGATATACTTTGTATTGTGCTGTATGTGTGTATGATATACTTTGTGTTGTACTGTTTGTGTGTATGATATACTTTGTATTGTACTGTTTGTGTGTATGATATACTTTGTATTGTACTGTTTGTGTGTATGATATACTTTGTATTGTACTGTTTGTGTGTATGATATACTTTGTATTGTGCTGTATGATATACTTTGTATTGTACTGTTTGTGTGTATGATATACTTTGTATTGTACTGTTTGTGTGTATGATATACTTTGTATTGTACTGTATGTGTGTATGATATACTTTGTATTGTACTGTTTGTGTGTATGATATACTTTGTATTGTACTGTATGTGTGTATGATATACTTTGTATTGTGCTGTATGATATACTTTGTATTGTGCTGTATGTGTGTATGATATACTTTGTGTTGTACTGTTTGCGTGTATGATATACTTTGTATTGTACTGTTTGTGTGTATGATATACTTTGTATTGTGCTGTATGATATACTTTGTATTGTGCTGTATGTGTGTATGATATACTTTGTATTGTACTGTTTGTGTGTATGATATACTTTGTATTGTGCTGTATGATATACTTTGTATTGTGCTGTATGTGTGTATGATATACTTTGTATTGTGCTGTATGTGTGTATGATATACTTTGTATTGTACTGTTTGTGTGTATGATATACTTTGTATTGTGCTGTATGATATACTTTGTATTGTGCTGTATGATATACTTTGTATTGTGCTGTATGTGTGTATGATATACTTTGTGTTGTACTGTTTGTGTGTATGATATACTTTGTATTGTACTGTTTGTGTGTATGATATACTTTGTATTGTGCTGTATGATATACTTTGTATTGTGCTGTATGTGTGTATGATATACTTTGTATTGTACTGTTTGTGTGTATGATATACTTTGTATTGTGCTGTATGTGTGTATGATATACTTTGTATTGTGCTGTTTGTGTGTATGATATACTTTGTGTTGTACTGTTTGTGTGTATGATATACTTTGTATTGTGCTGTATGTGTGTATGATATACTTTGTATCTCAGGTTGTACAGAATCGTGATACTCAGGAAACGCTTCTCTGTATAGCGTTTGTATTTGAGGTGTCCACCTCAGAGAGCGGCAGCGAGCACAGCATATATAGGCTAGTGAATGAAAGGCAGCCGTGAGGTAACTGGCATCAGTAATATAACCTATCAGCTACACACTATATGAATACTCATTATGGCTAGGGGTGTTTATCTCACACTCATTGCTCAGCTGTTGGCTCTGCCTCAGCTGTTATATTATCAGGAGTGGATATATACAGGGGAGCAAGCAGTGGTGGATGCAGTCAGACGTCAGACTTGTACACCATTATATACAATTCACTTTTGTTGTAGGTTTAGCTTCATTTATGGACATTGTTATCATGCAGGTTATTATTTTTAGACGCATATATTATATCATAATAGTAGTATTTTAGATTTTTTGTTTTTGACTTGCCAAAACATAACGTATCAGGTTCTACCTAAAAGTTCTACTAGTTATAGTAGGGGGTGATTCTATTGGTATTTGAGAATTATCACATGTACAACGTTTAACAGTTTTCTATAATTGTAGTATATCGACTGAACAACGGGCTACGCATTTTCTATGCAAACACTTTTGTACCTTTACCACTATGTATATTGCGAACTAATTGCGCCCTGGCTGCCTGTTACATGGGTCAAGGTCATGTTTATTGCAATCGTTGACATACATAATCATTTTATATGTAATTATAACTTTTGTATCTGCTTTTTGATGATTAATGCTTAGCTTTCTCACTAAAATATATGGGCAACAATTAAATACCTAGCCTCTGCTCCAGTCATACGATAGGCTTCACTTAAATACCTAGCCTCAACTCCAAAGATATGATGGGGTCAATTAAATACTTGGCCGACGCTTCAGTGATATGACGGGCATCAATTGAACACTCAGCTCTAATGATATAATGACAATCCTAGGCTAGGTCACTTCAATTGACTATATTATATAATATTGACCAGGTATATGTTATAAGAAGACAAATCTTCAGGTAATGACTAGATTATTGAACCTTCCAGGCAGAGGGAGGCAACTGCTGCATCTCCCTCACTTTACCTCTATTCAACACAAACCAAGCCACACCAATGGCAGTACAAATGACTGTCTCTATATAGAATCCATCTAAAGTCTCAACTCCATCGCTATCTTTTATATCCAGCCACGAGACCATGTATAACGCTACAGTGGACGGCCAATTGCCTCCTAAAATATTGGCAATATGCAATAATGGCTAGTTCAGATGTTGCCATTTTTTTGAGGCTAATCATACACAAACATTTTTTTCTCTCAAAAATAAAATACTCTACAGCGATCAAGGATGGAAAATAAACCAAACAAAAATGTTTTATAGTATTGAAAGACATCAGGTAAAAGGCTAGAGACAGAAATTGGAAAAAGGAGTTCTCTGAAATTGTTATATTTTTCTAATAGTGTACCACACAAGGTCATGAATCTTTACATAAATTCTAAACAATAACTGCATACAGTTCTATTAATTGCAGTTTTGTACTCGGAAAACGTAATCAAAAAGATTTTAATGAAACGACAGTTTTTATTTTAATATCAATTTAGATTATTTGAAAAATACAAGGGTGTAAATTCAGTTTACATAAAATAGTTTTTGAATCGGCCATTGTCAAATAAAAATCCTGTTTTACTGGGCACAATCAAGTTATTTTAAGTGAGTGAGGAACAGTCCTTCCACAAACGAGCTAGTCTGAGAGCAGATAGACAGACTACCTACCGAGATTGGTGATGGTGTTTAAAAGAGTCATGTACGTGCCCCCGACTAAAGGGTCACTTATCTTAGCAGTGAAGGCCATCAGCGACACAAACATGGAATACAGAGTCACCTGTAACAGACAAAGTAGAGATTTAAGCAAAGCTGTTTTTTGAGCAGACAACCTTCGACCTGCTGTCAATCACCTGACAAAAGACAACTGACTACAAAATACTGCAGAAATTGTAAAACCTCCCGCTGTGTAGTTTATGTAGTCAAAGTTGGAAGGAGTAATCAATTTTACCACAACCAACGAATCTTCATAGTTTTTGGTGCCAATATATTTTATTTCAGTTTGTCGAAAAAAAACTTTGAATTAATTAATTTTTGAAATAGTCAAAAAAAATTGAAGGCTGTCTCCAAACAATTTATTTTTAAAGTTAAAAATTGCTTTTGTATTAACTTATCTGGAGACAAGGTGGCATACTTCAAGAATGACTGTGAGTACTTGTTCATTGAGGTTTACAGTAGAACTTTGTGATTGCAGAGAGTAATAGTTTTCCCAGAAGTAATAAGATAAAATAAACAATTATGATCCAGACCAATGAGATTCAGAACATCACAATTTTGTAGATGTAAAGTTTAGCGAACAAAAATATTTACCTGATGAAAAGCATAAACAACCAGCAGCAGTACGTAAAAGCTGACAGGAATAGATGGATTGGTGCTGTCAAACTTTGTTATAGACACAACATAGGCTATGATTATTCCTGCCAATAACCTAAAACGACATTCAAACTTGTCAGATTTGGAGTTGTCTATATCAGAAAAAAGCGGACAACTTCTGAGACAGTCAAATAAAGAGCACTAAAAGTAGATTTTGTCTAGCAGGTAGATGCAAATATCCAATACAGTAATCCCGAGGTGAACATTGCAGGTAGGAGTACCTATCTAAATGGATAAGATGTGGACATTGCAGGTAAGAGTACCTACCTAAATGGATAAGCTCTCATAAACACTTTAAGTGGTTCAGTACCAGCAGTATATTTGCTGATAATAAGAGGTAAAATTATTTGAATTGGAATCATGGGTACGCCGAGTAATGCCAGCCTCTCTTTAGGCATCCCGTTGTCTATAAGCTTGAGGCCAGCGACAGCATCCGTGGCAGCGAACGCTATCTAAAGGAGAAAGTAATTATTTTTAGTTTTTACTCAGCGAACGTTGCAATGTCAAGCTAAAAGTTCTTGTTACACCTTTTTATTTTACATTGATACTGTCAAGACCTAGCACAGTATCACAAAGAAACAATAGTTAACCTTTGAAAGGAAATAAATAAGAATCATGAGCAAAATGAAGGATCCATAACGCAGCTATGTGTAAAACAACGATTTGTTTTTAGAAAATAGATATCAAATCCAAAACTAGAGTTTTGTAAGTTTGAAGCAAAAGCAAATGGCAGCAATAACCTTCATAGTGAGTAGCAGCATACAATACTTGAATACTGCTGGTAGTTTTACAATCTTCCACAGCATCTTGTACGTATCGAGCACTCCTTCAGGGTGGTCCTCGACATTCTCCGCGCTCTCAGATTTAAAAATGGCCGTCAGAGTGGTAGCGCAAACAAACACCCATGCCCAGAAGTACATGAATCCTACCAAATCACACAAAATGTATTCATTCACTGCGCTCCAGCAACAACGAAAGGATGTAAATGATAAATAGCGTGGTGCAACCTTGAATGGTAACCAGCCCAGTGGGCTGAGGAGAGGAACGGAGGTAGTTATTGCAGAACTCTGGAGATTCAAGAGCAAGAAAGACAACATTTCCTAGAAAGTAACCAGCTGTTTGACCGACAGCATTACAGGTGGAAGCCCAGCCGACGTTCTCTCTACAATAAATAGTTCAACACTGAATCTAAGGCTAAGAAATAGAAGAGATAGAGAGAAGGTAAATTGAACTCAAATGCTAAACATAAAAAAATAGTTGGTACTGAGAATTTTCCAGAAATAAATGAAATTGTTGACAGAACTCACTTTTTTAGCATTGTCAGCGCCCATCCGTCGACAGCAATATCTTGTGTGGCAGCAAGAAAACACAAACAAACAAAAGTGCCTGTAAGAGCCACAGAATCTATCTTCCCTTGGCCTGCAATGAGCACCGTATCATGTGAGAAACAAGTTTGTGAAGATTTATAGAACTGATTATGACTATGAAACAAATAAGTGAATTTGTGCCATTATTGAAAAGATAACTCCTCAACTGAAACCTCAGCTGCATTAGGCAAGGTGACTCTCTGGCCCACCATTGCATGCCCGCCCCAAGCAAAACCACGCAACAAACATTTTGCTTGCTTCGAAAGATAAATATTCATGAAAATAATTCATAGTGAAATAGATATTGTAACACTCACCTGCGCCATCTTCTTCACTGTCAGTGCCAATTAGAGATTGTATTCGATAAGAAAGGATAAACATAAAAAATCCTATTAGGTATTGTACTGGCACCAACCACGATTTTCTTCTTCCAAATCGCGATAAATATACGCTATCCACTGCAAACACACAAAAATAACCAAACACTCAAACTTCATCCCAGAATGTTGTGTAGACAACGAAAGACATTACAATATTCATTCATCCAATCAGGACAGCTAAAACAAAGACTAGCTGTTACAAGCTCACCTATTGGTGCCCACAGTAACTTGATAGAAAAAGGCCAGAAAGCAAAGCTGAAGAATGCTTGTGTGGCATAATCAACTTTCCTAGCCTGTAGTATCATGGGCATACTACCCGCTAGACCCAGGGGTATACCTGTAATAGGTAACTCGGTCTATAAATTGGTAACCAATCAGAATGTATTATGCAAGCGAGATGGCTGACGGAGAGTGCTCTATGTAGAGCCATTAAATACAACTTACCCTGCAACACGTATAGAAATATGAGGACTAACACATTGCGTTTATCATTGCCAAGGTCAGACCAACGGCTGCCGGGCCCATCTTCAAGGTCATCAGTGGAATGCATCGGATATTCATTGCTTGATAATTGTTCACTCAAATCCTAGCAGAAGTTTCATTATATTGTGAATAAAATTACAGAAATAAAACATGCTTATAGAAGAGAAATGTAAACTGAAGGGCATACCTTGACATGCCTTTGGCGTGTTCTTTCTTCATTAATGCTTACAGACCTTGATGACATTGCAATATTTATGTTTTAAGACGGCTCTTTCACTTCCTCACTTTGTCATAGGTCTAAGTTATGAATGAATAAATTTTTAAAAATATATATCGAAGTCTTGACGCAAAATGGCTGTACCCCATTCTTGCTACGTCCTATTAAACCACAATGTTATGCCTTATTTATTACAACCCTTCTAATTAGTGCCAAAAAATAAGCCAAGAATCAAACAGCAATAACGATTAGCGTGGTTCTACTTTGGAATCGGATATAGATAGAAAAATAAACACCAACAAGCCTGGACGTAACATCACCTAGAACGTAAGTCAGCAATCTTGCATGGGGCGCTTTGTATGGGGCAATGAAAAATATTTTGGTGTTTATTCCAGGTAGTGCATTACTTCCTGGCAATATATAAAATATCAATCCAATTTTCAATTTATGAATTGTAGGAGTTGTAGCTTCATTGTAGGAGTTGTTTCATTACATGTTCATTAAAAAAACGCGTATTTACTTCCAGGAATAAACGGCCAAATGTCATAGTATATGTTGCTGCGAAAAATGGTGACACTTTCTAAAACTATGATAGAAAAACTTTTTATAAGAGATTCGTTTCACGGTGACCAATTTTTGTTCCGAGAGGTGCCTATTAGTATGTTCATTCAAGGTATATCGGTGTTAAAGCTTATAGGCATTCATTCCAATATTTTTCTACTCTCCCATTTAAGCTACACAGCATTTATCACAGTTTTTATTATTATCATCACTACAAGTAATACCTATTGCTTTTCTCGCTGGGCAAGCAACTATGTAGCTCAAAACGTGTAATTGCGGAACAATAATAACATCACTACTGGTGGTGGTGGTGGCAGTGGTAGAAGTAGTAGTAGTAGCAGTGGTACTGTAACTAATAATAGTACTATTGGTTGGTAGTTGTTGATGTACTATAATAATTAGTAGCAGTAATAATATCATTAATTAGTTAGTAGTAATATTATATAGTAGCATTGGTAATAATAATAATGGTAGTAAAAAATACTTTTAGTGGTATCTTAGTAGCGTAGTCAAAGCTGTTATGTTAGTTAGTTAGTAGTAAAGCATTATTATTATCATTTACTAACAACTTGACGCCTAAACTACTTACTTACTATTATTATCAAATCTTTCACTAGTAGTAGGTAGTTAGTAGTAGTGATGAGTATGAGTACAGTACTCAAACCTAAGTTCGATAAGATTAGTAGGGAGCATCAGCAATAGATGATAGATTAGTAGTTATTATTATTTATTATTATTCTATATGTATGTATATATATATATATAAATAATATTTATTACTAGTATCATACTATGTATTATTTATTATTATTATTTATATTTTTTCCCGTAAATAAATAATTATAATAACAACAACATTACTATTATAAGTTGGTAGTAATAGGTAGGTGGTTGTTACTTACAGACAGTAACCAGCTTACTATCACCACTTATTACTTCGTTAGTAGTGGTACTAACTAACTAATAATAATTATTATTAATAATTTAATAACTAAAGTAACTAACTACTACTACTACTTCTACTAGGTCTAGGAGGAAGATGATGACCATGATAATTAATAGCAGAAGTAGTTAATTCAGCGTTGCTTCGGGGGAACATACTTTTCAAAGCAGGCTTCAGTTTGCAATAACTTTGAATGTGGAAGTTACACGTCATTTTATTTTTTACTCACTGTATAATTATAACGCTAACAATCATCATCGATCAATGAGTTACGTTACCAGGCCATCGTGTTGACGATTCAATGCCGTCACAAGGTCAATGTGATTTCCTCACACATGACAAAGAGAATAGTTGGGAAGAGCATGCAGCGCGGCGATTTCTGTATCAAAGGGAAATTGTCTGCTCCTGTTTTTGGTTAACCTAATAGTAGTTATGATCTTTTGCTGTATTTCGTTCTTATTATAAATGTACATCAACCTCATTCCATATTCTGTCAATTGAACAATCCTCAACAATACTTATTTGAGTTGCACTTCATTCTTCATTGATTCAAATGTCATTTCATATTCTGTCAACTAAGCAATCCTCAGCCACCGTTGTTTGAGCTCCATAAATGCATAATAATGCTGACTGAGACAGATAAATCAGAGAAGAAAAGGCAAGTGATAGAGGATTGAAACATTTATATTTGTCAACTAAAATAAATTTGCTTATATGTAAACAAACTTACACAAAATGAACAATAAAATTACAACAACAAAAAAACATAAAATAGACTCGTAATCACAGTAATAAAATTAAATGAATGAACTGATAGCATGCATAGTCTCAAACTTGTTGGAGATGGGTTACCGTCACACAGTTGATCATCACCTCACTCATTTCCAGATGTCAGTCGTATATGCTCCAGAGGACGGTTCAGAGCACCGATTATGTTATGTTAACCTAGAAGCTTAGGAGAGATATGCTACAGTACAAACAATGGCATAGAATTTTCAAGATGATGGATTCAAATATTTTCGACTTTTTCTTTTACTTAAAGATTCTGTAAGATCTCGATTAAAAAGTCATAAACAATGATGAAAACGGATGTTGAGAAATATCTCTGGAAGATTAGATCTGGAATCACAAACACAAGAGGGGGACCTGTTCGCAGCGGCTTCCAGCATTGCAGTTGAAAGCAATGTTTCCACATTTGTTCCACAGACAAAGCAATCAATGTTATTGTTGAACACTATTTCAGCACATTCCAACAGATTTATCACAGATTCTAGAGGAATTGTCAACTCTTCCAGAGCAAGCGATAACAGGCAGGATACTATGTACACAGTCTCCTGGTTTAGCAAGACATGCTCTTTTTGTAGTGGATGATGAATACTGCTGTGCAAGTGTGAATTAACCAATAATGTAATCTCTGATCAAACATTGATTGCATAATTTAAATCTATTCTCACAAGTAGGCACAAAACACAACTGAATTTAGCGAGGAGAGCTATCATGAGAAATAAAAGTGTTGAAAAACATTAGTTACTTACCTCCGGAACTTTTCTCTTTGGTGCTGACCTCTGACATTCAATAGAAGGCAACGGATTTGCCAATCCGCTGAAAAGTGTTGGCACAGCATTCCACTTGAGCATATTTTGGTAATCATTAGTTAACTGAGAGTGCTTAAAGTGATCAGAGCATAATCTCTAAAACGATTTGCAAGACTGTGCTGTACCAAGGGGACACAATTGGAGAAAAGCCTGCGCCTCCTAGCCTAGCAATCAAGACTTCGCATTGCCAATTTGGACATCATATGGCTTTCAAATGAGCATCATCTTATCACAAACAGGTTCAACAATCCATTTTTGAGAATTAATAATTAGATAATACTTACACAATTTACATGAGCTTTGTGTGCAGATACACCATCTAAATGCTGGGCACGGCAATTGATGATCCAACGTTTACACCTGGAACGATAACAATAATGTTACACCACAAAGATCATTATTGAAATCAAAGTTTTTACTTCAATTAATATGTGAAAGTGAACAGAAGAATGGAATCGTTGTTTCCAATAAAGCATACCTTTCTTCATTCTTTGGAGAGCGAAAAAAGTCGATCCCAGCGAGCCCAAAAAAAGCCACTACAACTTGGCGCAGAACATATTACTATGCTATGACGAGTCAATGTTTTTAGCTGCTGCTTCGGTGAAGAACTCATCTTCTTTGAGCAAACTCTCTACAACAATGCATGAAGATTTTGACTTGAGGCGACTAATAGAAAACCTTTATTATAATTATTACACAATCTCTACTACAGCAAGACATATTAAAGTCATAACAATAACAAAAACAGTCATAATAACAATCGTATAAAAAACAAAGTTAGTAGCATGCATTGTTACAATCAATGCATGCTACTAACTGTTTATTAATAATATTTGTTCTTACAAAACTTTAAAAGCAGAAGACAGGAACTGCAAACTGATTTATTAATTAATAAATAATAAACATAATTAATAATAACAAGTTTAAAACACAATAAAATTAATAATAATAATAATATAATATTATTATAATCTTATAATCAATAAAAAAAATAATGGCATTCATATAATTTCTAAATAATAATAATAGTTCCAGATAATGAAGTAGGCCCCCTAATGACAATAATTATAATAATAATAATCAATGATAATGAATTTTTTGATTGACTCACCATCAAAAAATTAATAATTATTCTTATTGTAATATCATTATTACGAACAATAACATAATAATTATTATTATTACTTATTATTACAAATGGCAATAATATAAATAATTATTATAACAATAATTATAATAACAAAAAAATAATAATAAATTATTATTAATAATTATTAATTAAATAATAATAAATTTAACTACTACTATCTATTATTTATTATAATAATAATACATTGTAAACTACTTTTTTGCATTATTATTGTGCATCAGCAGAAACATACATGTAAGTGCCTACCTTTGAGGGGTGAAACCAGAGAGAAAGGGGGGAGAGGGAGGAGAGAGTCGAAACGAAGCAAGATTTATGCAGATTAATTACTTCAAAGTTTTGCAAGCGATTAGAGAACCACCAAAAATATGGCTGTTAAATTAATTGACATAAAAACAATCTCTAAAAAAATCGTAATAAGTTCATTCTACGTCAATGGTGGGTTTACCGAAGACAAGGGACACAACTTCAAAAACAAAACTGTACTTTGAATTTGTGTCCCTTAGTTTTGGTTAACCACTGTGCGCTAGATTACTATAAGCTATATAGACGCTGCTTACTCTTCCCAACTATTCTCTTTGCACATGATTGGGCATTGGAAAAAAAACGCTCCGAGCCGCTAGTTTTCATATTTTAGACTATTTCATTGGCTATGTAGCATTCATCATGAAGGAGCAGACAACTCTCATTCTCAAAACATGGAAATTTTACCTTTCTTTAGTAACAATTTTATTAGGCATTGTTAAAACTAAACAACAAGGGGAGGATAGCAAGAGAAAAATTTTTTTAACCTGCACTACAGCATTGATCACTGGGTGGGACCACAGCCATAGGTCGTGTATGACCGTGCGTGGGACAAGGCTATGCTGTACTGCGTATTACAACAGTCTGGAAAACACAAAAAGTGAATAGTAAGACAAGTTATTTTATTTGATGTTGCGCTCTGAATAGACAAAAATGGTCGCAGAATAATTGAGAAACAATTGTGTGAGCAATACACTCAACAGTATCAGTATTTATGCTAGAAAGTATTAGATGTAAAACGGCAGTAAGAAGAAGTGTGCATGCAAGCGTAATACATTGCAAAAATAAAGGAGTAGTAACAATAACTGATATAAAAGGCTTGATGGACACGGAGGCAATACATAATGTGATACAACACAATTGTCACAACCATACAAGTCATGGCACTGAAGCAAAGTTTTAAAATAACTGTTATCTACATTATATATAAAAGTACAGTGGAAATTATTACAAATGCTCAAATAAATGTATAGAAATTCAAAATTTCTAACCAGCAAAATATTTCAAAAACCTTTTTTGAAGTAAATCCTTTTGTTTTGTAGGTTGCACGAAGAAAAATTTTTTAGAGCTTTATTTTGTCTTTTTAGAATAAAAATCTTGATTTGCGGTTTTTTAACTTTCATAAGATAATTGAAGTTGCGCGTGCTGAAATTAGAAAAACCATGATGAAACGAACAAGCAAATAAACTTCCCAAAGTTTTTTCAACTGATTAGTAAAATAGGATTTACCATACTCAATGCGTAGAAAAATGACAACGTGTAACAAGTGAAAAGGCACTGAAGCCTGTTAGAAGATCTCTCGTAGAGTGAAAACATCCAGCTAGCACATTACCCATAATGCAAAGCAAGTTTTTACACGTGAGGAGTTGGCGTGCATACGAGTCAATGCGGAGTTATTCATCCCACCTCGTAGGAGAAGTAACGAGACAAGAAACTGGGCAAATAGAGAGAAAGTCATACAATGATGTCTAATTGCCCATTTGGATCAATGATGTCTCGAGCATGTCATGCAGGAAGTTCTCGATTGGTGTGTTACCAATCAGTTTGAAGAAGAACAAATGCTCAATACATTTCAGCCCTGAAAGTAAAAAAAATTTCAAAGATGACACAAAATAGTACAAAATTTTACCTTCTGTTATTGATAGCCGTTGAACATTTGATTTTCATTCAAAATCCAGAAAACTTTCAATTTAAACTTTCTACATTCACGCATACCAATTTTCAACGGTAACCCCTCAAAACCAAAACAAGATTATTGCAATATGCAGTTTTATTAAAATTTTAGTTTTGAGAAAAATTGCAAAATAATTGAAAAAAAAGTGTAGGCAATGAAACAATCGGTAATAAAGCAGTACAGTGAAGGAACCGGGTCTATCAACTTTGTATAGGCTCTTTGACACCAGCCTTAAAAGTAAGGCTGTGATTTAATAGAGTTACTTTTACGATTAACGCGATCAATTTCAAAGATTAACATGATTAAAAACCACTTTTAATTAATCGCCAATAGTAGTGACTTCTTTGTTTTATTTTTTTTTAAACTTGGCCATTGCAATTTTGTTAGATTAATGGCATTTATTATTACTATTATTGCTTGTAGTGTTTCAAGTTTACCATTTCTATGACTAAGAATGAATTCCAATCCAACATGATGCAATCCCATGCTTATAAATTTCAAAAAGAGCAGAGAAATATGAATTATTATTGGGGAATTGGAACTAATTATAGGTATCACCGCAGTTTAATTTTTCGATTAATTAAGATCAATAAATAGGAAAATAAGATTAATCTTGACTAAATTTCTTAACCATGTCACAGCCTTACTTAAAAGGCAGCATTAAAGTATGTCTTTACAAAACACAGATGCTTTATCAGCCAAGTTGCGGTTAGCAAACAAAAATCGGCTTGGATCTTTGTACTCGGCTATAAAACGAAAGCTGTCATACATTTTAACCTGTGCTTTTTAATTCAGCAGAGAAATATCACTGTCAGCTTTAAGTTTTTGAAAATATTAACTCCACTCTCAAAACATCATGTTTTAATGTGAAAGAAAACTGTTACAAAGTTGTCAAAGGATGAAGGATGCTGACATATATTATCAAAAAGCAACCAGACAGAATTTATCGATCGTTGATGAGTGTAGTAGACATATAGCATATTTCCATATAGTACATATACAGGAAGTATATACAGTGAAATCCGCAAAAATCGATGTTGGATAGCCAAGAAAAAACCATCTAATTAGGGATGGTATTGAATTGCCCGAATATACCTTAGGAGACCATGAATAGAGGGTACAACAATAATAATAAATGTTATTGCAATTAGTAATCATTATAACACGATAATAATATGGATTCCAAATATTTCTTTCACTTGACTTACATTTTGAATAAATTTTGATAATAATGACAACTTGAACTATGGTTATCAATTAATAATGATAATTATTCTAATAATTTATTATTATAATAATACATGATACTAAGTAAGTTTGCTTTGTTTAATTTTTACAATCATTGTCAGTTGGTGTAATGTTTTATCAATTAATGGCAATGATCATTAAAAAAGGTACCAACAATAATTACTAATTTACCAAAATCAGCTGCATTTCTTTTTATCTAGCTAAACAACCGTGTTTAGAGAGCATTGACTGGTAATTATCCATGGATGATAGTTGACAAATAGCCTTAGATCTTTGTTACATTCCAAGCTTGAACACATTTTGGTAATCAAAAACGCACGAGTTGAAGTTGTTCAGGCATTGTATTGAACGCATTTAAAAAAATCTGTGAGTCAAAAGAGAAGATAACTCTTGTATTATATGATTTTAATAGCGCGCGATTGACAGATGACAAAATTTCTGTTATTCCTTGCGATAGACCGTCTTTGTTTGCAAACACCATGCTTTATCCAAGGCTTTTCACGTATTTTGCGTGATATCTAGTAATGAAAAGTGAAAATTTCTCGATTGAGCTAGAGATGACAATGAGCCCATCTCTATGAGCGGGCACAGGAGCGATCTATTACAAGTGTCAACATTAGAAAAGTTACGACATTGGTCTATTCGTCCATGCTACGTTTCATAAGTGCCGTACAAATTTCACTTCCTGTTGGCGTGACAAATATTTCAACCTTGACCCACCAGCACACTAACCAAAAAGTCGTTTGCGATGTCTACATACGATGATACCAAAGGAAAATATTAAAAAATAATAATTATTACTATTTTACTTTTATCATCCGGTTGCGTATATTAGCAGATATTATCAAGAAACAGTGCTAACGCATATTTTTATCACTTAACATATTCAGTTCAATGATATATATCAATAAATAATATTAATTATTATCATAAACCGCCATTATCATTCAGTGAGTAGAGCTTTACAAAGCGGGCGAGTCCTTCCAGGGTAAGAGAAGGTAAGTCAGTGCATGACGGCTATATCGATCTCTCACCAAAGATCCCGACAATTCTAGCAGTCCAATTTTGATCGACAATAATTCGATCTTTTGAAGGCTCGCCCTTCCACAGACACGAAAAATCGACATAATCACAAAGATTGGTACAATTTTCATCATGGAGATAGGCTCAATATTGACTTTTGCAAATCCATTTTTAATGGCTAAAAGTTGAGACCTTGACCGCGATATTGAATAACCCGGTTTATAGATTTCTCTGGGGTCGATTTATGCTAGTTTCACTGTATTATAATGTAGTCCAGGTACATATATGGCATGTACAGTCTACATACCAATACTTCTGAGAGCAGGTAAACGAAGCAAGAGTTTAGCAAAGCGGCCTGGCTCCTCAGGGTATGTAGTCCTACAGTATTCCTCTAGCGTACCATACACATTCTCTCTGTACCTTTCTGTATCCAGACTCTGGTTCAACCCTTTCACGTCTGCAACACCAACAAGGGTGATAAACTCTAACCGCAATAACAGAAATACGGATTTGATATATAAATTTTCAGGCTTTTTTAGATGTGAAGAAACTAATGAAAACATGTAATTTTACAGCCTTATAGGTCATTGTACGTACCTGGATTGAAGAGGATGATGGCTTTGAGGCAAGCCAGCTCAGTTTTGTCCACGTTCATCTCTCTCATCTTGGAGACGAGCTCGGTGAGTACTCTATCAAAGATCATACCCACACCAGCCTGATGGGCCGAGTTTCTGTGTATCTGCAGACCGGGAGAGAGAAAGAGGCTGTCTTTAGCCCCCGCTGATCTGTGTGAGAAACTCAGGATCAGCAGCTCATTCCAGCCTGCAATAAGATACTGTGCGTAACAGAGAGGGGTCGCGTCGTGTACCACCCGCTAATTCTTTACAGACACACTGGAGCTGAGCACATGAGTCGGAGTTGCCTAATTCAAATTAAAGGGGAGATAACTCCAGTAAAGCTAGCAACAATCATTTCAGTAATAAACAGAGCTTGTTACCATCTTACAGGTGGAGCACCCATCAGGTTAAACTTCAATTATTGATCGTTCTGTTGAACCAATAATATTCAGAGTGTATAAAAAACAGTTGAAAAGATCAGAAATATATACAATCAAAGACCTGTGAGTTACTCCTGGTGAAGATTTATTTCTCAGCAGCAATGATATTAACTAGTTTGTATAAAGTCGAAAAAATAAACCTATTCTTGGAATGACTCACAAGAGATGACAACTCTTAAACTCATCTTGAACACAATGTAAGAGAACACAACTAACAACAACATTTTGTGATAAAGATTTCTATTGACTTTTGTGTACATATTACTACATGCCGTACATGTCAACCAGGCATTAGAAAAATGGAAATATCAGCTACTGTATTGTAGCCCTAAATATTACCTGACCGAAGAAGGGTGACCTGGTCTTCCCGAGGTAAATTAGGGAACTGAGGTATACGTTTAGCCCATTCCACCAAGGTAACCAGCTGTTTGTCTACAGCTTGACATATGCCAGTCAGCACCTCTTGCTACAAGTATATGGTCAATTGTGCTCAATGCATTCAATAAATATTGTATATAATATTGACACATAGCTGTGCAATAATGTTGATTCAGAAAACTTTAAAATTGTTGCTTGAGCAACATGCGTTCAGGCAATTCATGAAGCTTTGCACAGGATATCATTCTTGTTTAACCACACCCACTAACAACACATAGCCACACCCACTAGCAACACATAGCCACACCCACTAGCAACAATAGCCACACCCACTAGCAACAATAACCACACCCACTAACAACACATAGCCACACCCACTAGCAACACATAGCCACACCCACTAACAACACATAGCCACACCCACTAGCAACACATAGCCACACCCACTAACAACGCATAGCCACACCCACTAGCAACACATAGCCACACCCACTAACAACACATAACCACACCCACTAGCAACACATAGCCCCACCCACTAGCAACAATAGCCCACACCCACTAGCAACACATAGCCACACCCACTAGCAACGCATAGCCACACCCACTAGCAACACATAACCACACCCACTAGCAACACATAACCACACCCACTAGCAACACATAGCCACACCCACTAGCAACACATAGTCACACCCACTAGCAATACATAGCCACACCCACTAACAACACATAGCCACACCCACTAACAACACATAGCCACACCCACTAGCAACACATAGCCACACCCACTAACAACACATAGCCACACCCACTAGCAACACATAGCCACACCCACTAGCAACGCATAGCCACACCCACTAACAACATATAGCCACACCCACTAACAACATATAGCCACACCCACCTGATCTCCAGCATCTATTGCCATGGAGTGAGCGGTGAGGTACGCCCGCCCACTGTTCATCATTGTCTCCAAGTACTGCGAGATCGCTGAATCCACCGCTAGCTCCGCCTCCAACAGCCGTTCTACAGGCATATCTTCTTGTGCAGATTCAGTCTCCGCCCCTCTATTCGCATCAGCTTGGCCGTTACCTTTTGGATCGCTGCTTAGAACAGCTAAAATTAACATACCAGTGGTAGAACACAACAAGTTTATTAACTGCTGCATAAAAAGTGCGATATGAAAGATTATAAACAATTCACCAAAAATGATAATATAAATGTTTTGTATGTCCAATCTGGCGGACAAAAATCCAAAAAAAATAATAACTGCCTCAGGTACACAAACAGTTGTTTATAGAAACAATCTTGTGTGAAAATTTGTCGCAAAAAAACAGAATTGAAAACAACCGAATGTTGGGCAGACTAGATTCAATCACAACAATAAGAGAGAACAGCTCCACACAAAAACAACACACGCTCCCCGATGCCATTAACCACGCACCATCTCGTTTCATTCCCTGAGCCAGACACTTCATATATCTACAGTACTGGCAGCGATTACGCTGCCTCTTGTCGACGGTGCAAGACTTCTCATCTCTGCAAGCGTAAGTCAGATCTTTGCGTACAGTCCGCTTGAAGAACCCCTTGCAGCCTTCACAACTACAAGACAACATAACAAATAGAGAACCCCTTGCAGCCTTCACAACTACAAGACAACATAACAAATATATCCAGCAACTGCCAGAGATCTTCAAGTCTGACTTGGTCTTGACTCCAATCCCACAAGTATCAACTTGGTCAGCACACAACAAAGAAAAACAAAGACCATTTCAGTTGTCGAGGTAGGCGGTGTATATTTATTGATTTCAAGTTTAATGGTTACGAAAGTAGCAAAAAAAATGGATAAAAATATTTTTGTCACGGTTTGTAATAATCTAGCATGGCTTTTGTTTGGTAGGTTCAGTCAGCACTTTTAAGTTATTTACGACAACTTTTTGCAATATGAAAGCAATTTTTGGAATGAATGAGTGGAATTTGTCATAAAAAATATTATACTGCTCAATGCAATGGTGATCATAATTTTTCTAGGCATAACTTTGGGGTGAAAAAGCAAATAAATAACAGCACTTTTAATTGACAAGGCTAAAAGATGATTATTCAATTTTGTAGAAAATAAATGGAAAACATGAAGAAAAGAAAACGAAGACAGTTTTGAAGATTTCAAGTAATTATCAATAGGACCAGTATATTGCTTCAACTATAAAAGCATTGAATTTTAGGGCCAGTAATTATTTGACTAATGATTTGTACAACACTACCCATGTTGAAGGTTGTAACTATGGAGTTATCAGCTCTTTTCACAGCTAGATAGGTGTTATAAGAACGCAATAACCGACACTCACCTGTAAACTCCATAATGTTTTCCACTAGCTCTATCATCACATATCTGACATATGTGTTTGGCTATGCTACTGCTGGTTGAGCTGGCAGTACTGAGTGGGGAGGCTAGGGGTGACTCTAATGGGGAATAGACAGCTGCAATGGAATAAATGTATTTAGTAATAACACAGAAAACTAGCTGGTCAGCTTGGTTTGGCTACTGGTAGGAGAAGAGCACCAGTAAGCACTGGAAATCAACACAAGCATCTTAGGCTACAATCTTAGGCTACAATCTTAAACTACAATCTTAGGCTACAATCTTAAACTACAATCTTAAACTACACTCTTAGACAACAACCTTAGACTAAAATTTTAGATTGCAAACTTAGAAAATCCATACAAAAACAAGCAGAATGACTCATATTTGAAAATCTGAGCCAAAGACACCCGGAAAGCAAAAATAATAAATTGGTATGTTTCAATTAAAAAACAAAGAAGCAGGAACGACATGAAAGTTTGAAATACTTCAGTAAAGTTATTACAATTGCAGATATTCTCAGACTTAATTATTTTCGAACAAACAATATTTGCAGTTGTACGTATGTAAGATGAGTGCAGTAATCATATGAATGTCTAGTTACTTAACTAACCTGTCTTACACAGACAACTAACTGATAACATAAATAATTATAATGTTATGCTTGACAATAACTGGTACTTTGTTGCTAATGAAAAAAAAATCGTAAGTGCATTTTTAATCAGACTCTTCACGCTTCTGTCCCATTTCCAGGCTAACAGCGATCAAGCATAGCTCTGTTGCCCAAGGGACCAGCTAGCAATGCTCGTAGGTAATAAATAATACAAGCACTGAGCCTGTAGTTGACAGGACAAAGCAATTATAGGAAGGTGAGTCTGTCGTCTACTAGTCGCATACAACAGTTGAACAACAGCCCGACTGAAGGACGTGTTATGATCGAAGAAAGATTCTAAATGAGTGACAAACAGGATTTAACTTGTTTATAATAAAACTATTTTACAGCCTAAATAATCCTCTTAGTACTAAAAAAAATTAAAGCTGATGAGAAGCAATACATGTACCTACAAAATCCTGGGAATTATACAATACAATGTTTAGGTAGACCAGCTGCGAATATCCTAACAAACTTTCTGTATCATAAAAACACTCGTACCTTTATATGTGATAGCGAAAAAATCGCTACCAATATATTTGAGCAGATGGCAGAAGAAATGAATGTGGTCAACCTCAAACATTTTTGTTATTGAGAAATCACCAACCGGTAGACCAAGTCACAAAGTACCTCCCACATTTATGGTTTGTTAATTTGTGGTTTCTGACTTCAACGCCAATTATATATCTATCTTTCACGGCATTAATCTGTTACTGTTAGCTAGTAGAAGTTTCACAGGTAGTGGCAGAAAAATAACCCTGCTTTGGTCGTCGCTGGCAAGTATAAATTAAAATATGACAAATAAAGTCAAAAATTGATACATTACATGATGTAGCTGGAGATCCCAAACTGGAAACGGGGCTGTGCAGAGAGCCGGGTGAAGGAACGTTAGACGTGTTCATAGGATATCCATAGAAATGTTGCTGTTGAGCCATCATGTTATGTATATGAACCAGGTCGGGTTTGACTTCATGGGGACCACCTGGGTGTCCATTCATCTTCTCAGTCGACTGTGTAAGGTATGCACTCTAGCCACTCATACTGAAAAGGAATGATTTACATGTCTAGTTAACCTTAAACCTCAGCTTTCATTTGCATAGTTCAACATTATCATACATCACCGGGACTGGATGAATGCAAGTTGAAAGGGTAATTTAAGGTCAACTCCGCTATAACAATGTGATGAAAACAATTGGTGTTGTGTTGGATAGTATAAATGGTCAGTACATTGTAAGTAATTAAGTGATAACTCTTGGCATGAAGTTGTAATTGAATTCAGCTCGCTGAGCCAAAATGCTCAACAAAAACTGACAACATCAGGGACTAGTGCCAACAGCAATATGGGCAATGTCACATTAGACAAGGATTTAGCACTGTTAGTAGAGCAAGAAAGCAGAACTTGAGCGTTTCAATGTTAATAAGATTCACTATTTTCATCAACTGAACACAAAAAAAAACAACTAAAAAGGGTTCTTAACCAACATATATCAAAATGACAAATGAATTATCAGTCATAACAAATTTATATTTCAAGTTTTTAGGTGTCACTAGTAGCAGCTATTTACATCAATGGCAAGGAACAGTTTTCGAGTGAAAATCAAATATTTGTTTCATATTTTTGTAGATAAATTGAATTATCGATTAAACTATCGATGCAGCCCGTATCTAAAAGCACTTGAACTTGTCAGTAAAATAATTATTTATGACACTAGACTATCACGGACTAAATTGATTTCCTGTAGCCATGTAAAAGTACTATTGAGACTGGTTGTTAAAAATTGAAACTTCGAAGATATGGCTCAAAAACTGTATCAAAATCAGTGACTTCATTCTATGACATCTGAGTATATTGATTGCCTCCACATGCTGCTCAATGCTAAACCAGTTCCAGGAAAAACATGCTTGACACAACAATCAAATATTAAACACTTGAGGAGGCACTACCCCTGTTGCGTCTGGCACGGGTTGGCAGTTTATTGTTTACTTTGGCAAAGAAATATTATTCAACCCGGTTGGAAAACAGGATTTGTGAAACTCGACTGATCTGAATCAAAAACTCAAAAAGGAGTGAATGGTCTTCTGCAAGCCACCTAGTTAGCATAACATGCATTTTTATAATGTTCTTGTAACATGAATATCTTTTAACAGCAAATTTTCACAATTTATCAAAATTAAAGCTTATACGCTTATTTAAAAAATATTAGTACGTACTAACAAACTTTCAACATGTAATGCCCAATTATTCATAAAGCTTAGAAAGTGAATAAATACTAATGAAAGTGTTGAAAAAAAAAGTAACTGTCTATCTAGTCTCAAAAATTTTTACGACAGCTTCTCTTTAGATATTGACGGATCCTCGTATAAACCAAATTAACAGGTATTTTTGTGATGACCTTTGCTCAATACAAAAATAGCAGGGCACAGTTTTATTTTTAATAAATACGCATACAACTATTACTGGAACATGGATGAAAACCAGGATAGTTTAATATTCATATGCTCCAGAAAAAAATTGTACAAGCTTATATACATACATACACACTTTTACATATGGATTGTCAAATAGCATTACTTCGCTTGCACAGTGCATATGCTATCAATGACTATAAACATGACATACAATTTGTGTACAACTAGTGTACAAAACATCCATCTGTAGATTTATGTCTAGTTGTATGAAATTATAATTATACACATAACACGCCTTGGAATATTTTAACTCAAATAAAATTAAAAAAGTCTATAAACCTATCTTATGTATTTTGTTAGCTAGGCATCCAAGAAAATGATGCTAGTAAAGAAAAGACGCGCTTAGCGCCATTTCTCATTTTAAGTAATACATAATCGTAACTTTTTTTATGGAACTTAGTCCGAGTTTACAATAACTTGAACGGCATATTTTTGCACACTTTTATTGTTATTTTGCAAGAAAAATAATAATCTGAAAACGCTCCATAACACATGACAACAAATGAACTTTTTCATGTAATAAAAATGTTATATTGTATATTTACTAGTTTTAATAACATATCTTAATAATAACAGTGTATAAATTGAATGATACATTTATTTGTTACACCTATCAACTTGAATATTTACACATCAAGTATTAATTTCATGCACAAAAAACTATCACTTACGGCAATGCAGCTAGAATTAGTAATAATCTATTGTATAAATTAATAAGCTGTCCCAATACGTACTAAATAATTAATTACTCCAAACTACTAGATCTACCAATTTTTATCTATCACCTGTCATCTACTATTTATCACAGCTACTGCTATGTGCACTGATAGTTGTTAGTAGTCAAAGCAGTAGCTGTGAGAGAAAAGTAGTAGTAATACAAACTTACTACTACTATTACTACTACTAGTAATAAACTACTAACTACATCAATCAAAAATTTTATTATTCTACAAGTTCTACTTCAACAATTACTATAATAACAATAATAATCAATAAATAATAATAATTATTATTATAAATAATCATTAAATTATTATCTATTCCGTGATTATAAATAATAAATTATTATTATTTATTTATAATAATAATTAATTATAAATAACAATTATAAATATTTATTATTATAATAACAATTATTTATTGTTGTTGTTATTATTATTATTATTATTAAACGTATTAATTATTATATTAATTATTAATTATTATTACAACTACTAACTTAACTATTAATTATCAAGTAGTAAGTATTACTACTACTACATAATAATAATAATAATAAGTTATTTTTCTGGCAATGATGATTATTAATTATTACCCAAACCCATAGCTGAAAAAATTGTATAATAATAATAATAGATATATATCATTAACAACTACTTACTTAGAACCAATTTGATTGATAATAATTAAATATTATTAATTTATTATTATTCAATTTCTCATCATCATTACAATTAATATATATTATTATATTTATTATTATTCATTCATATCTCATATCATATCATTCAATTCATTTTATTGTAATAATATAATAATTATTATTTAACAAAAAAATTAAAATTGTTGTTCATAATAATTGATAATAATAAATCATAATATAATAATTTTATTATTATTATTATTTATAATAATAATAATTCATTTGTACTTGTTGTTGTTGTCAATGTTTTGTTTGTTGTTGTTGTTGTATAACAATTTTTTTCAATTACTATTGGTAATCATCATTGCCAAAAATGACAGTAAAAAGCATTGTTCATTGCACGTATGAAATAATCGTAAGCTACAGCCAAATTGTATAAGAATTTCAAGAAATTTGAACAACAGCAATGACATATGGTTGATAAAAGTGTTGTTGAAAGCTGCAAAATTCAGAAAAACATCTCACTCAGCAGGAAAATGAACTAACGCATGCGCCCTAGTACGGGTTATACTTTTTATCTTTAACGTTTTCTCGTGCACTCGCCCCCTTACTTGCTTTTTTTTGTATCAGTTCTAGCTAGTTCAAGGCCAACACTTTATTTACTTGTCCGTGCCAATGAAAAAAAAGGGTTCATGATGTTGTTGTTAGATAATGCCTTGAACTACAGGTCGATTTTGCACCTTACAGCTAGTAACGTGTGTTATCAGTCCAAAAATAATTACAAATTAAAATATTCTACTATTTTAATTAATTATGATTATCAGCATAAAAGATTTATTTTTTGTTGTGTTTGATATGAATTTTATTTTAAAAATAATAATAATTTTTAAAAGTTCCGATGATAAAATTATTAAATTAAATAATAATAAATTTAAATGATTTTATTTGCTTTCCAAAGTTATTATTTTATTTAATTTTGATTAAATCTTGAAGTGTATTAGTCTTCAAGTGGCAGGATATAGTGGGGCAGTGTACAAAGGCTTCAACACTGAACGAACTGCCGAGAAGTTTATTATGCAATCAGCAGAAATCACCAAAGCCAAGTACATTGTAGCTGAGCCTCAAAATGAATATCGCCTCAAATCTACTTCACTAAGCATTTCCACCAACTCTTTAGCTGACACTGACCTTATGAATGCTTGCTCCACCCCCTCTCACAATCACAACAAAGCAGATAGCAATAAATGTGTCAACTGCATGACATTAACCGGGATCATCCAAGAACTAACAACATGCTTAGATAATCTTGAAAGCAAGGTTGACACTATACACAGCAATAATAACTATACTAGCACAATTGATGTCAACCTGACTAACCTCTCAGAACGTGTATCAGAGATCGAGCAAGCACTCAAACAGTCGTATAGCGATGCTGCAAAATCCAGATATGTACCTAATTCAGCCAACAAAGTTGCATCAACAGCTCAAAATGTACATCACTATGCCAAGTCAGCAACTGAAAATTCACGTCCCAATCCAATCACAGCAAACAAAGGCTGCAAGTTTGAACCTGATAAATGCATTGTACTTTGCGGCACACATGCTGAGGACTTCCGATTACTCAACCATGACACTATCAGACACACACTTAGTGACAATCATGGCCCTTTAATGATTGACAGTATCAATAGATACAAATTCCACTCTGTAAACCCTAAATACATAATACAGCTATCCAGCGCTGATGAGCAAAGAAAGTAGTCGCTGAGTGGAATACTGAATCTTTTGGAGGCTCCACTGCTAGAGCAACTATCAAACCAGATAACAACTTATCTATAGGCATGATGAGAGGTGTACCACTCGATATCTCCGATGAAATAATCCAACAAGCCGTAGAATCAGCATACACAGGCTCAACAACAGCACGACTCTATAAAAACAAACAAAAGCTCAGTACATCCAAAATAACTTTTCAAGGCAATGATGCGTTAACCGCTGCTGTAAAGAGTGGCCTTACATCCAGTAACATGATGTTTAGAATCGAACGACCTTACGCTACTAACAATACGAATCATGGATAAGAATTTTGGTATACAAATAGCCCATCTGAATATTAGAGGTATTATTAACAAGATTGACCAGCTCAAATTTTACATTGCTAGTTTCGGTATTAAAATTTTACATATTAGTGAAACTTTTTTAACACCAGTAGTTAACTCAGACATTTTGTCAATACCCAACTTTAATATTGTAAGAAGAGACAGACCTGGTAGACTAGGTGGAGGTGTACTCACTTATATTCACACTTCTCTTGCCTACTCAGTTCTTTCTGACCTAGATTTATACCTCCCTGAAACACAAACTATCAAAATCCATCAGTTATCTGCCAAACCGTTCCTTACATCTGTTATCTACAGGCCTCCGAACTCACCCTCCTCCTGGCTTGACCAGTTCACAAACTTTATAACCAAAATCCAAAATATTTCTGACGATCTGGCCATCACAGGTGACTTCAATATAGACCTTAGCTCTCCAAATAACAAATGGACCAACATTATTCAGCCACTAGGCCTTCTCCAACTGATCACACAACCCACACGCATCCGTCAGACAAGTCAAACCATCATAGACTATATCTACGTTTCAAAACCCAGCAACTACTGTAAACCAACAGTGAGCGATATTGGTATTAGTGACCACTGCATGACCCACATAACCCGCAAACTGGGATACCAAAACTGCCTTCCTAAATCACGCCACAAAATAACAACATACGACTGGCGCCACTTTTCAGCGGATGCATTCCAAGCAGAATTAAATCTTGTACACTGGAACAATATCTACCTTACTAACTCAGTAGAATCGATGCTGGAAATTTTCAATGCCAAACTTCAGACCATCATCTCGAAACACATAATAGCTAAAACACGATATGTTAAATCCATCACTCTTCCTCCCTGGCTTGACAACGAGGTTAGATCCAACATCAATATACGCGACTTTCTGAAGCGATCAAAACGCTGGGAGGAATACAAGAAACAACGGAACTACGTGACCTTTCTGATAAAAACAAAGAAAAAGGCTCACGTATCCACCCTTATCCAAGAATCTGAAGGGAAGCAAACTATAGATGCTCCTGCGTAATAAACATGCAACCAACACTTCTCCTGATTCCACTGTTCACTCACCCACAGACAATATTGTTGATTGCATGAACAAACACTTCATCAACATTGCGAGCTCATCTCTGTTAAAGCATGATCTTGACAACAACAATACAAGTACCAACATCATGCCAAATCCCCCGGAAATAAACTCGTCTATCTATCCAGAGCTCACTTCGATTCCCACATTATCGACTAATGAAGTTATCCTGTTATTCAAAGACATTAAAATCAACAAAGCCACTGGCAGTGATAAATTATCAGTTCGAATCCTGCGTCTCACCCTTCCTTTCATTCTACACCCACTCACAGATATTATGAACAGAGCCATTGCGGAAAACACTTTTCCAGCTCAATGGAAAGAGGCATTGGTAACACCCCTCCACAAAGGTGGGGATAAAAACAACCTATCCAACTATCGCCCAATTTCTGTTCTCCCAGTCCTCTCAAAAATCCTAGAAAAGCATATGCTTAAATCTCTGACCAATCATCTTCGTGCCAACAACATTGTCAGCAGCTCTCAATCTGGTTTTAGAAGCAATCACTCTTGCCAGACGACCATGCACTTACTCCACTCTGAATGGATAGACGCAAAAAATCTCCAACAACCTATCGTACTCCTATTTCTTGACTTCAAAAAAGCTTTCAATATGGTTAACCATAAACTCCTGATCAACAAACTACAAAACATTGGCATAACAAAAAACTTCCTCAAACTGCTAACCTCATATCTGAGCAAACGCACTCAATCTGTAAAGATTGGAAGCAAAACCTCTGAATCCCTTCCTGTGACCTCAGGTGTCCCTCAGGGCTCTATACTTGCTCCTACTCTCTTTCAACTCTTTATCAATGACCTGCTTACCCTTCCACTTCACTCCAAAGTACATGCCTATGCCGATGATACTACATTCTATCTAAGCCGTCATGACCACCACACACTTAACTCACAGATAGCCCAAGATCTACTCGTAATAGGAAACTGGTGTCACACCAACAAAATGGTATTGAATATAACTAAATCACAAAATCTAGCCACCACTTCACCGTCGATACCTCTCAACATAAGTATAGACGGACAGGAACTACAAAGAAGATCATCCACAAAATTACTTGGATTCACAATCAATGACAATCTAAACTGGAGTGATCACATCAAATACATTTCTGGAAGAACAGCTGCCAATCTAAGGCTGTTTTACAACATCAGGCATCTACTCAATTTCCATACAGCCAGACTCTTTTATTACAACTTCATACATTCACACCTAATCTACGGCCTTCATCTTTACCATCCACTCAGCCCCTTGAGCTGCACCAATGTTCTCTACACAATTCAAAAGAAATCCCTCAGGCTCATCTGCAAACAATCAAATATACAAGAACATGGCCATACCCTATTAACAAAACACACTACCACAACCACTGGTATTCTTCCCTTACCCCTGCTTTCCCAGTACCTCACTAGTATTCTTGCACTAAAGATACTCAACAATCAATCTCCACCTTATCTAAGACAACTCTTTCCTGACAAGGGCAATAAATACAACACGAGAAATATATATAAGCTACCCAGCTCCTCTAACTACAATAAACTTAACCGCCATCTCGCAAACACCTTTAACTCACTACCACTCACATTACGCAAACTCACACCATCCTCTTTCAGGACGAACTTAAGAAACTATCTTCTTAATTTGACTTAATACCAGCCAGACCCATATACATACAGCCAAGTCTAACATGTCACTTTTTTTATTATTTTTTATTTTTGTTATGTTTTATTTCATTTTTGCAACTCACTCTCAATGTTCCATCAATTCTACGTAGGCCTATGCAATCAACTACCAACTCTAGATATGTCGTGCAAATAGTTTATAATAACCAAATTCTTCTCACTTTTCTCATACTCTTGCTACTGCTTTCAATACTCAATATTAATATTACTTGTTTTTTAGATAATCACTTTTTAGGAAGCTTTATTTACCCAAAAGCAAAAGATATATATATACGCTCAAACCTTTCTAACTATAGCTGTAGTAGTAGTCAATATTATTATACATAGCAATATGCTTTTTCTGTTTGTATTTTGTAAATGTTACTGTGTGGTACATTATGTAAAACATGCGTCGACATGATATTGATACCACAATAAATATTTTAAAAAAAAAAAAAAATTTGAAAATAGGATCTCAATTATTGAAGACAGCATTGATGATGATGTGTAAGAGAGTAGTGCGATATTATTATTATTGCTATCTCATCTGACCACCAAGTAAGTAATAAGTTAAGAATAAGAAAGAAGTTGGCTGAATTGAATGTAAAGAAAAGGAGGAACCAGTGAGTAATGACTACCCCATGCAATCACTTATAGCATTGCAACAGAACTGGAAGAAAGAGAGAAGAGGAGTAAAAACGTGGTATTAAGTAGAGATATTTCCCTAGAAAAAGAATGTTTCTAATTATTTTATAAAAAAAAAAGTTGCAGAGCTGCCATCCCCAGAAAAAATTTGAGCAAGTAATTGTTTAAGGAAAAAAGATGCTTATAGTCACAATGGGTACTAAGGATTTTAAATGGAACCTTATTGGCTTAAGCAAGAGCTATCACTCAAAGATATGCGGAATTCAAAGGTACCGTTGTCAATCCGGATCTGACCAAGATTTGGAGAGATGCTCGATTGATATAGATTGAGACAAGAACTTTGACTGAGACGAGAGCGAAGAGAGAGGTTGTTATCAAGAGTGGAAAAATAGTAATCTGTAAAAATAGATAGAATCCAGCAAACGTAAACAGACAGGACTCTCTGACACAATATAGTTATGACGCAAACTCATCTCGCGATCACCCCACCATAATTTGCACCAATATAAATTCTCTAAGAAACAAGATTGACTTTCTTGAATTTGAGCTGAGTCAGTTTGAAAATTGCATAGCAGCCGTGTGCTTTACTGAAACACATTTGGCTGTGATTATTTTGTCGAGTGAGATATTAATTAGAGGTTTTTAGATTTTTAGAAAAGATAGAAATTTATTTGGTGGCGTAGGCTATTTATGTTTTGAAAAAGACCACATAACGAGCATGACTGTGAAAACAGATGCTGAAGCTATGCTGCTGAGTCTTACTGTAAAAAGTGCCCAAAAAATGATACGCTGAATCTCTCGACAGTCTATCGACTACCGAAAAATGATTATTCTTCACTCATACCTCGTCTTTTAAATGAAGTCAGTGAGGTACTAAATCTGACAGATGCGAATCTCGTAATGTGTGGTGATTTTAATCTACCACACATAGACTGGAACAATAATATAGCTACTGGCAAATACAACCTGTGTGAACCTTTTTTAGCCAAGATCATAAAATTGTCTCTCATACACCACATCATGAGCCAACACATTGTAAAGGAAATATCCTATATCTGATTTTCCCAAATAGAGATCGTTTTTCCAATATTCAAGTTCAACATCCAAAAACAAGTGATCTTAGTACCTTGAGCATGAAACTGAAGACAAAAGATTTTTATGACACTTGCTTGTTAACCAAGAAAGTTTTTCGCTATCAGAAGCCTAATATGGAGTCGGCAGCCAAAATTTTTGATAAATGGGAACACAAATTAATAAATAAGTTCACAGACAGAGAATCTATAGATGTTATTATGATTTATTGCTGCAAGGCTTCCATGAAGTTATTATGAAATATGTTTCTTTCTACTAAGTCAAGGTAGCAAAAGAACTCATGTGAATAAATAAAAAGTTGAGAAGACCTTGAAAAACAGAGATTTCTATATAGGACCATGAAAATTACCAATAGTGAGTATAACAGAAATAAATATAATGGTTTGAAAAAGAGAAACAAAAAGTTCACGAAACAGGCGAAAAATCATATTTACATCAAACCCTGTTTAAACCACTCTCAGATGGAGATAGTTAACCATTTTATATTTATTAAAAGCAAAGGGGTCACTACAAATAACATTATTCCAAATCTAAATCAAAGCGGTAAAAGTGCATTTTTTTCTAACATAAGGCTGACTGCCTAAACTCCATTTTTGAGTCTGTTTTTACAATTGATGATGAGAGGGATGTGGATATTGATCTGGATTTCGCTGAAAAGCAGTAAGAACAGATGAAATTAAAGGTTACAGAATTGGGGTTAAGAAAACTTTCAAGTGGCATTGATGCCAGTAAGTATGTGGTCCCAATGTTGTACTGGTATCTTGATTAAAGCTTTTGCTGATCTGCTGGTTAAAACTCAGCTTTCTTTACTTAGTTACTAGACACAGCTTCTCTTCCAAAACTTTTAAAACTGGCCAGGGTGAATCTGATTTACAAAAAAAAGAGATAGACACAATCCATCAAATTATAGGCCAGTGTCTCTAAAATGCATTCTATTTATACAATTGAAGCATGTTATAGTTAGTAACTTACACACAGCATTTTGGTAGATTGTCAACATGGTTTCCGGAAGGGTAGATCTTGTGAGACTCAACTTCTCTATTTGGATAATGATTTAACATCAAATCTTGAGAAAAAAATCAATCAATAATACCATTATACTTGTCTTTTCAAAGGCTTTCCATTCTGTCAACCATAGAATGTTGATTGAAAAATTACTGGGATATGGTGTCACTGGTTAGACATAGTCTTGGATTACTTCTAAACTGGCAGAGAGCAGTTTGTTACTATTGAAGACCATAAGTCTTCTGTAATACCCTTTTCATCTGGTGTACTCCAGGGCTCAGTTCTGGGGTGTAGATTATTTACTGATGATGCCGTCATCTACAATACTAGATCTAATCAAACATTCTTGCGAGCAGATATCGATTTGTGGTAGAAATAGTCCAGAGACTGGCAACTATCTTTTATTACAAGTAAATGTTCACTACTGTCCATAGAAGAATGCCATCCTTCTGTAACTTATTTCTTAAATGGTTTACTAATCGACAAAACCAGTAACCACCAGTATTTAGGTGTGGAGCTCACCCATAATTTTTCGTTTGGAAAACATATTGACAATATTTCGAGCAAAACACTTGGAACATTGCCTATGCTGCGTAGACAATATAAGGCAGCCGATACTAAAACAAAGATGGTAGCTTACTATACACTTATTAGATCTGGCCTTGAGTATGGATGCCAGATGTGGGACCCTGTTCTAAAACAGGAAAATAAAAGACTTGAGAAAATACAAAATAAAGCATTTAGATTTATTTTTGATATCAAAGGAAGCGTTAGCTTTACAAAGCTTTCAGATGACACCAGCATTGAATCGTTGCAGAAACGTCGAAAGCGTAGCATGCAAAAACTCTTTATGAAAGTCAATGAGTCAGGGATGATTCCCTCGGGAGCTGAACAATCTGGTCACTAATACACTACTAGACAAAATCCTACATTATATTTACCTGCTATAAAGAGCTCTCTATATTACAATTCATTTTTCCCTCAAACAGTAAGAGAGCTACGTGAACTAGTAGAATGACTGACTAAGTGAGCAAGGATTATGGCGAATGTTTTTCATGGGATTTGTACCGGGCTTTTTTTTGTCTATTTTTTTGTTTGTTGAGTTCTTTTTGAAATACAAAGAAAAATCACATACCACAGTGAAACTTACTAAAAAAAGGAGACTTGTATACTAACATAAATAAACATTTGCAAATTGAAAAAAAGACTATTCATGACTATGAATTTTTCCCATTGCTGTTATTTTTTTTCTTTTGAGTTCGCTCGCTTCTTCCCCTGTCAGGGGGTCTCAGGGGGAAAACCACTAAACTAAAACTGAAATGCCAGTCAGGGTGTGCTTAAATTTGTCAGCAGCAACACAAGGTAACAATTTATGATGATGACGGTGCTGCTGTTTTTTGCAACGATAATGATCTGATAACAATTATAATACTAATAATAATAATGGGATTCAAAGAATAAACAAATGTAATTGAAACAATTTTTATAATATGAATCTGTCCCAAGTGATAGCCTAAAAAAAGTCTCAACCTTATTAGGCCGAAACAATGGCTAGTATGTGATGGCATCCGCTACTACTGAATCATTTTTCGAGCTACGTTCTTGCATGATATTAATTTATAGACTGCTCACACATTATTAATAAGCTTTTTTAAATAAATTATAATTAATTATAAATACTGAAATAAATCATCAAAACATTATGTCAGTGAGTAGATAAGATATTGGTGTTCCATTTGTAATTGTCCAAAATTCTCTGGGAATTTTCACAGTTGTGCAATTTCTATGACTAGTTACTAGTGGGAGAGCACATTTCAGAAGTCTGTTGACAGACAATTAGATGGGTAATTTGATTGGCTGTTTGGTGAACAAATCTTTTGCGTGAATATTGGATTAGTTGCAGAGCTATAAGCAAAACTGTAATTCGATATTTTAAAATCTGCATGCAAGACAAATTCATATATGAATCCTTTCGCAGCATCACTTGATAATTATCAGTTGAGCTGCACCAGCTAAATAGTTCCACTATACAGCACAGACAGTTGTTAGTGGTATAGTTTAATTCAACCAATTTTCAACAACGTAAAGGAAAAAGGGAAGATACAAAAGCTTTTTGCGAAAAATCTGTATTAGAAAAACAAAAAATTGCACATTTGAATTCGGCACACCCTATTACTGCTAAAGAGTCATTTGAATGGTCCCAGCATCTCTTACCAGGTAGTTTTCTGCAAAGAAACAACATTTGCTGAACACCTGTCTTGTTTTAACGGCGGATGTAACTCCAAAGCTTAGGATTATTGTCAATGGCAAATAACTCATGTGGGGTTCTTCGCACATCAAGAATATATGACTATGGTTGGTGGCAAAAACTGGGTTCTCACAGGAGTTATTTGCCCTTGACAATGATGCACCCAAATCTCAAGTTTTGGCGTCACATCCGCCATTAAAATATAAGAGGTATTCAACAATTGTTGTTTCTCTGAGGAAAATTACTTGGTAAGAGATGCACGTTAGCAGTAATAGAGTGTACCGAATTCAAATATACAGTTTTTTGATACCAATCTGGTGAGGATCACCTGCGGTTTGTGATTATTCAAAAGCCATTTTTTTCAATACATATTTTTTTAAAAAAAAGCTTTCATATCTTTCTTTTTGCGTTTACATTAGTAAAACCCGTTGTATGAAAATGAAACTATACAACTAACAACTGTCTGTGCTATACTGTAGGCAAAGGAAGACATAGATAGATGTGGGCTCATTTCGTGCGGCATTTGTAAGCTCTTCATATGCATTTGCTAGGACACTGTTTTGGTTTTAGCGGATAAGATTTTTTACAGCAGGGATACCCTATGATTCATTGTTCTGCCCTTCCGAGGTTGAGCTGTTGCAAGCATCGGTCACACCAGCTCGTTGGTCACACGAGCTGATCCTTTTAGGTTTGCTATAGAGGAAACAGCTCTATTTTGGAGCATTTCGATTCTGTATATCGGGTTTTGTCAGAGGAGTCTCAGACTGTATCAGCATATTCCAGGATTGGGCAACACAGGGCAATATAGGCAAGCTGTTTGGCTTTGGGTGTTGTGTTATGTTGGCTAAGGCGCTTTTTACGCATCTAAGTGCTTTGGAAGCTTTGTTTAGTTTTTATGTAATATAGGTGTCAAATTAAAGATCTGCTTGTAGGGTTACACAGTTGAGTGAAGTGTTCCCTAACTTGTATCGTGGCTCTCTGATGGCTTTTCCAAATGCATTTAACTCACATTTGGTATTATTAAAGGGCATCTTCCGCATGGATAACCAAGTGTAGACCACATCAATATCCACCTGGAATCTTCTTGCGTGCTCTTCAGAGTTTACTTGAGAATAAAGTAATGTGTCATTAACATATAGTCTGACGTTACGTTCCACAGATGATGGCAAATGTTGATACATATCTGAAATAGTGTTGATCCAAACACCGAGCCCAGGGGACTCCAAATGTTACAGGAAGCTCAGATGAGGCAGCACCTCGGAGTACCACAGACTGATTGTGTTCAGATGGACAACAGCAGCAGTGATATTAATATTTTATTTACTTGACAATAAATTTGTTAATATTATTGCACTACTATTTACTCATAAATGATACATAATAAAAATCGTAATAAATAAGATAATAGTTAGTAAGAAATAATAGTAGAGTGCTCATCGTCATCTGGTACTGCTAGCTGGGTTTGCACTATAATAATCATAATGTTAGAAAAATGATAAGGGGAGGATGATCTAAACTAGATCTGCCATAAGAAAAAACCTCTGTGGAACGAGAATTTTATTTATAGTCACTGATAGACCACGCCACTACAAATTCACCACCACCATTCACTGATGAGTAGTACTGAAAAGTCTTTGCAAGAATAAAAGGGTTCGGTAGTCAATAATTGTTTTGTGATCTAGAGCCAAAATAATAATTATGGAGATCACACACACAGAGATTTAGTAAGGGTGTTGGAAGGAATATAAACAAACATACCTACAACTGGCACCATCAAGCTTGAAACGAATGCCTCCTGTATGAATTTCTAATAAAATATTATTACTACAATAATTTGAATTTTTGATCCTGCCAGTCAGCATGTACCTTTTTTTATTAGGCAAATTCAAGTTTTTACAGTTTTTTGAAATAAGAGTGTTTGTGAGCTTGAATCAAACATAGAATGGCCCCTTGAAACGCATAAGTTGCAGAAATGCGTTAAAGCCTTTGGAATAAATAATTTGATAGTCACAAATTTCAATGATTTTTGGTAGGATGGAAGAATTATGTTGTCAGAACATGACCTAAAATTCTCATGTCAATCAGTACAGTATTTGTGTATTTCACGAGATGAAAAATTGCTCTATCGATGAGTTATTGGCATTGTGTATGAAGTTACCTCCTACTATGTATATAGCCAGTGATCATGTATTGTGTGCGTTGAGTAATTGGATTAGTGAAACAGTTGACTGCATCTGAGTCGTTATAGTATAGCTACTGGTAGTACCCAAAACGCACCCACAGTCAACCCTTGAATGCAAGTTTTGAGCTATAATGTCATAGTTGTTACTAAATATAGGCATTTCTGATTATTACCTGAAAGAGCTACCTGGCAGCCTTAATTTGAGGTATGACAGTCTTCGCTAGCCAGTTTTGCCAGTAGGTTGGAGGCTTTTTTTAGCAATCTCTTCATTAGAAGCTGATGAATAATGGCAAAGTGATACATCGGTGATGTAACAGCTCTGACATCACACACAAACTATTAAAATCGTATTTGAACAGCTATATCTTGAGAATAACTGGTCCTAGTTTTAAGACTCTTAGTTTTATTGATGCTGTGAAAATCATCTACATCTAAGACATTTGATATTTGTGCTCAATGGAATCTCAGCTAGCTGTCGGAAAAAAATATATGTTATGAGGGATACCTTTGTCAACAGTGTTTGCTACAAAACAAAAGATATAAGTTTCAAATAGAATAATCATTAGAAAACTCCTAGCTATTGAGGCCCCATACCCCCAAATTTTTTCTCAAAGAATCATTTATTGGTCTACCACTTTATATGCATTGCAATATTAGTAGTTTGATGCAAAATTATTCACCGATAAATCATATAATCATTTAGTATATCACACAAAGAATAAGATCAAGGTTTTATGTGATCATATTACAGCACATTATATGATATAGAGTGCTTTAAATAACAAAAAACATGAGAACAGTTTCCCACAACTTGCCACTAAACCTCAAACAGCTAAAAAAGGCAATTTAATAACGCTGACTCTGGCAAAACTTGATAACCTGCCAGTCCACATGTTGTTTTTCGAAGAGAGACGTTCTGGCAACCTTGGCTGGCTTTTATAGATAACTTAACAGTAGGTTTATTGAGATATACGGTCCAACCTGAAAATCGATGTAGAGTTTGTGCAGAATGAACAGTTATTAATAATCGTATTACTTGGTCAACTAAAAGATTTAACTTAAACTTCACCTTCTATATATTTTATAATTTGGTGTTATCTAGACCATTTTCTATAGTCATCATAAAACTATTACCAAAGATTTTCTTGTGGTTTTCAATTACATATATAACCAAAAGATTTTTGATGTATGGTAAGTAGTCTCTGTCGGAATGAATCGCCAATAATCACACATCATGCATAGGCTTTGAATGTTTCAGATTTTGCTATTCTCAATGGCTGGGTATTTACACGGTTCCTATCACCATGAAGTGCTCAGGGCTTGGGCTAGTCCTTCTACCTTGTCTTTAGCGGACAGTCTGATATATCCTGTATTTGTGAGGTGATTATAATCATGTCTGTAGTTATTCAAACTAAAAATAGTTGAAAAATTAGTAAAAAAAAAACAAAAAAAAAACAGTGAAGCATAATGGATACATGAAATGGAGCAGTGAGATAAAAATAATAATAACTAGTTAGATAAATATTAAACATTGATCGAAACTAAATGAGTCATGAAAAATTTTGCTGTTTTTAAGTTGAATCCAATTTATTATCTCATAGTGAAAATGATGACTGTGAGGAAGACATTGAGCCCTTACCTGGACAGAAAAGGCCGGGAATTAACAAATTAAAGGCTGCACTGACTCCTTTAGTAGCCAACGGGCTCAAATCCGTACTCCTATTTGGTGTTCTTACAGACCTCAAAAAGGTGCAAAAAATTACCTTAATCACTTTTTAATTCTGGTTTAAAAACTTATTTGCCTTTGGTTATAGTGGCTTTCAGTTTTGGTTTCATCATAAAAACTTGGCAGTTTTCTCATATTAATTCTGAAATCTAATTTTTCAATTATAAAAACTCCTTTTTCATATTCATCATAGACTATATACCACTTTTACTCAACAATAATATTTGATAAAGGTTTAAATTTTGTTAATAATTAAAAAGTGCGTTTGTTATTTAGGATGAAGTTGGATCAGCTGCATCTTGTTCTGATAATCCTGTGGTTCGGGCACTTCCTTTTCTCCGAGAAACTTTCCCTGACCTACTGATTGCTTGTGATGTCTGTCTGTGCGCTTACACCTCCCATGGACATTGCGGTAGGTGCGATGATTTGTCTTGCTTCATTGCTGTGTTATATTTATAAATCAGTGGCACAAATTTTAAAAGTTACCAGTTTCTCTCTAATATCGAGGCATAAGTTTTAATAATTAGCTGCTTTTTGTAACATGAATTATTACATCCTGCAGGAATCTTCTCGATCAACCTGTAGCGTGTGAATTGATTTAGTGATGCAATCACTAATAATGGTTCAGACCACCTCAGGAAATGCAAAATCAGCTTTTCTATTTGAAAGCAAAGAATATTGCCACTCTATGTTGTGGCTGCAGGAATATTGACCAAAGATGGGGTAATTGATTCAAAGGAAAGTATGAAAAGGATAGCTGAAGTGACAGTAGCTTACGCTAAGGCGGGGGCTCACGTGGTCGCCCCGAGTGATATGATGGACTGTAGGATTAAAGCCATAAAAGAACTCCTGCAGGTAATGAAAGCATTTCTTTTTTTTTCTTTACCAGTTTTTTCTACTAAGTTTTTGGAATAAATGATTTCTGATTCTATCTATGCAAATATATTATTATGTCTAGCATCTGAGATTAATGGATAATCCAAGGATAATGTGCAAAGATTAAAGGTTGAGTGTTGTCGGTGCAGCCAATCACAAAGATTTAATGTTTGCAGGAGGAGAATATGACTAATAGGGTGGCTGTGATGAGTTACAGTTCAAAGTTTGCCTCATCATTCTATGGACCTTTCAGGTATGGGCCATTAAGTTTCTGTACCAATACTGGACTTAGCCATCAGCGACTGCTCCAAAATCCATTTTCCCAGCCACAATAGAAACATCAAGTTCACTTGGACATTCCCAAGGAAATGTTTATTTTGTCGCAACTCTTTTTTTTCAACGTAAGATTTATCTCCATAACCTTACTTTTGAAATTTCGTTTATTATCATAGCTGTATTACCTTGAATATTGTTATAGATGCGGAGTTTTAGTTTGGGGTATAGATGTCTGTGCATGAGCAAAACTATCATAAATCAATGTTAATGTCTATTGACAGAGCTGCTGCACAGTCTGCCCCCAGTTTTGGAGACAGAAAAGCTTACCAACTTCCTCCGCTCTCTAGAGGTCTTGCTATACGTGCTACGGTAGGCTTGCAATGAGCTCTCCATGCTCTCTCGTATGAAAGATATACAGTATTACATAACAAAACCTGTATACTCAAGTAATGTAATTTACAGGCGAGGGACGTGGATGAAGGAGCTGATATACTGATGGTTAAACCAGGTATGGCATATCTAGACATTGTGAGAGACATAAAAAATGAGGTGAGTTTCGCAGATCTTTGGTCGTTCTTTCAAAAGATCTTTGGTCGTTCGTTCAAAAGATCTTTGGTTGTTCTTTCAAAAGATCTTTGGTTGTTCTTTCAAAAAATCTTTGGTCGTTCTTTCAAAAAATCTCACGTGAAATTCGTCTAATATTTAGTCAATGAGAATAAAACTTGCCTGTTCTACTATTTACTGGAAACCGGTTTTCACAATCTTACAGCTACAGCACTAGTAGTATAGCAAAAACTAAACAAATAATTTGTTTGAAAATTGTTGAGGTATTTTCTTTGCATGTAAATACATTTTTTTTGTAATATCGGAGTTGCCCATGTTAGGTAAGGCAACTACTAAGTTTTGTGGAACCAATTACTAGCAACTCATGAAACTCTTGGCGCTGTTTGCCACAATGAAATCAAACAAATTTGCACTCTATTTAGTTTCCCCACCACCCTCTGGCCATCTACCAAGTTTCTGGAGAGTACGCCATGTTGTACCATGCTGCGGAGAAGGGAGTGTTTGACCTACAGACGGTTGTCATGGAAACTGTTGGTGGAATGAAACGTGCAGGTTAGAGAGTCAGTTTAATTCGTCAACTTTTCTATGGTAGAATGATTTTTTTTATTTTGTTCGTTTCTCTTTGCAGTTATTAAATATTTGCTTAAATAAAATGGGAGGTTTACATGGTCAAAATCCAATCAAAGTTAACTAAACCAATTTGTCAAATTGGCTCAAAAATTGTTGGTTTGAATTGTGGGAATGAAATTTTAGGATTTCCAATCCTTTTGCTTTATAAATTTTTATTTCTATTTTAATCTACCGGCAAGTGATTTAGATGTTGTCGTTGTTGTCATTAAAACATACGAGTTATAGTTTCATACTTTTGTATATGTACAAATCAGAACAAAGTACATATATTCAATCTTTTTATTAATTTAAACTTAAAAATTAGTTTTTTTTCACTCAAAATACGAATCCACTGTTCACATATCACTGGAAGAGCAATATTAGGTGAATTCCAATATTCACATGATAGCAGCTAATTTACCAGCCATGTGGAAGTTCTTGCTCTAAAAAGTCTGAAGTCTGCTGTGGTCTCATTTATCCAATCGCAAAGATGTGTCACATGACAACCTTTGGTGGCTTTACCTCCTTCCATGTCAATAAGCAAATCTTTGCATTTCTTTCTTAGCTCAGAATGCGCGAGATTACTATAGGAGTTGTCTTATCAAAGAGAATGTAACTCCGCAATAATATTTTTTTCCTAATCCATATGGAAAGGTTGGATTTACTTAACGTAGCCCTCTAAGCTTAATGTTTTAGGGTTGGATGGTTTCTATGGTAATTAGTTTATTTTAATTATTATCTGCCTATTGAAAAAGATCTTTTTTGATAAACGTAAAATCCTCAGGTATGTCATGTCACACCCAAAGACTTTGTTATTCTAAAGAGCAGTAATTTTTTTATCGTTGATCGTTTTACATCGCAAAATCACTCATGTCAATTTATTTCTATTACCGCCAATTTCTTTTTGATGATTTTTATTGGTGTTAAATTCAAATTTGGTTTGATCATGTTATTGTGGTGGTATTTCTATTTATTTTGACTAATTATATACTTCAAAAGTTCCTACGTACAAATAACTTGGCTGCGGCTGATGTGCATCCTGGCTATCCAGTGCATGTACGAGTTTTGTATTCTTGTGATAATTCATCTCATATGCTTTCAATCTACAAATATTCATTATGTTTTGTCTATACATGCTGTCTGGTTCTGTATACTTAGTGATTTGTTTTTAATATTACATCATTAAATTGTCAACTTGGTATAATAAACTCAATAATTGTGTTTATCACTGTTGGATCAGGCTCATCAGCAATATTTATTTGCAATAATTTGGAAAAATGTTTCTCACAAACTGCTTGTCTTACCACTCACTTCCTTTTACCATTAATTTGTTACATTGAATGTATGACACAAATGTCGCTGGTGGTGCTGCAGCACACCTGTCAATGTATGACAAAAATGTCACTGCTGGTACTACAGCACACGTGTCAATGTATGACACAAATGTCACTGTTGGTACAACAGCACACCTGTCAATGTATGACACAAATGTCACTGGTACAACAGCACACCTGTCAATGTATGACACAAATGTCACTGGTACTACAGCACACCTGTCAATGTATGACACAAATATCACTGTTGGTACTACAGTACACCTGTCAATGTATGACACAAATGTCACTGTTGGTACAACAGCACACCTGTCAATGTATGACACAAATGTCACTGGTACAACAGCACACCTGTCAATGTATGACACAAATGTCACTGGTACTACAGCACAACTGTCAATGTATGACACAAATGTCACTGCTGGTACTACAGCACACTTGTCAATGTATGACACAAATGTCATTGTTGGTACTACAGCACACCTGTCAATGTATGACACAAATGTCACTGTTGATACTACAGCCCACCTGTTAATTGTTGCCACTAACACTTTCAGGTGCTGACATCATCATCAGTTATTACACACCTCACATCCTGAGCTGGTTGAAGGAAAACAAGGATTGAGAATGTCCGACACGCAATGACATCTTACAATATCCTCTTCGCTATCTATTCCAATAGGTGGTTGGCTCAAGCATTTTCCAGTTTTATAGCATTTTCCCGGACAATGTTAGTTGAGAGGTTAATTGGTTGGAAGGTTTTTACTTGTTTATACAGTATTTGACTTCTAGCGAGCTCGTTATACCATAACATTCCGTAACCTTAGTCGCCTATTGCCGCAAGTTTTATTGTCTACTAGTTGAAATATCTATCTGTTAATTTTTTCATGTGAGTTTTATAACATACAATTATGTTACTGGTGCTATGACTTTGCAACTGTATTAGCCTGAGATTTCTGTGGAAATGCTCCTATTCTTTCTTGTCAAACAAAAAGGTTTCAAATGCTCAAATTATGTGGAGTTGGTCAAAATATTGTCTATTCTCACACGGTAGGTAGGAAGATTGTGTTTGGTTCAGCAAACCTGTTGATGCTGCAGCGGAATGTAAAATGTGTGCTGGCATTTTACTGTTATTTGTGGGGAGAAATATGTTTCCATTTTTTAGAACTATTGTGACCGATTCTTTATCAGAAAGTTATTAATTCGCTTAAAGTTAACTTCACAAATACCGTCAACTCTGTTGGTTCAACAAGTTTGATCAAACTAATCAAATTCCGAACTTCTTGGTTGTAGAGAAAATAATGACTTTTATTTTGGTTCTCCTGTTATAGCTGTTTTAGGCTCTATCCTAGACACATCAATGGAGGTAGTAAGGTAAATGGTGATTAAATCTAACCTATGAGTTTCCGTCTCGAAATATTTATTACAGAAACGCAAAATTAAATGTGAATGTGACCATTTTGTATTATAACATTCTGCTAATTTTTAATCTTCATGCTTGTTGATTTTTTCTCTGCACTGCTTTGCCTGCAAATGGCCTGTAGTCCAAATATTTCGTTCCTTCGTATAGAGGTTCTCATAGGGGAATGTTAAATTGTAGAAATCTCCCTGCTTTGAGATATTCTGTAGTAGTCCCTTCAGTTTATAGTTTTATGCCCCAATTTCACTGGGATCAGTAGACAAGGAGAAACCTCATCAAAACCTTTGGTGAGGTGCTTCTTCATACATGAAAAATAAGGGTTTAGATTTGCCAAAAAGTGAAAACTTGGGTCAGTAAAAGGACACCAATTTCTTTTATAGAAATTAGCTAGGTGCAAATGGAGACTCTTGTCAGTGAAGTTGTCTCGTCTATGGACAAGCAGACAACTCCCAGTACAAAGGTGCATCATTACTGTAATAAAATGCATTGCCGTAGGCTGTAGAATGGCAGATACACGCGCCTGTGACAGATTACATATAAAGCATGTATAAAACATGTGTTGAGAGATTCTGGACAGAATTGTGATGGAGTCTGCACACCAGCCAGTTGTTTCTATACCACACTGATATTCCAATGGGAGGTGGAATGTAAGCTGAAAATGGCTGTTAATGGCAGATGTGGTGATTAGGTAGATTTTTTCTGTTTTGGAAGAATGAAGGTTTGTCTTCTCTTGCCCTTTTATGCACTAGTACTATTGTTACTACTACTGTTACTACTACTGTTACTGCTATTGTTACTACTACTACTACTGGTACTACTGCTGCTACTACTATCACTAACTCGTCGTCTTGTCTGTAATGAGATATGTCCTGTCACAGTTCTTAGCCTCCTTTCCTATCACAGTCCATTTCTGCACCCCCTCCCCTTTCCCCATTTCCTCTCCCACATTTTGTTTTGTCAACCTAGCCCTCTGTATGACACCATAACCGGGACCGAGAGGTCAATGTTGTGTACATCTATCACAAGTCCAACACATAGCGTTTTAAGAAAAGGACCATTGCATCTCTGGTAATAACCTACATAGATATTGTAGTACTACAACCTGCCGTACACGAGAATGGCTAGGCATCCTTGCTCATTGTATTACTGACGTATCTACTATAAAATGGCCAGGCAGTGCACTGACAGGCACAGACAGGTGTACAGATAGATACACTCTCAGTAGGTCTCACATGATGTAGACTCTCTCACCATTGCTCCCAAGTTTTAACTGGTTTTTTTTTTAGTTTGGTCCTTGAGATATGCTTTTAACCTCCATCCACCTCACCACCATCCCTCCTTGTGTATATCACATTTGCCAATGATTTCACCATACAATACTTCAACTAGCTAAACAACGTTGCCTACTAGTATGAGTGCTCAGTAGTAAAGTGGTTGTTACCGAAATCAAACTAAACCGCTTATGGAGGTGGTCATCAGGTACCCTTGTATTTGTTTAACTGAACCTGAGAGATAATTAAAAAATTATTCTAATCTCGGTTTCTCACAGATGTAGCCCAGTTGAGCATTGCAGCTATTATCATCAAACCTGTATTGAATTGTTTTTTTGTGTTCTTGTCCATACAGCTCCATACAGCTTTGACCGCCTCCATCATTGTTGGGTTCACCTTCTGCCCAGTCCGTCACTTCAATCGCTCTATCTGTTGTCTCTCCCTTCCAGTACCACTTCTGGTCTTTCTTATAACCTCCCACCCACACTTCACCGTGCAGTTTTGGATGGTAACTTCTGTAGCCTCTGATCCAAATAATTTCTTCCAGGGTTTCTAGATTTGCTAGATAGCCCCCAGCGCTTTTGCATAGTTCCACTGCCTGTTGCCAAGTCACCTTGTTGGAAGTGATAAACTGGTAGCAAGATGGAGAGCTGTATGGACCGTAGATCCAACCAGTGCCACAGGAGGTTACCAATGAGAGACCTACAACATAAGATATAATGCTCGAGTAGGTGGCAGCAGATTGACTTTGGTGGGATGACTCGATGTCTTTGGGTGGCGTCAGCTTCTTTTATATAGGAGAGCAAGGTGCGTTATTTAAACTCGAAGCAAGAGTTCCGCATTGAAAGTTGCACTGATAGTTATAAAAGCATTACCACTTTACCACACGTATTTGTTGATAGCAATTTCCAACTGACAGTGTTTGTCTTCGCCAAGTTTAAACAAAGCAGTTATTTATCAAGACTGGCCTCTACTTCCAGTTGACAATATCATACCTGGCTGTATATAGATCAGTTTATTAATAGATATTTACCTGCTAGCAAAAGCCCAACAGAGCACAGCATCTTCTGTGATGCCATCATGAAACGAAATGCTGGTGGAATCGACTGTCATCACGTAATAGCTGAGCCAGGTGTTTGTTCTCAAGAGATAGTTCCAGATGAGCGATTCTATCTCAGTATCTGTTCTATACATTACACCACGTGTAAAAATGCATGCAATTTTAGATATAACACCACATGTAATACTACATGTAGCATCACATGTAACTCTATGTAGTACCAGTGAACTAATTTACAACTTGAATGTTTTTAAATTTTGTAGTTTTAGCAGAACGGAATACTAGACAATATTTCTCTTGAGTTCTGCATTTACAAATACATGAAACTTCTCAGATTTGCGAGCAGACCAAACACTTGGCACTTTACACACACAATGAGTAATTCTATGGTCTTTTCAAATGATGCACATTCGTGCGTAATGCATAAATCTCTCTCATCTTTTGTGAGTCACTCTATGTAATGTTTCATGGAAATGTATTGAATGATAACTCTATGATATGATCTATAGATATATATTCAAGAGTCATGTGTGACACAGTTTGTCTATGACTGAGAGAATGCATTACAACAGATGAGCAGCCCCACACAAAACTCGTATAGATTATCTTGCACTGTAGCGCAGTTTGTCTAGTTGCTGTGAATGAGCTAAGTCGCTGTAATTTTAGTAAAGCAAGAAAACACAACTCCAATAATTATAGCCTAATTTGTCCCGTTTTTTGTGCCGCTATATTGGAATTAAGTTCAAAAAAAAATAATTTTATTTTAGTAATTACTTTTTCTGCTTCTTTATAGTTTTCAAACTTGTTCATTATTGGCCCAGTAACGGTTTATATGGTTTTCATAATATTTATCATACAAATAGCAAGAGATGTGAAACAATAGTCTTTTCATTAAGGAAATGAATATTTTTATAAAAAAAACATTGATTTTTTTTAATTCAAAGCTAGAAGATAAAACTTAACACTTGTTTTTCTATTACCAATATGTTTTCAGAAATAAAATTGAGAACTCAATATGTTCAAAAGTTGAATCAACAATTCTCTAATTTTGATTTTATTGCAAAAGTAAATTAATTATTACATTTACCCAATAAAACCAAAGGGATTGTTGAAGGGTGAAATGTTTTGGAGTTGCCTTTCCGTGTATTTGCCCATTTTGGCTGTTGGCTGTAGTTGAGCTGCCCACATAAGTTTCAACTTATGGCGCCGTTCGTCTACAGTAGCTTGACGAACTGCGCCACAGTGCAAGATAATCTAGGAGTGTTTTGTGTGGCGATGTTGGTCTACTGAAGCCTTCAACAACTGCAACAAACACAGCAAATGCAACAACCACAACAAACATAACCGCAAAAACCACAACAACCCCAACATCGACAACAACCAAAACATCCCCACAATAACCACAACCACTATTGCTCCATCATTCACACTATATAAGCCCCGAGTCGTTTTTTGTGTAATATTCAAATAATCAGCAGTTCAAATTTTGGAAAGTGTTAGTTTCCTTTAAATATCAAGATTTTAAATTTTATAATTGGCGTTTTTTTGTAAAACGAAATGCTACACTATTTACTAATCTTCTCCATCATATAAATTGTTCGATCACTAAAATTAGCTTCAACCAATCCTCAGTAGATACAAAATGCGTTTTTTTCATTTGGAAATAACCAACACCTTGTTAATGTCTTGTAACTCTATGTTGTGGGATGCTTTCAGTGTGTAACTCACTATGATTCTTTTTGCTTCATTGCTGTGTTATATTCAAAAAAACCTGCGGCTCAAATTTCAGAAGTTTCTAGTTTCTCTCTAATATCCAGTTTAAATAACTAGCAGTTCTTTGTAAGGTAAAATATTACATCCTGTTACAGTCTCCTAGATCTACCTGTAGCTATCTCCTCAATCTACCTGTAGCAGTCTCCTCGATCTACCTGTAGCAGTCTCCTCAATCTACCTGTAGCAGTCTCCTCGATCTACCTGTAGCAGTCTCCTCAATCTACCTGTAACAGTCTCCTCAATCTACCTGTAACAGTCTCCTCGATCTACCTGTAGCAGTCTCTTCGATCTACCTGTAGCAGTCTCCTCGATCTACCTGTAACAGTCTCCTCAATCTACCTGTAACAGTCTCCTTGATCTACCAGTAGCAATCTCCTCAATTTACCTGTAGCAGTCTCCTCGATCTACCTGTAGCAGATTGTGTACATGATAATTTTAACTTCTAGCGAGCTCATTATATCATAACATTCCCTAACCTATTGCCACAAGTTTTATTGTCTACTAAATGAAATATCTATCCGTTAATTTTTTTATGTAAATTTTATAAAATACATTTATGATACCGGTGCTTCGGTGTTGTCTTATTTTGTCTATATAGTACAACAACTGCTCTGGGTTCTGGCTTCTGCTCTTCATATAAGACTAAACAACTCTGTTTGCATGAGATTTCTGTGTAAACGTTCCTTTTCTTCATTTTCAAACAAAAAGTGTCAAATGCTCCAGTTATGTGAAGTTGGTCAAAATATTGTCTGTTCTCACACTGAAGGTAGTTTGGGTTTGGTACAGCAAACCTGTTGATGCAGCAGTGGAGTGGCAAATGTGTGCTGGTGTTTTACCAGTTATTTTATGTTTCACGGTTATTTATGGGGAGAAATAAATTTCCCCTTTTTAGGATAACCATTGCGACTGATTAGTCCATCAAAAAGTCATTTCAAATTACCTACACAAATACTGTCAACACTCTGTTGGTTGTGGGAAAAATAAAATATTTTATTTTTGTTTCCCTTTACAGCTGTTTAGGCTCTATCTTATGGTGGTGTATAGAATGTTATGACATAATCCGATGGAGGCAATTTGGGGCATAGTGATGAAATATACCGCGTCAACTCCGTTCTAGAAATGTATATTATAGAAATACAATAATTAAATGTGAGAAAGTGGCCACTTTGTATTGTAGCATTAGGCTAACTTTTAGACTTTGTGCTTGTTGATTTCGAAACTTCCCCATTGCTGTGCCAGTAAACAACTCGTAATCCAGACATTTCTTTCATTCATATGGAAATTTCATAAGAGAATGTAAATTACGAAAGTTTGCCTAATTTGAGTTACTCTGTGGTAGACCCTTTGTTTTTCAACTTTATGTACAGAGTTTGTTGAGATCAGCAGACCCGGGGGAAACCTGGGAAGAGCCTGTATAATGATGTAATCAAAATACACGAAACATGATAAGAAATGCTAACAGCTGCTGCTCGGTACTCGTCTGCACCAAAGTTTCTGTTTAGACAATCGTTTGTCTAGCGCATTAGTTCCGCATCCATATTAAAACACTTTTGGCCCTGTTTCAGTTTCAAGACGCTACGCAACCGGTATTGATGCGAATCTATCTGAAAAGCTGGCGTTTTCACTGCGAACTTCAGTGTTCACATTTGTACGGAGTGCGCATTCACGCTGTGGTGTGCACCAGTGTAAACGGTCCCTTGGAGCGCGTAACAATGATTGATGGGGGGAATATTTAGTTGTCCCTACAGTGCCTGGGAAGGCAAATGGTTCTCTAGCTATGGTTCTCTAGCTATGTCAGGTGATCAGAGAAGGGATGTGCACAACTGTTGTGGGAATTGATTCAGATTCTGGTTTCTCAAAGAGTTTACAAAGTCTCTTTCAAATAGGGACTGTGCATAAGTACTCCACCCCATTAACTTATCATCTTTTCAACCTTTATTTATTTTGCATTCTCGATATAAATATAGAAAATGGATGTCTTTTTAAAAATATGTTTGAAATGTATATGAATACCTTCCTTGATTGGTTTGTTAATTTTGAGATTGTGACGTAACACTGCTCAGGTAGGTACTACAAGACAATAGTTGAATAGAGTTTGTTTATGCAAAAGACATGAAAAAAAATTGGTGAAAAACTATTGACAGGAAATGGAATGTTTTTTCAATTCTAAATATTTGAGGAAACCTGGTTTATAAAGTATCCACTAGCAACGTACGACTAAATGGTCAATTCATACGCGTGTTGGATATCAAACCTCACCACTTATTTATGGCTATTGGCTGTAAGCTGTAACCATGGTAACTGATTCCGTTAGCAATAAAATTAGCTTAAAATCTCTTATCACCGCACAGACTCTTTTCTGTTTTGTTTGCTTGCTTGCGTTAGAGAGGGAGGTTTTATTGAGTTCAACTGTGAAGGAAGCAGCGCAGAATGCTGTCTACCATATTGGTAACATTACTGTGTCTGGCAGGTAAGTTTGGTTTTACTGTCTTGTCATACCCACTTCGGTTAGCTACTGCTATTTGGTGCTGACTCTCCTGTCTACTGACAGGTCAAGGTAGTCTTGCATATACTTGAATTAGTATATTTTGGACCTGCCATTGGCATCATGGTCGATGTTTCAACAAGAGATGCGCCATTTCACAAAATTTTCACAGATCCGATTTAATTTCGTTTTTAAACATTTTGCCATTGAACTGATCTAATTCCGGTTCAAATCAATCCAATTTTAAAAAAGAACTGAGGTTAAATTTGTAACAATAATCCCAGCTTACTTATTCACATAAATACAACTAAATCACAGATCAATAATTCTATAGTTTTCCAGGATTACAAGCTAATTACATGGCAGATTATGCTTTCCCTCATCATACTAGGGGTTGCAAGAGCAACCTAGCCACATTTTACTAGTTGTCATTGCTACTGTATGAGGCCAATGCAGTAACAACTTGGCTAGTTGAAGCTAATCTGCCTGTCATTCATTGTTAGTGAAAAGATCTGTAATCAACTATACGTTAAATGATTTTGATTTTTCACTGATTCAGTAAATAGTTAATAAAATCTGTCAATTCCGATGCAGTGATCCAAATCGGAACATCTCTAGTTTCAATTAACTCATTTTAAGCATCAATGTTTTCACTTCCTTGTAGCATCTGTCACGCCACAAACAGAACAAGGGTCTACAAATGGGTATGTTCTATATATGCCAGTTTCTCTACCGATGATGCGCATATTGAACTAAATTATCAGCTAAAGACGTACCTTTTTCTTTACTCAATGATAAAGTTTTTCCAAAGTTAGTTTTGTAATAAAACCAGAATTTCTTTAACAACCTACTGATACTCTAAACTTTTAGCAATTACATCTAGTCAGACTTTAGGGAGAACACAGAGTTATTTAACATATGTTAGTTGAGGTTAGATATCAGTAGTAATGTAGGAGCAGATTTCTGTCATGGAGTCTAAGGACAAGGTTCTCCTGGTTAACATATATTAGTTGAAGTTAGATATCGCCATGTTATTCTTGACGGTTATTTTGGGTTTATTGTGCCAGATTTGTGTGGAGATGAACAATAAAAAACACACATTTACTTAAGTTAACTAGCTTATGCATTTATTTATTTTTTTTTCTTAATTGTTATACATTTTTTCTTTCTTTATTTACTAATTTTCTTTATGGCGTACTTTGGGATTTGTTAATTTTGCCGATATAAAAGTGTAGTTAATCAGCATCTGCTAAGCTTCTAAATAGTTTAATTTATTTTATGGTTAATGTTAAAATCAAAAATATAACATCAGTTGGCTCTACCGATATTTTAGTATTCATTAGCAAAGTGTAGTTTAAATGAGTTAGGAAATGGCGCAAGTAGAATTAAAATAAATGATTTTGTTTTGTAGGGATTCTTCTACTCCATTAAATGGTGAGTATTACTTCCTTCTAATAACTTTTTATATACATGCTCTTCGCTGCCATAGATACCTTTACTTGTTACGAATACTTCGTGTGAATGCTTTCCAAACGCTTTTGTTTTTATGCATTCCAAAAGATACAGTTTATTTGATTAATGATCAGTAATTGCCCATTGCCCATATGTTTTTTTACATTTATTTATGGTGTATTGGTATCGTTTGATCCGGTCGTTAATCCCCATGATTATGGTATCCGAAAGCACCCTAAGTATGTGACTTATCAAAACAAGGTCTCTAGTACTGATAGCCTATTCAATTCTTACTTCTGAATGCTTGTCTTAACTCAGGGAAAAAATAAAGTTTGTCAAGGATTTTGGGGATAGGACAAAATAATCCAAAGCAAGGGGCGACAACTACCGATCAACTCATACAACAACACGTACTTATGAGAAATTGGATGAGGGCTGCCAGGCAGTTGGGAAGTGGAAAGACACCACAGCTAAGGGGCATTCAAGGGGGTATTAGTTTGATTGTCCTGAACAGAACAATTCAAAGCTGTCGTCGAATTTTTAAAGGTTAGATGTCATAAAAAAGCCCCTACCTGTCACATTGACATATATCAGCAGGTGGCTATCACTTGTTACAGCATGTCAAGAGTGTGAGAGATTAGCAGAAAGGTCTTTAGAGTACTTCACCTACTACAAGTTCTTTATAGAGTTTGAAAGAGACAACATTACAAATCCTTGGATGCATGCCGGCATACGGAGTTGTGAGTAAGTGTGACATGATTCATATTCCCATTGATATTTTATAGTCAAGCTAAATAGTTGCTCATAGAGTAAAAAAGTGCATCTTAAAAATATAATTTTTTATTCATGTAACGCATGTGGAGACAAATCTCATTTTTTTATCAATGTTGCTATTTCCCATTAACTATTATTTTTATCAAATTGCAGTGAGTTCCGTTGGGCTTACCAGTGTTTTCAGCACTGTAAGGAGAAGGTAGAACCAGGTGTTGGCTACAGTTATCCACCAAGATATGATCACTTGAGAGTTGTCTTATCCAAGTATTGTGAGCCTGAGTGGACTCCTGGTAAAAGTATGTGAGGGTTTCAAACTTTTGTCAGTCATATTTTTATATTCCACATTCATTATTTTTGGCCATCGTATACTTCATGCACCGAGCCAAAGTTGTGAAATGCCACTGATATGCTAGTAGAGTTTTGCCACCTTTTATCATTGTTTTTATCATGCAATTATCAACTACTTAGAACTTGTACAAATCGCAAAACAATTTTTGATTTTGCAATATCGAAGCCTCTCAGCTAAACAGCAACAAAGCTCTCTATTGTAATTATCGGAGGAGCTTGAGGAAATTCTTTACACAGAAAATATAATTGAATGGATTCTCTAAGAGTTTTCAAATTCAAATCATTAAAATTTACACTCTTTCTAAGTGGAGTAGTCTCCTTTGTGCACAAGTAGGCAACTCCCAATACAACAAGTTACCCTTACAGTAATAAAATGCATTGTTGTAGGCTGTAGAATGGCAGACACACGCGTCTGTGACAGATTACATAATAAGAGACTCTGTGGTGAACACCTTGAGGAGTAAGTACTTAACTTTGACTTGAAGCCACATAAGTTTGGTTGACTTGAGTGCGGTTTTAGATGTGAACTGTATGAGCTATTTAAGTTATCTGGTTCGTCACTTAAGTTATGCAAGTAATTGTAGTGACTCAAGTGTGTGGAGGTTGTATCCTTGAGTAAGTTTAAATGATCAACCAAATTGCAAGCATGAACATCAATTATCGCAGTACTATTTACTACTACAAACTTGTTCTAGTTATTGAGGGAGGGCAAGTTGTAACGCTAGACAATGTATTACAGTTATAAGAAATGTATTAGAGATGTGTTGAGAGATTCTGGACAGAACTGTGATGGGGTCTGCACACCAGCCAGTCGTTTCCATTCCACTTGGATATTCCAATGGGAGGTGGAATGTAAGCTGAAAATGGCTGTTGATGGCAGATGTGGTGATTACGTAGATCTTTTTTGTTTTGGGGAAATGAAGGTTTGTCTTCTCTTTATCTGATTACACTCTTACCGCTACATGTTACCACTACTGTTACTACTACTGTTACTACTGCTGTTACTTTTAGTGCTACTGCTACTGTTACTACTAGTGTCACTACTACTGTTACTGCTACTGTTACTACTACTGTTACTGCTACTGTTACTGCTACTGTTACTGCTACTGTTACTACTACTACTACTACTGTTACTACTACTGTTACTACTACTGATACTTCTACTGTTACTACTACTGTTACTACTGCTACTGTTACTACTACTGTTGCTACTACTGTTACTACTACTGTTACTACTACTGTTACTACTACTACTGCTACTGCTACTGCTACTGCTACTGCTACTGCTACTGCTACTGCTGCTGCTGCTTCCGCTACTAATACTACTGCTACTATTACTACTACTACTGTTACTACTACTACTGTTACTACTACTACTGTTACTATTACTGTTACTCTGTCATTACAGGATGCAGATCTCAGTTGGGGAGTATTTGATGAAATGAATGATGACCCTCTCACCCAGAATCTAGAGGATTTTTGCCCGTAACTATCTATTCAAACTTCAACTTTCTTATTTTCTCTCCTATCTAACCGCATGTTTAAAAAAACAATATTAATTCTTCAGCTGTTTTAAAACAATATAACATTACATTAAAAAATATATTATTTAGATATAAGGAAATAAACATTCTGGTCTTTTCCATAAGCATCATCACAGCAACCTATTTTTATGACTAAATACAACAGGTCTTTTCTATCAACATTCTTTGACTAATTATTAAATGTTCTAGAAGCAGATATGGAACTGAAATTATTTCAGTTAGATTGGTATGTCACACGAACTCATTTTGTCAATTTTACACGCAGGAAGTTGGAGGCTCCATTGGAATGTCTCCAAGAGACTGTGGATACTTGGTTGGCGTACTTTAGTTTCAACCTAACTAAACCTTGTGCTAGTGTTGCTCCACAGATAGCAGAACTCAAACAGCAGTGGAATAATACCATAGCCCCGCTGTGTGAAAACAGACCCACAGGAACGGTAGGCTATGTTATAATAAACATAACAATTAATAGATTGACTGTTTCTTACATGAGATCAAGTTTTTGTTTACGAGTTTACAATAAAAAATTTTTAATGTATTTATGCAGACATTTTTAGAAATCATAGTTTTTTCGCTACAGTTCAGAAGATGATTGAAAAGCAATGGTTTTTTTTTAAAGATTCACCATAATTTAAATTTAATTTTCATTACAAGTTGATAACCTTAATCATACAGGTTTTTGCCTACAAATTACTGTCCGTATGAATGAGTATCAATAATTGAACTTTAGGTATTGCTGTGGAAAAGTGATTGAAGGATATTACTTCATTAAAATGATTTAGACTTTGAATGTTTTTAATTTCTTTAGTTTATTTGAGTCCGTTTCTCGATAGAAATATGCTATCAATTGGGTCAGAGACGTCATTTGACACAATCGCAGAATTTGAGTTGAATGCTGCACATATTCAATCACTCCATGTAAAATTTCATAGAGATGTATAGAACAATAACTTTATGATATTTTCCACAGACATATATTCAAGACCTATGTGGTAGAATGCCATTGACCGAGAGGATGCCTTCAACAACCACAGCATCTACAGCCAATACAACAACCACAGCATCTACAGCCAATACAACAACCACAGCATCTACAGCCAATACAACAACCACAGCATCTACAGCCAATACAACAACCACAGCATCTACAGCCAATACAACAACCACAACAGCATCTACAGCCAATACAACAACCACAGCATCTACAGCCAATACAACAACAACATCATCTACAGCCAATACAACAACCACAGCAACTACAGCCAATACAACAACCACAGCATCTACAGCCAATACAACAACCACAGCATCTACAGCCAATACAACAACCACAACAGCATCTACAGCCAATACAACAACCACAGCATCTACAGCCAATACAACAACAACATCATCTACAGCCAATACAACAACCACAGCAACTACAGCCAATACAACAACCACAGCATCTACAGCCAATACAACAACCGCAGCATCTACAGCCAATACAACAACCACAGCATCTACAGCCAATACAACAACCACAGCAACTACAGCCAATACGACTACAACAAACTCAACAGACACAACAAACACAACATCTACAACAGACACAGTAACCACAACAAACACAATAAACACCACAACCATAGCTGCAACTACTACCACTAGCAAGGCTGCAAACATGCACACATTTTGTTATCATCTTTGTTACATCTGGTTTGTGTGGAACAGTGTTTTCTGGTAACTGATGTAAACCTTAAATGTTCACAAAGTAAAAACTATAATAACAACACAGTCAAAGCTAAAGTTGCATAGAATTACATAACAAGTGTCAAAATATGGAGTTACAAACAGATAACAAACTACTGCTGTATTTATGTGTAAGCAATATTCAGGCATATGAGTGTGAGAGACTTACATGATACAGTCAACCCCCAGCCCCCCCCCCCCCCCACCCCCAGACCCCTTCCACCCCTTGTCCTGTCAGTCAACAAGCTAGACACAACCCCTGATCCCTTCCCCTTCCGCCTCGGTAAAAATTCCCCCACGAAAATGGATACCGAGGACCCCGACCCTGTATACACCCTCTATAGACCCTATATATCATATATAACCTACCCCGGGTTACCCCGGGTCAGCTACCCCGAGCCAGTATACAAAGGAATTGGAACAGATAGCCTTGGGCCTATAGGGCTGGATGCCCACCTCAGAAAGTAGCTGAACAGAGTACGGTGGCTTGGAGAGCAAGCTAAGTGATGAATGCCCTAATAAGGAGTGGAAAAGTACCAGGATGCCCTAATAAGAAGTTAAAGAATGTCAGGCAAGGAAAAAGAGCGGGAAAAGATGGCCAGCACAAATTGACATGTGCTTACTGCTATTATTGGCTGACTTTGAGTACAAATTTGCATTGTGTATTTTGATTGTTGCATATTTACTGTTATATTGTATGATTGGTTCACCCTAATAAGGGGGTGAAATTTCCTCTGCTTCTCCTATAAAAGGAGCTTTGTTTGTGCATTTGAGGCAGAAGTTTGGAGGATCTTGCTAAAGTATGTTGTATTATATTGCTAAATGGAGGTAGTAAATAAAGTGTAAATAAAGTGTTATTCGTGTAACTCAGTTATTGTGTGTCTGGGTCGAAGACCCCGTGAAGTTTGCTTATTAATTCGGAGTCTACCCCAATTTAACGTTAAGAAGTTTCGGAGTGATACCGTTGTGTCGTAATAGATGGTGCAAAACTACTACATGAGTATACAAAACAATATTTAGGCGGAGGAGTATATAAAACGTACCTCGTGCTCTCAGTAGACGAGGCAGCATAATATGCTGACTACATTGCAGTGTAAAGAGTAAATTCATTAGTAATAAATCTAAATAGTTCTACTGACAAATGTTTGTTGTAATTTGGGTCGGTAAAACAGTGGCAACATTTATACCTGGTCAATGTCAAGTATGATTAAAAGTTGAAAACGAAGTAAGCAAATACAGTAAAACAAAAAGAGTCGTTCTGATTTTTTTTGTGTCTGCAAAAACAGCAGTGCCCTCAATGACTCATCATTCCCCAGGCACAAATTAAGTACAGCAACAGGGATGTAGGTGTAGAACACCCCAACATCTACACAGACCTCAGGCTACGAACCATGTCTGATGTCACCTCTTGTCACCTCAGCTCACACATCCAGCAAGCAGCAATTAAATATGAGGACAACTATTCAGAACTGACAAACGATAACTTCACTGATGACTGTGCCAAACAAACAAACAAACAAACAAACAATGCATGCTACTCTTATGATTCCTTACCATCTATAATACATTATTATCATATATAACTATTATCTTTTATAAACATAGAAAAATTGGTCCATTGTCGTTCTTTGCGTTGTGCGGCTGAGTTTTTTTATACAGCGGTGACCTTGGTTATTTGCTTGCACCCCAACTTGGCGATGCATGTCTGTAAGTTCCAAACAACTATTTCAGGCGTTGGATGATTAACTGAGCTTATGGTGGGCCTGCCTTTAGAATAAGTTTTTTGGTTCCTAGAACCCTTCAACAACTTTTTATTTCAAATTGTTGAAACTGCAAGCAGGTAGAGCTAGATCTCTCAGGCTATTTATCAGCCAAGATTTCTGGCTATTCATGCACTATCTGCATTGTTAATGCTGAGTAACATTCAGGGTCATAGGAGTTGCTTTTCTTGGTTTCCCAGAGTCGGGGTAACCTAGCCAAAAATTTAGTGTGTTACCAATGGTGGGTTTCCAGTACTGGTAGCCTACTCAATGATAACTTTTGAATGCTTTCTGGTGGGTTCCTTAACTGGGGTAACAAAAAGAAAATTTAACAAGTATTTGCAGGCAGGAGAACAAAATAATCCAAACCAAGGGGTGATAACTACCAATCAATTTATATGATCACGCAGTACTTTATAGAGGTTGGATTATGGCTGACAGGCAGCTGAGAAATTAAAAAAGGCCACACAGGTAAAGGAAAAGACCACCAACAAGAAAAGATCTCAGGGGGCATTTGTCTGTTTTTTACTCAATCGATTGATTTACTATTTCGCATTCTATTGCCTACTTCTTACCAGAAACTGTCAGTCCTTGCCACTTTTAAGCAAAAGAGAAGCTTTATCACTGGAGGGTAGTTTGTTCAGGCAACTTTTTTCCTACAGTGTATTTACCTGGGCCGTATATACACCTATGTAACTTTATTCATTTTAACTGTAGTATATTTTAGAGGTAGAACGGGTCAGAAAAAAGTGAGACCGGGTCAATTTTTGATATTCCAAAAGTTCCAAGATCGAGCCACGTCTGGTTGACTCTGAGTGTCATAGAAAATTAGCTGACAAACTAGAAAGAACTACCCCGATCGATTTACAAGTCATCAAAAGTGCAACCAACAGGAAACGTTAATAAATGTGCTAAGTAGAACTGCTTTAGTCATTTCCGGCACATAGTTCCTGTCTTCCCGTTGGTCGGACTGGGGACCAGTAGACAAAAGCAGGAAATGATGACTCCTGTAGAGGGCAACTTCTGACTACTCATAGGAGTGCTTGTTACGTACTGTAGTGGCTGTTGCTTGTGCTTACTAGTATATGACTGGATAAAATATATTTTTGTTACTATGAATATCATATAACTGTGCTTAGAATATATATATGTACATATATACAATACAAGCGTAGAACTGGGAACTAGAGAATAAAACATTTATGGTATGATCGTCACTATCGGTAAGTAGGCCTGTGTGCATAAATGTTTGTCCATGCAATTCCTGTTCCTCCTGACATATCTCATTTTTCAGCTCCTCTGCCTTCTTGAGCAGCCTGTAAGCATCTGTCGTTAGTCGGTCTACTTGGCCTTTATTTTTTGTCACTTTTATTCTCACTTCTTCCTGCTTGTATCAGCCTTCTTTCTTCTTACTAACTCTTTTGTTATCTGTCCGTAGTGGTGGCACTACTACTGACTCTAGTTTCTTAGCCTTTCTAGATGGAGAGTTGTCTACCACTGTTCTTCTAGACCCTTCTCTGCTGGTAGCAGGTGCAGCTAGCTTCTGCTTTTGAGACTTGTGCTGTCTTTTGGCAGGTGAGTGATGATTTATCTGCAGCAAACCGCTGGCTCTGACAAGGGCACGCAACTGATCATTTTAGTGGGTAGCCAGCCACCTCTGAAGTCTATCCTCCAGCACTTGGCTTTTTAAAAGTTGGGGAGTTGTCCCATCGCATAAATCCTGTGTATTCATGGTACGTTTGTTCATCTATTTTGAAGAAGAGGGTGACTTTTCTTCCATGGGCATCATCCTTATTTTGGGCTGTGATGTGCCTCCTTTTTCCCCACATGTACAGCAGCAGCAGGCGAAGTGTTGAAGTGCACGGTAAGCTACTCTTTTTGTTTTTGTTAGTGTAGTCACATTCATGGCAGCGGTACCTGCTCTCTCCCTTGCTGTTAACCTTGACTGCTGCCTGCGCCAGTGCTATTAGGGTGGCTACCGATATCCAGCGTAGCCCAGTAATGAATGGAGGAATGGACTTGGCTTTTGGTCTGTTCACTACTACGTCTGGGGCAGGTGCGGACGTTGCTTTTCCTGTCTTATTTCTTTTCTTCTTCAGAAGTTTTATTTATTCTATTGGGTTCGGGTGGTAGGGTGTGGCTTTTGTCTGTATGACACAAATGTCACTGTTGGTACAACAGCACACCTGTCAATGTTTGACACAAATATCACTGTTGGTACTACAGCACACCTGTCAATGTATGACACAAATGTCACTGTTGGTACTACAGCACACCTGTCAATGTTTGACACAAATATCACTGTTGGTACTACAGCACACCTGTCAATGTATGCCACAAATGTCACTGCTGGTACAACAGCACACCTGTCAATGTATGACACAAATGTCACTGCTGGTACTACAGCACACCTGTCAATGTATGACACAAATGTCACTGGTGGTACAACAGCACACCTGTCAATGTATGACACAAATGTCGCTGTTGGTACTACAGAACACCTGTCAATGTATGACACAAATTTCACTGTTGATACTACAGCACACCTGTCAATGTATGACACAAATGTCACTGTTGGTACAACAGCACACCTGTCAATGTATGACACAAATGTCACTGCTGGTACTACAGCACACCTGTCAATGTATGACACAAAATGTCACTGTTGGTACAACAGCACACCTGTCAATGTATGACACAAATGTCACTGCTGGTACTACAGCACACCTGTCAATGTATGACACAAATGTCACTGGTGGTACTACAGCACACCTGTCAATGTATGACACAAATGTCACTGTTGGTACTACAGAACACCTGTCAATGTATGACACAAATTTCACTGTTGATACTACAGCACACCTGTCAATGTATGACACAAATGTCACTGTTGGTACTACAGCACACCTGTCAATGTTTGACACAAATGTCACTGTTGGTACTACAGCACACCTGTCAATGTATGACACAAATGTCACTTTCAGGTGCTAACATGATCATCAGCTATTACACACTTCAAATGCTGAGCTTGTTGAGAGAAAGCAAGAATTGAGAAGTTTGGTTGGCCATGACATGAGCTGATAACTTCTCTATCTATTGCAATAGGCGGTGGGCAGAATCGTTGTTATAGATTTACAACATTTGTCTGGACAATGAGAGTTGAGAAGTTTATAGTTTGGGAGGTTTTCACTTGTTTATACTGTATTTAACTCCTAGCTAGCTTTTAATATCATAACATTCCGTAACCATAGTTGCCTATTGCCGCAAGTTTTGTTATCTAGTAGTTGAAATATCTATCCGCTATTTTTTTTCATGTAAACTTTATAAAATACATTTATGATACTGGTGCTGTGGTATTGTCTCTTTTTGTCTATAGTACAACAACTGCTCTTTGTTCCAACCTCTGCTCTTGATATAAGACTCTGCAACTCTGTTTGCATGAGATTATTGTGTAAACGATTCTTTTCTTCCTTTTCAAACAAAAAATTTTTAAATGCTCAAATTATGTGGAGTTAGTCAAAATATTGTTTATTCTCACACTGACGATAGACAGGTTGTGTTTGGTACAGCAAACCTGTTTATGCTGCAGTGGAATGGCAAATGTGTGCTGGTGTTTTATTATTATTATTATTCAGTGAGGGGAAGTGAATGTATCCTTTTTATAGTAGCCATTGCACTTGATTAGTCTAGCAGAAAGTTCACTACTCAAATATTGTCAACTCTGTTGGTTTTGGAGAAAATAATAAATATTAAATCTATCACCTGAGTTTCTGTCTCGAAACATTTATTATGGAAACTCAAAATTAAATGTGAATGTGGTTACTTTGTATTTTAACTCTCGGTTACTTTTTAATTTTTGGGTTGGTTGATTTTAATATTTTTTGTATATCGCTCTGCCTACTATTGCCTTGTTATCCAGATATACCTCTCAATCGTGTAGACATTTTCATAAGAGAATATAAATTGCGAAAGTCTGCCTAATTTGAGTTACTCTGTGGTAGACTTTGTTTTTAACTTTATGTACAGAGTTTGTTGAGATCAGCAGACCCGGGGGAAACCTGGGAAGAGCAACCTGGGATGAGCAACCCGGGGGAAACCTGGGATGAGCAACCCGGGGGGAAACCTGGGAAGAGCAACCTGGGATGAGCAACCCGGGAGAAACCTGGGATGAGCCTGTATAATGATGCAATCAAAATACTCTGAGTTTGAAATGTCACCCATTCTTGCTTGTTAGACAAAGTATCAACAATTGGTGGAAAAACATGGAATTGTTCCTCAAAGGCAGGGCCCGATAAAAAAAGTGGGCAAATATTTATGGTTAGTTGGAAGAAAAAATGTGCAAAAACTGCTTTGAGACTTTATTCAGATTCCGGTTTATCCAAGAGTGTAGATTGTCTCATTCGAATGGAGTCCGTGCATGAGTACTTCTCCGTATCAACTTTCAAACTTTATTTATTTTACGGTCTGCTCCAAATTTATAAACAAATGTCTTTTCGGAAATGATTTAAAAATGTATAAATAAAATTGTCACTCGTTGGTTCATTAATTTTGGAATTGTGACATTGCAACCTTGCTTAGATATGGACAACAAACATTGCAGTTGAAAAATCTTTGTTTATGCAAAAGATATAAAAACAACTTGGTAAAGAATTGTTGACAGGAAATGAAGTGATTTTCAAATTCTAAATATTTAATAAAACCTGGTTTATGAAACATGTGCTACCATTGTATGATTAAAATATAATTTCATTTTCTTGAGAGGTATCAAACGTCACCAGCTATTTACAGCTATTGCTTATAGGCTGTGTCCATGGTAACGGATTCTGTTAGCGATTAAGTAGTTTCATCATAGCTTAAATTCCCCTATTAATCTTCCTTCCTCTGTATTTTCATACTGCCTGTGAAATTAATGAGAAACCACAGGCTAAGTTGTTAACCTCACAGAGTCCATCACTGTTTTATTGCTTGCGTTAAAGAGTGAAAGTTTACTCTGTTTATCTGCGAAACAAGAAACGCAGAATGTTGTCAACCATATTGGTAACATTGTTGTGTCTGACAGGTAAGTTACATCACGTCACACCCACTTTCGGTTGCTCCTCTCGTCTTGTGATAACTCTTACGTCTACTGACAGGTCAAGGTTGTTTTACGCATAGTTGAATTAGCCTCTTTTGGGTCGTAGTTGGCTCCATATCCGTGGTTCCAACTAACTCGGTAGTAATATCAATGATTTCTCGTACTTCGTTGTAGCATTTGTCACAACACAGACAGAACAAGGGTCTGCAAATGGGTATGTTTTATATGTCAGCTTCTTTACATGTTCATGTCCAACTAAGTCATCAGATACAAACGTTCATTTCTATGTAACTCAATGATAAAGTTTTCCACAGATAGTTTTGTAGTGCAACTAAAATTCAGTCAAAAATCATGTTTATTTTTGGAATTTTTAGTGTTTATCTTTAGCCTTATTCTGGTGAGATTCCGGAATTAGTTGATACTGCATGGATTAGTCGAGATGAGATAATGCCATATCATTTTTTAGGTTTATTTTGCCTCAGAAATGATTGAAGTTGAAATATTGAATAAACTAACTTATGCTCTCTCGTTTCATTGACTAATCTTATTATTATTTTTTTTTTTTTTTATTTGTTTGTATTGCGATGTACTGCGTGATTTGCAAATTTGAACGATAAGAAAAAAAAGTAGTTGATCGGCATCTACTAAACTTCTCTGGAGTGAAATTACTTCATAGCAAACATAATGATTTAAAATATAACATTAGTTGGCTCTACCAAGATTTTAGAGCTAGTCGGTAAAAGAGTTTAAATAAAAAATTAATTAGAAAATGACCGAGAGTAAAGCTAAAATGAATAATTTTGTTTTGTAGGGTTGATTCTAGACCAGTGAATGGTGAGTATTCATTTATTTCTCAAAGTTTTCAATATAGTTGCAGTTCCCTCCCGTAAGTGCATTTATTACGATTATTATTTTTGTATATGGATGGTTTTCGAACTCTTTTGTTTTTGAGTGCTCATAAAATAGAACTTGTTTTATTTATTATGACTAATTTCTGTAAGAGAATAAAAATACGTGATAAAATTACCCTAATTTATCGATAATTTTCAAGGTTCACCCTAAAGACTTAGTTAGTCCAATGATTTAGTTCCCTCCAAATTATTATTATGAAATGGGTAAACTTTTTCATCGAGCTTCCAATCCTGTATGATTCAGCACAAGCTGTAAGTATGAGCTTATCTTGTAGTCTCAGACCAATTACTTGCTAAACTACAATGAATCATAAATTTTTCAGGCCAAGTGTTTCTAATAAGCATATGTATATATCATTAGAAAAAACTTCAAAGGTCTGAACTGTCACTGACTTAATTACTTCAGACATTTCTAAACTGATTTATCTAAGTACTACACCACTGCTGTGTATCCACCACTGCTTTGTATCCACCACAGCTGTGTACCAGCCACTGCTGTGTGCCCACCATTGCTGTGTGCCCACCACTGCTGTGTGCCCACCACTGTTGTGTATCCACCACTGCTGTGTGTCCACCACTGTTGTGTGCCCACCACTGCTGTGTACCAGCCACTGCTGTGCATCCACCACTGTTGTGTGCCCACCACTGTTGTGTATCCACCACTGCTGTGTATCCACCACTGTTGTGTATCCACCACTGCTGTGTATCCACCACTGCTGTGTACCCACCACTGCTGTGTACCAGCCACTGCTGTGTACCTCCCACTGCTGTGTGCCCACACTGCTGTGTGCCCACCACTGCTGTGTATCCACCACTGCTGTGTGCCCACCACTGCTGTGTGCCCACCACAGCTGAATGCCCACCACTGTTGTGTACCCACCACTGCTGTGTACCCCACCCCCTTCCCCGCTGCTAAGTTCTAATTGTGAACATAATTAACCTCAAAGTAATGCACAAGTGGTTTGTAGATCATAAAATATAATGTCAAAGTCAGAAAATCTGATTAGTGTAAAATAAAGGTAGATAGATGGACTTGTGATTGCAGTGCTATACACACACTGATGGAAAACTGTTAAGAAACAATGATTCAGTACTTCCAGCGTTTTGAATGCATCTACTTATGATGGAAAAAATTAACGTATTTTGGTAAAGGTGTTCACATAGACTCATTTTTATCACTTTAGCTGTTACAAAAACAACAATCTTGTTATATTTACTAACAGTAAGTTATTGATTAGGTATTTGAGAACTTTGCAGTAGCTAAATGTAATACACCCGGGTAGTCTGTTCAATGCCCTTGTAATTGGCCCATACATATTTGTATAATACTCTTTTTTGAATGTTGGCAACCGGTTCACCAGCCGTCATGTGGATGTTGCAGCTGAAATTGTTGCATGCACCCTTCCCATGACTAGCCAATCGCTATGAATGACTGCCCAATTATTCTGAAGGTTTGTTTAAAACAACTATTTCAGGATTGTCATTCAGGTCTCCTGTTAAAATATCAACTAAAACTAGCAACTGCAGCCACCAACACTTTCACTCCTTCAACACGAATGCTTATAGGCTCAAGCTGAGCGATATAGTGATGATTTACTGCTCTTGAATAATCTGTTCATTCAGCTAACTCTAGGATGTGGTCTGTGTTTAGGATAAGTTTCTTCATTTTTATGTAACTTTTAATTTCTTAAGTTAAGCTACAAAAGAGTGGAATATAGGTTCTTCGCTTTTAATGTTGAGTAGCACTCAGGGTAGAAGTACCTTTTTGACTGGCCAGGGTCGGGGTAGCTACCTTTTTGGCTTGCCAGGGTCTGGCAAAGTGCTTAACCCAAAATGAAGAAAAAAGTTTATCAAGAGATCCGTTTGCAGGAGGGCAAGGATAATCCAAACCAGGGGGTGATAACTACTAATCATTTTATAAACAAAACCATATTTTATAGATGTTGATTTTGGGCAGTCAGTTAGTTGGGAAGTGTAAAGAGACCACAGCTAAGGGATATTCAGGGGCATTTGTCCGATTGTCCTGGACATAATGACTCAAAGCGGTCAACTGCTTTTTAAAGCATTATGTCAAGAATAAACCCCTACCTGTCCCATTGACATGTATCAGCAGGTGACTATCACTTGTTACAGCATGTGAAGAGTGTGAGAGATTAGCTGACAGGTCTCTAGAGTACTTCACCAACTACAAGTTCTTTATAGAGTTTGAAAGAGACAACGTCACAAATCCTTGGATGCATGCCGGCATACGGAGTTGTGAGTAAGTGACAAAAGTTTAGATTTATTATTTTTATTTAGAATTGATTCTAGACCGTTCTTCGTAAAAAAAGAATGAAACATGTGAAATCAAAAACTAATAATTTGCATTTGAATATACATACCTTGAGAAGCTTACTGATGATTGATTTGGCAGTCATCCAAGATATGTTGAAGTAATCGGAATTTTCAGTTATTTTAGTGTATTTCATCATTAAAGTTTATTGTCTGCTCTGACCTGATTGCTATTTTGTTGGTAATTGCAGTGAGTTCCGTTGGGCTTATCAGTGTTTTCAGCACTGTAAGGAGAAGCTAGAACCAGGTGTTGGCTACAGTTATCCACCAAGATATGATCACTTGAGAGTTGTCTTATCCAAGTATTGTGAGCCTGAGTGGACTCCTGGTAAAAGTATGTGAGGTTTTCAAATTTTTATTTTGGCTAGTAATAAGTTTTAGATTTTACATTATTCATTCTGGTCATCGTCTGCTTCATACACGAAGCCGATGTTGTGGAATGCTATTGATATGCTAGTAGAATTTTGTCCACAATATATAACTGTCTACGATAAAATTATCATCAATCCTTTGAAGTTTGTTTTAATGACAAAAAAATTGTTTTGAGTTTCTTGTGCCAAGTTCATGTTTTCAACTAAATAGCATTAAAGGTCTTCATCAAAATTTTTGGTGAAGTACCTCTTTATGCATGAAATATAAGTGTTGAGATTTGCCAAAAATTTGAAAATTCTTTCCTTCATAGACCTCTACTGGTCCAGGAGTTGTCTCTTCTATGGACAAGCAGACAACTCCCAATACAGAAGTGTACCATTAGAGTAATAAATGGCATTGTTGTAGGCTGTAGAATGGCCGACACTCGTGCCTGTGATAGATTACATAATAAGAGACTCTGTGGTGAACATCTTGAGAAGTAAGTACTTAACTTTGACTTGATGCCAGATAAGTTTGGTTGACTTGATGTCAGATAAGTTTGGTTGACTTTAGTGCGGTTTCAGACATGAGCTGTTTGAGTTATGAATTAAATCAATCATTCAGTGGTTCAAGTTATCCACTCATATACTATTGGCACTATGTTATAGCTATAAAGCGTGTATAAAAGATGTGTTGAGAGAATCTGGACAAAACTGTGATGGAGTCTGTACACCAGCCAGCCGTTTCTATTCCACTCTGATATTCCAATGGGAGATGCAATGTAAGCTGAAAATGGCTGTTGATGGCAGATGTGGTGATTACGTAGATCTTTTCTGTTTTGGAGAAATGAAGGTTTGTCTTCTCTTATCTTGTTACACTCTAACTACTACTGTTACTACTACTGTTACTACTACTGTTACTACTACTGTTACTACTACTGTTACTACTACTGTTACTACTACTGTTACTACTACTGTTACTACTACTGTTACTACTACCGTCACTACTACCGCTACTGCTACCGTACTGCTACTACTACTACTACTACTACTACTACTACTACTACTACTACTACTACTACTACTACTACTACTACTACTACTGCTACTACTACTGCTACTGCTGCTGATACTGCTGCTGCTACTGCTGCTACTGCTGCTACTGCTGCTGCTGCTACTGCTGCTGCTACTGCTGCTGCTACTGCTACTACTACTACTGCTGCTACTGCTACTGCTACTACTACTGCTGCTACTGCTACTGCTACTGCTACTACTACTGCTGCTGCTACTACTGTTACTACTACTGTTACTACTACAGCTACTACTACTGTTACTACTACTGTTACTACTACTGTTACTACTACTGTTACTACTACTGTTACTACTACTGTTACTACTACTGTTACTACTACTGTTACTACTACCGTCACTACTACCGCTACTGCTACCGCACTGCTACTACTACTACTACTACTACTACTACTACTACTACTACTACTACTACTACTACTACTACTACTACTACTACTACTACTACTACTACTACTGCTACTACTACTGCTACTGCTGCTGATACTGCTGCTGCTACTGCTGCTACTGCTGCTACTGCTGCTGCTGCTACTGCTGCTGCTACTGCTGCTGCTACTGCTACTACTACTACTGCTGCTACTGCTACTGCTACTACTACTGCTGCTACTGCTACTGCTACTGCTACTGCTACTACTACTGCTGCTGCTACTACTGTTACTACTACTGTTACTACTACAGCTACTACTACTGTTACTACTACTGTTACTACTATTGTTACTACTACTGTTGCTACTGCAGATACTACTACTGTTACTGCTACTGTTACTACTACTGTTACTACTATTACTACTGGTACTACTACAAATACTATTGGTACTACAGCTGTTGCTTTGTCATTATAGAGTACAGATCTTAGTTGGGGAGTATTTGATGAAATGAATGACGACCCTCTCACAAGTAACTTGGATACTTTTTGCCCGTAACTATCCATTCATACTTTACCTTTCTTATTTTCTCTGTTGCTTCTTTGGTTCTATCAAGTGTTTAACCACATGCACAAGAAAAATATAATCAAGTCTTTAACTGTTTTAAAACAATAAAATATTACTTTTAAAAATATATTACTTAGGAACCGAGAAAGGAACATTCTGGTTCTTTCCGTGGGCGCCATTATGACAACCTGTTTTTATGACTACATACATCAGGTTTTTTCTATCAACATTCTTTGATTATTATTAAATGTTCTAGAAGCAGATATGGAACTGAAACTATTTCAGTTAGAATGGTATGTCACACAAACCCATTTTGCCAATTTTACACACAGGGGATTGGAGGCTCCATTGGAATGTCTCCAAGAGACTGTGGATACTTGGTTGATGTACTTTAGTTTAAACATAACTAAACCTTGTGCTAGTGTTGCTCCACAGATAGCAGAACTTAAACAACAGTGGAAGGATGTCATAGCCCCCTTGTGCGAGAACAGACCTGCAGGAACGGTAGGCTATATTCTATAAGTTACAGTAGAAAGTTTGACAGTTGTTCTTGTATCAAGTTCAAATTTTGTTTATGAATTTACCAACGATCAGTTTTTTAAAATGATCTATATACGCTGCTTGGAACAGTGCTTTAAGGCAATTACAAAGATAACTAAGCAAAGTAAATAATTTTTGAAAGATTCACCATAATAAAAACATACTTTTTATTTGAGTTTTCGAACTAAACTCTGACACTATACTGCAAACAAGTAACTTTACATATTCAAAGTATTATTATTCGAAATTCATGTTTTGCTGTAGAGAAGTTTTCGAAATATATTATTTCAGTCAAATAGTTTGAAACTTACTTATTTTTCCAGTTTTCTAGTTTTAGCTGCAATAGTACGCTTGACAATACTTCAAACAGGTCCAGCATTTACAAAAATAAAAGTTTACATTTGAATGGTTTTTTTGTTGTCAGACCCAAACAATGAGTAACTCTATGGACTTTTTATTTCATGTATATTTATACATAATGTACAAATTTATCTTATTGCTTATGAATCGCTCAATGAATTATTTCATGAAGATGTGTGGAGTGACAACTCTATGTTATAATCTATAGATTTATATACAAGAGTTATGTGGTACGGCGCCTCTGACTGAGAGAATGCCTTCAACAACCATGTCGCCTACAACAACCACATCATCTACAGCAACCACGACACCCACAACATCTGCAACAAACACAACACCAACATCAACCGCATCATCTACAACTGCTACAACAGACAGAACAACCATAGCTCCATCTACCATCACTAGAAAGGCTATAAACAGGCACACATTTGGCTAATTACGAGCTGTTTATCACCCACCCTTTCCAATAAATAAACAAGGACAGATACTATAGGTTAATCAGAGATCACCACTATATTGCTTCCTGTACATCAAGTATTTGAGAATTTATTATTAGTGATTTTATTTGCAAACTTTTACTAGTCAGCTTTACGTATTCTAAACTAGAAATAAATTTTACCCAAAAATCTAAAACTGTGAATGTTCCAAGATTTGAATTGATCTCTTATGTTTTATACAGGCAGCTCAAGTTGTCGTCTCAACAAGAAGTTCTGGTCAGCAGAAGATTTTCTGAGTTGAAAAACTGAAAATATTTACTTTCATCGTTTTCTGGTTTTCATAAAACATAAAGTTGCTTCATCATATATTGCACCAAGTTTCCTAACTTTTATTGCCAAAGAGCATTTTCTACTCATTTTATTAGTTCGTTGTTTCTGTGAGTTGCAACCGGAACTCTTGAAGCAATTTTAGGCACATAATCTAATTGGAAATACGGGAGTTGTCTTTTCTTTTCTATCCACTGCTTTGCATACAAACTTTCCACTTTAGTTCTCAACATAGAAATGAAGAAGATCGAGTAAGCTAGTTTGACAATGACGCCCTCTAACTTGCTGCATTCTATTACGCAAGTCGATGTAACATTTTTGGCAGCGGTACAATTTTTATAATTAGCAAAAATACCGGATACACAATAAACTGGGGTTTCCTGGTACTCAATAAAGTGAGATTTCCTACTTCACAAAATAGCAGGGTTTCCTGATACACAACAAATTAAGGTTTCACCTTAAACATCGAGACCTACATTTTTATCCTAATGCAAGATTAAAACCAATAATTCTGAAATCAGTCATTGATCAGTTACCAATAGCTTTAATTGTATAGCTCCACGTGTCAGCTGTTTTTATTGATGTGAGGGTAACTTTTTGACTTGCTCACAAAACTATTCCATCTCAAGGGAATATAAGGTAAAACAGTTCAGACATAAGTTAGCTTGTAACCTCAGTATCGATGATAAAGATTCGCATCTTTGTATTGTAGGGCAACATGCTTAGCCGATCATTAATCAATAAATTATTTTATCACGGCATTGGTATTGTGCATGTAGAGAGTAGTCATGGTCTAGAGGTCAGTGTGCAGGGTTTGTGCGCGGTAACTTTTGGGTTAGCCTTGTAGAGCATCTTGATAAATACCGCCAGTTACAGCTTGCCTCAAAGAGGGAGATTTAATGCCTTTATTGATGCAGAAAAGAATGTTGATGAAACAAAATGAATATGGAGAATCTTTCCGCTTGAACGATTGTCACCTGGTGGTTATAATTACTAAACCTCAATCTATTTATACCTTCCATTGCATTCCGGTGTGCACATTTTGGCAGCTTTTTAATTTCCCAGTACGCAAAGCCAAAAACTAAAAGAGGCATTTTTGACAAAACTGCAATTCAAAGACAAGCAGTTCTAAAAGGACAACACTGACATCAAACGCTTGCAGTACTACATTCACAGCTCCAACAGTTGGTTTGCAAGTGCAAGGAGAGTTTGTGTATGGATGCTGCACAAATTCAATAGCTTCTTCAGCCAAAAGACTTGTTAATAGTTGCACTAGTAAGAGTTTCTTGGCGTAAATTCTTATTAATTATTGTTTATTGAACAATCAATAAATATTTAACATCTACAAGTTGCAAGTTCAATGATTACAGGCAGCGGCCATGTGTACAGTAGCGTAATAGATGGGAAACTGCTTCCGATTGGTCCAAAATTAATTATTTCACCTGTTTATTAGTAAAGTTTCCAGTAGTCCAGAAATAGTACATTTTCTTATTATTTATTTTTTATTTCTAGTTTCACAACATTTGTTGTTTGCTACCAATTCTCAACCTCTTAAAACTTTGGGTAATCATTTGCTTGAAAGTCCAGAGTTTTATAGCTTTGTGATTCTGTACTTAGCAATGCGTCCAAAAACTGTTTTCAGCAAGCATTCACTTTTTATTTCCGTAATGCAGAAAATTTAATTATTTTTGTATGTTTATTTATTAATTATCTTTAAAGTTTTATTTTGGTTATTTATTATTTTTTATTTGGATGTTAATAAATTGCATTCTACATTTGCAAGCTTTCCTGCCAGGTGAAACCCTTTGAAGTTACATTTAGTTTTCGTTATCTATCTCAAGGTGGCTTCAATCACCCAGAATGCAGCACAATATTCCCGTTGATGCAATTATTATTTCCAGCTTCCAAGGCGGCTTTAATCCTATTTACCTCAGTAAATTTATTCCTCAAATGCTTTGAAATTCTCATCGTCTATTATTTCTATCACTCATGCTCAATTTATTTCAGATGTGTTTAGAGAAAACATCTGTAAACCTTTTAATTTGTAAATTGATTTTATTGCGTATCATTTTTGCAAGGGATTACTGTAATTGTGTTGAAGTTTAGCCAAAAATTAGGTAGGGTGATCCTTTGTATTGTGCAAATAGATGCAAATTGATCAAGTAACTTACGTATCTCTGATGACACACGCCAGAAACCATTGTGTTTTATTCATTTGAGTAAAACAACGGAAAAACTTATATCTCCTGTGTAATAAAAAAAAACAGCTCTATTTCTATTAAAATTCTAATTAATCTACACACAAATTTCTGGCACATTGCTAAACATGTTTAGTAATCATAAAACTGTGTCAAGTATCAGTTTAGAAACAGTGCTACTAGCTTTCTCTTATCCTTGGCTTGTTACAATTAATTTTTGACACAAATGTCACAGCTGGTACTACATCACACCTGTCAATGTATGATACAAATGTCACCGGTACTACAACTCACCTGTCAATGCTTGTCACTGACCTTTTCTGATGCTGATAACACTTCAGTTATTTATTACACACCTCACATCCTAAGTTGGTTAAAGGCAAGTAAGGATAGCAAATGTCTAAATGACGATGACATCTTCTGATATTTATAAGCTGTTTGTGTCCACGTTTCGATTTCCAAAATCATGTCACTTTTCAGTATTTGCATTGGTCTTCAGGGTCTATGAAACAATTTGATGCATTGTTTATTTTTTTCATTAGCAGGATATGTTTCTATTTTTTTTTAAAATCCCTTTCTTTTCATCCCTAGGTCAGGGCGCTTCTAGTTTGAAGTTTGTTTCCTTTTGTACTTGGAAATACTTGAGTATTTCTTTGAGCTCATGAAGTTCAGAGCTTCCTTTTTTGGCTCAGTAATAATAATAGTGAGCTGGTGTGTTGAATTATTCTGTCTTAGTGTTATGAACATATTCTGTAGGCACCAACAGTCATGAGAGGAGTACCAGAGACCTGTGGAAAGGATGACTGTACAAAAACACAACCAAAAATAACCCATAGCTTCAGCATAGTGTGTTCCAGCTCATAGTTTCACTCCAAGATTGATTAGAGGTCTTTGGGCTTTTCTCTAAAAATGTGGGGAGCTAATGGGTTGCTAACAATGTGGTCATCACGGAAACATAAGAGATTTGTAGTGTTTGGTTAGAAATGAGTGTACCAAGCATGAGCGGATGTTAGATCAAAGGGAGTTCATGTTAACACCAGGGAGAACTTTAGTACTAATCTGTACTAGTTGGTACTTTAGTACTAACTTTAGTACACAAAACATTTTTAATGTTTGGTAAGTGTCTAACTGCACTTTTATCTGCACTATTATTCTCTCCAGGACCTACAAGTGATTTCCTTTTCAAAATATGGTGCAAATATTTATTAATAACTTGTAAATGATTTATATTAGTTACTGAACTAAATTTGTTAGAGCGGAGTTTTTTGAACTTTTTTATTTATAACGATAATTAGTAAAAAGTAAACCATCTTGTGAAAAAAATTGATTAATGATTGGTCCGACAAGATTTGGGTTGCGGATTTACTCCTACTAAAATGCTGTCCTTGCCACCGATGATTAGTTTTCTACCAAGTATACCGCCGTAAGCTAATTGTTAATAGTTATTGCTCGTTTCCATGGCAACTAACCCTCGTCTCTATTTGTCATAATCTTTCCATCGTAGCTTCGTGTCCTTTAATTGCTTTTGTTGCCTGTGCTTGCCTGTTGGTTGGGAATGCAATAAGAAACCAGAGGCTAGAGTGATACCACGCAGGTTTTTTGTCTATATTGTCACAGCTGATCTCTGCTGTATTAAGTGGTGTGTTGGAGAGGAAGGTTTCATTCTGCTTATTTGGAAAGCAGACCAAGCAGAATGCTGTCCACCATATTGGTAATGTTGTTATGGCTGACAGGTAAGTTTCAGTGTTTCTTTCAGTTGTAAAACCACAAAGTAAAATGGTTTTTGTGTCAGACTGCGCATGTACTTTAGCTGTGTTGTCGATACCTACATTTCATTTACTTCAGTCTCTGCTTTTCTCTGAATTAGAGATTTTAGTACATTGGTTCTCTTTTAGCAGCTGCTACGGCTCAATCAGGACAAGGAGTACCACCGAGGTATGTCTACCATTTCATTCAATAAATTTGCTGCCAATCAACACATCTGGCAGCAAGCACATTGCTCCGCAGTCACTTTCTCACAACCGTAGTAGTTTTGTATTGACTACGACTTCTAGAAATATCCATCTATACTCAACAAAGGTAGCATTTTCAACTTCAAAAAAATTTTAAACCGACAAGCACAAAAGAAATATTTGCGGCGTTGATGACGAGACGTGACGTTACCAACAAACTAAATAAACATGACATTTTCTTTGCTATTTATCACTTACTATCGCCTCAACAAAACATACATACAGACAAAGATGCATCACCATTGACCCCTCCACTGATTTAATTTGAATTAAATTTCGTTTTCCTAAGCACTCTAATGAAGCAATCATGCTTAATAATAATGAATTACTAATGCAGAAACTTCCCAGCTGAGGGTGGTAACAGGACGTTTCTAATATAAAACGTCTAATTATTTATGCATTATTCCTTGAGCTGTGCATTGGGCCGTCAAATGTCAGCGGTATATGAATATATCGCAAGCAACGCCTGAATTTTAACCATCCGTGATGATATCCATTTGTCAGTAAGCGCAAGTACATTCTGTAGGCAACACAATGATAGAACATCTGCTATCAGAAGTCATAGTTGATAGTTGATAGTGAAGAACAATAAATATAACATCATACTAAAATGGTTCATTAAGCGGGATGATATTTCGAAACATTAGCAACAAGTACCTTGCTAACTTCAGAACTTTTCAGATTAATTATAGTTAAAGCTTATCAAAATGGCGATGATGGAGTGAAGATGTTGCACTAGCAAGTTGGGCAAGATTTTATTTAGTGAAAACTTGCTATAAACCTGTGAGGCATTTGAAACACAAATTTAATAACTTCGATTTTGTTGCAGTTTATTCACAGTTGATGATTTGATCAACAATCAAGGAAATGATGAAATAATATCGGTTAGTTTTTTGCTTTTTTACTTCCAATTATCAACTAATTATCTCTGCAACCATCTCTTAATTAACTTCCAACTAGTTGGTATCAGCTGGAAGTCCGTTTTAAGTTAACTTGGAGAGCTGTCAAAAGTTGCCTTTCTCCGCCATTTACATTTCAGTAGGAAATCCTAACGTAACAGCTCAATGAGCAAGATCAGATTTTAAATATAACAGGAAATTCAAACATCAGTAATCAACATTCCTTTACTAGTCAGCATTCGCCGTACTCTTGTGTGTTGCTGCTATGCAAAATGTATTGTTATCTTTAAAAACAGCCTGCTTACGGGTCATGCATGTATAAAAAAGCGTTTTGGTATCAATTAGTCTTCCAAAAGTAGAAATGTCAGAATAGATAGCTTTCTTTCACATTTCAAGTCAATCTATCAATCCAGCCATAATAATTATGGGAACAGCGTAACGTTATAGTGCGGCTTGCCAAACTTGAGGTGATGCTTGCAGAAGTTGATGAACAGTTCTATATATAGAAAGTTTCAGAGAATTGCTCAAATCTGGGTGAGAACTTTCATTGGTATGCGAACTTTCTCAACTTTTTTAACAGCTATTGCATCACCTCACATGCCTGCTAGTCTGTACATTTTTGTGGTTGCATAAGGTGTGGTTCCCAGTCTAGCCTTTTATTTCAATTTAAGGTTGAAAAACTTGAACCGGCCCTCTTAAACTTTTTTTATTGACTAAGCGATGCTGCTCTTAGTCCTGGGAACATCTCTTTGACATAATTAATGTCTTGGTATAAAAAGAATAATAATCTATGCAAGTGTTTTTAGCACTTGAGAAAAATTTTATAAATGGAGCTTAAATCAAAATAATTATTCACAAATGGATGAGGATTTAAATTAATTATTTTTTATTTTGTAGAGACTTTTCTCGCCCAGTCAATCGTAAGTATGCGTTACTAATTCTCCTTTACCTGTGGGTGTCTATGTATAATGCCTTCCCACCTGGGTTACATCACTGGTGTTGTGAAATTCGTCTCCAGTTTTAATATTTTCAGCTATTTGCTTTCAGGTAATAATAAGTATGCGTCACCCAATGTTGACAGTAAAACTGGTGGGTAGATTGAAATCTTGATGTAATTGCCAAAAAATAAGAAAGTTGGTGCCAATTGATTTGAATCTGTGATGGTAAGCTGTGCCTGATTTGGCATTTTCTATTGACAACGTACCTCTAGAAGTATGCGTGTTTTTAATACCCAAAGCTGATTCAATATGGCGCAGAAGAATTTGTACGCCTACTAGGCTTTTTACTAACATAAATCATGGTTTAGTAGGATAAAAGATGTCTTGAGGTCTTAAAAATAATTATAAGTTAAAATACTTAACGCTCTAATGCGAATCATAGCTATTTTTGGTTTTCTACCCAAGAGAGTTTTTCTAATTGGGCTGATTATAAATCATAAGATGGGTGTTTCAAAGATATAAATTGTGACAATAATTACCTAAGTGCACGCTGGTGAATGCAACATGGATATCTACACCACTCCCTTTATTTCTTTTAGTATCCAGCTCCACTTCCAATTAAATACCTTTGAACTTGGCTCAACTGCTGAAATAGAAACATTTAACATTCTTGAGTGATTATTCGATTGTAGCAGAATATAAGTGTTAAAAATTTTACACTTGGACAGTAAGGAGCGTCATAATACAGGCAAACATGAAAAGAATAACAAGTATTCAACAAAACGTAAAAAAAGAGGCCTCGGAATATTTTTTTCTGACAAAAAAAGATGGTCATGGTTACAGGCAACAGCTGTGACAGCAAGAAGATAGTTATAAAGTAATTCTAATAAACATAATTTGATGGCATCATTTGATTTGCACTTCTGAGATAAAAGTTTTTGGCTTGATGTGGAAAGCCAAACAAACCAATTCATCTAGATCTATTGTCTAGATCTATTGTCTAGATCTATTCGTCTAGATTTATTCATCTAGATCTATTTTCACTGAGTAAAGGTAGCTGCACATCTCTCACAGTTAAGCAGTAGATGTAAGAGATAACATTGCACATAAAGATTGTTATAACCACATAATGAATGGATTAGTAGGTGCTGCAACAATAATAAGGATTATCTAAAATGAGTGTGATTAGTAGAATATCTACTAGTTGTATCAAATGTTTTATTTGAGCATCTCTATGGTTGTCTCTATTTATTGTTTGGAGCTATTTATCTAAATTGTGTAAACAAGTGAACAAAATGTTGTCTTTTGCAAACCAGTAAACAGTTTTTCATCTAACAGTAAATATTCAAACACCACAGTTGTAATAATTGTTATTTTTGAGATTTCAGATATAGTCATTAGTACTGCTAGTAACATCAACGATTATATATAGTAACATCTGCTCCATGCAGCCATATTGAAGCAGTGCCAACAAGGCGTAGACAAATTACAGCCTCTGTTTCTTTGTTCTATTTCACCAGAGCTTTAAATCGGTCAATAAAACTTGAAAAGATATTGTTTTCTTTGATAGTGATGCAACTGCAAATTCGAATTAATCTAAAAATATAAATCACTTTCATATTTGCCTTTTGAGAGTATGTTAAAACCTTTAATGTACAGACAAGACTTCATTTGGTTTTTGAGCAGCACGCTAGTTACTGTCTGCACTTACATTATACTTTTTTTTTTTTTTTTAGCTTTTCAACTAGTAAAGTAGAAAAAAGATTTACAGCATTTGAGGCTCGAATTTTTCCTTCATAAAACTGAGCTATGCAAAGTTCATTTTTAACCAAAAATACTTGCTTTCCAAAGACTTTTTGTTTTTGTTTAGTTGTAGTTGCAATAAAATACAATTTAGTTGTAGTTTGCTAGCATATCTCGTTTTGAGTCATTTTACAAGTTTTTTTTATTTAGTTCCTCTTCAAAGGCAATCAAATAATTCTTTTCCACAAATAATCAAAGGTTCTAACAAAGACAGTTGTGTATAAAGTTGTAGCCTGTAGTCAGGTGTAAGATATTTTACCATATCCAGATAAAAAAACACTTTTTTGTCAAAATTCGATTTGTATCTACTAGCCCCTTTTGAAATAGTTGTTTATAACAAAAGAAATCATAGTTTTGGCTTTGATTAGATATAAAAAAAAGTATGTCTATGCAATGCCAAGCATAAAAAGAAAAGTGAGACACACCTAAACTGATTCCATGAATATTTGTTTGGCACCTGACCATTGATTTCTCTCTGGTACAAATGAATGCTATGCAGACAACTGACTGAGTTCTGTCAGCTTTGAGCTGTTTTCTAAAGAGCTTGAATGTCATAAATAAAGCCTAATCTGTCACATTGACATATATCAGCAGGTGGCTATCACTTGTTACAGCATGTAAAGAGTGTGAGAGATTAGCAGAAAGGTCTTTAGAGTACTTCACCAACTACAAGTTCTTTATAGAGTTTGAAAGAGACAACATCACAAATCCTTGGATGCACGCCGGCATAAGGAGTTGCGAGTAAGTTTGACACGTTTCATATTTTAAATTTTAAATTTTGTATAGTCAAGCTTTGTAGTAGCTTAAAAATATAACTTTTCAGTTATGTAAAGCATGTGGAGACAAATCTCACTTTCTCCTCAGATTTACTATTTCCCATTAATTAATATTTTAGAGAATCTAAAATACTATTGTTTTTCTTTTTTTATTTATACATTTTTTTTTCTTTTACGGAGAACCTTACGGCACTGTTGCCACTTTTTCTCAAAAATAGTTATAGATAAAGCTACAAAACTTTTTGATATGCGATTGACAGGCATTGGGCATTAAAGTAAGTTGATTACCTGTTCATAGAATCTTTCAGAACACAGCAACCCAAGTGTGAGAACAGGTAAAAAACTATTTTTTTAGCCTCTAAGTTGTATAAAAAAGTTGGACCCAATGGACGAAAAATGACCGAACTCTGCATGAGGGTGTATTTCACTTATCTTTTGATGTCTATTGGTGAAATGACGTTAAAAATTAATACGGAAATGGCCATCTGGTTTCAGATAACAAAGTCACTTTTTTGCTTAACAGCTTCCCCCCGAATTAGCTCAAACTTACAACACTGTTGTGCAATAGTGTGTCGATGTACCATTTTGAACTTCAAAGCCATCGCACAAAACGGTTTCGTTTTTCCATTTTTAATTTTGAAAAACTCAAATGAAAGCAGCACTTTTCAATGCTTTCCCGGACAAAAATGGAACAAGTCATAGACAGATAAAAGATTAAGTCAAGTAGCCCTAAATTCTTTCTTTCAAAAGTTCAATGTTTGAAACTTCTCGCAATACCGACAACACAGCTATTTCATTTTCAAAAGAGGTCTTCAAATCCAAAAAACAACCCTAACTCAGGGACTGCTACTTCGAATTGCATAATTTATGCATGGTTGGGACCGCATTGCAAATATCTTCTAAATGAACATCCATTTTGTTTCTGATCGGTGGTGGAAGAGTCAAAGCCCACACTGGAAACATCGTGTGAACCAAATGCTTGCTATTTACAGTTTTCGTAGAGGAAAGATTTTTGTAAGTCGACTTACAGAAATAGTGTTCAGGTGGCAAAAAGAACAAGTCTGAAAAAATTGAAAAAGTTTGAGAAGTATTTCATGGAATCAACGCACTAAGATATTCTTTTGTATGTAGGCCAAACATGCTTCTTTTTATCATTAGCTATTTAGGCACAACTGTCAACAATGTCAATGCTTTATGGTTTAATGGTATAACATTGTGAACTGTTGTTTACAGGTTCTGGGTACAATTACCAGTCGTGGAAATCTTTTTTACATAAAAAGTTTTTCAAAGATGTATTTATCGATAAAGCCACTTTAAGGATGCTTTCAATGATATTTTTCACCAAGAATTTGGTGGTGTAGTTAGTGGAGTGTGTGATTCCACTAATTGTATACCGAGGTTCAAATCTCAGTAGGCATGCGTTTTCTTTTTATTCTCGAGAATACTCTTGTTTTTGCTTGCAAACACAAATCAATATCTAGTTATTATTGTTTTTAAATTTTAGTGAGTTTCGTTGGGCTTACCAGTGTTTTCAACACTGTAAAGAGAAGCTGGAACCAGGTGTTGGCTACAGTTATCCGCCAAGATATGATCACTTGAGAGTTGTCTTATCCAAGTATTGTGAGCCTGAGTGGACACCTGGTAAAGGTATGTTGTAATAACGTGTATTATTTTTCCCATCATTCTGTATTACAGACATTTACCTGTATTTTGTATTTTGTATGCTGCATTTGTCATCTCAATATTGGTAACCGTAAGGTTTTGGTACAATCACTAACTTGAACTAAAAGAAATATTAAAATTTGCTTTCACTCCATTTTGCTGAATTACAGAAAAGTAATGTCGAGGCTTGAACATGCTCAAAGTCTACGCATAATAAATAAAACATTGATAAAGTAATAAAAAATCCAGTTCTAAATTTTAAGGATATGTAAATTTTGAAAACTCAGAGTTATCTTACCTTTTACTAGGTAAGTTGATCCATACAATAAATTAAACTGTCAGTCGTATGAAAGAAAGTGGAGCTTCATGCATAGTAAGAAATATTTTTTCGTCTATTTTCAAATTTTATCATCAAATAAGTGATATTTAAAATTATAAGGCTTCAATTTACAAACAGTTTTAATGGAGTTATCCCCTCTTTTTATGAGCTAAAAACTCCAATACTTAGGTGTACCATAACAGTAATAAATGGCATTGTTGTAGGCTGTAGAATGGCAGACACGCGTGCCTGTGATAGATTACATAATAAGAGACTCTGTGATGAAAATCTTGAGAAGTAAGTACTTAACTTTGACTTGAAGCCCGATAAGTTTGGTTGACTTGAGTGCGGTTTTAGATGTGAACTGTATGAGCTATTTAAGTTATCTGGTTCGTCACTTAAGTTATGCAAGTAATTGCAGTGACTCAAGTGTGTGGAGGTTGTATCTTTGAGTAAGTTTAAATGATCAACCAAATTGCAAGCATGAACATCAATTATCGCAGTACTACTTACTACTACAAACTTATTCTAGTTATTGAGGGCAAGTTGTAACTGTAGACAATGTATTACAGTTACAAGAAATGTATTAGAGATGTGTTGAGAGATTCTGGACAGAATTGTGATGGAGTCTGCACACCAGCCAGTCGTTTCTATTCCACTCTGATATTCCAATGGGAGATGGAATGTAAGCTGAAAAAGGCTGTTGATGGCAGATGTGGTGATTACGCAGATCTTTTTTGTTTCGGAGAAATGAAGGTTTGTTTTCTCTTATTTAGTTACACTCTTACCGCTACATGTAACTACTACAGTTACTACCACTGTTACTTTGACTGTTACTTCTGCTGTTACTTCTACTGTTACTACTCTATTGATACTACTACTGTTACTACTACTGTTACTACTACTGTTACTACTACTGTTACTACTACTGTTACTACTACTGTTATTACTACTACTACTGTTACTATTACTATTACTGTTACCCTGTCATTACAGGATACAGATCTCAGTTGGGGAGTGTTTGATGAAATGAATGATGACCCTCTTACCCAGAATCTAGAGGATTTTTGCCCGTAAATATCTATTTAAATAGCATTCTTATTCATTTGTAATTAGTTAGTAACAACAGATTAAAACTCTAGACATTTAGTGTCTAGGATCTACCCAGTCATTGACCTCTGTGTACCAGTGCTGTATTCTATCACTTTCAATGGTTGAAGTGCTAGTCTCATCTGATTAATAAGTAAAGAAAGATACATAATGTTATGCAACATAATGTTATACAACAACAGCATAAAAGCATTTGAAACTGATTTTCTGATCACTGGAGTTTTGGTATTCCAAATAAATAAGAATTTATTTTTAGTGTAAAAACACTGATCAGATAGCCTTATTACATAATATTTTTGTTGTATAGGAAGTTGGAGGCCCCTCTAGAATGTCTCCAAGAGACTGTGGATACTTGGTTGATGTACTTTAGTTTCAACCTAACTAAACCTTGTGCTAGCGTTGCTACCCAAGTAGCAGAGATTAAACAGCTGTGGAATAATACAATAGCCCCGCTGTGTAGCAACAGACCTGCAGGAAAGGTAAGCTACTATTTGTTTGAATGTATTCAGTCTATTTGGTACTTACATGTAGAATGCATGGCAAAATTTTGATTCACCATTTGTATTGCCAGGCATTTATAATTAAGAGTTGTCTCCCTTGATTATATGCTCTTCTCAGTAACTCTATGATATATTTCATAGACATACATACAAGACCTATGTGGTACAATGCCTACGACTGAGAGAATGCCTTCAACTACTACAACCGTAGCTCCATCTACCACACGTGAGTAATTTCTTAGCTAACTGCGGGCTTTGTCTCGCCCACCCTTTCTTTAGATGAAGCTTTGACAATACATATTAATCTAAGTTGTTACCACATATTAAGGAACTTCTGTTTGTCGACTTGTGAGCTAGGCTCACAAAAATTTGTTGAAGTAAAAAATCTAAATAATGTCCATAACAAACTCTAAATATTTGGGAGTTGTCTTCTTTCTCATATCCATTCTCTAGCTTGATGTGAACAATCTTTTTGCATTGTAGCGCAGAAAACGAGAAGAATAAAAATAAAGCGGAAAAGGAAAATAAACGCTGCTGTAAACCTGCTGCCATCTGTTACACAGCTGACTCTAACATTGTCAGCAGCTATGTTATTGTTTTAGTGAGCATAAACAATGTTTTTATTGACTCAAACATTTATTGTTAGGAGTCTTTTTTTATGAAGATTTAATCGCTTGTTATACTGATGGGTTCAAGTGCTTTAGTTAGAAACTGCCAATAACAAACGTTTTGTTCTTCGGCACAATTATTTGTTTATATTTTACTTCTCTTTAAACTTTAAGTTGTAATAATTTTATTATATATTTGGTAAATAAAATGTGGATATGGTTGGTTATTATTTTTGCTACTAAATCATGGCAAGAGAAGCTTAGGCTGAATAATTAGAAATGAAGGTAACAGCTTTAATAGGCAAATGATAAACTGATATTTTTTGTGTTATGTTCTTTTCTTCAACAGTAAAATTTTAGTTTCTCACAAACTGGTTGAACTAAAAGCATATTTGACTAGTTGCAAGCAAATGATGTAGTTAGAGAATAAAAAATAAATCTCACCCATTTTTTTTAAAAAACTAAAGTAAAATTCCAAAGTTGTCTTCTCTGATGAAGAAAACTAAAAATTGTAGCGAAATGATTTCCCGTGAAACTTTGCATAGCAGTAACTCTCAAATACTGCTTTATTATTATCGAATTGATTATTACCAATCTTAATCATTTGTATTCACGTTTTGAGGCAATCTGACTCTGTGGTTTTTATACCTCTGCATGCAAATATATAAACATCTACGCTCGTTCTGGAAACAGAATCAAATCTGGCAAACGTATCGCTATACTTTGGCTGAAGTTTGCAAATTTGAGATGTTTTTGGTAAAATGTGTTTCGTGTTGGAGACTTAAGGTAAGCGCATTGCTTGATTACATGAGAAGTTGTCCTCTCACAGCACTCACTGGTGGAGTATGCACCAATGGAAGTACAGCATCAAATATGTGCACATTTCTCAAACCAAATGAATCGAACAAAAGAGTTATATGCTCAGAAGGAAGTAACTCCAATTTCGTAATTCAGTTACTTCTTAAAGAAATGCTGGCCATCTCTGTAAAACTGGCTAGCGACTTTTGATTTGAATTGAAACCTGGCTATAACCTCAAATAAAACGCGATCAATTACTGAGGGTTTTTCGGAAACAGAAACTTGCAGAAGCTAATCACCTAGCGATTGCTATATGTACATGTAGTTTTACATCCTGTATGCATCAATGGTTGCGTTGTTATCTAGGGCATAAGCTTCCTGTGAACCAGTTTATAAAAGGCTGAGCTTTTATCACGTTCTTTGCACTTACACATGCTCTTGTGTGGGCTTGTGTTCTTGCCAACTTTTATGCTCTAGTCGGTTGACACCCTGGAGCTCTATAGCAAACAAACATATGTTATTATACAACAGAAACACAACCCGGGCTTAGAGCTCTGCAATAGTTGCCAAAGTCTAGTGACCAAGTGGCACTGGCCATACCGGCGGTGTTCCGTCTGGAGAGAGGTATAATATTTGAGACTAGTAGGATTTTGTGGTGACAGACCAAAATCTAATACAATACATAATCCAGGGGTTTCTGGGGCCAAATAATTGTTCAAAAACACATTTGCTTCATTTCATGCATAAACACAAACTCTCTGTTCCACCATTTATAAGTGAGTCTGCTTTCAAAAGCTAAATCTGGTTGTGACCTGCTTCTAACAAAACAACTGAGTCTAATTGAGTCAACAAATTACAACGAAAAAATGAGAATGGAATATCCTGTTTGATATACTGGTGCAGCTCTATCAATTAGTAAAGTTCTCTTGTTGCTGTGGGTGAAGAAACCACTCTAACAAACTATCTCATAACAATGAAGTTATCTTCTCTTTTCAGAGCAGACAACTACCATATCTAAAATGCATCCAGTAAGAAAGCACCGAGTTACAGTATCTGGTCTTGATATGTTCACACTTCACACAAGTGAAGGTGACATCATACAAGTGCAACTTACTTCAGCTCTATTACGAGTTAAGTAAAGGCTCAAACACACTGGAAGTGAAACCTGCACGGGGCGAGAATTTGACCACCAACGAAGCCGCCTGACCCTGCGGCGTTAAAGCACACTGGTGAACGCTGCTAGCGATGGTAGTTGGAGTTATGTACTCCCAATGTGCAAATAACTTTTGTTTATGAATTGAACACTGCATCCATTTATTTTATAGTCTGTGAGTGATAAATCATAAATGCAAGGTTTTGGCGAACTTCATTTATTAGCACTGCGATATTACACATTATGAATTGAAGTACTAGTAGTAGTTTAATAATAGTCTTTTATTTTGTTTGTAATTAATAATAATAATCTTTATTATTATTGCATTAGAACAGCTACGACAACTTCTCTACTATTTAAAAATGCGAAAATGAAGAAATTAACTCGCTATCATAGAAGTTACTGACCAATCAGCGTGTTTGCCGCAGCGAAATATCAAACATGTTTAATATCTTGAGCGTCTATATATTTGTTGACACTCGTCGTACCGCGGCGGATTCGTTGGTGAATTTCGAGCTTGACGCTTCCAGTGTGTTTGAGCCTTAATGCTAGCTTTTTTTATTCTTTCATCGCAGGATTACAAATTGGTGATAGTTTATATACAAAACATTAAAAGTCTTTTACTCTTTGGTGTTTCTAGCTTTTGATCTTTTAATTGTCTAGAAAATAATTGAATTTTTTTAAATTTTTATTGCGGTAGCGTTAAATATCAGCTATTGCAAAACTGTGAAATTTAAAATTATTTTTTGTTCAAAACAACAAAGTTGCTTTCTATATTTACACTTGTGTGATTTCATGATTTTGACATTTCAACAAGTTTTCTAATCACTCAAGCGTTCGCCCGTACACCTACCCCCAATCTATAAAACTATTTTACATTTCAAGCTATGTAGGAGCTTTTCTCTGATTGGTTATTACTACCTGCTACTGTATCATTCACCGCTGTACGGTAATATCACACAACATTGTCTCATCGACCAGCCATTGATAGCTCATTAACTCGCTATTATAATCACCTGCGTGTCATCGGCCAATCATGTATTAGCCAGGGAGAAGTCTCCTACCAGCTGCGCTGATACACACCAGCGTAGTCTGAGACGTTATATTGTTATTCAAAGGATTATAACCTGTCAATGGTACACACTCATCATTTCTCACTGTAATTTATGTATTGCACAACGGCTTAGCTTAATTACATTTCATCTCTTACAAATCTTTTTATCTGACTGTTTTCTGAATCACAAGGAAGCGCCAGGAGTAAAATTTAAATTAGTTAATCGCATTAGTCGTTAGCTTGATTTTTGTCACAAAAATGAATTTTGTCTCTCATAAAATCATACCTTACCGTAATAGCCTCAGACTTTTTTAGCTTGTAAAAAAAGTTTTTATAACCTACCAGCCTGCCATAAGTCTCATTGCCCTGCCTGGGCTGACTCTATTTTCTTTTCTTTTTTTTATTCAACCACGCTAGTCATTTCTAACTGCCTGGTCAAGTCTCGAAGCATTGTTTTGCTGCTTTGGCATCATTGACAAAAGAGTAACATAAACATAGTAAGTTTGTGGTTGGTCGCAGGTACGTTTTTTAACAACACATTTACCTACAGATGTTAAACCTGCCATTTACACCTGTTAGTTATTGTTCTTTGTTATCTAAGTTACATAATTATCTAATTTCATTTCGCTTGTTACATAATGCAAACCATAATGAATCAACATACAATCAGCTGCCCGATAACAGGTGCTCTCTATGCGCGGATGCTGAATATTGTGGTAAAGTAGGTAACAACTGATTTATTTGTAAAATAACAATTTTTTTGAAAAGCCAAAAGTAGTGATGATACAAATTAGAATTAAATGCTAAGAAAATACATGAGATGAAAGTTTTCAACTTCCTAGTGTGTGGTTTAAATTTATCCGCTTAGTAGTAAACTGGAAAGACATAGAACTAAAAAATGAGTCACTATGAATGTAATTACCTTTTGTGAAGAGTGCACAACTCCAAGGAATAACGTTTAGCTAGGTAAGATTTTGAATAGTTCCCTAAGATACGTAATTGTTTTTTTATTAGCGAGTGTAGAATGTTTATCATAAATCGTCTTGATGCTATTTTGTTTGCAAGTCAATTTCCTATACTGAGTAGACAAGGAACTGGTGTTATTTATCACTGGTACTTTGTACCGATACCGTGACGGGTTAGTCGATTCTGATGATTCATGTAATCTTTTTAAATGTTCTCCAAGTTTCTTTACACTTGTATCTCAGATGCAAAGCACCGAGGCATTTCCTGCAGATTTGCTGCATAATAGATCTCGTTTTGGACGCAGGACCAAATTTAGTCATCATGTTTGATGCCAAAACATCAATAAGCTGATACTTACTTCTCCAACAGGATGCTCGGTTGCCAGACGGTTTTTTTTAACTTCACAGGATTATCTCCTATTATTTTGTCATGCAGTAAATTTGCACCAGCACAAGCCACAAAGAGAAATAAGCAAGTACAGTAAAGCAAAGCTAATTGCAAGCTTCAAAAAACAAACTGGTGACCCCCTACTGGATTTGAACTCAGAACCTATTGTACCCACACCATGCACACTCACCACTAGCCCATCATGGTTTGCTACAGAAAATCAACAAAGCTAAAAAGTCATAAAAAGTTGCTTCTAAAAAACGTAAGGAGTTACAAAAACTATCAGGTGACTTGACTTTTCATGAATGCACTTTAGCACAAGTTACAAAAAACTACACAACGTATCAAAGCTTTCCAGACCAAAATTATTATTAAAAACAAAAGCATAAAAACTAAATATTCAGAAAAAAGTTTCCTTCCTTTCAGAAACATTAATTTAATTGATCCGTAAAAACTGAAAAAAAACACAACTTGTTGTTGTACCATTTCTTTAACTCACCCACGTCATGGTTTGAAGCACTTTAAACCAATTATAATCTCCGTTTCCTTATTACCACTCTGAGACGTGATTGAGACATAATATTTATGTAGCATATAAAGCCAACGCTGCACGCTATGGCCTGGCTTAATCCAAATTAGTGCCATTAGTACAGCCGATAAATATTTCACGTAATTGATGTCTACATCAAACTCTGAAAAGTGTTATTTATAATCACTACTCCAAAACTTGCTTCGGCTCCACTAACAAAACTTTGAAACGACTGAACTTTTTGATTCATTTATATTTAATGTAACATGATAAGACAAAAGATTTCGCAAAAAATATGAGTTTAATCTGACACAGTATTTATTTTGAATGCCTAACCACTAACCATTGAGTTCTATAAAGTAAATCTTACCTCTACTCAAAAAAACAAAAAATTAAAAAAAAATATCATGTTATCTAACAAGAGATTTTGAAATGTTATAAATATTCTAATGCATTAAACCACCAATCCTTCACAATAATTTTAATTTTTCCCACGACATTTGAGAAGAAAGAAAATGCAATTAATTCACACAGATAGTGTCTGAGCCAGCTGAAATTATGATTGCATATTCTCTTACACAGAGTTTTTCTTGTCAGAAAGAAAAAATATTCAACTGAGAATATTTTTATTAATCTCCTTGCCAAGTCTCATTGTCTAATAAGTTTACAGATATCTTGAGAGGTTTATATCTGACAGTGTGAGAGAAAGCAAGTGTTAATTCATTAGAGATTAATGTCTTTATAGCCGGATGTTTCCATTAATATATCCGGGCAAAAACTTGTTTCACACAAAAACACTCGAGGTTAATTCCATATCTATAAACTTAACTGGCTGTTCTTTATATGTTGGATCAAAACTCCAAGAATGTCAACAAATATTTTGCGAAATTTTTGTTAATCATCAGATTTAATCAGGTAGAAGGTGTAATTGTTTTTGAGTTGACATTATTAACGCAATTTCGTTTTACAAATTTTCTTTCATTTTTATGATACGGATGGGAAAGAGTAATACTTGATTCAGCCTTCATAAAAGAGTAACATTTATTTTGTTTAAAATTAGATTAATCTTCATTTAGGATCGAGTTAATCTGTGTTTGACATTGAATTAATCTTTGCTTGACATTGAATTAATCTTTGCTTGACATTGAATTAATCTTTGCTTGACATTGAATTAACCTTTGTTTGACATTGAATTAACCTTTGTTTGACATGGAATTAATCTTTGTTTGACATTGAATTAATCTTGATTAGTTTACATTAATTCAATAATTGCTTGATATTTTTCATAAATGAAATTGTGACTTTGGCTGAACAACAGCACTAAAACTCCATGTAATACTTAACTGTCGCTCTAGGAATTGTATAATAATTCAGTGACTTTTCATCTTCTGTTTTCATTATTGTTATTGCAGAAAATACTTAAAGATGCAAATTTACATATAAGTGTTACCCTGAAAATTGCTGAACCTTTTAAAAAAAGATTAATAGCTTACGTCTTAGAAAATTTTGATATATCAGGCATGCGATAGAAATACAATCTTCTTTTCAGATCTGTACACAAATGTAAAATGATTGACAAAGCTGCAAGTATAATCCCAGTTCTATCAAAGCCACACCTAAATATTTGCCCCAAAAATGTCTAAGCGCGGCGTTGCGATGCAAAAATATTTTTTTGAGCTTGTGTCCACGACGCTAGGAACTAATTCTTTATATTTTACCATAGATTGGCAGGTTAATCTGTGGATTAACTCTTGTGTTGGGCTTATCATTTGGTTCTTTACCCCGCTCCGTGTCTGAGTGGTACGAGCTCAACATCTGCGTAATAAGGTTGAGAAATGGCCTCCTTGATCCAAAAAACTCGAGGAATGTCATTGTATTGGATAAATTTTATATTCCTACATTTACCTTAATACAAGTCACACGAAAGTTTTTGTCTGTATTTATTGTACATTTTAACAGGAAATAGGTATGACGGATAAGACTTTAAATCATTATTGTGGAGTGAATACTTTTAGGAAAAGATTCATACAAAGCGCGAAATAATAATTTAATTATTATTGGTAAAATAATAGTGCAAATTCGTTTATTATGTGGGAAAAATGTGTCATGTTTAGTTAAATTAAAAGTCAACTGAACGACACACAACCATGCCTATACTTACTGATATATTTTGGTTACACCCGGCAGCATTCCGCTTCTGGGCTAATACGAATTTATGACACAAACCAGCGGGTAGTATTTATGATAAAATTTTTTTCTACGTTGGTTTGTTTATAACTCATCAGATAGTTGCTAATGGTAAATGGCTTATGGAATAGAGTCTATTGATGTATAACTGAAACAATAATGGATGTATTTAACTTTTAGGATAATATGGCAATCGACATTAAATTTTCAACAAGACTAAAATAATTTTTGGTTTTCAACTAAAGTTATTTTATGTGCAAAAACTCATCTCATTGTCTGGCGGCAAAACATTAATAAACCAAACTTCACGCCACTTTATAGAAATTTTAACATTTGACAAAAATAAGAAAAAGAGTGAAGTAATCAAAACTTGAACCTCTGTGGCATGCTCAGACGTGGAATAAGTGGGTAGTCTGTACAAATGAATGAACCAACCTATCAAAATTATGGCTGCGCATTTTTATTTTGCAATAAACTAGTAGTAATAATCATCATATTTAAATACGCCCACGCTTTATGCTCAGGCTAAGCCCCGCCCCGAGCCAGCTCTATTTCTCAACTTCCTTCTTTATGTTGCTTTACTCCCGCCCCGCTCTATTCCCGCCCGCTCTAATTTTCAGCTTCCTCTACCCTTGCTCTGCTGCAACCTTGCAGGACTCTCCATTCTCCATTTGTCGCTCTGCCAACCAATTTGCTAGGAGACGTAAGAAGACAGTGTTGGTACATGTTTGTTTGGGCTCCAATATTGTGCAATTGGCAAAGGGTGGTTCTTTTTGTGATTGTTTCATCTGGTATTAATAAAAACTTGACGGCACAAACACCTTTGATTTGATAGCGAGTGACAAAATCAAACTCAGACCAAACTAAATATTCGAGCAACTATATGTACAACAATTTCCAACTCTCTCAGAGTAATAGAAGTAGGCATACATAAACTGGTCACGCAGTAAAACCCACAGAAAACTGACAGACATTATTCTACATATAAATATCTTAATCATGTAATCAAGAGATAAAATTTCTCACAAAATAATTTCACGCAGGAAACATAAAAAAAAGACTGACACTGTCAGTGTAAAAATATCAATTGTAATAATTTACAGAGAGATCTTGGTGAAGCCTGGCTAATCTTCGGAAATAGTAAACGTCTTAACCAATTCCTTTGTTTTATTCACCACCCCGTACGGGAATGGAAGCATTCATAATAACGTATTGATGAAATAGGATAATCTGCAGATGTGTTAATCCTCTGAGAGTTTTGGTTTGACACGGCAGAGTAATGTAGTATTGTTGGATAGAATTATTGTGGTAGACAAACGGTAGCAGGTGATTCATCTGTGAGTTAGTTGGTATTAGATGATTGCACTGGAATATTCTACTCTACATTGGTGAATAGCAGTGGTAGCCGGGAAAGGATTTCATTTTTTATTTTTGGTACAACTCTCTGATACTTTGGAACTTGCTGTACTAACTAGTCATCGACTTCTGCTAGATATGATGTTGATAATAATCATTTCATGAGTATGATGAAAATATTCTTTGTAATCATCTGTGTAGTCTTTCTTAACAATCACAACTTGAATGAAAAGATCATTGTTCGTGCATGAACTAGGAACCAACAGTTCATTAGTATTGCCACAGTTTGGAATTCCCAATAATCCTTTAGCCAAACGATATGTTTTTTTTAATATCAGGCTTTTTAACAATATCAACTAAACAAAAACACAACGAGAATTTAAAGAATATTAAAATTTCAAATCACGAATTATTAAAAATGTTATGAATATTATTTGAAAATTTTCATTCATTGTATAAAAATGAAGTAGTTTTTACATTTTTATAAACCTATCCTTCAGTGGGTGGTTTTACCTATTTTGGGCAATTTTGGACGCTTTGCTTGAAAAAACTTATTTAAAAAGAAGAAAATTTTTTTTTATGACTTAACATTACATTCTGCATCAATTGCACAAGATGGAGTGTATCAACTCTGATGAAAGGTATTTCAAGTTTTAGTTTGGAAAAAGCAGCAAACAACAAAACTAGGAAAAAAAACACTTGAGGATGTCAAACATTTTATATGAAACATGGACTACAAACCATGTAGTAAATAGTATTTACAGAGAAGTAACAAATGTGGATATTGTTGTTGTTTTTATTTCAAGAAAAGAATATTTCAAGCCTTTCAGTTAACTATGAACATTTCCTATGTTTAAGGTTTTCTATTACAGTTTGTGAAAACCTTATCATAAAAAATGATTAATTACTACTATAAATTTATTTCTGACAATAAATCAATGCTTGCAAACTTCAGTTTTATGTTAATAGCAAGTTTACTAGATGTACTCATATCCACTTTAGCAACCAATTCAATACAGTTTTTACATAACAAACAAAGGTTATGATTGGATAAATGCTTCATTGTTAAACCGTAATCCATTGTCTCAAACCCACCAAGGTTTCCTGAAGGTCACTATAATATACCAAAGCATATTTCAAACCACAAGCCATGCATTGTGTGCTTGCATGCCTGCGATATTGGCTTGAGATGATGATAAAAAACAGTTATGATGTAACGGCCGCTCCAAATCGAAGAATTAACAAAGAAAAATCGGATTGAAAAAAGAGAAGCCAAAAATGGTTGGCTAGATGGTTAGATTGTAGAGTACGGATTAGCTAGCACAACTCTTTGAGTTTTCAACTTTAATCTTTGTGTAAATCCGTCTCTGTTTGTGACATATCCTGTTCAATACTGGTTACATAAGGCTCTTTGTTGGTCTGCTATATATATTATCCCAAAATAATAATCTCTTGTAAAAATTTATGTAAAACTATAAAACATTTTCTTTTATTTTTTATGGCTCTTATCAAAATGAACAAGTTATTTGCTTCTTTTTCAGAAAAATAGGGACAATGTAAATCTGCAAATTGTTTTAAAATTTGAAACTGAACTTCCAGTTTTTATTAGTTATTTGTGAAAATCAACATCTAAGGGTTTTTTTTAATTCCTAAGGCCATGTCATACATCATACATGTTAAACCCACATGCTCATTCATGTTCATTTTTGATGTCATGCTAAATGTTTGGACTTTTATTTGGATATGGTTGAAAACCATAAAATAATACTGAATCAACTTTTGAAAGTAGTCAACTGACCTTGACCTAATTTCAGCAACACAGAGCTTGTTCTCCACAGCTTACTGCAATGACATCTACAGCTTACATTTACCCAATCACCCTAATCTGTCCTGATGGAAAAACCATATGACTAATCCAAATTATTGTCAGCTTTTTGCCATCTTCTCCTCCTTCCTGTGAGACACATTCATAAAGTTTTCTGAAGCATATAAAATACTAATAAATTATTAAAAAATGGAAACAGAGTTAGTAGAAATAAGTATGTTTTTTTTCAAAATCGAAAGTTAATTTTACTTCACGATAAGCAATAAATTTTCAATATTTTGAAAGTTATGGCTTTTTTGAACCAAATAATTTACAGCACAGCAGTGATTTTGCTTAATTAAAAAAACAGGATATGCAGCTTCACTCTTACATTTGTATACAGGAATCTGAAAGAAGTTTAAATGGAAAAGTTTGCTAAAGCATGTTTCATATGTGACTTAAAAAATGTTGAGTCAAAGAATTTTTGTGGAGTCAGTTCATCAATCAGTGGGTCTGGCAGATGGCGGAGTGTCGAAAGCTTTGTACAAAGGCTCTAGTTTAATCTTCGCACCCTTCAGATATCGCTGCATTGCACATCCATTTTAATCATTCCGATACACGATAGGATTAATGGGCTATTGTTGACGCATATAGTCGCTAATTCAGCTAATCCTCAACATTTCCCTACTATAAATTGAGCTGCACATCATTGGAGAGTTCAGTATTTGCCCAGGCTTGGATACTCGTACAACAACTAGCAAATTCTGTCACTTTAGGAGCAGGACTCCCAAGGATAGAAGGTTAGACATTAAACAGATTTTACTTGTTTTTTTTTTAAACTGAGAAGTATTATTTAACCTACAAACTCAAAAAGATTTTAAAATTTTTTGTAGCATTTTTAAAATTTTACTTGTGATTTGATTTGCTTTTTTAATAAGTGCGACATCATGGTAGACCATTTTTAAAGTATTCTATAACATTTTAATGTTGTATTTTAGTGCTTTTCAAGACTCGTTGATCGACATAAAATCCAAGAAAGATGTATAAGGTAACGCTTGTGGTATTGGTGGCCGTCGTGTGTATGGCTTACGCAATGCCTGGAAGAAGAACTGCTGGACATTCAACCTACTTAAATACCGGACCCGTAAGTTACATCTTGGATTTGTCAGCGATTATTATTAACAATAACTATTGGTATTTAACGTCATGTTATGATTAAAATTTAATTAAGCGATCTTTTGTTTCTCTACGCAGAACTGCAACCAATTGTTGAGTCAAGCCAGTTGTCTCACCTCACCCAACAGTCGTAGGTGTAAGAAACTGTTGACTCAGTACAAATGCCCTCTCCCAAAACCAAAAAAGAACAAAAGAAGACGACCCCAATTTGGATCAACCAGTTCCAGCTCTTCTTCTACTTCTTCTTCTTCATCTTCGAGCTCCACTTCCACTAGCAGCACCTCCAGTACCACCTCACCCAGCACTACCAGCTCTACCTCCAGTACTAGTACTACTACTACTACTACTACTGTATCGTACCCTCCAGTTGTAAGTTTAAACTTCAGTATATTTGGTCAATCTATCAGTATCATACCAGCTCAAATGTTTATTCCAAAAAGTAAACGCTAACTAGAAATTCTTAATTTTCAATGTAACTTGTTGTCATGATATTTATTATTCATATTTCAATTTTCAGGGAGGACAGAACCGACCTTATGAAAACAATAACGTTGTGAAGCCACACACTGGAGGAGGCGGTGGTCGTGGCATCTTTGGAGGTGGTCTAGGAGGTCTTATAGGCCAATTTACCGGTGGTTTAGGAGGTTCCAAAGGTGGCGTTTCTCGTGGAGGAAGCCATATCACCGGAGGTGCTATAGGAGGCTCCAAAGGTGGCATTTCTCTTGGAGGAAGCAGCGGTGGTTTACTCGGAAACATATTTTAAAAACTTGAACTTTCAAATTGTTTTTGGTTGTTGATAATATTGGTTAACATTTGAAAAACTCACGCTTTTGTCCAGTAATCGGATGTAGGCTCACTCATAATGAGTGAGTCTCCTTTTTGCTGCACTCCAGTGTTCGTTTTAGAAATTATATTTTTTAATGAAATTTGAATTTTGATACTCAATTGAATGGTAGTATAATATATTTATTTATGTATTTGTTGTTACCATAAGTACTATCACATTAAATCAAATATATTATAAAGCATAAAAATCAGCCAACTATTTAGAGTTAGGACTTGCATTATCCTGATGACAGTGTCAGCAGGCAAAAAATACAAGGCTGTTGCTATAGAAGTTACATCACAAACAGGATGCTTGTTGGCGTTGTGTAGTCATATAAACGCTTATGATCAAATAATGCAATCGATAACAAGAAAGTTAATCGGATGCATGAAAGATAATCCATAGATAATCTTTCAATAATCTCAATCAGTTCAAAGCCCTTATAATACCCGACACCAACCTGCAAACATATGTCAACATTCGCTGATGAAATGCCAACATTTGCGTTAAATTCATAATAAGTTACATAATTTTTTTGAAACCTCTCAATTGTCATCATTTGTTGATGCCCTTTGTTAAACGGCAACAAATATGAAGAGTATTCATACACCAACCAATATGGCCGAAACACAAAAACCTTCGAGAAGCTGTTTGTATGCACTTGGCAAGGCACCACTGACTGGAGGATTGCTTGGATGGACATGTTATAGTTATGTGAAAATTTTTGGTTTTTACAACAGAAAATACTTCCGGATCATGTCATAAGACATGTTAAAGTCATCATTCTTTTTAAAAATTAATTCAAAAATTGAAAGAATCTAATTAACTATCTGTACTAGCTAGCAACTATGGCTGTTTTGATCAATAAAACATATCGTACAACAAATAAACAAAACTCTTTTCAAAACCGTTATTATCAATATTTTTTCATCTGTTTTAAGCCCAAATATGTTTGTTTTTGCTAATGTATAATTTACATTATTCTTAAACTGAAAAGAATGAAAAACTTTAGAGAAATTGTGTAGAGAAACTTCAATTTTGACGCAAAATATGTAGTTGTACATTTTTGTTAAACAAATACATATACACTACGTAGAAAATATGGTAGATACAAAATACTTTTTCAGCAGCAAGAGTGATAAAAAAATTGTTGATTGTGATGTTTGTTGGTAATTAATAATTGTGTTAGTAAAAAAAAAAATTTATATACATCCGAAGAGACTTGAATTGATATCTTTTTCAAATTCGACTTTGATGACAGAACTATTTGTTTCACAACCATATTGGGATTCCTGAAAGAGCTGGCAAGATAAAGGAACAATAAAGTATTATTTATTTATGGAAAGCGTGATAAAGCTATCGGTAAGAAAGAGAAATGCAGAGATCAGCTAAGCAGTGACTATAGCGATTGAAATAACAAAACGAGCTACGCATATATCCTTGAATATAACGCTGAGAGAATGTTCTACAAAAGTGTTTTAATACAACAAAAAAGAGCTTAATTATTACCATTATTAGTTATTATCAATCAATGATTAATCATTATTAATTACTAGTTATTAATTATTAAAAATTCAAAATCAACATCTAAATTACTAATCACTGCAGGATTACAGGTGGTGTCTAATAGCAAGTGAGAGAAAATTGAAGTCTGGGATGAAGAAAAAATATTAAATTTTGAGGCTAAAAATACACAATTGTCTAATATAATATATCAAAACTTAAACTAAATTTATATAAAATCTAAACGAAGGTATAAATTAAACAAACTATTGGGGGGGGGGGGGGGGGGGGGGGGGGTGATAAATCTAGTGCCAGCTCGATGGAAAGTGTAAACAACAAATGTTAACTAGTAAATATTTTTCTAAAAGTTAGAAGCAGGGAGTACAGTCATCTGCTCGAGCTTCTTGCGTAGATACTCTGACGAAATAGCATTCTTGTGTCGCCGAATGTACTTGTGGCCGCCTTGTGAGTTCCACTCGTTGTCAAAGTCTGCAGCCAGTATTTCCGCCCCCTTTTTCCGACATAGCCCTGTTTCCTCCAAGGATAGTTCACACATTTCCATGTCATCCACTCCTGCGACAAAAATGCTTAATGTTTTTTTTCCGAATTTACATTTTAGGTTTAAAAATATTTTCAAAAGATGAAACCATATGATTCTAATCATACCAGCTAGGAGCAGAACTGGTACTTTGTCAGGGTGAAACTCCAATTGTCTGGCAATCCATTGTCCATCAAAGTGGGCGTACCACCAGCCTGTCAAAAATAACAAAACAATTTAGCAAAATTTTACCTAAAGCAACAGCTCAACAAAACTGTGATACAATCGAAGAATAAATGGACTTGGAAGTTTAAACTGCAAAAGTATGTAAGAAAAGGCTTGGAACAGATGTTATCTTAACTTTACCTTTTTTCTGGTATTCTCCGTCTCTGTTTTGGTCAGAAGGCTTAACAAATGGAATTCTAAAGTATCTCTGCTCAGCCTCAGTTCCAGCAGCGGCTGGCTCATTTATACCCATGTGAATGGCTGCCTCACCTGTGGAACAACAGCTAAGAATTTAAAAACAAAAGCTTTACAATTTAAATGAACCATCCAAGTGTGCAAGTTATTAAAATTTATTGATTTTTAAATGGATTTGATCAAAAACCAAGATTACCAGATTGTTCTGGCAAATTCTTAGGAAAGTATGCAAATGACTGAAAAAAAGATTATTAATCTTAGAAATAAATAATCTAGAATACAACAAGTTAAAGTATAGAGCAATCAACACTATTAGCAGACGATTGTATTAAATAATATGAAAATTCCAATCAGCCACAAAATATTACAAAAACCACCTCTGTCACTCGATGGTTTACTTAACTTGACTTACTGAGGTGAGCGCTGGCAGATTCAGTGAAAAGTAGTGACCTATTGGCAATGCAATGCCTCGCCGGTGATCAATAAACAGGATTTATGGGAACAAGTCAATCATGCAGTTCCAATGTCCAAAGTGTCTTAACTTCACAAGAGAACGGATAATCTGCCTATGGAGATTAATGCACGGGCTAATCCGCTATAGCCAGAGCATTGTATCGATTTCAACCGCAGCGGAATTGTCAAAACACATCAAATACATTAAAAATACAATATCGGTGTCAAGCGGAGCAAAGCTCCAACCGAGATTTAATGCCCAACTATAATCTTAGCTAATATCGTCGCTATTTGGCAACAAGTCGAAGAGGTGTACCCCACATTGTCATAAGATCTATAATCTGCAGGGTAACAGCGACGCAATTTGAGCGAAAGAGTTTGATTTATGGAAGTGGACGAGCTTATATAGTAAATGCAGCAATAACGTGAGCTATTACCTTGAACTCCTTGAGTTAAGTTTTTTCCTACAACGATTTACCTGCTGTAGTATAACTAAATACTAAATCTAGGAGTTATCTACAACTGCAACGACATCAAAGATACTTTTTGAAGACATTGCATAATGAAACTCCCATTTTGTCATTTCATTACGCACATATGCCAATACACTTTATAATGCATATGCTCAGCAGTACAAAGGCTCAATAAAACTAATTGTTCTAGTAAAATCACAGCCCTGGGAACAACACTGGAGTACAGAGATAACCGAGGGAAGAAAACTTCCAAGTGTAAGTGACAGACAAAATTAATAACATATAAATTGTTCTATTACCTTTAACCATCCATTTATTTTGGTAAAATAAAGCAAATCATCGAAAAAATTCTTTAGTTCAGGCAAAGACGTTTTTGATCAATAAAATTATAGCCATACATCTTACCAGCTTCTATGATATCTTTAGGGGCACGCTGCTCAGTAGCCTCATCGCGTTTTTTATTCTTAGTCTTCCAGGCATGGTATACCTTGAGACGTCTATGAAACTCTTCCCTGCACGCATCCAACAACTCCATGTCTGCAATTATTATCGATTATTATTTAAAATAAAATAAATTGTTAAAATCCATGGGCAATATTTTTTGAACTCCATTTACTAATTATTTCATTTACTAATTATTTCATTTATTAATTATTTCATTTATTAATTATTTCATTTACTAATTATTTCATTTACTAATTATTTCATTTATTAATTATTTCATTTACTAATTATTTCATTTACTAATTATTTCATTTACTAATTATTTCATTTACTAATTATTTCATTTATTAATTATTTCATTTACTAATTATTTCATTCGATGATTATTTTTTATTATTCATTACGAAAGTAGATTGCTGACTTCTCTTTTCACAAGACAAAGTGACTAGGATTGTTTACCGAAATGATCTCTCAGAAACAAGACTTTAATCAAAATCGATACAAAATCCTGTAAAAATAAAGCATGATTCATCACCTAAACCCTTGCGTTACAGCGTTTTTACCAATATCAGGAGTTATCTTCTACCTGCCATCAAATGACCAGTAAGAAATCACCATTCATACACAAATACAAACAAAAATAAAACTGACCATTGACAAATTTTTCGAGTTTTTTTTATGTAGTTTCTTTTAAACATACCTGAGACAATGAGGCTAACCCATGGATGCGCCCAAATCAGGTGTGTCAATTTGAATGATAAAATGCGTACCGGATATAGACTGTAATTGCGACTTTTACAATAGAGTCATGACATAGGCTATAGTAAGGGGCCATAGTTTGAGTACATTTCGGAAATGCAACACATATCCTAGTAAATTTCTGTAGTTGTCTTTTTTAACGAGAAGACAACTCAACGCTGCTTGGCCAAGTTGCAATATTCGTACCGGATACCGCGTAAATTTTTAATATTACAGTTATCGACTTTGTAGGGGGCCCCGGTCATGGTGACTCCCATAAACATCTACAATCTAATCGCGGCGAGAGTTATATCACAAGGGACCAGTTGTACTTCATCCATGGGCTAGCCTGAGACGATAGCCAATCAAATCACAAGATTTATCCGTCAACTCACCGCAGGAAGTGTTGATGGTGTCTCTAAGGTCTGCATACTTCCAGTTAGCCAAATCATATTTCTTAAGTGAGGGACGTTTAGGTACAGCACCCGACCTGCAGTTAGACCAATAAAATAGAACACCCAGTATACTTGTGCTTGCTGCCATATACATGACTACTATGAACACGTATTAACTTGGGTCAAAGACCATTTTAGATGTTTACGGGTAGAAATCAAGCACTGTGCTAATGACATCCAGTAAATATGACGCTTTTTCCAGGTTTCTTTGATTTAAATTCACCGTTTTAAAACTCGCTAAAATTGAAAATTTGAGGAAATCTCTAAAATTTAAAATTTTGATCCGGGCAAGAGTAAACAACTCCTAAAATGCAGTATACTTTTTAAATAGAAACCTCGATAGAATTTAATAGAGCAATCTCGAAATTGAAAATGCTGTGCCATAGGCTTATTGAAGTTACTTTAATCAATCTTTATCAGATGATTTTGTGGAAAAAAACTGCTGCTGAGTGTTTCTTTTGCCAGATGCTGACTTGTACACAATTTATAAGCCAGAGCTGCTATTATTTAACTTGCTTGTATAGAAAGAGAGCTTCCCTAAACTTTTTCTACAGAAACTTTTAAAAAACGCTTTGATTGAGTCATTTACACACATAATTAGTAAGTAAATCTGCTTTTGCGTACACACGCTGGCATCAATCTGATAAGTTAAATGGCCAGTATTTTAAAAACTAATGCAAATATACAGTTGAAAAAAAACTTCAAAGCTTAAATAATTGAAAAATTGAGATTTGCGTATTTTAGAACTCATTTGTGAATAAAAAGTATTCACCAGGTTTGCTTTTCTCCCAACGATTAGTATCAAAACTGAATTACAAATTATTTGACTAAAAAAATTAATGCTACATAAAATGAAAATAAATAGTAACTTTTAAAGTAAATGAAAAATAAATATTAGGTAATTCATGATTATTTTTAAGTGACTTGGTGCTGGCTACATAACAACCTTTTACGTATAGAAAGAAGACAACTCCAAAAATGAACCATTTTACAAGTCAATGCTTTGCCTCTCTTTTGAAATAATGCAAAACCTCCGCTAACTAAATTATAACTTACGGAGCAGGAAGTGACACGTCTTCGACTTGATCCTGGTCTTCTTGAGCGAGTCGTAGAGCCAGTTCTCTGTCTCTGCGCTCCTGCTCTATCACCTGTCGCCTGCGCTCCTTGTCTTCTGACTCGGCAGCCAGCTGGGCAGCCAATTTCTCCTGCAAGTCAAACGTTTATTAGAGAACATACAGTAGAGTATACATGGTGCGGAGCATATATATGAGAGTATACAGTAGGTGCTTACTGCAGCGAGTCTATCTTGTTCTTCCTGTTTCTTTCTCTTTTCCTCTTCGGCTCTTCTGTGAACCTCCAACTGAATGCGTCTGCAAAATTATTATTTTACCACCAACAAACGTACAAAAAAAATTTCATTTTAATAAAGAACTTTTCACCACAATAAATAATAAATAAAAGTTAAATAAATGATTCACAATAAAAGATAAAACTGCTGATATGGGATTTTGAAAGCATAAAAATCCTTATTCGACGCAAACAGGGACGTGCCAACGACACTTACTGTTGTTTTCTCTCTTCCTCCTCTTTCCTGGCTTTTTCTTCCGCCAGTTTCTTCTGCCTCTCTTTCTCCATCTCTTCCTGTATCTTACGCAATCGCTCTTTCTCTTCGTTGATTCGCTGTTCCTCTACCATCTTTGACACGGCACTCAGCTGAGCATTAACTTGGGTCACCAGCGCAGTATACTCCTGGTCTATCTGCTGCCTTGACAAGGGCTGGACCTACAGCAACAATCCAACATTCATAGCAGACAACTCCAACACTTACCCGACAGCAGACAACTCCAACACTCACCTGACAACAGACAACTCCAACACTCACCTGACAACAGACAACTCCAACACTCACTTGACAGCAGACAACTCCAACACTCACCTGACAACAGACAACTCCAACACTCACCCGACAGCAGACAACTCCAACACTCACCCGACAGCAGACAACTCCAACACTCACATGACAACAGACAACTCCAACACTCACTCGACAGCAGACAACTCCAACACTTACCCGACAGCAGACAACTCCAACACTCACCTGACAACAGACAACTCCAACACTCACCCTACAGCAGACAACTCCAACACTCACCCGACAGCAGACAACTCCAACACTCACCTGACAACAGACAACTCCAACACTCACTCGACAGCAGACAACTCCAACACTTACCGGACAGCAGACAACTCCAACACTCACCTGACAACAGACAACTCTAACACTCACCCTACAGCAGACAACTCCAACACTCACCCGACAGCAGACAACTCCAACAATCACTTGACAGACAACTGACAGACACTTGTATACTCTATCACACTAACCAAATCCTAACGCTCTACCACACAATATCCCCACCCAGTGGAGCTGGAGTTAACCTACCTTGATCTTCTGTATAGTAGAGTTAATGAGGGTGGAAAGCTGCTGGTATTTGCCCCTGGCTGAATCCTTGTCTTTCTTCAACTTACTGATGATGGACTCCATCTTGGCTAGCTCCGTGAGCAGAGTCCTCACCTTCTGTATACCCTTGTACCTGCGCAACACAACGGCTGGTTACATTCCTGCACTGCGCCATGTACGATCACATGACGTGCACAGGACTATACACGATCACATGACGTGCATAGGACTATACATGGTCACATGACGTGCATAGGACTATACATGGTCACATGATGTGCACAACCTATACATGGTCACATGACCTGCAGAGCACTATACATGGTCACATGACCTGCACAGCACTATACATGGTCACATGATGCTCACAACATTATACATGGTCACATGATCTGCACAACACAACGCCCTGTTACATGACCTGTACAATGCTATAAATGGTCACATGACCTGCACAACACAGTATCTAGTCACATGACCAGCTTGATAGCTATTGCAGCCCGTAGTCGATTTAAATACAAATTCGCTCCAAGTGTAAATAAAATAATCTACACCTAATAATTTAGCCATGTTTATGCATATTCTGGTAAGAAGACGTAATTTTTTCATCGACGATTACAGCGGAACCGCCGAACAATTATAACCATTTAAGAATATGACAATCACGCATCATACCAGGAAAGATAATAAAAAGATAACCATGTGATAGAATAATAAATAAATAAACAAATTAACAAATAAGACAATAATGTACTAAGAATAATCAATTAACATTATATATTAAAATCAAATATTCAGATATTTTGGGGCATCTAATAATATATTAAAAGAAAATGTAATAATAGAAGCAGCTTACTTTGGCCTGAGTTTCTTCTTGACCACCCACATCTTAACTGTCTTTTGGATTTTAATCAACATTTCGCGTCTCCACTCGATCTTTTTTCTCACTGCAATTAAATGGGCAGAAATTTCACCATCGAAAAGGAATACAAGAACAACTAGGAGGCTTTGGCACACCATTCCACTCATGATCTGGCCACACACACGACTTTGTTCTGTTTTGGCGACACTCACAGCTCGACACGACGCCTGAACTGATCGCCGGAAACGGTTTCTACAGGTCACACAGGCTGACAGCAATCGTGACTTCGGCACCTTTGGTGCAAAGAGACACAAGTAATAAAAAAACTAATAATTCACAATAGTATTATGATAAATATAAGCATAATGATCAGTAAATTATAATAATTATTTTCAATAACAGAAATTTATTATTATTACTTATTTATTATTTGCTACTCAGTATTTAGTAAATATCAGATACAATTAATTATTATCATAAATATATTTTTCATGGGTAATAATAATTATTTTAGTTGTCTTATTATTCTATTCATTGCACCAATAACAAGCCACAATAAAAACAATCAATAGTGATAGTGATTATCACCATGTTTTTTTCTTACAATTTATCTAAATGAGCAAAAGTTATATTTATGCCAACGACTTAGTACAAGTATTGTTGGCGGAAAATATTTTTAAATTAACCTTGACCCAGTGCGGACAAAAATTAGCCAATCACATTATAGTCACGGCGCCGGAATACTTAAAAACTTCAGCATGATCAACTGGGTGGTACGGCGCAGGTTAGACTGGGCGCCGGCCGGTGTGGCTTTACTGATTCAGCATTTGCCACATGCATGGGCCGTTTCCGATCAAAAGTCGTGTGTGTGTGTGTGGCCAGACCATCAGTCCGCAAATGTAACTAGATGTGATGTTTTGTACATTGCAAACTCTCTAAACAATTTGCCAAACACAGTACGCCCCATGATTTAAAAAATCATCCGACCAAAGAAAAACCAAAGCCGATTTGGCTGGTAGTTTTTATCATTTTTAATTAAATATTACAAATAAAAAGGCAAAATTTAAATATTAACAAAACTGATTCTTCAACTTTTGAAACTATATATTCAACAATCATTTTTCCGGATGGGTAATTTATTATTCTGCATATTTCTATCAAACGCTTAATATCTTGTGATAGACACATTTTATGCAGATTATAAATAAAATAAGGCTAACTTTTTTAAATTTAAAAATCATGTTTTGTTTAAATTGTTAAAACCTCGACAGAATAGTTGATACAACGCGAAAATTGTTAATAAACTTTTAACCATTCCTAACTATCTGAATTATTTTGAAAGCATCTACATGATTTGCAAAACAACAGGATAGCTTCAAAACTTCATCGGCTGTCACACGAAACTACAGTTTTCTTACATAAAACATTCTAGCTGTGATACGGGCTATCTACTGTATCCTGCCAATAAACCTCAGTCTAAAAACTTATACAAAGTGTTCAGACATTCTTGAAAGTGACTCGAATGTAAAAATGCATCTGTTATAATAATTACTCCGAAATTTCAATGAAATTTTGATTGATTGTTTGAAAACTGTTGAAATCAACATTTTCAAAAAAACCTCCATATACAAAGTTATAATTAATCTATGAAGAATTAGAGACAAACTTCGCAGTTAAACTAACAAATAGTTTTTTGCCTCAAATAAAGTCTACAAGTTTTCATGCACTAAACGTTTCTGCCAGTAATAACTCACGTTTGATGACTGACCACGCCCCGTACTGAGCCTTCTTAAACCGAGACCGGATGAGCCAGACCTTCACCTTCTCCACCAGCTTGGCCAAATTCTCCGGATCAGATTTCATCATCTGGTCGAACTCGGCAAACTTTCCAGCACGAAAGAAGACTTTTGTCATTCCAAACTTGAAGTCATGGTCATCTAAACCAAGCGCTTTGAATAGGGCCTAAACATCACATAACACTACAGATGTCTATGGCAACACAGATTGACAATACATTACAGTAAAACAGTCTGCACAGCGGGGAGATAACTTTGTTTGTAACGTTTATCATAAATTTTATTGGTAAACCATTTTGGTAATTCTAGTATTGCATCTGATCACTTGAAGACTTGCATTTTATTTCCTTTTTAAATGACTGATATATTAATATAGAATCAGAAAAAAATCTCAAAACTTTTAAAGATGATAAATTCTCCTTTTTTTCTATGACCTTTGCCATTTCAATGGAAAAACAAACACCCAAAAATCTAAAAAGAAATTAGGTTGAAGTAGAAAAAGTAAGAACCAACCTTGCAAAATAGCCGTGGGTCTAGTCTAGCGAGGGCGGGTGGTAGGTAGCGTTTATACATGTTGTAGAGCTCGCTGAATGATGTTCTAGAAGGGTAACCCTGCTGCATGAGGTCTAATACACTGTGCATGCCGGCACACTGCAGCTGTGAGAGGACATTGGCTCCTTCAAATGAGTGGTCGATCATTCTATTGTTGGGCTTGATGCATCGAATGAAGCTTGTACCCTATCATAAACATAGACATAACCTTACATAGACATAGATATACTCTTATATAGACATAGATATAACCCCATCATAGAGATAGAGATGTCTCACAAAGACATAACCTTGCATAGACATATCCTTACATAGACATAACCTGACATAGACATAACCTGACATAGATATAACCTTACATAGACATAAACTTGCATAGACATATCCTTACATAGACATAACCTTACATAGACATAACCTGACATAGACATAACCTTGCATAGATATAACCTGACATAGACATAACCTGACATAGATATAATCTTACATAGACATAACCTTACATAGACATAACTTCACATAGACATATCCTTACATAGACATGAATATAACCCTATCATAGACATAGATATGTCTTCACAAAGACATAACTTCACATAGACATAACCTTACATAGATATAACCTTACATAGACATGATTTCGCATAGACATAACTTCACATAGACATAACTTTACATAGGCATAACCTTACATAGACATAACCTTGCATAGACATAACCTTACATAGGCATAACCTCACATAAACATAACCTCACATAAACATAACCTCACATAGATATAACTTCACATAGACATAACTTCACATAGACATAACCTTACATAGGCATAACCTTACATAGACACAACCTTACATAGACATAACCTTACATAGACATAACCTTACATAGACATAAAACCACACAGACATGGAAGACTCACTGTAGACTTCAGCTTCTCCAACAACACGGTAAGCTGAGACCTGAACTTGCTGCCGACGCTCACAAAGGCCAACTTTCCCGCTGACTTGCCTGAAGCAGGCTTACCATTATTCTTCTGGTCATAGAAATGCTTCACGAGACCGTTGGAACTCTCTGATACCAAAAACTCAAGGTTATGATGTAATGCATCATTGTTCTTCTCTAGAAACTGCTCCTGGTGGGATAAAACAGCAGGCAGTGACAACTCCAGCGAGTGCTGGTGGTTCAGGTTATGAACACAGGACTTGGGTAAATTTTATTTAATGTGCAAAAATAACTGGTCGGAAAGAAAACAGGGTTACAAAATATATCGCCATCAAACGCAGAGTTTCTTTGTTTACTTCACAGCTGTAAATGGGTTGAGACACCCAGGTACAAGACACCCAGGTACAAGACACCCAGGTACAAGACACCCAGGTATAAGACACCCAGGTACAAAGCACCCAGGTACAAGACACCCAGGTATAAGACACCCAGATACCAAGCATCCAGGTACCAAGCACCCAGGTACAAGACATCCAGGTACCAAGCACCCAGGTACAAGACACCCAGGTATAAGACACCCAGATACCAAGCATCCAGGTACCAAGCACCCAGGTACAAGACATCCAGGTACCAAGCACCCAGGTACAAGGCACCCAACTTACTGTGTTATAGACAACTCCTCCTGCAAAGTGCCTGATGAGAAATCCCTGGTCGTCTCTGATTTCTCGATGAGCCTTCAGTTTAGACTTCCTTGGTAGTCCTGTGCAGAAGACATAAGTCGATATAGGTAACAGGGTAACAGTCGTACAAGCCATATGCATTGTACAAGGATCAGACAAAATAAAAACAAACATTTTTGCTAAACTACAACATGTGTTGTATCAATCTACACCAACAAAATTAAAAAACTACGTGCAATTTGTGAATATTATTATAATAATAATTAACGGTAATGATGATTACGACGACAATTGACAACGACAACAACAATAATAATAACAACAAAAATAATAAAGACAACCATCATGCTAAAAACTGTGAGTTTCATTATTAAATTTTGAGATAACCAAATTTACTTGAATAAAGTTGCCACAATTTCATACTTTCACACATTTTAAAAAATATATACTTGCACGTCCGTGCCAATGTCAGAGGTTACACATCACACTAAGCTGTAGACATCAGCGATAAACTTAACTCTGATGTGATAACTATTGTATAGTAAGATATAAAATGTGGCGTTTTAACCCAAAACAAGCATCATAGACTGAAGTATTTCTACAATCTACTTCACTACGACCATCTAGAGATCAGCAAGTATCTAAGGATAATCAAACGCAACAGACCGAAGTAATACTAACAATAAATAGGCTACAACCGTTAGGTTTATCTAAAGAAACATTATCAGTGATTATACGCCCACCTTGCGATGTAACTTACTTACCAATGCGTCTGTGGTTTCTGTTCTGTGTGTGTACTTCTGTGGTGAAGTGATCAAACGTAGGCCTGGGGAGTTTATTCTCTTCATCTAGTATGTCAAATATACCGGTGCCCTTCCTCTCAACCAACTCTGCACATCATAGACATAGATATAAACATACCAACTCTATACATAACATAGACATACAAACTCATTACAACACATAAATACATCAAATGTATACACAACAAAACATAGATGGACACAACATAGACTTACACATATACACATAGACATGCACATATAGACATACACATATAGACATACACATATAGACACACAAAACATACCTATACAGTCCGAGTTGTCTGTGAATTCAATCCTCTTCACTCCCAGCCCCTCTTTATCATACAAATCTTGTTCCTGCACAAAATATTTCACTGTTCAACTCAAGCAACTGCATAACTCAAACAACTACATAACTCAAACAACTGCATAACTCAAACAACTACATAGCTCAAACAACTACCAAACTCAAAAAACTACATAACTCAAGCAACTGCATAACTCAAACAACTACATAACTCAAACAACTACATAACTCAAGCAACTGCATAACTCAAACAACTACATAACTCAAACAACTGCATAACTCGAACAACTACATAGCTCAAACAACTACCAAACTCAAAAAACTACATAACTCAAGCAACTGCATAACTCAAACAACTACATAACTCAAACAACTACATAACTCAAGCAACTGCATAACTCAAACAACTACATAACTCAAACAACTGCATGACTCAAACAACTACATAACTCAAACAACTGCATAACTCGAACAACTACATAACTCAAACAACTACAAAACTCAAAAAAACTACATAACTCAAGCAACTGCATAACTCAAACAACTACATAACTCAAACAACTACAAAACTCAAACAACTGCATAACTCGAACAAATGCATAACTCAAACAACTACATAACTCAAACAACTACATAACTCAAACAACTACATAACTCAAACAACTGTATAACTCATACAACTGTATAACTCATACAATTTCATAACTTAAACAACTGGATAAATAAAACAACCGCAGAACTCATAAATCTGCATAAGTCAAACGACTGCATAGCTCAATACTACACTTTACTGTATCAGTAAAATTATATCAATGAAATCACTAACACAAATAGCCTCAAAATGGAGCACAAACAATCTTAACACTTCAACTATGTTGATGGTCTAAACAAGCCTCCCTTGAACATGCTCACAATTCAAACACTACTACACATGAGCAGACAACTACAGCTACATATAGCAAACATCTGCTGTCAACAACACAAGGGTACTGGCTGCAGCAGCAGCACTACTGACCTCCTTGAGAATGCGCTGGTTAAAGAATTGCTGCAGCTTTTCGTTGCAGTAATTGATGCAAAACTGCTCAAAACTGTTGTGTTGAAAGTACTCAAAGCCTGCTATATCCAGTATACCTACAACATAGCAGGTGTCAGCAGGTGGTATGATCAGTATACCTACAACATAACAGGTGTCAGCAGGTGGCATGAGCCAGCATACCTACAACATAACAGGTGATATGAGCCAGTATACCTACAACGTAACAGGTATCAGCAGGTGATACGAGCCAGTATACCTATAACATATTAAGTGTGAACCATCTATTTTAAAATAATTCTACAGTAAAAATTTATACATAACCACATTTGTTAGTTATTCCGTTCTTAGTAAACGAGGTTTCACAGTGAAAAGTCTTTTTCGACAAAGCATGGATTCCCAAAATCCCACAGCGAGCATTGATGTAGTGTTGATCGAAATATAGAATAGTTGGATACAATTTAAAAACAATCAACAATTATCACAAATATAACAAGTCTCCCACACTTCTAAAATGTGTTTAAAAATAAAAAAACCCTAACAATAAAAAATTTTGGTTAATTAAAAAAGATTGTAGGGTGAAGCCAAGATTGCATTTTCTATTTGCTTTCAACTTTTGAACTCTCGTACAATGCTGCAAATATATGTGGTGGTGCGCAAAATGATTGCATCCATAAACCAACCAACTCAAAAACACTAGTTGGTGTTACTAAACTCTTTTTGCCCATGATAAAGTGAAAAGATAAAATCACTATGACCAATTCCTTGATGTATTTAAAATCTTCAAGTGTGCAAAGTCAATATAAGCCCACATGGAAACCTAACGTGTGCCATAAAGCAATATAGCATTGCAGGAAAAAGGGAATGCAGTATATATAATAGACAGTAACTAAACTATAACACAGTATATATAGACACAGTGTCTGACCTATAACACAGTATATATAATACACAGTGTCTGACCTATAACACAGTAATACAATACACAGTGTCTGACCTATAACACAGTAATACAATACACAGTGTCTGACCTATAACACAGTATATATAATACACAGTGTCTGACCTATAACACAGTATATACAATACACAGTGACTGACCTATAACACAGTATATACAATACACAGTGTCTGACCTATAACACAGTATATATAATACTTAGTGACTGACCTATAACACAGTATATATAATACACAGTGTCTGACCTATAACACAGTACATACAATACACAGTGACTGACCTATAACACAGTACATACAATACACAGTGACTGACCTATAACACAGTATATATAATACACAGTGACTGACCTATAACACAGTATATATAATACACAGTGTCTGACCTATAACACAGTATATATAATACACAGTGACTGACCTATAACACAGTATATATAATACACAGTGACTGACCTATAAAACAGTATATATAATACACAGTGACTGACCTGTAACACAGTATATACAATACACAGTGACTGACCTATAACACAGTATATATAGACACAGTGTCTGACCTATAACACAGTATATATAATACACAGTGACTGACCTATAACACAGTATATTCAATACACAGTGACTGACCTATAACACAGTACATACAATACACAGTGACTGACCTATAACACAGTATATATAATACACAGTGACTGACCTATAACACAGTATATATAGACACAGTGTCTGACCTATAACACAGTATATATAATACACAGTGACTGACCTATAACACAGTATATATAGACACAGTGTCTGACCTATAACACAGTATATATAATACACAGTGACTGACCTATAACACAGTATATACAATACACAGAAACTGACCTATAAAGTTCTTAGAGGAAGCGAAAGGTAGAGACTGGTTGATCCTCATTACAATGTGATCAAATAAGTGGCTGTAGATAGACTTGGCTAGAGCATCTCTTGCTGACGATGCCTCTCCCACTTTCAGGGGCACCCTGCAAGTGGCAGCAGGTGGCAAGTGACAGCAGGTGGCACAGTTCAGTAATCAAATATCAGTATTGAAACTATAGCAACTATTAAACACGAAATATTTAAAACAAAATTAAACTTCAATATAGCAGAGATAAAAATGTAACTGAATGACTAATACGAGAATCATTTACCAGCTCTGCATCAATCAGAATAAGTTTTTATAGAATTAAACTTTGCAAATTTAAGAGTTATCTCTCTTTTAGTGTGATTTGCTTCAACTTATTTAGAAGACAACTCTTGATACATATGCTAAAAGTTTGAAATTGATACTTGCTCAAATGATTTGTAAGCATTAATTCCTGTTGCATGACACCAAAAAATAACTAAATACCAAAACAAATTAGATTTGTTCATAAAATAATAATTTCGCAATGAATTATCAAAAATTTATCAAATTGGAGTGAAATTTTAACTGTGCACAACACAAAAAAAACAAAAAAGTTAAATGTTGATAACAAATATTGATACAAGAATCTCAATACAAACTGACAGGAGTCTTCACTCACATGATAGCCGTACCCTTCACCCCACTTCTTGTCGTCTGCATCGCTCGGCTGGTCAACGACTGCTCAAGGTCATCCTTGTTGAGTCCCAACAGTGTGGCAGCATCGGAGAGACTCCTCTGGGCAGAGCTGCTCACCATACAACCACCTGTACAAGTCAGAATTGTATACTCACTCCAGCATTACTGATACAAAACTTAGTGCAAGTGGAGACAACTTAACATTCTTTGTTTTTTATATTTAATTTTTTAAATAAATAGCAGAAATAATTCTCAGTTGCGTAATAAAATAAAATTACTGTACAATAGTTATATAACTTCTCTATGACAAATGGATATACTATGGCCCAATTTCAATTTTGAACACTCATAAAACAATAAATTTTGAAAACTTTTCATTTGCAGTAGAGCCCTATCTAGTTCTTTAACTTGAGTAAAATCAAGAGTTGTCTTTTTCCCTCTTTACCCTTCCTCAGTGCCAACAATTCCAAGTTGACAATAACAACTCGCCATTGTTTTCTATCTTTTTACATGTTGACTGCTTTCACCCTCATCAAAACCATTGAGTAAGAAATAAGAAATCAAAAATTGACTTTCTGAAAATGGGAGGTCTAAAATGACCGTTTGATCCAAAGACAATATTCTGCTGCTTTGATACTGAATTCTTCGCTTGTGCTAGATATCAAATGTATTTCCTGTCATAAATAAAAAATATTTTTGATGTTTTCCAACGAATATAATTATTTCCCTATAATCATTTTATTCATTATAAACTAAGATGCCAATACCATGAAATTATATTTTGAATAATTAAATTCGACAATAAATTCAATTATAGTAATGTTTTAACTTTTTTCAAGCAGTTTTATTATTATTGACAACTAATTATTATTCCATCTTCGATGATTATGTTTGTAACGGAACATTGCTAATATGTAGTAAATTGAAGTTTTTCAAAAAGCACACACTTTAGGAATTTAATTAAAATTTGAAGGCATTCTTTTAAAAAAGCATGATCACTTCACTTTTCAGAGCACTAAAAATGGTATTTTTAAAGCGCATCTAAACCTGGTCCTCTAACCAGGGCAGACAACTTCACAAATATGTAACATTAACATGGTGAAAGCAGAGTGTGCAGGAAATATTACTACTACGCTTTGCAATAAGATGAAGTTTAAATGCATCAAAGCATTGGAAACTACCTTGATGGGTAGACAAGAAAGTGAAGTGAGTCAGCAGAATAGAATCAGGGAGGGCTGCCGCCTGAGAACATGCAGATCAGTACACGCAGGTATCAGGGGTGAACTTTACATTAAATTATATATCAGATGAGTATTCAAACAATTAGGAGGAAATAGAAACACACCTAAAATTTTTTGATAGCCAATGAAAAAATTAGATTACACTTAAACAGCCAATGAAAAAAAAGTAAAGCTCATAAGAAGCCAATAACAACCCAACAGCAATAATTACAAATCAATGGAGCTAACCAATGATTCGCTGGCAGATCCCCTAAGTGGCCAATGATATGCAAGCATATTATGCTAATGACCAATGAAACACTAGCTCATTTTATGATCACCCAATCAAACATCTATCCAATGCCCAGTCACAGAATAGGAATATCTCAAGCTCAGGGTGTATTTTTTTAAGATGGAATTGTGGTTAAGAAGGTTCTAGAAGCAGCACTCATGTACCCACCAGTCACTCCTTCGTCTGCATGCCAGAAGTCACAACAATATTAACATAGGGTTCACAACAACCAATATTATGACTTGTTACAGGCAGATTAGTGCATGCAGGGTGCTGATTGGTTGAACATTTGTTACATGCATTACACACTACATTTCAACACATATTTGAACATATATTTGAACACATACATCAACGTATACATACACTATATATTACTACATATTACACATTGAGTTTGAAGCTATGGTTTCAGTAGCGACAAAGATTACTGTTATGGAATGTGGGTAAAATAAAAGCATCCCAGACACCGATAGTTAACTACTAAGACCACATCAAACTGATCAAGAAAAAGTATGGAAGACAAAACACGATAACAAACTATATAGTTCCTAATAATCCATTGCAATTATGTACCTTGATAGAACTTGATACATTATGATAGTTTCAAAGAAGTGATTGAAGTAAAAAAAATTTATTTTATAAACAGAAAATACAGCCTAAAAGAAAGCTGCTAGCTTTACATTTGGTCGCACAAACTTACAAAAACAATTCATTTTCCAGAGGAAATAGATAATTATTATCATAAATCAAAATGTAGCATACATACCTTTTTTGCCTTCGGGGTCTTCCTCAAATGAGATGTTTCCAAGGTGAAGAACTCCAGATATAATAGCAAACATTGCCATCTTCTCGTTATCTGACATCCCCATGTGCTCCATGGCTGTCCATGTACGCTGGAAATCTTCGACATCATCTCTGTTTATGTCCGTCAGCGCGCCTTTAGCTGCCATCTGTGAATCAGAGTGTATTACACAGTCTAAGAAACCATAACAATAAATAATAAACCATTAAGGAATAGGGATAATAAATAATAAGACAAGCAAAAAGGTTTAAAACGAATTATAATAAAAATAGTAAAATAACAATTAATAAAGGTAACAGGCGACAGAATGTTTGGCCATAAATATTACATAAAAAAATTAATAAACAACAAACAATAAACAAAAATAAAAAATAGTTAATCAAAAAATAAAAATAATTTAAGATAAGAAATAACAGAATAATCAAGCAATAATAATAAAGATAAAAATAAGAAAAACAATAAATAAAAAAAAACAAATGATAAAGTCAAGAAATAAGAAAAGGAATAAAAACAATAAATAAGAAAATAAATAAAAACAATAAATAAGAAAATAAATAAAAACAATAAATAACTAGATGAAATTGTATTCACGAGTGAAGACAAGAGTATTTTAGAGAATAAATGCTAAAAAATGATATTCATAAGTGAGAGTTGAACACCTGTACTGACCGCATTAAAATCACACACTCCAACATCTACTCCATCATCCTTTTACTGAAGCAGCACGTTTTTGATACCCTCATTGTTCATAAACATTACATTTAGCAGTAAAGTTGTACTTGCAAAGATGAGTTACATGAAAAAAAATTTCCGCTATCAAGAATCGTACCCGGACCCTCGGAACAGCAGGTGACAACTTTAACCATCGAGCTAGAAACAGATGTTGCTGATGAACAATCTAATTTAGTACATACTGACAAATGTTTTGCGATGGTTTCACTTTTTGCAAAAAGCCGCTTGTTCAAGCGCCTGGTGGCCCGAGCACATGCTTCACAACTGTCAATACAACATGCACTCCTGTTACAATATATATTCATGCTTACTTGGCACCTCCCTTCTGACATAATTGTTTTTTTTTGTGAAAAAGAATTCCCTACCTTGGAATCGAACCCAAACCCTGCCTACAGCAGGACACAGTGTTAACCATTTAACCATTTAGCAATGTTGAATGCGGGTGATAAACAGCTTAAGATAAAAAGAAGGTGGTATGGCCTACATACAAAAAAATATTTTGTGTTCGGACATCGCTAAATACTCATCGAATATTTTCAATTTTTCTGAGATTTGTTCAATTTGTCACCTTAATACTGTTTGTGCTAAAGTTTTGGAGGAGAAAAATTTTTCAGCGGTGAAAACAGTAAATAACGAACACTTTCGTCACACATTGAAAACCGTGTGGGCTTTGACTCTTTCACCAAAGATCACAGACTTGACGGATGTTTATCTGAAAAAACGTTACAATGCGATCGCAATCACGCAAAATTTATGCAAATCGGAGTAACCGTCCTCGAGTTATGGTCATTTTTCCATTTGGAAGACCTCTTTTGAAAATGGGATAGCTGTTTTGGCGGTATTGCGAGAAACTTGTAATCTCTACTTTTAGAAAGTTCAAGAATTGGGCTATGCTGCCTAATAAGTTACTTGTCGCTGAGTTGTTTAATTCTGGTCTCGGAAAGCATTGAAAAGTGCTGTTTCTGTTGAGATTTTCAAATTTGAAAATGTAAAAACTTGAAACAGTTTTGTGCGGTCGCTTTGAAGTTCAAACTGGTACATCGATACACTTAGGCACATGTTTGTTGCAAATTTCAGCTAATTCGGCCTGTTGGTTCTCTAACGGTAAGTTGTTTTATGCTAAAAACTGTGAATTTCACAAAAATGCAAGATGGCCTCTTCCGAACAAATTTTTATTGACGTGTCATGATGTCGAATCAGAAAGTTAGCAAAATGCACCATCTTTCAAAATTTCGTATTTTTTCGTCAGTCGGGTCTACGTTTTTTCGGCCACTTTGATGCCTTTGAAAACAAATTCTTACCTGTTTTCGCACTTAAATTGCGCTGTTCTGGAATGTTCTGTGATTTTTAAAACCAACTTACATTAATGCCCGATGCCTATCAACTGCGTCGCAAAAAGAATTGTAGCTCTATCTATCACGGTTATTGAGAAAAAGTGGCTACTCTTCGGTGAGGTTTGCGTAAAATAATAATAAGAATAAGAAGAAGAAAAAAAAAGAAGGAAGAACAATAGTATTTTAGATTCTCTAAAATACTAATAAAATAAATGAAACCAATAAATAATAAAATAAATAAAAACAATAAAAAAAATAACAGCAAACGTGATAATAAATGACAGAAACATAAATAAGAAAAATGACAAATTTCACTATATTTAATTAGTATCTTTGAGTCCCACCTGTTTACTCATGCGAGACTTGTCAACTGTGGAACCCTTGCTAAGAAAGAACTGGGTACATCCTCTGTTGAGGTAATGAAACTGGTCAGGAGGTAGCAGACGAAGTTGTTTTTGTACATCTGGCGAAGAGCCAGCACACAGTTGGTAGAATATATGGTAATTCCTCTCATCTGCGCTCTGTACACATACCCTAGACTTCTCAAGCAGGTAGTGCGATATATAACCTAACAGATGAAACAATAACTGTGTCTATGGTGTTCATAAAAATGTGAAAGCTTGTTAGTTGATCTGGTTTTTAATGCTAAAATGAAAATTGCAACTCATTTTTTCATTTTAACCATTTAATTAATTTGAACCATTTTTATTAAAATTCTATCTTTTATTAGCCAAGGGGAAATAACAATAAAAATTTACTTTTGAATGTCTCAATTTAACAAAAAACAATAATATAGGCATATCTTAACCTATGACAAAAAGAGACCAAAATATACCGATGAATCTAGGAGTCGTCTTACTACTATCAATCAAACGTGAGCATACAAATCCAACTGAAAAGTAAATCCTATATCTCATCTGGGCAGGATTATACAAACAACAACTTAGAAATGTAGTAGCTACTAATTTATAGTAAAAACCAGACATTAGACTGAAAAGTATTACTTGCTTGTTTAGTAAGCCCATTCTTACCTCCACAAACCGAGTTTTTTCCATCAAAATGAATCTCTACGAACTTTCCAAACCGACTACTGTTGTTGTTCCTGACAGTCTTAGCGTTACCAAATGACTCCAGTAGAGGATTTGCTATAACAAAAAAATATAACATGAAAAGTAATAATTTCAATAAGGAATACTTATGAATTACAATACATAGTGTACGATGTTGTATATTTTCTAAATTATGGTATCAAACGGAGATACAACAACGCATGAGTTTATCAACCACAACGTGAATCCTCTTCATACAATGATTGAGTATAAAGAGCTAACGGTCAGGCTATAAGGACAAGTAATGCAACGATGAAAGTTTCACACTGGTGAGGTATAAATGATACAGTACAGAGGCTTGTATCACACTCATTCAGAGAAGATCTTATCTGAAAATCTACATAGCCAGACATCTTTTGTGTCAGCAGATAGTATCTCATGGGGCAGCGTCAGCGCATGACACATAAAGCATAAGACGAAATAAAGAGATATATTATGAGGTATTGATAGGTATTATCACTGTACATATAGCATATACTGACTTACACCAATATATAAATATTGTGTGCAGAAAAAGTAATACATGCATATTTATTATTTGTCACCTGAAGGTTTGTAATAAATCAACAACAATACTGGGAATTTCCAACCGATTGGGCGTCGAAGTAATTCAGAGATAAAAATACGGTGATTTAGACCTGTATTAGGTGAACAGGAGACACCTAGGATTAAAAAACAGCCTGACTATTCCTTGTACCAGTTAACTTCTCTAAGCATAAATCCTAATAAACTCTTTGATAGCTAAAAGAAAATGCCCAACTCTTTATCCATCTTGTCCCTATTAATTTTAATCAGCTGTTTTTACCAAAACATGTGGAAAAGGAATAAATGGGTAGACAATTAGCTGGAATTAGTTGAATGAACTAAACAGAGATAGCTGTAGGTGGGCTTATCTACAAGAAGTGGGCGTCGGCTAATACTACTCTAGCTATCAAACACATAGTTGGCAGTGCAAACACACATGGCATATCAGATATACTCAGTAGTGACAATATATAGTACTAGATGATGTCTGAGTGAACGAGTACCAAACGTTGACGCACACTGCAGAGGTATACAACTGAGTATTAGATCCATACAGGATCAAAGAGGAAATGTTTGGATAAATTAAACAACAAGTCAAATATCGCAAACCACCTGAGCCACTGTAAACTAAATAGTACACCTGCACATCCTTGTCATATTTCCTTTTATAAATAAATTATTCTGAGCAGCTATTGTCATGTAATATAGCTGTTGAGATAAGAGTTTTACAAAAACAGAAACAGGAAAAGTAACTAGAACATTCTGTGTACTGTTTGTCTGAGACTGACAGTGTGATTATCTAGGGCCAACACTACCTATCACTACCTTACTACCTAATCTCTGCTACCAGGTCTACTTCTGTGTAGTAATACTGTTACTGGTTCTACAACAGTTACTGCTGCTGCTGCTGCTACTACTACTGCTATTACTACCACTGCTGCTACAGCTACTACTGGTACTACTACTGCTGCTGCTACTGCTGCTACTACTACTACTGCTACTACTGCTACTACTGCTGCTGCTGCTACTACTACTACTACTACTACTGCAACTAACTGATACCACTAGCACTTCATTACTACTGTCAGTAAGCCAAGCACACAGAGCAATGCTTAGGAAGGGCACACCTATGCAAACTGTACAGACATACTAACAGTATATTAACACAGTACATACACACAGTATACAACGTGCTATGTGAGAGCTAAATTACACATCATGTAATATAATCAAACAAAATATCAAAGATAAGTCAAGTGTACTGCTACTAGATGCCATCTGCAGCTGCTGTATAAATATTAATAACTTGATTATACAGTGGGAATGTTTATGACAGCGTAAGTGTTTTTGGTGCTGGCAGCAGCTATGTAATCAGATAGCAAGAAGCCGACTTTGAGGTGTCATAAACCCAACTTCTCTCTTCTCACACTCACATTTCATACTAACACACAGCAGTTAGTATTGTTTTGTAGTTACTATTCACACTCATTTTAATTTACATCTCACCAACAAGTTTGTTTGCTGAGGACATTATCACAATTCTAATTTGGATTATTTCAACAAAACAAACTGCTTGTAACTTTGAGAGAAAATAGACTTTGTGTAACTTCCTGAGTAACAAGAGCAAGTATGTGATAAACTTTTGAAGGGGGACTAAAATTTCCCCATCAAAAGATGATAATCTCATCATAAAAATCTCAATTTTTATTCTTGATTATCATTAAATCATTTGTGCTAGAGTAGATGAGTTTTGGCAATAGTTTGCCTTTGGGGGCTTTTTGCAAAACTAAAATGGTGCCAAATATACTGGTTGCTTTTCTGTTGAAATAATGCAATTTAAATATTTATGCCCAAGATCATTCATTTTTTGCCTCGACATAGACATCTAGCACTCATTTACATAGACACCTAGTACTACCTTACATAGACATCTAGTACTCACTTGCATACACATTTAGTACTACCTGGCATAGACATCTAGTACTACCTTACATAGACATCTAGTACTACCTTACATAGATAGAGACATAGACATCAAGCTACTCACACTGTCTGATACGATCTTCTATGCTGCCGGCACCGCTGCCCCAGCTCTCAGTCAGATAACGTAGTAGGTATTTAGTGGACTCGGTCTTACCGGCCCCTGACTCACCAGATACTATGATAGACTGACTTTGTTTGGTGTACAACATGTCTCTGTATGCCTTGTCACCTGCAACAATAGTAACAGTACATAACTTGTGTGGTGCAACAATAGTATCAGTACATATCTTGTGTGGTGTAACAATAGTAATAGTACAAGCTTGTGTGGTGTAATAATAGTAATAGTACATATCTTGTGTGGTGTAACAATAGTAGTAGCACATAACCTGTGGTGTAACAATAGTAGTAGCAAATAACTGTGGTGTAACAATAGTAATAGTATGGTTAACAATATTACTAATATTATTAGTAAATATTCTGAAGCTCATTTCCGGAGTTTCTCATCTTAGGTCAAGGAATGATAGCGATGAGCATAATTAACATTAACTAGGTAAAAACTACTGAAAACATTTAACCAACTCCACAAAACACGAAGGTGTAGTTGTTCACCCTTTTGTTTTATTCGATACTTGGTTAGTAGCGTAATTCACAAAATCCCCAACTACTAAATACCACTATATAAAACTAATAGCTGTAATCTAACAATTAAAATGCCACAAAGAATGATAGAAACATGTTTAATATCGCCATAATGTAATGTTTCATCATCATTTCACTCCATTCAAACCTAAATGAGATGATTATCAGTATGTAAGTTTTTTTGAGCAAAAAAGTGAAAATTTTACTTCCTGGTTTATAATAGGGAGCTGGTGAAATTTATCTCCCAGTGGGCAGAACTTCTGATACGAGGAGATTTTCCAAAGTTCTTAAAGCAGTTCTTTCTATCAATGCTCCTATTGGTCAAATTGAGAGCCAATCAAATGTCCCATGCGCAAAAAATCCACGAAATTGCGGATATACAGTATAATCAAATTTATTACAAACAACAATTATTTATTATTATCACTTATTATTTAATTATTTTCATTGTCACAGAAGATTACTACTCATATTATTTAAATACTGAATGATTTCTATGTATAAATCAACACAATACAAATTGTTGTAATTATTATGAATTTGATATTTTACACAATAATTATTATGATAATACATGGCACTAATATTACAAACACAATAATACACAAACACTAATATTTTTGTTGCTTTTTACATCGAAATAATGACAATGATAATAATAAAAATACGCAACGACTCAAACTTGGAAAATGCAACAAAAACAAATTAACATAACAATGGCTTGTAACAGCCAGTATATAGTGTTATTGGATGTTAGCGGAACAGACCCCAAAAGGTCAAGCAGGAGCCTTAGACGGTTTGATACACGTCTACTATTAACGATGTGCCTTGTATCCAAGTTGATTATACTATACTATCACAATGTGGGTTTTGGAGCCGCGACATAACTTGTATGCATGGCGTATTATTACTAATTTAGGTTGGTGAAGCTCGCTGAGCTCAAAACGCAAAAATAGACGCTTTCTACATAATAATTACGCATGTAGTAATATTGCTCCTTCAAGTTGTATGAGTCCAAACCGTTCTACGAATAAATTTCCAAAAGTGGCACCGATTCATTGTACCATCTCAACAACCCACTTTTGCATGGCAAGCGGTTGAAAAGCGGTTAAAAGCAAGAAAATTGTACGGTAGGTTGCGTTTTCAAAGAATAGGTTAAAAATGTTAAAAGGTTTGCAGTCAGATCAGTTTGGGAGATAACTTCTTCCAAGTCTCAATTCCTCGCAATTAAGTGAATTATTTATCACATTTTAGACACAAAAGAGAAATACAAAATATCAAATATCTCTACAATTTCACGTAAGCTCGATGCATACAACTAACAGTAGATATATTTACAAGCCATGTTGCATACAAATAGTATATCCAATAAACGAATGGCAAGGCACCATCTGGGACCACAGGATACAAACATACCGATAGCAAAGACATGGGGAGGCATGGTACCCAGAGATTTGCCATTATACGACTTTATTGATTCCGTTGCATAGAGTCTTGGAATGTCAAAGTATGGGTTCACCGCCACCAGGATGTTGGCCACATACGTCTGCAATGCAATAATAACAAACCATATCAACACTTACGATGTCTATGCAGGCACATGTCTATGCATAGTTATATCTATGTGAGGTTATGTCTATGTGAGGTTATGTTTATGTAAGGTTATACCTATGTAAGGTTATGTCTATGCAAGTTTATGCCTATGTGAGGCTGTGTCTATGTAAGGTTATGTCTATGTGGGGTTATGTCTATGTAAGTTTATGCCTATGTGAGGTTATGTCTATGTAAGGTTATGTCTATGTAAGATTATACCTATGTAAGGTTATGTCTATGTAAGACTATGTCTATGTGAGGTTATGTTTATGTAAGGTTATGTCTATGCAAGTTTATGCCTATGCAAGCTTATTTCTATGCGAGTTTATGTCTATGCAAGCTTATGTCTATGTTTGATTATAAACTGTAAGGTGCAATATAAAGTTACAAACCCTCTAGAATAACTGATCTCTATAAAATCTCTCAAGCCTCCACAAGTGAGGTATTCAACTAAATGATAAAGTCACAGAGAAATAGAGATAACAGACATATCAATATGTTCATTCAAGATAACATCAATAGTTGACTTCAAATACAGATAAACTACTCAGTTTAAACAGTTGCATTAGCTTTCATCTCCTATAAACATTCGCTAAAAGACCAGGCTAACTGTATGACCAAACTGTACGACCAAACTGTACGACCAAACTGTACGACCAAACTGTACGACCAAACTGTACGACCAAACTGTACGACCAAACTGTACGACCAAACTGTACGACCAAACTGTACGACCAAACTGTACGACCAAACTGTACGACCAAACTGTACGACCAAACTGTACGACCAAACTGTATGACCAAACTGTATGACCAAACTGTACGACCAAACTGTACGACCAAACTGTACGACCAAACAGTACGACCAAACTGTATGACCAAACTGTACGACCAAACTGTATGACCAAACTGTATGACCAAACTGTACGACCAAACTGTACGACCAAACTGTACGACCAAACTGTATGACCAAACTGTATGACCAAACTGTATGACCAAACTGTATGACCAAACTGTACGACCAAACTGTACGACCAAACTGTATGACCAAACTGTATGACCAAACTGTATGACCAAACTGTACGACCAAACTGTATGACCAAACTGTACGACCAAACTGTATGACCAAACTGTATGACCAAACTGTACGACCAAACTGTATGACCAAACTGTATGACCAAACTGTACGACCAAACTGTATGACCAAACTGTATGACCAAACTGTACGACCAAACTGTATGACCAAACTGTATGACCAAACTGTATGACCAAACTGTATGACCAAACTGTATGACCAAACTGTATGACCAAACTGTACGACCAAACACAAACTATAACTACACAATTAGGCTAGTACCAAAAGCTTATATGTTAGATTGTTACATGTTAGATTGTTACATGTTAGATTGTTACATGTTAGATTGTTACATGTTAGATTGTTACATGTATAGCAACTTACAGTCAATATCTCAAGTTGAGACTGATTACTCTAATTAAAACTTTAATTATAAATGTCAGTAACAATGTCAGGCACTGAGAGGTGAGAGGATGGAAGCAAAGTAATTAATTAATAAGTCCAAAAGAATATTGATTGACAAACTGTGAGCTACCAACTCAACAATATATGAGCCCAGGGAGGAACTATAGCAGGATTGCCAGTTGTGACCGCTCAACATAACTTAGATCAAGGTTCAACTGTAGTCAGTTACGGGAGTCATGATGAGCTAACTTGATGCAGTTTCCGATCCCACAATTGTAAATAGTTATGTTTTGATCAAATTGTTTACACTCTATCCGTGGCAAGCTATGTACTTCTTATTATTAACAATGCAAGTGTAGTCGTTTGTGTGTATGATTTCCACTCTCAAATTCACAAAACCGCAATGTCAACGATAAAATATATGCCACCGTTGGTCATGTAGAGAAACCCGTAATTAGCTATCGTATTCTTATATAATTTTTAGCATTACATCCACGGCGCCTACTTACTGTAACATTTTTGATGATTCAAATGTGTTCGTTTGTACAAGTCGCTATGATATCGGCTCCCGAATTGCAATCTAAGATGACCGGTGTTCGCCGTATAGTATGCGGCTTTTTAGCAATTCTGGAATATTTCGTCCATGATGAGCCTAAGAAATTTTATAAACTGACTTAAAGTTATCTATCCTACCTAGAAACTCAGCAGACATCACTCAGTCAGCACAGAAACTAGTATTTATAACAGACTTTTTACCATAGCTTACAACTTGCGGGAGATAAATCAGCAGAAAACAAGACAGAGAAGGCCGCAAGATTGTTAGTGTTTTGATAGAATTAAACTTGTACAACTACAAACGGTGCTTTATTAAAACTTGTCAACTAAAACGATTCGGCAATACTTGCCAACATGTCACAACTAGGATATTGCAGGATATGCGCACACAATCACTGAGTCATTTGATGCATAATTAGCTATTCCACATACTTAAATTACAATTCAGCCAATCTATTTGTGTCTGCGTTTATCATAAGTTGAAATGTATGAGTCAGTTTAGTCATAAACTACACAGTTTAGCATTAGGATGTTATCACAGCTAGTAAAACTACCTGCACAGAATGCAAAGGTCTAAAAAGCAAATATGCCTGTTGTTTAACTCAAACATTGAATGACTAACTCTGACAAACTGAATTTAGAAACTGCATAACTCAAACATATAAAAAGTTGGATAACTCGAACAACTAATAAGCTTATATAAACAATCAACATACACAAACTACTTGCTGAAGAATGTGGTTTACTAAAAAATAAATCAATTGAGACAACTTGCTAATCCGAGAAAGAAGATATCAAACAATAGTACATGTATTTAATTATATTATAGCCAATGCAAGACTCAATCATTCATCAAAATATAACTAACATTCATCAATAGTTGATATACAACTAAGAGTAATATTAGGTGTTTGTTCAGCACACAGTTGCAGCATTTACCACACGGTAATATGTAAAACAGCTCAACCACAACAAAGCAGGTACTTCTCTATTTAATCGCATGGGGGGGGGGGGGGACCAATAACTACAACCAGACTAGAGGTAATGTTTATACAAGATACGATAAAGAACAAAGTGCTATTATAGTGTGTGCGTTATCAATCAATTATTATGGGATATACAAACATAGATGAGACTTGAATGATATCAGTAGACAGGTTTCAATGCAGGACAACTTAGGTTACACTATTAGCTTTATACTGTATACACATGAATACTTGAAGTGTGAATCCAAATCATAATAGTATACGTATTATACTAATAGCATCAGGAAACACATTATCTAGTTTGACTTTTAAAGATGCACATATAATACTAGAAATCCTGGCAACCTTCATTGGTGTGATGATCAAATTAATTAAATAATCAATTATGATTAATTAGTAATCAATAAAATTAATTACTCAATTACTTATTAACCTACATGCTTGACCAAAAGATTATCAAAGTCTTATAAGCTCATAAGATACTTTTGATATACATTTCTGATATTACGTCAGACTTTATATTTAAAGAAAAAGCTACAAATGCTGTTTAAGTGAACTATTATTTGACTTTGGGGAATAACCAGTAAAAATGTCAGATCAATACATTCTGATGCCCATTTTTACAGTGCTTTCATGTATACTGATACATACTACCTATTATAATTTTTGAACAAATAATATTGCAAATAATCGGCATATTATATAAATCTGTGATGTTAAATAGACATCGCTGTATTAATATATACTTACATATATCTTATTCTTTAGATATCTTTGACGGATGTTGTTCAACAGAGTAGCCTCATTCAAGTACATGAGAGCACCTGCAAAGAATTGACAACAGTTGCCATATAATCAACTTCGCACATTAGATTGCCGTAAAAACTTGTGAATATTTGATTACTGAAGGACCCAAGGCTATCTACCAACAACAGATATGTCATAAATCATTTGACTCTTTTTGACATTCTGAGTCGATCATCAGAAAACTAAACAAAAATTTTCAATCAACGGAAAACCAGATATACAAGAATCATCCATATGTAAACTGTACAGCGATGAAATAATCAATATTTATATATTTGATATGACCTCATAGAATTTCTGATGAACATACGGATACTTGTAGCAATGCAAAAAAATTTTTAGTTTCTCTCAAACAGGTATTTCCCGCTGTAGGTGAATTGATATGTAAAAGAAAACGTTGATTAAAACATTTATAATTTTACAAAAACTTATTGATACGTTATAGTAATTACTAGTAGTTACTAATTTTGATATGAAAACAGGAAAAATGAATCATTATTACTTTTTTATTTAGTGGCCTACAACATACTTTCTCACATGCGATTACACATAATTGCAATTTAAAAGCTATAAAAATATTAAAAAAATTTCAATCAGTGTTTTCTTTTTAGAGGTATACAAAGTTTGAAAGAGACATGTAGCAGTAACTTGCAAGTGATAAACTGATTGGTCAGTTCTGCATTGTTCAACTTACAGTTGTCATCCACATCTTTATCCTGTTCTTCTGCTGGAAATATTCTATCAAATGGACACACAACCGGCTACAACAGGAGAAGAATATTCTAAACTGAGTGTCATAATTATTAGGGTGGTAATGGCTGAAAACAAGTAAAAGTTTTTGTTTGATTTCAACATTTTTTAACATACGTAATTTTGTAATAATATATACTTTTTAAAAATTAGATGAAGTAACAATAACGGTAAAACAGTTAATGAAAGTAGCAATTTACTACCGCCAAGTGAACGCTGGTTCATACTTTATCAGTAAGTCCAAACGAGAAATTTTACAGTCTCATTAATTAGAGGAGACACTATTTTTCAAAGTTGTAGAAACAATATTTATATTGAGGTGATTAGACTGATTTTATTAGATTTATAATTGAGTTTTCCTAAGTATAGGTGCAAATTGTTACCTTGTCAGAAGATTGTTTGGACAACCACTACTACTACTACTCAGAAATGGATAACTAACAAACGTTCTAATGTTTAGATACATTCAGCTTATCAAATATACATTGGATTTACATGATACACTGTCGGTGTTGAGAATGGCTCATTTGCGGAAGCATGATCCACTGATCAAAACACTTGTGACTCACTTTCACAGATAGTTCCAGGTACAAAGTAGACTTCAGCCAAAGCATTGTGGTTTTGAAGCAAACCATAATGTAGATAATTGTAATAATAAACAAACACCATAGGTATACATACATTATGTAACAATTGTTTATATTCATTTTCATTATTTTTATTATTACCACTCATCATAAACAATATTAGCAACTGGGGTAAAATATAATAAGAAATCATTAAACTAATCATAAATATCAGTAATGATCACTGGATTTTACCTCCTACACAGACGCCGTTAAAAATTATGCATGAACGTTTAACGCAAGTTCTAACCACAAAGACAGTGTTGACCTATGCGTAATGTCTGGATAAGTATGAATAACACACTCAACTACATTTCTAGGTAGTAACTCGAGCCAGGTATAAAGCTCAACCAGCAGGGTCTGCAGACAGTGTGTCATGTAAATCCAATTATCACTGGCATGCAATCTAGTTGATATTTTTACTTACAGATCCTCCAGCAATGGGAGAGATGGTGAAAGATTCAGTTCCAAGGTCTGTTATTTTTCCCAAGGCAAAACCAGACACAGAACAGTGATACCAAACGACTCTTTTATCAAACTGGGCCATGGTAACGGTTATGTCAAAATATCAAATCAGCGCATTTCTGTAACAGAACTGATTGCATTAAACGCTCTAGAACATACCTCCGCTCAGGAAAACACGGAGGATGTTTAACTGGCCAAAACTTGTGTCTGGTCAAAGGCTAACAACTATAAAACGGTATTATTATATCAGGACTGAATCATGTGTTCAGCATTAGCTTCAAGATGGTAGGCAGATGAAAAAGTGCCATAACAAACTTTCATAGCCTGTCAACTATTTTGCAACTACACATCTCATGAATTGCTCGTGACAGACTTGCTATCAAGTCCAAATACTTTGGGTATTAACAAAACCAATTATGCTTTTCATCTCAAAAACGAACAAAGTAGTAATTTGGCCATAGCTTTTCCAGCCAGTTCCACCTTGGGAGAGGAGTCAGTGATTGTGCAGTATTTTATTTAGATCTATGAAAAACCAAGCATTTCTAGTAACAGATGATAAAAAATACGAACTGGGAAAAAAATATGGGTATCAATCAACATCAAAAATTAAAGTGGAAGACCACCATTATTGGCTTTAAAAAAGCAAAAATACTTCAACTCCAAAAACCAGAGAAGTGGTAATGCAAAATTGAAGCAACCCGAGACTCAACTATAGAATTTTCATTTTGAATCAAAAACTAATCTCTGCATTACTCGCTAGATTCGCTTAACTAGAACTGTGGCAGTCTTATGTTCATCTTTAATTTCTTCAGGCATATCAGCAAATGTCGCGTAAACTTCAGCATAATTCATTTCGATAACTTTTTCAAACTGGAAGGTCTTCATTTTGTTGCGTTGAGTATACGCACTGGTCGATTCAGCCGTTACAATTGGAAATCCCTTCTCTTTAGCAACCTCCAAAAACTTGGCGGTCATATTATTTGCTATTCCTTGTTTTTTGTATGCTGGACACACACTTGTCACTTGAATGGAAACAGCTTTATCAACCCTGCAATAGAAAATATTTCGATTACAGATGCATTCTTACAATCTAGCATAGCACGTTGTCAAATCGACTCACAATCGCTAGTCACCTTTGTGTTCCTACTCCATATTTAGTGCAGGAAACCGTTAAAACATACAAGTGAAATATCAAGATTACACCACAACCATAAATTATTTTCTTTCAAAATAATGATGCATCAACCAACCCATATTTGTTGAATATGTCTCCTTTTGTGACCAGGTCTTTTAAAAACTCTACCATAATATCCAGTTTCTTCAGAGTTTCTGGCTCAAAGTTGTATTTATTAAAGCTATATACCGATCCCTGGGTGTCATCTCTAGATGCATTAGCAAACTCTGCAATTCCATACAAGAAACCAGCTACCTAAAACACAACGGACTTAAATAATTATCTGGTTGCGCTAGAATACAAAAATTGAACTCCAAGCCATGAAATGTTGGTAACCTTTTTTAAAAAACTACCTCCAACTTGATTGCCACCGCACACCAACAAAAACGACAAGTTAATGTGACAACATGTGCAAGGTTGAATTTGCCAATGTGTTCAAGCCATCCTAAAACAAGCAGAACTAACAAAATTAAATAAAAATAATTTTTACAAGAGCAATCAAAAACCATAATTGTGCGTCGTGATTAGATATTGAGGAATTTAAAAAGAAATGATAAATGAGACTCTGTAAAAAAAGTTTTTCATAGCTTATAAGTTAAAAAAATAAACTTGTGAAAACAGACCTTTCAAAAATAGTGGAATAGGAAATTTTTTGATCTTTCACCCGGAGTAAGGCCATAGTTCAAGTATAGAACGGAAACAAATCTAATTCTTCTCACCTGTTGCTTAGCTTTGTCCCAGGCTACAATTAAGGGTGTCTCGTCAAAGCTCATCATATCCTTGAGTACACAAGCTAAGCCTTCCCTGTTGTTACCTTCATTTAGAAGACTTTTTATGGCTGCATTCATAGGTTCATATCTGCAGAAATTGAGCCATGTCTCTAACAGCTCTTCCCACCTCGACTTTTTTTGCTCCGCAGTCCATACCTACAGCACACAAGATAAGATTGCGTGATATGCTTTCTTAGTTGCTAAGATTTATTGCGAAAAACCATGAAAAATAATAAATTTACCTGAATCTCTATGTCACTCATTTTAGGATCTGGTAATTCCGAGCTTCAAATTATTGTTGCGCAGCTACAACAGAAATTTCACCATACAATGATGACAATATGTCACATACTCATGTACAATTTCTCGGTTTATACATTCCACAGGAAAAAATATCAAATTATATTTTTTACTAGCAAAAATAAATTACAATAATCAATCTACAAATAAGCTCACCAACACTAATTCAATCAGTGTCATTGTGTAACCTTTAATATATAAATTAATTAAGTTATTAATGTTACACGACATAGAACAACATTATCGATTTATTATTATTCAACAACAAAAATTGTTAATCTTGGGTGCAGCACATTGTTGTATCAATATGCAGTATATATACTAAGTATTAAATGAATGAATGGTGACCATAAAAATTCACATTTGTTGATCTTGTGTGCAGCACATTGTTGTATCAATAAGCAGTATATATATGAGGTATTAAATTAATAGTGACGATAAAAATTCAAATATCATACAGAAGTTTTCAACTGTTTTAGTAAGATGGTTTGTCTAGTACATAACTATATCTGCACTCCATATACTCAGCAATCTACCTGTTAGAAGGATGTCCCAGCAAACAGTCCAGCTCAAGCGGCAACCTGCAAGTGATGCTACTAAATCTTTCCGAGCTCTTTTATAAAAAGTCATTAAGCGTTATTTGTAGCTTTCCTTTTGATAGCTTTGTAATTAAAATGATTAGAGGAGATCTTGGAAAAGCCGCGCATATTTATGAGTAGAAAGCTTATTTGCTATTGCACCTAAATCTATTAAACTCAAGATGCAGTCAATAACACCATGAGCTTGTGTGAACTGAAGGACCAATAAATAATTGCTAATTAAACCTAAAGTTTGATCAATATAAGTTAATTTGTGATGTGTATATGAGATACAAACTCAGTTCCAAATTTTGTAACAAAAAAGAATGAGTTCGACATATCTCTTCAAAAACTATTCCTTGTAAACACTAAATTCAAAATAACTCTGTATTATATATAAAGCAGTAATAAAAACGTCTAACTTGTCACACATTTAGCATTTACGACATTCAACTACATGTAGTTTGTACCAACACCGATAAAATGAAAAAAACGTAAAGTAGATAAAACAACACAATAATGAGCCATACCGGAACTTGCTTGCTGATGCTATTTATTCAAAAAACCAATTTATGCTAATTTTGACACAAAAAAAACACCAGAAAATAATTGGTGCAACACCGGTACATGTTCGATTGCTTGTTAGGCTAGGCATCAAGAAGAACCCTACAAAGCTCCAAGCTTGCATATGCAAATTGAACCAGATTCTCTCCTAAAAAAGCTGAGGGGGTCTCTAACTCAGTTTCTAAATGTTATATAATGATAAATCTCGTCTGAGAAAACTTCCAAATACTACACCATGTCGCCTTAGTAAAATAGGTGAGATAAATCGTTATTTTAGTGTGGAACAGTCAAACATAGGTCTACTGATCTAAATTTTCATTAATTATAATACCATCATTTATTTTCGTCAGGGTTGTATAGATAAATTGCTTTAATACTTACGGAATGTATGAATATGAAAATTCTGTTATTTAAACTTAATTTAAACTAAATTAGTATACATTACCTGAGTTGATGATAAGACCCTTTGTTACTAATAATGAGAAAACTATCATCATCATCATTAATATCCATTCAATGTAATTAACAAAATTAATAACTTAAATAAATATGAATACCTCGTCATAACGCATTACTATAATAGTAGTACCAATAATATCGTTATAGTAATTATTACTGTTACTACTAATATAAATAATATCAGTAGCAGTAGTAAATGAAAGAATACTGGAATGAATGTTGACAGGAATCAATGCTGACATAGCAGGAATCAATGTAAACTCCTCGTGGAATGAACATCGACAGACCTGGAATGAATGTCTACTATGCTAGAGAAAAGATCAATTTGACAGTCATTCCTGGTAGTGTGAACATTCATTCTTGGTGACACATAAACTACTGTTTCGACTTTCGTTTTACGAGTATAAAAATTTTCTGTTTTTGTCAAAGTAGGTAATTCCTGGAGCAAAAGACGAAATGATATTTTATATATTGCCGAAAATGAATGTACACAATTTTTTCTTTATAGCATAGTCGAAATTCATTTCAGGTCTGTTGATGTTTATTTCTGGATGTGTCTATGTTTATTCCAGCTATGTCTGCACTCATTCCAGTCCAAGTCTATTATTGTCTACATTTGTTCCCATCCCCAAATAAAAAGGTAATAGTAGCGGCAAAGTGGAACTAGTAGTAGTGAGTGGTGGTGGTAGTAAATTTAACTATCATCATCGTTTTCTTCTTCTCCGTTAAGTGACCAAGTAGTTATAATTAATAATAATAATATAGATATAAAAATGTAATTATTTTTAAACCCATAAATAAATAATTTACAACAACAATGGCAGTTAGTATTGTAATAAACTGTAATTTAATTACTATAAGTTACTTATTATTATTAATTATTATTAAACAAATACTACTACTACTACCACTACTACTACTACTAGTAGTACTAAGCGCTACTACTATTGTTGTTGTTGATTATTGATTGCTCATTAGTATTATTATTATTAAGTATTATTTATTTTATGATGCATTATTATTATTACTAATAATATTTGTCTTATTGCCACATGCGTGTAGTAATATAATTCTTACACAGTAAATAATAATAACTATACCACAACAACAATAATACTACAACTGTAAGTAAGCCTTGCCACATTGCCGGGACCTTCAACAATGAATGAAGTTGGCGATCATCCTAGAAGTACGAAGTGAGTAGCCTAACTTAACTACTATTATTATTTTATTATCAATCTAATTATTATTACTACAAAAATTATAAATTTATAACTACTATGATTATCTACTACTACTATCATTATTCATTTTCTTCGTACTACTACTTCTTCTTTTACTAACAACTACCCCACCTACTAACTAATAATAATTTACAGTAATAAGTAAACTATTATAACTTATTAATAATAAATAATAATAATTTATTGTTTACTACTACTACTCAACTGTAACTATTATTTATTAATTTAATTAATTTATTTATTATTATTATTATTGATAATTAATAATAATAACAATATTATTATTATTATCAATGATTAATACTATTACTATTATTAATTATTATTATTATCCTCTTCTTCTTATTAAATTTAATTATTATTATTATTATCAAGATTATTATTTATCAAATCATTAGATTATTATAATTATTATTAATTATTTACTTACTTAACAACTTACTTATTATTATTTATTATTATTATGTCTACTACTACTACTAGTACTACTACTACGAACTAATAACTCAGTTATTAACGGCTATATAATAATAATAATAATGTTTATTTAGCGGTAGATGGTGAAAAGGCCCGATGAAGTATCCATTTAGCAGTAATTGTGTAAAGTATCTATATATAAAGGAAATTTGTGTCAAGCTTGGAAATCAGAAAAAAAAACTTTGTTTGATTGATGGGCCCATTTGAAGAGATTCACTACGAAATTGGCCCCATGGGTTTTTGGCCTCAGATGGTTTGTGGCCTATTCACTTTGTGGCCTTGCTCGAAGTTGGCCTCAGATTGATTTTGGTCTCATACTTTCCGAACCTGTACTTTTTAAGTATCAGTCTACACGTTTTATGAAGTTGAGAAGTGAGATGATGCCAATAGATACAAACGAGCAGTACTTACATGATTGAAGTTATCAAACTCAAATGTGGGGCCAGGGGGTTTTCAAACATGCCGAACCCATTTCCGAAGTCAAAAACCTCAAAAAGTTGAAATTGTAGAAAATGTTGATTTCGGCCCCAAAATTTTTCGACTCAAAATGTGTTGAAATTTATCCTCCAGTAGGGTTTCCAACATGCCGAACCCATTTCCGAAGTCAAAAACCTCAAAAACTTGAAATTGTAGAAAATGTTGATTTCGGCCCCAAAATTTTTCGACTCAAAATGTGTTGAAATTTACCCTCCAGTAGGGTTTCCAACATGCCGAACCCATTTCCGAAGTCAAAAACTTCAAAAAGTTGAAATTGTAGAAAACGTTGATTTCGGCCCCAAAATTTTTCGACTCAAAATGTGTTGAAATTTATCCTCCAGTAGGGTTTCCATCATACCGAACCCATTTCCGAAGTCAAAAACCTCAAAAAGTTGAAATTGTAGAAAATGTTGATTTCGGCCCCAAAATTTTTCGACTCAAAATGTGTTGAAATTTATCCTCCAGTAGGGTTTCCAACATGCCGAACCCATTTCCGAAGTCAAAAGTTTCAAAAAGTTGAAATTGTAGAAAACGTTGATTTCGGCCCCAAAATTTTTCGACTCAAAATGTGTTGAAATTTATCCTCCAGTAGGGTTTCCAACATGCCGAACCCATTTCTGAAGTCAAAAATGGGAATTGTGGAATTAATGTCAATTTTTAAACCTCAATTATGGCCACTTAGTCCAACACAAGTTTGGTCTCATCCAAAACTGCCATTATTGGGACATATTTGTGTAGTAAATGATGTATGGGTATGAGAATCCTGTGAGCAAACCATTTTATTTTACAGTTTGCTAATTCCACCCCTATTCTCATGCATCCACCATCCTTTTTCTTTTGATGTAGATACTCCTGTTCATTTTTTTTGATGATGTCCTCTCCCTTCACCCTAACTATTCTTAATCATGTAGAACATATTTCCCAACTACCCTGTCCTCAACCATTGTCACTTCGTCTTGCCCTACACCTCTGTCACCCTGTTTCCCTTTACCATCTCCTCAAACCCATAGAAATAACGAAAAAAGTCTCCGCTTTTCTCTCCTGCCTGATGCATGTTGTCATTTGTTTGGTCGGTTGCCTTGGTAACATCTGGTAGCCATTAGATAGATCAGTCGGGTTGAGCCTAGGTCGAGACATGGTCAAGGCTACGCCGAACAATAATTGAGTGAACACTGAGCCTAGTTTGAGTCGAGTCATCTGAAACGGCTCCTAGTTGTAGTAAAATTTTTTCTTGTTGTGAATCTATGAACGGAGCATTTCCCAACATATAAACACCCTTTATGTAATACCCAGTATCATTTATTTAGCTAGAAAAGGCCTAGAAATATTCTATCATATTTTACATGCTCAAATAATTAAATGAATAAACTTCTACACTTACCTATTATAACTCTATAACATCCTGTTCTGTTGCACATTAATCAGGTGAATATTAATATTCAACAGCTCATCTTACCAGTAACCATTGTAATTGTTGCAGTTTTCTTAAAGTTTTAGCCATTATAATGTAATGGCTGAATGTAATTTTTTATTGATGATGGAAATATGTGCTCCTTTGAGATATCACAATGTAGCACTTTTTTGTCAGCCAGTAACTTTACAGTAACTGTAACCTAGACTGGGAATAGAACGGACAGGCAGTGCTAGCGTTAAGAAATGTGTGTTTTGTTTTTAAGCATTGTCATACCTGTAACAGGTATAACAATACCATTTCAAAAACAATGATAGTTATGCCTCATACAAATAAAATACATGGGATATACGTCATAACATATTGATGTTTAAACCCAAATACACACCTTCCAAGTCATTGTTTGTTCTTATCCGCTGCCTATAAACACTGAAATCTTCTGGCTGCCACATTTTTAGCCAGGTATTTTTGTAGTAGGCTAACAGTTGACACGCTTCTGTACTACTGGCCATATCAGAGAGCCATTGAAATCCTGTAACAACCCCTTCAGGTGGCAATAAGGCCAACCCCATGACCATGTAAACAAATACTCGTGTATGCTCATCTCTGGAGTATTTTGCTGTCCAACCTACAAAAATTAAATATGGAAATACTGCTTTAAATGATTTTAAATATCAAAACACCATAATATTACATTTTGTTGTTTGACAAAAAAATTTTAACTTTCAGTATTGTATTTTCTAAGACTTCTGTAGCATCAGAACAATAGTTTCCTGCATTTGAGAAGAGTATTCGCGACGTGTGTTTTTAGAACAAGGGATAAAAAACTATATGTTCATCATTCAATACGTCCAGTATGGAACGAAACATTAATTTAGGACTGTATAATTATTCAATAAATTGTTATAGATTACCAAACAAGTTATGCAGAAGAAAATTTGTGATAGCAATGTTGCCGACACACAATACTAATGAAGTCATTGAATAATATATATGATAGACATTTTTATGACCCTTCATCAAAGTACACAGCCTAGGTATAACTAGTAGTGAGGCTACAGTAACTGTAATAAATTGCAATCGTTTACCAGGAATTTCTCTGACTTTCTTTAGAATGCGTTGTCGATGGTGGAAATGGCATCCTTTACATCTCACCATTGGCAGCACCTTCTTTATGGCAGACCACAAAGCTGAAATTTACCATGCTATATGATTTTATATATTTAAACACTGCCAAAGATACAAAAAGGACTGCTTATAAAAGACTTTTTACAAAGAAATGTTTTTACTCTGAGGCTTTTACACCAATTTTGAAATAAACGTTTTTAGATTTACAATTGAATACATTTTGTATGTATGGCCAGTGATGAGCATTAGGCATTTCTAAGCCCTAAACTTATCATACTTTTATGCAAACTATGAAAGGAATCGACAAATATCACCTGCTTCAAGTCCATATTACAGACTTCTACTTGTGGATGACCATCCAACATTGACAAGACTTTCTTCAGCACCTTCAAAGCATGAAACATGGTTGAGAGCAAAGTAGTCTTATGAAACGGTTTGGTACAAACTGGTTTCTCTACAGATTTAGATTGGGGAGAATGTTAAAAACTGTAGAATTTCACGAGAGCTAATAGAGGAGTACTGGTACTTTTGTCTACTAGTGTCTCTTTTATTCTCAGCCAGGTTACACTAGTTGAATATGGAGAGTCACTAGGTAAAACTGTTGTTGAGAAACCAATTGTGAAAAAAAAATCTTCAATTTTTTTTAAATAATGAACATCTGAAAACTATGGAATGAGATGAGAATTGTGGCAACAACGTCGATCACAAATAATGTTGTGCTAAGCCATATTAGTTGTCATCTTTTGATAAGTTGAAGGTGTAAAGATTCCTTTTCAGTGGAAATACCCATTCATTCATTGAATTGTACCAATGTTTTTATTTTCAATCAAAACATTGTACGTACTGCAAGTTTTTAAGAACTAGTTAAAATAAAAAAGGTAACCCTTCAATCCAAGGGATTTAATATGCAGCATAGTTTGTAGTAGTTTGTGTGATCTATAGTGACTGTTACTTTAAAAATATAGTTATGAAGCAGAAATTAATAACTACGGTTAATAGCATAAATACAGCAACACTTACAGCAATATAATCAGATTTCCTTCTTTGTGACATCAACACGAAAACAAACGGTGCCTGCTTAATGGCTTCTCCTTGCTTTATAAAAGCATTAACAGTAAACAGCTGTGAGAATGGTTTGCGAACTACCTTGAATGTTAGTAGTAATATATGAGCAGATCTCCCTACCAAGTGTTTTTTCGTGGATTAGACCTTGGGGGTTATGCAATGGGTTACGACGTTGGATGAATTCGCCGAGTTTATATTGTATTTTATTTGAGGGGTACTTGAGTGGCATTTGAGTGGCATTTAAGTGGCATTTGAGTTTTGATTATTTTTTTACTTGATTTGAACTCATATGGCAGCTAGATTTTGAATGTATGGCATTTAAGTTTTGATACTTTTTTCACATAATTTGAACTCATATGGCATCTTGAGAGAGAGGAGAGAGAAGACAGAGAGGAGAGAGGAGAGAGAAAGGAGAGAGGAGTTTTATCTACATTGAATAACTATATTGATCAAAAATGAAACATTATATGATTATATACATTGATTACATAATAAGTAAGAAAAATCTTCCTATATAATATAACTAGAGTCAGTAAATACTAAGTAATACAAAGCACTACAACTTGTAATGACAATCAATGTATACATACATACATATGGTATCTTGAGAGAAAGAAAGAGAGAGAGGAGAGAGGGAGAGAGAGAGGAGAGAGGAAGAGAGAGAGAGGAGAAATGAGAGAAGAGATATATATGGTATCTTGAGAGAAAGAAAGAGAGAGAGGAGAGAGATTTTTTAGTTCTCTATACATTCATGTATATATGGTTAACTATGTACATATTTATGGGTATATTTATATCTACATAGAGAGAGGAGAGAGGAGATATATCTACATTGAATAAATATATTGATCAAAAATGAATCATTGTATGATTATATACATTTATTACATAATAAGTAGGGAAAATCTTCCTATATAATATAGCTAGAGTCAGTAAATACGCACATGTCCATATTCATGTACATGTGCATAAGTGGGCATGAATACGTACATGTCCATATTCATGTCCATATTCATGTCCATATTCATGTCCATTTATGTACATGCCCATATTCATGTCCATCTATGTACATACCTATGTTCATATTTATGTACATGTGCATGTCCAAATTCATGTTCATATTAACATTTTATAGCTATGTACAGAGGAGAGAGAAGAGAGGAGAGAGAGAGATTTCTTAGTTTTTTATACAACCATGTATATATGGATAATTATGTTCATATTTATGGATATATTTATATCTAGATTGAATAATATACATTTATGACATAATAACTATATTGAATGCTACAAAATATGTTGGAAAATCACCAAATTAGTCCTCTAGATGGTTAAAATTTACAGTATTTGGGAAATAACTGCAAGAGAGGGGAGAGGAGTATTTGGTAGAGGAGAGAGGAGAGAGAGAGGAGGCTTGAGCGTAAATATTTCTTTTAGTTATTTACATAATAAGTATATTGAATACTATAAAATATCTTGGAAAATAGTCAAATTAGACCTCTAGATGGTTAAAATTTACAGTATTTGGGAAATAACTACAATAAAAAACATTATGAATGTATGGCATTTAAGTATTGATAGTTTTTTACATAATTCGAACTCATATGGTATCTTGAGAAAAAGAAGAGAGGAAAAGAGGAGAGAGGAGGGGAAATAATTGCACTCAAATGAAAAAAATAAATGAAGCTAGATATTCATCTATTTGTATATATCCACAAGAAAACTGGGGTATTAGGTGAAATATTCTTTTATTCCATTCAATTTTCATTAATTTTATTTGAGTTGAAGTATTATTTACAATGGTTAGAAATTATTAAAATTACTGCTCAATCCTTTATCCAACACCTACAATAATTCTTAGTAATAGTAGTGTAATGAGACAGAGTAATAATCTACACACCTTGTTCACTATGTATGCTGTAGCACATGTTTTTCCTTTAGTTATCTGCAGTTACTTCAATTGGATCTTATCTAGATGTTTTATACTCTTTGCTGCTACTGCGTTTTGTCTCAAACAAGAGTCCAAAGTAGGCATTGTGTCTAGAAAATACAAAAAAACTGATTGTTACAATTGATTCATTTTTTTTTCATTGGCTTTATCTACATAAAGTAGCGAAGAAAAAGTTTGTGTGAGTATGAAACTATGTAGTAGAGATAAATTTAGATCTAGGTTCAATTAGCATTAAATAATCACTTATTATTTTGTTAATAATAAATAATTAGAGTCAGTTACTTTACAGTTTTTTATACAACCATGTATATATGGATAATTATGTACATATTTATGGTTATATTTATATCTAGATTGAATAATATACATTTATGACATAATAACTATATTGAATGCTACAAAATATGTTGGAAAATCACCAAATTAGTCGTCTAGATGGTTAAAATTTACAGTATTTGGGAAATAACTGCAAGAGAGGAGTATTTGGTAGGGGAGAGTGGAGAGAGGAGAGAGGAGGCTTGAGCGTAAATATTTCTTTTAGTTATTTACATAATAAGTATATTGAATACTATAAAATATCTTGGAAAATGTCATGTCATGAAAAGATTATAAGCTGTGAAGAACATCGACAAGTTTATTCAGCACATGTCTAACAAGAACTGCCCTGCGCATGTCCATAAATAGCGCACATGCGCAGTCTAACAATAACTAAAATAACAAATCTATAACATCTCCCTTTTACATTATAGGGATATCATACATATACAAAATTCTTTACCCAAGAATAGTTGTATTATGTGAACTAAATTTCTTGGGCCTAGAAACCATCCAGGCTAGATGTAGACATTACTTGGTCATGTGATAATCCCCATGCCACTTGGGCTTCTGTAGGCGGCGACCAACCCGCGATACTAAAGGCTGTACCAACGGTAACGGAGAAGACTGTTGGGCTACCACTGACTCATTTGAGTCTGAAACCTGACTGAATCCTGTCTCGCAGCGCTGTCCCGTCTCAACAGCAACACTACCTGACCTAACCTGACTACTGACTATTTTACTCACCTCAGGTCTACGGGAACTACTGGTTTGTAACTGATTAGCTAAACTGGTACTAACCATTGATGGACGTATGTCTTTTCGATTTCTACGAAGAGTATTGTGACCTGTTTTCACATTGTATGACCTGTCCCCTACAAGTTTCTCCACCTCTCCTAACCTCCACTCACCTGATGCTGACTTAATATGCACTTGTTGCCCTGGCACCAACAATTTCTTCTCTAACCTAGCATGATTATCATAGTGATATTTATCTGTAACCTTTCGATTTTCCAAACTGCACCTGACTTGTGCTAAATCATAGCCCTTAACTTTATATCTATCTATATCCTCAGGGTGACTATCTCTTAATATTCTACCTTGCAACAACTCACTAGGTGAGGGCAACCCGTCACCAATGGGTGTATTCCGAATAGCAGTGAGACCCTCTAACCAATCTCCACCCTCTGAACATCTCCCCATCATCCCCTTGACCGTGGCCACTGTTCGCTCAACTTGACCATTACCTGAGGGATGAAGAGGAGAGCTGGTAGAGTGTCTAATATCGTAATTCTGACAGAAAATCCGGAACTCATTTCCAGAAAACTGAGGACCGTTATCGGACACTAGCACACTGGGCTGCCCAAAATCAGCAAAGACCTCCCTCAGACACCCAATCACTGCCTTGCTCGTAGTGTCAGAGGTGAGTGTCTTGACAACGGGCCATTTTGATAAGTAATCTACAATCAAAAGGTGTTCCTTCCCCTCGCAATGAAAGAGGTCTACACCTACTGTTTGGAAAGGGTAGTCAGGAACCTCAAAGGGAATCAAAGGCTCCTTTGGCTGTTCTCTCTCACTCTTTACACACTGCTCGCATGCCAAACACCGTTCCTCTAATCTCCGACGAATCCCCGGCCAAAACACAGAGTCTTTTGCTCTCTGAAGGGTCTTAGTGACACCTTGATGGGCCTTATGAAGAGATGACAACACATCGTTTCGTAGAGAAACTGGGATAACAAGCCTTCTCCCATAGAAAACAACACCATTAACCAAACTCAAATCCATCCGTAAGCCCCAATATGGCATAGCTCGGCCTGCACAACTCTTTCTATGAGTAGGCCAGCCGTCTTGTATATATCTACAAACAACACCCAACTCCTCATCATCATCTGTGGCTCGTTGGTATTTAGACATCACATGTTCACTCCGAATCACCACTGAGCACACTGAAACCAAAGGGTCAACTCCCAAATCTTCAAATAAGTCAGTATTTTCAGGGCACGACCTTGACAATGTGTCAGCTATTACCATGTCTACACCCTTCCTATACTCAAGTTCAACAGGATAGGCCAGCAACTCTAGCCGCATTGCGGCCAGTCTGGGGGATAGCTCATTTATGTCTTTACGCATCAGTCCCAACAAAGGAAGATGATCAGTCTCCACTTTAATCCTGGATTGCCCAAAGTAGTAGTATCTAAACCTCCTACATGCAAAGAGAGTTGCCAGTAACTCTTTTTCGATCTGACTATACCTTTTTTGACATTCCGTCATAGATTTGGCAGCAAACTCCAACGGTTCACCATTCTGCAAACAAACAGCACCAATGCTATGTGATGAGCTATCGGCTGAGAGAGTCACCTCAACCTCTGGGTTATAGTACACCAAAGTTGGTGCCTCTGCTATAAGACTTTTGACTTTCTCAAAAGCTGCAGCTTGTTCAGAACCCCAGTAAAACTGTACATTCTTCTTGGTTACCTCCCTCAACGGGAATGTGTGCTCAGACAGATGGGGGATAAATTTAGCCATGTAATTGACAAAGCCTAAGAAACGCTGAACAGCCTTTTTGTCCTCAGGAATCAGCATCTGTTGCACAGCCTCCACTTTCGAGTGACTAGGCCTGACCCCAGCCTTAGACAAAACATGTCCCAAATACTCAATGGACTCTTTGCCCAAGACCACTTTGTCAGGATTAAGAGTTAAGCCCACCTGCTTGCATCGATCCATGACCAGCTGTAAAATCCTGTTATGTTCCTCCCTGGTGGGTGCATGAATAAGAAGGTCGTCAATATAAACCTCCACCCCCTCCAAATCTGACATTGCATCGACCATCCTCTGATGGAACAACTCAGGAGCATTGCATATACCCATGGGTAATCTCAGAAACCTATGCTTCCCAAAAGGAGTCATGAAACTAGTAAGCTTTGATGAGCTATCATCCAATGGGATTTGATGAAATCCCTGCTTGGCATCTAAGGTGGTAAAATAATTAGATCCTGATATACGGGAGAATATTTCCGGCGTTGTTGGGATAACACACGGTGCTCTAACTAACTGATCGTTTAAGTATTGGGGATCTAAACATAGCCTTAAATCCCCGTTAGGTTTATCAACTAACACTAACGGAGACAACCATTGTGCAGGAGATATATCTCTCTCTATGATTCCAGCATCAATCAACTTCTGCAACTCTACTTTCAACCTAGACCTCTTTTTAAGTGGCACTAACCTTGGTGGAACTGCTCTAGGACATGCTGTGGGTTTTAACTCAAGGGTAACTGGCAGACCAAACTGACCCAAGCCTTTGAAAACCTCAGGGTACTTGTCTATGAGAGAATTCTTTGTCAGGTGCTTATCACCTACATCTAGAGCACTTACCGTAGAGTCCTGTGTAATGAGCTCACTGATCTGAGTACTCACCTGATTTACGTTCTCATGTGGTAACAAGCCTAATGCTACTATTGCTGGCATGCCTAACAATGTTTGGTTTTCATTGTCAGTAACATAGAATTTTACGTCGGCAGTCTTGCCGCTGGACACTGTGACAGGTAATTTAGAATGACCTAATACCGGAATAATCTTATTTCCGTAACCCAACAGTTTAGCCCCGGTTTTTGTAACTTGATTACATCCCAGATTGACAAAAGCCTGTTTAGAAATTGTGCTGACCTCAGCACCGGTGTCGACTCTAACCTGCATGATTGCCCCTTGCACTGTTAGTTCTAGCAACCACTTGTTACTACTAATAATGCCTTCAAATTTACTCTCACTACTGATGACCCTACTTTCTACCACGTTTACATGATATTGTTCGTCCTCCTCGAAATCACAACCGTCCGTCACTGTTAGTTGATTCACCTGCTTTACCTTGTCTGCCTTACGACAAACCCTACCAAAATGTCCCTGGCCTCCACATTTATTACAAGATTTTTTGTATGCAGGACATCGCCCTTTGACATGATCCGAGCCACAGTATGAACAGTCTCTAATCAGAGTTCCAATCGAACTTTTCTTGTCACTACTTGATGTATTATTGGTTCTATGTCCAGATGGTTTACTGATAGCTAATACCTGAGTGACTCCGTCTAACTCTGCCTTCTGATTTAGAGCTATGATTTCTTTCGTCCGAAGCTGTTGCTTAACCTGCTCAAGGGTAATATTGTCATTCAGTTGCAAGTCAAGGCTCAAATCTTTGTCCTTCATTCCTGCTATTAATCTGATTCGTAGCATATCTTCTTTGTGAGTAACATCCCATCCACTACACTTTGCCACTAACTCATGAAGGCTCCTAATAAAATACTCGTTTGATTCCTCAGCTTGCTGCGAGCGAGACATGAAAAGAACTGCATAATGTAAATGATTGTTTCTGGGATTGAAGTATGAATCCAATGCCTCTATTGTACGGTCATACAATGTACCCTCAGCATCCTCGGCATCTGCTGCCACAATACCTCGTGCCTCATCAGCTAGAACTGCATCTCTGGGCTCTCTAATACTTAGCTGTGCAACTATTGACTCGGCCTCTTTGCCCATGCAATAAATCATCATATTGACCTGTCTCTCTGCCGACTTTTCACTTAATCCCGAAGCAATGCGATAACGTTCAAACCTAGTCTTATAATCAGGCCATGACTTTTGGGTATTGGTAAAGTCAAGTTCACCAGGTGGTCTTAGTGAATCACCCATAATATTATTGTCTGATTGCTATTTCACATGTGACTAACAACAACAATATCAGTAGTATTATTATAATACTTTACAACTAGATAGTTGCTGTCACAAAATAATGTCCACTGTCGTATATACAACGAATTAACTGATAACCGTAATAGTTGTACTTATCTTCTGGCAACCAATTGCCACAACCCGACCTAAGCCATCATGTGATACCACCACACTACCAACCATGAATGATGCTAGAGTTCAACTACTTTACTCTGTTTGTTTAATTAACCTTGCACCAATCACTACCAAAAAATGGCTAAGCCGAGCTGTGGACTGAAATGCTACTTGTGGTTCTTCTACAAATCCTGCCTGTACGACGCCATGTCATGTCATGAAAAGATTATAAGCTGTGAAGAACATCGACAAGTTTATTCAGCACATGTCTAACAAGAACTGCCCTGCGCATGTCCATAAATAGCGCACATGCGCAGTCTAACAATAACTAAAATAACAAATCTATAACAGAAAATAGTCATAAAAATAAATAATTAAAGCTTTCTACTAGTGTTAAATGATTATTGATTATTTTTTACCTTATCACCACTTAGAGCCAGATGATTTAATTAACTAAAGACAAATAATTATTTTAGCGTTTCTTACCTTGATGCTCTCCTAGTAGCTGTAGTAGATGATGCTTCTCCGCTTGCTGTTGAAGAACTGGATGCTTTCTATGTGAAAACAGTGGCTCTTAAATAGCTAAAGTTGCACTGATTAAACCCTATGAATCAGCATTTTTTCCAATGCTTTCGCGGGAATAAAAACTGTTTATTCCCGCGAAAGCAACGGTTTCCATTCGCGTGAAAATAAATTATTTATTCCCGCGAAAGCATTGGTTTGTATTCGCGGGAAAATAAAATTTTTATTCCTGCGAAAGCAACAGGTTCCATTCGCGGGAAAATAAATTATTTATTCCCGCGAAAGCATTGGTTTGTATTCGCGGGAAAATAAAATTTTTATTCCCGCGAAAGCAACAAGTTCCATTCGCGGGAAAATAAATTATTTATTCCCGCGAAAGCATTGGTTTGTATTCGCAGGAAAATAAAATTTTTATTCCCGCGAAAGCAACAAGTTCCATTCGCGGGAAAATAAATTATTTATTCCCGCGAAAGCATTGGTTTGTATTCGCGGGAAAATAAAATTTTTATTCCTGCGAAAACATTGATTTGTATCCGCGGGAAAATAAAATTTTTATTCCTGCGAAAGCAACAGGTTCCATTCGCGGGAAAATAAATTATTTATTCCCGCGAAAGCATCGGTTTGTATTCGCAGGAAAATAAAGTTTTTATTCCCGCGAAAGCAACAAGTTCCATTCGCGGGAAAATAAATTATTTATTCCCGCGAAAGCATTGGTTTGTATTCGCAGGAAAATAAAATTTTTATTCCCGCGAAAGCAACAAGTTCCATTCGCGGGAAAATAAATTATTTATTCCCGCGAAAGCATTGGTTTGTATTCGCGGGAAAATAAAATTTTTATTCCTGCGAAAAAATTGGTTTGTATTCGCAGGAAAATAAAATTTTTATTCCCGCGAAAGCAACAGGTTCCATTCGCAGGAAAATAAATTATTTATTCCCGCGAAAGCATTGGTTTGTATTCGCAGGAAAATAAAATTTTTATTCCCGCGAAAGCAACAAGTTCCATTCGCGGGAAAATAAATTATTTATTCCCGCGAAAGCATTGGTTTGTATTCGCAGGAAAATAAAATTTTTATTCCCGCGAAAGCAACAAGTTGCATTCGCGGGAAAATAAATTATTTATTCCCGCGAAAGCATTGGTTTGTATTCGCAGGAAAATAAAATTTTTATTCCCGCGAAAGCAACAAGTTCCATTCGCGGGAAAATAAATTATTTATTCCCGCGAAAGCATTGGTTTGTATTCGCGGGAAAATAAAATTTTTATTCCTGCGAAAACATTGATTTGTATCCGCGGGAAAATAAAATTTTTATTCCTGCGAAAGCAACAGGTTCCATTCGCGGGAAAATAAATTATTTATTCCCGCGAAAGCATCGGTTTGTATTCGCAGGAAAATAAAATTTTTATTCCCGCGAAAGCAACAAGTTCCATTCGCGGGAAAATAAATTATTTATTCCCGCGAAAGCATTGGTTTGTATTCGCAGGAAAATAAAATTTTTATTCCCGCGAAAGCAACAAGTTCCATTCGCGGGAAAATAAATTATTTATTCCCGCGAAAGCATTGGTTTGTATTCGCGGGAAAATAAAATTTTTATTCCTGCGAAAACATTGGTTTGTATTCGCAGGAAAATAAAATTTTTATTCCCGCGAAAGCAACAGGTTCCATTCGCAGGAAAATAAATTATTTATTCCCGCGAAAGCATTGGTTTGTATTCGCAGGAAAATAAAATTTTTATTCCCGCGAAAGCAACAAGTTCCATTCGCGGGAAAATAAATTATTTATTCCCGCGAAAGCATTGGTTTGTATTCGCAGGAAAATAAAATTTTTATTCCCGCGAAAGCAACAAGTTCCATTCGCGGGAAAATAAATTATTTATTCCCGCGAAAGCATTGGTTTGTATTCGCGAGAAAAAAATTTTTTTATTCCTGCGAAAACATTGGTTTGTATTCGCGGGAAAATAAAATTTTTATTCCTGCGAAAGCAACAGGTTCCATTCGCGGGAAAATAAATTGCTTATTCCCGCGAAAGCAACAGTTTCTATTCGCATGAAAATAAATTATTTATTCCCGCGAAAGCATTGGTTTGTATTCGCGAGAAAAAAATTTTTTTATTCCTGCGAAAACATTGGTTTGTATTCGCGGGAAAATAAAATTTTTATTCCCGCGAAAGCAACAAGTTCCATTCGCGGGAAAATAAATTATTTATTCCCGCGAAAGCATTGGTTTGTATTCGCGGGAAAATAAAATTTTTATTCCTGCGAAAAAATTGGTTTGTATTCGCAGGAAAATAAAATTTTTATTCCCGCGAAAGCAACAGGTTCCATTCGCAGGAAAATAAATTATTTATTCCCGCGAAAGCATTGGTTTGTATTCGCAGGAAAATAAAATTTTTATTCCCGCGAAAGCAACAAGTTCCATTCGCGGGAAAATAAATTATTTATTCCCGCGAAAGCATTGGTTTGTATTCGCAGGAAAATAAAATTTTTATTCCCGCGAAAGCAACAAGTTGCATTCGCGGGAAAATAAATTATTTATTCCCGCGAAAGCATTGGTTTGTATTCGCAGGAAAATAAAATTTTTATTCCCGCGAAAGCAACAAGTTCCATTCGCGGGAAAATAAATTATTTATTCCCGCGAAAGCATTGGTTTGTATTCGCGGGAAAATAAAATTTTTATTCCTGCGAAAACATTGATTTGTATCCGCGGGAAAATAAAATTTTTATTCCTGCGAAAGCAACAGGTTCCATTCGCGGGAAAATAAATTATTTATTCCCGCGAAAGCATCGGTTTGTATTCGCAGGAAAATAAAATTTTTATTCCCGCGAAAGCAACAAGTTCCATTCGCGGGAAAATAAATTATTTATTCCCGCGAAAGCATTGGTTTGTATTCGCAGGAAAATAAAATTTTTATTCCCGCGAAAGCAACAAGTTCCATTCGCGGGAAAATAAATTATTTATTCCCGCGAAAGCATTGGTTTGTATTCGCGGGAAAATAAAATTTTTATTCCTGCGAAAACATTGGTTTGTATTCGCAGGAAAATAAAATTTTTATTCCCGCGAAAGCAACAGGTTCCATTCGCAGGAAAATAAATTATTTATTCCCGCGAAAGCATTGGTTTGTATTCGCAGGAAAATAAAATTTTTATTCCCGCGAAAGCAACAAGTTCCATTCGCGGGAAAATAAATTATTTATTCCCGCGAAAGCATTGGTTTGTATTCGCAGGAAAATAAAATTTTTATTCCCGCGAAAGCAACAAGTTCCATTCGCGGGAAAATAAATTATTTATTCCCGCGAAAGCATTGGTTTGTATTCGCGAGAAAAAAATTTTTTATTCCTGCGAAAACATTGGTTTGTATTCGCGGGAAAATAAAATTTTTATTCCTGCGAAAGCAACAGGTTCCATTCGCGGGAAAATAAATTGCTTATTCCCGCGAAAGCAACAGTTTCTATTCGCATGAAAATAAATTATTTATTCCCGCGAAAGCAACAGTTTCTATTCGCCTGAAAATAAAATATTTATTCCCGCGAAAGCAACAGTTTCTATTCGCGTGAAAATAAATTATTTATTCCCGCGAAAGCAACAGTTTCTATTCGCCTGAAAAAAAATTATTTATTCCCGCGAAAGCATTGGAAAAAATGCTGATTCATAGGGTTTTATCAGTGCAACTTTAGCTATTTAAGAGCCACTGTTTTCACACAGAAAGCATCCAGTTCTTCAACAGCAAGCGGAGAAGCATCATCTACTACAGCTACTAGGAGACCATCAAGGTAAGAAATGCTAAAATAATTATTTGTCTTTAGTTAATTAAATCATCTGGCTCTAAGTGGTGATAAGGTAAAAAATAATCAATATCAATAATTATTTAACACTAGTAGAAAGCTCTAATTATTTATTTTTAAATTTTATGCTAATAACATCTAAGCTATTTCTTTGTAAGATCACAGACTTTGACATTACCAAAATTGTGTGTTTGCCCGAGCACTAGTAAAGCAACCGACTCTAATTATTTGTTATTACCAAAATAATTATTTAATGCTAGTTGAACCTAGATATAAAGTTATCTCTACTAGATAGTTTCATACTCACACAAACTTTTTCTTCGCTACTTTATGTAGATAAAGCCGATGAAAATAAATGAATCAATTGTAACAATCAATCTTTTGTATTTTGTAGACACAATGCCTACTTTGGACTCTTGTTTGAGACAAAACGCAGTAGCAGCAAAGACTATAAAACATCTGGTCAAGATCTACCAACACCAATGATAGATGTAACACAACATGACTTTTTCTCCTACTTATATGATACCAAACCAATGAAGAGTCAAACTACATGAATTTTGAAGACAGCACACTTCTTCAACACAGCAAGAATTCCTTTTAAGACCTACCACCTACTTAGATGATGCCAAACCAATGAAGACTCAAACTACATGGATTTTGAAGACAGCACACTTCTCCAACACAGCAAGAATTCCTTTCAAGATCTACCTCCTACTTAGATGATACCAAACCAATAAAGACTCAAACCACATGGATTTTGAAGAATTCCTTTCAAGATCTACCACCTACTTAGATGATACTAAATCAATGAAGACTCAAACTACATGGATTTTGAAGACAGCACACTTCTCCAACACAGCAAGAATTTCTTTCAAGATCTACCACCTGCTTAGATGATACCAAACCAATGAAGACTCAAACTACATGGATTTTGAAGACAGCACAATTCTCCAACACAGCAAGAATTCCTTTCAAGATCTACCACTTACTTAGATGATACCAAACCAATGAAGACTCAAACTACATGAATTTTGAAGACAGCATACTTCTCCAACACAGCAAAAATTCATTTCAAGATCTACCACCTACTTAGATGATACCAAACCAATGAAGACTCGAACTACATGGATTTTGAAGACAGCACACTTCTCCAACATAGCAAGAATTCCTTTCAAGATCTACCACCTACTTAGATGATAACAAACCAATGAAGACTCAAACTACATGGATTCTGATGACAGCACACTTCTCCAACATAGCAAGAATTCCTTTCAAGATCTACCACCTACTTAGATGATACCAAACAAATGAAGACTCAAACTACATGGGTTTTGAAGACAACATACTTCACATGGATTTTGAAGACAACACACTTCTCCAACACAGAAAGAATTCCTTTCAAGATCTACCACCTACTTAGATGATACCAACTCAATGAAGACTCAAACTACATAGATTTTGAAGACAGCACACTTCTTCAACACAGCAAGAATTCCTTTCCCAACACAGCAAGAATTCCTTTCAAGATCTGCCACCTACTTAGACAATACCAAACCAATGAAGACTCAAACTACATGGATTTTGAAGACAGCATACTTCTCCAACACAGCAAGAATTCATTTCAAGATCTACCACATACTTAGATAATACCAAACCAATGAAGACTCAAACTACATGGATTTTGAAGACATCACACTTCTCCAACACAGCAAGAATTCCTTTCAAGATCCACCACCTACTTAGATGATACCAATCCAATGAAGACTCAAACTACATGGATTTTGAAGACAGCATACTTCTCCAACACAGCAAGAATTCATTTCAAGATCTACCACCTAAGCACACTTCTTCAACACAGCAAGAATTCCTTTTAAGACCTACCACCTACTTAGATGATGCCAAACCAATGAAGGCTCAAACTACATGGATTTTGAAGACAGCACACTTCTCCAACACAGCAAGAATTCCTTTCAAGATCTACCTCCTACTTAGATGATACCAAACCAATAAAGACTCAAACCACATGGATTTTGAAGAATTCCTTTCAAGATCTACCACCTACTTAGATGATACCAAATCAATGAAGACTCAAACTACATAGATTTTGAAGACAGCACACTTCTCCAACACAGCAAGAATTCCTTTCCCAACACAGCAAGAATTCCTTTCAAGATCTACCACCTACTTAGATGATACCAAACCAATGAAGACTCAAACTACATGGATTTTGAAGACAGCACACTTCTCCAACATAGCAAGAATTCCTTTCAAGATCTACCACCTACTTAGATGATACCAAACCAATGAAGACTCAAACTACATGGATTTTGAAGACAGCATACTTCTCCAACACAGCAAGAATTCATTTCAAGATCTACCACCTACTTAGATGATAAAAACCAATGAAGACTCAAACTACATGGATTTTGAAGACAGCACACTTCTCCAACGCAGCAAGAATTCCTTTCAAGATCTACCACCTACTTAGATGATACCAAATCAATGAAGACTCAAACTACATGGATTTTGAAGACAGCACACTTCTAAAACACAGCAAGAATTCCTTTCAAGATCTACCACCTACTTAGATGATGCCAAACCAATGAATACTCAAACTACATGAATTTTGAAGACAGCACACTTCTCCAACACAGCAAGAATTCATTTCAAGATCTACCACCTACTTAGATGATACCAAACCAATGAAGACTCAAACTACATCAATTTTGAAGACAGCATATTTCTCCAACACTGCAAGAATTCCTTTCAAGATCTACCACCTACTTAGATGATACCAAACCAATGAAGACTCAAACTACATGGATTTTGAAGACAAGGTGATACCAAACCAATGAAGAGTCAATGTTACACAACATTACTTTCTCTCCGACTTAGATGATACCAAACCAATGAAGACTCAAACTACATGGATTATACTTCGATGATGCTGAAAAAACTGTCCAGAACAAGAGCTCAAGAAGCTAATCTATAACTCAAGACAATCATATCACTATAGGTGAGTTTTACTAATTTTTACCATAAATTAAACAAAATGCTAAATCTATACATTTTCCAAGTGAAAAACAGACTTTTTTGGTGAAATTAGTGTATTTTTTACAACAAAATGCTGAATATATACATTTTCCATGTGAAAAAAGGACTGTTTTGGTGTAAATAATGTCATTTTTTACAACAAAATGCTGAATACATGCATTTTCCAGGTGAAAAAAGGACTTTTTTGATGTAATTAGTGTGTTTTTTTACAACAAAATGCTGAATATATACATTTTCCAGGTGAAAAAGGGACTTTTTTGATGTAATTAGTGTATTTTTTACAACAAAATGCTGAATATATACATTTTTCCAGGTGAAAAATGGACTTTTTTGGTGTAAATAATGTATTTTTTTACAACAAAATGCTTAATATATGCATTTTCCAGGTGAAAAAAGGACTTTTTTGATGTAACTAGTGTATTTTTTTACAACAAAATGCTGAATATATACATTTTCCAGGTGAAAAAGGACTGTTTTGGTGTAAATAATGTATTTTTTTACAACAAAATGCTGAATATATACCTTTTCCAGGTAAAAAAAGGACTTTTTTTGATGTAATTAGTGTATTATTTACAACAAAACGCTGAATATATACATTTTTAAGGTGAAAATAGGACTGTTTTGATGTAATTAGTGTATTTTTTTACAACAAAATGCTGAATATATACATTTTCCAGGTGAAAAAAGGACTTTTTTGGTGTAAAATAATGTATTTTTTACAACAAAATGTTGAATATGTACATTTTTCCAGGTAAAAAAAAGCACTTTTTTGGTTAATTAGTGTATTTTTTACAACATATTTATAAAACAAGTATTTTTTGTTTTGTTTTAGATAGATGAAAGAGAATCAAAAGCACTTGGTGAAAATAATGCTCAAGAAAAAACAAGTTGAACAATGTAACTTGGTGAGTTATTTCCCTTTTCTAATATTGTAAACTATCCAATGTGACTAGAACTATAATTCAAATTCATGTAATTATTTTACATTTTTGCTTAATCATTCTATACTAATACATAACTTTTTTATTTTAGTTCATTACGAAATTAAAAGCACATAGAACAGAAGTCTTCCTTCCTAAGATATAGCATCAGTACATCAAAGACAACATTGTAAAGGAACAAACTATGCATTAACTGTTATTACTTTGTATTTATTACAAGTTGTAGTGCTTTGTATTACTTAGTATTTACTGACTCTAGCTATATTATATGGGGAGATTTTCCTTACTCATTATGTAATAAATGTATATAATCATACAATGATTCATTTTTAATCAACGTTATTATTCAATTTAGATATATCTCCTCTCTCCTCTCTCTATGTAGATATAAATATACCCATAAATATGTACATAATTAACCATATATACATGAATGTATAGAAAACTAAAAAATCTCTCTCCTCTCTCTCTTTCTTTCTCTCATGATACCATATGTATGTATGTATGCATTGATTGTCATTACGAGTTGTGGTGCTTTGTATTACTTAGTATTTACTGACTCTAGCTATATTATATGGGAAGATTTTCCCTACTTATTATGTAATCAGCTATATAACCATAAAATGTTTCATTTTTGATCAATATATTTATTCAATGTAGATACATATCCTCTCTCTCTATGTAGATATAAATATAGCCATAAATATGTACATAATTAACCATATATACATGAATGTATAGAAAACTAAAAAATCTCTCTCCTCTCTCTCCTTTCTCTCCTCTCTCTCTCTCCTCTCTCATCTCCCATCTCTCCTCTCTCCTCTCCCCTCTCTCTCAAGATACCATATGAGTTCGAGTTATGTAAAAAAATTATCAAAACTTGAATGCCATACATTCAAAATCTATATGCCATATAAGTTCAAATTAAGTAAAAAAAATAATCAAAACTCAAATGCCACTTAAATGCCACTCAAGTACCCCTCAAATGAAATACAATATAAACTCGGCGAATTCATCCAACGTCGTAACCCATTGCATAACCTCCAAGATCTAATCCACGAAAAAACACTTGGTAGGGAGATCTGCTCATATATTACTACTAATGTTCCATCTAAGTACCTGAAGTAAAGACATAGCTCTGCATATTTGACATTTTATTGCTATGGAAACAAAATTATGTACATAGATATGGTTGGTTACACAAAAAACTAGTTTGAGAATACTTATCCAAAATCAACATTTTCTACAATTTCAACTTTTTGAGGTTTTTGACTTCGGAAATAGGTTCGGCATGATGGAAAGGAAACCCTATTGGAGGATAAATTTCAACACATTTTGAGTCGAAAAATTTTGGGGCCGAAATCAACATTTTCTACAATTTTAACTTTTTGAAATTTTTGACTTCGGAAATGGGTTCGGCATGTTGGAAACCCTATTGGAGGATAAATTTCAACACATTTTGAGTCGAAAAATTATGGGGCCGAAATCAACGTTTTCTACAATTTCAAGTTTTTGAAAGTTTTGACTTCGGAAATGGGTTCGGCATGTTGGAAACTCTATTGGAGGATAAATTTCAACACATTTTGAGTCGAAAAATTTTGGGGCCGAAATCAACATTTTCTACAATTTCAACTTTTTGAGGTTTTTGACTTCGGAAATAGGTTCGGCATGATGGAAACCCTACTGGAGGATAAATTTCAACACATTTTGAGTCGAAAAATTTTGGGGCCGAAATCAATGTTTTCTACAATTTTAACTTTTTGAAATCTTTGACTTCGGAAATGGGTTCGGCATGTTGGAAACCCTATTGGAGGATAAATTTCAACACATTTTGAGTCGAAAAATTTTGGGGCCGAAATCAACGTTTTCTACAATTTCAAGTTTTTGAAAGTTTTGACTTCGGAAATGGGTTCGGCATGTTGGAAACCCTACTGGAGGATAAATTTCAACACATTTTGAGTCGAAAAATTTTGGGGCCGAAATCAACGTTTTTTACAATTTCAACATTTTGAAATTTCTGACTTCGGAAATGGGTTCGGCATGTTGGAAACCCTATTGGAGGATAAATTTCAACACATTTTGAGTCGAAAAATTTTGGGGCCGAAATCAACATTTTCTACAATTTCAACTTTTTGAAATTTCTGACTTCGGAAATGGGTTTGGCATGTTGGAAACCCTATTGGAGGATAAATTTCAACACATTTTGAGTCGAAAAATTTTGGGGCCGAAATCAACATTTTCTACAATTTTAACTTTTTGAAATTTTTGACTTCGGAAATGGGTTCGGCATGTTGAAAACCCTATTGGAGGATAAATTTCAACACATTTTGAGTCGAAAAATTATGGGGCCGAAATCAACGTTTTCTACAATTTCAAGTTTTTGAAAGTTTTGACTTCGGAAATGGGTTCGGCATGTTGGAAACCCTATTGGAGGATAAATTTCAACACATTTTGAGTCAAAAAATTTTGGGGCCGAAATCAACGTTTTCTACAATTTCAACATTTTGAAATTTCTGACTTCGGAAATGTGTTCGGCATGTTGGAAACCCTATTGGAGGATAAATTTCAACACATTTTGAGTCGAAAAATTTTGGGGCCGAAATCAACATTTTCTACAATTTCAACTTATTGAAATTTCTGACTTCGGAAATGGGTTTGGCATGTTTGAAACCCTACTGGAGGATAAATTTCAACATATTTTGAGTCGAAAAATTTTGGGGCCGAAATCAACGTTTTCTACAATTTCAACTTTTTGAAATTTTTGACTTCGGAAATGGGTTCGGCATGTTTGGAAACCCCCTGGCCCCACATTTGAGTTTGATAACTTCAATCATGTAAGTACTGCTCGTTTGTATCTATTGGCATCATCTCACTTCTCAACTTCATAAAACGTGTAGACTGATACTTAAAAAGTACAGGTTCGGAAAGTATGAGGCCAAAATCAATCTGAGGCCAACTTCGAGCAAGGCCACAAAGTGAATAGGCCACAAACCATCTGAGGCCAAAAACCCATGGGGCCAATTTCGATGTTTTCCTTTGAAGAATACAACAAAAATAGTTACGCTAAAAGATTCATCTGTAGTTGTGTTACACTGTGGATTAAAACAACAAAAATATATCACTATTATAATGATATCATTTTGAGTTATTTTTATGGACCTCAGTTTATTGTGACCACGCCTTTCTATTTTGAGCATTTTATTGGACTCGCCTAAATAGCGTCACATCTCAAGCTTTCGAAACATTCAGTATAGTATATACTCAGTATGTAGCCGAAGAATTCAGTTTTTACCAACAGTCATTGAATAACAGTCTACACTCATGTCGACAAAAAACTTTTTTGACCGTAACAGCACTGTCATCAACGATTATACAAACATACTATCGTTGCTGTCACGTTGTTGTTGTTTACCACTGGAATAGGCAGAGTTTAGTGCAGTAATGATGATACAAATAAATATCACATTGTTGACGTAAACCCTCTATGTTGTTCCAATGACCCTGTGTTATAATGGCGCTCCACTTGCACTATATAATATATATAGCGATCTAGAGTGTTCTATTGACGCAGAGGTAAATCATAATGCAGAGACGGTATAATAATTAATAATAATAATATAAATAAATAACATCATAACTTATTATTATTATTATAATTAAATTATTGATAATTATTATTATTACTTACTTATGTGATCATCTATTATTATTATTATTATCATCGTCTATCTATCTATGTATCTATCTACTACTACTATCTATCTAATAATCATCATCATAAATAATAATAATTATTATTTATGATGATTATTATCATTAATAATGCTAATATAATTAATATGTATATTATTATGTAATTTAATAAATAATAATAATATATTTAATAATTATAATATATATATATTATTATTTATAATTAATTAATAGTTATAAATAATAATAATAATTGTTATTAATTATTATTATTAATTATAAAATTATTATTATTACAATTTATCATTAATTAAAAATAATTATTAATAGTAATAATATAATTATTATAATTATAATCTTATTATGATTATTATTATAATACTATTTATTATTATTATAAATTAATTATTATTGATATAATAAATAATACTAATAATACTGTAACTTTAATTGATAACAAAAACACTTTAATAATTGATAGGATGGTTGTAATAATATAATATTAATTATTATCAAAACTATCAACAATCAATAATTATTTCACAAGCATTATTATTATGATTGTTATAAAACTATTGATAATGAAAACAATTTCCAAAGGGATTCGCACATAGACATGGTTACCAGTAAGGCCTCCCAAAAATTGGGAATGATCAAGAGAGCCCTACATGTCGCTCCTATGAAAGTGAGCCTTGTGGCATACCTCTCCTTTTGTCTGCCAGTCCTTGGTTATGCTTCGGAGGCTTGGGATCCCTACTTGGTTAAGCATGTGGAACAGTTGGAGAGAGTGCAGAGGTAGGCGGTCCGATTCATATGTGGCCTACGAGGAGTCGTTAGTGTCACAAAGGCTTGGCTGGCTCTCGGATTGGCCTCATTGGAAGAGAGACGGAGAGATGCCCATCACAAATTGTTTAGTAAGGTTGTCAGTGACAAAAATTATTCTTTCCTTAGGGCTGAATTTGAAAACCACCAGAATTCTTCCCAATCCACTCATCTTACTAGATCAGTGGTTAGGTCAGTGCCTCAGATACAAGTTTGCAATACAAGTTCCATGCACCAGGGCTTTTTCTCTCGCACTACGAGAGAGTTGAGAGCTCAGCCCAACAGATAGTGGTGCTGAATGTCGAGTTTTTTTTAGTTCTCTTACGGTTTTAGTTTTTGATAACTAACTCGACGTCTCCCCCTTCCCCACACTTAGGGGTCTAGGAGATCCACACAAACATAACATAACAAAGATAATAATTGTTTATTATTATGTTAAAATAATAGTACAATAATAATAATAATTTATCAATAATTGTTATTATTATAAGTTACTATAATAATTATTTATTATTATTATTTATTTATTGATATATAAAAATATTAATAATTATTCTACTAAGCTAGATAATAATATTTTGTAATATATTTTATGATAATAATATTATTCTTGTTAATAGGAAAGCACATTGATAACCACAGTGAGCTATGATGTATGGTTTTTTAGTAGTAACAAAGTGGCAATGTAATAAAAATTAGAAAAAAATTACAATATTATTCTCATAATATATATAATAAATAATAGTAAGTATTATTATTATGATACCTATATGAGTATAATATTTAGTATTATATTGTAAAATTTGTTTTATTCTTTATTACAACGCCACTTTGTTACTAATTATACATGGCTCACTCAGCTGATAACCAGAAAATGATGGTTGATGAAGGTCAATAGGAAATACTTATCTTCATTTATACGATATGTGAAACACATAAACAATAAAAACATAGCGATTCCTCCTGATTTCACCAAAAATTTTGAACAAACTCATATTCTGATGTTTTTTTTACAATTAAGCAAATGACTCTTGCTAGTTGAGTTCATGACTTCTTTGGACAGGCACAACAACATAAGTTTATACTCTGTCAATGATGAGGGATTCTCTTTTCTACCTGACCAGTTACATATTGTTTGCATGGCGCAATGTTGCTGAATCTGATTTGATATGATCTCTGCTATGAGTTTAGATTTTTTTAACTGCCACGAACGAGAGTGGGTGCAAAGGCCTAGTTACTACCATCACTCTCTTGTAACAATTACAGCACAAGTAACTTGTGAACTTGATCAGTTGAATTAGTGTTTGTGCATTAACTGTTCTTATACCTAATATGATTTAGTACAACAATTAGAAGAGATGTTGGGTCATGAATTTTTGACCGAATTCAACTTAATTTATCTGTGATTTTATGTCCAGAAAGTTTTTATCCATTTGTGCACTCATTAATTCCATTGATAAGATAAATGCAGTAGGAACTTTATGGGTATTGTCAGATTCACGATCAAGATACTTTTGGTAAATAAGAATTTTATCAGAGTTAAAACATTCATGATAAAGCTAATGTTCATAATTAAATTAATCCAGTTCCAATTTTGTGCTTAAAATGAGTTAAGTGGAGCGTCAGTGAAACAGAGTACCTTGAAAAAAGCTCCAGTCACAGCAAAATATCAACTGACATAGAGCAAACAATGTCTCATCTTAAAAAATAAGTGGGATACCATTGAACTGACCTCCTCAAAAAGCAAGACTTGAGGTTATGAGTTTTTATACCTTTCATGTAGAATAGAAAATGCAGCAACAGTACCAGACCCTTCTTGGTAATAATCGGTTAAGTCCAGACAGCACACATTTGCAAAAAAAGTTTCTATTCAATGATGCTGAGACAGCGTAATGATTATTTATTGTTTTCGGCTGGTTTTCTAAGCGGTGCTGGAATATAGTTTCCACATCAATACCTCATCAGTTATGTTTTATTCTGCAGCTGTGGAAACATTCATGCTTGGTTGGCCATAAAAAAATTTTGAGGTACTACACAATTTTATTTAAAAAATCTTGTACGCTGATCATTACATCGAAGGATGAAACTTTAAATTTGGATTCTGTTCCCTTCTTTTAAATAAAATTATGATGAGCTTATGCACTATGCTATGATAGTTTAATCATTCCAGCTGTCTTTATTATTTTCTTTAAATAAATTAATTACATAACACGAATGTTTCCTGGCTTTCAAGTACATAAGCATTTATTAAATACAAGATTTTCATTTAGTGCCGTCAAGTCTGCAATCTAGCCACATGAAATTGTAAATTGGTGTGTAGTGTATGTGACTGCATAGTAACTGATAAATAAATTATCTATAGTACCCTAAAAAAACCTCACTGAAATTTTGTCGATTTGCACTATTATTTGTGGCATACAATGTTCAAAGCAGTCTGTAAATGTATATTTATTTGTTATATCATAAAAGGCGAAATGAAAATAGTGTTCCTGCAATAGCTTCTGAGTCTTTAGAAGTCTGCATGTCTAGATACCTTTGAATCCACTATTGATTTTTATTGTCGTTTTAAACTACCATTTGATAGGAGGCATAAGCTTACCATGCATGGACTAAAGATAATTTGAAATGGGTAGAAGTCGTAGGAGTCGAAAACGTTCCGCAGCTAATCGTCCAGGAGTTCCTGTTGAAGAGGCTCGATCTGTACATTCTACTATTGGTCGGCTAGCTCAATTTTGTCTCTCACATGGCTGCTCAAACATCAAAATATTCCGTCCGTATAACTTCAAAGGTCTGTTACGCCACTACTAGTCATTACTACTAGACATTACTACTAGACTAATTGTTGGCTACTTTTAAAAAATTTATGTTTGGTCTGCCTCACCATGCAAGTAATCTGCAAAAACGCTCAAGCTTTATATTAAAAAAATTTGCGCAGTTTCCAAAAATTACAACTGAAAGTAAAAGTATCTACTTTTGGAATGATATTTATTTGAAATATATGGTGGCTCATAACGCTAGACGGTTTCGTTTTCAAAGCTTATGAACGGATTTGAAATAGTCCAGACGGTTTGCAAAGCGTCTTTTACATTGAAAATAATTGGGTAATTGTAGTAAAATAGCCCAAGAAACTATGTTTAAAAACGGGCTTGTTGGTTGTAATAAATTAATTGTCGGCCTCAGCAGCTGCGAGATTAATGCTATAAAACTGTATTTCCTGTCCAACAATTGTAAAATCTGCAAACCGTGTAGTTGTCTTGCAAATAATTCAGACGGTTTAGAAATGATAGATGATTTAGAAAATTACAAACCGTTTGGATGCTTTAGAAAGAGTATGAACTATTTACAAACCGTATGAATTATTTTGAAATGGTCTGAACTCTTTTAAAACAGTCTGAACTATTTTGAATTTGTTGGAAAAGTTTGCAACAAGGCACATGGCTTTCGAACCAAAAGTGATCGTCACCATTTTATTTATAGCAACTATATAACTTTATCAACATAGACGTCGATCCAAAGACATAGAGCAAGTTAATTAACTGCATAAAAATGTTGTTGAATATAATCTCTAAAATTAATTTTTAAATTTAATAATTGGGTTGTATTTATTATTTACAACAAATTAAAACAAATAAGATTTAATAAATAAAAACATCTTTATTTATTTAAAGAAAATTCAACTGTTCAGTAAAAACATTTATCAATCATAAATGGACTGTAGATCTTGATCAATAGAGCGAACCAGCAAATCGGCTCGGATTTTCAAAGCCTACGAACGATTTCACAAAGCGTTCAGGAGTTTTGCAAAAGTTCAGACTATTTCAAATTCGTTCAAACGGTTTGGAAAGCGTTCAGACGTTTTAAAATGCAAAACACAAAACGTTCTGAGCCACCATAGAAATACTTTAATTTTTGATTTTAGAAAAGTTATGCAACTTCTAAAAAAGAATGCTGTGTCTGTTTTATAAGGTTGTAAATAATAATAAACATGTAATTTTATAGTAGTCGGTTATCGTATTTTACAGGGTTGGCTCGGTTTAAACCAAGTGGATTAAACCCTTGGTTTAAACCAAGTGGATTAAACCCTTGGTTTAAACCAAGTGGATTAAACCCTTGGTTTAAACCAAGTGGATTAAACCCTTGGTTTAAACCAAGTGGATTAATCCGGTAAAATTTCTGTGGGTTTTTCGGTTTCTATGGTTTTTTGTTTGTTAATCAAATATTTCAAAGCTCCATTTCACTTTTTCTGTTTTATAGCAATCACTCATGCTATGGTCTCATTCTGTTGGTTATTATACAGAACTAAAGTGATAAAACCAACTTTTCAACTCAGTTTTAGTTAATTACTCAAATAGGGAATTTAAGCATATTTATTGAAAATATGAGCCACATATATGACTGATATAAGTTCAAATTTGGGATGGTACCCTGTAAACTACGGAATCTACTTGCCGCCAAAAAATCAGGACGTATTCATTTACCACCTCTCCGATGCAAAAATATGTCAAAAATCCCACTGATCTTGTGGCCTGCTACGATAATGCCATGTAGCTGTGGTAGTTTGCATGTATACGTTTTCTATATGATGTAGTTCTATTGTACAATCAGTCAGTTATTTAATTATTAACGCTTTGCTGTACTACGCAGTTGTCTTGTTTGAAAATAAACATTAAACATTGTTAACAAGCTAATTGTTACATATCAATTGCCATCGTTTTAACCATTCAGCAGCCAAATATATAGCATTGACTGCACTTGAAACCATTTAAATAAAAAAAATGGCTTAAACCATAAAAAGCAATTTCAACCCAAAAAAATACGCTTTATTCGATATTTTCACAAAAACATGTTTTTTTCTAACCCTGATATTTTAATAACTTAATTTATTTATTTACTCAAACACGTTAGAATGTTTAGTATGATAATTGATGTAAATAGTTCCCAAAACTAAATTTAAAATCCTGTAATTTTTAATATATTGCTATGTTTACAGATTCAGGGAGAGGGTTGCAGACCTTGTCACCTCTACGTCCCGGTGACACACTCATAGCACTACCCAAATCTTTACTGATCACAACTAGCGTTGCTTTGAGAGTTGAAGAACTCAAACGAGCAGTCAATAAGAGTGAATTAAAGCCAACACCTGTACAACTCTTATCTGCTTTTCTCTTGTTTGAGAAGAGTAAGGGAAGCAACTCCTATTGGTATCAGTACATGCAAACTCTACCCGAGACATTCACAACTCTGTTGTATATAAACTCCTGTGATGTCGACCTGCTGGATAGTAAACTATCTAAAAAGTATTACTCAATGAAGGCCAAGGTTAAACGGTGAGTTTCATAGGTACTAGATTGCGCAATAAGTAGGAAAGTTAGTCTTTGATAGATAGTATTAAAGTGAATCTAAAATACTATTGGTTCGCTCGTTTTTTATTATTATTGTTATCATGCCTGTTGTTATTATTATTATTGTTATCAAAAGTTCTAACCACTTCTCCGAGAAAGCCGCGATAGGTAGAGCTGTAAAAAAGAATGACAGACCCTTCAAGTGGGTAATTTTGGAACAATAAACTTTTAGCACCTTTTGAATCACAGCAATTCATGTTTGAAAGGACCCCCAGAAACGGTTTGAGAAAGCTTTCAAGTGGCTTGAATATGTATGAACAGGTTGGCAAAATATGACCAAAACTTGTGTGATGATGCGTTTTTCACTCTTGAAATTCTGAAACAGTAAAAAAGTAAAAATTTCATTTTCTAATACTTTCCCACAGCGGAATAAAACCGTTCATATGTAAAACAAAAGTTCTGTCATGTAGCCAAATATTTTATTATTTAAAAATTTCAACAGCAAAACAGCAATTCTGTTTTTACAGAAAGACTGCCAAAATGCAAAAACTGCGACTCTGAGGCAGACTTTTGGCGTATGATTGCAATATCATTAAAATAACGCTTCCGATAAACATGCATTTTTTTAAAAATTTATTTGATGGGAAAGATGTTGTGTAGGATGAAAACTCTAAGTAAACAAATTAAGGTTACATACTATTTTTTATTAACAGCCTTGTATGACCTTGGGCTATGAACATACTTGTCAAGTTGGCTTGTGAAAAAAGGAGATGTTTTTGATCTGTTGGTTTTGGTGGCCGCTACTGAGTAGGAGGGAATATAATGGGTGATTGTATAGATGTGAAGTCAGGTAATAGTTTATTAGATAGTTGAGAAAGTCAATTGCTGAGGTGGATGCAACTGAAATAACAGATGCGGTATAAAAACTACCATGTAGTAGTTATAGTATGGAAACAATGTACAGCGTGGACCATCTCAAAGTTTAGCTTCTGTTCCATAGAAAAGTAGAAGTAAAGTTTGCAGGAGGTTTTCAAGCAGTGATTCAAGTTTCAGAGACTTTCAGGGCGTTCAGCCGTTTTCAGGAGTAGGGAAAATTTGTACCTAGGAACCAGTTGGGTCCCTGTCAAATCAGGAGATATGACAGGTATGGATAAAATCGCTTGGTGACTTGATGGTGCCATTAATTGGACAGCCAGGGTTTGGTCTCAGTCGGCACTTCCTCGATAACTCGTCCTGCAAAGAAATACCCTTCAATAAGCAAGCGTATAGCTGCAATCATTATCAGTGTTATTACGCGTTTTTAAGCTATATGAGCACACAAACTTGGTGATGTAGTGGTATAATGGTGTGTTTTCCTGAATGGAAATCTTGGGTTTGAATCCATATATCAGAATAATATTTAATTCTCTCTAAAACAAGTTTTGTTCACTCACGAAAACAATTCTGTATCTAGTTATTATTTCCTAATTCTTATCATTAATTTTCGCATAATACGCGCAAAATAGTTTTGTCTCTATTATTATTAATTTTTGCAGCGCATTTGATGAGATGAACGGTATATTTTCATGGTCCATCGGGCGAGCGTCATACGAGGAGTTTTTGTGGGTGTGGCACGTCATCAACACTCGTTGTGTGTTCATGTCTCAGCCGACTCTGACTGATGTGAGGACAACTCCTGATGATTTAGATAACTTTGCCTTGGCTCCATTTCTAGATTTGCTCAACCATAGTCCCTCTGCTGAGGTTCGTATCATACCCCCGCTTTGGTTACTTGCTTATAGTTCAGGAGTTGTTTGCTCACGAGATCAAAGTTTTTTGTGATCACTTTAAATATACCTGATCACATTAAATATACCAGATCACAGAAAAATTAAGGTTTAATATCGAAGTGATCAATCTTTCAGAGCTTTGTGCCAATTATATTTTGTGAAAGAAGGCAACTTACAAAGTTAAATTGATTGTCAAATACCTTTCTACTTATTTTGTATATAAAAGTTTCTGCAATATTTTGGATGTATTTGTTCATCTGATTTATTTTTTAGCCAATTTGATATCTATAGATTAGGCGTGTTGAAACTATTTAAAATCGATTTAACATAAAAGAGTTATTGCAAAAACAAATTTTTTAAAATTATACTATATATGAAATGACCTCAGCACAAGACGCTCACTTCACCTGTTGCATTTGAATGCAGGCAACTTACGGCTATAACCAGGAGAAGGGCTGTTTTCAGATAATAACAGATAAATCCTATAACAAGTACGATCAGGTCTTTATACCCTACAACAGCCACAGCAACCGTACTCTTCTGTTAGAGTACGGCTTCTGCATTCCTGGAAACATCGATGACTCTATTGAATTCGATTTTCGTATGTATTTATACAAAATAGTCCATTGTTATGTGGAGTTGTTTTTCCAAAACATTAATAGTGAAGACAACTCCAGTTTAATAATAACTTCATTGCGCTGCTTGTAGAGGAAGTAACAGATGTACTTATCCCCGATAGACCAGACATTTGTGATCAGCTGATTAGAGCTCATCTAAACTGGTAAGTAATAGTAGAACTTCTAACGGGGTAGAACTTTTATTTTGACGATAGTACCATAAAAAACATGGCCGCCAAGTCACGCAATTTAGTACAATATAATGGTGATCGATTTCACATTATGTAACATTCAGTCGTCTCCCTACATTGAACTAATAATATGAAACTTATATTGGGTCACCATTATGGGGTATAACTGCTATCCATCTTTCTTTATATGATCGTTGACACTACAACTGGAATTTGGATTGAACATCGACTATGCCAGAGAGAAGAAAAACTCGCCGATAGTTCTAGAAAGTGTCGACATTTATTTTTGATGACATGTAAACTACCATTTCGATGTCCGTTCCGGGAATAGAAAAAATTAGCATTTTTTCTCAAAGTAGACAACTCCTGGAATGAAAGTTGAAATGGTATTTTATATATCACCAAGAATAAGCATTTCTGGGAACAAACGTCAAAAATTTCATGTTTGTAGCATAGTCGACATTCGTTCCAGGTCTAGCGGCTTTCATTCCACGAAGTATCTACGTTAATTTTAGTGGTATCTGCATTCATTATTGTCGATGTTCGTTCCAATTCCCCGGCCGACTCCTGGCGTATGTACACTTACGAGTGCAGTCCTTATTGCCAGATTTATGTTTCCAAAGTAATCAACAACAATAATTATTAAATCTGCGTGACCAGTTATTTCACAAAACAAATTGAAGCGACATAGGATAAAAGTGAGTACCCTAATTCCAAAACCAGTGAAAAAATATTTGTCATCATTTTTAGTAATTTAGTATTTGTTACGGGGCATTATTTAATACATGAAAAGAAGACAACTCCACGTGCTGAGCTGTGTAACAAATCCATGAAGGTGTGGTATAGTCTAAAAATTGACAATTTGGGCAAATTTAAATAAACAAGTTTATGACATTGATGGTATTTGCCTTCAGGTTTCAATATTAGTTCCAGCACTTACTACTGAAAGTGAAAAGTTGCAGTCGCCATTTTTTTTACTGTAGAATTTGACTTGAGTTGCTTTATTTTGCCTTTTCATGGTTGCCGTAGTTACCACAATGTACGCACCGCTTTAACATACCAATGTATACATAGACGTGTGCATGTTATATAATGTGCTGTAAGATGTAATCCTGCTTTTATGCTGAACTCGAGTTTTAAAGCAAAAAAAATAAATGTTTATGTAACTGTAGGTTAAATAAAAAGATGAATTATTATATAGAGATAGAAATATTATTATATAGTATGCCAAATATCAAAGTTGGAATCTGCTTGATTTCTTTTAGTCTACAATTATTAGTTTTGGTAATTGTCTCACCATGACGATGTGGTACATCTTAGTGATATGACTGTGGTATTGTAATACTGTGGTACAGTACCTACTATGCCACTGCTACTGCGACTGTTAGATGTAAGTCTAACTCACCAATAAATCGACCACGTTCACTTTTAGCGGATTTGTGTGTGACGAAGATGGGCTCTCATGGAATCTTCTAGAGGCCCTGAGAGTGCTGGGTGAAAGATCGGATGTAAATTTTTCCGAGCAAAAGTGTAGGGAGCTGCTGCTGTCAATGGCAGCTGACAGTCGTCTCAACTTGCTTAGCGCAATATCTAAACGTGTGGCTAGCAACAAGGTAAGTGTTGTGTGTAGCTCTATGAATCCATGGTTGTTGTTGTGCGTAGCTCTATGGCTCCGTGGTTGTTGTTGCGTATAGCTCTATGGCTGCATGACTGTTGTTGTGTAGCTCTATGGCTGCATGGTTGCTGTTATGTGTAGCTCTATTGCTCCATGGTTGCTGTTCTGTGTAACTCTATGGCTGCATGGTTGTTGTTGTGTACCCCTAGGGCTTTTGTTATGTGTAACTCTATTGCTTCATGGTTGCTGTTGTGTGTAGCTCTATGGCTCCATGGTTGTTGTGTGTGTAACTCTAAGACTCAATGGTTGTTGTTGTGTGTAGCTCTATGTCTCCATGGTTGTTGTGTGTAACTCTATGGCTGCTGCTGTGTGTGACTCTATGGCTGTGGTATCTCGTCCTAAAACTGTTGTTGTGTGTAGCTCTATGGCTGTTATATGTTGCTCTATGGTTGTAGTTATGTGTAGCTCTATGGCTGTTGTGTGTTGCTCTATGGTTGTAGTTGTGTGTAGCTCTATGGCTGTTATATGTTGCTCTATGGTTGTTGTTATGTGTAGCTCTATGGCTGTTGTGTGTTGCTTTATGGTTGTAGTTGTGTGTAGCTCTATGGCTGTTATATGTTGCTCTATGGTTGTTGTTATGTGTAGCTCTATGGCTGTTGTATGTTGCTCTATGGTTGTTGTTGTGTGTAGCTCTATGGCTGTTGCTGCGTGGAGTTTTATGGCTGTTGTATGTTGCTCTATGGTTGTTGCTGTGTGGAGCTCTATGGCTGTTGTATGTTGCTCTATGGTTGTTGTTGTGTGTAGCTCTACAGTTATTGACATTTGACTCTGAGTCTAGGAATTTGTAATGGGAGTTGTTTCTCCATGCAGTGGTGGGACATTTTGTGAGGTTTTTGTCGCTATTTGGATAGTAAGGAATTTTTCACAGTTTTGTAGCTATGTTAGCTATTAGTCAAAAATGGTTTTATCTCGATTGTTTACATAGAAAAGAGTGATTGCATTTTATTGTCTTGTTCATTGTAATAGAATTGATAGTTGGCTGCGCTGAAGCTGAGCTATCCATGTTTACAATCACTCTCTGGCTTTGCCGTGGTATCGTGTTATTTGTTCAATTATGCTGAACATTTCTCAAAAACCTTTCTTGAACACTTAGTTATTGACATCACCAAGATTATAAGCTTTCAATTTAAATTAATTTTATTCACTGTATGGTGAAATCATGTGAATTTCTCTTTTAAACCAAGAAATTTATTTTGGTTACTCTACAATGTTTTGTTGCTATTAGGAATATGAAATCATTTTTTTTTCTAAAAAAAAAATGACAATCTTCAACATTTTTTGTACTATTGATGCATTTAATAAATAATTGCGAGCCACTTCAGTGTTCCTACTCTCTTGTATGCTCACAGTTGCAGAGAAGCACTGACGAGCTATTGATCCTAGAGATGCTGTCAGTGCTATACAAAAATGAAGTTTCCCTGCTGCTGAATGCTGTCAGCTCAGAGAGAAGTCAGCAAAAGCAAGTAGAGACTGTGGAGGAGACTTGGAAGTACTTGTGTGACTTGACAATCGACTGATCGACTCTAAATTCTCTTGAATTTGGCCCTCTCAGTGGGTTGGTTGATATGCTTGGTATATCTGAGTGCGCGTAATTCTATTTTTTGCTTTTGTCAAAAATGTGCAAGGAGTGTGAATGAAAGTGCTCTACTGACAAAAAATGAACTTGTTTGTGAGTAATAGTAATAGTTTTCTCAAAAGAGTGTTCTACAAAAGGCTTCTTCAGTTAGTCAAGTTTTCAGTTAAATCTCAGTTGCAGCTACGCTGCCCATTTCAATCTTTAATGTCAGGTAAAGCAGTTAGTTTATAATTTTCAATATACGTTTATACATCTTTAAGCAGATTGCAACTTGATCATTTCACTAAAGCGGTGGCTACACACACCTACGTTTTGTCGGTATGTGTATGTAAATACTTTTTTTCTACAGGCAAAGTTTTTTTTACGAACAGATGTGTAGACTACAAAAATGTTTTTGGTCTGACACTTCGGTGATTGGACAATTATTATCAGATAACCACTTTCGATTGGGTAAAATATAGTGACAAAATTTGGCGATTCCAGTGTACTTTTTTATATTGTGTGTGACCTTGACCTGGTCATTACTGATTGGCCCAGAGGATATGTTTTATTTATAAACGACGTATTATAATGGCTATTAGAATTTATTAATATAGTATTATAAACAAATATAATAATTAATCATTATAATTTATTTTTACGATAATTATTATAATCATTGTTTATAATAATTATACTTTCCTTGCCTCACTGGACAATCCGAAACGTTGCGGTGATCAAACATCTGTGTGTATAGTCACCATAGCAACGCTGCGAAATGCGTTTCGCATCAATTTTCTACAAATTGTAGGTGTGTGTAGCCAAGTATTAACGATACAACTCGCACTGTATGAATGTTTGATTTGTCCTCCTTTGTTTCTATTGGGTGGATAACTCCTAACTAGTCTCATAACAGAGCACTCAGTAGTGGATAAATAATTCCTTATTTTGGTAAGAGCAAAGAAACTCGTAGACTAAAAAATCAACAAAATGTATTTTGTATGTAGAATAAAGCAGAAGTAAGGCAGTAAATCATAACGCTAAAGCTGTTTATATTTGCGACAGCTTTTTTTTTATTAAAATTTATCGCTTTAAAAGCGGCTTATTATAATCACATCTTTAGGAAGCTTTTATATTCCAATTTTAGCACATGGACACTGTAGGGACTGGATACATTGTACAAAGTACGTGTACAGTTTATATAAATAATAAATATTATTTCCCCTTATACTATCTTTATCTTCATCTTGTCTATCTTTACACTTTGTTTAGCCTTCTTGGTGAGTACGTTTTGTACACGGGTAAAGTTACTATAGTCTGCCGTAATCACTTTGTTATACACTTCCACGTACACATACCTGTCATTTATTGATAAGCCGTGTTTGATTAGCTGTCTAGCTGCCTTTGTCTACAATACAAATACATGTGGCAGCAGGTGCTATCTTGACAGCGGCTGTCATAAAACACCTGCGACAGTCTGTCTTCAACTCGTCAAGTTGTGATAAAATTTCATGGTCAACTTCCTTGTTCATAACAACAATAGTCTTGGCAATCATTGTTATGCAGACAATAATAATTTTTTCAACTTTTGGCGCTTTTTTTAGCCAATGAAGCAATACATATGCAGCGAGAAAATTCTTTGTTTCCACAAACTCTTTTTTTGTATATTTATTTTTTGTTCGCAGATGATTAAGGTTTATTAGAAATAATTTAAATAGACTCGTTGTGTACTTACGCTGTCTAGCCTTATGGTCCATCTGTCGTCCAAACCGCTTGTAGCCAGTAGAACATTCATAGGTTCAAAAGTAATAGTCACCACTTCTCCTCCCGCGTATTTTAACACTTTATCACAAGCTTCAAATACCTACAATCATTCAGGTGACAGCTGAGGGCAAGTGTTTGAGATAACAGGTTTGAGAAATCCTCACACATGCCACATGTTTTGTCATGGATTGGTAGGTGATGACAGGTGCTTGCTTGAGAAATTTGTTCCATGGCAGATGTAAGCAGGTGTGTGTAAAGTTCCCACAAAGTTGACTAGTGATAGCAGGTGACTGATATCAGTTATTTTCCTTATCCGGTAAATTATAATTGATGAATTTAAAAACTGGAATTTTTTCAGGAAAAAGTATGCCAGAGAGTTTTCATTGTGTATTTTCCATTATGCAATTTTATAAAATTAGTTATTGATAGTGGGGATTGCGATCATTGACAAAATAATGATTTGTGAGATCGACAGAAAAATACATCTCTGCAGCCACCAGCGACTAAATTTGGTACAGAATAATAATAACCTCATAGTGTGTTGGGGACGGGAGAGCGGTTGGGTAGTGGAATACCACCGCCATGTCATCTGCTGAAGGTTCTCTGTCAAAGTGACGAACTTTTATCTGCGCCGTTTTTGCGTCAGCATGGTTTGTGTATATCTGGAGCTCCTCAAGTGACTGCTTCCTCCCCAAGCCGTGTGATGATCTTCAGCATAAATATAACACCGAAGTACCAAATATTTTGTGTCATCATGCTTTTAATTTCTAAAGAAAAACTTTTAAATCTATAGACTTTTTATTTCAGAAAATTTTACGTGTTTTAAGAAAGCTGTAGCTTACACTTCATGCCGTTTTAAAATTGTTTGCGTTACATTGACAGTCAAAGACAAATAATCAATATTGAAACACGTAAATTTTCAGCTTGATAAAAACAATGTATATTATTTAGTTTTGGTATTTCTGAAGTTTTCTTAATGCAATAAGCTATTCGTCTTTTTAGAGATACAAAAAAAGAAATATTTTGTTTTTAAAATGAACATTAACTAAAAATTATAATATCAGTGTATTGCAATATATAAAAAAGAAACGGCGTCCTACCACATTTGAAATGTTCTTACTTACTTGGCAGCTTTCTTTTGAGAGTTTATTTGTGGCATCGAGGCAACACTTTTCTCTTTCCTATGATTTGTTGTAGATTGTTTAGGAGTTGGCTTGTGGCTCTTTTGTTTTTGTTTTCTACAAAATCCATCGAGTTATGATGATTGTCGTTTATAGTCTCATAGGCTATTATCAGTAAAGCATACATATGTATCTACAAGTCTATGGCGCCATCAATTAAAATGTAATTGGTATGTATATATGTCTATGAATGAGAAGACCTACCTATATTCATAAGTTATAGGTTTACTATCAGCATGCACCGTAGGAGCTGCAAAACTTGACTCATTGGGAGTTGCCTGCTCTGTTGTATTTTCCTAACAAAACGCAATAGTTTTAGTTATTTCTTTCCCCTTAGTTCATCTTACAAGTTACTCATTATTACAAACTTAGGCTACTGAGTCTACCTGTTTGGTGGTAAGATGTTTGCCTACGATTGAAGGGGGAGTGGATTCATCATCTTGAGTTTGGCTGTAGAAATCTTGGTTTGGTGGCAGTGCATTATTTGTACTGTTGGACTCTAAAAACAGATTTTAGCGGTATAGTCAACTGTAATAACTCCAAAAATTACAGGTGCAGTGTAGTTTAGTTGTATCTATACTACTAGTAGTAGTGACAGTAGAATGCAGTAGAGAAAGACATAAGTTTTACTTTTAGTCACTTTGTAGAAAAAGGTTTATCAGTGATTGAATGCAACCATCATTTCCATACCTGATACTAACAGTTTGGATTCACCATTGACTTCTAATCTGTCTTGCCTGGTTAGGCTAGTCTGTAACAATACAAAACGTCTCTATACATCTATGAAATCTTTATATTGAAAGCGATGAATAGAAAAATTGATCATATTTGAGTTTATACATACTGGTGAATAGACAGCATTGCATGGTGACTTTGTACGTCTGTCTAAGCTATCGTTTGATAGACTGAGACTAACTGGACTGACATCAAGCCTTCCCTGTCTATGGATCTCTACAACAATGCACAGTATGCTGTGGAATGACTTTTATTTATCCGATGAAGTTAGTAGATTACAAAAAAATTTATTATTAGTACGTATCTTACCAAATCCATTAGGCTGTATTGACAGATAGTTTGAACTGTTATAAATGTTGGGAAGTAGACTTCTGTGTAAGCTAGTTCTTGTTGGGGCGGCAGGAAACGCCCCCGTAACTGTCCATTTGTCTCCACCGCCGTTAGCTAAAGAAGAACAAGTTGAGTCTTTGTCCCATAAATTACAGCCAGATACTCGTATCATCCTAGCTTTCTAATGCTGCCTATGACTACAGAGATTTCGCTGCCAAGTAATCGAGTGGCTAACTTGAAGGTAATAATATAGCCACATTAACAGTTCAAATAAGCACGGCAATAAGTAAATTTACAAACAAGACAGTATAATAGTTTATTTATCTAACAGATCACATGCAAATAGTCTGCAATAGCATAGTGACAGCAGTATGCAAGTTGTATCAGCTCTATTGTGCTAACTAGCCAATCGTGTCGCTGCGTTGTATACATAATTAAATACAATAAAAGAAAACTGGTAGACAAGAAATGGCTTTTGTCTCAAGCATAATATTATCAAGGTTTCAAAAGACTTAGTTTTCCATTGGCACTATTTAATTTTATTATTTATGTGCTTGTTTTTAGTTTTAGAAAATTAAACCAAAAGTGACAAGCCACTATCACCTTTGCTGGTGGGATTGGAATAACAAGTCTAATATTTATTTCAATCTAGACATCATTTAGACAAAGTAGATTAAAATTGATTATTATCAATGTTATTAATTGAAATATCCATGTTTGGATGGTAACTTGTTAAAGATACTGTGGATGAAACTTTTTTGTTTTTTGAGATTTTATTTCGTGTGTTAAGATCAAAATATCACGAATTGATGTCGTCTTGAAGGTCAGCACTACTTGAACAGCTTTATTTATAAATCAAAAAGAAGTTTAATAGGCGCAGATTTATATAATCAATTTATGTGATATCGCTACGGATTTAATTATAATGCATATTACACAAACACCTTTTTGAATAACTTATTCAAAATCATATGCAGGTTTCTGAAACGCACATTGATATTTCCATTATTTTAGATTTGCTAGAAAATTTGTCAGCCCTAAAATCTCGCTATGATTAATACAGCCAATATACTGTACCCTGATTGATTACACGAATGAGTCAATATCCGGAATTAAATATTAATCGGGAAATTGTAAATATCACTTTTCTAGTCATATTTAACTAATGTGTAACTTGATTCATCAGCCAATAAATATCTATAACTTCAAACTACTAATACCTAAAAGATTTTGTAAATTTCATGTATAAAAAATTTCTCCTTTTCTTAGATTACTTACTATATTATTCTGTTTAATTTTTTTGAAGTACTTTCTCTTTTAATATTTTTATCCAACTCTGTTAAAAGGCAAATGTTGAAACAATTTGCGTAATAAAGCGGTTTTTAAAAATGAAAAATAAAACATTTTCTGTAGCTTATAAAACTACCATAGACATCAATATTGATAAAGGCATCTGCGCTAACAAAAGTACAGACACAAGATGCGTGTTTCGATGATGTATGTTATACAAAATCAGTAGTTATCTCTCCTAGCAAAGACAACTCCAACACCACAAAAAGTCATTGTTGGGTTAATTGTGAAGCAGCTATTTTTGTATAAATAACATTCACCTCTGGTTTGGGTAAACATAAATTGTACCCATAAGCTTTCACTTTTTTGTATTTCTTTTTCATATGCCATGTTTTTTTTTTAAACAACTGCTGTAATAATAAACTCCAAACTAACTTTTTTTAGTTTTACGTAATTTAGAATTGCTGCAATTTGGCAAAAATTGGTTTCTGCTAAATTTTCCTGAGTGTCAAGACTTGTGCAGATTTCATATGAGTGATTCAGATAGAGTTTACTAACTCAAGTTGGTAGGCCGATTTCTTTTTGGCTCTTCTTAGAGAATAAAAGATAATATTGGGATAGCTGAGAACTTTTTTTAGTAAATCACCTAAGGTTCCATATTTAAACTTCCAGTTTTTTTATTTTTATTCTGTACTAACATTGCTAAAAATAGAATTCACAATGCTTATGTAACAGTTATTAAAGATGGGAGTTGGAAACCATTAAATCCAAAACTACCTGTCTCTTTGATTTTCAGTGCAGCATAAAAACGAAGCTTCAGCCTTGTTAATATAACTAGCTGATAAGTTATTTTTTCATTAACATTTCATTTGAAAACGCTTGTTGTTTGTCACCTCTATGAAATAGAGATACATACATACATAGATACATGTATATATACATACGTACGTACGTACATACATACATACAACATTTCTTATTTCATTTAAGTTCTGATTAAAAAAATTTAAAGAAATAATGGCTTTACTGCGGTAAAAAAAATTGTATTTTCTTAAAATAGTTTTTTTTAGTAAATCAATTTTGAAGCATTCTTTCTCTTCTGATAGATAGCCTTGCTCTTATTGTTACAAATACCTGGGCTGTCGTTGGGATAGGCAACTCCAAGTGCACATGAGTGGCAGGGTGCAGCGTCTCCTTGAAAGTGAAACTTTTGAGCTCGTCCATTCAATAAAAGCAGAGGTAAATTTTTTGTTGAATTTTGGTGATAGTCTAATTTTGCTACATTTGCAAATTTCTTCTCTTTTTGAGTGGGTAACCTTGAAATATTCATACCAGTTTTAACATCATGGATGAGATTAGATCCAAGTATATTCCAATCACACTTATTGACTGAAATAAATTGTGCAAGTTTTCATTGCAAAGAAACTTTCATCTAAAACAGATTATTGTACACATGTGTCTGCTATATATTACTGCGCATTTTCAACGCACTACCTGGATTTCTGATACACATTACCTGTATCTCTGCTAAAGCATTACCTGTATCTCTGCTAAAGCATTACCTGTACTCTGTTGGTCTGCTTTGAAGCACTTTTGGCTTGTTTATTTGAGGAAATAAACTCTGTTGTATTTGTTTAAGAAGAGGTGGTCTGATATCTGACGTTGCTCTCTACAAACCGTAATATTATGATCACAGTGTAATGCTCCTTATGTATGGCTCTTTAGAGAACACATTTTAAAAAGAATTGATATTGTTGCCAATAAATAATATATATATATTTGTACAATATATACTCAATCTGCGGGCGCAGCTGTTTCGGCATTTGTTGCCTCTTCAGCGCAGTACAGAGGTTAGCAGGGGTGACAACCCTCGCAGTGATGCAAACAACTGCATCAAAGCACCAAACACTAGAGCGCTCAAACCATAAGGTATCTATTTGCCTTCAGTAATTACTCACATTAAAACGTAATACTGGGCTTACATTTTTTTGAGTAAACATCATAGATGGAACACGATTATAAGTACCCTTTCAGGTTCTCATGGTAACTGGTGCAAATAAAAAGTCACTTGTAACCAGGAGAACCTTGTGCTTAGACTCCATGCCAGAGATCTGCTCCTACATTCCTACTACTGGGCTTCCATTACCATGGATGAGACACGGTTCTAATTATTTGTAATTAAAAATTTGAGGATTTTGTCATGAAATATCCTCTGCAAAATAAACTATCAATCTGCTGAAAACATAAGCAATTGTTTGGAAAAATTTCAAAGAGTATTTGATTAAATTTAATTAACTTTATTTAAACAACATATCTTTTGCAGTCTTCTGTGTCTAAAAGTACCACAAGTTTTTCAGCTTTGTCCATTGCTTCATTAGCATAGAGATACGTGACAGGTATATGTATTTTTTAGTATTTCTCTTGAATCTAATTTGTCTACTAATAATTTTCAACATTATTAATTACCGCTTTTCCTTGATGTTGTTTTTTATTGCCAGCTATATCCTTTTGTATTGAGTTCCATTTATTTGCAAATGATGAACAAACTATCAAACATTGCACAATCTTAACTTACAAATTTATTTAATCCAGTCTTTGGCTCAGATTTACTCCGCTGCTTCAACCCCATATTTCCAGCCAACGAACTATACACTGTACAGTTTGGAGTGACGGTGTTGAATTCATAAATTACCAAAACAGTGAGTTCACAGGCTATTATAGCTGGGTCATTTATTCAGTAGATCAGCTACATGATTGCTCAGTTACGAACTGAATTGTATTTCTCCATTTACTGTGGTAATAGATAACTATTCCTAGGCATACTGTGATAATGTTATACGACAATGCAATGTCATTACGCAGTGACGCAGTCTATGTTGTCAGAAAAAAAGCATTTCATTGTTGGTTATGAAAAACTACTAGTGGTACTATAGTACTTATCGAATAAATAATATTGTCCATCTTTATCATAGATTGTCTAGCCATTGCCTAAACGATTGATTTTGTGGTATCGCTCAACTTTATTTATTTGCATATTAAGTTCTACCTGAAAGTGAAGGTAATAATAATGTTCACTTTTGTTGTAAAATGTGGAGTTGTGCTACTTGTATCTGTTAAAGTTCGACAACTCTAGCTTATAGCTCGAGATCTTTAAATACTGAATACATTTCTCCATGGGATTCAGCATTGAAGTCAAGTATTTAGTTACTTGCGCTAGACAAGCCTTCCCATTTAATTATTTTATTTAGGAGCTCAGAAGAATCTTTCTTTCAAGAAGCAGGCTGTGTCAAAATTACCCTTATCTTCTTATCTGGTCCTCAAGGGATACTCAAGTAATTCAATTGCAGGTTTGTGTATAGTTATTGAATGATGAATACGTTGTTAAGGAGAGTTCGTCATACACAAGTTTCTATTTTTTTTTAACTACTAATAATGCTAATAATAAATTATTATTATTATTAAATAATTTAATTATAATAAATAATAATAATAAATAATATTCTTATCATCGAATCGATCATGATGATGATGATGATCATCATCATCATCATAGTAGTAGATGATAGTTACAGTAGATAATATTAGTAAATAATAATAATCTATATATATATTTATCGTCATCATCATCATGAAATTTGTAATAATTATTATTATTATTATTTTAAAAAAAACGTCTCCAGAACTACCCTATGCCTGGGTTCGTGTTTTAGTACTGTGGGCAGGACAAAGCTGGTTTATCATTTCATAAATTTCTTATTATCATTTACCACCACCACCACCATTATTATTGTTATTAGTTGTATTTTAATTAATAACCGTAATTGTTGTTAGTTAAGTTATTATATTATTTTTAAATAAATATTCAATGATACTAATAAACTTTGTTTTTCAATATATTTTTACTATTTTAAAATTCTTTGCAGTAAATCACTGCTGTAGGTGCAGTGCTAAAAAAATAATATAATTGAAATGGTCGATGATGATGATATTATAATTATATACATAACATTATTGTTATAATATTTTCATTGCTTCATATCTACCAAATTCAGGCAAGTTGGATAAGAGGCGACCACCTACCCCTACCCTACCCCGTAGTCTACCATCAAAAAACCTTACCGGAAGGTGAAAATCCCTACCTCTAGACGAAACACTCTATTATACCTGAAGGTAAATTTTAAAGTTCTAAATATGTAAAAAATTGAAGGGTCGTTACAGTTGGAAAAGTTATTATCAAATCAATTTGTATCAAAGATTCAGATTATCATCATTTACAAGTTATTTGTGAAGAAAAAAAATGCCAAATTTGTAATGAGCAACAAAAATTATTCTCAAATTTGAATCACAATGGGTTTGACTGGAGAAAAAAACTAGTCTCTATATAATGTAAATGAACGATGAATTTCCAACGCGATCAAAAATAAATATGAACTAGATAGTTTTTGATTATTTTTAGTAATTCGATTATGTCCGCTCAGCACTTTTCGCCACTAAGGAAAAGATAACTCCAATAGGTATTTTGCCTTAGGAATCCTTTTCCTCTAGAGGTAGGGGGTTTTGCCTCCAGGTAGGGCTTTCAATGGTAGGGTCTGAACTAGGAATAGGTGATTCTGTTTTACCCAGCAACTTTAGCACAACATGATTCACTTATAACAACAACAATAGTGCTTGCCTTAACTAGACAGCACTCCATGGTTTTTCATCGTCATAATTAGGAAAAGACTGTTACTGGCTGCAACGTGGCATTCTTGAGATGGTTGATGCAGTACTCACTAACTATCTTTTGACTTGACCCTATTTATTTCCGCGTTGAATTAACAATTATTGTTTACCTTAAACTATAAAAAAACATCGCAATAAACTGCGAGTGCTGTAGCTGAATGAAAATCCTGACAAGTTCATCAACGGCCTCGAATTGTCAAATTTTTTTACGTCGATATAGATATGAATCAATCTATTGGAGGTTGGAGCTATTTTTAAATGGTTTGATACTTTTATGCAATTGTGAAGCAAAGTTTCTTGCATGACTTCGAGATTTTGTATGTTACTTTTTACTGTCGTTACTGATGTTGTAAATGTGCAAAATTTTTAAAGTTGTCAATTAATCGAGTTATTTTAAAGATTAACCAGATTAATTGATTTTTAAGATCAAAAAGATTAACCTTTTATGACTCAGTTAATCTTATAAAAAGAAACCCCAGTTACGTCACTATAATACTGTTTATTATGCTGAACACATCTATCAGTTTGTCTACATGAAGAGGGAGATGCCATTTTGAGTGTTTCCCCACATAACCTTACCTTTGTCACTAAATTTCAATCATTCTATCCTGAAGAAAAATCATGAAAATGTCAATTTTGTCACTTTGAACAAGTCAATTTAACTTGATGTGAATCAAGACGTTTGTAGGTGAGTGTTGTTGCAAAACGAGTAAACTATCACTCGTTCTCAGGCTCTTATTTTTCTGTCGATTGTAGTGCAATGGAGAGACCTTGAATGTTGTTATGATTCTAAACTAGATTAGCTTTGGGATCTGTTTTGTTTTAGGGATCCAGATTGTCATCATTACTTTGGTACACATTTTGATACGATAAATCTCATTATCCTCCATCCAATAGAAAGTTTTCTGCTCAGAAATGCTTATAAAATTCGTGGAATGTAATAAATAAATAATAATTAAAGCTTCCTAATAAAATGATGATTGTTGGTAATAATGATAATAATAAAAAAAAACTATAATAGATATGTAAAAGTGACCAATAATAATAGTTAACAAAATATCGTATATAATAATAACATGTAATACGATGTAATCTGGTTTATACTTTAAAACAATTTTCATATTACTGTCTTTATTCGTTCTAATAATAAACAATTATATTTTTTTCATTAAACTGTTGTTTTTATTGTTATTGTTGTTAATATTCAGCACAAACAATACAATTAATTGATAACATATTATAATTATTATTTAAAAATTGAAACTTGCTGGGCATATCATTTTTTTTAGTGTAGTATATATTAATTATAACAATAATATTGAATAACAACAATAAACAACTATTTGTTACTAGATTTTGCTGTTTTATTTATTTATTGTTCTAATCAAAGCTATTTATTTATCTATAAACTATTGAGCTACACCGCCAAAATATATCACAATCAATTAATCAGGTTATCAAAAATACCTAAACAAAGTTCAATTGTGATGTTTTTATTATTTATCCTGGTATATCCATGCGTTTTCTCTTTTTCCCCATAAAGGCTTTGGAGAGTAGCAGTTTTGTGAGAAAATAAAAAGTAATAGTTTTCTATGTTATATTAATATATGCCAAAGATAAAAGTATATTCTTTGTTTACATTCGATATTCAAGTTTTCGTTAACTTGTGTATCCGACAATCTTATTTTCTTTCAGTAATGTGTGCCTACACTTTGTACCTACCTGAACATGTACTGTAAATATCAAAACTTTAAATAGCAACTAGTTTTAGTTTGTTTCCTTCCTTTTCAGTTCTGCTTCCAAAAAAAGTTTTGTTTACAGTTACATACATAAATACATACATACATATTTGTTTATCATTGTGATATTACACTATTGTGATATTATATCTGTTATTTGTTCCTGGACTGACAAATCCATGAGGTTTGCTAATCTCATTCTACAAGTATGCAGGTAGATGGATGATGACTTTACTGCCCCATCATTGCATATATATCACATGAGTACATAAGATTAAAAAATAAGATTAATTTAAGATTAACGGAAAAGATTAAGATTAAAAATTCTTAATCTTTGACAGCCCTAAAAATTTTATGCTCTGAAAAAACTACTTTCAGGAGCTGTTTGAAATGCGACCAGCCATTAGTTTGAAGTTGATTCTAGTAGTCTGTGTTGGAATCTGCACCGTTGCCTTCCTACTGTTTTATTCAGGTGAGAAACTATTTGTGTCTGCTCAGTTCCTTTTGTTAGTTCACTACTCCAGTTTTTAAAAATACCCAATAAAGAAAGAGCCAGCAATGAAAAGGTTTGAAACTGTTAAATTTTTTTGTTCCACTTTTTTTTCTGACATTCACTCACTAGTTGGTGCTGGTGATAACACTAGTTTTCGATGATTCCGAAAATTGGATAAGTTAGAAATTAATTGTGTTGTTTTACGCAACAAAACGAGCATTTTTTAATTATTATTCTGTCTATTTAACACGAGTTTTAGTTCTTCTCTGAAAAGCTTGGAAAACTGAAAAATTTGAGTATTTTAGATGACAATAATATTATGATACTGATGACATTCCTAACTTATTTTGTATGAGGTTGTACTGTCTGTTCGTGATTGAGCAATCAGCTTGAGGCTAATATAGCAATTTACCACATGGTCTAGGAGTAACAGTAACAGCTTTTTTGCATATATTTACATGAACTAAAAGTGTTATGCCTATCCTTAGCTGACCTCCAATCAGAAGTGAAAGAGCAAAGAAGCAATTTTGTAAAGAATGCAGCAGCAAAAGGACAAATAAAGAAAGCAAATAGTGCAGAAGTGGTGAAAGACGATTCTGTTGCTAGAAAGCGAGTGCCAGATGCTATTGTTGTTGGCGCAGGTACATCTTATTATTTCCACCATTGCGCCATTTAATAGTTTCCACACATAAGCTTATAGCAACTGTGAAACAGAGAGGCAGGTAAACGGTTGTACATTTTAGGAAATTCTCGTATGAAGCTTTAAAAGCAAGACTTTGGAAATTTGCAACCATAGTAGCATGTAGTTAGTTACTTGGGTTTATGAATTGATTTTTACAATCCGTTTATTGGTAATAATCAGTACATAATAACGACCAGTAAGAGTAACTGGGGCCTCGGTTACCCCTACATATGGGATAAAGTTACAAGTAGCTGAAACAAGAATTAATAAACCAGTTGAGTTAAAAAAAATACAACAGAGATGAACTTTGATGAAAAACATTTTGCCTGCAATTTGAATGAGACTATTTTGAGCTAATTATATGCTTTGAAAAACATGTGCAGGGCCTTGTATACTGATTTATATGATGGAATGTGTGTACGTATTTGTAAACATGCATAAAATTATTTGACTGTATCCAATATAAAATACAGTTTATTTTTTTCTCAGAACAACCTTTTCAATTAGCCTTTGATATATAGAAATGGTAAATGAGTTGTTAAATAAAATGACATCACAATAATCTCTTATTCATTGCCTATTACACTAACAAAAGAACATGTAAATTGTTGCAGCTAGACAAATAAAATAATTGACTGTTCATATTTATTTATTAGTGTAGCTAGTTCCTACTCCCTGCAGAACCCTGTAATCTTTGGGAAGCTTTCCTCTTTTTGCTAGTAATAACGGTTGCGCCGCCTGGGATTTTGAGTTTTGGCGATAAATCTGAGGCATTTGCGTGCGACACCTGCACCGTAGGATTTATCGCAAGACTTTCCTTCCTCAATTGCCTTGCGAAAATTGACCTCGGCTTGGTCATATTTATCTATAGCCATGTGATAACATCCAAAATGTTCCCATGCTTTTGCACGCCATACATTGCTTTCAGTTGCCGATATTGTTTGAATGAACACTTGTTCTACCGAAGGTTCACCCAGGAGGAACTTGATCCTGGCGTACTTTACCCCATGCGTGACCCATCCATCACTTCTATCAGTTATCCTAGCTAGGTGTTCTTTTGCTTCTCCAAGATACCTACGGGTTATGAGGTCATCACTGATCTCTTTTGTGTAGAAGTATGTTGTGAGAAACTTCCACGCTGTTTTTGGAGAATCTGTAATAAAATATTTTCACCAAGTCAATGATGGTTATAAATTATAGAACCATATGATCATGTTGGATAGATGACAAGCCTTGAATAAAACCCTTCACAAAACTCACTTATCTCCACACCATTCAGCTGCATGTACTTTCTCCTAACAAGATCTTCGTGCCTTTTGCAGCCATAGAATTCCATTGCCCATATGTGGTATAGGCCACTAGCGCAGGTGCTTGCACACATGTGCAACCAATGATTATTCTGCATCCATTTTTTACTCATCTCCACTGCCTTTTCATACCATTGTCGTGGATCACCACTAGAATGATGAGCGACATCCAAACAATTCTTAGCTACCCGTGCCATCATCTTTGTCTCCAGTTTCACATTACTATCAGCCTCCATTTCCATTACTTTATTGTAGCAAGATTCTCGATCTACAGCCATAATATTTGTTTCGCTGCGAAACTTTTCCAGTGGGCCCACAACTGATTCATTGGGCAGGTTGTTGATGTACTGAAGCTCTGCTAGCCAAAGCCACATATCGGCTACGTGTTGTGGGTTTTCTGATTTGCTAAGAACCACTAGTTGGTCTACGGCCCCAAACAGTTTCTTCTGATACCATTCTCTTGGTTTGTCATATTTGTCATCGCTGCGCAAGTGGCGTATTAAAATCTTCACAAAGCAGTAGCTAAGATAATCTTGCATCTTGGCATCATTGCGAACTTGTGTTTCGCATTCTTCCATTATTTCACAGCATTCATCACGAGCCTGTTCTGTACGGAGCACTTCTGCTATCCAATAAGCAAATTCTATTTTTGGTCGCAACTGACAAGTAACAGAACTTGATGCTATCAGTTGTAGCACTCGAAATGCTGACTGCTCAGCTTCTTCAGGCTCCTCCTCATGAAGTCTCAGCATACCTCGGTTACACCATGTGTGCACATTGTCTCCATCGATCTTGACTGCCAGGGCAGTGAGAGCTTCTGCTTGTTCAATGGCCCCGTTCAGTATACATGTGGTTGCATCAAAGTTGATGTGCCTCACCAGTCCACGATCCTCAAGGTTCCGATCTTCCATGCGTTTAAACCGTATCTGCAAACTATCTTCCGGTATCTCTCGAGAAAAAAGGCTGTATTTAAATTTGGTGAAAAATGCAGGAAGGCCATCATATAGGATCGTGTGATGATCTACAAAAAATTGTGTAAACACAAATGTATTTATAATTCCTACTGTTTAGCTATAAGAAGTGAGTCAAAATTTACTTTTTACAATAACTCTTAGTATTTAAACTAACCAATTATAAATTTTGTCCATTAAGCCATTTATGAACATCCTTTTTTATGTGGCCATTTAATAACATTCAAAATGACATTGTGGTCCAAATCATCTGATTGTGTATCAAACAGATATTGACCAAAATTGCGCCCACAACATCCTTAATGCACCAGACACATTGGCCAAAGTATCACCTTTTACTTGTCAGGACTTTTTTGTATACTTGAGCATACCAATAGAAGTGATACAAACTTTCAGTTTTTCGTCCTTGTTTTGATAAAATATTAAAATATGTTGTGTGTATTGCACTTGACCAATATCCTGCTAGACAGAACGCTGAATACAAATGATATTTTGGTCTTTGTGTCAAGCCCACAAAAATCGTTTCAAAAGCCTATCAGAAATCACTTCAATTCTCTTTGAAATATTCTCACTCATAAATACTTTGAAATTGAAACGCTCAGGTTCTATTAAGCGTTTGGCGGGCTTCCCAACTGAGCCATTTATACAACAGACCAGAGTAATAGGGTAATAAAAGGTATAATTAAGATCTACATTTGTAAAATTCAAGTTAAAATGAAGCATTACAAATATCTATGCTATAAGAGGACGTTTAAATTTACCAATGTTACTTACATTGAAGAATTTTGGCAACATCATCGTGTTTCAATTTTTGTGCAACTTCCATAGGATTTTCTTCCAATTGATTTTTTTGCAGTAAAACATTGCTACGATCACTCTTGTCTGTGGCTGCAAGAAGAGCATGGACGCTTGCTGGGCAATCTTGTACCACTGCAATGTGAATCGCTGTATTTCCATTACTATCAATCTCATTCATGCTGCTCATGAATTCTTCTTTGCTGAGCTGTTTGGAGATCTCGCTGATCACTAATGGTCTGTTTCCAGCACTAGCCACATGCAGCACAGTGTTACCATGGACATTTCGTTGATTAACAACTTGTAGCTTTTTGTCAGGATATTGATCAAGAATCCACGAAACCATTGTCCAGTTCTCTTTTTCTGCCTCCATGTGTATAACTGGACCTTCGTATGCCACTTCTGCCAGAGCCAGATACTCTCCAAGAAGAGAAAATGAATCTGAATAAAAACTCGGTTTTAAATTACTTTCATCTTTGTGGGTTGCTAGTGTCTGACTATCACCAGCAATATCCATTAACATGATAGCTGCCCTCGCATTCCCTTCTGCTACAGCTATGTGCAGTGCAGTTTTTCCATCTGCTGCTGGAAAAGTAAGTATCCTCCACTTTTCTTCACCACTCAGTTCTACCCTTTGCATTAAACTTTCCATCGTTTTGACTGCACCAAACTTTGCCGTCGCATGCAGCAAAGTCCAACTTGATGTCATAACTTCTTGTTGATGATTCAAAGACATGCGATCCATTGTCGCTTGAACAGACTCCATCTTATCTAGTGCGGCTCCCCACTGCAAAGATGTCCAGCCCAGGTTTCTGTCAACTTGGTCGATGAAGCGTCGTCGATGCTCCTCATCAGGCACCTTGTCCAATATGTATTCAACAACATCGCAATTATTATTTAGAGTGCTGATGTGTAAGGATGTCCATCCCTCGTTTTGGGTCTTTTGACTTAGATGGATCACTGCCTCTGAGGCGTCACACTCACCTACAATGTTTGCAACAGACTCTAGAGTGCGTGCTGCTGCCAAATGCAAAATTGTGTGCCCATTTTCGTTTCTTCGCAAATGCAGTGATGAAGGATCTATGGTCTCAATTCGTCTTTCATGTGTGGCATTGGCTGAAATTTGAATATCTGGAATTTCTCCGTATGGTGGAACTTCTGGAAGCTCATAATCTCCCAGCTGGTATGCAGGCTCAGAACCTAGAAAATGGGAAAGTAGTTGATCGTCTTCATATTCTCTGTCTGATACTTTGATGGTTGGCTCACACTGTGTGATCAATTTATAACCCTACTTGATAGTAAATCTATGTTCATTTATAAAAATAATCAGTTTATATGAGGTCAGTTAACCAGACTAGTACTTTTCAGCATTACTGATGATTGGATCTCAACATGCGCACCTGGATGGTTCCCAGTTTTACACCAGAGAATTATACGTAGTATTATGGGCTTGAAAATATATATTTTTTGAGATTTGCTTTTGGTGATTTTTTTTAGCTAAATGGACCTGTAAAATAGATGAAGCTTAACAATTTTTTGAGACTGACTGCGTCATTTCAACCATTCTACACCAAAAGCAATAAGTCGGTTATTTGGTAGTTTATGTTGAAAATGATAAAACACATGAATTATGGACATTCACAAGTAGTATTATAATTAATAAATGTAACATATTTAGAATAACATCCGGTAGCACCCATTAAAGTATCAGGCACTTTACTTACTGCTTGTTTCTTGGAAAGATGCAGCTTCAGCCATTGCAGTATTGTGGTTCACTACGCGCAGTTTTGGTATTTGCTACTGATTCCTTCCCTGGCAGCGCATTATTGACCAATCAACGGCATGTAGCATTGCTTTGGCCCCTGGGCGGTATTGATTTGTTCAGGGAATCCCCCATTTCAGACTCTCTTGTTTCTTATTACAAGCCCAGTTGCACAGTTAGGGTACAGTCACAAAGGGTGGGGGGTGGAGTGCCCGTTTGCATTTAGTGTAATAAAAAGCTGCTTTGTTAGTTTGTTAACTGAATTTTTAAATTTGCTTGGCAACGGATAAACAAATCATCACACTTACAGGCCATTGTGTGTACTGTAAAGGAAAATCAATTGAACACTGGAGACAGTTTGAACTAGGCAGGTTACATACATGTATGGGCGACGTAGCTTCAAACATGTAGTTCTATACATCATCTGGTCACACAGTTGCTGCTATTTGTGCTGTGGTACATGTCTCTTTATAATATTAACATGATAAATTATTTATTATATTCTTCCAGAAAATGAAAACCTTCAAAATTTAACATCAACATTCCCAAAATCGACAAATATCTGATTGGCTCCAACATTAAACTGCATTTAGGTGTTTTCTGCACTTCAATACATTATCTCTTCATCACCTTTTTCCATGCACTCTTTCTCGACGCCGGTTTGGTTTTATCAAATAATTTTTCTCTATCAGGAATTCTTTCAGCGTTCAACAGTCATTGTTTTCGTGATAGTTTAGTTTGAAAAACCTAGCAGTGGTACAAGTTATACTAACTATAACAGCTAATCAATCCGAAATCAAAGACAGCTCATTGCCGATGAATATTTAATTTTATCCACTCCCAGGCAGTTGGTAGGGCGTAACTGATTGTTACAAGCTTGATTTCATTTAGTTAATCCAGCATGAATAATGGTAAAATTGTCTCAGCTGGTTGATAAAATCTAAATGTTGATTAATGTTCGTTGTTATTGATGGAGCTGAGGCTTCAAAGGTTTACTCAAAATAATACACTACTAGGTCATGACTATCGGGTGTCGTTGAATATTCCCTGTGTCTTGCAGCAAACATGCCAGCCGTGGTTGTGTAACGAGTGAAGCGTTTTCTTTACAAAAGTTATTAGCCTGAGGACCAACCTTGTTGTTTTGTAGGGAAATGTGGGACGGATGCATTAATCAACTATCTTAACATGAGTGAGAGTTTTCTTATCAACACCCTGTATAACACTGGAATGAAGGAACTCAACTATTTTAACAGTAACTATGAACACGGAACTCAGTGGTGAGAAATCTCTGTATTCTGGATGCTTGGGTTTGATTTTAGATATCTTGAGGCTATGTTACTCTGTCATTTCTTTGCATGCTATGTATCAACCTCTTGTGACCTTGACCTAGATGTCAATTTTTTTTTAACCCACAATTTATCTGAATAGTCCTTCAAGCCTGATCTTTCTGATGTTGTAAGGATCCCAGACAATTGTGACAAAGCAAATCATTTTTTTTTATAGTCTATTGTCCCAGCAGAAATGTTGATAAAAAGCAACTGTTATACCTTTTCGGCAAAAGTTTAAGCTCTTGTTCAAGGGAGGTAACAAGGTTACCTATTTGAAGGCAATGCTCCCCTTTTATTTATGTCGCACGAAAGGAAAGGCAATTATGTTATTGTAAAAGCTCAGCATAGTTCAGTGTTTTCATGATGTCTATGAACTTCAACGTGACAGGGGTCCAACAACATCAAAGCTGTGGCAACACACTCACCTACATTTCTTAGGAATATGACTAGAAATATGTTTCATAGCGTCGCTCTGGTGGCTACACACACAGATGTTTGATCACCGCATTGCTACGGATTGTCCAGTGAGGAAAGAAGGTATAATTATTATAAACAGTCATTATAATTATTATTATAAATATAAATTATAATAATTAATTAATTATTATATTTGTTTATAATACGAGATAAAGAATCCTATCAGCCATAATAAATTATTAACGTTTGAACATAATAGTTAGTTTTTTATAAATAAAAAATACCCTCTTTGATGGAAGTGACAGAATGGTTTGTTGGCCAATCAGTAATGACCAGGTCAAGGTTGCAATATAAAAAAGTTCCCTGGAGTCATCAAATTTCATATTTATATTTTATCCAATCGAAAGTGGTTATCTGACAGTAACTGTCCAATCACCGAAGCGTCAGACAAAAAAACCTTTTCGTAGACCAACATGGTGGTCTACCAAATTGAGCCTTTTTGTAAAAAAAACGTCGCCTGCAAAATAAAACAACGTATTTTCACTGCATACCGACAAAGCATAGGTGTGTGTAGCCACGGCTTTACACAGATCACTCTCCAGTAGGTTAGAGAATGTTTGATGGGTTGATCAACATTATTGTGCACCCAGCTGTATCCTTTCACCATACAGGTACATGGAGCAGATGCCAGCAGCTAAATATAGCCAGGTGGTTGTCGAAAAATGTGCACCCTACTTCTGGAACCCGGTGGTCCCTCCTAGAGTGTACAAACTGAAGCCAGGTCTGTGGATTACTCTCCACCTGTGTCAGACTAATGTTATGTTTTGTTTTTAGTAGATGCCAATTGTTATTAATCGATTCTAAGTTATCAGTTAAACTTTTTAAAAGCTGATTTGAAAAGTACTTTTGGCAGCAAAGACTCAACATGAGAATTTGAATATGAATCAGAATGAAAATATCCATCATTTTGATGGAGATTTTTAAGGACACTCTAAAGAAGGAAAAGATGTTACGAACATGAAGAAATAAAATGATGGAATATTTTCATAAATATAGAAAAACTGTTAAAAAAAGTTGATAAAAACTTACGTGACGGACTGTTGAAAACATCAAATATCGTTTCATCTCATTTTATCGTTTCGTTTGGTTTTTACTGATCAAGTTTAAGCTGTAGTTGGCTATGAATGTGTTTGTTGGAGTTATTCTCCCAGCTAAAGTTGTCGATTCGTTTGAGGGAGTTATTCTCTCAATCAAAGAATGGCATTGTTTTCTTAGTACTTCACACAAAACAATTTTTTTCTATTAAAAATATTATACTGTATTTTATTATAGTCATCAAAGTGTCATTTAATACTAGTCAAATACTTGGCCCTTTAACTCAAGCCATTAACTCTGTAAGTCAAGTCAATCACTCATCAAGTCAAGTCATTAACTCTTCCAGTCATTACCCAAATTGAGTAACCACACTGTTAACTACCTGTAGAGATGAAGCTGATCATGGTCTTGTGCGATCCAGTGAAGAGACTCGTGTCTATGTACTCTCACATCAACTCATACAAGCTAGCTGACGGCTCAGACCCGCTGCCTCCGTTTACTGACCTTATCCAGGTCAAGGACGGTAAACTCACTGAGAACGTTCACCCACGTCTCCAGCTTCCGTTTCTAGAGACTGGCCTCTATTCAAAGTTTGTTGACCAGTGGCTCCAGTACTTCCCTCTTAGTCAAATGGTTTTTGTTAGTGGAGAGGGACTCATAAATGACCCCCTCACTGAGGTCAACAAAGTGACCAAGTTCCTAGGCAAAGCTAATGCCGTTACCAGCGATAATATCTACTTTGACCAGGAAAGAGGCTTCTTTTGTTTTAAAGGCAAGGATGATTCAAAGTGGTGTATGAATAGATCCACCAAGGGTCGACCCCACCCAAGTGTCTCTCCGGAACTGTTGAAGGCTTTACAAGATCATTTCAAACCATCAAATGAACAATTAGAAAAAGACATTGGTGTCTATTTTGGATGGCCCAAATATTTTGGCAAAAAGCCATGAAACTTGCAGTTTGTACAACGCATACATGCGAAGGTTGTGTATTAGACAAGTCTGCATTGATGTTTTCTGATGAGCATAGTTATTGGAAACTCAATTATATTAATCTCTTGTCTTTGTTTAATGAATTTTTTAAATTAAATTAATCTCGTTGCAAAATCTCTTAGTTTAGTTAATCTCTGTGTTAGGCGTTTTCTCTGGAAATATGATGCATAATTTTTGTATTTAAAGTTTTTTTAGTTTCATTTTGTATCAGGTGTACGAGCCAGGCAATCATTTGTTTTTTTTTTATATATTGTTACTGTTACTGTTGCTGAATTTGTCTTCCACGTCTTTGCCAAATACAGGACTTGGTTAACTGAAAGAAATTTTACACCTAATGATGATTTTTTATTGCTATGACACTTTTCTCGGTCAATCATGCTTGGTTGACCATGAAAATTATCATAGCAACAGAACCAAATCATTGTACAAAAAATGGCCGAAAAGTTGAACTAGTGTTCTAAAACCATACACTAGGTTGCTATCTAGACAAACAACTTACAACATAGCATGCATACATTGTGTTGCTGTTTTATTTGGAAGTTTAATGATTTGTTCACTTTTGCAAAGATTAGAAAAAAAATCCGGCAATGGATTTTACCATTCATTGCAACAAAAAAAACAAAACTATATGTACATCTACTGATTACCTATCGATTTGCCTTAACCGATCGGAAATGATGAACGGATGTTCCCCTATTTTTTTCTCCATTGCCATTTTCATGCAATACCGGTTAAACTCGCTGTATTTGATGTCACAATCATAAAATGCTTTGAAACAACAAAGGTGGGATGCTCATGAACTACTTTTTTATATCGATTATTGTGTTTGAGAAATATTTTTTTGGAAGCATCAAAAATCGTGAGCAGTGATATGATTAGGAAGATCAAGAATTGTCTATCGATTTTCTGATGCGTATCAAAACCTGTCGATTACCTTAACAAATAACATCTTACCAATTGCTTATCCGGAAACAGAGGCAATCCGATCGTCCAAGACCAAACCAATCACATTTTCCTTTTTCCAGCATAGTGTAACTGAACCCAGGGCCGCATATTTAAGGCCCACAATGCAGCTCTGGTTTTATTGATTAATGTTATTAGTAGGAGTTGTTAACCCTTGTTTGAAGCCCGTTTTGTTTTATACGGTATCTCACGCTAAGACAGGTCCTCCACTATGTCATTGTCACTGAAGAAAAAGGCTAAAACTTATATCCAAAAAATTTCACTGAAAACGGGCGTGTATCAAAGGCCCCGCAATCCATTTCTCAAATAGATCGTGATTTCTAAGGCAAAGTGGTCTGATTTCTGGCTTTAGGGAGGAATCTCAGTCATCTCGACCCAAGCGACGTTTCGACCCGTTTCGACCTAGAGTCACTTGAGCCCAGGACAGTCAGTTCGACCCAAGATGGCGGTGAAAATAGTTCTCTTCAATTTTTGTGCTACACGAACAAATATAAGTAAGTAATATTTGATTTGCAGCTGTACTTTTAAAGCTGAGTATCTAATATTTTTATTAAAACTAAATTTCGCTGTAGAAACCTATGATACTTTACAAAAATATTTGTTGTTTTGTGCAGCCATGATTTTTTGCGATGTAGTCAATAATAATAATAATAATTATTATTATTTATTATATTATTAATTATTGTTGCAGCTATTTATTTATGATTTAGATAAATGAAAAATATTATTTGAGTACTGTCAATAAATACTGCTTCATTTTGCAGTGTTGGTGTTTATTATTATTGTTTAGTTAGAGTAGTAAAAAAAGTTATCATCTTCTTTGCTGACACAGACATATATATTTATATATTTATTATTATTATAATTATTATTAATTATAATTACAGAAGTTGCTTTCTCGATGTGGTGCAGCAACTCTGATAATATTAAAAAGGTATCAAAAGGTGAAAAGCAGCTCTGCTGCAGTGGAGATATTCTGCTATACAAGCTACATTGACTGGATGATGATCTTGTTTTTGGATGGAGCTGTCTGAAAACTCTTTTATTATGCATTAAATTTATCTTCCTCTCCATGATGTATGGTCAGGGAAGGCTAATAACATTATCTATTTATTTATTACACAGCTGATCATTTACTACTCTTGCTAGTTGCCATAAACATAAGTATATTGTGGATGATGTATAATAATACAGCTGAACTGTGTGATAAAGAATAATTAGTATCAATTCAACTTGTAGGATGATAAAATAAGTCTGCTCATATACATTGCTGGTTAGAACTCTAACAACTATAAGAATGCACTGAAGGCAGCGAGTCAACTCAAATCTGACTGCAACTGGTACATGATGAGTGGTGACAGCGCGGAACCCCATCGCAAGAATGGAGAGTAAGTGATATTTTCGACAGCTTCTGGTGGGTGTTTGTGACATTACTGTGTACTGTTATACTAATACTGTAATACTAGGTGTAATACTGTAGTACTGGATATAATACTGTAGTACTGAATGTAACACTGTAGTACTAAATGTAACACTGTAGTACTAGATGTAATACTGTAGTACTAGATGTAATGATTCCGCCATGATTCGAAACTGACGTTTCGAAAATGAACTGTTCGAAACTCTTAAACCTGAAACCCCCAACCCCAAAGAGTTTCGAAGTGTCCATTTTCGAAACGTCAGTTTCGAATGGTCCGTACCCCAGATGTAATACTGTAGTACTAGGTGGACTACTGTAGTACTAGATGTAATACTGTAGTACTAGGTGGAATACTGTAGTACTAGGTGTTATACTGTAGTACTAGATGTTATACTGTAATACTGAATGTAACACTGTAGTACTAAATGTAACACTGTAGTACTAGATGTAATACTGTAGTACTAGGTGGAATACTGTAGTATTAGATGTAACACTGTAGTACTAGATCTAATGCTGTATTACTGAATGTAACACTGTAGTACTAAATGTAACACTGTAGTACTAGATGTAATACTATAGTACTAGGTGTAATACTGTAGTACTAGGTGTATTACTGTAGTACTAGGTGTAATACCGTAGTACTAGATGTAATACTGTAGTACTAGATGTAATACTGTAGTACTAGTTGTAACACTGTAGTACTGGATGTAACACTGTAGTACTAGATGTAATACTGTAGTACTAGATGTAATACTGTAGTACTGGATGTAATACTGTAGTACTAGGTGTAATACTGTAGTACTAGGTGTAACACTGTAGTACTAGATGTAATACTGTAGTACTAGATGTAATACTGTACTGTTTGCTGTAGAAACAAGGCTCTGATATGCCAATTACTGGACTCACCAGTGCTGACTCTCTCACTGACGGGCCCAGAGACTTGTGTGCACCAAGAGTAAGACACCTGACTTTGGAGAAGCTGAGGTGAGTATACAGAGTGTGGAGTACTGTGTGTAGTGTACTGTGTGTAGTGTACAGTGTGGTGTACTGTGTGTGGAGTACTATGTGTGTATGTTATATATACTGTACTACAATACTGTATGTGTGTATGTTATATATATTGTACTACAGCACTGTATGTGTGTATGTTATATATATTGTACTATAGCACTGTATGTGTGTATGTTATATATATTGTACTATAGCAATGTATGTGTATATGTTATATATATTGTACTACAGTACTGTATGTGTATGTTATATATATTGTACCACAGCACTGTATGTGTGTATGTTATATATTGTACTACAGCACTGTATGTGTGTATGTTATATATACTGTACTATAGCACTGTATGTGTGTATGTTATATATATTGTACTACAGTACTGTATGTGTGTATGTTATATATACTGTACTACAGTACTGTATGTGTGTATGTTATATATACTGTACTACAGTACTGTATGTGTGTATGTTATATATATTGTACATCATCGTGACACTGACTTATCAGGCTTCATCCTCATGTGAACTTATGTGGTTGTAAAGTGAAGAGGGACCACACCCTGTGCATATCTGCAGTATATATCATGTCTTTATTCTCACAATACTCTGTTTGTTAGGTAGTGCTCTACGTAATCTGGTGGCTGCGAAGGTTGCAATAACAAGTGTAGAAACCGTAAGTAACCCACACCTATCTATGGTTGATCATAGTGTAGATGGCTCTGCTTTAAAAAACTTATTGTGAAAGTATTAAATTTAAATAGCTTAATGAAATGCGTCTCACAAAGTACTTATAATAGCTGAGCATCAGCTTTGGCAGTTGTGAATTTTTATACAATAAAATCGTATTTCCTGTTTAACAACTGTAGAAATTTCCAAACCAAATAGTCATTTTGCGTTTAATCTGGGCTGTTTTGAAATGGTTCAGACGATATGGATGTGTAGAAATCGTAAGAAAGCTATTGAACTAGTTGGAATCACTTGAAACCAACTTTGAAATAGTCTGAGCTGTTTAAAAATTATTTTGAAAGGTTTGCAAAGAGCATAGTTTTTCAACCAAAAACAGCCATCCTTATTTTCTTTATAGCTGTATAAAATCTCTAACATTGATGTAGTGATCAATCAATGAACGTTAAAAAAGTTATTTGGCCATATAAACGGATTGCAAATAATCTAAGAAAACTGGAATATGAAGAATTCTTATTGTTTATTTGTTATAAGTTGAATATTGATAAAGATTTCTTGTTCATTTCACTAAAAAATTTTCTTCATTGTTTAGTTAAAAAAAATTGCTAGTTGTAAGTGTACCAACTTAGCTTGGATTTTTAAAGCGTATAAACTGTATCGCAAAGTGTCAAGGCGGTTTGCAAAAAAATGGACTATGCTAAAAGCTTTTATATAGTTTGTAAAGTGTTCAGTTGATTTAAAAAGCTGTTGATCTTATCTAAATAGTATACAGATATATATGCCAAATCTTACCGTTTTTTGCAGTGGAAACAGATGAAAGTACATATGGTCTTTTTGTTAACAATATCCCAGTACTCTTTTCTTCTGATCTCTGTGCATGTTCTATGTGTCCAGTTGTAGCAATTGTTCTGATCGCACTGAAGACCTTCTTGCCTCTTTCTCACTTGCCTCTCACATTTAGAGCAAGGAAAATCGATTCTCTTCCTCGGTCTCATAGTGGTAAGTGTTGTTTATACATTGAATACAATGCACCAACCTGTATGCGCTAGCCATTTGGGCAAGGTCTTGAGTAGATGCGAGATTAAGGTAATAATAATGGAGACTCTAATCCCTTCGCTGCCTCGCAGACGACTTGTTTTACCTTTATCTCAGTCATACCTGTGTCCTACAATAAGTAGATAAAGGATTGTTTTAATGAGTCGTAATATTTTATAAGTAAACTAGAACTATGGCGCAATTTTTTACAACGATGATGAATGCAGCTGTATCTCTGTTTTGTATTAAAAAGTTAAATTTGAGAAAAGTAATGTCACAATAATTGTGTATTTGTCTGGTACTGGTTGTATACACAAGATACTCAACTCCCAGCATTTGCTTGGATAGTGATAGTGATAGAATTTGGATGTAAATTTTTTTGGTATTCAATTTGTCACAACTCTTTGAAAAATTAGGTTTTTAGTTGAAATGTGTTCAGCAGTATTTCAGAATTATTTAAAATAATCCTACTTTCATATTTGTTTTATAGGAAAAAGTTGATTAACCAAGTGATTGACTACAAAATACGAGAGCTTGTATTTTCAACAGTGGTGAAAATTGTATGATTCTTTATGTTTTAGTTGTCACAACTTTTTAAGAAATTAAGTTTTAGTTATTGAACTTTCTGTGTAACACTGTTATGTGCATTTATATAATCTTACTTTTATGTTTTATTACAGCAAAGAGTGAACTAATCAAGTGATTGACTACTACAGTGTTTGTAAAACTCAAGTAAGGCAATATCAATAAATATTAGCGATCTCTATTTGGTAGGATGATTTCAGTGTGAACTATTTTCATTTTATTAAATAACGTTGTCAATTCTCCACAATTCACACAATTTCAACATGCTCCAGTTTCTGATTTTTTCGATTAAAACTTTTTCTAGCAACTTATTTGAGGCTGTTTTAATACTATCCCATTGATTGTTTTTATAGCCTGTTGCGCAAAACTCTTCCAGTTTTTCTCCTTGTTTGGAGTTCCATTTTTGGCCACAGCTTCGTCAGGAAAGTACGAGTGTTGATTTTTTCAGTTACGTTACATATTTCACGTGCAAATAACCACATTACGTTTATGATCAAAAACTGACAAAAATGCATGTGACATAGACGCTCTCTCGTTGTCTAGTTTTTGTTTGTCACATTGTAAATGGGAAATAATATAATTTAATTCTTTCTTTATCAAATTGTAATTTGGCAAGATTTTGAAAGTTAATCTGTTTTAAACTCCCGTTTAAGTGTTATTCGTCTTTCCTTGGTGAGACTACTCCAAACTGCTTGCTAACTATTTTTGTTTTCACTTATTTGTCTTTTGTAAATTGAAAAACTCCTTTTTACTCCGAGTCAATGCTTTGCTAGCCTTTGTTTTTATTAGGTTAAAATAAAAAATATGTGTTTGCTACTGATAAATCTCTTCATTAATATCCAGCCATGTAACATTTGGCATATGGACACCGCCGTATGTACTTACTTGTTTTTCATTTTGCAGTTCCCTCCAATACTATTGAAATGGCATGAGGTATAAAGCACAATCTTCAAGTCTTCATTATCCAACATACGACGGCACGGTCAATAACATTCACTGGTGAATTATTTTAGTTTCATTTTAGCCTTTGAGCTTCCACTTGAACTTACATTGTTTGGTAATAATACTATAATACTGGCGAATTTTAAGAACTTAACAAACAATTCTGGCTTGAGGTTGTTGTATTCTTCTGTTTTTATGTATTGCTGCAACATATATGTTGGTATAAAGAATATATTTTTTAACCAAGTTTGAAACCAATTGTTTTTAGTTGTCTGAATAACTTGAAGCATATTATATGCAAGAAATATGCACATTCCATGTAATATTTCTAATGCAGTAATTTTTTTAAGCTCATTAGCGAAAGACCATTAATTGTCAAGTGGATTTCATGTTGCTCATTTAATCAGTTGGACAAACTAGTGATACAGTCTAATGTAAGAATAAGTTTTGTTAAAAAAAACTTTAACAGCTGGTCACAGCTAATTGTGCAGATGGAGTAGTTCTTTAGTGTTTTGTTTTGCATAGTGATTTATTTGTCAATATGTGATTGATTAGTGAGGGAACTCTATAATACATGACATAATTCCATCAGAAATGCAAGTGAAATACAGGAGTGATCTCTTTTAAAAATAGGACAACTCCAAAAATGAACTCGAACATTTTGCTAGTGAAGGCTACTGTTGTTCGTATGAGTGCAAACCGAAATCATTCCTCGAGATCGTAAGTATGGTTGAGACAGGGGTCGAAATGACTGGTGCGGGGTGAGGTGTCCGGTCGAAGTTTACATGGGGTCGAGATGACTTAGTACCTTTAGGGAGAGTAGCTGGTAATTTAGCAGTTGAAATGGAAATTTCATCTACAGACGTTGTGATTGTGTCAGCTGTTAGAACCCCTGTTGGTAAGAAATTTTGATTAATTGACTCAAAGGCTGTTGCATCAGTAGCAGTATTATAATTTGCATAGTTGTTGTTATAATAAATAATATTATTAATAATAATTCATAATTAATTATTATTTTATTGATACCATGGACGATCATCATGGATGATGAAAATCATGATGATTGATATTATCATATATATATATATATATATATATATATATATATATATATATATATATATATATATATATATATATATATATAATAATAATAATATATGTAATAATAATGATGATGCGACGATGATAGTGATCATCATCATATAATTATTAATAAATAAATGAATAATAATAATAGGGGTAAGTTTTCATAATAATAATTATAATAGTAGTAGTTGTTCATACATATAATAATATATATGTTAAAAATAAATCGAAAAGTATTAATTATAATATATACAATTGTTGGAAAATGATGTTGTGTGTGCATTATTATTATTTTTAGATTGTGCTACAAAAAACTGGAGTCATTCAATAAAAATGATAATTTGTAGCAATAATTATAATAATAAAATACTGTATTATTAATAATAATAATGATTGATAACAATTGATTATTTTGGCGATGATGATAGTTCCTTGTTTTTAATAAGTATGATTATTTTTACTAAGCAAATTTTAATTATTGTTGTAAAAGATAAGTTTTGTACTATTGTTATTAAATTATTTTCTTCATAATCATAAAAGCTGTTATAACTATCCATAATATTATTATTATAAAAAGATGTCGGTGATAGTAGTAGCAGTGTTTATCTTCATGAATTGTTATGTGTTTGCATTAATTGTAACTTGCGGGAGAATAAAAGTGTCTGCTCCCTGCTGCTATTTCTTTTAGCATATATTGGTACAACTGTTTATGCTATTGGTTATCAAGTGGTTACTTGTGAATGCGTATCATTAATTCGTAATAGTGTTCAACTCGTGCGAATGATGCGGACACACTTCAAGTCATTTATCGACATGTTAGTTTAATATATTGTGGATATATTTGTTATACCAATATTGCCATGTGAACAGGTTTTTAATTTTGTTTTAGGTTCATTCAACGGATGTCTAGCTGGGTTATCAGCCCATGAGTTAGGTTCCGTTGCTATAAGAGAAGCATTGAGTCGAGCCCAAGTCACACCCAATGAGGTTTCTGAAGTCATATTAGGTCAAGTGCTGACTGCAGGTAATCTCCTACACATGTAATGCTGTTTGCTAGGTAGTTTATTCAGTGATCAGGTTTTTGTGGTGTTATTTAGGTCAATGTCAGAACCCCGCGCGCCAGGCATCTATGGCAGCGGGTCTACCAAAAGAAGTGCCTGCTTCTTTAGTGAATATGCTCTGTGGATCTGGGCTACGTTCTGTGTGTCTGGGAGCACAGGCCATTCAATGTGGAGATGCTAGTATTGTGGTTTCTGGTGGCCAAGAGAGTATGAGCAAGGTGAGCTATAAAGTTTTGGCTGCCAGGACGTCAGAAACAATTTTGAAATCCAAAATAGCTCTGTCTTTAACCTGATTTCAACAACATATCAAAAAACTCTTGACCAAGATCTAGGTTTATTTTAATTTAATGCTAAATTTATATCTGGCACAAAATGCCACCGATGTAATGTATTTCTCGGTCTTTCTTGGTTTCTAGGGTAGAGAGATAAAACTTTGGTTGAGCTGTCTTTTCGGAAACTAAATAAGCATAAATTTTAAAAATAGACAAACAAATTGCTTTTGTCTATACACAGACACGGTTTGCCTTGGCAATTTATATCTCCATATGCACGAGTTTTTTCGTGAAAGATAGGAGTTGTTTGCCCAGTAATCATATTAGAAATAATTTTGAAATGTTAACCGCTCTTCATTTTAAGATTTTTCCTATCAGTTAGATATACCAGAAGTGTAAAGAACTCAATACATGGATTACATTTACTTCCATAAAAGCTGATCTTTGACAAGTTTTTGGATGCATGATAGACTCTAACCTTGCAGTTTTTTCATGCGAGAGACCTTATTGCAGGCTCCACACGCTGTGCACATGAGGAACGGTCAGAAGATGGGCAACACTGAGTTGGTGGACACAGCTGTGTTTGATGGACTTACAGATGCATTCGATAAAATACTCATGGGGATAACGGGTTAGCGTCCGCCATATTGCTTCTATCGCTGCATCGCCTTTGCAACCACTAAACTCTATTTTCTGATATGTTTGCGGCGTGCGTTATACACCGATCGTACATTTGCAGCTGAGAATGTTGCTAAGCAGTGGGGAATCAGCAGAGAAGAACAAGATCTCTTCTCTGTGTCTTCTCAAAATAAATGTGAAGCAGCTCAAAACTCTGGAGAGTTCAATGAGGAGATTGTGCCTGTGCAAGTGAAGCAGAGGAGAGGTAACTCCTAATTAGCTTGTGGCCACTCTTTTATGTGGTATAAAGTCTCAATTTGTCAAAGAAAACATGTAATAGTTTGCATTGGGCAGGGAAGACAACTCCAAGCTCATTGTCGGTGATGTAATGTGTCTGTGTTGGTAGAGACAATTACGGTTTCCAAAGATGAGTTTCCTAAAGCAGGGTGTACCGTGGAATCTCTACAGAAACTTAGACCGTGTTTTATCACTGATGGCAGTGGCACAGTGACTGCTGGCTCTAGTTCAGGTACTTATGATGAATTTAGGCTTTTTATATCAGTTTACTTTTAATAGAACTGGGAAGGCAACTGCTACACGGAGCAGTCAATAATTTTTCCCGATGTATATATTAACTGCACGGTGATTTGATGTTATGTTTTTGCAGGGATAAATGATGGAGCTGCAGCCTTAGTTCTTATGAGTTCAGCTGATGCTACGCAGCGGGGCGTGGCTCCACTAGCTCGTATTGTTAGCTGGGCTCAAGCTGGAGTTGATCCAAAGATTATGGGCACAGGTCCAATTCCTGCTGTACGGAAAGCTGTAAGTTGACATCGTATTTCTGTGGAATTTACTGATAATAAAAGGTTAATTTTTGAAAACTGAGTTTGTACGTCTCATTACAGTCTACGGAAGTTTTCTAAGACTGTCTGTGTTAAATATTCTTTCATAATGAACTAAATGTTTAGTTTCACTGGACAGTTTGCTTTAGTTGGAGTTGTGCTCTCATCATTTGTTAGGAAGTGGTAAGACAACTTCCCATTCTGCTTAACTTGTCTTTAAAGTCATGCATTTGATCTAAAATATTGTTAGGTAGACATAAATTTGCAACTTACTGTATGGATGCTACTGATTCACTGTGGAGACTGGCTTTACACTGAAAGAGCCTACTCATCTTCACAGTTTTACAAATATTAGCCTACAGTCTGTCTGCTTTATGTTGGTAATGTTATTTTTATGTATGCTAATTCCATCAGATATTATAATAATCTATAATGTACATAAGGATGTACACTTGTAATGTATATCTGTAACGTACGTCTGTAATGTACACTTGTAATGTACTCCTGTAATGTACGCCTGTAACGTACGCCTGTAATGTACGCCTGTAACGTACACCTGTAACGTACACCTGTAACGTACACCTGTAACGTATTGCAGCTGGCGAAAGCAGGTTGGACTATTGGTGATGTAGATTTATTTGAGTTGAATGAAGCTTTTGCTGCGCAGTCATTGGCTGTTATGAAGGATCTCGGCTGTGACCCCAGCAAGGTTAATGTCAACGGTGAGTGGCCCATATGTATTGTATTGTGCAAGTCTAGCTGCCACAGTTATTCTATTGATAGTTTCATGCCTTATTTAGCGAGCCAACTTGTTGCAATTAGAGTCCCTAAAAGTTCATGAAGCTAAACAACTGTAAAAGGAATCGGTAGTACTCCATTGGCAACCATATTATTTTTTTAAAATTTGTTTTTTCATCAAGTGCCAAAGATTGGAGAAAAGTAATCGCAGAAAGCGACAAAAAAGCAAAAAAAGAAATACTTGGAGGTAAAGGTTATTGAAAATAGTTATTCATTGGTAGTAAAAAATATTTAAATAAAATTGATTAGAAAATTCACTGGGTTTTTCTTCTCTTAAAGGTGAAGGCAGCTGGTCAAATGTGCTAGCGATATGTGTTTCGATTGTGGCCATGTAGTGGCATAAAGTTTCTTGCTATTGTGAAAATTCAAATGGTAAATACGATTTGTGTTGAGTTCAACAAAATTAAAGCGGAGAAATATGTTATAGAAACTTTTTAAACCGGTTATTGTAGTTGTTGATGGTATCTCACGATTTACTCTGTACATTCACCCCAACTCTAATTTCTTAGCGATCTTTTAAAGCAGTTTCCGATGCAGCTTACCCCATTTTTGTCTCAAGAAATAGACCATCCGATTCTAGATCCTCAGAAGCAGTTGCATTAAATTAAGCTACGAAAAAAGTGAGGGAAAATGTGACAAATCTGATATCGAAACAGAAATAAAATGTACTGTCTGTTTGCAGAGTAACTACCGTGTACGCCGCCCATTTTGTTATTAGACACAAGGATGTGCACAAGTCATTGCGGTGCCTGGCCGTTATAAAGCATCTAGACACATTCTCTTGCTCTTAAAATACATGAAAAATGCTAATTCAACCAGAAATAAACAATGATATAATATTTGTATTGTTTTCAATCTCACCATGACATAAATATTAACTAGAAATGTGGTCAAATGTGTGACCACATGTTACCACTTTCATTGCTTGGCACATACACACAAATCTCTTTGTCTGCTATTTAGCTATGATTTATGTGGATATAATTATTTTATATAATTGAACTAATATAGGTTACTAAATTTAACAAAGCCATGACATCGACATTGTCACATAATTGTGGCCGTATGTTGACAACTCCTCAAGTTGACACTTCTATCTGATAGAGGAGCAAAATTGATTACATAACAAGAAAATGAAAATTTAATTTTCATTTTTTACATTCAGCGTTATAATTAAAAAAATTCTTTGAATTGTTTTACCAGGTTTGTGATTGAATTTTACGTAACTTACTGGTAAGAGTAAAGCAATAATATTGGTTTTCCCACAGCATGGAGCTTTCAATGCCACAAAGTAGAGAATAGTTAAAACCTTTGCTGAGATGTAAAGTGAGTGAGTGTGGCTGGCAAAACATCAAAGTGTTTCAAAAATTTTTGATTTCAAATTTTTCATACTAATCTCTTAGCTATTGAACAGAATGTCTGCAATCGATGCCCGCCAAATAGAATTAATTATTTCTGTACTGGAATTATTAATTATTTTTTTAACAACTCCTGAGTCTACATGAAAGTAAATCACCAAATGAAAAAATTCAGCAGATACTTCTCATTGTAGGTCACAGACAGCTGTACTTTAAATAGATATGCTGTTAGAATCTAATTCTCACTTTTAAATCGCCTATTTGTACTTTATGTTATCTAAAATTTTGTTAGGATACAATGAGTGGTTTTGGTCACTACATATTTGTACAATGGTTCCATTATTATCTTTTTTAAACCCATTATATTAGTGCGGAATTGTCCTCTCTATGGTTTGTTTGACAGTACATTCTGTTTATAATAGGTTATTAGATTATATGGATGTTCATTTCATACGCATTCCGTTAATACAAAGTTTTTTCTGATGTTGTTGATGTGTTACTATTAGTTACAAATCAATCATTCATAGAAAATCATTTATTCGTACAGACAGGCATTATGTGATCCAATATTAATAGCAAACTTATGAAAGGGATGACAACTCCCACAACTCCATATCCAGCACTGTGTTGTATCTACTGTAGGTGGATCCATCGCTATTGGACATCCAATTGGAGCCTCAGGCGCCAGAATACTCGTCACTCTACTTCACGCCATGAAGAAACGAGGAGCTAAAAAGGGTGTGGCTGCGTTGTGTGTGGGCGGAGGCATGGGTATTGCCCTGTGTGTCCAGAGAGACTAGCCTGAGAACTCGGTTATACTGTTTTATTGAAGAAATTAGTCAACATGTCTTTCAGCTTGAACAATTTTTTACTTAGTTTATATCACCAAAGACATTCCACTCTCTTTTTAGCATATCACAAGGTTGGAAATTCCCAAAGTACTGATAGAGCGTGTGATAGAAATAATTGTTTGTGGATCGGCAAGATTTTTACGAATGCATCATATGAGATAAGATATTGATATCTTATAACGTTTTTCAAGCACTAAGTAGTGTTTTTGTTACTATTTTGTAAAATTGCAATCATTAGATACCAAAACTTCACTATTAACAAAATGGTTTGTCAACTCGCTGCACAAGTTGTTAAAAAGTTAACTTACCCATCGGATATAAAGTTACATGTAGACCAGCGCAACATCAACCTTGACCTATCGATGGAAATGTTACTTATTGATACGCAAAAAATTGTTTACTATTCCCATAAATAATTTATATGTCTGCTGTCGTATACTGTGCAGCTCTATGTAGATCTCTATTTCTATGTTTTTTGTGACTTAAGTCCCATCCCAGCCAACATATCTAAAACATGAAAGCAGCACAAAAAGTATATTAGCGCAAAATAGTTTTAACGTTTTCAATTTAAAAGTTTGATGATATTAGATTATTCATGCATAGCCTTTATGTTTTACCTCAGGTTTGATGTTTTGACATGTTGCACTATTTCAGACATATTGTATAGTAATATGTGCCTATTCAGTTTATGAAAACTAGATTGCTGCGTGACAAGAGGCGGTTGTGGCAGTAAGTATAGCACTAAAGAAAGGTTAAACTATGTTGAGCTTAATCTTCTGTAAAAATCTATCATTCGTACTGTTTTTTGAAACTTTTTTATCGGGTTAAATTTTTCTCTTGAATAGCAAGTAATGAAAATTCTCATCTTTATCAAATGAAATGCAGACTTATCTACCAACAGGTGCTTTTTTATTTTTGACTACAGTTTTTTAGTTGGTCTTAAAATTTTTGCCTCCGAGTGTGTACAAACAGCGTAACATCACAGAGTATATATGATGGTGTTACGTAATCACTACGGCATATACGTACGGAGCCTGAGCGCAACATTTTTTCTCTGTGTAGATGTCAATGAAAATTATTCGTCGACATTTCTATTTTTTGTGAAGTATATAAAATTTTTATGAGAGTTTTTTTTTAATAACAAGTTGTTATGTTAGTAAATGCAACCAAGCCACAAAATTTTTTTTCTTAAAGACCCCAGTGTAGGTAAATCAACCCTTAGGTGTCCTTTTACCACCAGTTTGCTTATCAATTTTTTGTTATTTATCTGAAAATGTTGTTACTCATGATGGGACGTCTTGAAACAGTTCCAGCTAACACTCGGGCAGCGTTCAAAGACAGCAGCCATGTTCAGATAACGAGAATTTATTTTAAACTATAAATTAATGATTTTTCGACATAGGGCAAAGCTTCTTTGCATGTCTAATTTGCATTACAAGCTACTGTTTGGCATTTTGCCAAATATTGACATGCAAGAAGCTTTCTGTGTAGCAGACGACACTCTTTTTCATCCATACAGCATGTGGTAAGGCCTACCTCTATAAGTTGTCATACCAAAATTGTAATTAGTATTGCTGAGAGAGCCTCCATGGCGTAAACAAAGAATCTCTCGAGTTACAGCATGAAGAATTTTTTGTTTAATGACAAAAATTTTCAAATCTCCACAACTTGCCAAAATTTTATGCACTAAAGTTTAGCAAAAGTTTTTTTGCATTTAAATGCAGTAAAAAATTTCAAGCAGCAACAAAATCCATAAAATATCCCGTCTGAACAAATCCTATTCGTTAGTTTCTTCATCATCCAAAGTTTTAATTAATTAATGATTTCAATAAAAAGCAATTGTTCACGAATAGTCAACTTTTTAAATTTGACCAATTTTAAAACAAATTTAAAATTAATTTTTAATTTAATTAATCTAAAAGACCACAAAATCAGTAAAGCTTTTAAAATGTTCATGTTTGAAAAAACTTATAATTATAACGATGTTTTTAGACAAAGGAAGTGTTACTTTGCTAAAATTCTAGTGATTGCGACAAATCTAGCATGTGGTTAGAATTGTTATTGCGCATTACATTTTGAATCATATACATAATTATGAAAGTTCTTTAAAACTAAACCAAATTTCAAACATTCCCCTTTCATCTTGCATGTCTCTATAATAGTGACAGCAAATATGCTGACTGTAATTTTAAAGGCTGCCTTAAACTCATTGCATATGTTTTCCAAGCTGCCGATGTCGTAATCTTTTCTTTACGCTGCCAACATCCGGCCTTTCCTTTTGTGTTCCTATTTCATCTTACACTAATCTGGCATGTAACATTTCAATGCTGTCTACGCTATCGTTGCTACAAGAAAGATGATCTACAATTGTAATATCAACAGCAGCGAATGACGACTCCTGAAAAGCATTTCAATAGCGGGTAAGAACAACATCAGCACTTGAATTTTGATACTCTATAACATAATGGCCTCGCGTGTTTACTCTCAAAACTTTTCTTTTATGTGTTTGAGCATTGCATTAGTCAAAACCGAGTTAGATTTGTAAGCATTGAAAAGCTAGGTAAGGGTTCCTAACCTCACTAGGGTACAGCTATGTAAGATAGCGTGTTGGGTTTGTCATCTATTCAATTGACACGATTTACTATTTTGTTCGTTCGTCTGCAGCACATTTAGTCACGTCAATCAAATGTTACATCAGCACCAATAATTGCCACTAGAAATTAACCAGCTCAGAGTTTGTGTTGTTAACCTCTGTAGTTGTCAGCATGGATTTGGCCCTTGGACAAGTTATCCAAGAACTGGACTCCAGTGAAACAGAGAAACGTACAGGTTAGTTCCAGCTCTAGTAGTTAATGAGTCTGTCTTGCAATGAGTGGCGAGAGGAGGAGGGTTGAGCCATTTCTGTCTTGGAAATAAATGATTGATTGTCATGGAAGATGGCAGTACACCAGTCTCTCCGGAAAAAACTGTCTACCAAGAATGCTTCATTAGACAAGTTTTCTCTTGGTTGGGTGCAAATCATAACAAACTAGTAATGGAATGGCTCGTCAACTCGTATTGTAGGTTGTAAAAAGCCCTTTAGGTTCACTCAATTAATCTGACGCGGCAAGCACGATTAAAATTTTTATATAATACATACAGCCGATACAAGCAATGAACAATGAAAGCATGATCAAAAAACTTTTTTGGAAATCGGTTTGTGGTTTTTCTGTAGTTAATGATACTTGCGATTCGCTCTTCAGTGCAGCTGTTCTCAGTAAAAGGTCAGCGATTTCTTGAGAAAGTCGCATCCACATAAGTGGGAACTTGTGGATATTAGTTCAACGTTGAAGCAACAATATTTTACTCTCGTCTGACAAAAGAGTCAGTAGCTGCATAAGTGTGTTCACACTGGGAGTTGTTCAACTCTTTCTTTCTGAAAATATCAAAACTTTAATTCTGAAGCGTTTCACACGTCAGAAGACTCTTCTCATGGTTGTTAGTTGGCAGGATTGATTAGGTTGTGTTTATAGTATGGATAACAAGGTGTGAACTATTGTCAATCTCTCTTAATAATCTTGTTGATGTCTTTTGGGGAATCCTACATTAGCTTGCGAAATGTAAAAGGAAAAAAAAATAACGCTTCTAAATACATTTGGACAGGAAGTTTCTGTCGTTGCCATGAAAGCTAATATCCGAATTTAATTAGCTTTTCTAATCAAGGCAGTGTCGGTGCTTGTTTATTGGTTGTCTCCAGTTACAGTGTGGTGATGTAGTAGTGATCTTTTAATGATGTAAAAGCGATTGTTGAATTGTTGGAATTCGTTTAACACAGTACCATAAATTACCACTCATTTGTTTTCCACAAAAAGTTTTGTTAAACTTTAGAAAAAGGAATAAGATGCAAAATACTTCATCAATCGACAACCAAAGATAGAAATTTTTTTTATTTGTTTGCTGATGCGATTAATTATGATGCATCTAACTTGGGAGAAAATTTCAAAGTTTCGAAGTTCTAATTGAGATCTAGTCAATATTTTCTTCAGCTTTGCTTTTTTCCCGGGCAAGTTTTATTTGTTCATCATGTTTCAGATTTTGTAAATCCTCAGCTGCAAGAGATCTGATTTGAGACGTAAATAGTTAAAGCAAAGTATTCTATAGCGCATGTTTCGCTATCGGAAACAATTTTGGCATTCTGATTTAAAGCAAACACCAGTTTAGAAAATAGTTGAGCAGGATTTTACGTGTTACCACAATCAAACCACTAGTACTTCTATTCCAGTCGAAAAAGTGCGCAATTCAATTCCATGCCTTTTCCAATTCTTCTTTCAAGCTGAAATTTTTGTGGTATTTCATAGCCGAGAGCAGGCAAAATTTATTGATGTGAGTCAGTAATTGCCCATTTCATATCTCACATCAGTATTAGATAACTTCGGGGAGTTGTCTACCCATTGTGTGCAATACACTTCAGTAAAATCGCTATCAATGAGGCTGTTTTTGTAGTAAAACTTAGAAACCAATGTTGTTGATTGATCTGAGCTTCATCTGATAAGTTATCTCAGTTTATCGACGTGCTATGTATCTGCACCTGGCAGCATTAGTAAAAGTATACTTTCAGCGGTAAAAGATGTACAAGTGGTTGTAGGATACAATGCAACTACCAGTAGTTGTGGTAAAATCGGCAGCAACAGCCATGATCAGGGCAGGCAGCAGTAATAGAGCTAGCAGAAGTAGTAGTACTCTAGTAGTAGCACTAGTCGAAGTGGGAGTGGTAGTTTTGTCAGCAGTAGAAGCAGTAATACTTGTAGCTATGTACTATTCATCATTCACCATAAATTTAGCAAAAGTTACCATACTGAACTATATTCGTTTTGGGCCTCAAACGGTGGTAAAAACTTACACTTTTCTACTAAAAAAACAATGGTGCCATATGTGTACATGAAAAGTATGATTTGCTTCACTGCTGAGACAACAGAGGTTGTTCTGTTCTGCATTCTCTACATGTTTGAATTCGATGGATACCCATGTAGCCCAAGTGGCGAACTCTCTGAAGCTCCTGTCATAATGACCTCTCCATCAGTTGTTTGAGAGTTTTATGGTTGCCATTTCCTCTCCGCTGAAGGACGTTCATACCAACAAGCTCTGCTAGACCAACCATCCGTTACGTTAGTTTATTATTAACAAGTATGGATAATAAGTAGTCAAAGATCGACACCCAGAGTGCTGAATGCGGGTGAGATGTTAGTAAACTACAATCCCTTTCTGGTTCATTGCACAACACCCAGCGCTTCATAACCATCTCATCGATACTAGACAGAAGCTTATCTCTCTATCACCGGTGTTAAGAGCTCACCTTTTTATGGCTCTGTCCATAGATATCTTTGACTCTGGATTTTTGCGGCTTCACCAAGTTGGATATTTTTAATTGTTGGAAAAAGACATGATCCGAAAATTTTCTATTACTAACTGCGCGCAATTGCTGACACCTGAGGAGCAGCAGCGATTGGAGGATTTAGCTACTAGGAGTGGTGCATTTCAGTCGCTGTCTACCGATAATGAAATCTCGTACTCGAGCCAGGATGAGCTACAACAAGATGTTGGTAGCGAGATGCAGTGTATATCAACTCATTCTACTGATACTGCAAGCTCTAAACCCATTCCTCATGGTACTGGAGAAGAATATGGCCAGCTGTATATAACACCGCAAGAACACATTTCTTTAGATGGTAAGATTAGCACAATTCACGATGTTTTGACTTGGTCTCTAAAGTTCAAGACAGCCTCTCTTCTAGTCGGGCAGTTTGTATAATTTTTCATAAGGTTCTAATGGACTTAACCTTTAACCACCTGAACATCACAGCAAAAATATCAAAGTCACTAAAATTTGCAATTAAAAAAACTGTATCGAATGATGTTGCTCGTTGAAATACTGTATGACTCTCTTTTGAAACTATAGAACTGTCAATAGGAGCTTTGCTGTAACTACTGTATTTATGACCATTAGCTTACAAATCCACTTACTCCTACGAACAGTTCAGCCAAGTTTTTAATTATTTATAATCGTAACCTTTGATCATTGCTGGATTTATTCAAGGCGCACTCACACAAGAATTATGTTGTGTATTAAGTTGTAACTTACATAGCCAAATGATAAAAAATTAAAGTTTTGGTGTCTAAAATGTGTACTCACAAAGAAAGCCTATTCGGGAACGTGGGTTTGTGTTTAAAAATATTATATAAGAGGATATATTTTTAGACTGGTGGCCAGCAAATATAATAATAATTAATAGAAACATATTTTAAACAATTTCCTGCAAGCAATCCATACCTTCTATTGATTGTCATCATCAAGGTAATTTTGGAAAATTCTTTCATTGTCTAGAGTCGAAGAAGGGCGCCAGGTGGGTTTATAAACCTTTTATCAAATAGTGAGCAAAAAATATTTAAAATTTTACCCTTAACACCATTGCTACAGCTCATTTGGTTTTCCATTGCAAACATGTAATACCACTTAAACTACACTTGGTTACACCCAGCAACCCTGTTGTCTAACTTACAAAAAAGTCTCAAATCAAAATTTTTAATCTATGATATTTTTATTGGAATGCAACTTGCACTCCTCCCATTAACATCAGGTACATTATGACAGTTTTAGTCAGGTGTATCCGTATTATTGTCAATGTCTGTGCTACTTATATCAGCTTAAGAATTCGTGTTTTACGACACGATTATTTTTGTTTGCTCAAAGAAGTTTCAGCACCTGTACCCTAGTCATAGGTAAATCTTTAGGTATTACAAATCACTGTAATAATTAATTTCAAATAAATCGAAATGATATATCAATTAAAACTGGTCACAGCAGTTACAGCTGACTGAGTTGACCTTGAATTTATAACTGGAAGGGAGGGCAGAGCACCACCCAAACTAGTACCATTATTTATATACTCAACCAGAATATGATCTCTTGAACTTTGCTTAGCCGATGAGTGAAAACCGTCTGCCATTTGCGATGGATTTGTCTGCATGAATCAACGCTGGCTGATATTTTTTATACTAATCTCAAACCATGATAAGAACACTCATACAGCCTAAGACTACACTTTGAGGCTTTTTGTTAATAATGATTATTGTTTACATCAATTATGTTAATTGGCGGCGGTGGTGTGCATGTTTCATACCTAATGGTGTATGGTTGTGCCTGCACCACGACTCCTGATGTATGCACAAACCGTTGACACCCTCAACGTGCCAGCCAATGAGGGCTAGCCTCAGAAATAATCAAAACCTTTTATTCCATTAATCATTTTAGTGAGAAAGTGAGCGTGAGTGTTGCAATTGTGTTAATTCTACTAAATGATGCAAAAACCAAAGTCAAAATTTTGGACAAAAAACACAAAGTTCAGCTGCCAATACTACTCCTATTGCCGCTGTTGCTATTATTAAAGTTACTACTACTGCTACTGCTGCTGCTGCTGCTGGAAATGCTGCGCTTGCTGCTATCCCAGCTCCATTACTAGTACCGTTACTAGTACTGCTACCACTCCTACGCCTACTACTACTACTTCTAGTGCTACGCCTACTACTAGTGCTATAAATCAACTATTATACTGTGGTCGCTACTATGCTAAACACAGTTCACAAAAGACTAAAAATATCCCTAGACATTCACCAATTTTTCTCCCACGTACCTTCAACTTTACCGATACTCTTTCAAAACAAAAAAAAGAGGAAAAGTTGTAAAAACAGTGAATATCTGTGGTGAGCTACACTTTTAGTTTTTGTAGCACTTTTGATTGCCAAAAGTAGAAGCTATTGTGGTTTCTTTTAGTACTTCACCTAATTTAGTTTGCTTTTAATCTTTACCTCACCCCATCAGTTGGCTTACCGAAGGTTGAAATGCACTATCATTGCTCTATCTTAGAGCCGATGAGATATTCTGATTGCCAAGGTTGCACTGAGAGTTGGAAGTGTTATATCAACCTCACACGGATCTACGGGAAAATATTTTAAAAATCATTATTTTTAATCTTTGTTGCTAGTTTTAAAACTTTTTAAAATCGATCTTTTTAACAAAATGGATCATATTGAACTTTTGACTTGCACAGGTATTTTGTACTATGTGTATTGCATGAGCAACAAAGCGTAATATTGATGAATTATTGGGATGGTGAGATTTATTTTATGGTCTCAAAATTGCGCGGATAATGCAACGTCGAGCAGCTCAGTTGCAGTAGAGATGCCAAGATTGACAAACTCGTATTCAGAGTTTGCCAAAAATGTGCTGCGAACCAGTGAACTCACTTTTAATAATTTAAATGACTTCAAACAAACAGGTTCCTCTGTGATTTCTTTACAGTTTGCTAAAATGATGTTCAATTTGTAAATAAAAGCAATCAAGTTACCAAAAGAAAAAAATAAGCTGTAATTTTTGCTCTCCAGTGAAGTATGAAAAGACAGCAGTAGGTAACTAAAGCTCAGGTTAAATTGAATTTATTAAAGTTCTTTGGTTTAAATAACCATATAGTTATTTCCTATGACTAGAGCCTTACTGGTAACTTTGTGGTGAAGAATATCATAGCTGGAACAGTTTTGTATTTTCTGCTTTTCAAGATGAAAATCACCAATGGCAAGGTCTATTTTCGCTCTATTCGATATACACGGTTTTTGTATCACGGAAAACTTTTGATAACTATACTACCAAACTACATGATCTACTACTAAACTACTAAACTACTAAACTACTAACTACTAACTACTAAACTAAATGGTCACTAATAACTGACATTGGCTTATTATTTATTATTTATTTATCTGAAACTCTTTTAAATACAGCAACTCCATCATTAGTTTATTTATATGATAGATTGTGGGGCTGTGATAAGCCGTGACAGAGGTGGATTGCACCCTTCCTACGGTATGCCATGTATCACAGACACTTCAAGTGTCATCATTATGCAACCAAAATCTTTTCCTCTCTGTGACAACTTATCTTTCCAACCTCATCAACTGTAACCATTACATAATTAGAAAAACAAGCAGGCAACAAATGCTAGTTATTTATAAATCAGCTCGCAAATTTTTATCAAAAGCAATTTCGTTTTTTCAGAATAAGCGAGCGAGTTGATTTTTTAGTGAACTCTTTTGATAAAGATCAGTAGTATTTCTTTGTTATATTGGTTAATGCAATGGTTTTTATTTATGAGAATAATTAATAAAGTTATTTATTATTTCTATTAGTTATTATAGACGATATTTGGTTGACCTGGGTTGTTTGCGGTGTGAGGCCTAAATTAGACAAATGGGTCGAGCAATAATGTGAATCGATTTTTTTGTCCCCAGAATAACTTGCTACAAATACGGTTTGAGACACTTTTGTTAAATATTTTATTTTTTGTTTATTTTTCCGACCGGTGTCACCAGCGCCGTGAGTACACTTATCAAAGATACCAAAAATTTGGAATAGACCAGTTTATGGACAAAATGCAAGCACTCAAATATAAATAAATCTCTGTCTACAACAATTCATATTTAATATTCTTCTGCGTTGAGGTGTGCCTCAGCGTTATGCTTATTAATTACCGTTTTTTACGAGTTTACGAGGGGAGATGTAATTGGATGCACTATAGCTGAGCAAGAAATGTGTCGAAATCTCTTGGTAGCGAGTAGCAAGTCAAAAAACCACCAACTATCTAAAATATGCGTAGCAATTACATCTACGAGACTTTCGTATGATGCAAGAGGAAGTCGGGATCTTTGCTTGTGAACTCTCAGATGGGAACGTTCCGGGGTGCCACAATAAATGTCATTATTAAAGTTGTAACAATCAAAACTTATTTGATAGTTACATGTATCAATAGAATGAAGATTAAAAATGTATGTATAACAATGTATACTTTGAACATTGATGTGTATCACCTTTGGCATAGCAATACGGACATAATCTTTGAATGGGAAGTTCTTAACAAAACATCAACTTCCCCTGTCGATTATGTAAGTTGCTCTAAGCTGACACGACAGTGGTGCGACATTGTCATGTCTCCCATTTAATGCTATTTAACTTCTTAGCTGAAATTGAAACGGCAGAAGTTATAGTAAATAATCAACTTTTATTATGAGGTGACATACGTATGAAAAAAATAGGTGTTGTAGGGTTGTCTTGTTTTGCTAGTTATTATATCATCACTGAGGTAGTGGAAGGGCAGGCAAACTAGCTTTTTGTTAATCCATTTGTAAACTACGCCTCAGGAACTACTGAATCAACCAGCAAATTATAGCTTACTTGTTAGTAGTTTCCGCTGGTGCGAGAGCCGAGCACAGATGATTCTTGTAATGCAATTAAATTCTAACACTAATAAATAACATAAATGGGGCTAATTTTAGCATAGCTTGATTTGTAGCTGTGCAATAATAATTTATTAGGACACGAATATTCGCATAATGTCCGTGTCTAAGCACTTGGACACGCTCATGAATTGCTCTTTAGCTCTAACAACTTGGCCATCCTTCTACGTTACATGTCATTAACTGCTGGCCACGCGTTCTCTCTATCCCATCACCCAATCACGTGCCGAATCACTGATAGAAACGGTGAAAAATAATAAACAACCAAAAAAACTGATGATTTGTAGGAAATATTATTTTTGGAGATTAACGTTTAATTGAAAATGTTGATAATTGAATTTTTGGCGTAAATGGGACATCAATCATTGCTGCAATTGCTAAAAAAATTGTGCGAGAGACTGTCGAGTACAAAAAAACCGCTACACTTACTTTTGAATGCAAATTTTTATTGGCTGACATCAGCTAGTAGAGGTTTACTAGATAAACGACAAACTTGGGCTATTTTAGACCAAAGCAGCAGTAGAAAGCTGAGCACTGTAAAACAGATTCACAACTTCAAACACATTTGCTGCATCGGTAAATACTCAAAGTTGCCGTTCCACGGTCAAAGTTTTAATTTGAAGTTATTAATTTGTATCGTTACCTTCAACCAGCGAGTTAAACATCATTTATTCTTACACAACATAAGAATATTACCCTGAGAGTTGTCTACACATGCTGTTAACATTCAACGTAATCTAGCTTGAAGAAACTTCTGGAAAACCTGTAATGAAGCCATCCCAGCTGTATGCAGAGACGGATTGTAATTTTTTGTAGTATTATGCTTTACATTTTTAAAACAAGATGGTGTTTTGAAAGTGGCGGGGTAAACGGAGACAAATTTAGACAAACCAAGCAGTTAGAGCAAATGGAGAACATTCACACGCAAACAAATCTGATCATGCAATGTCTAAATAACTTTCAATTGGCCAAAATAGAAATGGCTAAAAACAAATAAATATATCTTAGATTAATAATAAGGCCTAGACATATAAAAAAAGTCGAATCCGACTACTTTGATATTATTAAATTTTAATCGTAGTCGAATGCATTGCAGTGACAGTCAAAAAAGGGTTTTGTTAAAAGAGCAATGACCGATAAAAAGAGAACTTTTTAGCAGGCAAATAGACATTTTTCTAGAAATCACTTATTTTCAGAAGTTACGATGAAACAACTTGGAGTCGTCACATCGACGTATTTAGATACGCAGTAACCTGCATTTTAATCATTATTGACTCTGCAGCAAACTTCATATGAAAAAATACAAACAAATAATCTGATTGGTTGGCAAAAACAACCTCGATGAAGTGGTTTGTAGTTTTCCATTCATGTATGTGTGCTTCAGTAGACTATTTCCATTTCCATGCCAGTATAGCGTGTGAAAAATCAAAACTTTTGTGAAAATTTAACACTTTTGAATCTTCACAGAGTTTGAGTAGTTGTGTCAGTCAAAATGAGCTTCTGCAAGCTATAGATATTGAAAACATTGATTATGAATTGTAGTCTGACAATATCAGTGGCTGTGTAGTAGATGTGCCAGAGTAATTAGCCATTATCTGCTTGTTAACATGACAGATAAATCATTCCTGTCACTTCATATTTCACTTTATACCTCTCCGCGCTTACATCTTGTCTCTAAGGGATACTCCGTGTTACACTCGCAGTCAATGGCTTGCACTACATCGATAGGTTGGCTAGTATTGTAGTTTGAGGTCCTGAAAACGGCAGCTTCATGGAGAAACGTGTTCGATTTGGTAAGAGTTTTGTAGGGTATGTAAAATATGAGCCATCTAATTTTGTTATTTTTTAGTTTTCATTTAAAAACATTGAAAAATATACAAAACCTGTCAGCTTCTAATTAACAAATAATAATTAATACATTATTTTTTATTAATTTGAATGCAATACATCATTTCTTTACCTTAGCAATTAATTTTATTTATTTAAATCATTATAGGTACTAGTATGCTAATGATTATGTTAATTAATTATTTAGTTATGACAGCGGTAGTGAAAAAACCATTATCTTACCCAACTTTACCTGGCAACAACAATTACTTGCCCACAACATGATTAAGTATTTAAGATTGCAAGAGATGAAGAGGATTAGAGGTTTGTGTCACCACAAAACATGCATTGAAACAAAAAGTATTAATAAGTTAATGGACCATAATCATACTATTGCATTTGTGGTAAAACTATTAAGATTTGTAATCATATTTGCTACTGTTATTACAACTTACTTACCTATTTATGTGACTATTCATAAAACTGCCACATTTGGTCTTCTTTAAAACTTTCTTGGAGTTGTCAGCTCTTTGTTTTGATCGTTGTTTCTACTGACAAAAAAAACAGGAGTTCATTTTGACAAATTTATCTACAGTGTTTAAAGTTATACTGACTGTGTAAGTTTTTTTATTGATGCTAAAAAATTCATATTTTACAAATAGATGTTTAGCAAGTTTAGCAGAGAAAAATCTTTCTGATTTTTTTGTATGTAGACTATTTGCATTGACCAGGCATACAACTGTGGGATGTAGCTTATCAGTTTGCTGAGGTATGAAATTAGATTATCTTTTCTTCTGTTGCTGTAGCTATTATACGTTAGTTGGACCAGTAGCACTGGCTCTAATTAATATTAGGGGCAAATTTAGCTTGTCAAAAACCTACAAGATGGCTGCCAGGTAAGTAAGCTGAGAGTTTTCTAAGGATAGCATGAGTGTGCGGGGATGGTGGGCTAGCGGGTGGCGGCGCCAGCGAAAATTTTGACCAGCAGACATATAAGGTAATCTTCATGCATTTCAAAGTAGCATCATATGAATTATTATTGCATTCTAACATTAATACAATAAAGTTTTGCATGATATGGTATTTGTTTGGAGTTATCCTCCCTTTAGAGCCATGCAAACCAGCTGCAACCGCTCATGTGGTAGTTAATCTATGTGAAGGAGATTTCAAGGAGAAAACATTCTCACTTTCACATGATAAAAGGGTTTTCCACTTGAGATGGCATATGTGTAGAGCATTTGTGAGGGCTCAATGAACCCTTAGATGACCCCTGACAATAACAAATGGTTCATTAGATCCGTAAGGATTACTTAAAGTTACAAACCTTTGTCAGCGCCATAATAGATTGGGTGGTTCAAGTGATTAACATTGCTGCTACATCTGTGTTCCATAATAATTAATTTACAATGTATTATTCTATAGCTAAAATCCTTATACAATAAGAGCAAGGCCTTGGGTTTTCACTTATTGTTCAGTGATGAATAACCTGTAATGTAATCAGTCGTCTGTAAGCTGTGAACTTGCCTAGAAGTTGGCTAAAGCACATGTAAGTACTTGTCTACTAGTGTCACCAAGTCTAGATGAAAATTTCTTCTATTTTTTTTTGGTAAAAAGGTAGAAATGTTTTATTGTACTTTGTTTGACTGTTGCTTAGACACCGGGAATTTTTTGTGGCTATTATGTAAATGTGAAATTATGCAGGTTTTAGAAGCATGGACAATGCTATTTACTTTATGGTTACATAATGTCTATCTTGTGCTTGTAGTACATGTCCGATAGAGCACCTTTCTAACTATTCATTTCCTGTTTTACTGTATTGGAGAAAACCTGTAGTTCTCATGTAAAGCTGCGTTTAGTTTACACTCAGTGATTTGTCTGCACTTTTGAGACTCATTCTGCTAAACATTCAGCATAAATGAACAAACTTCATAAAAATACACATACTTTAAGTTTCTAAAAGCTAAAACATCTAGTAACACTGCTTGCATCACCTTGTGTAAGCAACATTTTTAACTTGGTTTCAATATTTTTTTTTTTTATACCATTCTGTAGCTGTCTAGAATCTTCTATGCAGATCTTTATCTACTAGTTTTATTGCGAGCGTCAAGACAAATGTGTCACTGAAACTAAACTTTTTTAATTTAAATAAGGCTTTCATTTCAATTCTACTGTGACAATAAAAAGCTAGTTATCATTGCGTCTTGTGGTAAGGCAGCAAGGCAGCGGTGTTGATAGCACTAAAGCTGACTGGAATGTTCTTAATTATGTAATGGATACTGCAAAGTGCGCTCTTTTATAAACTAATAATGAAATGATAATATTGAAACAACACAATACACTTTAATGCTAGCGACGTATTACCCAGCATCACATATAACAAATAATAGGCAGGTGTAAAGTCACTTCATCGATACTAGTCGCAGGAATGACTGAATATTGACTCAGCGTTGAGTTACATGTTTACGGTTGCCATCTAACCCAATAGAATTACACGCTTGGCTCTGTTCTTTGCTCGTCTAAAGCTATGCTAGACGGGCATTGAGACTGTTATTGCAATTGCGATAGCATTGTCCGCTTTCCTCGATCTATTCAAAGAACAATGCTGCGCAATAATATCTATGGAATATCGTTAAAAGAACAGCAGCATATTGAAACAGTGTAGCAGAAGTGGCGTCCTTTCGAGCAAGTTGTTTGCATCTCACAATTTCTAAAATCTTAAATGATAGTTCTATGGTTTGCTGGAGAACGGTAAGTACGTCTTGTCAGCAAATGGTGCATTCTTTTGCTTGTTGCTAGTTGACAATGTTCGTTGCCAGATTATAAAAAGATGGTTAATGGTTTCATTGGTTGATTGATGGCGTGGTCGGGAGTAGAACTTCACGGATTATGTGTTGGTGTATCCAAGCGTGTCTGCTATTTCCTTCGATAAATTATTCCTTGCTCATACATCAGTTGCACCGCGCGTTGCTAACAAGATGTCTGCCATGGAAAGTGACAGAACAGATACTGCTGGTAAGGCTATTGTACGCATTTCCATTCTAGTTGTTTTGTTTTAAATTGAGACTAAGTAACGGTTGGGTCTTCATATTAGTGAATTTACTAGCAACTACGTCCGACGGGGCATTCACTTGCCACCGGAACACAGTCTAGCTATGTCATAGCTATATACAAAGTGTTAGGATATAACCAAGTCCAGATTTGTGGAGGAAGCTCTCCAAACCTAGAAATTTATACCAATTTGAGAATGGTTGTGCCTCAGTAGTAAAACACTAGAAAGTGGAGAGTATTAGTTCTCCCGTCATCTCTTTGATTTAGTTTAAAACTTACATGCTAGATATATTTTATTGTTATACAAGAAGCGAAATGCCCGTGTTTTAAAACATGCCGTTACGAATTATTTCTACCAGTAGCTATAGATTTTTTTTTATTATTACCAGTCAATGGTGATTTCGCCCTATAGGATACTGGCTGATATGAACACTTGAGCTCCCCGGGGAATCTATCAATTTTTGATTGATTTCTCTGATGCTGCACTTGGAAATGGCATCTGTCAGTCAGAGCCATAAATAGTGAAATAGTCGTTTTGTCACCAAAATAATGTTAGTTTTTATGATTTTGAACCTAGTTAATTCACTAATGGGGCTGTTAGGTAAAACAAGAGGTTCTGTGATAAAGATTTGAAAATTTTTCTATGGCAACAAACATCCTATCAACTGCTCACTTTACTTACTATCATCACGTACAATTGTGTTGCATTCAAACACACACCACACAGTTGTCATGCAATAGTGTCAAATTATGCTAATGATTTTAAAAGCATAACAAATCGACTGGTTGTTGACAGAGGTCTTTGCTACCAGTTGTCTGTTGCCTCAGAAAGAGATGAATCTCATCGACCTTTCGTCAATACCACGTTGATGTCTATTGCTGTAATTGATATTTAATTTCTATGTATTTGCAAATATTTGATAAATATGTCCTTAAGATGGCGTATGGTCTTGACTCATAGCACATGTTTCCTGTCCTTTTTTTGCCTCGCCTGGTCTATGTTGTTATTCTTCAAGCTGTGAAATACTACCATGTTTTGTGGCATTTTTCCTCTCGGCTCCTGAAGCTTTTTACCTGCAGTCTTGTACCCTGGAATATTAGAATGCAGTGGTGGAAAGAATGGTAACACAAGGTTAGATTGTGCTTTTATGTTGAAATATTGCCACCACTAATTGGTAAACGTCAAGACAAGCTAGAATAAAAATTTTCATTGGATTCTAGTGAAGGAGTTACTAATTCTTAGATTTGTGTTTGGCAATGTTATACCATACTGAAAAAATATCTCGACGCACTTTCTTTTGCAGAAGGTTTGAGTATGAGTGATGAAGAAGAACGACTACCTCCCGACATACAGGAGTTTAATAGCAAACTGCTAGAAAATATGGGCCCTGAAGAAAAACTTTTAGCTGCCGCACAGCGCGGCCACGGACCTCTAGTAAGGGATCTACTAATGCAGGGGACACAAATCCTAGTAGATGAGGTTAGTTTTCAGTCTTTCAGTTTTTCTCAGAAGTTGCGAGAGCTTATTGGTCAGAAGAAGCATAAAACAATAATCTCTAAATACACAACAGCGTCATTTTTAATATTCACAGCTGCCAGTTTTCAATGAAATTTTAGAGTTTAACTGCTAATCATTGGTGATTAGCTACTTAATAAGATCTAATTAAGCTTAACTAATGACTGGAATACAGTAGATTTCCATAAGTAGAGACTTATGACTTCACGCTTCATGTTGAAGACTTGAAAACAAACTGTGATTATACTTTACTCCTCCAAATATTGATAAACTAGCAAGCTGTTGCCTTACTCAAGTTGTTGCAAAACCATCATTTGTGAAAAAAAGACAACAACTTGGTAGAATCAGATCACTAATTAATAATCAATAGTATTAATCAATAGTAATAATTGAAAAAAAATTATTATTTATAATAATGAATTATTAATTATTACCAAATGTGACGCTTTTGGAAAGTCTTGCTTTACTAGTACTCTAGTAACATATAACTGAGGTGGCAAAAGTATGTGCAAATCTGATTGGTCAACATGATTATCTGATGGATAACATGATGTTAAAGGCCCAGGCAGTTTATTTAGTGATAATCTGGTGTTTAAACAGACTTGAGCTCTTATTACGATATAATGGCACCAATCAAAGGACATGACCTTGCTATGTCCTTGGTTTCCTGACATGTGGGCTGGCAAGTTTGCTCCATTGAGCTTTCCTGTCAACTTCAAGGAAAAAGTTTGTATCATATTACTAGTTGTTGATTTTATTAGTAAAATTGATTTGTTTTTGCATTTTTGTATTTCCTGCTAAAAAAGTTTGCAATTGATGTTTACGAGATAGATGAGGGTTTGTCATGGGTTTCTTAACCAACTAGTGACAATAGTGCATAATTCTTGTTGCAACACACAACTGTTTGTATTTACCAACAACATAGCAAGCTGTTGTGATTTGAAAATTAAAAAACGGATTTTCTTGTCCACCGAGAATTTTTTGATTGTTGATGTCACCATGAGGATTTCTTTGGCAGACCCTCAAGTTAATACTATATTTAATAGGTTTTAAGCTGTAGTTTGATGTATAATGTAAACTGATTAATAGTTGGCCAAGGAACGCTGTATTTAACAGGATTTCACAAGGCTGACAATCACAGCGATTTCAGTACTCAAGAGCTTAATTCCAGAGCGAAAGTTAATGGTTTTTTTTGGTTATCGCAGCGATATCATTACCATTTCAAACATATTTTATGCGATGTCACATCAACAACCCATTGTTCCTAGTGATTGGGGGCGTATACTATGCATTGTGTTGAACAGCTCTGCAGTATACATTCAAACGTTCCCATACACTTGCAGCAAATCCATATGCCTTGAATCAAGTTAAACAACAGTAGCAGGTTTGACTTGCGAATAATAATACATTTTATCGATCCGTAGCTGTTGTTTACAGCGCTGCAACAATGACCTTGCTTAAGAAATTGTTTACCATTGTTGCTAGGCCGTTATGATTTAATAATGGAGCGTATTGTTTTTGTCAGCGGCCACATTGGATCAAAAGCGTGAAAACAATTATACTTTATCGGTGATTGGTTACTCCATACTAGTGATTTTATTGCCGTCCAACTGCCTATGAATTTCTTTCATCTCAACTTTAGCACTTTTTGCACAAGTCACTTACGGCTAGTTTTTATGCAATGCTGTTTTTCTTAAGAAGTTGAAAAGATTCAACGTGACAATAACCTTTGTCCTGCGTCACTATTTCTGTTTTTGTTATTTTTGCTAGTAAAATTTTCTGGCGCAACTTTGATAGCCAAGAGCAGAGTCATTCACATAGCGAGTTCTGACAATGGCAGAAAATGGCACCGCCCTGCGTATGTCTCTGAAAAGTACCAGAAACTTTATGCTATGGTATCTGGTTCTGTTGATCTCCTTCTCTCCACATAAATGGCTCCTGAAGAAGTCTTCAGCTAGCAGCTCATAAACTTTTGTCTCAATCCGATAACCAGCTGCTATCTTTCCTTGAATTGTAGAATGGAACCACTGCTCTACACCAAGCCGCCCAGAGCGGATTCGCTGATATCATTAGGATTCTACTAGACCATGGTGCCGATATTGATGCTCCAGATAGCGTGAGTAATTTTATTCCCAGAATGCTAGATGGCAGAGCGAGAAGTTTGTCGATTGCGCTATTATAATTAAAAAGAAAAGCACAATTGTGTGAAAACTCTTTATGCCGCAAAGTTGTTCAATTGAATTAAATTATAAAAAAACTGATTTCATGAACACAATGTTCGATAAAGACTTGTGAGTTTTATACAGGAGCAAGCATTAGAATCATCCATCTGTAACAGCAGTTTCTAAAAATGGTTCCGTAAAGTTTCAATGCGTAAATCTATCTCTAAGAGACTGCTTACCTACCAAGCTGAAAAAAGTCAGCGCTGATGCTCCTTGTTTTAGTTTTTGCAGTTTTATAAGCATTGTGTTACCACACACCAACTTGTTACAATAACAAGTACTAATGCATATGTTTGCAGGAGGGATACACGGCCCTACACAAGGCCGCAGGCAAAGGCCACTTGGATGTTTTAGGACTATTAATCAATGAAGGATGCCAAATTGATATACAAGATGACACGGTACGTCTGGTCATATTACGGTGTGTTAATATTTAAACATTGGTAGTTGGTTTGGTATTTTCAGCGCTCTGGAGTACAGGAAATCATTCAGGCAGCACCTAGCTCACATATTTGTTTTAAGCGCTAGTTTGTAACATTTCTGGCAATAAAAGTGTCAAAAGTCAAGGACAACTCAAGTACTTCTTGTCAACACTTGAGCCATATAATATGCAGATTGTTGAGCACACACTTTGAACTAAACAATTTGTGACTGGCGCAAGCATAGGCTAAACTCAGATATGGTTTTGTCCATCATGACATGAAAGCTAACCCCTGCGACTGTCAGTTCAAAAACTTTTTTGGAACTAAATTTTAACACGATTTATACAAATCTGGTGCTAGATTTTAAAAAAAAAATAAATAAACCTTCTCATCGTGATTCTACATTTTACAAATTCTCCACCAACGTTATACATAATCAGGCATACTTGTCAGTAGTTTTATGGTATGGCTTTCATAAACTTTCAATCAGTGTAATATTTAAACCTGCAATAAACATTTTATGGTGAGAATAGATTATTATTTTTATTTCCGAAAAGTTTAGTTTGAATAAAAACCAAGAGTCCAAACGATTTAGACATTTTTGATTTTGAAGGGGTAATAATTAAATTATATATTATTAAACTTTTGTTAATCATTATGCTATTCAAAAACTACAGTTTCGTTATATTCACTTTTCTTCATTGGCTTCATTGACAAACATCTATTGCCCTCTAGTAGTAGATATTACTACTAAATGCATATATCATCACCGACACTAAAACATGCCAAGTTATTACCAGTTGTTGTTGTAGCTGGCAGCAACTGCAATTAGAGCTTTCATACAAATTATAGGTACCATACTGAGAAAAATCAATTTTGGTCGGCTGTCGTGCAATAATGAATGAAAAGTTTGCAGAATAAACAATTATTTATATCATTAGTATGTATGCATTCCTGTGTCTTCTGTGTTAGGTGTCTATACGTCAACTATACAGAGAGCCAATAATTACTTTGTAAACATCAATGTTATATAACAAATGTAGGCCCAATTTAACAAATATTAACTGCTTTTTAGAAGGTTTTACAAATGCTTTAACGCAATGTGCGGGACATTTTTTATTTAGGTATGCCCTACTCTGGGATAAGTTAGCTTAGCAATTGATTAGTTGTCTTCTCTTGCAGTATGGTAACACAGCTTTACATGAAGCAGCCTGGAAGGGTTTTAGCAAGTCCGTAGATCTACTACTCAAGAACAGATCTAATGCCTTTATAGCCAACCGGGTGAGTGAAGTCGTATCTGCTGCCTGCTGACTCTTAGCTCAGCTTACTAACCTTCTCTGCGCCACACTAAGCCAACAAAATTTAAAGTTTGCAGTTCTGTTTTCATGCTTGAAAATTAAAAATGCTCTTTAAAATTATTTAATTTAATTATTTATTTAATGAAGATTTACCACAAATGATAGTTTGAATAGAAAGCTTCAACTTGAAACCGTTGATGTATGATCACCTTGTTAATCAGATAAAAACAAACAGCATCAGATAAAGGAGGAACTCTTTTAAGGTCACCATAGTTTCAGCATTCCTAGCCAACCGATCATATATCAAGTTATGTAGCGGTCGAGCAGAAATAAACGTTTGTGTAACCCACTACCTGCCCCATTAGCTACCCTCTAGCACACTCTCCATAGTTTCAAACCTCAGCTAAAACTGTTCGATGACAGGAAGCTCAGCCATTACTTAAATATATCGTACCATCATCAAGCATCTCATGTCTTTGAAGGCCGCATTATGTTCTGCCATAAGTGTCAATATATTAGTCATAACTAGACATTGTGACTTTCTAATGCTTGTCAGCTAACTGGGGATGTGATCGTTAATCATTAACTGCTAAAGTTCTTAGTTTATATTCATGTACTTGTGGCGTCCATTTTTAACTATAACAGTATGTTTTTGTTTGATCTCATAGACATACAAATTAGATTAAACTTATCAATGATTATAAAGTCATCAGTTCAACCAAAGTTCCTTGAAAATGCATTTAAACTTATTTTAAATGATTACATATATTTCATTTGCACTAATTTTCTTATTAAGATTTATGTTCTCTTGTAGGCTGGGTGCGCCCCCTTGCATCTAGCTGCTCAGTCAGGTCACAATCAGTCAGGTAGAGCTCTGCTTTACGCCGGATGTAGTCCAGATGTGAAAAACAATGTGAGTACCTGTTTAGTTTACCTGCATCCAGTCTATTTTGCAAAAAAAGACATTCTAATAGACCATATAGCATGTTTACTAATCACATGATATTTGTTTTAGTATGGAGATACTCCATTGCACACTGCAGCTAGATACGGTCATGCTGGAATAGCTAGAATACTCATCAGTGCCAGATGTTCTGTCTCTGAGCAGAATAAGGTAAGAGAATCAAGTTATTTTGACAATTTTACGCCATGAAAGCTTTTTTTGAAGCTGGTTACCCCGTATACTTACAGTTAAACCTTGTGTGTTGGCTAGCTAATCAGATGAGTGAAGGTTAAACTAGTAAACTAAACTAGTGACGCTACAGGGTTATAGACTAAACTACCTACCAGCCATTGCCTGTGGCCAAGCAAGGATTTCATTTTTAGATGACCGCTCTAAAGCTAACATCAAAGAGGGGGCGTTTCCTGACTAGGTGTGCCATGAAACGTCCCATTAATAGTAATCACAGTAAATCCTGTTTTATATTGGTACTAACACACTTTGCTTTCGATATAAAGAATTTATTTATTTCTGTCACTGTGAGGTCAGAGTCAGGCAACCAATACGCTACCAGAAAATAAGATATACTGACTACTTTTGCATTACTTCAAGCGAGATTGGTCAAATATTACTTGATTGTACTTCAAAGCGGCTCATTTACAGCTTCAATGAAAGGATTGAAAGTTCAGATATATATAATTGTTCAGTTTTTGTTGTAGAATGGAGACACGTCACTTCATATAGCAGCTGCATTCAAAAGGCGGAAGATAGCAACACTCTTGGTAGAAGGAGGTATAAATGTACAGCTCACTAACAAACAGGGAGAGACAGCTACGGAGATAGCTAGGAGAAAGGAGCATACGTCGATAATTGAGATTATTCATAGAGGAGTAAGTTTAATTGTTTTACCACTCAATCAGCTGGGCTTTACAAAACTATGTAAACATTTCACAGCTTTTCTCAGAAATGAGCATTTGTAAAACAATTAAAATCCAAATGAAGCATTTATTGAAATGTAAAACATGAATTTTTAACAAAAAATCAAAAACTTTACCTACCTATAGCATTCATCTTGTAAAAAGCATGAGTGAATTTTTATAATTTTGAAATTTTTTTCCTTACTTATAATACATTATTTGACAATCAAGGAGTTGTCTGTCACCTGTTTTGTAGCATGCTAAGCCCACCGGTGGTGTAAAGTTACATAGCACTTCAGAACTTTCTAAAACTCAGAGTAGCCAACTGACTCTGAGCAGGGAGACAACTCCAGATGCCAACAAAGATAACAAGAAGAAGTCGACCGGGCTGGTATCATGGATCAAGAAGAAGTTTGCAAAGGTACAGAAAACAATTGCAATTTTAAAACCACTTTCATTGTATTACATCACGTGATAACCATATTATAGAATTATCTGATTTTTGCAGGAGAAGCTTGAAAAAGAGCAAATGGGCAAATTCCCGGGAGTGAAATCCATGGAATTGGATGATGGGAGTTTGGGTTTATTTAGTCAGTATGTAAAGAGACAAGGCTTTGCCTACTACAGAGATCTGGCAGGTAAGCTCATACGGAGTTGTCTTGTTAATATATAGGGCTGAAAACTCTCATGTATGTTTTACACATGCTACTTATGTTCAGGAAACATTCGGCAAGGACCTGTAGGCTATGTTCCTAACTGTCATTGTGAAGCTACTAAAAGGACTTCTGGACTCGACCCGCTCTTAGATCATACACATCCGGTTTTACATGATCGAATGGCTTCCACTGGGAATCACAAGCTGAGTGAGAGAATAAGAGATCTGGAGCTCCAAGACCATAAACTGGTAAAAATATTAATTTTTTTTAAAAAAAAATCAACATTTTTATAATTTTTGTTAATCATATACTTTTCACGAATCTCAATAACACAAAATTATTTTCTACTGCCTGAGCAACCCCAGGTAGAAAGCGAATGCGCAATTTTTCTTTTTTGGTAACATGAAAAGGTTCTCTACATTGCTGATAGCACTGTAGTCTATTAATACCAAAGTAGCAACTAGTAACATTGCTAAGTGGTTCTGTACAAAGTACTATGAGCTACGAATTTGGTCAAAGCAGGAGTTGTTGCCCCATTTTAAGGATTTATGGGATTTTCCAACCAGCTACTGCATGTTGCTATATACATACTGTACAGTACGGTTCACAGCGTGCTCTGCTAAGTGATTGTATATCTCTTGTGTATAGGAACACAACAGAGAATTAGCTGAGATGGAGAGAGTGCTGGCTGAGAGACAAGAATGTCTGGACAGGCTGAGCAAACTAAACGCTCAGGAGAGACACATAACACAGTCGAAGCACAACACTGGACAGGTAAGACCTTCAACCTGCGTGTTTACATGTTCTGCAGAAATTGTCGGCATTATTTTTTTTAAAATTAGCAACTTTTCAAAGTATTGCACATGTTACCACTGTATGATTCAATTGCTGCTCATAAGTGTTTTTTTTTCCGTTTGCTTCGCCTTATGGGAAATGTTAAAGTTGGGCTTCATAAGCTAGAAGCTTGTACAAACAGTACCATATCCCCATTTCCCTTAAAAGAGCCGAGTACTCTTTGAAGGAGGCAAATACTTTACTAACACGACTCCGTGAGGCAGAGAATGCAATCAAAACACAGACCACATTACTATATGCCCATATTTGGAGTTATGGGTACATGCTTGAGGATAAGCTTGTATGGAAGCAAACACCACACCCTTCATTAAAGCGCAGACACTTTAACGACGAGGCGACTTATGTCCATGAAAGAAAATTACCTAAAATCTTCTAAATTTATGAAACACAGGAAGTGTAACAAAATGACTGTATGTATTCTTAAATCAATTTCATTTAAATTTAGGAAAACCTGAGAGAGGACCTGCAGTCTTGGCTCGCTACTCAAATATCGGAAGGTAGAGAATCAGATCCATTTGGTTATTCAGTTGGAACCAAACAGCAAAGATTTGGTGATGATTTCGATCATGAGAGAATAGCACGCTATGAGGTAACAGCAGCTCACCATGTAATCTGTAGTCCATCAATGACAAATGACATCGACCAATTAGTGGCTGACGATCTTTTCAATATCGGCGGCCTTCACTTGAAGATACTATTTTTTTACACCAAAATAATTTAATTATTTATTTCTGAATCTGCAGCCACTTTCAAAAGATCTCTAAAAGCAATTGCAATAGTTCTGACAACTGAGAGTGCTGGATATAATATAAATTGTTGAATTTGTAAGAGATGATAATCATGTTGGTCAGGGAGAGATGTTACAATGTCACAAGGGATGAACCGTCTCTGTTGTAGGCGATGAACTCCGAGCAGTTTCTTCCACCTCCCCGACTCTTCAGATCTCGTTCCGATGAGACACTGACACATTCGGAGTACAGCTTCCACGGGAGAGCCTTTAAATCTAGAGAAGCAGCTATGGAAGAACTGAAAACACTGAAACATCATGAGGAGGTATGAATCGGTACAAGTGGAAAAAACGGATCCAAATATAACAGCTTTATAGACAAATATTTCATTATTGATTTATTTGCTTTTCAATCATCAGCTTGGTCAAGCCGAAATGTTCACCATTTCAATTCGATTAGGTAGGTGATGAAATGTTTTAATATGAAGTAAAAAAAGAACAAAATGATGAATAACAAAAATTATAAACACCAAAGGGCAGGTTCATTCTGCAGCGACGTTATTTGAATCTCAGGAAAAGTAGAAATGAAATGTGACCTTTGCCGTTGTTACATTTAGATCCGAGAGAAACGTAAACTGATTAGAGCTGGTTTGAAGGAACAAGAAATAGCGACAAGCAGAGCAAATCCAGTTAACGGGCACCACAACTCTAGGTCAAAGGGACTGGAGCATAGGCGAAAGTCAGGTACTTGACAAGCAAACCATACTAGTTTTTTTACTCCCTTCATTGGCTCAAATATAATAAATTAAAAAATTTGTTTGAACAAGTTAAGTGGAAAACAGCACTGATCTGTCTGCCACTTGAGAATGATGATTGCACCACCTTTGAAAACATTCACACGACTTATTGATTGAACATATGTTTACAGGTCTATGGATGAGTAGAGACCATTTAGATGAAGACAACTCCAAAACAGACACAGGCTGTGAATCACATGACACTCCGAAGAAAGACAAACACAAAACACAACCAAGCGAGACTCTCTCCAGGAGGCACTCGTCACTTGACCAAACAGCAGCTACTGCTAGACCGGAGCCAGAGCGTGTGATGGGTAGGCGAGAGAGAAGCATCAGCCCTGAACGAAAACCCAGTACAAAACCATCGACTTCTATGCCATTAAAGTCAGCAATGAGGCAGCCTAGAAGCTCTGTTAGCTCTGGAAATGAGAAGTCAACTTATATTTATAGATCAAGTAGCCTGCCAAGAGACTCAAAAGTTGAGTTCAGAGGTGACACGGTTGATAACACCGAACCAAAAAAGGCAGTCAAAACGGTGAGATACGATGAAATAGTAAAATCTACAGAGATTGCACAGGATATGCCTCCCAGTATAAGCCCGTCTCAAGCTGAAGAGGTGTTTCTTCCGGCTAAACGGGAAGCACCAATCGGTGGTCACGATGAGAAATATTCAGAGAATGCTCAACCTTTATTGCCTGCTTACCAAAAGCTTAGCGAGGACTCGCAGCAATCCAACAATCTCAGAGACAGTATTGTAAACGCACGCAAAGAATTATTAGCGAGAAAACCAGACACGGTAAAAACTACTGACAATATAAATGAAAATGGCAACACCCCAACATTCGATAAAAGTGAGTACTACCCACCGCAAAGAAAAATGAATCAAGGAACCCAGGATCCTCGGGCTCTCTACTACTCACAGGAAGGTATGAGAAAGCCGTCCGTTCATCAAACAGTTATTCCATTTAGCCATTACGTAAATGGTCACAATGGCAGGCAACAGCCAACAATTCCAAACAGAAGCTCACCATCCTATGCATCGGCATCATTGCCGCGCCCTCAAAGATGTACCGAGAACTACAAACCTGCTAGTAACGGAGTGCCAAGAGCACCACTGCCGAGCTATGAGGAGATTCAGTCGAACCGAATGGGAACTGTTAAACATGTAACCAATCAGAGCAGGACTCCTCCGACCTACCCAAATCAGCCACAACAAAAAAGTAGCTCATCTAGCCACAACCATCAGTACCCAAGTTCCACAAGCAGACCCTTACCACAATACGCAACACAACCTAACCAACCAGGTGGTCGACAAACAAACTTCTACTCAAGCTCATCTAATCAGCACACGCAGTCAGCACCCTTGCGGCAGCAGCTAGCACCCTCACGGCAGCAGCCAGCACCCTCGCGGCAGCATCCACCAGTAGCAGCTTCTAGCGATAAACAACAACCACTACCCAATAGAAAACCTTCTTTCAACACTCCCACAAATCAGCAATCGACCAACCCAAATAAACAACAAACCAACTTGTATTCCAATCAGCGGATGCCACACTACACAAACTTACCAACTGCAGAGACTCAGTACAGAAGTGGGGACCAGAGAACTTACTCTGGAGAGCCTACTGCTGACATGATCTCGGGAAATAATGCAGGTAGCTGTTCCAGCTCTAACCCGGACTCGGGCTATAGTGGAAACTTTTATGACAGCAACACAAACGGCAGCACCCCTGCTGACTATAACACGTGGTATCAGCAAAACATCCAATCAACTGCATTGAAAATGACAGCCATAACTGAGGGCAGACCTATGAGCCGTAACACGTCTAACCCGGCTCTGTTGAAAAACAACAACTACAGAAATGGGCCTCCAGTGAGCGGACATAAAAGAATAATTCACACAAATATGACTAGTGATGTATAGGGTAGCCTTTGATCTCATTGATATGTGTTGGGGCTCAGGCTTATTTATTGTATATTGTCGCCTCTTTTGTAGAAACTATTTTTTTATCTATTATACATCACAAATTGCGAGTAGCCAACACCTACACCACTTCTTTTGTAAATATTTTGGTATTTTGTTATACATAATTGTACATTTTGTAATGTATCGAATTTTTTAATAAATATAATTTATTGATCAACTATAACCAAACATATCATAGAGTTGTATTGTACAAAAAGTAAAACACTAGGTAAAAGGATATCGTGGTGTGTCCAGGCAACAGATTACCTAGCAATAAAAGATGGGAAATATAGAAGTTACCAGGCAATGATAAGTTGATAATTTAAAAATATTAAAGCTGAAAATTAATCTTAAATAACTGAAAAATAGACTTAGAGATCAAATTAAAGGACGGGCATGTGCTAAAAAAGGGCTAAACACCCCTTTCTGTTATTTCTATCACCAAACTAGCTATTGTGGATAGAGTAGTAGTTAAGTACTAACTGCTGACAACTCCAAAATAAGCCTAACAAAAGCAGCAATACTTGCCGTCAGAAAATGTCCTTGACACAGATTGAGAGAGTGGACGTGAGAACTGATGGCAAGGAATACAACTCCGATGATAAGTAAACTCCTTTCAGTGCCTACAACGTTACAGTACACAAATTGAAGTCATTTCGACATTGACAAGACAATTCCACAAATAAGAAAGCTTTCAATATAAGTCGATTGCTTTTCTGTCTTCATTTAGGTTGACTGCTATTTACATCCATTGAAGGAGAGAGTAGAGCGCACAAACGGTTTCTGGTTTCCAAAATGTAGCCAAAAAAAGATGATCTACGAAGTAGTGCAGCTATAACACAGGTGAGCTCATTCTACTGTCATGGATGCAACGTTTGTTACTGTAAATTTGTCGATGGAACAATAGCAGTGATTTCCTGTGAGCTTTTGTGGTATATCAAAATGTCTGCTGGCAGACTTTATGAGAGATATAAAATATTGTAGAAAGGCATAACCCGATATTGCACCCATCATACACACAAAATAAAAAAGGATCTGCAGTCATTGTATTAAATTTTATTAGCTGGTGAGAGGTGAGAAAGGGAGACATTTTTTATACAGTTTAATAGCGTTTTTTTTCCAAAAATACATAAAAATGCAAAAATTGAAACATTCACATTTTGGATTAGCCTCAATCATTCAGCAGACAATTGCACTCGTTTTCAGTGTTTCAAAGGACCACACATGTTTGTATTATCTGACTGTTGAAGGACATCCTGTTGGGGCCCATTAATTACCAGCCCCATTATTCCAAGGCTAACGGACAGGAGAAAACCCCAGCGGTAATCTCAAATTACCAATCGTGGACACAGCAGCAATTGATTTAGTAGCGATTGTGAATAACACATACTAATTTGTGCTTAGAAATGTCAAGGACCAAAGGTTTTTTCACGAAGTGCTTGAAAAAACTTGAACCGCATTCCAATTGTGGTTTTGGCTGCCTTGACTCATAAAAATGCAAAAATTCCAGTAAATAGTTGAAACTGTGTCACCGTTTGTCCAACAACAAGTTAGAAGATCTAAACTACCTACTACCAGACATCCTAACAGCTTGTTGGTAACACAGAATGAGAGGTAAGCTACAGATCTTCGTATACCACGGCATAAATAGTCGGATAAGATCATAAAACATGTTTTAAAGTTTCAAAACCGTTCCAAGGTCAGCTGTGACCCTCACCATGTCTAACATTAGGCATCTAAATAAATCGTGATCATCGTAACAAGTCTGAAACGTCGTACGGTGGCGTATGGATGGATGACATGTATTAAGAGGGTAACTTCCTATAAGTTTTTTAACACATTTCAACCTGAAAAAGTTTGAATCAAATTAAATTCTGTCAAAGCTGAGTGACCTAAGCTCACAAAAGGATTCCCTTATGTATTCCACAGATCGAGAGGGAAAACTTGATGAGTGCGAAGCAAAAGTTTTAAATCAGTTACAAAGGTACAAACCACTGCACTCAATCTGTCTCTCACAACACATATTTACCTGTCAATCTATTTCCAGGACTGATTCCATTGGGTGGCATTACGTTTATTGTAATTATCTACTCTTGACCCATAGACCTTGTCTCCTGTTATTGAATAGGTTGAAGGGCTGGGTTGTCCTGGTAACACCCCACTTGAAGGCCTTACAGTTCTGGGTCTACAAAAACAGTGCAGTCACACATCCTTTAGCCATAAGTGAAATGAACGCTTGATTTCATATAAGAGACGGCAGAAACTCAAATACTTCCGCAATGATATAGGCTGGAAAATAATTTTTACAACAAAAATTGAAAACGGACTAAATTTTTGAAGTTGGCTGTTTGATAACTTGAAACAAAAAAATTGATACATTCAGCCAGAAAAGTAAGCATGAGTTGGTGTTAAATGCCTTCTCACCAATACAACCTCAAAGAATAAACCAGAAAATGTAAACTCAATTACTTAAACTTTGTATTATACAATCTAGATGGAGTAGCATTCGTGATAGTTGTGATTAGTAGGGAACAGGGGGTAGGCCGTACCCCTCTCCTGTCAACCAGTAGATACTCACCGCTGTTGTTCATCAATCAGAGTTTTCATTCTGCCTCCTTTATTTAAAGCCATGTTGTCTTCTCCCCACACAGTCACTCTAGGGGCCCTCTCTGACAGCCCCAAACAACCATAGTTTGTTATCAGGTTGGCCACAGGCTTGCCTAAAACAAGGGAACTACAACCTGAACCATTGAAATAGGACAACCCAGAATGGAGTGTGATTGGGTGCTGGATAATAGAAAAGACAGTTGTAGAAAAAATTATTTTTCTAATTGATTATCACTTGTTAAACATCATATAAAACGTTTGGTCAAAAATAGTTATTCAAAAAGTAAAAAAGACTGCTAATACTTGAGAGTTTGGTAAGCAAATGTGAATTAGTGAGATCACGAGGGAAAAAGTTTTTCTCAAAAAAACAGTGAATGGAAGTTGAGTGCAAACTTTTATTCAAAAATAAACCAACATATCTGGATAAAATAAAGAGACAAAATACAATGCAATACCTACCACACAATAAAATAACAAACCTTGATGTCTCTCAGCGATGTGCTCTGTTTCTGGTTTGATAGTCCTACCAGGCCTCTTGGGAGATTCTGGTAGCCTGTCAGCTTCGTGTAGAATCATCTCCATACGTTTACCTACATTACATTTAGCTTAGCATAGTGAGCTATTGTAATGGCTTATGGGAGTTGTGTTCTTCTGTTTCTACTACCCATAAAAAGAGCACAACTCCACATTTTAATCCAAACTTAAAGTATGAAGTAGCAAAAATGTAGATGATTATTTTAATTAACCTCAAATAAGTGAATACAAATTAACAAATTCCAGCCATACTGGAATAAATAACTTTACAGTAACCATAAAAACTAATTCTCAGCAGAAAAAATCTTGTTTACAAACCAGATTGAAAAAATAAATGGAAGACTCATTATCACTGTGAAGTGATGTTTTGTGACCATTTTATAGAAAACTTCATAGCCAAGAGACATAGCGCTAAAATAAATATCTAACAGGGTTTACAAAAACCTGCTGACACAAGACTGTAGGTGCGACACAAGACTGTAGGTGTGACACAAGACTGTAGGTGTGACACAAGACTGTAGGCGTGAACAACATTGTAGATGTGACACAAGACTGTAGGTGTGACACAAGACTGTAGGTGTGACACAAGACTGCAGGTACGACACAAGAATGTAGGTGTGACACAAGACTGTAGGTGCGACACAAGACTGTAGGTGTGACACAAGACTTCAGGTGTGACACAAGACTGTAGGTGTGACAAAAGACTGAAGGTGTGACACAAGACTGTAGGTGTGACACAAGACTGTAGGTGACACAAGACTGTAGGTGACACAAGACTGTAGGTGTGACACAAGACTGTAGGCGTGACACACTCACCTTTATGTGGGGCTGCATTATCCTCTGCTGTAGAAGGTACACCTCTGGGGTGTAACTTTCTCTCTATAGGTCTAGCCCTGTACTCTGAATCCGTGCCAATGTACTCACTCATCACTCCTGTAGCATACATGTTATACTCCCTGTTGCATATATGTTTATTCTTGAGGTGCTACATTCTAGTGAATTATTTTTTTTTCTAAAAAGTCGCTTTTTGGTCCAAAAGAACTAGATAAATTCATGAAAGTAGGAAAAACAGCAAAAAAATCTGGATCAAACAAAAAATTAATCTATGTTGAAAGTCAGGGCTGCATATTGGCCTAAATATATGGCCCTGGTTAAAGCCATTGATTCATAAGGCTATTTCGTTTGCAGTAACTGATTTCGTTTGCAACTACAAAATTTACCGTGTTGTTAAAATAACAGTTCACAAATTACTCTAAATAAAACTAGTTCCATTGATTTCAAAAGTGGGTCACCCTCTTGTAAGTATTACCCTGCACTCCGGCAATGAATTTCTTTCACTTTAGAGGTAAGACAACTCCCTACACGGTAAGCAGATCTAATAGACAAGTACTGACCTTTAGATTTTTGTTTCATAACCTTAGATTCTTCAGTAGGACAAGCTCTAGGAGCAGGTCTAGCGGATTCAAACCCACTATTTAAATTTTCTTCGACATTCAGCCATTTTCCCATTGTACCTGTAACAGAAACGTAACAAAAGTAACATAACAAGAAAAACGAAAACTATCAAATTGTGAGCTACGTTAAGCAATGAATGACGCGGTAACGAACCCTGTCCTTTTACATAGTTCGGTTCAGATTGCATCGTCACTCTGGCACACGGCGTCGAATCAAATCCCTGGTGAACAGTGTTTTTCTCCATATTTAAATATTTCTCCATATTGCCTCGGGACTTGATCTGATTGGCTTCTGACTGACCAGTCACACGCGAGCAAGGCCGCGCGGACAAATATCTTTAACAAACAATACAAAAAAGGTTCAAACAGAATCAGGCAGATAATTAACAGTCAATCAATACTAGCTAATCAATAATCAATAACATGTGAAGATGTACACGTAGTCACACGTAAAAACAAACTGTCAACCAATATCAATATGGTAGCTAGCAGTACAAGTGACGAACCCTGTGCTAACGTTATCGTCCATGTTGAATATAGAACCCATAGTTCCTCGGTTCTTCATAAGATTTGCCTCCCCTTGAATGGTGATTCTTGAAGCTGCCATGGTGACAGCTGGACATACAAAACAAACATCACATTCTGAGCAAGTGTTCAGCGATACAAAAAATCAAGCATAAATGCAGACCTACATTATTACAAAGAAGGCAATCACAAGATATAAGTGAAAAAAAATTATTTGATGTCTGGATGCTGCTGAGGTTTAAATCATAGATAGCGTAATAAAAATAAAATTGGTCGATAAACATGTGAATATGTTGAAGACTTATTCGGTGATACAACTGCATTGTTCTGTATGAATGCAAAGCCTACTTGAGAAGATGGAGGTATGAGTAATGGTTGAACAATAACCATTAAAACAAAAGACTAACTGAGTTATAGTGTTAGAATTCTGGGTAATTAGTTGTATTGTGGGTGGGTACGATGATACCGGGTACGCCAATGAGGTAAGCTAGTTTTTTCCAGTTTTGACGCCAATCAAATAATAATAACGATAGATTTTCGGGTGTTTGAATGAACATGATGACTAGACAAAATGGTTTCAATGCTGAACCAAAAATAAGTTGTACAAAAAAATTCATTTTCCCGCACTTGTTTGATCTCCACCCAAAACAACCTCATATTCTGATAACTCCACCCGAAGATGATAGTTGACGACCAATTTTTTGTATAGCATCAAATATTGTAGTTGTTGCCACCTGAAGATGTTTCGGTTAAACCCAGTAAGGATTGATGTTCTATCCATGCGCAAGATATTTGGAATAATTTCTAAATTGTGTGCTGGGCATACTCCATAGATTTACAAAAAATCAATTATATTGGATTAGAAATGTTAGTAACGCGTTGGCATCTCAGGCTCATTGCCAAGCCTACTCGCGGCTAAACATATTTAAAAAAGGTCCCACTGTGGCAGCTGTTGCTTGATTTGAATGTCTAACAACCAGCAACATTTTACACAGAGAGTAACGTTCCTCTGTTTTTTACAGGCTAAACCCTAACCTCTACACAAACACATTTCCCCCTATTCAGTACTTATGGTTGGCTTTGTATAGTGACTTAGGGTATAGTCTACCTTTACAGAAAAACTTTACACCAAACAAATCAACTGTTTTTGTATTTGTTTTGATTACTCAACGTTGCTAGTAGCTGGCAATAACTTTGTAACCCCTTGTGAATAAACCAGACATTTATGGGTACCAAAACATTTTGTAAAAAACTTTGGTGGCTTGCTCATAAAGTGATGATGGATCTGTAAAAAAATCCCATGCAGGTGAAAACAATAGCTACCTGTGGCAACAATATTTTTGAGTGCTTTTTGGGCTTTTTGGCAAAAGTGATAAATGGTTAGAAACAGGTTAGCGCTGAAGTTTCAAAGTTTTGAGCAATAAGAGTTAAAATGGTGACTCACAATCTTCACAAACCCAAACAATCTTAGCCGTGGTAGTTTCAGAATTTTGTGCAATAAAATTGTATTTCCTGTCTAACAACCATTATAACCAATTAACTGTGTACTTGTTAGGCAAATAGTCCAGACGGTTTGAACAGTTTAACCTGTATAAACACTTTAGAAATAGTCTTAACTGTTTTAGAACCATGAGGACTATCTTGAAAAGTTTAAAAGGTTTGCAACGCGTATGGCTTTCGAACTCAAAAATAGTCCCTTTTATTTTCTTTATAGCAAAATATCTACCACGGACATAATGATTTATAGACATGAAATGAATCATTCAACCATATAAATAGTTGTGGATATAGTAGTACCGAGATCTGCTCCTACATGTGGGAAGTTGTGGTAAGTTTGGGACCCACATCTTTCAACGGTCTGATTGAACAAGTTCAAAACAACAGAGTGGATTTATTTCGAACTTGTAAGGAAGGGGTGATAGTGTGAGTGATACAAAGGAAACATTAGTGTTACCACTTATGGTGGTTGAAAATGTTTTGTGCTTTGCATTTTAAAATCTCAGAATGATTTCCAAACAGTCTGAACAATTTTGGAAGTGTTCAAATTTTTGCAAACCTTCTAAATGCTTTGTCAAGTCATTCATACGGTTTGAAAACCTAAGCCAATTTTCTGGTCCTCTATTTTTTGTCCACTATTTTTTAATTGAGCACTAAATAGAGAACTTTTGATGGAATGAATGGAAGAAATTGTTTCTCATATTTGGTTAACATTACAACTGATGTAACCCCCAGAACTAAATTTTAAAAGCACCTTTCATTCATCATCTGTAATAATGTTAACCAAATATGAGAAACAATTTTTTTCCATTCACTCCATCAAAAGTTCTCTATTTAGTGCTCAATTAAAAAATAGTGGACAAAAAATAGAGGACCAGAAAATTGGCTTAGGTTTTCAAACCGTATGAATGACTTGACAAAGCATTTAGAAGGTTTGCAAAAATTTGAACACTTCCAAAATTGTTCAGACTGTTTGGAAATCATTCTGAGATTTTAAAATGCAAAGCACAAAACATTTTCAACCACCATAAGTGGTAACACTAATCTTTCCTTTGTATCACTCACACTATCACCCCTTCCTTACAAGTTCGAAATAAATCCACTCTGTTGTTTTGAACTTGTTCAATCAGACCGTTGAAAGATGTGGGTCCCAAACTTCCCACATATTTTTTCGAACAGGCTTGCACAGTGATTTGTATTTCAACATTAGCTGGAGCCATAAAAAACTATGTCTGAGCAATCCTAGAATAGAAAAGCCTTTTGAAACAACAATGTCAATATGGCATTTAAGTGCAGGACTGGCGATTTATTGCGATAATACTCTTGGGGACAAAAGGTAGACGATTTTTGTTAGTTAGATAGGAAAATAACATGGGCTACGCCGAAAAATAGGCAGTTCTGCACCTACCTCCAATATGGCTGCTGTAATCCAAGAAACTGCAAATTTCAGCTCCTAGTTATTTAATCTTTAACTATTGATAGGCTTTGATTTGCTCGGTGGGATCATTTGATATTGCTCGTTTATATCAAAGGTAATTTTTTATTCATTGGCAAATTTTTGGATATTGAGCAAGAATGTCTAAAAATGCTGTCAATCTGAGTCATTGCAAGTTGCTTCGTTAGAAACCAGAATACCACCTACAGCAAACCTCATCTCTGACAACTTTATATCCTGATATGTATAGCCTAACTATTTGATGTAAATTAAAAATAAAATAAGAGAGCCTATAAAACTGAGTACTGAAAAAACAAACAGCAATCCATTCAATCATCAAGTTAGTTATCACGTATAATGCTATGCTTACTGGTAAAGTATTAATAATAATAGTTATAATGAGAGTCCTATAAAAATATTATTATAGTAATAATAACAACAATAAAATATAATAATAATAATAACTACTATTTATTTATATCATTCATAATAGTTTGTTTACAAATAACAAACCAATAAATAATAATAATTAATAAATCAGCACCATCAATAATCTATTATTTATTACTATCATCATTCATTATTATTAAATTATCAACAACATACTATTATTGTCATAGATCTAGCTGCTAAGCCTATTACTACCACTACTAATAGTAACAAACAGCAATAATAATGTGACGGACGGCGCTGACAGTTACCCCCCCCCCCCCCATGTACTTTCTATTTACATTCTATTACTTTCACTACCATATATTATTCCAGACAGTTCTATGCATGCGCTCTAGCTACATTAGTTCTATGTATACTTGTTCTACTTTTACCCTTGCATTCAATATTATATGTTTGCCATGTGGATTCAGCCAAGCAATCACTTAAGTATAGCCCCTTACATTTTATTGGCACACACTAGCCAATCCATTGTGCTAGGTGTGGCCACCTTTTGTCTACGCATTTATCAGTTTATCAATTATGTAATCATGTGTATAAATGCGAATGTTCTAGTTAATAAAATCAGAGTCAGCTTGCACACTCTCAGAAGTTTCTTTGTACATACAAATAACTTCACTGCGCACCATTACTCGAGTAGTAATATATAAGCAGATCAGTCTGAACCTCTGCTGGCCGAACTTAGCCTTGCCTAATTCGCCTTCAATGTTCGACCTCTGCTCAGCACTGAAACAAGTCAACCGAACCTCTGCTGGCCGAACTTAGCTTTGCCTAATTCGCCTTCAATGTTCGACCTCTGCACTGCACTGAAACAAGTCAACCGAACCTCTGCTGGCCGAACCTAGTTTGACTAGTTCACCCTTCAGAGTTCGACCTTGCTTCACACACTGATAACAGCTAACGCAATCGGCAGCTCACTAGTAACTGGGATGGTTAACCACCACTCCTCAGTCTACTAAGTCGACCTGTGGGAGGATTGTATCGCTAGAGCATTAGACACAGTTGCCATCACAGTTCGGGAGGTTGTGCAGGTAGGCCGAGCTACCAACTCACACCCCCACAGTGAAATCCTGCACATTGGTGGCAGCAGTGGGATTGACAGACACCCACTGGAAGCAGCTCCCAGGAGAAGATGGCACAAAGAAGAAGAGCGCTGAGTATCGACAGGGATCCTTCCAGCCTGCAGATGATGGGGACGCTCACCGATATCCTAGACCGCATGACAGTAGCCACAGCCAGAGATAAGTTCAGAGTACCACAGTACGATGGTACAGGGGATGTGGACTACTTCTTGCAACGGTTTCAGGAGGTGACCAGAGCAAACCATTGGCAGCCAGAAGAAGCGGTCATCCACCTACGCCAAGCCCTGACAGGCAAGGCCGAAAGGTGCGGTCGAGGTGAGACCACTGAGGAAGTGGCACGGACACTACGGGCGACCTTTGGCATGACTCGCTCAGAAGCTCAAGCAAAGTTGCTAAGCTATCGACGGAACCAAAGAGACAGCCTCAGAGACCATGCCCTCACGGTCGAGCACCTCATTACGGCAGCCCACAGCACTCTGCCGCGACAGAATAGGGATGAGCTGGTGATGCAGACTTTCCACAGCACTCTAGGGCACACGTACCTGCAACGTCACTTGTTGGCAGTACGCCCTCAGAACCTGGAGGAAGCAATCCTGGCAGGAAATGAATTCCTGCAAGTGCCTCACCAACCATTAGGAGGACCTCACATTCGGACAGTGGAGGCCGACCTCCTGGAAGAAGAGAGAGAACCCCAGAGAGAGATGGCTCGACACCAAGAGGTACAGGACCCCTTGGCACAGCTACTTCGAACTGTAGAGGGACTGAGCAAGGAGATTGCCAGTCTAAAGGCAGAGGCGAAGACAGAGCCTCCAAAGAGATGTTGGGGATGCCAACAGACAGGTCATACTCGAAAGGCGTGTAGAACCGTCCCGTGGCCTAACCGCCAGGGAAACGACTACCGCCCGCAGCAGTAGGGAAACCAACTGGCTGCACACGGGCAATGACGAACCAGAAGGAGAAGGCACAGGCGCCCTCCAGTGGACCCATAGCGACACGGCGAGCAACTCCTCCCATGGACCTCCTGACTAGTCCCCCTATCGCCCTACACAACCGTTTCGCCAGCCTGTCGGTACCCGACAGCTCAGTGGCGGAAGAAACGGACGGCGACGGGACTCTTGAGCAGCAGGAACCAAGGCCCAGAAGGAAGGACAAGCAGACCCAGACGCCCCCACTGGAAGAGGAAGAGTTCATTCCGAAACCTGTGACCCTCCAGAGCAACCAGATCGAGCGACCATATCGCTCGAGCTACTACCTACCCGGAAGGGTAGAAGGAGAGGCGGTAACACACCTCATCGACACGGGCTGTAACACTAACCTGTTAGCCAAGCGCGTCTTTGACCGGTTACCAAGCCACGTGCAACGCAACTTGCAGCACTACGATTCTCATGGAATCATGGCCGACGGTACTAGACTCCCGTTCTACGGCTTGCTCACGCTGAAGGGAAGGATACGTCATGTGAAGTTTGAGGAGACTTTTGTAGTAAGTCAGGTCAACGAGGACGTCATCCTAGGAATGCTCTTCTTGACAAGCCAAGGATGCCAGATGGGGTTTGACCGTCCAGTACTGGTGATACAAGGGAAGGAACTGGCCTGTACCGACCGCCACGGGAGAAATCTCGTGTCCAAGGTACAAGTCCGACAGGACACCCAGCTACCCCCGCAGGCGGAAGTAACTATCCCGTGTCACCTGAGTTCCAGGGATACATTCCCTCAGGGAGTGATCGAGAGCATACAGGGCGGAATACCTATCGCCACTAGCATCAACAAGCCAGACGCCCAGGGACGCGTGCTGGTGAGATGTCTCAACCCGACGCAGGACACCCTAAGACTACCCGCAGGAGAGGTTATTGGTACCTTTACGGGAGTGGAAGAGAGTGGCGTCCAGGGGTTGACCAACCAGAAAAGACAGCAGAGGAACGAGATGGGAGGAAGAGAGATGCCCCCCATCTGCATGACCTCTTCCAGCAGGCCAAGAGAGGGTGCCAGAACCCATGGCAAGAGCAGCAAGTGAAGGAGCTGTTGATCAAGTACCAGACGGTATTCAGCAGCCACAATGGAGATTTGGGCAGGACGACCCTAGTGGAGCACTCGATTCCCACAGTAGAGGGGGCTCGACCCATCCGATGTCCACCACACCGCCTAGGACCAAAGAAAGAGGCAGAGGCGGAACGCCAGATCAAGGACCTCTTGGAGAAGGACCTGATTGAGCCGGCCGATAGAGCTTGGAGCTCCCCCGTGGTGTTGGTGAGGAAGAAGGATGACACGTGGAGGTTCTGTGTGGACTACAGGAGGCTGAATGATATAACCAAACAGGACGCCTACCCAATCCCCAGAATCGACGAGTCGCTGGACGCCTTGGCCGGTAGTAAATACTTTACTACCCTGGACCTCACTAGTGGATACTGGCAGGTACCCCTAGACCAGGACGCTCGCGACAAGTCGGCCTTCACCACCAGAAGCGGCCTGTGGAAGTGGAAGGTGTTGCCATTCGGGCTGACCTCAGCCCCCGCCACCTTCCAGAGACTCATGGAGAGGGTTCTCAAAGGTCTTCACTGGAAGACGCTGCTCCTGTACTTGGATGATGTGATTATCATCGCGCCAGACTTCCAGACACACCTGCAAAGGCTGGGCGAAGTGCTAGGACGACTCCACCAGGCAAACCTGAAAGTGAAGCCCTCCAAATGCGAACTGCTGCAAGAAGAGGTCAAGTACCTCGGACATGTAGTGAGAGCAAGAGGGGTGGCCACCGACCCAGGGAAAGTGGAGGCCGTCAGGAGGTGGGAAGCACCTAAGGACGTAAAGGGACTGCAGGCGTTCCTCGGAACGGCCGGGTATTATCGGCAATACCTCCCCGACTACGCCACCATTGCTAAACCTCTCACGGTGATGACAGGAAAGGAGACGCCATGGAATTGGGGGCAAGCAGAGCAGACTGCCTTCGAACAGCTCAAGGCCAGGCTCACACAGGCTCCAGTACTCGGGTACCCCGACCCCAACTTACCATACACCCTAGACACAGATGCCAGCGCAGTAGGAGTCGGTGCAGTACTCTCCCAGGTGCAGGAAGGCAAGGAACGCGTCATCGCGTACTTCAGCAAAACCCTGGCGCCCGCCGAGAAGAATTACTGTGTCACCCGGAAGGAGTTGGTTGCTGTCATCAAGGCAGTAAAACATTTCCGTCCCTACCTTTATGGATGGGAATTCAAGCTCCGGACGGACCACGCCTCGCTACGGTGGCTGTGCAGACGGAAGGAGCCATCAAACCAGATAGCTCGATGGCTGGAGATCTTGGCTGAGTTCCGGTATAAGCTCGAGCACAGAGCAGGAACTCACCATGGTAATGCTGATGGGCTCAGCCGACAAGGACCCTGTGCGGACTGCAGGCAGTGGGGCTCCATCGAGCAGAGAGATGGAGGACCTTCCCATGAAGAACTACAGCAAGAAGCTGGACAGAGACCTCAGATGGAGGTGAGAGACAACCTCAACGCATCGAACCCGGTACATTCCCCCCAGAGCTCGACTCAGGAGCAGTCGAAGGGACGGGATGCGGTAGGCCGGACTTACGCCGAGCCGAGACGGCCGGGAGACATGTTGAAGAGGGAGTCTGCAGCAAGAGAGGAGAAAGAGGAGCGGGTTAACCTCACTGTGACAAACCCGGTACATTCCGCCCAAACCTTAGCTCAAGAGCAAAGGGACGGGCAGGATGCGGTAGGCCGGATTTATGCCGAGCTGAGACGGCCGGGGAGCGTCACAGAGAGAGAGTTAGCTGAAGGGGGTGTCGAGCTGAGGACACTCTACGAACGGAGAGACGCAATGAAGATTCGTCCTGACGGGGTACTAACCATCACGCTCCACCATCCTTCCAGACCGAAGCACTGTGTAGTCTGTCCACCCAGCAGGAGGACGCAAGTCGTCTGGGAAACACACAGGCTGATCCACGCTGGAGTACACCGAACAAGGCAGCGCATCCTACTCGATTGGTACTGGCCGGGCATTTCCCCCTTGGTCAGGAGACTGATAAAGGATTGCGAGGTGTGCCAGGTGGCCAAGAACGGAAGGAGAACAGAGAACCCCCACAGACAGCGGATGTATGCCGGTCGGCCGTTCCAGAAGTTGGCGGTCGACTTAGTCGGTCCTCTACCTCTGACCAAGAGAAAGAACCGCTGGGCACTGGTCCTCACTGACCACTTTACCCGCTGGCAGGACGCCATAGCACTGCCCGATGCCACAGCACCCACGGTCGCCGTAGCCTTGGATGAGCGAGTCTTCGCTTACTGGGGTCTACCCGAGCAACTACACTCCGACCAGGGAGCGCAGTTCGAGTCAGTGTTACTCGAAGAACTATGCAGTCTATGGGAAGTTAAGAAGACGCGGACCACCCCCTACCACCCGCAAGGGAACGGTATGGTGGAACGCCAGAACAGGACGTTGGGAGATGCGCTTCGTACGCTGATACTGACAAAAGGGCAAGACGAGTGGGACAGTCTACTGCCGCAGATCATGCGGGCATGTCGCAGCACCCCCCACTCAGCAACAGGAGAGACGCCCAACATGTTAGTAATGGGACGGGAGGTCCGCCTTCCGGACCAACTAACGGGCATGCCTCCTTCCTTGGACCCTCGCAATGTCATGGAACATACAGCAGAAGTGCAGGAAAATCTCCAGAAGGCACATGAATACCTGAGACACCAGCAACAAGAGATCAGGAGTCAGGACGACGAGGAACCCGCTGTGTTCCAGAAGGGGGAACTCGTCGTACTAGAGAACAAGAGAAGGGTGAAGGGCAGCAATCCGAAGTTACAGCCACGCTTCGTCGGACCTTATCAGGTGATGGAGGCCTTTCCAAATCATACATATAAGGTGGAAAGAAATGGGCAATGGTCCATACAGAATGGAATGCGGCTGCGCCATTATAGGACGTGCCAAGAACCGGTCGGCCGAGCACCCACTTGTCGGGAACCCGCTCTCCAACCCAATATGAAAGGAGCCAGAAGAGGAAGACCCCCCAAGGCACGCCCAGCACCCGCTGAGAACCTAGAGCTATTGCCACTGCCAGTGCCAGAATCATTACCATTGCCGTCACCCCCACCAGACAGGTCGCCGGTGGTCAGGGAACCTCCTAGTCCACCACCTATCCAGGAACCTGGAAACCTTCCCCTGAGAGAGGAGACACCTCACACTCAGGAGTTGTCACCCCCGCCTTCGCCGGCGGCTCGCCACAGTCCAACCAGAAGGCCAGAAGTAATAGAGCGCCTTGGAAATGAAAGAGACGACAGCAGAAACCAAGAAAGAAATGTCACCCCACCCCCAGAGGTCACCCAAAGGGCACCCAGCCCGCAGAGGCAACCAACACTCGATGAGGAAGAGTGGCCACCTCTGCAACCAAGCCGGCTGCCCACCTCACCCCTGGATCGACCCCGAAGAGAGAGACAGAAACCTATAAAGTTGAGTGATTATCACTGCTATGCGGCCGGGGGAGAACAATATCTACCCGACACCCCTTCCACAGGGGCGGGAAGAAAAGGAGATACACCCCAGCAGCCCTTAGCTCTCACTCCAAAGAAGGAGGTAGCCGAAAACCCGGTCAAAATCGGCTGGACATTAGTCAAAAGAAGAAGAAATAAAAGAAAGATAGAAGAAAGAGGGACGAGTTGTCATGAAGAGGGACGAGGGAGAAGAAGTGAGCAAGAGGAAGCAACTCCCCAACCCAGTAAACTCGCCGCCGAAGAAAATAAGAGACAAGGTAGCGTAACTCCCAGCTACTGCGAACAAACACCCACCAAAAACTCTAGTCAAGAAACCGCCACCCTACGTCACCATAACGGAACCACGTGGGGGGCGGCAATAGAGGACCACGTGATGGCTAACACCAATCAAAATAAAGATAGGTGCAGGAGCCGCCAACGATCAGTTCGCAACCAGCCACGGAGGAGTTCACTACCCAGCAACACCAGAAGCGTAGACCAACTGGACTCTCCACTACAGCGACAGATACAACAAGCGATGGCTCGAACAGTGCAGCACCTTAAAGAACAGATTGACATCACGTCAACAACAGGTGAGCAGCTACCGAATGTCACCATTCAGTCACTCACCAAGGCACTCGACAGTCATCTGCGAACTGTGACTGTTCCTCGTAAAGAGGATATGATGATGAAAGTCAATCCGTCACCAACCATCAATATAAGACGAAATGATGTTGCAGGAGAAGTCGACACACCAGTGCTGAAATCAACAACTGGTGCAGAGAGGGAAATATGGTTGAGTGGAGACACCATGAGAGAGATAAAGGAGATGGCTGAGCCAGTGGAAGGCAGCGACCAGTGGAGATGTCGACGCTGTAGTTACCAACAAGCCAGACGAAGAGTAATATACCACGTCCGCCAACACTTAACATTCTTTTACTGTAAGTGTGGCAAACGAAGTGCGTCACGAGACGTAATACTCAAACACATACGAGTACAAGGAGGTACCCTGGAGCACGGAGGCAAACACAAGCCTCTCTACGAAGTTGACGAGGCCAGGTACAACGAATTCTGTAAGGTGATGAAGTGGTCATCACCTCTACTCTTTGGTGTGCCAACACCGATCATCGAGCGAGATGCTGAGAAGAAGAAAGAAAAGGAGGAGGAAAGAACTCCCATACAACGCCGACTGGGAAGATTGGCGGAGTCATCCCCACCACGTAAGCAGAGGAAGACAACTCCACCTCCCAGGTCGGTAACACAACAGAGAGATAGTTCGCAGCCACGTCATTACAACTGGCGAACCGACCGTGAGAGGTCAGCAGAAGAGGATAGGCAAAGGAGACGGAGGGAGCACCGCACCCGCATGGAAGCATTGGACCGACAGCTACACACAATAACGCATGAAGCCTGCCAGCTCCTATTGAAAGCAGAGGAGATTAAGAAGGAGCTGACCCGACCCTACAGGGACTAGAGACGCTTTACCAACGCCGCCGACGTATCTTATTGGCCACCATCGCCAATGGGGGGGAGTGTGTGACGGACGGCGCTGACAGTTACCCCCCCATGTACTTTCTATTTACATTCTATTACTTTCACTACCATATATTATTCCAGACAGTTCTATGCATGCGCTCTAGCTACATTAGTTCTATGTATACTTGTTCTACTTTTACCCTTGCATTCAATATTATATGTTTGCCATGTGGATTCAGCCAAGCAATCACTTAAGTACAGCCCCTTACATTTTATTGGCACACACTAGCCAATCCATTGTGCTAGGTGTGGCCACCTTTTGTCTACGCATTTATCAGTTTATCAATTATGTAATCATGTGTATAAATGCGAATGTTCTAGTTAATAAAATCAGAGTCAGCTTGCACACTCTCAGAAGTTTCTTTGTACATACAAATAACTTCACTGCGCACCATTACTCGAGTAGTAATATATAAGCAGATCAGTCTGAACCTCTGCTGGCCGAACTTAGCCTTGCCTAATTCGCCTTCAATGTTCGACCTCTGCTCAGCACTGAAACAAGTCAACCGAACCTCTGCTGGCCGAACTTAGCTTTGCCTAATTCGCCTTCAATGTTCGACCTCTGCACTGCACTGAAACAAGTCAACCGAACCTCTGCTGGCCGAACCTAGTTTGACTAGTTCACCCTTCAGAGTTCGACCTTGCTTCACACACTGATAACAGCTAACGCAATCGGCAGCTCACTAGTAACTGGGATGGTTAATCACCACTCCTCAGTCTACTAAGTCGACCTGTGGGAGGATTGTATCGCTAGAGCATTAGACACAGTTGCCATCACAGTTCGGGAGGTTGTGCAGGTAGGCCGAGCTACCAACTCACACCCCCACAGTGAAATCCTGCACAATAATAACTAGTAATAATAATATTAGTTAAACAACATGATAATAATAATTATTATAATTTATTACATTACAACAATAATAATAATAATAATAATATTATTATAATAATAATTAATAGAATCAGATAGATGATAGTTAGCAGTAGTCTTATTAATTAATTATTATTTCATTATTATTTAACAACTACTAAATAAATAAAAAGTTTCAACAAGGTGGTTTTAATTTGAACTCTAACATAAAAGACATCCACCCAGCTGCATAAATTTATACATGAGCGAGAGATTGAAACAACATTGACCCATGGATGAAATATATTTCATCCATGCATTGACCCAACAAAACTACTATGCATGAGACGACATGTTATCTATGAAAACTGTTGTGGAGGACTTCAATATAAGACGCTGGTATAACGACATCAGACTGTGCACCATTGGCTAAAAATATTAGTTCCTTGCTCTGAATAGCTCCCGATATCATTGTCAATACTCCTAAGAGATTTCGATTTGTTAATACACTAGTTTGCCGGATAGTTTAGATAAAACGCCCAACTCGGTGTTGAAACTAACAATGCACGGACTGTCAAGCGGACCAGTATTCAGTTCCTCCAGTGCCGCATCAAATATAGATCATCATCATAATATATATATATATATTATTATTGTTGTTGTTGTTGTTGTTTGTGACTGCTTTCTTTTGCATATTGTGTCTAGCTAGAGCGACTGACCCTTCTATTAAATCATTCATTCACTCCCTTACGATTTAATTAAACCATTCGTTCACAATAGCCAAATTGTAACAGCAGCTGCTATTATTATTATTTTATTGTTGTTGTTGTTGTTAGTTGCTTTTTTTTGTTCTTCTTCTTCGTCTTGCTTCCTTTTTGCAGCCTAAATAAAATAATAATAATGATGAAAAATAAATTAACTTTAATCATGTTGTTATTATTACTATATAATTGATAATAATAATAAATGAAACAATAGTAAATTATTGTGATAGCTTATAATAATAATAATAATAATTATTATTATTATTATTCACGAATAATTATTAAAAACGATTGTAAAAATATATGATAAATAATTAATAATAACAATAATAATAATATATATATACATTATTGTTGTATTATTATTATTATATATATTTATATATATAATTCTTAATCTTAATAATAATAATAATAACATATACAATAATAATATTTAATATTATTATTTAGATGATATATATATTTATTATTATTATTATTTATTTATTTACCATACCATCACCATCATCTCTAAACAGACTCAGAGACAAAGCCTACTGTTTCCTAGTTAGACCAATCATGGAATACTCGTCCACGGTGTGGGACTCCTCGCTGACAGCCACCCAAGCCAAACAACTCGAATGGTGCACAGCATACCAAGAACAGACCATACCACCAGTTCCACTGCCCTTATATCAGAACTAGGGTGGAAGCATCTCCAGGAGAGAAGAAGACTGGGTTTCTTCCGAGCGATGCACTTTGGGGAGGTCGCAACCAGTGTTGAGGACTTCCTCGACAGGCACCTCCAACTTTGGGCTACTCAAGACGCCATGACCAGCAGTATACCATCCCCCACTGCAACTCAAAATCACACCAAAAGAGCTTCTTCGTTGCTTCAGCCAAAGTCTGGAATTCCTTGCCCCCCAGGAGCTCACTGCTACATGGTCCCCCCGGTGGCTGGCTAGGTCTCAAGACTGGCAATCCCATGATTTCCGGTTGACTACACTGGACCGATTACCGACAGACGGCTTGACACATTGCCGGGACCTTCAGCATTGAAGTTGGCGATCATCCTAGAAGTAAGAAGTATTTTTTGCTAATAAATGATTATTTATTTATAATTAATTAATTTATTTTCAAATAGCATTATGATTATTATTTCAATTATTATTATTATTATTGATGATGATTATAATAATAATAGATTTAACAATAAAACTTGTTATTATTATAGCTGAAATGATAATCTGGGTGTAAATAATAATAATAATAATATTATATATGTAACGGTTTCCACTGGGATTCTGGCGTAGACATTGTGACCTGCAAAGCCTATCAGAAGTCGCGAATAATCAAGAGAGTCCTCCATGACGCCGAGGCCTGGGATCGCCAGTTGGAGAAGCATATAAAACAGTTAGAAAAAAAGGCTACTTTTAGGTGCTCTAAACAGTGAGGCCTAGTTAAGTCGGCAATATCTATTGTGATGGATTTGTACAGAATAGCCTTGCGCTTGGTAATGGATCGTTTAATATTATTATTACGAAGAAGATGACCATGACCTGATGAATGCTTTGCGACGAGCCAAGACCTAGATCTTACCTGATGAGAAGAGCCCGCCGTACGCAGGTTCGTTGCTGAGTGGAGCCAAGCTAGGGTGGTTGAAATCCACCATGATTGACCTATATAAGTATCCTTGTTAACTGTATTACTTTGTGACTTCTCCTGAGCGTCAGCTTATGCTGTTATCTATATATGTACATTTTGTCTGCCGCTGTAGAGATATGACTGCTAATGCTCTTGCTTTGTAGTAGCCAATCATTAGTATCCACGTTTTTAGTCATTTCAACTGTTATGTTTTTTTTTATAAATAGGAGGGCAGATCGCCCAGTGCTTTAGAGTTAGTTGAGAGTTGGTATTGAATACACCTTGTGCGTTTGGAGATAACGTAGTGTGTTTTGGGATTTACTTGGACTGAATTAGTGGGTTTTCTAATTATCGTCAAGTTTATTATACACTTCGTGGACTTTCTCTCTTTGCAAGGTTTTGTATATCGTTGATAATATACTGTTATTACACCTTCAATTCGTCTGATTAGTGCGATCGCTTTGTCTACAGCAATAAGTTGACTATAACACGTTTCTTGGAGATAAGTTTGCATATCTTGTCTAAACCGGATCTGTCTGCATAAATACAGATCTCCCGTCGCAAAGAAATGTCATTACCGTATTGCGACTGCTATTATTCTACATTGTTACCTTTGTACGTTAGAGGATTCTATCACCGTACCGGTAGCTTTGAGTAACTATAATTACCTGCCTTACACTGAGACAGAGGTGTTGCAAATCAATTCAAGTACAAATCATGAAGCTCGAAGATCAAATCAAATCAAGTCCTAACCGGGTCAGTGGCAATTCAAATCAAAGTCAAATTGCGATGTAAGCAATTCAAATCACTTCAAGTATTTGAAATGATTTGAAATTGATTTGCAAATCAGGAAAATAAGCGTTACCCAAACAATCTTGGTGGTGCAAACTAATTTGTAACCTCCTTCATATGTTATCCAAGTACTGTAACACCTCAAACATCTACTCAAACAGCTCTGGGAGGAGCACTCTACTGGTTGTCACCATACACCTATGTATTTATTGTAGAAGGCTCGGTCATGGCTTACTATCTGATTTCATTTTGAGGAACTAATTTCAATATGATGATCACCAATGTTTTTGTTCGATGACGCATCAAAGTATCAGCTGATATTATAGCTATTACATTATTGTTTATTTCATTATTAGATGTGTGCAACATAACAAATATCATGTCGTTAATGCATTATTAGGGTAACATATCAATGGTCTTGGTATTTCTTATTAACATGTCACATGATTATCGTGCGGCATCTCTCTAATCCAGCTGATGTGGCCGTAATAGAACGGTCTTCCTTGTTACTCTCACACAACTTTTTCACACATAAATTCCGCAAATGTTTACAAAAATTGTTTGCACGCATCACCCACCATCATGGTAAGCTTCTGATTGTTCCACACCAGTTTTAGCTTCACGCTATTGTCAAATAAAATTTCTAGTAAAGCCTGGAAATTTAATAAGAAATTGCCACTCAAAGCATACACATGGGGCAATAGTGAATTTAGATGGAAACACAAATGTCCATCAGTGATACTGATTAGAATTCTTTCACCATAAGTATTGGGGCTGCCTGCTAAATGAACTATTGTATCGCGATTGATTGGTACATCATTTATCTTAATAGCCCATTGCAATTAGGGGTAAAAAGTGATAAGCTCTTGGTGGGCTCTTGGTCTCTGAACAGAAAAATTCTATTTATCAAAATACTCAACTGGTTTAATAACATAATTAAAAATATTGTTTACATTATTTTTATTAATAGCTTGTAAATAATAGTTGATATACAAAAAAATTACCATCGTTGAACCATAGTTGAACAAGAATAGCAACAATTTTTCATCAAAAGTCTTTTTGTTATGAAAACCTTCTGTTTGAATAGCCTATGTTAAAATCAATATAATGATTAATTCTTCATCTTAACAAACTTGTCAGATATAGAAATGATTCTCAACTGCTAAAAGTTACATTGGTAAAACCAAACAGCAAATGAAAACAATGTTAGAAGGATGGATAATGGCTATTAATAATCATAATATTAATAAAAACAATAATTGACCATAGTTGTTGACTAATAATAATTATAATAATTAATGGTAATTGAATTGACAATAAATAATAATAATTAATAATAATTAAAAATAATAATAAATGATAATAATAACAAAAAACAATAATAATAGCTAATAATTAATAATAATATCTAATGAGTCTAATGTTCATAAATAACAATAATTAATGATAATAGATAATAATGTATGGTAATATTATATAACAAAAATAATAATAGCACAAAAATATAATAAGATAAATAAATAGCCTAACTAATAATATTATCAGTGATAATAATGATTAAGTATTGTTATTATTATTATTTATTATTACTTAGTTCGCAATGACAATTTTATGAAATGAAATTGATGACAAAGATTTTACAATAATAATGGTAAGGTAATAATAATTAAATTAATACCATTATTATGATTATCAACAATAATTATAACACTTTATTCTTACTGATTCTGATTTATCTATCATCAATCATCATAATAATAATATAACATAATATCACATTACCATTGTTTATTATTATTACAACTTGAATTTTTAAAAAAAAACAGTAATTATTATAATAGTGGTAGCGGACAAAAATTAAAAATAAATAATGGATGACTGGATTGCATTTTTTCTGTACTAAGTATTCATTTATTTATACAATACAATTAATTCAGTACAACAATAGTGCAGCAAATGAGTTCCGCAATTCAGATTTGATTAAAATAATATAATAATGTGTTTACTCGTGATCATTATTATTGTAGTAGTTAGGGTTTGCTTCTGCTGAGCTGGTTGGATCGTTGTTTTTGTAGACTGTGAATCACAGCATCTTAGCAATGAGGGTGGTATAACATTTCCCCTTACAACACAAGTCGAAGGGGGCTATTAACAGCTGTTATTATTAGTGCTTTTTTATACTTCTTGTCTGAAGACACCGCTACATCAACGATACTTTATCGTTAGTGCCATTGTTTATCATTATTTTAGTATAAAATGTGAAAAATATAAAAAATTAGTGACTTGATTTGATTTGAAATCCCCATTTTTCAAATCACTTTTGTTTAAGACACAAATCAAATCAATTCAAATCAACTGATGTTCAAGTCAATTATTTGAAATCATTGAATAAGCTGAATAGGCTGCAAATCAATTCACAAATCAAGTATTTGCAAATCAAAGTATTCGAATCACTAGTGATTTGCAACACCTCTGCATTGAGAGCTAACGCTACCACCTGTTCTGCACTCAGCAACGTTGTATGGTTTTCTATAACATACGGGCTACTCACAACAGTGTCGGTAAAGATTTATATAATACCACACGGAAATCCTTTACAATATTTGCCTGTATATGAGGACTTGGAAGATAAATGGAGCAGAGGTAATAAGAGAAAGAAGGCTGGGGAGTAACTTATAGGGAATATCCTAAACTTGCTTAGGATAGGAAGGGAGGGGAGGTTAGGATGGCCTTGAGGGTGTTCAGATCATGGAGGAATGCATATCTGGTGACCTAATAAAAACAAAGCTGTCATGAACCAAAGTTGATGAATGGGAAAACATATGGTGCTAATTGGGATACAAAATTGTTTTTTTTAACATTGGAGTATCAAGTTTCTGGTGTTAGTGGATTGAAACTGTCAATCAGTGCATGCATCTGATCATCAAAATGCAAAAAAGTTTTAATTTTGATGTTTTTTCTCTCACTGGTAGCAACTGGAAATCCAGTCTATCCATATTCTCACACTATCATCCTTCGTTTTTAGGCCTTTAATTTTACCATCTCGCAATTTATATAGAATAGAGTTAATTTTAAATCGAGTCTGAAAATACTGTGGTTGAATATTTCTTGAATAAAAATGTATTTTGAAACCATGGTTTCATTTTTTCCGCTCTAATCTGAATGGCAAAGAGTTGACCCCCTTCATGTTTCAACTGGATACTTTCAAGTCAGGATATTACACGCAGATGTTGAACACACGGCTAATCATTGATATATTATTGCCTTGGAAAATGAGAAACGGAATGCAGTAATTACATTGTGTTATTTTAAATCTGCCAACTAATTATTGGAATTCTCTATCATTGTTATTTGAAAAATATTTCCACATTTTGTTCACGGAAGCCGCTATATATTTTATCAACATTCCATCTTTCCTATTGCAATTAAAATGGAAGTAATTACTAATAAGTAGCCTATATTTTGCAAACAATCTCTGATAGAAAACTGGATCTACTTTTTGGAAAGATTCAGCATTTAGACAAAATGTAGTGTAGGTGCATATAGATATTGGATGCCATGCTAATGCCGTGCTAGTTTTTAAAATACAAGGCACGCTATATAGTTATACATTCAATTTCATTAGCTCAGCTTCACTCTCCGTAGATATGGATTCAGATGAGAGACCTGGTAGTGCTGCTGCTGCCGATGCTCCTCTGGTAATCACTAACATAAAAACAAACATCCCGCATCATCCACCTGACACCATGATCAATTCGATGTCGTCAGTAACATCCACTCCAGAGAAAATCCTTCCTGCGCGCTTAAACGTGTCTAACAATCCACCACAACATATAGGTGAGTTGTTCCTTTAATAGCTCTTCCATTCCACGTACGCATAAACACCAATTTGAAACTTTTTTCTGTCTAACTTCATATTTTTGTTGTTTAGGCAGCTCTGGTGAGTTACACACCCCAGTGTCACCAGATGTGCCAACACAGAAATTGGCAAAGGTCAGCTGTCCAGAGAAAATAGTCATATGCATAGACATCTCCTCTGAAATGAATGACAAGCGATACAGAGCTAAAGCAGGGAATTCCTTCTCAGGTCTGTGATTGGTTGATGACATCAGATAGTGGGTTGTGATTGGTTGATAGCATCAGCTAGTTGATTGTGATTGGTTGATGGCATTACATACTTTTTGTTTTTTATTGGTTAATGACCCTACCTGGTTGTATGTGATTGGTTGATGGCATAAGATAGCTGTCTGTGTTTTCACTTGATGAGAATAGATGCCAGATATTGTAGACAAAGTTCTATCGTTATTGCACATATCTAAACCAGTTGATCATTGAGTGTTTTGACTGTTGTTCACTAGCAACCACAGGCTACTGTTTGCAGGCATGGAGATTGTGAAGAGGGCGCTGAAGTTATATATAAACAATAAACAGTTAATCAGCAGCAAATCACAGAAACACATGTTTGCCCTGGTACTACTACTTGGTGAGTACTTGCACTGTTACTATAGGTACTATTACTTGGTGAGTACTTGTACTGTTACTGTAGGTACCGTTACTTGGTGAGTACTTGTACTGTTACTGTAGGTACTATTACTTGGTGAGTACTTGTACTGTTACTATAGGTACTATTACTTAGTGAGTACTTGCACTGTTACTGTAGGTATTATTACTTGGTGAGTACTTGTACTGTTACTGTAGGTACTACTACTTGGTGAGTACTTGTACTGTTACTGTAGGTACTATTACTTGGTGAGTACTTGTACTGTTACTGTAGGTACTATTACTTGGTGAGTACTTGTACTGTTACTGTAGGTACTATTACTTGGTGAGTACTTGTACTGTTACTGTAGGTACTATTACTTGGTGAGTACTTGTACTGTTACTGTAGGTACTATTACTTGGTGAGTACTTGTACTGTTACTGTAGGTACTATTACTTGGTGAGTACTTGTACTGTTACTGTAGGTACTATTACTTGGTGAGTACTTGTACTGTTACTGTAGGTACTATTACTTGGTGAGTATTTGTACTGTTACTGTAGGTACTATTACTTGGTGAGTACTTGTACTGTTACTGTAGGTACTATTACTTGGTGAGTACTTGTACTGTTACTGTAGGTACTATTACTTGGTGAGTACTTGTACTGTTACTATAGGTACTGCTACTTGGTGAGTACTTGTACTGTTACTATAGGTACTGTTACTTGGTGAGTACTTGTACTGTTACTATAGGTACTATTACTTGGTGAGTATTTGTACTGTTACTGTAGGTACTATTACTTGGTGAGTACTTGTACTGTTACTATAGGTACTATTACTTGGTGAGTACTTGTACTGTTATTATAGGTACTGTTACTTGGTGAGTACTTGTACTGTTACTATAGGTACTGTTACTTGGTGAGTACTTGTACTGTTACTGTAGGTACTATTACTTGGTGAGTACTTGTACTGTTACTATAGGTACTATTACTTAGTGAGTACTTGCACTGTTACTGTAGGTATTATTACTTGGTGAGTACTTGTACTGTTACTGTAGGTACTATTACTTGGTGAGTACTTGTACTGTTACTGTAGGTACTATTACTTGGTGAGTACTTGTACTGTTACTGTAGGTACTATTACTTGGTGAGTACTTGTACTGTTACTGTAGGTACTATTACTTGGTGAGTACTTGTACTGTTACTATAGGTACTACTACTTAGTGAGTACTTGTACTGTTACTGTAGGTACTATTACTTGGTGAGTACTTGTACTGTTACTGTAGATACTATTACTTGATGAGTACTTGTACTGTTACTATAGGTACTACTACTTGGTGAGTACTTGTACTTGTACTGTTACTATAGGTACTATTACTTGGTAACATTTGTAATTACTTAAACATTCACTCTAGGGTGACTTGGAAACTGATGTATGTATTTGATTAGTACCATTTGCAGCAATAACGTTTCCTCATGTCAGCAGGCATGTTTTATCTCCAATTGCTTATTGTGAATTTTTCATTCTGGTGGTGGTATATATGCGTGTGGATACATATATTAATTTATTTTCTATCTAAAATGGTAAGAGCCATCTGGATATCTTATTGATAAGCATCGAAATTGTGTAGAATATTATCCTCAAATTATAAATAGAGAAGATGACTCTTTACAAAACACATCAATAGTTTTTGTTGCTTATGTAAGAAAAAAGTTGGTAGCTTTTTTACATTAATTTATATTTTTCCTTCGTATACTGCAATTTGGTTTAGCCCTCGTCAAACTTTAGGTTACCCTTTTAAGGAGACATTAGTTTGTGTTTTTGGTGTCGTTCTACCAAATCCCTAACTATCAATTTTGACAGCACTTTTAACGTTTAATGCAAATAAACAATATTTTCGTTTTCGTATATTTTCACTTTACTTTAGTGATGGTCTTGTTACAGCTTTCTCGACAGCTAGATCTTTGATCTTTTGTCTGTAGTCAGTTACAGGAATTTTTGTTATGTACAGTGGTTAGCCTGTGCCCCTTACTGTATTGTGTTATGTACAGTGGTTAGCCTGTGCCCCTTACTGTATTGTGTTATGTTCAGTGGTTAGCCTATGCCCCTTACTGTATTGTGTTATGTTCAGTGGTTAGCCTATGCCCCTTACTGTATTGTGTTATGTTCAGTAGTTAGCCTATGCTCCTTGCTGTATTGTGTTATGTTCAGTAGTTAGCCTATGCTCCTTACTCTATTGTGTTATGTACAGTGGTTAGCCTGTGGTCCTTACTGTATTGTGTTATGTACAGTAGTTAGCCTATGGTCCTTAGTGTATTGTGTTATGTTCAGTGGTTAGCCTGTGCCCCTTACTGTATTGTGTTATGTTCAGTAGTTAGCCTATGCTCCTTACTGTATTGTGTTATGTTCAGTGGTTAGCCTATGCTCCTTACTGTATTACTTACACAGATGAGGCATTGTGGGTATCGGACTTCACAACAAATGCTGCCGAGTTGTTCACTCAGATAGACAGTCTGCAGACTCTTCAGCAACACAATAACACATTTGATATGAGCACACTCTTTGATCTACTTCTAGATAAGGTAACTCCCTGTCGACTCACTTTTGTACATCTGTACTTTTATCATTGGTTTTTCTTAGCTCTTCTTCTAGAGAAAATATAAACTTGCTAGTTTTTTTGATTTTGGGTCGAGTCAATGGAAGAAATTTCACCTTTATATAACTACTTGTAAGTTTTAAAATCAAATCTATCGTTGATAGCCTGTGGATGCTTGTTGACAGGCTAAGCTACCGTTAATGAGTGTGGTGGACAATGCTGCCCCACCTTATGTTGTTCGAGTGGTACTCATCTATGGCAGGTCTCACTGCATGCCAATATCAGAGACTTATGAATCCCAAGTGAGTCTTTGTAGTTCTACCCAGGCTCCTCCCATTAATGTACTAGTTCCTCCCACTTATGTATTAGCTCCTCCCATTTATGTACTAGCTCCTCCCACTTATGTACTAGCTCATCCCACTTATGTACTGGCTCCTCCCACTTATGTACTAGCTCATCCCACTTATGTACTGGCTCCTCCCACTTATGTACTAGCTCCTCCCACTTATGTGCTAGCTCCTCCCACTTATGTACTAGCTCCTTCCACTTATGTACTAGCTCCTCCCACTTATGTATTAGCTCCTCCCATTTATGTACTAGCTCCTCCCACTTATGTATTAGCTCCTCCCATTTATGTACTAGCTCCTCCCATTTATGTACTAGCTCCTCCCACTTATGTATTAGCTCCTCCCACTTATGTATTAGCTCCTCCCATTTATGTACTAGCTCCTCCCACTTATGTATTAGCTCCTCCCATTTATGTACTAGCTCCTCCCACTTATGTACTAGCTCATCCCACTTATGTACTAGCTCCTCCCACTTATGTACTAGCTCATCCCACTTATGTACTAGCTCCTCCCATTAATGTACTAGTTCCTCCCACTTATGCACTAGCTCCTCCCATTTATGTACTAGCTCCTCCCTCTTATGTACTAGCTCCTCCTTCTTGTGTACTAGCTCCTCTCTCTTATGTACTAGCTCCTCCCACTTATGTACTGGCTCCTCCCACTTATGTACTAGCTCCTCCCACTTATGTGCTAGCTCCTCCCACTTATGTACTAGCTCCTTCCACTTATGTACTAGCTCCTCCCACTTATGTATTAGCTCCTCCCATTTATGTACTAGCTCCTCCCACTTATGTACTAGCTCCTCCCACTTATGTACTAGCTCCTCCCACTTATGTATTAGCTCCTCCCATTTATGTACTAGCTCCTCCCACTTATGTACTAGCTCCTCCCACTTATGTATTAGCTCCTCCCATTTATGTACTAGCTCCTCCCACTTATGTACTAGCTCATCCCACTTATGTACTAGCTCCTCCCATTAATGTACTAGTTCCTCCCACTTATGTACTAGCTCCTCCCATTAATGTACTAGCTCCTCCCACTTATGTACTAGCTCCTCCCACTTATGTACTAGCTCATCCCACTTATGTACTAGCTCCTCCCACTTATGTATTAGCTCCTCCCATTTATGTACTAGCTCCTCCCACTTATGTACTAGCTCATCCCACTTATGTACTAGCTCCTCCCATTAATGTACTAGTTCCTCCCACTTATGCACTAGCTCCTCCCATTTATGTACTAGCTCCTCCCTCTTATGTACTAGCTCCTCCTTCTTGTGTACTAGCTCCTCTCTCTTATGTACTAGCTCCTCCCATTTATGTACTAGCTCCTCCTATTTATGTACTAGCTCCTCTTCAAAATACTTACTCTTCCTCCGATATATTTTTTCCCTCATATGCTATAGACGCTCTCCTAATGTACTAGCTCCGTCCTCACATGCTCTAAATGAGTTTAACCATTATCACAATTTATCATTCCCTGGAAGGAAAATGTTGATATCGTACATGATGTTTATTTGGTTCCTTGTAGAATCTGATGACAGGCTCTCCCTGTTTCTTCATGGATATAGTGTACCTACACGAGGCCCCTTCAGACAGCAATCAGTGTGAGGAGATATTCGTGGAGTTGTGTGAGATGGACACCAGGGGCTTCTCTCATGTCTTTGATGTTGGTATATCTATTTAGCCTGTAACTTGTGGTTCAACTGTAAATGTTATTGCTCCGTTAGTCACCCGCGCCTTTTTGTCTTGCTTTAGATATCTAGAACTCCTACTAAAGTGTTTGATGCTTTTGGGAAATTGCTAGCCCACCCCTTGCAGAGGCCCATTCAGGTATGTAGATTGATGAAGTTGTCTTCTCTGGTTTGCTATGGTAGTTTTTATGAGTAGTCTTCTCTTTACAATATTTTGATAGAGTTATCATTGATTGAGTGCAGCTCTATTTGTTTTGAAAAACTTTGATACATATCATTACATTGCTTGAAAGCTGAAACCTAACTGGTTTTCAGCTGAGCAATCAATTGCGATTTTGTCACAGGTTCTGTTTGGGAGTTGTCTCATTTTCTTGAGTGATTTGTACAGTTTACCATGAGCATATGGTGGACAGCTATGGAGTACACACATCTAGTTAAACCTCTTGCAGTCATTAATGTTTGCAACTTCACTCTATTCCTACCTATTCTCGGGTATTTTGTTTTTGTGGAAATTTTTGTGTTTAGTTTTGATTAATTGTTTTTTTTTATTACAAACATCTCTGAATAATTGTCAGTTTTGTTTTTCAGAACTTCTTTTAAAACTAAAGACAACTTTTGCCGAAAATATTTTTTTATGTGAATTTCTAAAGGTTTGCAAAAGTATTTTTACCGCTCATAGGGTTGTCTGCTCCTGGAGAATTATATGAATAATGGAGGGGGGGGGTGCTTTTCGAAACACTAGAGTAGGCTAGTCACTGAGCTCTCATTGATGAATGTTGTTTAGCAGGGTTGCAAGTAGAGATGCTTCGGCTCACAAAATTTTCGATTCTATTCGATTTTACCATTGAAACAATCTGGTTCCGGTTCAAACCGATCCGGTTTACAAAAAAGAACTGAGGTTAAATTTGTCACAATAATCCCAGCTTACTTATTCACATAAATACAACTAAATCACAGATCAATAGTTCTATAGTTTTCCAGGATTACAAGCTAATTGCATGACAGATTATGCCTTTCCCCATCATACTAGGGGTTGCAAGAGCAACCCAGCCACATTGTACTAGTTGCCATTGCTACTGTATGAGGCCAATGCAGTAACAACATGGCTAGTTGAAGCTAATCTGCTTGTCATTCATTGTTAATGAAAAGATCTGTAATCAATTTTGCCGATTCAGTGAATAGTTGAAAAAATGTGCCAATTCCCTTTCAGATCTGAATCAGAGTATCTCTATTTTTATTTTGATATTACATTGCCATACCTCCTAGGAGATAAAACTGAATGACTAGCAATAAGTAATAAAAACAACTACTAAAAGGACGATAGAATCGTTCTCTAAAAGTAAAGTTATTAAGAGTATTTTTTATCTCTGTGACACATGTTTGCCAAAGAAACTGCAATAAAAATAATCAGATCAGCAATAAGTTTAATCAATAAATAATAATTTTGTTTGGAACCCGGAGGTCAACAACAAGTAACTGACTGAATAAAAAATAATCAACGAGCATTTATGTATATTGTTTAAATGAAACTGAACACAAAATAAATTACAACGAGCGAGTCTCATTCATTTTCATAGCCCAGTTTTATATTCTCAAATAATTTTACAAAATAATTACGATTGTTTAAAATTTACTAAATATAAAGGGCAACTTCACAAACTGATTTAATTCATAGCGGTGCCATTTTTACTTTCTACTTGATTACTTGCAAGAAGATAACTACCACTTTGCAATTGGGAGTTTTCTTCTTTATTATTCGCTCGGTAATCAATAACAACTCATTGAATAAATATGATGTTCTATTCTAAACTAATGTTCTGTTTCCTACGCGGCGTCTTGTATTACGAACACCTATTATTTTTTGTACTTTGTTCGATGAACGGGGTCGCGAATACTCTTATTATCACCATAGACATGCTGGACACGCTATAGCTAAAGTCAGCCCAGTCACCATTTTTTATAAAGAAAATAAAGTTTGTTGATATCACCATTCATTATACTTGTTCATGTCACGATTTAATACTGGAGAGTCAAATTCTATTGGGTTTAATTTATCGCCGCTGATTTTCAGAGCGAGTCAAGGTCGCATTCGTTGTTTGTCAACCCTCTTACTCTACCTGTTGTTTCATATCGCTGACCTCATAATGCCCATTGCCTCCATGGTTTTTTGCACTCAAGGTCTTGACCTCTAATCCCATTGTTAATGCCTACGCTTAGGGTATCTCACAATGGGGCTGCGACCATCTTTCTCAAAATAATCACAACAAAAACACAGTAACGCTAGGAAATATATATTAAATCTTCAATTGCTTTTACTAAAATGAATAGCAATATTTTTCCTTGACCCAGTATGATAAAGTGTCAAAACAAAGGTTGAAACACCTGTCTCTACATGCCAACAGACAGAATGCCTTGACAGAAAATAAGATTTTTACAGCTTCAAAACTTTTTGCAGTTTTTATTTTTTAACCAGGAACAATCAATATTTTATCATTCATGTGGTTGTTTTTTTACAAACCTGTTTCTTTTACAAAAGGCATCTACATCACTACTCCATGGTTGTTTTTTTTTTTTTTGAGTACGAGCGGACCGAATATGACAATTAAAAAGTGGGTATTTCAAAAATAACTGTTTTAAAAGCAATCTTAGCTCCTAAATGCAGTTTTCATGTTTACTATTCACTAAAAATATGTCTGAATTATTTACTAGTTAATAAATTAAATAAATAATATTTCTCGCAATTTATTTAATGCAAATGGGTCGGTAGCTAGATTTTAAGTCAATTGTAAAATATCATCCCCAACGGAAAAAAATAGATTTAGCTTGCGAGGCATACATTACTAACACTAACGATCCATAATATAAGATTAATACATAGCCATCTGGGTGACGTTTATTTCAAAGAAGTTCATTCACAGTGTTAATATTTTATTATTTTTATTAAAAATATAAATTATATTTATTGTTTATTACTGATAATTATTGTGATTATCATTGCAATAATAATATATTATACATAAATTGATCATCATAATAAAAAGCAGAGCCATTTTGTTAAAACAATAAAAATAATGGTTATATTTAATCAAAAATGAATTACTTCGAAATAAACGTCACCAACCGGACAAGTGTAAAGTTGCTTATTCTTTTACTGCTATCACTATCTGCCACCCTCCACAACATCACACTATGAGGTCCAGTAAGGAATCAACGACACGAAAAAGCCGTCGCTTCACACACCTATATTTCGTGGGAATATGACGATAAATACATTTCGTGGCGTCGCTCTGGTGGCTACACACACAGATGATTGATCACCACAACGCTACGGAGTGTCCAGTGAGGCAAAGAGGACATAATTATTGAAAATAGTCATTATAATAACTATTATAAATATAAATTATAATAATTAATTATGATGTTTGTTTGTAATACTAGATAAATAATCTTATTATCCGTAATAAATAATTAACGTTTATAAATATTATTAAGTTGTTTATAAATAAAAAATGCCCTCCTTGGTAGAAGTAACAAATGGTCTGTTGGCCAATCAGCAATGACCAGGTCAAGGTTGAATTATAAAAAAGTTCACTGGAGTCGTCAAATTTCGTCATTATGTTTTATCCAATCGAGAGTGGTTATTTAATAATAATTGTCCAATCACCGAAGCGTCAGGCAAAAAACGTTTTGGTAGACCAGCATGTTGGTCTACAAAATTGAGCCTTTTTATATTTTTGTAATATAAAAACGCGTTTTCATTGCATACCGACAAAACATAGGTGTGTGTAGCCACGGCTTAAGCGTCATTGATGAAACACTTACACGTGTGAAAATAATTATGCTCTGTACAATGCACACGGAAATTTTATATCTTCATAAACTGATCGGATTGAAGGATATAATTTCTTATCATTATGTAATAAAATGTAATAGCTTGGATCGATGTGTTCGAGCCCACTGATGTGGTCCCCAAATATAAATAATAGCAGCTATTTTTCGATCCAACTAGCCAGCAAATACACCCACTGACACCGCTAAAAAACAGAAATAGAATATCAATTATTATAAAAAATAAATATTAATTATTATTTTAAAAAAAATGAACTCGTTTTCGATAAAAGAGAATATTATAGAATGTATTATACTTGTAAAAGAGTCTGGTCTATTCATACAGAACGTGCAAGTGATAATTACCTGTGAAACAATGCGAATTGTTTTAGTAAAATTTTGTCTTTTCAGCAAAACAAAAATTGGTCATTAGTAGTTATGTTTGTTTTCAATTCGCGTATTTTCGAAACTTAACATTTTTTTTTGGGGGGGGGGGGGGGGGCGGACAAGGAGAGAAATAATCAATTTGCTGTGTCTATGTGGTCTATGTAGAGGTCATGTGACTACTTCAGTTGTACCTTGTACTAAAACGAAAATTTAACTTTGGTGAAAAATCTGCTTTTACATGGAACGATTAATTTTGAACAGAATTAATTTTTAAAAATAAAAAGAAAACCCCGAGTCCTTAATATACATTGTATGGCCTTTCATTTGCAGCATTTTGGTAGAACTGACAGCGTTTGTTTACATAGTTTTGTGTTGTTTTGACCTACTGACTGATGTTAGCATGCTGATTGACAGATGGATGGATGTGTAGGTGTTGATGAAGACAGCGTGTATTTTTAGCGAACTTGTTATCTTGCATGTTTTTGTTACTATAACACACTGGTGGTAATTGGGTTAGAAGTGTGTGGTTGGTAATTGTCTCCCTCTCATAGAATTTTCACACTTTGTTAGGTTTTCCATTAGACGCCTCTAGTTTTTTCTTTAAAGTAATTTGATTCTAGAAGTCAATTGCTATTACATTATAAGTTAGCGTATATAATATACCCCGGAGGTGTTTTCATTTACATCTACTGTCACTCTGTACGCCCTCGCTAAAACAAAAATGTGACGTTCTATCGTGGTATTTTATTGGCTAACACTGTTCCGCAGTTAAACATTGTTATGATCGTTCAAATAATTGTTTCTTGTTCGTTGCTAGCGATTCTCACATTTTCAGTTCTTAGCTCGATGATTTTTCTTCACAGACCAGTTGTGACACCACATTGCGTGTTTTAAAACATACCAGTTTGAAAGAAATTTGATATTTAAATAGATTTAACTCTGCCTCTGATCAGAATCTCGGTGTAATTTGTGAAGTTTTAAATTTTGACAGCTTGTAAATGTTTGACATTTCAGACACTTAAAATTTTAATGAAATGCCAAAAAATATTATGAAAGCAATATTTCTGCAAAAAAAGGTTAAGTTTGTAATAGATAATAAGTATGAATAAATTTTTTCTGTAAAGAAATTGAAATTTTATGATAATTTTGTATTCATGTTTTTGTTGCAGTCTCAGTGGGGATACAAGCTGGAGCCTCAGATACATTTAGACCCAGAAATGATGTAAAATAGACTCTTCACTTCTGGTGCTTCACCCAATCCTATCACTCCTTGTCTTGATATATTACTATTTTGTATCACGTGATAGATTTCACTATTTAACAGATAATTTATTTTTATTCAAAACCTAAATCCACTTAATTATTTGCGCTACTGATGACTTGACTTTATCCAAATCTAATTTGCATTATTTTTCTGCATTGAAAAGCTCCAAAACTTTTTGTCATTGTAATAATTGTTGTTACACTCTCGGAACAAAGCTTTTTGTGTATTCTATTTTGCAATAAAATAAACCAAAACGTATATATTGAAGCCAAGGATATATTGAAGTTATCTCCACCTGCATTTATGCAGTTTGTCCTTTGCCATTTAATAATAATAATAATAAATTACACTTGTCAGCAGCATGTGTTGTACGTATGTCTATGCCCCTATACCATAACTAATTATGCAATAACGTAACAAACTAACCATCTGCCGCAAGTAATTAACAACACATAAATGCACCTGGTTGTTCTGTTGTTGTTTCCTTTACCTTACACCTGAGTAGCAATGTTGTTATTTGCTGACTTGTATGAATAATATTTGTATTTTATAATTGCCTCGATAACTTATTCACCTTCTGCTGTAAATACTTCAAAATAGTTTCTTTATTTCTAAATAGAGTTTTGACGTGAAGACTTCGCTGGGTCATTATGAGAGTCAATAATATTTATTGTTGACTGAAGTGAGTCGGTCTACTCAACCCTAATTATATGTAATCATACTACAGTTGTTACCGTCATAGCGTGCCATGTAATCAATTGCTGCTTGGATGCTTGGCCCCTACTCCACACTCATGACTTGCCTATCTTTCCTGAAAGTTCCGGAAAATATTAGGTATTTGTAAAGACCACTCTATATTGCACTGTATTCATATTTTTTGGTTTGCTGTGTCTATGCCACAATAAAAAGTTTAAATACACAAAGATATTTACCAAATAGAAGCATTTAGTATGTTAAAATCTAATTGATCTAGATCAATAAGTTATTGAAAAAACATAAAATTTGATCCCAAAATCGTTTAAATTGTACAATTATTTCTGTTTGCAGGTATGAAAATTTTTAGACGTTGAATTATTGATTCTGACTTTCTATCCACAGTGGTTTGCTTATAAAGCAAACTTTTAACGTGTCTTATTACTGTCAGCTGTAAAATTAATTACTCTTCTGTTTTTGTCCTAATAAATAGCTGTTACAGCAGCTGTGCCTTGACATCTAGGTGGCATTGTACTTACAAAATATAATAATAAGGTTGTCTATGTCAATTATGGATTAGAGTGTCTGCTTTTCCTTCATACCGAGGAAACGTTTCTACGTTGTAAAAATTAGTGAACTTTATATCACCACAGAAAAATAATGAATAACAGAAAATATGTGGTCAAAGCTATCTTGGATTGTTACTAATTGAATTTTTTTCCTTTAAAATTTAAAATGTTTGTTTTATTTACGCTTTGAAAAGCTGAACTGTCATTATTATTATTTGGTAAACTATAAGCTCGCCAAGAAATTTGATTGGCTGATTTATGTTTATGTAATCCCAGCTTTTATTTCAGCTTTTCTATCCGAAGGCAATATATTAGTCATAGTGAAGAAGGACTTCAATAGCCAAAGGTAAGAAAAATAATTTTTATGTTTGATGTCACACGTTTATTATTATCGCTGAGCTTCTCCTTTCGCTTATTCTATGATGTCACTAAGCAAGCGCATGATAAAACAGCTGTTGTAAACTTCACACGTTCAAGTGTGCGTACTAACCCTTACGCTGACTTTGCTGCCGCTATGTATGATGAAATAACATCGAGAATTGATATAGCTGATGATGAACCCAGACAATTATGATTTTCTTACAAAAGCTCCAATAATAGCGCACTTGGCTTGAACAGCAGCGGGTGAACCTTGTAGCTAATCTCTGCTCAACACGCAATACATTATTTTATCGTTTCTGTTAATCATTAAATGCTGCTCAGCCATAACGGTATGCCAGCTAAGACCATATTTATGTTATTATTGGTAATTGAAACACAAGTAATATGCTGTATATTAGATGTGCACGCGGGGATTTTGGTCATTAGTCTAGCAGTTGTGGTTTACCTGAGAGTTTGTGTGCACCTCTCTGAGCGACTTTGTGTGAACTAAAATAATCTTCAACTCTTGTACACAATCTGTGAGTATTTCAAAATAATTTTTTTAATGTTATGTTGTATCTTCTATTTCACAATTGTTCGAACTACTTTTCTGATTCTTTCTTGAAATTACTAGTATTCATATGAATTTATCAAGAATTTAGTAATATTAAAACAGTAGCAAGCCTGGTGTGACATTTGTTAAACGTTTTTTTTCAGGTCAGCTGGAACATTAAGCCTCTTTGTGCTAAACTTATAAAAAAAATTGCTTCTTTTTGAAAAATTGTGCGGAGACAACTTTGAAATGAAACGACAAAAATTTTTGAAACTTGTTTGCCCATGGTTAATAGCCAAACAACAAGCTCATTTGGTGTACGGAAAATAGAAGGTATTTGACACCTGTGCAGGTATTTATTATTTTCAACACATCATGGGCAAAAATAGAAATGTATTTTGTGTGTAGAAATATTTAACTTAGAAATCGTCACTTTTAATTATTCCGCATGAGAAATTATAACCTTACATCGTTTTAGAACATAATTATTTTAAGCAAATTTTCTGTCAGTAGGTTGAAAAATTGACCTCAGATGAACTATTCTGCTTTCTCATCGCAATACCAACATCAGTAGGTTGTTTCAATTGGTTATGATGTGTTCATAATTCTCTTTGTTTTCTCTAACAATTAATGTCAGATATAATGAGCAGTGCTGACTTTTTCTTTGCCAATTAGCCATGTAATGTCAGCAGGTGATTTGCTAGCTCCATGCTGCCTGGCAACAGTAGTTACATCATTTCATTTAGGCACTATATAACAGGTTTTTTGAATGAAGAGCTTTTCGTGTAGCTTTTGCAAAATTGTTAACATCGGTACCATGAAAAGCTGAAAATATGACATATTATAATTTAAAATTTTTTTAATAGTTTAGGTCAACTCAAACTGCATTTTTGCGTACAGCGGTAGTTGGTTATTGCTAAACAATTAAAAAAAATATGATGTTTCCGCAAATAAATAGAAAACAATGAATTTTTTCCGACATTCTTTTTTTCCTCCAACTTTGCAGACAAAATCAATGAACAACGAATACAAAAACAGCTTCAAATAACATCAGACTAATTCAATAAAAAAATAAACAAGCAAGAGCGTTGACGCATAGGAAATAAGAAACATGGCTATAATGAAGGCAGGCATTAACGACATTCTACAGCCCAATACAGTATCTCATACCAATTACGCAGCTAATGATGTCAACTCGATGCACATAACATATCCCAGCATTCCCTCATTCATTACAGCCATTGCTGTACGGTAGTACAATGTACAATTATTGTTAGCTTCTCCTGCGAGACAAATTAACTCATTCTGTGTTTGCACTCTGTGGCAGGAAACTTTATACCAGTTGGCACTCGCCGGTGAAAGTATGGAGGAGAATGAAGTGAATCTTACAACAAACGCCACTGCATCCGGCATCACTTATAGCTATTTTAATATTAATGAAGAAGCTGTTGGTATGTTGCAATAAATTTTAATTATTTATTTAAAAATTCCATGGTGATTAACTTGACTGAACCTCGTTTATTTATTCTAATTTGTTTCAGTCGTTTTCCCAAAGAAAATTGATTTTTTGTGGCTTGATGAAGATAAAACAGACAAGCACTATATATATATATATATATATATATATATATATATATATATATATATATATATATATATATATATGTGTGTGTGTGTGTGTGTGTGTGTGTGCGTGTGCGTGTGCGTGTGCGTGTGCGTGTGCGTGTGCGTGTGCGTATGCGTACGCGTATGTGTATATATATATATGTATGTATATGTAGATATTTAGTGATCTGCCGTGAAGTGCAGACATATTTACTCTTACTTGTAGCTGTTATTGTTCCCATATTATTTGGTTTGATATTTCTGGTTGGACTCATTGGCAATGGATGTGTCATCAGCGCTGTTCTACGCTACAAGTCGATGTGGAATGCTCCAAACATGTTTATTGGTAACTACAACAGCTTACGCTTAATTTTATTTAATTTTTGGTTTTTGGAAATTTAGTTTCATTTCTGAATGTCATACTTTTTATATTGCGCAAAAATGGTAAAGTTTAACTGCTCTGTGAGTGGTTGGCCACAGAACATGTGACCTCCACAAGCTGGTATTCTTGAAGACCAAAATGGTGATAAAATTTTTCGAATATTAATTATTTTTTTACAAACTAAACGGTAAAAAGTTGAACAAAATCTCAGTCTCAGCTCCATTGACATCTGACAGATTTCCTAAAATAGTGAACTCTGAAAATACCATAGAGTTACCGAGACATAGAGTGTATACTATTCATTAGAGCGTGTCATGCCTCACAACTGTTATTGTATTACATAGAGAGCAACTTGAAGGACTTTCACAATTATTTTTATAAAGTTTTCATGGCTTCACTTCATTAAACTGCTATAGAAACGTCTGCCTCACATTTAGACTGTGTACCAAGCAACAAAACCCCCATTTAACTGAAAGAGTCATGATGCAATATACAAAGAAGAAACCATACTATTTACTGTGTGAAGCCTTCGTTTCTCGCAAACCTGATTATTACGCTTTAGACAAAACGCAAAAACTGAACACTGCAAAAGCGTTCCGCTGTAAAGTATTAACAGATGAACTAATGAAATATTGTTTAATGCTGTGTTACATAATACAAACTGTAGAGTTGTTACATTCAGTCAAAATCAAATGTTTTAGCACACTTTTTTGTTTCCCGTTTACAGCAAACTAAGACTACGGCAGAAATAACTGGACAAGTTTAAAAATTGGACACTCAGACTGTAGAATTTTCACTCCTTTGGGAAAAATTTAAAAATTTATATTTCTTAATCATCCGCGTGTAAACCAAGTGTTTCAAGTGGTAATAACTCCACAAGCCTTGTTGTTTAAATATTAAAAAATTATTTTTTAACGTTAATAACAAATATACAACGTGGTTTCTGTATTTTCAGTCAATCTTGCAATAGGAGACGTTCTACTACTATTGATATCCGTCCCTACCTCAGCTACACTGTATAGCATAGAAACTTGGCCATTTGGGTTAGTTATTTGCAAGGCAAGCTACTTCACAAAAACTTTATCATTCGGTATGTTCTAAATATTCTACATTCACAGAATACCAACAACTGTACACAATGCAATCATATCTCCATCCATTAGACAATGTTAGAACTGCCTGCAGCGTATGTTATGTAATATTGTAAAACATACTAACTCGCCTTCCTTTGATCCAATTACACCCAGGAAACAGGTCAATATTTGTTTTAAATAAATTCACTCATCAAAAATGTTTTTGTCAGTGAATGACAAAATATTTGCTGGTTTGAATGATTTCTTCACTCATAAGTCATAAGGTCAATGAATTTTTCTGTTTTGTTTGAGGCTTTTAAATTTAACTATAATTTGGTAGCAATTTATTTCTTGCTCAATGCAAAGTGAATAACTTTGTTTACTTCACTATAAATTACAGCTTTTTTTGACCGAGATTATTTTTATCCAATTAATCAAAATTAAATTTAAAAAAAAACCATTAACTTTAAGATTTTACTAAAAATGTGAACTTTTTGTGGAAAAAAATTATAAGAAATAGGAAAAGGGCAAACTTTCAAGTTTTCCTGGTTTTATATTTTATTTAAACCAAACTTTTCATAAAGTAAATGCTATTTATCTACTTTTTGAGCACAAACTGGACCATGTTAAAGTGAAATCATAAGAAAAAAATTCAAAATTTGTTAATATCACAATTTGAGGTTTTTTCTATTCACGACGAACAAAACATGTAGAAAGTTTCCCACAACTTAAGATTGTTGCACTGAACTACCTCTGAAACATTTGGTCTCCAGATTATTTGCATAGAAAATATTTTCTAATATTTATTATTCATTTATTCTGAGAATTTATCAGGACAAAAGATGAATATCAAAAGTCGCCATTCGATCGCTCTTGTTTATTGATTTGATAGCGGATGACGTTTGATCAAACCATTTCCTATCTAATGCTTTACTACTAGTAGTGTTTCTGTTACTAGTAATTCCTGCAGCCCTTACAGTCATGACAGCATGATACAATTGTATTAATGTCACGTGAGGGCATCAACTTCTTGTCTAGTTCTGTGAGAATTATTGTGCATAGTCAGCAAACTCCCCTCGCTAATTATTATTTTGGACAAATATTTAGATGAAAAACACAAACTTCCGCATCTGCTTACAGCATTATTATTTGTCCATTTTAGGTGTCAGTATTTTCACATTGACTATGCTTAGCATAGACCGAGTTCTCGTTATCTCACAGTCCATGAAGCTTAGGCATAAGTCATCCGTCCGTATTGGAGTTATGGTTGCAGCCATATGGATTTTTGCTATTATTGTGGCTGTACCAGATGCTGTCACCTACCATTTGGTGAGTTGATATAACTGTTGTTTAGAGGTGGAGCAATTTTTAGATATATCGATTGAATTGTTTGATTTATTGTTAATGAAAATCGTTCTAAATAGATTGTGTACCAAAAATACTGAGTAGAACACTGTAATCATCAAAAGCTCGAAAACCATGTATTTTTCATGTGTATTATAATAAGTAAATTGCGTTTTGATGGGTTTAGCTTTTATCTCTCCAAAATAAAAAGAAAAACCAACCAAGTATTGCATATTCTTATTGCTCCATTAAATTGACTGTATCAGTCTATGATGGATAGATTTCTGGATTAGCAAGTCTTTTTTTATGCTTTGTGAAGTTTACGTTTCTCTGTTATCTTCTGTGACAATCAATGGTTGTACCCCAAATATGTGACATAAAATAACGACATTTTTTTCAACTTGGTATGTTCCATGTTTCATTCCATATATTTGTGATTTGTTTTACTGAGAACATAGAGTTACATATTCTTTTTTATAACGACGTTGTAATCACTGATTCAAAGTCAGTCTTGCTGTCCATTCTTTGAACAAGATTTGAAGTAGAATAATTCTTACCAGCAGCTGGAAACTCGTTTCTTTCGCCACATTCAGTGTTAACTATTTTATTTTCCAACTTTCAGCAATCAGTGTTCATGGAACTGTGCCCACAAGTACAAGTTAATTTATATCAGATGTATGATTGAGTGGGTTGTTTTTCGACAATCAAGTGTTTAATGCCAGGTCATTTAAAATTCACTTTATCTCAGTCAAAATATGTTTCACAAATTTGATATTGTTCAATCGTATTTGAAGCATTATGCCATGAAATGGCTGGCAAAAAACACAACATCGAGCCACATGGCTTTTAGAAAGGGAAAATGAAGATAATGATATCAACGAATGTTGTGAAAGCAGAATATTAAGGCAGCAAAATGCCATCAATCAGCTTTTGCTGATTCACAGGTTTAGAACCAAAAATCCAATAATTTCATTAAGTCGGTAGATTATCAGTTACCCTCCAAACTTATTTAGAGTAAATACATTACTGAAGTCCTAGGGCTATGCTAGCTGATACAATTTACACAAACTGCATCACTGCATACCAGGTTTCTCCTTTTTCTATTGCAATTGACAAGACGATTGGGTAGTGCTGCGCAGGGTTGCTAAATACTGGTGGTTACCAACCAAAAATAATGTCGGTAATCTCGGGTTTTTGTACATTTTGGTAAAAAGGATGACGGAAAACATATCTTATGCAACTCGGTAAAACAGATTATCACCAAAAACTGCTTGTTAATAATATTGTTGGGCATGAGTAGTAATATATGAGCAGATCTCCCTACCAAGTGTTTTTTTGTGGATTAGACCTTGGAGGTTATGCAATGGGTTACGATGTTGGATGAATTCGCCGAATTTATATTGTATTTTACTTGAGGGGTACTTGAGTGGCATTTGAATGGCATTTAAGTGGCATTTGAGTTTTGATTATTTTTTTTCTTAATTTGAACTTATATGGTATCTAAATTTTGCATGTATGGCATTTGATTTTTTTGATAGTTTTAACATTGTATATAAATGAAAACGTGATAAGATTGTATGGTTATTGGAAGTTAAGATGTCGACAGAGGATGATGTTGAGATGAGACCGATGAATGAAGTTGATACTATTGATGGTACTGAACGTGATATGATAGATGTTTTACCGAGTATGAAGCGTAAAGCGTTGATAATTATGATAATTTTGGTATTTGTCGTAGGGCTTTCCACTTTTGGAGGTGTTACTGAGTTTAGTATGTATGAAGAAGCTATGGAAAAAATACAAAAAGCGAGAAACTCTCCTGTTGGAATCATAAATGAAACTACTGTTGATTGATGAACATCTTTTTATGATGAATGGGAAACCTGAAGATTATGACCCGACGATGCGATCTCCGTTTACAGCAATGATTGCAGGACCAACTGGATCGGGAAAGACGTAAGCGATTTTTCGAATGATTGAAGCTAGTCAGACTATAGCACACCCTCCACCAACAGAGATTCACTACTGTTATGGAGCCTACCAAAAAGCCTTTGATGATGTATCAGGAGTGATTTTTCATGAAGGCATGATAGATATAACAGTGAGTTTTCCCAGAGATGGTAAAAATCGATGGCTGATAATTGATGATCTCATGGATGAAGTTTCTGGTAAAGCCGATGCTAATGCTTTGTATACAAAACATAGTCATCATTTGAACATAAGTGTGTTTTTTATTGTTCAGAATCTGTTTTTAAAAGGAAATCGTACAATTTCCTTGAATAGTCATTATTTTTTTCTTTTTAAAAACCCTAGAGATGCTTCTTCTATTTCCTATTTGGCTCGTCAATGTTTTCCATCAAAAATAAAATATGTACAAGAGGCTTTTGAAGATGCGACAAAGAAACCATACTCTTATTTACGAATAGATACGACTCAACAAACGAATGATCAATATAGACTATTGGGAAATTTTACATCAGTTCTCCCTATGATATTATATGTACCCAAGTAAAAGGATATAAATACAATTACTATTCACTTCACCTCAATCATATTTTGTTATTCAACGACGCAACACGAAAGCATTATAATGTCTAAAGCTTTGGAGAAAAAATTAACAAAAAATGCAGCTGTGTTGTTATCGCTCAACAATACAACCTTTGCTATTCAAAAGTCTGTTATAGCCAAAGCCAAAAAGGAGTTTATTATGACTCTAATGGAATGTGCTAAAGCTATTATAAATGGAACGATACCATTGACATCATCTCAGTATAATGAGTTGCAGCGAAACGTGAAGGATATTAGCGCTTTAGTAAGAAAATCAACGTTAGATGATAAGAAAGCTGTATTGCAAAAAGGAGGATTTTTAGGCGCTCTACTAGGGCCTATCATCAGCAATATAGTTCCTGGGTTACTTAAAAGTGTGCTAGGCGGAGGAAGAAGATAAAGATGAAACTCTCAACACGAATGATGCGAAATAGAATGGCGATTTTAGCTCTGGATGATCTGAGTAAGAAAGGAAAAATCGCTATAGTCGAAAAGGCTAACTCAGATTTGTTTCAATCATTGATAGAAAGTGTTAAAAATATTATATTAGGTAATGTTCCTCTTGATTCTGAGCAGTTTATTGAGTTGCAGCGTTACAAGAAGGAGCTACATAAACTTAGTGGTAGAGGGAGAGTTGATGATAAGCGTAAAATTTTGATTCAGAGTGGTAGAGGGAATCTTTTGGATGCTATTATAACACCTATTGTATCTGTTTTATCATCAATAAAAAGATGAATCGTCAGCCTTTAACATTCTCCAGACGTAATTTTATACTCACTGAAGATGAATACTATAGATTAACGGAAAGAAAGGATGATAAAACAGTGGTAAAGGAAGAGAAAACCAGACCTCCATTGTATTATAATCCTATGGAAGCTATAACAGTGAGAAATATGAAGCGAAAGCGAAATGATCTACTGGAAACGGCTTATGATTCTGACTTATCCTCATACGAAAAGTTAGATGAAAATGTTGAAAACCTACGTAGGTATTTGTCTGATGTCAAAAAGATTAAAAATAACCAAAACCAGACACAAAAGGATAGTTGGAATCTCATTAAGAAAAAAAAGACAGAGTCTACTTTTCCTTTGGCCAATAGCACAGTTATCGATAATAAACCTAATGTCTTTTCACCAAATGTTGATAAAGACAATGAGTTAGAATCAGTGAAAGTGGTTGATGATGATGATATTGGGATGGAATTAATAAAAGGAAGGTTGTTTGATACTGAAGACACAACCTTACTAGGAAGTACATTTCTTACTGATGGAGAAGATGAGCACGATAGTGAAAGCGAAAATTTAAAAGATTTTGAAAAAAAAGCAGCTGATTTAACAACAAAAAAGAGTGATCAAACGATCGCTGTCAGAATGTTGAATAATCTGAGTAAAATTGGTAGATTCGACTCGGAGAAGAACAGACTGAAAATTGGAGAACATTGGTTGAATCCTAGGACTTCCAAAACTTTACTACGAGACGTTCTAACCGAAGGAGGTAAAATACAATCGGGAAATACCAATTACAGTAGATTTAAAAGCCTGCTAACTGATGAAGGAATCACAACTGTCAGAAAATCCCCGCATCGAACACGTACTCAGAAGAAAAAGTTGGTCGTTCCCGGTACTAATTCATGGACATCGACACGCTAAAAGAGTTGTATTACAATCCTGCATTACATACATCTCTACGAGGAGCTAGAGCTTTACTGAAAGCTCGTAGAAAACGAGAGGGAGAAAAAAGAATCCGTGAATGGTTGAGTGGTGAGGATGCCTACACGTTACATAAAAAAGTTGTAACCAAGTTTAAGCGTCGTCCTACAATTGTAGCTGGAATAGGGGAGCAGCTACAGGTAGATTTGATGGATGTTCGATCTCGAAGAGATGAAAATAATAATACAGCATTTTTACTGACTGCTATTGATTCTTTATCTAGAAAAGGTTGGGCTGTGCCGCTCATCAACAAATCAGGACCGGTAGTAGCAAGAGGATTGAGAAGAATACTAGAAGGGGAAAACTATAAAGTTTTACAATCTGATAAAGGTAAAGAGTTTGACAACGTCAATGTCAAGACTCTGCTGGCGGAAAAAAAGATCAAGCGCTTTACAACCGAAAATGAAACGATAAAGGCATCAATGGTGGAGCGTTTTAACAGAACTTTAAAAGAGAAGATATATAGATATTTGACATATAAAGATGACGATAGATACATTGATGTTTTACCAGAAATGGTTAATGCATACAACAACACAATTCATGGTGCTATAGGTATGAGACCAAATGATGTGAATTTTCAAAATCAAGAACTTGTATGGAATCGTGTGTATGAAGGAGGTGAACATAGTTTAACTCAAGAAGCAAAACTAAAGGTTGGGGATTATGTGAGAATAAGTAAGGCAAGAGGAGTGTTTGAAAGAGGATACACCCCGAATTGGACGATTGAGATTTTTATAATCACCGATGTACTTATTGATGAAAAACCTGTTGTATATAGGGTGAAAGATTTGGCTGAGGAGATGATTGATGGTACCTTTTACGAAAAAGAGTTGCAAAAAGTAAAAAAACCCACGATTTTCAGAATTGAAAAGATACTGGGAAGAAGAATGAGAAGAGGTAAAAGACAGATTCTGGTTAAGTGGTTAGGATATGGAGAAAAGTTCAACGAGTGGGTAGATGAATAGTTTATAAGGAAACAACGCTTGATATAATCATCATACGTTGGGAAAATGTCGATACTGATAACTTTACCCTCAAACTCTAGTGGTGAAGAGTTTCCTGATAATAACAATTCCGAATTTACAGTGAGACTGTATAAATATTTGGTTATCAATGGCGGTAAATGGGAGGTAGCTCTGCTAGATATGACTTATTCTAATAATTGGAAAAATGTTACCGAAGGGAAAATATATCTAGAAAAGACTAATGTCTCCGGTAAAAGCGAAAAGTCCTTCATCCTAATCGGTAATGGAAGATATGATAGTATAGAGGAGTTGGAGGAGATTATACGAAAGAGAATGAATGAAATGGATTTAGACAAGAAATTCGCCATCTCCTACAACAAGATCACCAACACCGCTTTACTAACTAACAGTGATCCTGATACTGTCATAAGCTTTTCCAAAGATATAGCATATATTTTTGGATTTGAATCAAAAACTACATACCCTCGTGGTAGATACAATAATATCACACCTCCTGATATAAATTCCGGTTTAACATCCCTGTATGTTTATTCCAACATTGTTGATAATAGAATGGTAGGAGATACGAATGTACCTTTATTGAGAGTAGTTCCAGTTCAAGGAAAGAAGAATAGTGTTGTGTATCAAGAATTTAAAAATCCTCACTATGTTGACGCTTCATCACTAAATAGTGATATGATTAAAGTACTTATAACGAGTGACGACGGTCAACGAATACCATTTGATGGTGGAAAGGTTGTGTTGACGGTTCACTATAGAGAGAAAGAATTATAATGAGTTTGGTACGATACACCCCTGAGGATTCAAAAGATTTTTTTGATGAGTACTACAAGATGCAAGCTGGAAATGGAATTGGAGTGTATAGTGGACGACGAGTGATGCCTAATATGAGAGGAAATGGACTTGGTAGTATTTTTTCAAGTTTACTTAAATCTGCAGCACCAATGCTGAAAAGAGGAGCAATTAGTTTGGGGAAAAGAGCATTGTCTGTAGGTGGAAATGTAGCGCGTGATGTCATCGATGGTCAAAGTTTTGCAGCGTCAGCAAAGAAGAGGGGATTGGCAGAGTTGAATGATCTGGGGGGAGATGTGCTCAATGCAGTCCGTCCAGATAGAATGAAAAGGAGAAAAACAAGAGGTGGAAAGAAGAGGAGAGGTGTTGGTAATCGTGGTATATTTTAATAGCAGTAGAATCCGGTATAAAGACAGCTGAGCTTGATATCTATATTCATTAAGCGGTAACGCTTCAAGCATTCATCACTCGCAAAAGATGGCTAGCCTAAATGGAACAACAGGTAATAAGTTGGAAGGTTCTTCCTACAACATAAATCCAACGTTGGATGTATTTGCTACGGAACCAACAAACATATCGGTAGAAAGATCGGAATATGTTGTCATCAGACCTGATAGGTTAGATCCTTATGGTAGTATTGAGTTAACCTTGTCAGGGAGCACTGAACATTACACAGATCTCTACAACTCGTTTCTGCAAGTTGAAGCCACGGTTGTTCAAGATGATGGAAAAGATATTGAGGGTAATGATGATGATGCAGTTGTGTGGATGGGGGATTCAATGCATGCATTATTCAGTGAGTTGAAAATGTCGATAGAAGGAACCACCGTTGAATACGCTAACAACTACGGTTTACGCTCCTACTTTTCACAACTACTCGAAAACAGTGCAGAAAGAAAGAAATATCAAGGTAAGATGGAAGGATGGTTGTATGATGATTCAACTAGCAAAGACGCTACTGATCACAAAACCGCTGATAAGAAAAAGAGGAAAGCTCTAATCATAGGTGGAAAGACAATAGAATTAACTGGAAAACCTCATCTCGCATTATTTCAGCAGAAAAAACTAATAATACCAGGTCCTACTATGCAGCTGGAGTTTGAGCGTGCCTCTGCCAAACTAGCTTTGTTTGCTGCGGATGAGGCGCCTGCAGGAGGGGCAAAGATTAGAATTGATAAATTTGAACTTCATCTTTGTAAAGTTAAGGTGAATCCTACAATACAAAACTCCCAACTCAGTTTGGCATTGGAAGGTCACAACTACATTTATCCTGTTGATCGAAAACGGATAAAACTATATGGAATTCGTTCTGGTGTTGCGCAGATCGACATCACTTTGGAAGAAAACAAACAAAAACCTAAACAAATTTATTTAGGTTTAGTTAATCACAACGCAATGAACGGACGTTTCGCCTTGAATCCATATAGAATGCAGCATGCTAGTGTTGATAGTATTGTATTGAGAGTTGGTGATTGTCCAATTGGAAGGAGATTTGAACCAAATTATGCTAGAGGAATTTTTGGAAGAGAATATCATCAGTTTCTACACGCTACCGGAACTTTGCTTGAAGGCGATAGTCTCGGTATTACGAAAGAACAATACCTTGATGGTACTACACTTTATGGTTTTGATTTGACTGGTGATTTTCTTAAAGAAGGTTTTCACTCTATGAAAAATGTCACAACAAGTGTGGAAATTCGTTTTAGCGCTAACACGACGGATGGATTATCCCTGGTAGCATACTTTGTAAAAGACGGTGTGTTGGAGATGGATAGCATTCTTCAATTAACTATCGGAGGTGACGCAGTGCTTTAAACAGAAAGTTACAGATGAATACCATACAAATTCGTTCGATCTTATCTTCAGACGTTTTATGTCAAAGCGTAGGGATTCATGTTGGAGCTAGAGAACAGTTTTGGAAGCAAATTTGCAATTTTCCAACAGGATGTTTCGTATTCAACACCCATTATTCTCATCAACCCGGAGAGCATTGGTTGGCTGTGTACGCTAGTAGTGTTATATGAGCAGTTCAAGCCACCTGGGTTCCCCGGGGATTTAATTGGGTGTGTGAGTTGTGGGTGTGAGTTGTGGATGTGAGTTGTGGTTTTAATCATGAGATGTATTCATAGGTGTGAGCCAGTGTTTTTTTGTGAATTTGACTCCTTAAGTGGCATTTGAGTTTTGATTATTTTTTTACTTAATTTGAACTTATATGTCATATAGAGTTTATATTGTATTTCATTTGAGGGGCATTTGAGTGGCATTTGAGTGGTATTTAAGTGGCATTTGAGTTTTGATTATTTTTTTACTTGATTTGAACTTATATGACATATAGATTTTGAATGTATGGCATTCAAGTTTTGATAATTTTTTTACATAATTATATACATACTTGAGAGATAGAGGAGATAGAGGGAGGAGAGACGGAGAGAGAGAGGAGAGAGAGATTCTTTAGTTTTCTATACATTCATGTATATATGGTTAATTATGGACGTATTTATGGATATATTTATATCTACATAGAGAGAGGAGATATATCTACATTGAATAAATATATTGATCAAAAATGAAAATTATATGATTATAAACCTGATTACATAATAAGTAGGGAAAATCTTCCTATATAATATAGCTAGAGTCAGTAAATACTAAGTTATACAAAGCAATACAACTTGTAATGACATTCAATGCATTCATACATACATATGGTATCTTGAGAGAGAGAAAGAGAGAGAGGAGAGAGATCTTTTAGTTCTCTAGCAATTAATGTATATATGGTCAATTATGTACATATTTATGGGTATATTTATATCTACATAGAGAGAGAAGAGAGGAGATATATCTAAATTGAATAAATACATTGATTAAAAATGAATCATTATATGATTCTATACATTTATTACATAATAAGTAAGGAAAATCTCCCCACATATTATAGCTAGAGTCAGTAAATACTACGTAATACAAAGCACTACAACTTGTAATAAATACAAAGTAATAACAGTTAATGCATAGTTTGTTCCTTTACAATGTTGTCTTTGATGTAGTGATGTTATATCTTAGGAAGGAAGACTTCTGTTCTATGTGCTTTTAATTTCGTAATGAACTAAAATAAAAAAGTTATGTATTAGTATAGAATGATTAAGCAAAAATGTAAAATAATTACATGAATTTGAATTATAGTTCTAGTTACATTGGATAGTTTACATTATTAGAAAAGGGAAATAACTCACCAAGTTACATTGTTCAACTTGTTCTTTCTTGAGCATTATTTTCACCAAGTGCTTTTGATTCTCTTTCATCTATCTAAAACAAAACAAAAAATACTTGCTTTATAAATATGTTGTAAAAAAATACACTAATTACACCAAAAAAGCGCTTTTTTTTTACCTGAAAAAAATGTATATGTTCAACATTTTGTTGTAAAAACTACGTTAATTACACCCAAAAAGTCCTTTTCTTTACCATGAAAATGTATATATTCAGCATTTTGTTGTAAAAAATACACTAATTACATCAAAAAAGTCCTTTTTTCACCTAGAAAATGTATATATTCAGCATTTTGTTTAATTTATGATAAAAATTAGTAAAACTCACCTATAATGATATGATTGCCTTGAGTTATAGATTAGCTTTTTGAACTCTTGTTCTGGACAGTTTTTTTTCAGCATCATCGAAATATAATATAAGTAATTTTTAGAGTCTTCATTGGTTTGGTATCATCTAAGTAGGTGATAGATCTTGAAAGAAATTCTTGCTGTGTTGGAGAAGTGTGCTGTCTTCAGAATCCATGTAGTTTGAGTCTTCATTGATTTGGTATCATCTAAGTAAGTCGTAGATCTTGAAAGGAATTCTTGCTGTGTTGGAGAAGTAGACTGTCTTCAAAATTCATGTAGTTTGAGTCTTCATTGGTTTGGTATCATTTAAGTAGGTGGTAGATCTTGAAAGGAATTCTTGCTGTGTTGGAGAAGTATGCTGTCTTCAAAATTCATGTAGTTTGAGTCTTCATTGGTTTGGTATCATCTAAGTAGGTGGTAGAGCTTGAAAGGAATTCTTTCTGTGTTGGAGAAGTATGCTATCTTCAAAATCCATGTAGTTTGAGTCTTCATTGATTTGGTATCATCTAAGTAAGTCGTAGATCTTGAAAGGAATTCTTGCTGTGTTGGAGAAGTCGACTGTCTTCAAAATTCATGTAGTTTGAGTCTTCATTGGTTTGGTATCATCTAAGTAGGTGGTAGATCTTGAAATGAATTCTTGCTGTGTTGGAGAAGTGCACTGTCTTCAAAATCGATGTATTGGTTTGGTATCATTTAAGTAGGTGGTAGATCTTGAAATGAATTTTTGCTGTGTTAGAGAAGTATGCTGTCTTCAAAATTCATGTAGTTTGAGTCTTCATTGGTTTGGTATCATCTAAGTAGGTGGTAGATCTTGAAAGGAGTTCTTGCTGTGTTGGAGAAGTCGACTGTCTTCAAAATTCATGTAGTTTGAGTCTTCATTGGTTTGGTATCATCTAAGTAGGTGGTAGATCTTGAAATGAATTTTTGCTGTGTTGGAGAAGTGTGCTGTCTTCAAAATTGATGTAGTTTGAGTCTTCATTGATTTGGTATCATCTAAGTAAGTCGTAGATCTTGAAAGGAATTCTTGCTGTGTTGGAGAAGTAGACTGTCTTCAAAATCGATGTAGTTTGAGTCTTCATTGGTTTGGTATCATTTAAGTAGGTGGTAGATCTTGAAATGAATTTTTGCTGTGTTGGAGAAGTATGCTGTCTTCAAAATTCATGTAGTTTGAGTCTTCATTGGTTTGGTATCATCTAAGTAGGTGGTAGATCTTGAAAGGAGTTCTTGCTGTGTTGGAGAAGTCGACTGTCTTCAAAATTCATGTAGTTTGAGTCTTCATTGGTTTGGTATCATCTAAGTAGGTGGTAGATCTTGAAAGAAATTCTTGCTGTGTTGGAGAAGTGTGCTGTCTTCAAAATTGATGTAGTTTGAGTCTTCATTGGTTTGGTATCATCTAAGTAGGTGGTAGATCTTGAAAGAAATTCTTGCTGTGTTGGAGAAGTGTGCTGTCTTCATCTTCATTAGCTTGGTATCATCTAAGTAGGTGGTAGATCTTGAAATGAATTCTTGCTGTATTGGGGAAGTATGCTGTCTTCAAAATCTATGTAGTTTGAGTCTTCATTGGTTTGGTATCATCTAAGTAGGTGGTAGATCTTGAAATGAATTCTTGCTGTGTTGGAGAAGTGCGCTGTCTTCAAAATCGATGTAGTTTGAGTCTTCATTGATTTGGTATCATTTAAGTAGGTGGTAGATCTTGAAATGAATTTTTGCTGTGTTAGAGAAGTATGCTGTCTTCAAAATTCATGTAGTTTGAGTCTTCATTGGTTTGGTATCATCTAAGTAGGTGGTAGATCTTGAAAGGAGTTCTTGCTGTGTTGGAGAAGTCGACTGTCTTCAAAATTCATGTAGTTTGAGTCTTCATTGGTTTGGTATCATCTAAGTAGGTGGTAGATCTTGAAATGAATTCTTGCTGTGTTGGAGAAGTGCGCTGTCTTCAAAATTGATGTAGTTTGAGTCTTCATTGGTTTGGTATCATCTAAGTAGGTGGTAGATCTTGAAAGAAATTCTTGCTGTGTTGGAGAAGTGTGCTGTCTTCATCTCCATTAGCTTTGTATCATCTAAGTAGGTGGTAGATCTTGAAATGAATTCTTGCTGTGTTGGGGAAGTATGCTGTCTTCAAAATCTATGTAGTTTGAGTCTTCATTGGTTTGGTATCATCTAAGTAGGTGGTAGATCTTGAAAGGAATTCTTGCTGTGTTGGAGAAGTGTGCTGTCTTGAAAATTGATGTAGTTTGAGTCTTCATTGGTTTGGCATCATCTAAGTAGGTGGATCTTGAAAGGAATTCTTGCTGTGTCACATAAGTAGGAGAGAAAGTCATGTTGTTTTACATCTATCATTGGTGTTGGTAGATCTTGACCACATGTTTATAGTCTTTGCTACTGCTGCATTTCGTCTCAAACAAGAGTCCAAAGTAGACATCATAACTACAAAATACAAAAAAATTGATTGTTACAATTGATTCATTTATTTTCATTGTCTTTATCTACATAGAGTAGCGAAGAAAAAGTTTGTGTGAGTATAAAACTATCTAGTAGAGTTAAATTTATATCTAGGTTCAACTAGCATTGAATAATTATTGTTATTTTGTTAATAATAAATAAGTAGAGTCGGCTACTTTACTAGAGCTTGGACAAACACTTATTTTAAAAATGAATAATTAGAGCTTTCTACTAGTGTTAAATAATTATTGATAATAATTTACCTTATCACCACTTAGAGCCAGATGATTTAGTTAACTAAAGACAAATAATTATTTTAGCATTTCTTACCTTGATGCTGGATGTTCTCCTAGTAGCTGTAGTAGATGATGGTTCTCCGCTTGCTGTTGAAGAACTGGATGCTTTCTGTGTGAAAACAGTGGCTCTTAAATAGCTAAAGTTGCACTGATTAAACACTATGAATCAGCATTTTTTCCAATGCTTTCGTGGGAATAAATAGTTTATTTTCACGCGAATAGAAACCGTTGCTTTCGCGGGAATAAATAATTTATTTTCACGCGAATAGAAACAGTTGCTTTCGCGGGAATAAATAGTTTATTTTCACGCGAATAGAAACCATTGCTTTCGCGGGAATAAATAATTTATTTTCCCGCGAATGGAAACAGTTGCTTTCGCGGGAATAAATAATTTATTTTCACGCGAATAGAAACAGTTGCTTTCGCGGGAATAAATAGTTTATTTTCACGCGAATAGAAACCGTTGCTTTCGCGGGAATAAATAGTTTATTTTCACGCGAATAGAAACCGTTGCTTTCGCGGGAATAAATAATTTATTTTCACGCGAATAGAAACGGTTGCTTTCGCGGGAATAAATAATTTATTTTCACACGAATAGAAACAGTTGCTTTCGCGGGAATAAATAGTTTATTTTCACGCGAATAGAAACTGTTGCTTTCGCGGGAATAAATAGTCTATTTTCACGCGAATAGAAACCGTTGCTTTCGCGGGAATAAATAGTTTATTTTCACGCGAATAGAAACCGTTGCTTTCGCGGGAATAAATAATTTATTTTCACGCGAATAGAAACAGTTGCTTTCGCGGGAATAAATAGTTTATTTTCACACGAATAGAAACTGTTGCTTTCGCGGGAATAAATAGTTTATTTTCACGCGAATAGAAACCGTTGCTTTTGCGGGAATAAATAATTTATTTTCACGCGAATAGAAACAGTTGCTTTCGCGGGAATAAATAGTTTATTTTCACGCGAATAGAAACTGTTGCTTTCGCGGGAATAAATAGTTTATTTTCACGCGAATAGAAACCGTTGCTTTCGCGGGAAAATAAAATTATTTATTCCCGCGAATGGAAACCGTTGCTTTCGCGGGAATAAACAGTTTTTATTCCCGCGAAAGCATTGGAAAAAATGCTGATTCATAGGGTTTAATCAGTGCAACTTTAGCTATTTAAGAGCCACTGTTTTCACTTAGAAAGCATCCAGTTCTTCAACAGCAAGCGGAGAACCATCATCTACTACAGCTACTAGGAGAGCATCAAGGTAAGAAACGCTAAAATAATTATTTGTCTTTAGTTAATTAAATCATCTGGCTCTAAGTGGTGATAAGGTAAAAAAGAATCAATAATCATTTAACACTAGTAGAAAGCTCTAATTATTTATTTTTAAAATAAATATTAAAAACTTGTGAAAATGAACTGGTAACATTACGTCGACTGAAATGATGCCTAAAACGTCTCGCATAAATTTTGGTCTGACCAAAAACGGACTGAAAACCTTTACCTTTAGAGCGAGTACAAAATTATCATAACTTGCTATAGCGAATATTCTAAGAAATATTTGTTTTTTCCGTTGCTAACTTAACGTAAATGTTTGTAACGGATGTCACATGATCTCAATCGGTTTTTGCCAACTGAATCACTTAGTTACTCGTAAACATTTGATACTCGCTTGATTTTTTGGTTGATAACAGCAACATCCCAATTTGGTTTATCGTAAATATTTCAAAAACGGATATCGCGTGATTTCTGTTAGTATTTGCTACCGAATCGCTTAGTTACTCGTAAACATTTGAAAATCGCTTGATTTTTTCGTTGATAAAACATGTCGCAAGTATCTATTAACAAATATTACCGTGATTTCAATCAGTTTTCCTTACTAGATTACTTGGTTACTCATCAACATTTCATAATCGCTTTCATTAATAGTCGTTGCAAAGCAATGTTGTATTTAAAAAATATTACTACGATTCCAATCAATTTGGTTTTAATTAATTATATTTAAAATAATCGAACCTCAACTAGAATTCACTCCTAGGTAATTTATCTTTACTAGATAATTTTATGCTAATACTCCTAGGTACTTTATCTTTAGTGTCAACTGTAAAGTCTTGAAAGAACTTCACCATAGATTCAAGGAAATTTCCCATCTCCAGTACTAGTAGTTGAACTCATCACTATTGTTTTGTGATCATAATTTTTATTAAAACTTACCTTTCACTGAAGATTCAGTAGCTCTGGTAGATATTGGTCTTTAAAATGTTGGTCTTTGAGAAGATGGTTTCAGTCTGAAAAAGTTGCTGCTTTTATAGTTCTCTGTTATCCGTGGAATGCTAATTATTTTTGTTGTGGTTAGTTGTTTTTCAGACATTAAGTTTGTTAGGGATTCCAATATAGGATGGGAAATCCATAACAACGCAATAGAGACAATAAGACACTATTGACCGATCTAGGGATTCCAAAAATCAGTTGGGGAAATTCATAACAACGCAATAAGACGCGAGCGGTCAACCTAGGAATTCCCAAATCTTTTGGAATTCTGTAACAACGCAATAAGACACTATCGACCAAAGTCCAAATTTTTCTGACAATGAAACAGTATATAACGATCGCCAATCTAGGGATTCCAAAAAATGTATTGGAATTCCGTAACAACGCAATAAGACACTATCGACCAAAGTCCAAATTTTTCTGACAATAAAACAGTATATAACGATCGCCAATCTAGGGATTCCAAAAAGATTATTGGAATTCCGTAACAACGCAATAAGACACGATCGACCAAAGTCCACATTTTTCTGACAATCTAACAGTATGTAATAATCGCAAGATCCGTCCTAAGATCCTTGGTCAAAAACTGATAATTTTCCTACTATTTTCCAACACTCTTTAATAAAATCAAAATGTTATTCCAAGTCATAAAAGATTACTTCAGCATTTTATAATCAAAATAGCTATGAATGATTGCTTTTATTCCAAGTTTTAATTATTTTTTGATATCACTTTGTGAGGTAGGTGCAGAACTGTCTACTTTGCGGCGATGCCCATGTTATTTTCCCATCTACCTTTTGTCCCCAAGAGTATTATCGCAATAGATCTCGCCTCTTTTGCACCTAAATGCATTTTTGTTATGTGAAATAATATAATTTTTTCCCAATTTTTCAGGAATATTTTAGAAATAAATAATTAATACAGATTTTTTTGTCAAATTTGAAAATAAATCAACAAGTTATTGTTATGAACTTCATCCGCTACTTTACAAAAATGTTAATGCAAGGATTTTGCGATTGTTACTTGGATTGTCAGAAAAAATTGGACTTTGTTCGATCGTGTCTTATTACGTTGTTACGGAATTCCAATACATTTTTTGGAATCCCTAGATTGGCGATCGTTACATACTGTTTCATTGTCAGAAAAATTGGACTTTGGTCGATAGTGTCTTATTGCGTTGTTACGGAATTCCAATACATTTTTTGGAATCCCTAGATTGGCGATCGTTATATACTGTTTCATTGTCAGAAAAATTTGGACTTTGGTCGATAGTGTCTTATTGCGTTGTTACGGAATTCCAAAAGATTTGGGAATTCCTAGGTTGACCGCTCGCGTCTTATAGCGTTGTTATGAATTTCCCCAATTGATTTTTGGAATCCCTAGATCGGTCAATAGTGTCTTATTAGAGAAAAACGCGCAGCCTATGCAAAAGATTTATTACTGGGGAATCCCAAAAAATAATTATTGCGGGCTTATATAAAACAATGGACAGATTCTGGAAATCCCCGTATAAATTGGGGGTTCCCCACTGTTTGAAAACTTTCACAGTCCGCGCGTTTTTCTCTATTGTCTCTATTGCGTTGTTATGGATTTCCCATCCTATATTGGAATCCCTAACAAACTTAATGTCTGAAAAACAACTAACCACAACAAAAATAATTAGCATTCCACGGGTAACAGAGAACTATAAAAGCAGCAACTTTTTCAGACTGAAACCATCCTCTCAAAGACCAGCATTTTAAAGACCAATATCTACCAGAGCTACTGAATCTTCAGTGAAAGGTAAGTTTTAATAAAAATTATGATCACAAAACAATAGTGATGAGTTCAACTACTAGTACTGGAGATGGGAAATTTCCTAGAATTATGGTGAAGTGCTTTCAAGACTTTACAGTTGACACTGATAAATATGGATTTTGTCAGATGTAACTAGATTCTATTATTATTATTATTATTTAAGATATATGTGGCTCTCAAGACTTTACAGTCTGCATTGAAAAATGTTATTATTACTTACCATATACAAGTTGAGATATATTTGTGCTTGAGTAATTAGGTAAATAACATCATACCTATCTATTGATTATATAAATAGATGAACTTATCTGTGATTAAATAATATAGGAATGAGAGTAAACCACTATTATTAAGGTGCTATTCCTTCTTTTTAGCGCAACTAGTTGAGTATTTCAAATGGAATTAAATAATTTTTTTACTTTTAGGAGGGGAGGTGGAAATGGAACAGGATAGTGTTATGGGATTACAGGTGAACTGGGATTGACTCGTGAGAAACTGCATTGGGTACAAAAAAATTCCAGACTGTGAATACAATGATGAAACGGATTGAACTTGAAAAGACTTGTGAAGAGAAATTAGTTACACAAGTTTCACCATCCAGTAAGGTAAACATTAATAAATAATTCAAATTCATGTAATTATTTTACATTTTTGCTTAATCATTCTATACTAATACATAACTTTTTTATTTTAGTTCATTACGAAATTAAAAGCACATAGAACAGAAGTCTTCCTTCCTAAGATATAACATCACTACATCAAAGACAACATTGTAAAGGAACAAACTATGCATTAACTGTTATTACTTTGTATTTATTACAAGTTGTAGTGCTTTGTATTACGTAGTATTTACTGACTCTAGCTATAATATGTGGGGAGATTTTCCTTACTTATTATGTAATAAATGTATAGAATCATATAATGATTCATTTTTAATCAATGTATTTATTCAATTTAGATATATCTCCTCTCTTCTCTCTCTATGTAGATATAAATATACCCATAAATATGTACATAATTGACCATATATACATTAATTGCTAGAGAACTAAAAGATCTCTCTCCTCTCTCTCTTTCTCTCTCTCAAGATACCATATGTATGTATGAATGCATTGAATGTCATTACAAGTTGTATTGCTTTGTATAACTTAGTATTTACTGACTCTAGCTATATTATATAGGAAGATTTTCCCTACTTATTATGTAATCAGGTTTATAATCATATAATTTTCATTTTTGATCAATATATTTATTCAATGTAGATATATCTCCTCTCTCTATGTAGATATAAATATATCCATAAATACGTCCATAATTAACCATATATACATGAATGTATAGAAAACTAAAGAATCTCTCTCTCCTCTCTCTCTCCGTCTCTCCTCCCTCTATCTCCTCTATCTCTCAAGTATGTATATAATTATGTAAAAAAATTATCAAAACTTGAATGCCATACATTCAAAATCTATATGTCATATAAGTTCAAATCAAGTAAAAAAATAATCAAAACTCAAATGCCACTTAAATACCACTCAAATGCCACTCAAATGCCCCTCAAATGAAATACAATATAAACTCTATATGACATATAAGTTCAAATTAAGTAAAAAAATAATCAAAACTCAAATGCCACTTAAGGAGTCAAATTCACAAAAAAACACTGGCTCACACCTATGAATACATCTCATGATTAAAACCACAACTCACATCCACAACTCACACCCACAACTCACACACCCAATTAAATCCCCGGGGAACCCAGGTGGCTTGAACTGCTCATATAACACTACTTACGCTAATGATTCAGAGGTGGATTTTTTTGACTCGTTTGGACGTTCTGTTTCCTTTTATCCGGATGTAAATGAAATACTAAGTATTCATGGAGGATATGAAACAATACGAAGTAATGAAACACAACTACAAAATTTTTTGTCAACTGTATGTGGCGACTATTGTGTATACTTTTGTTTACTGAGAAGTAGAGGATGGAGTATGGATGAAATTGTTAGAAGTTTACGAGACATAGGAGATAGTGAGATGAGAGATCACTCAATACGGAGATTTATCATACAGACCTATCCTAACTTCGAGTTCATAGAAGATAATACAGTAGAAGGAATAGATGGTGTACATATACAAGGAACTAATTTACTAAGTAAATTGTTAAAATAAATTATTATAATTGATTTTTATTTGATATAACAAATATAATGAATAAAATACAACTTATCTCATTATTTGTGCTAAACACTACAGAACCTATAAAAACTATTATTTTGTAATGTTTCAAGCAAGAAGTAAATAAGATCTTCTCATTTTCTTCCTCAGGAGCGCTCTTTAGTTATATCTAAAAGACATAGTAACTAATGACTCTATCATACATAGTTATATGAATTAATTTTACAAAAATACTTCAGATCTTTCTTTAAATAGATATGAAACTTACCATCATAGAAGACGAGTCACATCCTTTGTGTTATCGATTAAGACTCTGATATGCTGTTCTGGACAATTCTCTTTTTCATTTTCATCAAAGTAGGAGAGACAGGTGTGCTGCAGCGAAGTATCAAACAGTTCTGAGACTTGAATGAAAGCTTGAAGAGCTGAGAGTAGAATGATGTCGTAGGAAATCATGTTGTTCGTATTTTGTTTCAGCCCTCTGAATACGATTACACCACTTTTTTCCGCCACCACAGATGAAGCTATTTGAGCAGGGATGCTAAGATCTCCAATCAATAGCTCTCCTTTCACCACACATCTGTAATTAGCCACTATAACATCAGCAGTCTTGTTCCAACGAGTATCACATTTTCTTAGCATTCCAGGATTCTCATAAGCTATAACACTTCCTGTCGGAAAATCGTGTAGGTGAGCAACACTGAAATAAGCCTGTATTTGTCTCAAACTCTTGCCATACAATGAGTTGAATGGATCGTTGATCTTTCGATTACATCCATGAGATTCAGCAGTACGAAAAATCGCATCTCCTGTCTTTCCTTCTCCCATATAAATTAAAACAATTGGACGTGTTTGCTTAGCTTTATTAACAAGCAATCCTATTTCGGTTGAAATATCACTCTTCACCCGAGTTATCTTCTTATCCTTTCGGTAGTTGTAAATCACGGTGCACTTTGATTCATCACGAAATTCAACAGACAACACCTCCATAACTGTTGGTACAGGTAGTTCGCGGATTTCCATGGATTCTTCAAGTTTTTCTAGACTATCTGGAGAGAGAGAGTTTATTAACCCAGCGCTCTTGTAGGTGAGAGTGGTTAGTTCATTACTTCCAGCATCTTGAAAGGGTATTCTGGTGTGACGAAAAAGCCTTTCATCTCCAACATCCGTCAAAACTAGTTTTTTGCACTTCGAGCCAGTTTCATTATCATCTTTTGTCAAATCAATAAAAGATCGTTTCCTCATCGATGTTCTTTTTGAAGACAGCTTGTTAGTAGGAGATGTGAATGAAGTAAAATCTTGTTGGGATTCTGGTTCATCAATCACCAATTGACTTTCTGCCATATCAAAGATAGGAGAAGGTGATGGGGAAAGGGTTTGCTGGGATCCTGCTTCTTCATTCATCGGTTGACTTCCTTCGTCTTGAGTATTCATTCTAAAAAAACAAAACATTTTGTTTAATTTTTCGTAATTAATTTTAAAAGATCATAAAGGTCATAAACCTTCAGCTAGTAGCGTTAGCTAACAAAAAATAAATATTTTTACTCTTACCTTTATAAAGAAGATGAGCTCCTAGTTGTTGCAATGAAAGATTTAGTAGATGTTGCTTCTCCGCTAGTCGTTGTAGAACTGGATGCTTTCTGTGTGAAAACAGTGGCTCTTAAATAGGTAAAGTTGCACTGATTAAATCCTATGAATCAACATTTTTTCACGCGAATACAAACCAATGCTTTCGCGGGAATAAATATTTTATTTTCACGCGAATACAAACCAATGCTTTCGCGGGAATAAACATTTAATTTTCACGCGAATGGAAACTGTTGCTTTCGCGGGAATGAATACTTTATTTTCACGCGAATACAAACCGTTGCTTTTGCGGGAATAAATATTTTATTTTCACGCGAATACAAACCAATGCTTTCGCGGGAATAAACATTTTAATTTTCACACGAATGGAAACTGTTGCTTTCGCGGGAATGAATACTTTATTTTCACGCGAATACAAACCGTTGCTTTCGCGGGAATAAATATTTTATTTTCACGCGAATACAAACCAATGTTTTTCGCGGGAATAAATAATTTATTTTCACGCGAATGGAAACCGTTGCTTTCGCGGGAATAAACATTTTATTTTCACGCGAATAGAAACCAATGTTTTCGCGGGAATAAATAATTTATTTTCACGCGAATAGAAACCAATGTTTTCGCGGGAATAAATAATTTATTTTCACGCGAATGGAAACCGTTGCTTTCGCGGGAATAAACATTTTATTTTCACGCGAATACAAACCAATGTTTTTGCGGGAATAAATAAATTATTTTCACACGAATGGAAACCGTTGCTTTCGCGGGAACAAACATTTTATTTTCACGCGAGTATAAACCAATGTTTTCGCGGGAATAAATAATTTATTTTCACGCGAATACAAACCAATGTTTTCGCGGGAATAAATAATTTATTTTCACGCGAATACAAACCAATGCTTTCGCGGGAATAAACATTTCATTTTCACGCGAATACAAACCAATGTTTTCGCGGGAATAAATAATTTATTTTCACGCGAATACAAACCAATGCTTTCGCGGGAATAAACATTTTATTTTCACGCGAATACAAACCAATGTTTTCGCGGGAATAAATAATTTTATTTTCACGCGAATGGAAACCATTGCTTTCGCGGGAATAAAAATTTTATTTTCACGCGAATACAAACCAATGCTTTCGCGGGAATATATACTTTATTTTCACGCGAATGGAAACCGTTGCTTTCGCGGGAATGAAATTTTTTATTTTCACGCGAATAAAACAGGGATATTTCACGCGAATAACACTATTCTGATAGAGTTTTCGCGTGAGTGTTTTTAATGGCTATAAGCTAAATGAGTAGGAGTGGCTTATACTATATAAGAACAGCTCTCTCTGCATAGAAATCATTCTCTCCAGCAATAAAACATCGACTACTACAGCTGATTTCATCAACTACTACAACTGATTCATCAACTGCTACAACTGATTTCATCAACTACTACAGCTGATTTCTTGGTGATAAGGTAAGAATTAATAGAAAAATTACTTAATAAAAGTTAAAATGTAATTATTTTACAACACTGTTTAATCATCATATACTAATACTTAACATTTTATTTTAGTTCATTATGAGTTCAAAAAGATACACAATCAAAGACTACCTTCCAAAGATTTATCATAGCTATATTAAAGAAAATGTTGAAGTACAGGAAAAGATTGGATATCGCTTGACATTACAAGCTATATTATTATGTATGACACAGCATTTGCTAACTGTAGCTTCTTTACATGGAGAACTTTCACCGATACAATACCGACCATACACTACACATAAATACGTTGACAATTCAGTAGAAATATTTAAGCTTATGACTAAAAACAATTTTCAAACAGTTGTAAAAATGTCAAAAACTGTCAGTATTAATGATTACTTAAAGAAAATTCAAAGAAAAGTGTGGAATAAAGAGCTCACTCAAAAATTGATTTCAATACAATGGACTACTGAATTATTATATCATTTTCAATCAGATATATGTAGATACATACAAACGGATGAAAATCTCTCATCATCCATTTTTTCATTTGAAATGATATTGGAACTATTTCAAGCTTACAATATTTAATATGTTCTCTTTATGTATCCCTACTTATTATACAATAAATGTATATATTCACATATTGTTTCATTTTTAATCAATGTATTTATTCAATGTAGATGTATCTCCTCTCTCCTCTCTCCTCTTTTCCTCTCTCCTTTCTCTCAAGATACCATATGAGTTCGAGTTATGTAAAAAAATTATCAAAACTTAAATGCTATACATTCAAAATCTAGATGCCATATGAGTTCAAATCAAGTAAAAAAATAATCAAAACTCAAATGCCACTTAAATGCCATTCAAATGCCACTCAAATACCCCTCAAGTAAAATACAATATAAACTCGGCGAATTCATCCAACGCCGTAACCCATTGTCTCAACTCCAAGATCAAATCCACAAAAAAACACTTGGTAGGGAGATCTGCTCATATATTACTACTGGCATGGAATAAAATTGTATATGGGCGTTACCCTTAGGGATGTGACAACTCCAACATTATTGACAAAAGAAAACCACTGCTTTTCAAGTTTTTCTAAAGTTTTCGAGAAACCACCCAATTTCTCGCTAGTTTTGTGGCCATTTTTGTGGCATAAACCAAACCTTTGATTTTTGTGACCGAAGCAATCACAAGAGCAGTCATCGTTTGAATTTATCAAAAACTTTTCAACTGACGGAGTTTCCTTGCAGTATAAATCTGACCAGTAAAATTCGTTGGCATCTGTAAAGTTTGCCCCAAAGTTTGTGTTTTTTCTTTTGTACCAAATAGCTTTTGTATTTCTCATGTAGTGGTATAACATCATGATAAATTCTTGCACATTGCAGAAAGACGACTATTACGAAGACATCAATAAAACTGTAACAACATGCATCGGCCATCCAGGAAGATGGAACGAAATGTTTAACTATGAACAAATCCATACTTTGGTACATGCCACACTTTTCTTCTTTCTCCCACTCATTATTATATCCATCTGCTACAGCATTATGGCATACATCATGGTAGGTGGGACAACTCCATATTTTATTCCTTCAGTGCACTGCAAAATCTTTTCTCCTATATTAATTTTATGCCAACTTTTATAGCTTTTTGACTAACTATCTCAGCTAAAAGTAATATTTTACTCGTGTTAAATGATATAAACAGAATATTTGAGTCAAAGAAAATAATTTATTTTAAAATTTTTATAAACTGTCTAAATGCAGTTTTTATTAAAACCCTATGTAAAATATTGCAATAATTTTTTATTTTGTAGGTGAAAAGTTTACATGGAATTCCTGGAGAGACACCCCAATGTTTGATGAGGCGGAAAGAAACTAATGAGCAACGTAAAAAACTGGCTCATATTGTCATAACACTGATTATCTTGTTTTTTATCTGCTGGCTGCCGCGTTGTATATTTATGATGTACACATTCTTCGGCAAGGGCAATAAAGTAATGACTCCAGCTATATATTATCTCAGAATAGGTAAGTGAAGTCGATAAATAATTATTTTTTAACAATTCAGGAGTTATCTTTCCATGAAAACAAGTTACTAGTTTTTTAGACCTTTATAAATACCAACTAATGTAAAGTTATAAATATTACGGGAAAAATGCCTGATTAGTTTGGAGCAAAAAATTTGATTCTAGAATCATGCTAGAAATTAAAAAACGAGTTTTTTCTAACTAGTTATATAAAATTTTATGTTTTAGTTGCGTACTGTTTGATGTTCTTCAACAGCTGCATCAACCCGATAGCGCTGTACTTTCTCAGTAAGTCATTCAGAGGTCATTACAAGAGACAACTTTGTTGTTGGAGGGAGAGACGACTACCTAGTGACACAGAACTAGCTACAAGACAGTCTCATGCTGGCGAATCTCATCCTAAACCGGCTCATGCCAAAAACCATAGGTACGAACACACTGATGAAACGTATGCTTCTGCTTCAGAAATGGCCAAGTTAGAAAACTAGTTGTAGGTAGTTGTCTGCACCTGTCTATAACAGAGTTTGCGATTTAACTATAGGGAAAGACTGTGACACCCATAGAAAATCATGATCAATGTCTGACCAAGAATTGATGTGATGACAATTATTCTTTTGCTACTAATAATTATTTTTGTTATTTTTTTGTAATAATAAGTAATTGTAAATAATTGTTCTTAATAAATTTTGTGTTAACCCAATGTCTAGTTTTTTTAATTGGTATTGAAAAGTTGAAATTATTTTTGCTAAACATAAATAATGAATTTTAGATGGCAAAATAAATGTTGGAAGGCTGTCAAGATTTAGAAAATTTTTTTTCGTTATTTAAACTATGCAACTCTTTTGGTGTCATCCAGAGATTTGTAACATTACCCATAAGCCTCCACAGACCAGAATGAGAGTATTATATTTATGATGTGTATCCCATAACAACACGCATAATACTGTATTTTTATATATGTGCAGACAACTCCTGTCTTTTATGATATTACTAAAGTTTGTTAAAGTTTGCTTCATGTTTATCAACATCCTGTGAACCCAGTCTTTGAAATGTTTATGTTTTATGTTCTGTGTACATAATTTTAGCTCAGAAACTACTTTTAGACTTTTAAATGTATACATATAAATTATATCTCTATTTTGTTATATATTATACAAATAAAAAATAATATTCATACCTTCTGTTTTAGAGTATTTTGTCTAATATAGAAAACGCAAACTTTGACAGTTCTCGAAAAATCAACGCTTTTCTTTTAATACAGAACTGCTTTCCAGAATGATTTTTGCTTTCTTCACCAAACGTCATCTAGGATTATTGGAGTTGGTTCTATACTTGTTAAGCTTGGTGTAACACGCACGGTCAGATTGATAACTACGTAGTATGTGAACACAGATGGCCTTTAGATTAATATATAGTTTATTGCCCGAAACCTGGACAAATGTAATAGTGTAGTAAAGTGCTTTCAGTTTACATTCAATGTGATATAAATATTATTGATGCAAACAATGACCCTGACAGAGCTAGATGTGATTTGACAGTTAGTACCAGCTGTCAATGTTCTTCATCATTTTGACATCAATAGAGGAGCTTCTATCTCACGGGTGAACAAAACCTATTCTTATCCTTTGAAGTGGTGTTTAGGAAGTCTTTACACTCTTTTGAAAACAGCGTCACAAATATCAGCAAACTGAATTTTTCTTTAACAATTTACTCCGAAAATATTTTTTAATTTAATTGGCTCCTAGCTGCTGTGTTTTAATGAACGTATTTTGATCATTTCATGGACGATATAGCTTATATAAGTGTGAGCTAGCTTTCTCAGCGTTTGGTGAGCTTTTGTGCACTGTCGTTACAATTCCCCTTGCGATTTTTTGAAAACGTGGAGCAAGCATTGTACACGTTTCGGTTGAGCAAAATTTTGATCAGTAAAACTAATTTTACAAACATTTTAAATTTTCATGATTTAAACTTACCGTGGCTTTTTCTTAAAAAATCTCTTTTCTTGGTGCTGGCCTATTCCTGCCAAAAGATTTTGAGCATAAACAATTTTGTTGTGCTGCATTTCGTTTCAGCTAAAATAACTTTTCATTGCAGTATTTTGTTCAAATTGTTATTGGTTTTGTAGTCTATTACAAGTATTAGTGTAGTCCACAGGAAAGGGGAGCTTAACAACAATGGTGACAGCAGATGCTAGCCATTGGATTCGCGGAGGTTTTAGATTATCATCAAATCAAATGAAACCCTCATTTCCTGCATGAATAAAACAAGATGGTTGTTCTTTTAGTTATTTATCGCAAAGAAAATGAGCAACCAAATATGACTGCAAAATAATTGCAGATTATTTCTATGGTAACCCATCAGTCCAATCATGCATGACCAAACCTTTGACATAAAATAACAAAAACCAGTAAACCTAACCACATAGTTGCTACTTTCTCAGAAAGACCACAGACTTGCAATTGGTGAGTTATTGAATAATAGGAAAATAATTTTTTTTAAAAATCAAATAAAGCAAAAATTACCATAAATGACATAAAGCGTTTCTTCTTTTTTGATAGTTCTATTTATGTATTAAAAAAGTGATAACATAACGCTGTTTCATAAAGTATTTGTCGCAACAAGTTATTTCAAGGTGAATATTCTAGAAGACCAAAATGAATTATGTGCTATCGGTACTCTTTTGTGCAATGCTTTGTGGGCAAGCCATGAGTACTAATGGAAATGGATGTGATACAAGAGACTTGGTAAAGCAGCTGGTGAAAGAAAGTAGGAGAGGACAACTGAGCTATGGTATGTCACCTTAAACTAAGCATAAACATATGTTTGGTATCTCTGATGAAAGTTGTACAATTTCAAGATCAATTTTCGTTTTTACAAAACATTGCTAAGATCCAATTTTACACAAATTTTTTGCCTTGCTGATCATGGCTAAGAAAAAGTAAAAATCGTAAAAAATGGTAAAAGAAAATTCTTTAGCTGTTTTAGGTAATTATTGTTATCAAATTTAGGGCTATGTTTATCACGGTCGCGCGAGAGAGTTTACAAAAGTTAAAAGTGGTAATATCTAATTTATTGTAATCATTGCATTTTACTTCAATAAATATCTTTTTCTCACTTGTATGCATTGACTCAGCGATTTATTGTCCAAGGAAATTTATTTATTTAGTCCAAAGCAATATTGTTGTGTATAACAGGAGCTAAGCTGAGTGTACAATCAATCAGCTATCTAAAAAGACATGAATCGGTAATATACGCAATTGTTAGGCTATCGGACATTCAGCTTCGATATAATGTCATGTGCTATTGCAATTGTCTGCTAACCAGTTTAGTAAAAGGTTTTTGGTAAATATTGTAAAGTATTTTCTTAGCTAAGGTTTTCAATATACTTATTGCTCAAAATAATCAATTTTATTTACATTTAGGGTGCTTTCGGATACCCTACGCGTAGGGCTTAACGATTGGATTAAACGAGACCATTCGGAAAACCCGTCGTTGAGGGCAGAAAAAACATGGCGGCAATGGGCAATTTGGGCTCAACGATGGAAGTAACAAGCGAGGAAGGTAGCGTCGTTGACTGACCTTGACTCCACCTAACAAACAGTTTTAAACAGTCAACTTTTATCAATCACTGTTCCTCCCCGTTTCAAGTCGTAACAATGCATTATAATGTATATAGAAAATACATCAGACAATAAAATCACGGTAATTCATTTTTTTTGTAAATAAACTAAAGTGGGCTCGCTCCAGCTATACAGTTTTCATAGACGTCGATGAAAATAAGTATGTCTATGGTTGATGCTCAAACAACTTCCGTTAAACGACAGTCATCGTTGAGCCCTCAACGAGTGTTCAACGACTGCCCTATGCATAGGGTATCCGAAAGCACCCTGAATCAAGTTTAGCTGTAACTATCAGGTCTGATTTATTCCTTTCATTTTGATTGACCATAAAATGTTTTATCAACTTTCAATTTTTTTGGAAGCCGCAATAATTAATGCAAAGATTTGAAAAGAACACCACCGATGTGTTTCTATTGCAGATAAGTACGCTCTGTTGTTTGATAAATGCTACAGGCCTCACCATGGACAACCCAGTCCATTTGGATTCCAACCATCTTGTTCTACCGGTGAGTTGGAAAGTCCAGACAAATAAATGTGCTTTTTTATTCTAAAGCAATCAAACCTGAGACAAGCCGAGAACGCTGACTTGTTACTAATGTATTTTAGACGAGGCTGTGACTAAAGCTATTGTCAAGATAGACAACTCTGGAACCTTCATGGCAGCAGATGGCAGCAGCCATCCATTTTCTATTAAAGCTGCCATCAGCTTAACTCAGCTCAACAGCAGAGAGACCAGAATACATGGTAAGTGCAGCGTAAGGAAATAATGTTTGTACTATGTTTTGTACTGTCAAAAATAGACATGTAGAAAACTGCAGGTAAAAATTAACTTTTGATAAAACAATATCATAATTGCTCCGACGCTGATTAATAGGATGTGATACAAAAAATAACATGCATGGATGATATCTGCGTTTTCTTGCAGTGACCGTGGTGGGATTACATAGTTTCCTGTTCGACAGCAACCAACTCCTGGTTCACGTCCATCAACTAGGAGAGATAGATTCTTCATGCTCATCACCAGGTGAGTACTGGACTCTCCGGTGAGTACTGGAGTCACCAGGTGAGTACTGGACTCTCCAGGTGAGTACTGGACTCTCCGGTGAGTACTGGACTCTCCGGTGAGTACTGGAGTCACCAGGTGAGTACTGGAGTCACCAGGTGAGTACTGGACTCTGTGTAATGTTAAATTTAAAACTTGTGCTTTTTTATTCTTTACGTGATAAAAGTTTTGTGATGATTTTTGTGATGTGCTTAGCAATTCGTTTCAAAAGATTAGTGGGAAAAACAAGATTTTTTAACAGCTATTATCAACGTCAAATTTTGAATTGAAATAGTGAAATAATATTTCAGGAAGCCATTACAATCTATGTGGAAAGAACCACAGTGATGATCCGTCAGTTAAAGACAGACATGTTGGAGACGTTGTGAAAAAAACCATTCCATCAAACATCAAGTCTGGGAATGACTTCTTCACATTTACTGTGGTAGATACTCAAGTGAAACTGTCTGGACCGTTGAGCGTGTTGGGTAGATCTATTGTTATGCATGCTGGTTCCGCAGCAGCAAGGGTTGGTTGTGGAACTATAGCTGCCACAGAATGGGAGGGAGAGAACCACCCCGACAGCACTTATGATACCACCAATCCATTCTGGCAATAACCTACAGAAGTCCGTCATTGGCTACACATCCACATCTAATAAATGTTGAAACTCAGAAAACTATTACAATGCTTCATGTTTTTTTATTTGATTGGTGATTTGATTTCTTAACTGGGCTACAAAAACTAGTTAGACATTTGAGCAGTTGTGTTACATTTGTAGTGAAGTTTTATTGTTGATGTAGCATCAGATTGCAAGGCTCTTTACATGCCCCGCTTGCTCAGAGAGCTGCCACAGCTATGTAAGTGGCTCAGTCTATTTAGGAGTTGTCACTCTATTGAAGATACTGAATAAACTATTAATAGAATTTTTCAAGCTCCTGCACATTTTCAACTGCGCACTAACACAATAATAATTCAGACATTGGTAGTAATGATGTCAACTCGATGCACATAACATATCCCAGCATTCCCTCATTCATTACAGCCATTGCTGTACGGTAGTACAATGTACAATTATTGCTAGCTTCTCCTGCGAGACAAATTAACTCATTCTGTGTTTGCACTCTGTGGCAGGAAACTTTATACCAGTTGGCACTCACCCATGGAAGTATGGAGGAGAATGAAATGAATCTTACAGCCAACGCCAGTGCATCTGCCATCATTTATAACTATTTTAATATTAATGAAGAAGCTGTTGGTATGTTGCGATAAATTTTTAATTATTTATTTAAAAAAGTCCATGTCGATTAACTTGACTGAACCTCTCTTGCACTGGTTTTACCCTTTTGTTTATTCCAATTTGTTTCAGTCGTTTTCTCAAAAAATTGAATTTTTGTGGTTGGATAAAGATAAAATAGACAAGTACTATATATATATGTTGATAAGTTTAGTGATATGCCATAAAGTGCAGACACATTTACTCCTATTTGTAGCTATTATTGTTCCCACATTATTTGGTTTGATATTTCTGGTTGGACTCATTGGCAATGGATGTATCATCAGCGCTGTTCTACGCTACAAGTCGATGTGGAATGCTCCAAACATGTTTATTGGTAACTACAACAGCTTACGTTTAACTCTATTTAAGTCTTTTGTTTTTGGAAATGTAGTTTCATGTCTGAATGTCATAGTTTTTATTTTGCGCAAAAATGGTGAAGTTTAACTGCTCTGTGAGTGGTTGGCCACAGAATATGTGACCTCCACAAGCTGGTATTCTTGAAAACACAAATGGTGATAAAACTTTTCGAATATTAATTCTATTTTTACAAACTAAACAGTAAAAAGTTGAACAAAATCTCAGTCTCAGCTCCATTGACATCTGACAGATTTGCTAAAATAGTGAACTCTGAAATTGCGGTAGAGTTACCAGGACATAGAATTACCAAGGCATAGAGTGTATACTATTCATTAGAGCGTGTCATAACTCACAACTGTTATTGTATTACATAGAGAGCAACTTGAAAGACTTTCACAATATTTTTTATAAAAGTTTTATAGCTTCACTTCATTAAACTGCTATAGAAACGTCTGCCTCACATTTAGACTGTGTACCAAGCAAGAAAACCCCCCATTTAACTGAAAGATTCATCATTTAATCTACAAAGAAAAAACCATACTATTTACTGTGTGAAGCCTTGGTTTTTTGCAAACCTCACTATTATGCTTTAGACAAAACGCAAAAACGAAACACTGCAAAAACGTTCCGCTGTAAAGTACTAACAGTTGAACTAATGAAATAATGTTTACTGCTGTGTTACATAATACAAACTGTAGAATTGTTACATTCAGTCAAAATCAAATGTTTCAGCACATTTTCTTGTTTCACATCTACAGCAAACTAAGACTACTGCAGAAATAACTGGACATGCTTAAAAATTCGACACTCAGATTGTGGAATTTTCTCTCCTTTCGGAAAAATTTAAAGAATTATATTTGTTAATCATCCGCGTAAAAACCAAGTGTTACAGTTTTCAAGTGATTGTTGAGGTATTAATTTAAAGAGCCTTGTTCAAATAGTTAAAAAATTCTTCTTCAACATTTATAACAAATATAAAACTTCATTTCTGTGTTTTCAGTCAATCTTGCAATAGGAGATGTTTTACTACTATTGATATCCGTCCCCACCTCAGCTACACTGTATAGCATAGAAACTTGGCCATTTGGGTTAGCTGTTTGCAAGGCAAGCTATTTCATAAGGACTCTATCATTGGGTATGTTCTAAATATTCTACATTCGCAGAATACCAACAACTTTACACAACGCAATCATATCTCCATCCATTAGACAATGCTAGAACGGCCTCAGCATATGTTATGTAATATTGTAAAAAATAGTAACTCGCCTTCCTTTGATCCAATTACACCCACGAAACAGCTCAATATTTGTTTGAAATAAATTCACTCATCAAAAATGTTTAAAGTTTTTATCAGTAAATGAAAAAATGTTTGAATGTTTTCTACACTCATAAGATCAATGAGTTGTTCTGTTTCGTTTGAGGCTTTTGAATTGAAAGATAATTTGGTAGAAATTTATTTTTTGCTCAACGTAAAGTAAATGTTTTGTTTACTTCACTATAAATTACAGTTATTAAGGCCAAGATTATGTTTCCCCAATTAATCAAAACTAAATTTAAAAAAAATTAAACGTAAACTTTAAGATTTTACTAAAAATTTGAACTTTTTGTGAGATAAAAGTTATAAGAAATAGTAAAAGGGCAATCTTTCAAGTTTTCCTGGTTTTATATTTTATTTAAACCAAACTTTTCATAAAGTAAATGCTATTTATCTACTTTTTAAGCAAAAACTGGACCGTGTTAAAGTGAAATCATAAGAAAAAAATTCAAAGCTTTGTAATTTCACAACTTGAGGTTTTGTCTACTCATGACGAACAAAACATGTAGAAAGTTTCCCACAACTTAGGACTGTTGTACTGAACTACCTCTGAAACATTTAGTCTCCAGAGTATTTGCATAGAAAAACTTTTTTAATAATTACTATTCATTTATTCTGAGAATTTTCCAAGACGAAAGATGAATATCAAAGTCGCCATTCGATCGCTCTTGTTTATTGATTTGATAGCGGATGAAGTTTGATCAAACCATTTCCTATCTAATGCTTTACTACTAGTAGTGTTTCTGTTACTAGCAATTCCTGCAGCCCTTACAGTCGACGCATCATGATACAATTATATTAATGTCACATGAGGGCATCAACTTCTTGTCTAGTGGTGTGAGAATTACTGTGCATAGTCAGCAAAATTCCACTGCTAATTATTATTTCGGACAAATATTTAGATAAAAAACACAGACTTCCACATCTGCTTACTCCATTATTCTTTGTCTATTTTAGGTGTCAGTATATTCACTTTGACTATGCTTAGCATAGACCGAGTTCTCGTTATCTCACAGTCCATGAAGCTTAGGCATAAGTCATCTGTCCGTATTGGAGTTATGGTTGCAGCCATATGGATTTTTGCTATTATTGTGGCTGTACCAGATGCTGTCACCTATCATTTGGTGAGTTAATATAATTGTTGTTTAGATGTGCAACAATTTTCAAATATATCAATTGAATTGTTTGAATTATTGGTAATGAAAATCGTTCTAAATAGATTGTGTACCAAAAATACGGAGTAGAACATTGTAATCATCAAAAGCTGGAAAACCATGTATTTTTCATGTGTATTGTAATAAGTAAATTGCGTTTTGATGGGTTTAGCTTTTATCTCTCCAAAATAAAAAGAAAACAACACCAACCAAGTATTCCATATGTTTATCCGTCCAAAGATTGACTGTATCAGTCTATGATGGATAGATTTCTGGATGAGCAAGCCTTCTTTTTATGCTTTGTGAAGTTTACATTTCTCAGTTATCTTTTGTGACAATCAATGGTTGTACCCCAATTATGTGACATAAAATAACGACATTTTTTTCAACTTGGTATGTTCCATGTTCCGTTCCATATATTTGTGATTTGTTTTACTGAGAACATAGAGTTACATATTCTTTTTTATAACGACGTTGTAATCACTGATTCAAAGTCAGTCTTGCTGTCCATTCTTTGAACAAGATTTGAAGTAGAATAATTTTTACCGGCAGCTGGAAATTCGTTTCTTTCGCCACATTCAGTGTTGACTATTTTATTTTTTTTTCCAACTGTCAGCAATCAGTGTTCATGGAACTGTGCCCACAAGTACAAGTTCATTTATATCAGATATATGATTGAGCGAGTTGCTTTTCGACAAGCAAGTGTTTAATGCCAGGTCATTTAAAATTGTCTTTATCTCACTCAAAATATGTGAATTTATTTTTCAAAATAAATGATAGTTCAAAATTTACAAATTTGATATTTTTCAATTGTATTTGAAGCATTATGCCATGAAATAACTGGCAAAAAACACAACATCGAACCACATGGCTTTTAGAAAGGGAAAATGAAGATAATTATATCAACGAATGTCGTGAAAGCAGAATATTATGGCAGCAGAATATTAAGGCAGCGAAATGCCATTAATCAGCTTTTACCGATTCACAGGTTTAGAGCTAAAAATCCAATAATTTCATTAAGTCGGTAGATCATCAGTTACCCTCCAAACTTGCTTAGAGTAAATACGTTACTGAGGTCCTAGGGCTATGCTAGCTAATACAATTTACACAAACTGCATCACTGCAGACCAGGTTTCTCCTTTTTCCTATTGCCATTGACAAGACGGTTTGGTAGTGCTGCGCAGGGTTGCTAAATACTGGTGGTTACCAACCACAAATAATGTCGGTAATCTCGGGTTTTTGTACATTTTGGTAAAAAGGATGATGGAAAACATATCTTATGCAACTCGGTAAAACAGATTATCACCAAAGACTGCTTGTTAATAATATTATTGTTGGGCATGTAATAAAATTTTATATGGGAGTTACCCTTAGCGATATGACAACTCCAACATTATTGACAAAAGAAAACCACTGCTTTTCAAGTTTTTCTAAAGTTTTCTAGAAACCACATAATTTCTAGCTAGTTTTGTGGCTATTTTTGTGGCATAAACCAAACCTTTGATTTTTGTTACAGAAGCAATCACAAGTGAAATCATCAATTGAATTTATCACAACCTTTTCAACTGACGGAGTTTCCTTGCAATATAAATCTGACCAGTAAAATTCGTGAGCATCTGTAAAGTTTGCCCCGAAGTTTGTGTTTTTTCTTTTGTACCAAATAGTTTTTGTGTTTCTCATGTAGTGGTATAACATCATGATGAATTCTTGCACATTACAGAGAGACGACTATTACAAAGACATCAATAAAACTGTAACAACATGCATCGGCCATCCAGGAGGATGGAACGAAGAGTTTAACTATGAACAAATCCATACTTTGGTACATGCCACACTTTTCTTCTTTCTCCCACTCATTATTATATCCATTTGCTACAGCATTATGGCTTACATCATGGTAGGTGGGACAACTCCATATTTTATTCCTTCAGTGCACTCCAAAATCTTTTCTCCTATATTAATTTTATGCCAACTTTTATAGTTTTTTGACAAACTATCTCAGCTAAAAGTAATATTTTACTCGTCTTAAATCATATTAACAGAATATTTGAGTCAAAGAAAATAATTTATTTTAAAATTTTTATAAACTGTCTAAATGCAGTTTTTATTAAAACCTCATGTAAAATATTGCAATAATTTTTTATTTTGTAGGTGAAAAGTTTACATGGAATTCCTGGAGAGACGCCCCAATGTTTGATGAGGCGGAAAGAAACTAACGAGCAACGTAAAAAACTGGCTCATATTGTCATAACACTGATTATCTTGTTTTTTATCTGCTGGCTGCCGCGTTGTATATTTATGATGTACACATTCTTCGGCAAGGGCAATAAAGTAATGACTCCAGCTATATATTATCTCAGAATAGGTAAGTGATGTCGATAAATAATTCTTTTTTAATAATTCAGGAGTTATCTTCCCATGAAAACAAGTTGATAGTTTTTTAGACCTTTGTAAATACCGACTCATGTAAAGTTATTAATATTACGGGAAAAATGCCTGATTAGTTTGGAGCAAAAAAATTGATTCTAGAAATATGCTAGAAACTAATAAACGAGTTTTTTCTAACTAGTTATGTAAAATTTTATGTTTTAGTTGCGTACTGTTTGATGTTCTTCAACAGCTGCATCAACCCAATAGCACTGTACTTTCTCAGTAAGTCATTCAGAGGTCATTACAAGAGACAACTTTGTTGTTGGAGAGAGAGACGACTACCTAGTGACACAGAACTAGCTACAAGACAGTCTCATGCTGGCGAATCTCATCCTAAACCGGCTCATGCCAAAAGCCATAGGTACGAACACACTGATGAAACGTATGCTTCTGCTTCAGAAATGGCCAAGTTAGAAAACTAGTTGTAGGTAGTTGTCTCCACCTGTCTATCACAGAGTTCGCAATTTAATTATAGGGAAAGACTGTGACACCCATAGAAAATCATGATCAATGTCTGACCAAGAATTGATGTGATGACAATTATTCTTTTGCTACTAATAATTGTTTTTGTTATTTTTTTGTGATAATAAATAATTGTAAATAATTTTTCTTGATAAATTCTATGTTAACCCAATGTCTAGTTTTTTTAATTGGTATTGACAAGTTGAAACTATTTTTGCTACACCTAAATAATAAATTTTAGATGGCAAAATAAATGCTGGAAGGCGATCAAGATTTAGAAAATTTTCTTTCATTATTTAAGCTATGCAACTCTTTTGGTGTCAGCCAGAGATTTGTAACATTACCCATAAGCCTCCACAGACCAGAATGAGAGCATTATATTCATGATGTGTATCCCATAGCAACACACATACTACTGTATTTTTATATATGTGTAGACAACTCCTGTCTTTTATGATATTCCTAAAGTTTGTTAAAATTTGCTTCATGTTTATCAACTTCCTGTGAACCCAGTCTTTGAAATGTTTATATTTTATGTTTTGTGTACATAATTTTAGCTCAGAAACTACTTTTAGACTTTTAAATGTATACATATAAATTATATCTCTATTTTATTATACATTATACAAATAAAAAATAATATTCATTACCTTCGGTTTTATAATATTTTGTCTAATATAGAAAACACAAACCTTGTAGCTAGTGCAAAACTCATGCGAGCGTAGCGTATTTAAGACAAAAGGATTTATATGTAAATTCGTCTCCCACGGTTTTTTTAATTTTTGAAATATTTCTGCGTGGCTAATTTTTTAATAACTTGGGGCCAGAAAATGCTAGAAACAAAATTTAAAAAGGTATCAAATGGACACACTAAACCGCACAGGTTTAGCTAATAATTGCATGGTCTTCATAGCTGTGGACCTCAAAAATAACGGGTGGAAAATACTTCATAAGCTAGTAATTTCTTATTGCGCCATGGGCCACTAAGACTTCAGTATATGTCATTCAGATTCTCTGTTATTTTACCGACCATTATTTTATCATGGAGCAATCACGTGATGTAGACAAAACAATTTATTTACTGGAGAGTCACATTGAAATAATTAAAAAAAATTATATAACGTACCATTAGCTAATTAGCGTGACGGATGGTCATGCGTCACTGATTTTGCCTCACTGCAACAATACCATTGTCATCAATGCTTAATTACGGGGATCACAAACCATTGTTTTTTTTAAGCAAAAGTACTTTTTCTCAATTACTTTTCTGAGACAACCACTGGTGTGACACAAATAATTTTAGCACCATTGGATGGACAATATATTTTTGTAAATGTTGATGCTCTATTTGAGAAAAAATTGTCAAAATAAAAATTGCACTTGACAGCTCTCGAAAAATCAAAGTTTTTTTTTAATACAGAGCTGCTTTCCAGAATGATTTTTGCTTTCTTCGCCAAACGTCATTTAGGACTATTGGAGTTGGTTGTATACTTGTTAAGCTTGGTTTAACACGCACCGTCAGATTGATAACTACGTAGTATGTGAATAAAGATGGCCTTTAGATTGATACATAGTTTTCATTGCCCGAAACCTTGACAAATATAATAGTCTAGTAACTGCGTTCAGTTTACGTTCAATGTGATATAAATATTATTGATGCAAACGATGACCCTGACACAGAGCTAGATATGATTTGACAGTTAGTACCAGCTGTCAACGTTCTTTATCATTTCGACACCATAGAGGAGCTTCTATCTCACGGGTGAACAAAACCTATTCTTATCCTTTGAAGTGGTGTTTAGGAAGTCTTTACACTCTTTTGAAAACAGCTTCACAAATATCAGCAAATTGAATAAAACTTTTTCCTTAACAATTTACTCCGAAAATATTTTTTAATTTAATTGGCTCCTAGCTGCTGTGTTTCAATGAACATATTTTGGTCATTTCATAGACAATATAACTTATATAAGTGTGAGCTAGCTTTCTCAGCTTTTGGTGAGCTTTTGTGCACTGTCGTTACAATTCCCGTTGCAATTTTTTGAAAAACGTGGAGCGAGCATCGCACATTAGTTAGTTAGTTAGCTAGTTAGTTAGTTAGTTAGTTAGTTAGTTGGTTAGCTAGTTGGTTAGTTAGTTAGTTAGCAAAGTTTTGGTTGAGCAAAATTTTGATTAGTAAAACTATTTTTACAAACATTTTAAATTTTTATGAGTTAAACTTACCTTGGCTTTTTCTTAAAAATCTCATTTCTTGGTGCTGGCCCATTCCTGCCAAAAGATTTTGAGCATAAACAATTTTGTTGTGCTGCATTTCTTTTCAGCTAAAACAAATTTTCATTGCAGTATTTTGTTCAAATTGTTATTGGTTTTGCAGTCTATTACAAGTATCAGTTTAGTCTATAGGAAAGGGGAGCTTAACAACAATGGTGACAGCAGATGTTAACCATTGGGTTCGCGGAGGTTTGAGGTTATCATCAAATCAAATGAAACCCTCATTTCCTGCATGAATAAAACAAGATGGTTGTTCTTTTAGTTATTTATAGCAAAGAAAATGAGCAACCAAATATGACTGCAAAATAATTGCAGATTATTTCTATGGTAACCCATCAGTCCAATCATGCATGACCAAACCTTTGACATAAAATAACAAAAATCAGTAAACCTAACCACATAGTTGCTACCTTCTCAGAAAGACCACAGACTTGCAATTGGTGAGTTATTGAATAATAGGAAAATAATTTTTTTTAAGAATTGAATAAAGCAAAAATTACCATAAATGACATAAGGCGTTTCTTCTTTCTTGAAAGCTCTATTCATGTATTAAAAAAGTGATAGTATAACGCTGTTTCATAAAGTATTTGTCGCAACAAGTTATTTCAAGGTGAATATTCTAGAAGACCAAAATGAAGTATGTGCTATCGGTACTCTTTTGTGCAATGCTTTGTGGGCAAGCCATGAGTACTAATGGAAATGGATGTGATACAAGAGACTTGGTAAAGCAGCTGGTGAGAGAAAGTAGTAGAGGACAACTCAGCTATGGTATGTCACCTTAAACTGAGCATAAACATATGTTTGGTATCTCTGATGAAAGTTGTACGATTTCGAGATCAATTTTCATTTTACAAAACTTTGCTAATTTTGCCTTGCTGATCATGGCTAAGAAAAAGTAAAAATCGTAAAAAATGGTAAAAGAAAATTCATTAGCTGTTCTAGGTAATTATTGTTATCAAATTTAGGGCTATGTTTATCACAGTCGCGCAAGAGAGTTTACAAAAGTTAAAAGTGGTAATACTTACTTCATTGTAATCATTGCGTTTTACTTCAATAAATATCTTTTTCACACTTGTATGCATTGACTCAGCGATTTATTGTCCAAGGAAATTTAATTATTTCATCGAAAGCAATATTGTTGTCTATAACAGGAGTTAAGCTGAGTGTACGATCAATCAGCTATCTAAAAAGATATGAATCGGTAATATACGCAATTGTTAGGCTATCGGACATTCAGCTTCGATATAATGTCATGTGCTATTGCAATTGTCTGCTAACAAGTTTAGTAAAAGGTTTTTGGTAAATATTGTAAAGTATTTTCTTAGCTAACGTTTTAAATATACTTATTGCTCAAAATAATCAATTTATTTACATTTAATCAGGTTTAGCTGTAACTATCAGATCTGATTTATTCCCTTCATTTTGATTGACCATAAAATGTTTTATCAACTTTAAATTTTTTTGGAAGCCGCAATAATTAATGCAACGATTTAAAAAGAACACCATTGATGTGTTTCTATTGCAGATAAGTACGCTCTGTTGTTTGATAAATGCTACAGTCCTCACCATGGACAACCCAGTCGATTTGGATTCCAACCATCTTGTTCTACGGGTGAGTTGGAAAGTCCAGACAAATAAAAGTGCTTTTTTGTTCTAAAGCAGTCAAACCTTAGACAAACCAAGAACGCTGACTTGTTACTAACGTATTTTAGACGAGGCTGTGACTAAAGCTATTGTCAAGATAGACAACTCTGGAACCTTCACGGCAGCAGATGGCAGCAGCCATCCATTTTCTATTAAAGCTGCCATCAGCTTAAGTCAGCTCAACAGCAGAGAGACCAGAATACATGGTAAGTGCAGCGAAAGGAAATGATGTTTGTACTATGTTTTGTATTGTCAAAAATAGACATGTAGAAAATTGCAGGTAAAATTAACTTTTGATAAAACAATATCATAATTGCTCCGACGCTGATTAAAAGGATGTGATACAAAAACTAACATGCTTGGATGATATCTGCGTTTTCTTGCAGTGACCGTGGTGGGATTACATAGTTTCCTGTTTGACAGCAACCAACTCCTGGTTCATGTCCATCAACTAGGAGAGATAGATTCTTCATGCGCATCACCAGGTGAGTACTGGAGTCACCAGGTGAGTACTGGAGTCACCAGGCGAGTACTTAACTCTGTGTAATGTTAAATTTAAAACTTGTGCTTTTTTTATTCTTTACATGATAAAAGTTTTGTGATGATTTAATTGATGCGCTTAGCAATTCGTTTCAAGAGAGTAGTGGGAAAAACAAGATTTTTTAACATCTATTATCAACATCAAATTTTGAATTGAAATAGTGAAAAAATATTTCAGGAAACCATTACGATCCATGTGGAAAGAACCACAGTGATGATCCGTCAGTTAAAGACAGACATGTTGGAGACATTGTGAAAAAAACTATCCCATCAAACATCAAGTCTGGGAATGACTTCTTCACATTTACTGTGGTAGATACTCAAGTGAAACTGTCTGGACCATTGAGCGTGTTGGGTAGATCTATTGTTATGCATGCTGGTTCCGCAGCAGCAAGGGTTGGCTGTGGAACTATAGCTGCCACAGAATGGGAGGGAGAGAACCACCCCGACAGCACTTATGATACCACCAATCCATTCTGGCAATAGCCTACAGAAGTCCCTTATTGGCTACACATCCACATCTAGTAAATGTTGAAACTCAGAAAACTATTACAATGCTTCATGTTTTTTTATTTAACTGGTGATTTGATTTCTTAACTGGGCTACAAAAACTAGTTTGACATCTGAGCAGTTGTGTTACATTTGTAGTGAAGTTTTATTGTTGATGTAGCATCAGATTGTAAGGCTCTTTACATGCCCCCTTGCTCAGTAAGCTGCCACAACTATGTAAGTGGCTCAGTCTATTTAGGAGTTGTCACTCTATTGAAGATACTGAATAAACTATTAATAGAACTTTTCAAGCTCCTGCACATTTTCAACTGCGCACTAACACAATAATAATGCAGAAAACATTCAACAAAATCTAAATAATTGAAACAGAAATTTAATCAGCATTGCTCAGTCAGCAATCAGAATGAACATTAGCCACATGATTGGATGATTGCCAGCGGCTCTCAGCTAATGAATATAATACCTGGCTTACCTACACACAACTGACTCTAACAGAGGTAAGAAGGTTGATGTGAAATGTTTTAAGACAAATAGTCAGGTAATAGTAAAAGCACAAAAACAAACAAACAAAATGTTGTTTTGCAGATATGTGTAAATGACTTTAATAATATAAGGTTAGTAATGGTGAACTACTAGGGGTTGTCACTCTATTGAAGATACTGAATAAACTATTAATAGAATTTTTTCAAGTTCCTGAATTTTCAACTGCGCACTAACACAATAATAATTCAGACATTGCTAGTAATGATGTCAACTCGATGCATATAACATATCTCGGCATGCCCTCACTCATTATAGTCATTGCTGTGCGGTAGTACAATGTACAATTATTGTTAGCTTCTCCTGCAAGACAAATTAACTCATTCTGTGTTTGCACTCTGTGGCAGGAAACTTTATACCAGTTGGCACTCACCCATGGAAGTATGGAGGAGAATGAAATGAATCTTACAGCCAACATCAGTGCATCCGCCATCACTTATAACTATTTTAATATTAATGAAGAAGCTGTTGGTATGTTGCAATAAATTTTTAATTATTTATTTAAAAAATTCCATGTCGATTAACTTGACTGAACCTCTCTTGCACTGGTTTTACCCTTTTGTTTATTCCAATTTGTTTCAGTCGTTTTCTCAAAAAATTGAATTTTTGTGGTTGGATAAAGATAAAATAAACAAGTACTATATATATATGTTGATAAGTTTAGTGACACGCCATAAAGTGCAGACACAATTACTGTTATTTGTAGCTATTATTGTTCCCACATTATTTGGTTTGATATTTCTGGTTGGACTCATCGGCAATGGATGTGTCATCAGCGCTGTTCTACGCTACAAGTCGATGTGGAATGCTCCAAACATGTTTATTGGTAACTACAACAGCTTACGTTTAACTCTATTTAAGTTTTTTGTTTTTGGAAATGTAGTTTCATGTCTGAATGTCATAATTTTTATTTTGCGCAAAAATGGTAAAGTTTAACTGCTTTGTGAGTGGTTGGCCACAGAATATGTGACCTCCACAAGCTGGTATTCTTGAAAACACAAATGGTGATAAAACTTTTCGAATATTTATTCTATTTTTACAAACTGAACAGTAAAAAGTTGAACAAAATCTCAGTCTCAGCTCCATTGACATCTGACAGATTTGCTAAAATAGTGAACTCTGAAATTGCGGTAGAGTTACCAGGACATAGAATTACCAAGGCATAGAGTGTATACTATTCATTAGAGCGTGTCATAACTCACAACTGTTATTGTATTACATAGAGAGCAACTTGAAAGACTTTCACAACATTTTTTATAAAAGTTTTATAGCTTCACTTCATTAAACTGCTATAGAAACATCTGCCTCACATTTAGACTGTGTACCAAGCAAGAAAACCCCCATTTAACTGAAAGATTCATCATTTAATCTACAAAGAAGAAACCATACTATTTACTGTGTGAAGCCTTGGTTTTTTGCAAACCTGATTATTATGCCGTAGACAAAACGCAAAAACGAAACACTGCAAAAGCGTTCCGCTCTAAAGTATTAACAGTTGAACTAATGTAATATTGTTTACTGCTGTGTTACATAATACAAACTGTAGAGTTGTTACATTCAGTCAAAATCAAAAGTTTCAGCACATTTTTTTGTTTCCCATTTACAGCAAACTAAGACTACGGCAGAAATAACTGGACATGCTTAAAAATTCGACACTAGGATTGTAGAATTTTCTCTCCTTTGGGAAAAATTGAAAAAATTATATCTGTTAATCATTCGCGTAAAAACCAAGTGTTACAGTTTTCAAGTGATTGTTGAGGTATTAATTTAATGAGCCTTGTTCAAATAGTTAAAAAATTATTCTTCAACCTTTGTAACAAATATAAAACTTGATTTCTGTATTTTCAGTCAATCTTGCAATAGGAGACGTTCTACTACTATTGATATCCGTCCCCACCTCAGCTACACTGTATAGCATAGAAACTTGGCCATTTGGGTTAGCTATTTGCAAGGCAAGCTATTTCACAAAGACTCTATCATCCGGTATGTTCTAAATGTTCCACATTCACAGAATACCAACAACTTTACACAACGCAATCATATATCCATCCATTAGACAATGCTAGAACGGCCTCAGCATATGTTATGTAATATTGTAAAACATAGTAAATCGCATTCCTTTGATCCAATTATACTCAGGAAACAGCTCAATATTTGTTTTAAATAAATTCACTTATCAAAAATGTTTAAAGTCTTTATCAGTAAACGAAAAAATGTTTGCTGGTTTGAGTGCTTTCTACACTCATAAGGTCAATGAATTGTTCTGTTTTGTATGAGGCTTTTGAATTTAACTATAATTTGGCAGAAATTCATTTCTTGCTCAACGTAAATTACATATTTTGTTTACTTCACTATAACTTACAGCTTTTTTTGACCAAGATTACTTTTCCCCAATTAATCAAAACTAAATTTGAAAAAAAATTAAACGTAAATTTTAAGATTTTACTAAAAATTTGAACTTTTTGTGAGATAAAAGTTATAAGAAATAGTAACATGGCAATCTTTCAAGTTTTCCTGGTTTTATATTTTATTTAAACCAAACTTTTTATAAAGCAAATGCTATTTATCTATTTTTTAAGCACAAACTGGACCATGTTAAAGTGAAATCATAAGAAAAAAATTCAAAGCTTTGTAATTTCACAACTTGAGGTTTTGTCTACTCATGACGAACAAAACATGTAGAAAGTTTCCCACAACTTAGGACTGTTGTACTGAACTACCTCTGAAACATTTGGTCTCCAGAGTATTTGCATAGAAAAACTTTTTTAATATTTACTATTCATTTATTCTCAGAATTTTCCAAGATGAAAGATGAATATCGAAGTCGCCATTCGATCGCTCTTGTTTATTGATTGGATAGCGGATGAAGTTTGATCAAACCATTTCCTATCTAGTGCTTTACTACTAGTAGTGTTTCTGTTACTAGCAATTCCTGTAGCCCTTACAGTCGACGCAGCATGATACAATTATATTAATGTCACGTGAGGGCATCAACTTCTTGTCTAGCGGTGTGAGAATTACTGTGCATAGTCAGCAAAATTCCACTGCTAATTATTATTTCGGACAAATATTTAGATAAAAAACACAGACTTCTGCATCTGCTTACTCCATTATTCTTTGTCTATTTTAGGTGTCAGTATATTCACATTGACTATGCTTAGCATAGACCGAGATCTCGTTATCTCACAGTCCATGAAGCTTAGGCATAAGTCATCTGTCCGTATTGGAGTTATGGTTGCAGCCATATGGATTTTTGCTATTATTGTGGCTGTACCAGATGCTGTCACCTACCATTTGGTGAGTTATTATAATTGTTGTTTAGATGTGGAGCAATTTTTAGATATATCAATTGAATTGTTTGATTTATTGGTAATGAAAATCGTTCTAAATAGATTGTGTACCAAAAATACGGAGTAAAACATTGTAATCATCAAAAGCTCGAAAAATATGTATTTTTCATGTGTATTATAACAAGTAAATTGCGTTTTGATGGGTTTAGCTTTTATCTCTCCAAAATAAAAAGAAAACAGCACCAACCAAGTATTGCATATTCTTATTGGTCCGTTAGATTGACTGTATCAGTCTATGATGGATAGATTTCTGGATGAGCAACTCTTCTTTTTATGCTTTGTGAAGTTTACGTTTCTCAGATATTTTCTGTGACAATCAATGGTTGGACCTCAAATATGTGACATAAAATAACGACATTTTTTCCAACTTGGTATGTTCCATGTTTCATTCCATATATTTGTGATTTGTTTTACTGAAAACATAGAGTTACATATTCTTTTTTATAATGACGTTGTAATCACTGATTCAAAGTAAGTCTTGCTGCCCATTCTTTGGACAAGATTTGAAGGAGAATAATTTTTACCAGCAGCTGGAAATTTTTTTTCTTTTGCCACATTCAATGTTAACTATTTTATTTTGTTTTCCAACTTTCAGCAATCAGTGTTCATGGAGCTGTGCCCAGAAGTACAAGTTAATTTATATCAGATATATGATTGAGTGGGTTGCTTTTCGACAATCAAGTGTTTAATGCCAAGTCATTTAAAATTCACTTTATCTCAGTCAAAATATGTGAATTTGTTTTTCAAAATAAATGATAGTTCAAGTTTCACAAATTTGATATTGTTCAATTGTAGTTGAAGCATTATGCCATGAAATGGCTGGCGAAAAACACAACATCGAACCACACGGCTTTTAGAAAGGGAAAATCTAGATAATTATATCAACGAATGTTGTGAAAGCAGAATATTGAGGCAGCGAAATGCCACTAATCAGCTTTTACCGATTCACAGATTTTCAACTAAAAATCCAATAATTTCATTAGGTCGATAGATTATCAGTTACCGTACAAACTTGCTTAGAGTAAATACATTACTGAGGTCCTAGGGCTATGCGAGCTGATACAATTCACACAAACTGCATCACTGCAGACCAGGTTTCTCCTTTTTTATTGCCATTGACAAGACGGTTTGGTAGTGCTGCGCAGGGTTGCTAAATACTGGTGGTTACCACCCAAAAATAATGTCGGTAATCTCGGGTTTTTGTACATTTTGGTATAAAGGATGATAGATAACATATCTTATGCAACTCGGTAAAACAGATTATCACCAAAATCTGCTTGTTAATAATATTATTGCTGGGCATGTAATAAAATTGTATATGGGAGTTACCCTTAGCGATATGACAACTCCAACATTATTGACAAAAGAAAACCACTGCTTTTCAAGTTTTTCTAAAGTTTTCTAGAAACCACCCAATTTCTAGCTAGCTTTGTGGCTATTTTTGTAGCCCAAACCGAACTTTTGATTTTTGTGACAGAAGCAATCACAAGCGCAGTCATCGTTTGAATTTATCAAAACCTTTTCAACTGATGGAGTTTCCTTGCAATATAAATCTGACCAGTGAAATTCGTGAGCATCTGTAAAGTTTGCCCCAAAGTTTGTGTTTTTTTTTTGTACCAAATAGCTTTTGTATTTCTCATGTAGTGATATAACATCATGATAAATTCTTGCACATTGCAGAAAGACGACTATTACGAAGACATCAATAAAACTGTAACAACATGCATCGGCCATCCAGGAGGATGGAACGAAGAGTTTAACTATGAACAAATCCATACTTTGGTACATGCCACACTTTTCTTCTTTCTCCCACTCATTATTATATCCATCTGCTACAGCATTATGGCATACATCATGGTAGGTGGGACAACTCCATATTTTATTCCTTCAGTGCACTCCAAAATATTTTCTGCTATATCAATTTTATGCCAACTTTTATAGTTTTGTGACTAACTATCTCAGCTAAAAGTAATATTTTACTCATCTTAAATCATATTAACAGAATATTTGAGTCAAAGAAAATAATTTATTTTGAAACTTTTATAAACTGTATAAATGCAGTTTTTATTAAAACCTCATGTAAAATATTGCAATAAGTTTTTATTTCGTAGGTGAAAAGCTTACATGGAATTCCTGGAGAGACGCCCCAATGTTTGATGAGGCTCAAAGAAACTAACGAGCAACGTAAAAAACTGGCTCATATTGTCATAACACTGATTATCTTGTTTTTTATCTGCTCGCTGCCGCGTTGTATATTTATGATGTACACATTCTTCGGCAAGGGCAATAAAGTAATGACTCCAGCTATATATTATCTCAGAATAGGTAAGTGAAGTCGATAAATAATTCTTTTTTAATAATTCAGGAGTTATCTTCCCATGAAAACAAGTTAATAGTTTTTTAGACCTTTGTAAATACCGACTCATGTAAAGTTATTAATATTACGGGAAAAATGCCTGATTAGTTTGGAGCAAAAAAATTGATTCTAGAAATATGCTAGAAACTAATAAACGAGTTTTTTCTAACTAGTTATATAAAATTTTATGTTTTAGTTGCGTACTGTTTGATGTTCTTCAACAGCTGCGTCAACCCGATAGCGCTGTACTTTCTCAGTAAGTCATTCAGAGGTCATTACAAGAGACAACTTTGTTGTTGGAGAGAGAGACGACTACCTAGTGACACAGAACTAGCTACAAGACAGTCTCATGCTGGCGAATCGCATCCTAAACCGGCTCATGCCAAAAACCATAGGTACGAACACACTGATGAAACGTACGCTTCTGCTTCAGAAATGGCCAAGTTAGAAAACTAGTCGTAGGTAGTTGTCTCCACCTGTCTATAACAGAGTTTGCAATTTAACTATAGGGAAAGACTGTGACACCCATAGAAAATCATGATCAATGCCTGACCAAGAATTGATGTGATGACAATTATTCTGTTGCTACTAATAATTATTTTTGTTATTTTTTTTGTAAAAATAAATAATTGTAAATAACTGTTCTTAATAAATTTTGTGTTAACCCAATGTCTAGTTTTTTTAATTGGTATTGAAAAGTTGAAATTATTTTTGCGAAACATAAGTAATAAATTTTAGATGGCAAAATAAATGTTGGAAGGCTGTCAAGATTTAGAAAAAATTTTATTCATTATTTAAACTATGCAACTCTTTTAGTGTCAGCCAGAGATTTGTAACATTACCCATAAGCCTCCACAGACCAGAATGAGAGTATTATATTTATGTGTATCCCATAACAACAAGCATAATACTGTATTTTTATATTATGTGCAGACAACTCCTGTCATTTATGATATTACTAAAGTTTGTTAAAATTTGCTTCATGTCTACCAACTTCCTGTGAACCCAGTCTTTGAAATGTTTATATTTTATGTTCTGTGTACATAATTTTAGCTCAGAAACTACTTTTAGACTTTTAAATGTATACATATAAATTATATCTCTACTTTATTATACATTATACAAATAAAAAATAATATTCATTACCTTCGGTTTTATAATATTTTGTCTAATATAGAAAACACAAACCTTGACAGCTCTCGAAAAATCAAAGTTTTTTTTAATACAGAACTGCTTTCCAGAATGATTTTTGCTTTGTTCGCCAAACGTCATCTAGGATTATTGGAGGTGGTTCTATACTTGTTAAGCTTGGTTTGACACGCACGGTCAGATTGAACACAGATGGCCTTTAGATTAATATATAGTTTATCGCCCGAAACTTTGACAAATATAACAGTCTAGTAAAGTGCTTTCAGTTTACATTCAATGTGATATAAATATTATTGATGCAAACCATGACCCTGACAGAGCTAGATATGATTTGACAGTTTGTACCAGCTGTCAACGTTCTTCATTATTTGGACATCAATAGAGGAGCTTCTATCTCACGGGTGAACAAAACCTATTCTTATCCTTTGAAGTGGTGTTTAGGAAGTCTTTACACTCTTTTGAAAACAGCATCACAAATATCAGCAAATTAAATAAAACTTTTTCGTTAACAATTTACTCCGAAAATATTTTTCAATTTAACTGGCTCCTAGCTGCTGTGTTTTAATGAACGTATTTTGATCATTTCATAGACAATATAACTTATATAAGTGTGAGCTAGCATTCTCAGCTTATGGTGAGCTTTTGTGCACTGTCGTTACAAATCCTCGTGCGATTTTTTGAAAAACGTGTAGCGAGCATTGCACATACGTTTCGGTTGAGCAAAATTTTGATCAGTAAAACTATTTTTACAAACATTTTAAATTTTCATGAATTAAACTTGCCTTGGCTTTTTCTTAAAAATCGCTTTTCTTGGTGCTGGCCTATTCCTGCCAAAAGATTTTGAGCATAAACAATTTTGTTGTGTTGCATTTCTTTTCAACTAAGATAACTTTTCATTGCAGTATTTTGTTCAAATTGTTATTGGTTTTGCAGTCTATTACAAGTATTAGTTTAGTCTATAGGAAAGGGGAGCTTAACAACAATGGTGACAGCAGATACTAAACCATTGAGTTTGCGGAGGTTTGAGGTTATCATCCAGGCAAATGAAACCCTCATTTCCTGCATGAATAAAACAAGATGGTTGTTCTTTTAGTCATTTATAGCAAAGAAAATGAGCAACAAAATATAACTGCAAAATAATTGTAGATTATTTCTATGGTAACCCACCAGTCCAATCATGCATGACCAAACCCTTGACATAAAATAACAAAAACCAGTAAACCTAACCACATAGTTGCTACCTTCTCAGAAAGACCACAGACTTTCAATCGGTGAGCTATTAAAATATAAAAAAAAACATCTTTTAACATTTGAATAAAGCAAAAATTACCATGCATAACATTATGCGTTTCTTCTTTCTTGAAATTTCTATTTACGTATTAAAAAAGTGATAGTATAACGCTGTTTCATAAAGTATTTGTCACAACAGTGTAAAAAATTTTTTTTCCACCTGTTAGTTTAGAGGTGTTTTAATAACAATAACTGTACATTACATAATCTCTCATTTTCAACATTCTGTATTTAGTTTTCTATAAACAAGTTTAAACTACTTTTTACGACGTTAATAAGCAATTTTTCTTGTCACTAATGGAATGGTTCATCAACAAGTCCCAAACAAATTATTTCAAGGTGAATATTCTAGAAGACAAAAATGAAGTATGTGCTATCGGTACTATTTTGTGCAATGCTTTGTGGGCAAGCCATGAGTACTAACGGACATGGATGTGGTACAAGAGACTTGGTAAAACAGCTGGTGAGAGAAAGTAGGAGAGGACAACTCAGCTATGGTACGTCACCTTAAACTAAACACAACATATGTTTGGTATCTCTCATGAAAGTTGTACATTTTCGAGATCAATTTTCATTTTACAAAACTTTGCTAAGATCCAACTTTACACAAAAGTTTTGCCTTGCTGATCATAGCTAAGAAAAAATAAAAATCGTAAAAAATGGTAAAAGAAAATTCTTTAGCTGTTTTAGGTAATTATTGTTATCAAATTTAGGGCTATGTTTATCACAGTCGCGCAAGAGAGTTTACAAAAGTTAAAAGTGGTAATACTTACTTTATTGTAATCATCGCATTTTACTTCAATAAATATCTTTTTCGCACTTGTATGCATTGACTCAGCGATTTATTGTCCAATGAAATTTAATTATTTAGTCCAAAGCAATATTGTTGTCTATAACAGGAGCTTAGCTGAGTGTATGATCAATCAACTATCTAAAAAGACATGAATCGGTAATATACGCAATTGCTAGGCTATCGCACATTCAGCTTCGATATAATGTCATGTGCTATTGCAATTGTCTGCTAACCAGTTTAGTAAAAGGTTTTCGGTAAATATTGTAAAGTATTTTCTTAGCTAAGGTTTTAAATATACTTATTGCTCAAAATAATCAATTTCACTTGCATTTAATCAAGTTTAGCTGTAACTATCAGGTCTGATTTATTCCCTTCATTTTGATTGACCATAAAATGTTTTATCAACTTTCAATTTTTTTGGAAGCCGCAATAATTAATGCAACGAATTGAAAAGAACACCACCGATGTGTTTCTATTGCAGATAAGTACGCTCTGTTGTTTGATAAATGCTACAGGCCTCACCATGGACAACCCAGTCGATTTGGATTCCAACCATCTTGTTCTACGGGTGAGTTGGAAAGTCCAGACAAATAAAAGTGCTTTTTTGTTCTAAAGCAGTCAAACCTGAGACAAGCGAAGAACGCTGACTGGTTACTAATGTATTTTAGACGAGGCTGTGACTAAAGCTATTGTCAAGATAGACAACTCTGGAACCTTTATGGCAGCAGATGGCAGCAGCCATCCATTTTCTATTAAAGCTGCCATCAGCTTAACTAAACTCAACAGCAGAGAGACCAGAATACATGGTAAGTGCAGCGAAAGGAGATAATGTTTGTACTATGTTTTGTATTGTCAAAAATAGACATGTAGAAAATTGCAGGTAAAATTAACTTTTGATAAAACAATATCATAATTGCTCCGACGCTGATTAAAAGGATGTGATACAAAAACTAACATGCATGGGTGATATCTGCGTTTTCTTGCAGTGACCGTGGTGGGATTACATAGTTTCCTGTTTGACAGCAACCAGCTCCTGGTTCATGTCCATCAACTAGGAGAGATAGATTCTTCATGCGCATCACCAGGTGAGTACTGGAGTCACCAGGTGAGTACTGAAGTAACCAGGCGAGTACTTAACTCTGTGTAATGTTAAATTTAAAACTTGTGTTATTTTTATTCTTTACATGATAAAAGTTCTGTGATGATTTTTGTGATGCGCTTAGCAAATTGTTTCAAAAGAGTAGTGGGAAAAACAAGATTTTTTAACAGCTATTATCAACGACAAATTTTGAATCGAAATAGTAAAATAATATTTCAGGAAACCATTACGATCCATGTGGAAAGAACCACAGTGATGATCCGTCAGTTAAAGACAGACATGTTGGAGACGTTGTGAAAAAAACCATTCCGTCAAACATCAAGTCTGGGAATGACTTCTTCACATTTACTGTGATAGATACTCAAGTGAAACTGTCTGGACCATTGAGCGTGTTGGGTAGATCTATTGTTATGCACGCTGGTTCTGCAGCAGCAAGGGTTGGCTGTGGAACTATAGCTGCCACGGAATGGGAGGGAGAGAACCACCCCGACAGCACTTATGATACCACCAATCCATTCTGGCAATAGCCTACAGGAGTCCGTCATTGGCTACACATCCACATCTAGTAAATGTTGAAACTCAAACAACTATTACAATGCTTCATGTTTTTTTATTTAACTGGTGATTTCATTTCTTAACTGGGCTACAAAAACTAGTTAGACATCTGAGTACTTGTGTCACATTTGTAGTGAAGTTTTATTGTTGATGTAGCATCAGATTGTAAGGCTCTTTACATGCCCCCCTTGCTCAGTAAGCTGCCACAGCTATGTAAGTGGCTCAGTCTATTTAGGAGTTGTCACTCTATTGAAGATACTGAATAAACTATTAATAGAACTTTTCAAGCTCCTGCATATTTTCAACTGCGCACTAACACAATAATAATGCAGACATTGGTAGTAACGATGTCAACTCGATGCATATAACATATCCCTGGCATTCCCTCATTCATTACAGCCATTGCTGTGCGGTAGTACAATGTACAATTATTGTTAGCTTCTCCTGCAAGACAAATAAACTCATTCTGTGTTTGCACTCTGTGGCAGGAAACTTTATACCAGTTGGCACTCACCAGTGGAAGTATGGAGGAGTATGAAATGAATCTCACAGCCAACATCAGTGCATCCTCCATCACTTATAACTATTTTAATATTAATGAAGAAGCTGTTAGTATGTTGCAATAAATTTTTAATTATTTATTTAAAAAATTCCATGATGATTAACTTGACTGAACCTCTCTTGCACTGGTTTTACCCTTTTGTTTATTCCAATTTGTTTCAGTCTTTTTCTCAAAAAATTGAATTTTTGTGGTTGGATGAAGATAAAATAGACAAGTACTATATATATATATTTTGATAAGTTTAGTGATATGCCATGAAGTGCAGACATATTTACTCTTACTTGTAGCTGTTATTGTTCCCATATTATTTGGTTTGATATTTCTGGTTGGACTCATTGGCAATGGATGTGTCATCAGCGCTGTTCTACGCTACAAGTCGATGTGGAATGCTCCAAACATGTTTATTGGTAACTACCACAGCTTACGTTTAACTCTATTTAAGTTTTTTGTTTTTAGAAATGTAGTTTCATGTCTGAATGTCATAAGTTTTATTTTGCGCAAAAATGGTGAAGTTTTACTGCTCCGTGAGTGGTCAGCCACAGAAGGTAGTATTCTTGAAGACACAAATGGTGATAAAACTTTTCGAATATTTATTCTATTTTTACAAACTAAACAGTAAAAAGTTGAACAAAATCTCAGTCTCAGCTCCATTGACATCTGACAAATTTGCTAAAATAGTGAACTCTGAAATTGCGGTAGAGTTACCAGGACATAGAATTACCGAGGCATAGAGTGTATACTATTCATTAGAGCGTGTCATACCTCAAAACTGTTATTGTATTACATAGAGAGCAACTTGAAAGACTTTCACAATACTTTTTATAAAAGTTTTATAGCTTCACTTCATTAAACTGCTATAGAAACATCTGCCTCACATTTAGACTGTGTACCATGCAAGAAAACCCCCATTTAACTGAAAGATTCATCATTTAATCTACAAAGAAGAAACCATACTATTTACTGTGTGAAGCCTTGGTTTCTTGCAAACCTGATTATTATGCTGTAGACAAAACGCAAAAACGAAACACTGCAAAAGCGTTCTGCTGTAAAGTATTAACAGTTGAACTAATGAAATATTGTTTACTGCTGTGTTACATAATACAAACTGTAGAGTTGTTACATTCAGTCAATATCAAAAGTTTCAGCACATTTTTTTGTTTCCCCTCTACAGCAAACTAAGCCTACGGCAGAAATAACTGGACATGCTTAAAAATTCGACACTAAGATTGTAGAATTTTCTCTCCTTTGGGAAAAATTGAAAAAATTATATCTGTTAATCATCCGCGTGTAAACCAAGTGTTACAGTGTTCAAGTGATTGTTGAGGTATTAATTTAATGAGCCTTGTTTAAATAGTTAAAAAATTATTCTTCAACCTTTATAACAAATACTTCTTGATTTCTGTATTTTCAGTCAATCTTGCAATAGGAGACGTTCTACTACTATTGATATCCGTCCCTACCTCAGCTACACTGTATAGCATAGAAACTTGGCCATTTGGGTTAGCTATTTGCAAGGCAAGCTACTTCACAAAGACTCTATCATCCGGTATGTTCTAAATATTCTACATTCACAGAATACCAACAACTCTACACAACGCAATCATATCTCCATCCATCAGACAATGTTAGAATGGCCTCAGCATATGTCAAGTAATATTGTAAAACATAGTAACTCGCATTCCTTTGATCCAATTATACTCAGGAAACAGCTCAATATTTGTTTTGAATAAATTCACTCATCAAAAATGTTTAAAGTTTTTATCAATAAATGAAAAAATGTTTGAATGCTTTCTACACTCATGAGATCATTGAGTTGTTCTGTTTCGTTTGAGGCTTTTAAATTGAAAGATAATTTGGTAGAAATTCATTTCTTGCTCAACGTAAAGTACATGTTTTGTTTACTTCACTATAAATTACAGTTATTAAGGCCAAGATTAATTTTCCCCAATTAATCAAAGCTAAATTTAAAAAAAATTAAACGTAAACTTTAAGGTGTTACTAAAAATTTGAACTTTTTGTGAGATAAAAGTTATAAGAAATAGTAACATGGCAATCTTTCAAGTTTTCCTGGTTATATATTTTATTTAAACCAAACTTTTCATAAAGTAAATGCTATTTATCTACTTTTTAAGCAAAAACTGGACCATGTTAAAGTGCAATTATAAGAAAAAATTTCAAAGCTTTGTAATTTCACAACTTGAGGTTTTGTCTACTCATGACGAACCAAACATGTAGAAAGTTTCCCACAACTTAGGACTGTTGTACTGAACTACCTCTGAAACATTTAGTCTCCAGAGTATTTGCATAGAAAAACTTTTTAAATATTTACTATTCATTTATTCTCAGAATTTTCCAAGACGAAAGATGAATATCAAAGTCGCCATTCGATCGCTCTTGTTTATTGATTTGATAGCGGATGAAGTTTGATCAAACCATTTCCTATCTAGTGCTTTACTACTACTAGTAGTGTTTCTGTTACTAGTAATTCCTGCAGCCCTTACAGTCGACGCAGCATGATGCAATTATATAAATGTCACGTGAGGGCGTCAACTTCTTGTCTAGTGGTGTGAGATTTACTGTGCATTGTCAGCAAAATTCCACTGCTAATTATTATTTCGGACAAAAATTTAGATAAAAAACACAGACTTCTGCATCTGCTTACAGCATTATTCTTTGTCTATTTTAGGTGTCAGTATATTCACATTGACTATGCTTAGCATAGACCGAGTTCTCGTTATCTCACAGTCCATGAAGCTTAGGCATAAGTCATCTGTCCGTATTGGAGTTATGGTTGCAGCCATATGGATTTTTGCTATTATTGTGGCTGTACCAGATGCTGTCACCTATCACTTGGTACGTTAATATAATTGTTGTTTAAATGTGGAGCAATTTTCAAATATATCAATTGAATTGTTTGATTTATTGGTAATGAAAATCGTTTTAAATAGATTGTGTACCAGAAATACTGAGTGGAACATTGTAATCATCAAAAGCTGGAAAAATATGTATTTTTCATGTGTATTGTAATAAGTAAATTGCGTTTTGATGGGTTTAGCTTTTATCTCTCCACAATAAAAAGAAAACGACACCAACCAAGTATTGCATATTCTTATTGGTCCGTTAGATTGACTGTATCAGTCTATGATGGATAGATTTCTGGCTGAGCAACTCTTCTTTTTACGCTTTGTGAAGTTTACGTTTCTCAGTTATTTTCTGTGACAATCAATGGTTGGACCTCAAATATGTGACATAAAATAACGACATTTTTTCCAACTTGGTATGTTCCATGTTTCATTCCATATATTTGTGATTTGTTTTACTGAAAACATAGAGTTACATATTCTTTTTTATAATGACGTTGTAATCACTGATTCAAAGTAAGTCTTGCTGCCCATTCTTTGAACAAGATTTGAAGGAGAATAATTTTTACCACATTCAATGTTAACTATTTTATTTTGTTTTCCAACTTTCAGCAATCAGTGTTCATGGAGCTGTGCCCAGAAGTACAAGTTAATTTATATCAGATATATGATTGAGTGGGTTGCTTTTCGACAATCAAGTGTTTAATGCCAAGTCATTTAAAATTCACTTTATCTCAGTCAAAATATGTGAATTTGTTTTTCAAAATAAATGATAGTTCAAGTTTCACAAATTTGATATTGTTCAATTGTATTTGAAGCATTATGCCATGAAATGGCTGGCGAAAAACACAACATCGAACCACACGGCTTTTAGAAAGGGAAAATGAAGATAATGATATCAACGAATGTTGTGAAAGCAGAATATTGAGGCAGCGAAATGCCACTAATCAGCTTTTACCGATTCACAGGCTTAGAGCTAAAAATCCAATAATTTCATCAAGTCGGTAGATTATCAGTTACCCTCCAAACTTGTTTAGAGTAAATACATTACTGAGGTCCTAGGGCTATGCTAGCTGATACAATTTACACAAACTGCATCACTGCAGACCAGGTTTCTCCTTTTTCTATCGCATTGACAAGACGATTGGGTAGTGCTGCGCAGGGTTGCTAAATACTGATGGTTACCAACCAAAAATAATGTCGGTAATCTCGGGATTTTGTACATTTTGGTGAAAAGGATGATGGAAAACATATCTTATGCAACTCGGTAAAACAGATTATCACCAAAAACTGCTTTTTAATAGTATTATTGCTGGGCACGTAATAAAATTGTATATGGGTGTTACCCTGAGCGATATGACAACTCCAACATTATTGACAAAAGAAAACCACTGCTTTCAAGTTTTTCTAAAGTTTTCTAGAAACCTCCCAATTTCTAGCTAGCTTTGTGGCTATTTTTGTGGCCTGAACCAAACCTTTGATTTCTGTGACAGAAGCAATCACAAGCGCAGTCATCGTTTGAATTTATCAAAACCTTTTCAACTGACGGAGTTTCCTTGCAATATAAATCTGACCAGTAAAATTCGTGAGCATCTGTAAATTTTTCCCCAAAGTTTGTGTTTTTTCTTTTGTACCAAATAGCTTTTGTATTTCTCATGTAGTGGTATAACATCATGATAAATTCTTGCACATTGCAGAGAGACGACTATTACAAAGACATCAATAAAACTGTAACAACATGCATCGGCCATCCAGGAGGATGGAACGAAGAGTTTAACTATGAACAAATCCATACTCTGGTACATGCCACACTTTTCTTCTTTCTCCCACTCATTATTATATCCATCTGCTACAGCTAGTGATGTCAACGATCCGGGACAAGTCTCGAAAATTCGAGTCATGCATGGTCGAGCCCTTGACTCGTCTCGCCGATCCTCACTTGCTTATTGCTACCGAGACAGTATGTTTATTAATTAGCTTGATTTTTTGGAAGTTTTTTTAGTTGGAGTTATGTGCTACTGTAAAGTTCTCTAGAAGTATCCACATTTCTAGCCTCCTAGACAAGAGACTTATTAACCTGTGTGCTGGTATTTTTTGTTATGAAACAATTGATAAGGCTAGCTATCACTGGCCATTCCCTGGAACACAGCCCACAATGCTATTTGATCAAAACAACTAGTGAGCAGCAACGTAAATTTGGGCAAGGACACTACTATTATCTTCTTGCACAGACCTTGAAAAAATTTTGCCCAATTAATTATTTTGAGTTAGTATGGTATTATAATTATTGTAATAAATATGATAATATGAAATAATTAAAAATTATCAATAGTCACTTAGTAGCAGAAATAAATGAAAACTTTTCATGCTGGTAATAATACTACTACTACCTACTACTACTACTACTACTACTAGGCTACTCAGTAGCCTAGTAGTAGTAGGTAGTAGTAGTATTTATTACATTTATTACCAGTAGCCTACTGGTAATAAATGTAAGTAGTATTAGTGTATCATATTATTATCATTATTGTTATTATTATTATTATTTTTATTATTATTATCATTATAATAATGATAATAATAATAAAAATAATAATAATAATAACAATTATAACTATTATTATTATTATTACTATTATTATTGGTTTATTATTATTATTATTATTTATTAATATAATTATTATAATAATAAATCATTAATATAATTATTACTTATTATTATTATTATAATTATAATTAATGCATATTTATTATTATTTATCTATCACAACCTAGCATCACAGGTATGTACTACTGTGGCATTCAAAACATCCAAATTTTATATTACGTGGTTTGGTGCAGGTGGTTTGCTTTGCTAACTCAATAATTAATGTTTTATATTTCTATAATATATTCATCATCAATTTACATCCTTGAATTTAGAACGCATTTCCAGGCATCTCAGAACTCATTTTTTCAACTTCTTCCTCTAGCGCAAGGCTCTTGTGTTCTGTTCACCATAATATAAGACAAAAACACAGCAACATCCAAATAGAGTAGAGGTTGAGTATAGGATGATAGTGTGAATAGAGAGGTTCTCCAACCATTTCACATAACTATTACCTATGGGTTTTTCATTATCATTGTAATGTTTGTTTTTTACAGTATTACAAAACATATTCTTTTCATAATTTGAAAAAAAAGACCGCTTGTGGAAACATCCAAAAACTGTTTTTCGCGTCTCAGTCTCGTCTCGGTCTCGTCTCGGAAATTTTTGTTGTCTCGGTCTCGTCCCGTCTCGCTAATTTTGTCTCATTTGACATCACTAGCTACAGCATTATGGCATACATCATGGTAGGTGGGACAACTCCATATTTTATTCCTTCTGTTCGCTCCAAAATATTTTCTCCTATATTAATTTTATGCCAACTTTTATAGTTTTTTGACTAACTATCTCAGCTAAAAGTAATATTTTACTCGTCTCAAATCATATTAACAGAATATTTGAGTCAAAGAAAATAACTTATTTTGAAATTTTTATAAACTGCTAAATGCAGTTTTTATTAAAACCTCATGTAAAATATTGCAATAATTTTTTATTTTGTAGGTGAAAAGTTTACATGGAATTCCTGGAGAGAGGCCCCAATGTTTGATGAGGCGGAAAGAAACTAACGAGCAACGTAAAAAACTGGCTCATATTGTCATAACACTGATTATCTTGTTTTTTATCTGCTGGCTGCCGCGTTGTATATTTATGATGTACACATTCTTCGGCAAGGGCAATAAGGTAATGACTCCGGCTATGTATTATCTCAGAATAGGTAAGTGAAGTCGATAAATAATTCTTTTTTAATAATTCAGGAGTTATCTTTCCATGAAAACAAGTTGATAGTTTTTTAGACCTTTGTAAATACCGACTTATGTAAAGTTATTAATATTACGGGAAAAATGCCTGATTAGTTTGGAGCGAAAAATTTGATTCTAGAATTATCCTAGAAATTAAAAACGAGTTCCTTCTAACTAGTTATATAAAATTTTATGTTTTAGTTGCGTACTGTTTGATGTTCTTCAACAGCTGCGTCAACCCAATAGCACTGTACTTTCTCAGTAAGTCATTCAGGGGTCATTACAAGAGACAACTTTATTGTTGGAGGGAGAGACGACTACCTAGTGACACAGAACTAGCTACAAGACAGTCTCATGCTGGCGAATCTCATCCTAAACCGGCTCATGCCAAAAGCCATAGGTACGAACACACTGATGAAACGTATGCTTCTGCTTCAGAAATGGCCAAGTTAGAAAACTAGTCGTAGGTAGTTGTCTCCACCTGTCTATAACAGAGTTTGCGATTTAACTATAGGGAAAGACTGTGACACCCATAGAAAATCATGATCAATGTCTGACCAAGAATTGATGTGATGACAATCATTCTGTTGCTACTAATAATTATTTTTGTTATTTTTTTGTAATAATAAATAATTGTAAATAATTGTTCTTAATAAATTTTGTGTTAACCCAATGTGTAGTTTTTTTAATTGGTATTGAAAAGTTGAAATTATTTTTGCTAAACATAAATAATGAATTTTAGATGGCAAAATAAATGTTGGAAGGCTGTCAAAATTTAGAAAAATTTTCTTTCGTTATTTAAACTATGCAACTCTTTTGGTGTCATCCAGAGATTTGTAACATTACCCATAAGCCTCCACAGACCAGAATGAGAGCATTATATTTATGATGTGTACCACCCATAACAACAAGCATAATACTGTATTTTTATATATGTGTAGACAACTCCTGTCTTTTATGATATTACTAAAGTTTGTATTACTAAAGTTTGTTAAAATTTGCCTCATGTTTATCAACTTCCTGTGAACCCAGTCTTTGAAATATTTATATTTTATGTTTTGTGTACATAATTTTAGCTCAGAAACTACTTTTAGACTTTTAAATGTATACATATAAATTATATCTCTATTTTATTATATATACAAATAAAAAATAATATTCATTATCTTCGGTTTTATAATATTTTGTCTAATATAGAAAACGCAAACCTTGACAGTTCTCGAAAAATCAACGTCTTTCTTTTAATACAGAACTGCTTTCCAGAATGATTTTTGCTTTCTTCGCCAAACGTCATCTAGGATTATTGGAGTTGGTTCTATACTTGTTAAGCTTGGTGTAACACGCAGAGTCAGATTGATAACTACTTAGTACGTGAACACAGATGGCCTTTAGATTAATATCTAGTTTTCATTGCCCGAAACCTGGACAAATATAATAGTCCAGTAAACTGCGTTCAGCTTACGTTCAATGTGATATAAATATTATTGATGCAAACAATGACCCTGACAGAGCTAGATATGATTTGACAGTTAGTACCAGCTGTCAACGTTCTTCATCATTTGGACATCAATAGAGGAGCTTCTATCCACGGGTGAACCAAACCTATTCTTATCCTTTGAAGTGGTGTTTAGGAAGTCTTTACACTCTTTTGAAAACAGCTTCACAAATATCAGCAAATTGAATAAAGCTTTTTCCTTAACAATTTACTCCGAAAATATTTTTTAATTTAATTGGCTCCTAGCTGCTGTGTTTCAATGAACATATTTTGGTCATTTCATAGACAAAATAACTTATATAAGTGTGAGCTAGCTTTCTCAGCTTTTGGTGAGCTTTTGTGCACTGTTGTTACAATTCCCGTTGCGATTTTTTGAAAATGTGGAGCGAGCATTGCACATACGTTTCGGTTGAGCAAAATTTTGATTAGTAAAACTATTTTTACAAACATTTTAAGTTTTTATGAGTTAAACTTACCTTGGCTTTTTCTTAAAAATCTCATTTCTTGGTGCTGGCCCATTCCTGCCAAAAGATTTTGAGCATAAACAATTTTGTTGTGCTGCATTTCTTTTCAGCTAAAATAACTTTTCATTGCAGTATTTTGTTCAACTTGTTATTTGTTTTGCAGTCTATTGCAAGTATTAGTCTAGTCTATGGGAAAGGACAGCTAAGTAACAATGGTGACAGCAAATGCTAACCATTGGGTTCGCGGCGGTTTGAGGTTATCATCCAATCAAATGAAACCCCCATTTCCTGCATGAATAAAACAAGATGATTGTTCTTTTAGTTAATTATAGCAAAGAAAATGAGCAACAAAATATAACTGCAAAATAATTGCAGATTATTTCTATGGTAACCCGCCAGCCCAATCATGCATGACAAAACCTTTGACATAAAATAACAAAAACCAGTAAACCTAACCACATAGTTGCTACCTTCTCAGAAAGAACACAGACTTGCAATCGGTAATCTATTGAAATATAAGAAAAAAAACATTTTTTAACACTTGAATAAAGCAAAAATTACCATGCATAACATTATGCGTTTCTTCTTTCTTGAAATTTCTATTTACGTATTAAAAAATGGATAGTATAAGTAGTAATATATGAGCAGATCTCCCTACCAAGTGTTTTTTTGTGGATTAGACCTTGGAGTTTATGCAATGGGTTACGACGTTGGATGAATTCGCCGAGTTTATATTGTATTTTATTTGAGGGGTATTTGAGTGGCATTTGAGTGGCATTTAAGTGGCATTTGAGTTTTTGATTATTTTTTTACTTATTTTGAACTTATATGGCATATAGATTTTGCATGTATGGCATTTGATTTTTTGATAGTTTTAACATTGTATATAAATGAAAACGTGAAAAGATTGTATGGTTATTGGAAGTTAAGATGTCGACAGAGGATGATGTTGAGATGAGACCGATGAATGAAGTTGATACTATTGATGGTACTGAACGTGATATGATAGATGTTTTACCGAGTATGAAGCGTAAAGCGTTGATAATTATGATAATTTTGGTATTTGTCGTAGGGCTTTCCACTTTTGGAGGTGTTACTGAGTTTAGTATGTATGAAGAAGCTATGGAAAAAATACAAAAAGCGAGAAACTCTCCTGTTGGAATCATAAATGAAACTACTGTTGATTGATGAACATCTTTTTATGATGAATGGGAAACCTGAAGATTATGACCCGAGGATGCGATCTCCTTTTACAGCAATGATTGCAGGACCAACTGGATCGGGAAAGACGCAAGCGATTTTTCGAATGATTGAAGCTAGTCAGACTATAGCACACCCTCCACCAACAGAGATTCACTACTGTTATGGAGCCTATCAAAAAGCCTTTGATGATGTATCAGGAGTGATTTTTCATGAAGGCATGATAGATATAACAGTGAGTTTTCCCAGAGATGGTAAAAATCGATGGCTGATAATTGATGATCTCATGGATGAAGTTTCTGGTAAAGCCGATGCTAATGCTTTGTATACAAAACATAGTCATCATTTGAACATAAGTGTGTTTTTTATTGTTCAGAATCTGTTTTTAAAAGGAAATCGTACAATTTCCTTGAATAGTCATTATTTTTTTCTTTTTAAAAACCCTAGAGATGCTTCTTCTATTTCCTATTTGGCTCGACAATGTTTTCCATCAAAAATAAAATATGTACAAGAGGCTTTTGAAGACGCGACAAAGAAACCATACTCTTATTTACGAATAGATACGACTCAACAAACGAATGATCAACATAGACTATTGGGAAATTTTACATCAGTTCTCCCTATGATATTATATGTACCCAAGTAAAAGGATATAAATACAATTACTATTCACTTCACCTCAATCATATTTTGTTATTCAACGACGCAACACGAAAGCATTATAATGTCTAAAGCTTTGGAGAAAAAATTAACAAAAAATGCAGCTGTGTTGTTATCGCTCAACAATACAACCTTTGCTATTCAAAAGTCTGTTATAGCCAAAGCCAAAAAGGAGTTTATTATGACTCTAATGGAATGCGCTAAAGCTATTATAAATGGAACGATACCATTGACATCATCTCAGTATAATGAGTTGCAGCGAAACGTGAAGGATATTAGCGCTTTAGTAAGAAAATCAACGTTAGATGATAAGAAAGCTGTATTGCAAAAAGGAGGATTTTTAGGCGCTCTACTAGGACCTATCATCAGCAATATAGTTCCTGGGTTACTTAAAAGTGTGCTAGGCGGAGGGAGAAGATAAAGATGAAACTCTCAACACGAATGATGCGAAATAGAATGGCGATTTTAGCTCTGGATGATCTGAGTAAGAAAGGAAAAATCGCTATAGTCGAAAAGGCTAACTCAGATTTGTTTCAATCATTGATAGAAAGTGTTAAAAATATTATATTAGGTAATGTTCCTCTTGATTCTGAGCAGTTTATTGAGTTGCAGCGTTACAAGAAGGAGCTACATAAACTTAGTGGTAGAGGGAGAGTTGATGATAAGCGTAAAATTTTGATTCAGAGTGGTAGAGGGAATCTTTTGGATGCTATTATAACACCTATTGTATCTGTTTTATCATCAATAAAAAGATGAATCGTCAGCCTTTAACATTCTCCAGACGTAATTTTATACTCACTGAAGATGAATACTATAGATTAACAGAAAGAAAGGATGATAAAACAGTGGTAAAGGAAGAGAAAACCAGACCTCCATTGTATTATAATCCTATGGAAGCTATAACAGTGAGAAATATGAAGCGAAAGCGAAATGAACTACTGGAAACGGCTTATGATTCTGACTTATCCTCATACGAAAAGTTAGATGAAAATGTTGAAAACCTACGTAGGTATTTGTCTGATGTCAAAAAGATTAAAAATAACCAAAACCAGACACAAAAGGATAGTTGGAATCTCATTAAGAAAAAAAAAGATAGAGTCTACTTTTCCTTTGGCCAATAGCACAGTTATTGATAATAAACCTAATGTCTTTTCACCAAATGTTGATAAAGACAATGAGTTAGAATCAGTGAAAGTGGTTGATGATGATGATGATGATATTGGGATGGAATTAATAAAAGGAAGGTTGCTTGATACTGAAGACACAACCTTACTAGGAAGTACATTTCTTACTGATGGAGAAGATGAGCACGATAGTGAAAGCGAAAATTTAAAAGATTTTGAAAAAAAAGCAGCTGATTTAACAACAAAAAAGAGTGATCAAACGATCGCTGTCAGAATGTTGAATAATCTGAGTAAAATTGGTAGATTCGACTCGGAGAAGAACAGACTGAAAATTGGAGAACATTGGTTGAATCCTAGGACTTCCAAAACTTTACTACGAGACGTTCTAACCGAAGGAGGTAAAATACAATCGGGAAATACTAATTACAGTAGATTTAAAAGCCTGCTAACTGATGAAGGAATCACAACTGTCAGAAAATCCCCGCATCGAACACGTACTCAGAAGAAAAAGTTGGTCGTTCCCGGTACTAATTCATGGACATCGACACGCTAAAAGAGTTGTATTACAATCCTGCATTACATACATCTCTACGAGGAGCTAGAGCTTTACTGAAAGCTCGTAGAAAACGAGAGGGAGAAAAAAGAATCCGTGAATGGTTGAGTGGTGAGGATGCCTACACGTTACATAAAAAAGTTGTAACCAAGTTTAAGCGTCGTCCTACAATTGTAGCTGGAATAGGGGAGCAGCTACAGGTAGATTTGATGGATGTTCGATCTCGAAGAGATGAAAATAATAATACAGCATTTTTACTGACTGCTATTGATTCTTTATCTAGAAAAGGTTGGGCTGTGCCGCTCATCAACAAATCAGGACCGGTAGTAGCAAGAGGATTGAGAAGAATACTAGAAGGGGAAAACTATAAAGCTTTACAATCTGATAAAGGTAAAGAGTTTGACAACGTCAATGTCAAGACTCTGCTGGCGGAAAAAAAGATCAAGCGCTTTACAACCGAAAATGAAACGATAAAGGCATCAATGGTGGAGCGTTTTAACAGAACTTTAAAAGAGAAGATATATAGATATTTGACATATAAAGATGACGATAGATACATTGATGTTTTACCAGAAATGGTTAATGCATACAACAACACAATTCATGGTGCTATAGGTATGAGACCAAATGATGTGAATTTTCAAAATCAAGAACTTGTATGGAATCGTGTGTATGAAGGAGGTGAACATAGTTTAACTCAAGAAGCAAAACTAAAGGTTGGGGATTATGTGAGAATAAGTAAGGCAAGAGGAGTGTTTGAAAGAGGATACACCCCGAATTGGACGATTGAGATTTTTATAATCACCGATGTACTTATTGATGAAAAACCTGTTGTATATAGGGTGAAAGATTTAGCTGAGGAGATGATTGATGGTACCTTTTACGAAAAAGAGTTGCAAAAAGTAAAAAAACCCACGATTTTCAGAATTGAAAAGATACTGGGAAGAAGAATGAGAAGAGGTAAAAGACAGATTCTGGTTAAGTGGTTAGGTTATGGAGAAAAGTTCAATGAGTGGGTAGATGAATAGTTTATAAGGAAACAACGCTTGATATAATCATCATACGTTGGGAAAATGTCGATGCTGATAACTTTACCCTCAAACTCTAGTGGTGAAGAGTTTCCTGATAATAACAATTCCGAATTTACAGTGAGACTGTATAAATATTTGGTTATCAATGGTGGTAAATGGGAGGTATCTCTGCTAGATATGACTTATTCTAATAATTGGAAAAATGTTACCGAAGGGCAAATATATCTAGAAAAGACTAATGTCTCTGGTAAAAGCGAAAAGTCCTTCATCCTAATCGGTAATGGAAGATATGATAGTATAGAGGAGTTGGAGGAGATTATACGAAAGAGAATGAATGAAATGGATTTAGACAAGAAATTCGCCATCTCCTACAACAAGATCACCAACACCGCTTTACTAACTAACAGTGATCCTGATACTGCCATAAGCTTTTCCAAAGATATAGCATATATTTTTGGATTTGAATCAAAAACTACATACCCTCGTGGTAGATACAATAATATCACACCTCCTGATATAAATTCCGGTTTAACATCCCTGTATGTTTATTCCAACATTGTTGATAATAGAATGGTAGGAGATACGAATGTACCTTTATTGAGAGTAGTTCCAGTTCAAGGAAAGAAGAATAGTGTTGTGTATCAAGAATTTAAAAATCCTCACTATGTTGACGCTTCATCACTAAATAGTGATATGATTAAAGTACTTATAACGAGTGACGACGGTCAACGAATACCATTTGATGGTGGAAAGGTTGTGTTGACGGTTCACTATAGAGAGAAAGAATTATAATGAGTTTGGTACGATACACCCCTGAGGATTCAAAAGATTTTTTTGATGAGTACTACAAGATGCAAGCTGGAAATGGAATTGGAGTGTATAGTGGACGACGAGTGATGCCTAATATGAGAGGAAATGGACTTGGTAGTATTTTTTCAAGTTTACTTAAATCTGCAGCACCAATGCTGAAAAGAGGAGCAATTAGTTTGGGGAAAAGAGCATTGTCTGTAGGTGGAAATGTAGCGCGTGATGTCATCGATGGTCAAAGTTTTGCAGCGTCAGCAAAGAAGAGGGGATTGGCAGAGTTGAATGATCTGGGGGGAGATGTGCTCAATGCAGTCCGTCCAGATAGAATGAAAAGAAGAAAAACAAGAGGTGGAAAGAAGAGGAGAGGTGTTGGTAATCGTGGTATATTTTAATAGCAGTAGAATCCGGTATAAAGACAGCTGAGCTTGATATCTATATTCATTAAGCGGTAACGCTTCAAGCATTCATCACTCGCAAAAGATGGCTAGCCTAAATGGAACAACAGGTAATAAGTTGGAAGGTTCTTCCTACAACATAAATCCAACGTTGGATGTATTTGCTACGGAACCAACAAACATATCGGTAGAAAGATCGGAATATGTTGTCATCAGACCTGATAGGTTAGATCCTTATGGTAGTATTGAGTTAACCTTGTCAGGGAGCACTGAACATTACACAGATCTTTACAACTCGTTTCTGCAAGTTGAAGCCACGGTTGTTCAAGATGATGGAGCCGATATTGTAGGTAATGATAATGATGCGGTTGTGTGGATGGGGGATTCAATGCATGCATTATTCAGTGAGTTGAAAATGTCGATAGAAGGAACCACCGTTGAATACGCTAACAACTACGGTTTACGCTCCTACTTTTCACAACTACTCGAAAACAGTGCAGAAAGAAAGAAATATCAAGGTAAGATGGAAGGATGGTTGTATGATGATTCAACTAGCAAAGACGGTACTGATCACAAAACCGCTGATAAGAAAAAGAGGAGAGCTCTAATCATAGGTGGAAAGACAATAGAATTAACTGGAAAACCTCATCTCGCATTATTTCAGCAGAAAAAACTAATAATACCAGGTCCTACTATGCAGCTGGAGTTTGAGCGTGCCTCTGCCAAACTAGCTTTGTTTGCTGCGGATGAGTCGCCTGCAGGAGGGGCAAAGATTAGAATTGATAAATTTGAACTTCATCTTTGTAAAGTTAAGGTGAATCCTACAATACAAAACTCCCAACTCAGTTTGGCATTGGAAGGTCACAACTACATTTATCCTGTTGATCGAAAACGGATAAAACTATATGGAATTCGTGCTGGTGTTGCGCAGATCGACATCACTTTGGAAGAAAACAAACAAAAACCTAAACAAATTTATTTAGGTTTAGTTAATCACAACGCAATGAACGGACGTTTCGCCTTGAATCCATATAGAATGCAGCATGCTAGTGTTGATAGTATTGTATTGAGAGTTGGTGATTGTCCAATTGGAAGGAGATTTGAACCAAATTATGCTAGAGGAATTTTTGGAAGAGAATATCATCAATTTCTACACGCTACCGGAACTTTGCTTGAAGGCGATAGTCTTGGTATTACGAAAGAACAATACCTTGATGGTACTACACTTTATGGATTTGATTTGACTGGTGATTTTCTTAAAGAAGGTTTTCACTCTATGAAAAATGTCACAACAAGTGTGGAAATTCGTTTTAGCGCTAACACGACAGATGGATTATCCCTGGTAGCATACTTTGTAAAAGACGGTGTGTTGGAGATGGATAGCATTCTTCAATTAACTATCGGAGGCGACGCAGTGCTTTAAACAGAAAGTTACAGATGAATACCATACAAATTCATTCGATCTTATCTTCAGACGTTTTATGTCAAAGCGTAGGGATTCATGTTGGAGCTAGAGAACAGTTTTGGAAGCAAATTTGCAATTTTCCAACAGGATGTTTCGTATTCAACACCCATTATTCTCATCAACCCGGAGAGCATTGGTTGGCTGTGTACGCTAATGATTCAGAGGTGGATTTTTTTGACTCGTTTGGACGTTCTGTTTCCTTTTATCCGGATGTAAATGAAATACTAAGTATTCATGGAGGATATGAAACAATACGAAGTAATGAAACACAACTACAAAATTTTTTGTCAACTGTATGTGGCGACTATTGTGTATACTTTTGTTTACTGAGAAGTAGAGGATGGAGTATGGATGAAATTGTTAGAAGTTTACGAGACATAGGAGATAGTGAGATGAGAGATCACTCAATACGGAGATTTATCATACAGACCTATCCTAACTTCGAGTTCATAGAAGATAATACAGTAGAAGGAATAGATGGTGTACATATACAAGGAACTAATTTACTAAGTAAATTGTTAAAATAAATTATTATAATTGATTTTTATTTGATATAACAAATATAATGAATAAAATACAACTTATCTCATTATTTGTGCTAAACACTACAGAACCTATAGAAACTATTATTTTGTAATGTTTCAAGCAAGAAGTAAATAAGATCTTCTCATTTTCTTCCTCAGGAGCGCTCTTTAGTTATATCTAAAAGACATAGTAACTAATGACTCTATCATACATAGTTATATGAATTAATTTTACAAAAACACTTCAGATCTTTCTTTAAATAGATATGAAACTTACCATCATAGAAGACGAGTCACGTCCTTTGTGTTATCGATTAAGACTCTGATATGCTGTTCTGGACAATTCTCTTTTTCATTTTCATCAAAGTAGGAGAGACAGGTGTGCTGCAGCGAAGTATCAAACAGTTCTGAGACTTGAATGAAAGCTTGAAGAGCTGAGAGTAGAATGATGTCGTAGGAAATCATGTTGTTCGTATTTTGTTTCAGTCCTCTGAATACGATTACACCACTTTTTTCCGCCACCACAGATGAAGCTATTTGAGCAGGGATGCTAAGATCTCCAATCAATAGCTCTCCTTTCACCATACATCTGTAATTAGCCACTATAACATCAGCAGTCTTGTTCCAACGAGTATCACATTTTCTTAGCATTCCAGGATTCTCATAAGCTATAACACTTCCTGTCGGAAAATCGTGTAGGTGAGCAACACTGAAATAAGCCTGTATTTGTCTCAAACTCTTGCCATACAATGAGTTGAATGGATCGTTGATCTTTCGATTACATCCATGAGATTCAGCAGTACGAAAAATCGCATCTCCTGTCTTTCCTTCTCCCATATAAATTAAAACAATTGGACGTGTTTGCTTAGCTTTATTAACAAGCAGTCCTATTTCGGTTGAAACATCACTCTTCACCCGAGTTATCTTCTTATCCTTTCGGTAGTTGTAAATCATGGTGCACTTTGATTCATCACGAAATTCAACAGACAACACCTCCATAACTGTTGGTACTGGTAGTTCACGGATTTCCATGGATTCTTCAAGTTTTTCTAGACTATCTGGAGAGAGAGAGTTTATTAACCCAGCGCTCTTGTAGGTGAGAGTGGTTAGTTCATTACTTCCAGCATCTTGAAAGGGTATTCTGGTGTGACGAAAAAGCGTTTCATCTCCAACATCCGTCAAAACTAGTTTTTTGCACTTCGAGCCAGTTTCATTATCATCTTTTGTCAAATCAATAAAAGATCGTTTCCTCATCGATGTTCTTTTTGAAGACAGCTTGTTAGTAGGAGATGTGAATGAAGTAAAATCTTGTTGGGATTCTGGTTCATCAACCACCAATTGACTTTCTGCCATATCAAAGATAGGAGAAGGTGATGGGGAAAGGGTTTGCTGGGATCCTGCTTCTTCATTCATCGGTTGACTTCCTTCGTCTTGAGTATTCATTCTAAAAAAACAAAACAGTTTGTTTAATTTTTCGTAATTAATTTTAAAAGATCATAAAGGTCATAAACCTTCAGCTAGTAGTGTTAGCTAACAAAAAATAAATATTTTTACTCTTACCTTTATAAAGAAGATGAGCTCCTAGTTGTTGCAATGAAAGATTTAGTAGATGTTGCTTCTCCGCTAGCCGTTGTAGAACTGGATGCTTTCTGTGTGAAAACAGTGGCTCTTAAATAGGTAAAGTTGCACTGATTAAATCCTATGAATCAACATTTTTTCACGCGAATACAACCCAATGCTTTCGCGGGAATAAATAATTTATTTTCACGCGAATGGAAACCGTTGCTTTCGCGGGAATAACAATTTTATTTGCACACGAATACAAACCAATGCTTTCGCAGGAATAAATAATTTATTTTCACGCGAATACAAACCAATGTTTTCGCGGGAATAAATAATTTATTTTCACGCGAATGGAAACCGTTGCTTTCGCGGGAATAAACATTTTATTTTCACGCGAATAGAAACCAATGTTTTCGCGGGAATAAATAATTTATTTTCACGCGAATAGAAACCAATGTTTTCGCGGGAATAAATAATTTATTTTCACGCGAATGGAAACCAATGTTTTCGCGGGAATAAATAAATTATTTTCACACGAATAGAAACCGTTGCTTTCGCGGGAACAAACATTTTATTTTCACGCGAATATAAACCAATGTTTTCGCGGGAATAAATAATTTATTTTCACGCGAATACAAACCAATGCTTTCGCGGGAATAAACATTTTATTTTCACGCGAATACAAACCAATGTTTTCGCGGGAATAAATAATTTATTTTCACGCGAATACAAACCAATGCTTTTGCGGGAATAAACATTTTATTTTCACGCGAATACAAACCAATGTTTTCGCGGGAATAAATAATTTTATTTTCACGCGAATGGAAACCATTGCTTTTGCGGGAATAAAAATTTTATTTTCACGCGAATACAAACCAATGCTTTCGCGGGAATATATACTTTATTTTCACGCGAATACAAACCAATGTTTTCGCGGGAATAAATAATTTTATTTTCACGCGAATGGAAACCATTGCTTTCGCGGGAATAAAAATTTTATTTTCACGCGAATACAAACCAATGCTTTCGCGGGAATATATACTTTATTTTCACGCGAATGGAAACCGTTGCTTTCGCGGGAATGAAATTTTTTATTTTCACGCGAATAAAACAGGGATATTTCACGCGAATAACACTATTCTGATAGAGTTTTCGCGTGAGTGTTTTTAATGGCTATAAGCTAAATGAGTAGGAGTGGCTTATACTATATAAGAACAGCTCTCTCTGCATAGAAATCATTCTCTCCAGCAATAAAACATCGACTACTACAGCTGATTTCATCAACTACTACAACTGATTCATCAACTGCTACAACTGATTTCATCAACTACTACAGCTGATTTCTTGGTGATGAGGTAAGAAATAATAGAAAAATTACTTAATAAAAGTTAAAATGTAATTATTTTACAACACTGTTTAATCATCATATACTAATACTTAACATTTTATTTTAGTTCATTATGAGTTCAAAAAGATACACAATCAAAGACTACCTTCCAAAGATATATCATAGCTATATTAAAGAAAATGTTGAAGTACAGGAAAAGATTGGATATCGCTTGACATTACAAGCTATATTATTATGTATGACACAGCATTTGCTAACTGTAGCTTCTTTACATGGAGAACTTTCACCGATACAATACCGACCATACACTACACATAAATACGTTGACAATTCAGTAGAAATATTTAAGCTTATGACTAAAAACAATTTTCAAACAGTTGTAAAAATGTCAAAAACTGTCAGTATTAATGATTACTTAAAGAAAATTCAAAGAAAAGTGTGGAATAAAGAGCTCACTCAAAAATTGATTTCAATACAATGGACTACTGAATTATTATATCATTTTCAATCAGATATATGTAGATACATACAAACGGATGAAAATCTCTCATCATCCATTTTTTCATTTGAAATGATATTGGAACTATTTCAAGCTTACAATATTTAATATGTTCTCTTTATGTATCCCTACTTATTATACAATAAATGTATATATTCACATATTGTTTCATTTTTAATCAATGGATTTATTCAATGTAGATGTATCCCCTCTCTTCTCTCTCTCCTCTTTTCCTCTCTCCTTTCTCTCAAGATGCCATATGAGTTCAAATTATGTGAAAAAAGTATCAAAACTTAAATGCCATACATTCAAAATCTAGCTGCCATATGAGTTCAAATCAAGTAAAAAAATAATCAAAACTCAAATACCACTTAAATGCCATTCAAATACCACTCAAATACCCCTCAAGTAAAATACAATATAAACTCGGCGAATTCATCCAACGTCGTAACCCATTGCCTAAACTCCAAGATCAAATCCACAAAAAAACACTTGGTAGGGAGATCTGCTCATATATTACTACTAGTATAACGCTGTTTCATAAAGTATTTGTCACAACTGTGTAAAAACAAATTTTTCAACCTGTTAGTTTAGAGGTGTTTTAATAACAATAATTATACATTACATAACCTCTCACTTTCAACACTCTGTATTTAGTTTTCTATAAACAAGTTTAAACTATTTTTCACGTCAATAAGCAAGTTCTCTTGTCACTAATAGAATGGTTCATCATCGAGTCCCAAACAAATTATTTCAAAGTGAATATTCTAGAAGACAAAATGAAGTATGCGCTATCGGTACTCTTTTGTGCAATGCTTTGTGGGTATGCCATGAGTACTAACGGAAATGGATGTGATACAAGAGACTTGGTGAAACAGCTGATGAGAGAAAGTAGGAGAGGACAACTCAGCTATGGTATGTCACCTTAAATTAAGCATAAACATATGTTTGGTATCTCTGATGAAAATTGTACATTTTCGAGATCAATTTTCATTTTACAAAACTTTGCTAAGATCCAATTTTACACAAATTTTTTGCCTTGCTGATCATGGCTAAGAAAAAGTAAAAATCGTAAAAAATGGTAAAAGAAAATTCTGTAGCTGTTTTAGGTAATTATTGTTATCAAATTTAGGGCTATGTTTATCACAGTCGCGCGAGAGAGTTTACAAAAGTTACTAGTGGTAATACTTAATTTATTGTAATCATCGCGTTTTACTTCAATAAATATCTTTTTCGCACTTGTATGCATTGACTTAGCGATTTATTGTCCGAGGAAATTTAATTATTTAGTCCAAAGCAATATTGTTGTGTATAACAGGAGCTAAGCTGAGTGTACGATCAATCAGCTATCTAAAAAGACATGAATCGGTAATATACGCAGTTTTTCAGGCTATTGGATATTCATCACCGATATAATGTCATGTGCTATTGCAATTGTCTGCTAATCAGTTTTTAGTAAAAGGTTTTTGGTAAATATTGATAAGTATTTTCTTAGCTAAGGTTTTCAATATACTTATTGCTCAAAATAATCAATTTCACTTGCATTTAATCAAGTTTAGCTTTAACTATCACATTTGATTTATTCCCTTCCTTTTGATTGACCATAAAATGTTTTATCAACTTTAAATTTTTTTGGAAACCGCAATAATTAATGCAACGATTTGAAAAGAACACCACTGATGTGTTTCTATTGCAGATAAGTACGCCCTGTTGTTTGATAAATGCTACATTCCTCACCATGGACAACCCAGTCCATTTGGATTCCAACCATCTTGTTCTACGGGTGAGTTGGAAAGTCCAGACAAATAAAAGTGCTTTTTTGTTTTAAACCAGTCAAACCTTAGACAAGCCGAGAACGCTGACTTGTTACTAATGTATTTTAAACGAGGCTGTGACTAAAGCTATTGTCAAGATAGACAACTCTGGAACCTTTATGGCAGCAGATGGCAGCAGCCATCCATTTTCTATTAAAGCTGCCATCAGCTTAAGTCAGCTCAACAGCAGAGAGACCAGAATACATGGTAAGTGCAGCATAGGGAAATATTGTTTGTACTATGTTCCGTATTGTCAAAAATAGACCTGTAGAAAATTGCAGATAAGAATAAATTTTGATGAAACAATATCATAATTGCTCCGATGCTGATTAAAAGGATGTGATACAAAAGCTAACAAGCATCGATGACAGCTGCGTTTTCTTGCAGTGACCGTGGTGGGATTACATAGTTTCCTGTTTGACAGCAACCAACTCCTGGTTCACGTCCATCAACTAGGAGAGATAGATTCTTCATGCGCATCACCAGGTGAGTGCTGGACTCTCCAGGTGAGTACTGGAGTCACCAGGTGAGTACTGGAGTCTCCAGGTGAGTACTGGACTCGCCAGGTGAGTACTGGACTCTCCAGGTTAATACTGGAGTCACCAGGTGAGTACTGGACTCACCAGGTGAGTACTGGACTCACCAGGTGAGTACTGGACTTCGTGTAATTTTAAATTTCAAACTAAAAAACTTGTGCCATTGTTTATTCTTTACATGATAAAAGTTTTGCGTTTTTTAATTGATTCGCTAAGCAATTCATTTCAAAAGAGTAGTGGGAAAAACAAGCTTTTTTAACAGCTATTATCAACGTCAAATTTTGAATTAAAATACTGAAAATTTTTTCAGGAAACCATTATAATCCATTTGGAAAGAACCACAGTGATGATCCGTCAGTTAAAAACAGACATGTTGGAGATGTTGTGAAAAAACCAATCCGTCAAACATCAAGTCTGGGAATGACTTCTTCACATTTACTGTGGTAGATACTCAAGTGAAACTGTCTGGACCATTGAGCGTGTTGGGTAGATCTATTGTTATGCATGCTGGTTCTGCAGCAGCAAGAGTTGGCTGTGGAACTATAGCTGCCACAGAATGGGAGGGAGAGAACCAACCCGACAGCACTTATGATACCACCAATCCATTCTGGCAATAGCCGGCAGGAGTCCGTCATTGGCTACACATCTAGTAAATGTTGAAACTACAGCAACTATTACAATGCTTCGTGTGTTTTTATTTAACTGGTTATTTGATTTCTTAACTGGGCTACAAAAACTAGTTAGACATTTGAGCAGTTGTGTTACATTTGTAGTGAAGTTTTATTGTTGATGTAGCATCAGATTGTAAGGCTCTTTACATGCCCCCTTGCTCAGTAAGCTGCCACAACTATGTAAGTGGCTCAGTCTATTTAGGAGTTGTCACTCTATTGAAGATATTGAATAAACTATTAATAGAATTTTTCAAGTTCCTGAATTTTAAACTGCGCACTAACACAATAATAATTCAGACATTGGTAGTAATGATGTCAACTCGATGCACATAACATATCCCAGCATTCCCTCATTCATTACAGCCATTGCTGTGCGTTAGCACAATGTACAATTATTGTTAGCTTCTCCTGCAAGACAAATTAACTCATTCTGTGTTTGCACTCTGTGGCAGGAAACTTTATACCAGTTGGCACTCACCAGTGGAAGTATGGAGGAGAATGAAATGAATCTTACAGCCAACATCAGTGCATCCGCCATAACTTATAGCTATTTTAATATTAATGAAGAAGCTGTTGGTATGTTGCAATAAAAATTTTTAATTATTTATTTAAACAATTCCATGTCGATTAACTTGACTGAACCTCTCTTGCACTGGTTTTACCCTTTTGTTTATTCCAATTTGTTTCAGTCGTTTTCTCAAAAAATCGAATTTTTGTGGTTGGATAAAGATAAAATAAACAAGTACTATATATATATGTTGATAAGTTTAGTGACACGCCATAAAGTGCAGACACAATTACTGTTATTTGTAGCTATTATTGTTCCCACATTATTTGGTTTGATATTTCTGGTTGGACTCATCGGCAATGGATGTGTCATCAGCGCTGTTCTACGCTACAAGTCGATGTGGAATGCTCCAAACATGTTTATTGGTAACTACAACAGCTTACGTTTAACTCTATTTAAGTTTTTTGTTTTTAGAAATGTAGTTTCATGTCTGAATGTCATAATTTTTATTTTGCGCAAAAATGGTAAAGTTTAACTGCTTTGTGAGTGGTTGGCCACAGAATATGTGACCTCCACAAGCTGGTATTCTTGAAGACACAAATGGTGATAAAACTTTTCGAATATTTATTCTATTTTTACAAACTGAACAGTAAAAAGTTGAACAAAATCTCAGTCTCAGCTCCATTGACATCTGACAGATTTGCTAAAATAGTGAACTCTGAAATTGCGGTAGAGTTACCAGGACATAGAATTACCAAGGCATAGAGTGTATACTATTCATTAGAGCGTGTCATAACTCACAACTGTTATTGTATTACATAGAGAGCAACTTGAAAGACTTTCACAACATTTTTTATAAAAGTTTTATAGCTTCACTTCATTAAACTGCTATAGAAACATCTGCCTCACATTTAGACTGTGTACCAAGCAAGAAAACCCCCATTTAACTGAAAGATTCATCATTTAATCTACAAAGAAGAAACCATACTATTTACTGTGTGAAGCCTTGGTTTTTTGCAAACCTGATTATTATGCCGTAGACAAAACGCAAAAACGAAACACTGCAAAAGCGTTCCGCTCTAAAGTATTAACAGTTGAACTAATGAAATATTGTTTACTGCTGTGTTACATAATACAAACTGTAGAGTTGTTACATTCAGTCAAAATCAAAAGTTTCAGCACATTTTTTTGTTTCCCATTTACAGCAAACTAAGACTACGGCAGAAATAACTGGACATGCTTAAAAATTCGACACTAGGATTGTAGAATTTTCTCTCCTTTGGGAAAAATTGAAAAAATTATATCTGTTAATCATTCGCGTAAAAACCAAGTGTTACAGTTTTCAAGTGATTGTTGAGGTATTAATTTAATGAGCCTTGTTCAAATAGTTAAAAAATTATTCTTCGACCTTTGTAACAAATATAAAACTTGATTTCTGTATTTTCAGTCAATCTTGCAATAGGAGACGTTCTACTACTATTGATATCCGTCCCCACCTCAGCTACACTGTATAGCATAGAAACTTGGCCATTTGGGTTAGCTATTTGCAAGGCAAGCTATTTCACAAAGACTCTATCATCCGGTATGTTCTAAATGTTCCACATTCACAGAATACCAACGAATTTACACAACGCAATCATATATCCATCCATTAGACAATGCTAGAACGGCCTCAGCATATGTTATGTAATATTGTAAAACATAGTAAATCGCATTCCTTTGATCCAATTATACTCAGGAAACAGCTCAATATTTGTTTTAAATAAATTCACTTATCAAAAATGTTTAAAGTCTTTATCAGTAAACGAAAAAATGTTTGCTGGTTTGAGTGCTTTCTACACTCATAAGGTCAATGAATTGTTCTGTTTTGTATGAGGCTTTTGAATTTAACTATAATTTGGCAGAAATTCATTTCTTGCTCAACGTAAATTACATATTTTGTTTACTTCACTATAACTTACAGCTTTTTTTGACCAAGATTACTTTCCCCCAATTAATCAAAACTAAATTTGAAAAAAAATTAAAAGTAAATTTTAAGATTTTACTAAAAATTTGAACTTTTTGTGAGATAAAAGTTATAAGAAATAGTAACATGGCAATCTTTCAAGTTTTCCTGGTTTTATATTTTATTTAAACCAAACTTTTTATAAAGCAAATGCTATTTATCTATTTTTTAAGCACAAACTGGACCATGTTAAAGTGAAATCATAAGAAAAAAATTCAAAGCTTTGTAATTTCACAACTTGAGGTTTTGTCTACTCATGACGAACAAAACATGTAGAAAGTTTCCCACAACTTAGGACTGTTGTACTGAACTACCTCTGAAACATTTAGTCTCCAGAGTATTTGCATAGAAAAACTTTTTTAATATTTACTATTCATTTATTCTCAGAATTTTCCAAGATGAAAGATGAATATCAAAGTCGCCATTCGATCGCTCTTGTTTATTGATTGGATAGCGGATGAAGTTTGATCAAACCATTTCCTATCTAGTGCTTTACTACTAGTAGTGTTTCTGTTACTAGCAATTCCTGCAGCCCTTACAGTCGACGCAGCATGATACAATTATATTAATGTCACGTGAGGGCATCAACTTCTTGTCTAGTGGTGTGAGAATTACTGTGCATAGTCAGCAAAATTCCACTGCTAATTATTATTTCGGACAAATATTTAGATAAAAAACACAGACTTCTGCATCTGCTTACTCCATTATTCTTTGTCTATTTTAGGTGTCAGTATATTCACATTGACTATGCTTAGCATAGACCGAGTTCTCGTTATCTCACAGTCCATGAAGCTTAGGCATAAGTCATCTGTCCGTATTGGAGTTATGGTTGCAGCCATATGGATTTTTGCTATTATTGTGGCTTTACCAGATGCTGTCACCTACCATTTGGTGAGTTATTATAATTGTTGTTTAGATGTGGAGCAATTTTTAGATATATCAATTGAATTGTTTGATTTATTGGTAATGAAAATCGTTCTAAATAGATTGTGTACCAAAAATACGGAGTAGAACATTGTAATCATCAAAAGCTGGAAAAATATGTATTTTTCATGTGTATTATAACAAGTAAATTGCGTTTTGATGGGTTTAGCTTTTATCTCTCCAAAATAAAAAGAAAACAGCACCAACCAAGTATTGCATATTCTTATTGGTTCGTTAGATTGACTGTATCAGTCTATGATGGATAGATTTCTGGATGAGCAACTCTTCTTTTTATGCTTTGTGAAGTTTACGTTTCTCAGTTATTTTCTGTGACAATCAATGGTTGGACCTCAAATATGTGACATAAAATAACGACATTTTTTCCAACTCGGTATGTTCCATGTTTCATTCCATATATTTGTGATTTGTTTTACTGAAAACATAGAGTTACATATTCTTTTTTATAATGACGTTGTAATCACTGATTCAAAGTAAGTCTTGCTGCCCATTCTTTGAACAAGATTTGAAGGAGAATAATTTTTACCAGCAGCTGGAAATTTCTTTTCTTTTGCCACATTCAATGTTAACTATTTTATTTTGTTTTCCAACTTTCAGCAATCAGTGTTCATGGAGCTGTGCCCAGAAGTACAAGTTAATTTATATCAGATATATGATTGAGTGGGTTGCTTTTCGACAATCAAGTGTTTAATGCCAAGTCATTTAAAATTCACTTTATCTCAGTCAAAATATGTGAATTTGTTTTTCAAAATAAATGATAGTTCAAGTTTCACAAATTTGATATTGCTCAATTGTAGTTGAAGCATTATGCCATGAAATGGCTGGCGAAAAACACAACATCGAACCACACGGCTTTTAGAAAGGGAAAATCTAGATAATTATATCAACGAATGTTGTGAAAGCAGAATATTGAGGCAGCGAAATGCCACTAATCAGCTTTTACCGATTCACAGATTTTCAACTAAAAATCCAATAATTTCATTAGGTCGATAGATTATCAGTTACCGTACAAACTTGCTTAGAGTAAATACATTACTGAGGTCCTAGGGCTATGCGAGCTGATACAATTCACACAAACTGCATCACTGCAGACCAGGTTTCTCCTTTTTTATTGCCATTGACAAGACGGTTTGGTAGTGCTGCGCAGGGTTGCTAAATACTGGTGGTTACCACCCAAAAATAATGTCGGTAATCTCGGGTTTTTGTACATTTTGGTATAAAGGATGATAGATAACATATCTTATGCAACTCGGTAAAACAGATTATCACCAAAATCTGCTTGTTAATAATATTATTGCTGGGCATGTAATAAAATTGTATATGGGAGTTACCCTTAGCGATATGACAACTCCAACATTATTGACAAAAGAAAACCACTGCTTTTCAAGTTTTTCTAAAGTTTTCTAGAAACCACCCAATTTCTAGCTAGCTTTGTGGCTATTTTTGTAGCCCAAACCGAACTTTTGATTTTTGTGACAGAAGCAATCACAAGCGCAGTCATCGTTTGAATTTATCAAAACCTTTTCAACTGATGGAGTTTCCTTGCAATATAAATCTGACCAGTGAAATTCGTGAGCATCTGTAAAGTTTGCCCCGAAGTTTGTGTTTTTTTTTTGTACCAAATAGCTTTTGTATTTCTCATGTAGTGATATAACATCATGATGAATTCTTGCACATTGCAGAAAGACGACTATTACGAAGACATCAATAAAACTGTAACAACATGCATCGGCCATCCAGGAGAATGGAACGAAGAGTTTAACTATGAACAAATCCATACTTTGGTACATGCCACACTTTTCTTCTTTCTCCCACTCATTATTATATCCATCTGCTACAGCATTATGGCATACATCATGGTAGGTGGGACAACTCCATATTTTATTCCTTCAGTGCACTCCAAAATATTTTCTGCTATATCAATTTTATGCCAACTTTTATAGTTTTGTGACTAACTATCTCAGCTAAAAGTAATATTTTACTCATCTTAAATCATATTAACAGAATATTTGAGTCAAAGAAAATAATTTATTTTGAAACTTTTATAAACTGTATAAATGCAGTTTTTATTAAAACCTCATGTAAAATATTGCAATAAGTTTTTATTTTGTAGGTGAAAAGTTTACATGGAATTCCTGGAGAGACGCCCCAATGTTTGATGAGGCGGAAAGAAACTAACGAGCAACGTAAAAAAACTGGCTCATATTGTCATAACACTGATTATCTTGTTTTTTATCTGCTCGCTGCCGCGTTGTATATTTATGATGTACACATTCTTCGGCAAGGGCAATAAAGTAATGACTCCAGCTATATATTATCTCAGAATAGGTAAGTGAAGTCGATAAATAATTCTTTTTTAATAATTCAGGAGTTATCTTCCCATGAAAACAAGTTAATAGTTTTTTAGACCTTTGTAAATACCGACTCATGTAAAGTTATTAATATTACGGGAAAAATGCCTGATTAGTTTGGAGCAAAAAAATTGATTCTAGAAATATGCTAGAAACTAATAAACGAGTTTTTTCTTACTAGTTATATAAAATTTTATGTTTTAGTTGCGTACTGTTTGATGTTCTTCAACAGCTGCGTCAACCCGATAGCGCTGTACTTTCTCAGTAAGTCATTCAGAGGTCATTACAAGAGACAACTTTGTTGTTGGAGAGAGAGACGACTACCTAGTGACACAGAACTAGCTACAAGACAGTCTCATGCTGGCGAATCGCATCCTAAACCGGCTCATGCCAAAAACCATAGGTACGAACACACTGATGAAACGTACGCTTCTGCTTCAGAAATGGCCAAGTTAGAAAACTAGTCGTAGGTAGTTGTCTCCACCTGTCTATAACAGAGTTTGCAATTTAACTATAGGGAAAGACTGTGAAACCCATAGAAAATCATGATCAATGCCTGACCAAGAATTCATGTGATGACAATTATTCTGTTGCTACTAATAATTATTTTTGTTATTTTTTTTGTAAAAATAAATAATTGTAAATAATTGTTCTTAATAAATTTTGTGTTAACCCAATGTCTAGTTTTTTTAATTGGTATTGAAAAGTTGAAATTATTTTTGCTAAACATAAATAATGAATTTTAGATGGCAAAATAAATGTTGGAAGGCTGTCAAGATTTAGAAAAATTTTCTTTCATTATTTAAACTATGCAACTCTTTTGGTGTCATCCAGAGATTTGTAACATTACCCATAAGCCTCCACAGACCAGAATGAGAGTATTATATTTATGATGTGTACCACCCATAACAACACACATAATACTGTATTTTTATATATGTGTAGACAACTCCTGTCTTTTATGATATTACTAAAGTTTGTATTACTAAAGTTTGTTAAAATTTGCCTCATGTTTATCAACTTCCTGTGAACCCAGTCTTTGAAATGTTTATATTTTATGTTTTGTGTACATAATTTTAGCTCAGAAACTACTTTTAGACTTTTAAATGTATACATATAAATTATATCTCTATTTTATTATATCTTATACAAATAAAAAATAATATTCATTCCCTTCGGTTTTATAATATTTTGTCTAATATAGAAAACGCAAACCTTGACAGTTCTCGAAAAATCAACGTTTTTCTTTTAATACAGAACTGCTTTCCAGAATGATTTTTGCTTTCTTCGCCAAACGTCATCTAGGATTATTGGAGTTGGTTGTATACTTGTTAAGCTTGGTGTAACACGCAGAGTCAGATTGATAACTACTTAGTATGTGAACACAGATGGCCTTTAGATTAATATATAGTTTTCATTGCCCGAAACCTGGACAAATGTAATAGTCTAGCAAACTACGTTCAGTTTACATTCAATGCGATATAAATATTATTGATGCAAACAATGACCCTGACAGAGCTGGATATGATTTGACAGTTTGTACCAGCTGTCAACGCAATTCATCATTTGGATATCAATAGAGGAGCTTCTATCTCACGGGTGAACAAAACCTATTCTTATCCTTTGAAGTGGTGTTTAGGAAGTCTTTACACTGTTTTGAAAACAGCGTCGCAATTAGCAGAAAATTGAATGAAACTTTTTCGTTAACAAATTACTCCGAAAATATTTTTCAATTTAATTGGCTCCTAGCTGCTGTGTTTTAATGAACGAATTTTGATCATTTCATAGACAATATAACTTACATAAGTGTGAGCTAGCTTTCTCAGCTTATGATGAGCTTTTGTGCCCTGTCGTTACAAATCCTCGTGCGATTTTTTGAAAAAACGTGGAGCGAGCACTGCACATACGTTTCGGTTGAGCAAAATTTTGATAAGTAAAATTATTTGTACAAACATTTTAAGTTTTTACGAGTTAAACTTACCTTGGATTTTTCTTAAAAATCTCATTTCTTGGTGCTGGCCTATTCCTGCCAAGAGATTTTGAGCATAAACAATTTTGTTGTGCTGCATTTCTTTTCAGCTAAAATAACTTTTCATTGCAGTATTTTGTTCAAGTTGTTATTGGTTTTGCAGTCTATTACAAGTATTAGTTTAGTCTATAGGAAAGGGGAGCTTAACAACAATGGTGACAGCAGATGCTAGCCATTGCGTTCGCGGATGTTTTAGATTATCATCAAATCAAATGAAACCCTCATTTCCTGCATGAATAAAACAAGATGGTTGTTCTTTTAGTTATTTATAGCAAATATAACTGCAAAATAATTGCAGATTATTTCTATGGTAACCCATCAGTCCAATCATGCATGACCAAACCTTTGACATAAAATAACAAAACCCAGTAAACCTAACCACATAGTGGCTACCTTCTCAGAAAGACCACAGACTTGCAATTGGTGAGTTATTGAAATATAAAAAAAAACAAACATTTTTTAACACTTGAATAAAGCAAAAAATTACTATGCATACATTATACGTTTCTTCTTTCTTGAAATTTCTATTTACATATTATAAATGTGATAGTATAACGCTGTTTCATAAAGTATTTGTCACAACAGTGTAAAAACAAATTTTTCCACCTGTTAGTTTAGAGGTGTTTTAATAACAATAATTATACATTACATAATCTCTCATTTTTAACACTCTGTATTTAGTTTTCTATGAACAGGTTTAAACTATTTTTTACGCCAATAAGCAAGTTCTCTTGTCACTAATAGAATGGTTCATCATCGAGTCCCAAACAAATTATTTCAAGATGAATATTCTAGAAGACAAAAATGAAGTATGTGCTAGCGGTACTATTTTGTGCAATGCTTTGTGGGCAAGCCATGAGTACTAATGGACATGGATGTGATTCAAGAGACTTGGTAAAGCAGCTGGTGAGAGAAAGTAGGAGAGGACAACTCAGCTATGGTATGTCACCTTAAACTAAGCATGAACATATGTTTGGTATCTCTGATGAAAGTTGTACGATTTCGAGATCAATTTTTATTTTACAAAACTTTGCTAAGATCCAATTTTACACAAATTTTTTGCCTTGCTAATCATGGCTAAGAAAAAGTAAAAATCGTAAAAAATGGTAAAAGAAAATTCTCTAGCTGTTTTAGGTAATTATTGTTATCAAATTTAGGGCTATGTTTATCACAGTCGTGCAAGAGAGTTTACAAAAGTTAAAAGTGGTAATACTTAATTTATTGTAATCATTGCATTTTACTTCAATAAATATATTTTTCGCACTTGTATGCATTGACTCAGCGATTTATTGTCCAAGGAAATTTAATTATTTAGTCCAAAGCAATATTGTTGTGTATAACAGGAGCTAAGCTGAGTGTACGATCAATCAACTATCTAAAAAGACATGAATCGGTAATATACGCAGTTTTTCAGGCTATCGGATATTCATCACCGATATAATGTCATTTGATAGTGCAATTGTCTGCTAATCAGTTTTTAGTAAAAGGTTTTTGGTGAATATTGTAAAGTATTTTTCTAGCTAAGGTTTTCAATATACTTATCGCTCAAAATAATCAATTTCACTTGCATTTAATCAAGTTTAGCTGTAACTATCAGGTCTGATTTATTCCCTTTATTTTGATTGACCATAAAATGTTTTATCAACTTTCAATTTTTTTGGAAACCGCAATAATTAATGCAACGATTTGAAAAGAACACCACTGATGTGTTTCTATTGCAGATAAGTACGCTCTGTTGTTTGATAAATGCTACAGGCCTCACCATGGACAACCCAGTCGATTTGGATTCCAACCATCTTGTTCTACGGGTGAGTTGGAAAGTCCAGACGATTAAAAGTGCTTTTTTGTTCTAAACCAGTCAAACCTTAGACAAGCCAAGAACGCTGACTTGTTACTAATGTATTTTAGACGAGGCTGTGACTAAAGCTATTGTCAAGATAGACAACTCTGGAACCTTTATGGCAGCAGATGGCAGCAGCCATCCATTTTCTATTAAAGCTGCCATCAGCTTAACTCAGCTCAACAGCAGAGAGACCAGAATACATGGTAAGTGCAGCGTAAGGAAATAATGTTTGTACTATGTTTTGTATTGTCAAAAATAGACATGTAGAAAATTGCAGGTAAAATTAACTTTCGATAAAACAATATCATAATTGCTCCGATGCTGATTAAAAGGATGTGATACAAAAACTAACATGCATGGGTGATATCTGCGTTTTCTTGCAGTGACCGTGGTGGGATTACATAGTTTCCTGTTTGACAGCAACCACCTCCTGGTTCATGTCCATCAACTAGGAGAGATAGATTCTTCATGCGCATCACCAGGTGAGTACTGGAGTCACCAGGTGAGTACTGGAGTCACCAGGCGAGTACTTAACTCTGTGTAATGTTTTATTTAAAACTTGTGCTTTTTTTATTCTTTACATGATAAAAGTTTTGTGATGATTTTTGTGATGCGCTAAGCAATTCGTTTCAAAAGAGTAGTGGGAAAAACAAGATTTTTTAACAGCTATTATCAACGTCAAATTTTGAATCGAAATAGTAAAACAATATTTCAGGAAACCATTACGATCCATGTGGAAAGAACCACAGTGATGATCCGTCAGTTAAAGACAGACATGTTGGAGACGTTGTGAAAAAAACCATTCCATCAAACATCAAGTCTGGGAATGACTTCTTCACATTTACTGTGGTAGATACTCAAGTGAAACTGTCTGGACCATTGAGCGTGTTGGGTAGATCTATTGTTATGCATGCTGGTTCCGCAGCAGCAAGGGTTGGCTGTGGAACTATAGCTGCCACAGAATGGGAGGGAGAGAACCACCCCGACAGCACTTATGATACCATCAATCCATTCTGGCAATAGCCTGCAGAAGTCCGTCATTGGCTACACATACACATCTAGTAAATGTTGAAACTCAGAAAACTATTACAATGCTTCATGTTTTTTTATTTGATTGGTGATTTCATTTCTTAACTGGGCTACAAAAACTAGTTAGACATTTGAGTAGTTGAGTTACATTTGTAGTGAAGTTTTATTGTTGATGTAGCATCAGATTGTAAGGCTCTTTACATGCCCCCCTTGCTCAGTAAGCTGCCACAACTATGTAAGTGGCTCAGTCTATTTAGGAGTTGTCACTCTACTGAAGATACTGAATAAACTATTAATAAAATTTTTCAAGTTCCTGCACATTTTAAACTGCGCACTAATACAATAATAATGCAGAAAACATTCAACAAAATCTAAATGATTGAAACAGAAATTTAATCTATGTTGCTCAGTCAGCAATCAGAATGAACGTTAGCCACATGATTGGATGATTGCCAGCAGCTTTAAGCTAATGAATATAATACCTGGCTTACCTACACACAACTGACTCTGACAAAAGTAAGAAGGTTGATGTGAAATGTTTTAAGACAAATAGTCAGGTAATAGTAAAAGCACAAAAAAAAACAAACAAAATGTTGTTTTGCGGATATATGTAAATGACTTTAATTTAATAATATAAGGTTAGTAATGGTGAGCTACTAGTTTGGGTACAAGTTGGTAATGGTGAGCTACTCGTTTGGGTACAAGTTGGTAATGGTGAACTGCTAGTTTGGGTACAAGTTGGTAATGATTAGCTACTAGTTTGGGTACAAGTTGGTAATGGTGAGCTACTAGTTTGGGTACAAGTTGGTAATGGTGAGCTACTAGTTTGGGTACAAGTTGGTAATGGTGAGCTACTAGTTTGGGTACAAGTTGGTAATGGTGAACTACTAGTTTGGGTACAAGTTGGTAATGGTGAGCTACTCGTTTGGGTACAAGTTGGTAATGGTGAGCTACTAGTTTGGGTACAAGTTGGTAATGGTGAGCTACTAGTTTGGGCACAAGTTGGTAATGGTGAACTGCTAGTTTGGGTACAAGTTGGTAATGATTAGCTACTAGTTTGGGTGCAAGTTGGTAATGGTGAGCTACTAGTTTGGGTACAAGTTGGTAATGGTGAGCTACTAGTTTGGGTACAAGTTGGTAATGGTGAGCTACTAGTTTGGGTACAAGTTGGTAATGGTGAGCTACTAGTTTGGGTACAAGTTGGTAATGGTGAGCTACTAGTTTGGGTACAAGTTGGTAATGGTGAGCTACTAGTTTGGGTACAAGTTGGTAATGGTGGGCTACTAGTTTGGGTACAAGTTGGTAATGGTGAGCTACTAGTTTGGGTACAAGTTGGTAATGGTGAGCTACTAGTTTGGGTACAAGTTGGTAATGGTGAGCTACTAGTTTGGGTACAAGTTGGTAATGGTGAGCTACTAGTTTGGGTACAAGTTGGTAATGGTGAGCTACTAGTTTGGGTACAAGTTGGTAATGGTGAGCTACTAGTTTGGGTACAAATTGGTAATGGTAAGCTACTAGTTTGGGCACAAGTTGGTAATGGTGAGCTACTAGTTTGGGTACAAGTTGGTAATGGTGAGCTACTAGTTTGGGTACAAGTTGGTAATGGTGAGCTACTAGTTTGGGTACAAGTTGGTAATGGTGAGCTACTAGTTTGGGTACAAATTGGTAATGGTGAGCTACTCGTTTGGGTACAAGTTGGTAATGGTGAGCTACTAGTTTGGGTACAAGTTGGTAATGGTGAGCTACTAGTTTGGGTACAAATTGGTAATGGTGAGCTACTCGTTTGGGTACAAGTTGGTAATGGTAAGCTACTAGTTAGCATACATGTTAGTAATGGTGAACTACTAGTTTGGGTACAGGTTAAAACAATTGCCACAAACCAAAAATTTATCGAACCAGGAGTGGAGTTTGATAAAGGTGCTTATAAGGTATTTGGGAGAAGTTGTCTCCCCATTTTGTTTTTTTGTTTCAAAATGGACCTTTGATTGTTCTGCCACACTTTAGACAGTGGAGCTGCACAGTACACATATAAATAAGACATAAAGAAGAGATCGCAAACAGAATGTTGCAAAACCGTGTTAAATTGAGCCAAACTTTTGTCACAAAACATGTGGGGACAACTTCTAAAACTCAATTCTTGGTTCAACCGTGTTTTGTTTATTTTCAGATCAACGATATCTGTTCACAGTTTTTTGTCTTGCCAAAACAACTCTGCCATTATTTGGAAAGAATAAGAAATTCAAGCATTCCGCTAACAGTGAAACAAGCACTAATTGTACTACCTATGAGTTTGTTGATGAACATGCAATAAGGAGGAAATCTTTTTTAATCGAATTAAAACTTATGTTTGTTTAAGGAGTTGTTCTATTTATGTGCGACAACTAAAATAATGAACAAAAACTTGTTATAATTAATATGCGTGCTCAAATTAGGTTATCTAGTTGTTAACATTGATTGAACTGAGATATTATTGAGTGGTTTTGCCTAAGAAAATATCAATAAAGCGAGTAAGTCTTTGGTGTGAGGATTTGAGATGAACTGACTAGCGAAAGCTTTATGTTCGACCTAGATGCATTACTTATCGGTGATATCCATGTACTCCCAGTTTATTCCTCCCTCCTCCACTCTACCCCACCCACCCTTTATCAGCGCTGCTCTTTTTTTTCTTGCTCTACCCTCTCCATCTCTCTCTCTCTTTCTCTCAGCTTGGTTTGAAAGAAAAACAGGGAGTTGGTGTGCTGGTTCGTTGCAGTCACTACTGGGACAGCTAACTTGCAAAAGCATGTATAAAAGAATGTTGCAATGCATGCTACTGGAAGAAAACAAAAATGGTATGAGTTATTAACTAACACCGAATCATTTATTTGATACTCAGGCCATCTGCTATTAGCTTTGTGTGACTTTTTGTGATTTATCTCCCCACACATTTTAAAGATAAAAGAAAAAAAGAAAGTCTGGTTTGAAAAAATGGTAAATTTAAATCCTCGCCATACATTGGTCCAACAGACAGTTCTACAGCAGCTTTCACCTCTTTCAGTAGAGCAGTTCAGTCCATAGAGTTGTCTCCCCTTCTAGACCTCTAATAAATGGTGGCATTCAATCATTTTAGAGCCATGTAGAAATGGAGTAGCGGACAATGCTTACCCTACTTGATTTCCATAGCAAAAATTGATTGCTGCAACTAGAGGAGTGCACACACATCCTCTACGACAACATCTCACCAGAGCACTCTGTACTATATGAACTAATACATAATGTATAAAATCGTTTGCTTTCTGTAACCAGCATTTCATATTCAGTTTGATCTATTGCTAGCGTTCTAGAAAGGAATGTAAATCTATGGTTTGGTCATACATAAAAAAGCTGGTTAGTTAAACACACAAATACACAGACAGACAGGCCTTTCATGCTCATATACATGTATATAGAGAGATAGCTGTGTCCAGTCTCTAACATGAACTGAACCATTTGGTGTGTTGTTGAATGTTGGCAGGCTGCTTGAGCAAAAGTCTAAAAACAAGCAAATTGCTTTTAAGAAAATAAATTACGTCTTTTGATTTGCTCTATAGATAAATTGCATATAGCCATGTAATCATTTTCAAATGTATACCAACAATAAGATGAAGGCTCTGTTATCTGTTAGATCCAACAGATTAAAGGAAGTACATACTTTATACTATCAGGTATGTATAGATGATTGCTTTATTGATTTATCAAAACAGCAGATACGAGATACGAGGCATTTACTTTGGTGAAGTCTTGTGTAGACAATGTACTCGGCAGCTAAATGTAAGTTTGTAAAACAGCTAGATTTTATTATTATTTTCCAACTCACTACAAAATTTAATGCTTTAACTTTTTGGGAAGAGGTAGTGACTTTATAAACTACGGACTGAAATATTGTAGAATTGACATTATTGGCCATCTGGTGTAGATATCAACCTTTTATGTTTGCAGTCTTGCTATTGGTTCAATTATGTGGCGCCACTGTGGCAAACAGTGGCCAATTGTACAAGCAGCAACATCTTGTAAACTTTAAAGAGCAGACAACTTCTCAAGAAACCAAAGGCAGTGTAGAAGAATGTGGTTTAGTTTGTACCGAAGCTTGCCAAGGATTTGTCTACAATCAATCTGATTGCACGTGTCACCTGCTGCAGTTTGTCAACCCAAATAGCCTGAGAGATTCTCCTGAAGCAAATTCTGTAGAGATCTATGTGAAAATTCCACATCAGTCGATAGTTAACCCTCTACTGGCAAGAGGTAAATACATTTTGTATCTATAGTTATCATTTCTGTGTAACAGCCAAAGCACAACATTTATTGGCATCTGATGTCTGTTGTGTTACACAGGCAAACTGACCCAGATGTCAAGCACTTACAAACGAGGTAAGCAGCAGTTTGGCTCACATTTTGCTGTCGACGGAATCTACATCCCAGAGGGAATCTCAAACGTTGCTGCTGAACGATCGTCACTCGCTCACACCAACGAAGAAACTGATCCATGGTGGAGGGTTGACCTCGGTGCTGTCCATCAGGTGTTTGCTGTCAACATTCTGAATAGAGTGGGTGAGAGCCTTGAAACAAACTAATGAAACTTGGTAATAGCTGGTCAGCTTGTTGGTTTCTGTTAACTTTCAGTGCCATCAAGTCAAAATAAATATTTGACTTTTCCAAATAATTTTTTTTAATGAGTGCTGTTGTTTTTTGATGCTAAGGAATCTAGATATCATTCTAAACTGATACCTATTATTTTTGTTATACATTTTAAGAGTGATGCAAGTCTAATTTACAGTGATTGACTAATGCCGATTGTGTTTTGTATTTCTTATATTAAGGTGTTAGTGGCTCCACATATTTTGAGAGAACAATGAACGCAATGATCACAGTGTCTATGGATGAAGCAAACATATTCCCTGATGAACTCCAGCTTAATGTCTGCTACTACTACGATGGCGTCCTTGGGCAATACTACAACCTTATCACTTGTAACGAACCCATTTATGGCCGTTTTGTACAGATCCAACTGTTGGCCAAAACCATTCTTAATATTTATGAGGTTGAAGTGCATGCTTTATAAACAGTTGGGCAGAAGGCTGGCTTGTGAATCTAATCACAAACTGATGTATTGCTCCTCTTGCAAGTTTAAATGTGTTACGTAAAGTTATTGTCAATGCTATCCTTCAACTTATAGGATTTGTCTCCCTTGAGTTTAAATTTTCCAAATACATAAGTAAACTTTGACCGCATGCACATCTGAACTAGGTAGTTTGAATACTGAATAATTTATCAATCGGCGTTGTAGATTTTTAACCTAATGATATTTTGGGATTTTCCAGAAAACAACTCAAATAAAATTAATTGCCAAGTAAACTAGTAAAGTTTAAACATTCAGTAACTGCGTAAAACAGTCGAATTAAACATTTCTTTTGTGCCTATGAAAATATTATATTGTATTCATGTTGTTGTTATGTAAGACTAACACATTATATTATTACACAACTTATGTTGAATCTATTAATAGATATTGTGGTTTTCTAGATGTACCCTAATGTATTAATAATAAAACCTTATTTGAGAAAACCTTGAAGGAAAAGTGTTTTTGATTTTTACTATATATTTGGGTAATGTAGAAAGTCCTGTGGGTGTACACGCCTGTTGGCTCCAACCTACGCCTTTTAGGGTCAGAGATTGGTTATGGATTTTATTTGCTGGAGAGTTTATTCACTACGTAATGCAAATGGACAAATAGCAAAGAAATGGGAAGAAAACAATTATTGCTGCAAAAGATCACCTTGACAGCATAGCCATTAGAGGAAAATTATGAATGTTGTTGGCTCGCTCACGGGAAACTCATGCTGCAATAACAAGAGTAGGGGTTATGGAGTGAATCACCTATTGGGCATTGCCGAGTTTAAGTTATGTGAGTGTGGGGGAGCGATTCACACCAAATATTGAAGCAACTGAAAAGTGTACGCGCGCAAACTTGCTGGCAAACCTTAGAACTATTTTGGAGGGAAATAATTCTACGGTTTGCGCTTCACCGAAAGGCGTGAGTTGGCGCCGACAGGCTCCCACACTGACAGGAACTTCCACATTACCCATATTTGTATTGCATCAGTTTTTAAATCTTAAACTTGATCGCAATAAAAACAAAAATAACTTCGCCAAGACATTCATTTTCCAAATTGATTTTAAATCGAATAATTTATGAGTTCTTTTGGCAAAAAAAATACACACAACAACTTCTGTCAAACAATCAACTCTTGAAGTACATTAAAAATCTCATTATTTATCGATTTTATAAATTTATTGAAATAAATAAAGTTTTTACTGATAATAGTTTTATAAACATACTATTAAGTGATGCCATTATCGGAAACTGCAGTAAAATATCAAACTAATATTTATCTGATACAAAATGCAGACTTGTCTTCTCATTACACAAAATAATCAATCAACGATAAAATTCATAAAATAACAAACAGAATTAATAAAAACTGTGTTTATTATATTTCTGACATAGGAAGTTAACATTGAAATTATCTTACCTTTGTTCAGCACAATCATAAGATGAGACAACTCTCAGGTTACCTAATATTGGTACTTTCTCACAACGGTTGTTTCATAGCTATTGATAAATAGATAGCTGTCTCTAAGCCAATCATATTTAGTACAAAGCAAGCTTTTGTATTTCTCATGTAGTGGTATAACATCATGATGAATTCTTGCACACTGCAGAGAGACGACTATTACAAAGACATCAATAAAACTGTAACAACATGCATCGGCCATCCAGGAGGATGGAACGAAGAGTTTAACTATGAACAAATCCATACTCTGGTACATGCCACACTTTTCTTCTTTCTCCCACTCATTATTATATCCATCTGCTACAGCATTACGGCATACATCATGGTAGGTGGGACAACTCCATATTTTATTCCTTCAGTGCACTCCAAAATGTTTTCTCCTATATTAATTTTATGCCAACTTTTATAGTTTTGTGACTAACTATCTCAGCTAAAAGTAATATTTTACTCGTCTTAAATCATATTAACAGAATATTTGAGTCAAAGAAAATAATTTATTTTGAAACTTTTATTAACTGTCTAAATGCAGTTTTTATTAAAACCTCATGTAAAATATTGCAATAATTTTTATATTGTAGGTGAAAAGTTTACATGGAACTCCTGGAGAGACGCCCCAATGTTTGATGAGGCGGAAAGAAACTAACCAGCAACGTAAAAAACTGGCTCATATTGTCATAACACTGATTATCTTGTTTTTTATCTGCTGGCTGCCGCGTTGTATATTTATGATGTACACATTCTTCGGCAAGGGCAATAAAGTAATGACTCCAGCTATATATTATCTCAGAATAGGTAAGTGAAGTCGATAAATGATTATTTTTTAATAATTCAGGAGTTATCTTTCCATGAAAACAAGTTGATGGATTTTTAGACCTTTATAAATACCGACCGACTCATGTAAAGTTATTAATATTACGGGAAAAATGCGTGATTAGTTTGGAGCAAAAAACTTGATTCTAGAATTATGCTAGAAATTAAAAAACGAGTTTTTTCTAACTAGTTATATGAGATTTTATGTTTTAGTTGCGTACTGTTTGATGTTCTTCAACAGCTGCATCAACCCGATAGCGCTGTACTTTCTCAGTAAGTCATTCAGGGGTCATTACAAGAGACAACTTTGTTGCTGGAGAGAGAGAGACGGCTACCTAGTGACACAGAACTAGCTACAAGACAGTCTCAAGCTGGCGAATCTCATCCTAAACCGGCTCATGCCAAAAACCATAGGTACGAACACACTGATGAAACGTATGCTTCTGCTTCAGAAATGGCCAAGTTAGAAAACTAGTCGTAGGTAGTTGTCTCCACCTGTCTATAACAGAGTTTGCAATTTAACTATAGGGAAAGACTGTGACACCCATAGAAAATCATGATCAATGTCTGACCAAGATGACAATTATTCTGTTGCTACTAATAATTATTTTTGTTATTTTTTTTTGTAAAAATAAAGAATTGTAAATAATTTTTCTTGATAAATTTTGTGTTGACCCAATGTGTAGTTTTTTTAATTGGTATTGAAAATTTGAAATTATTTTTGCGAAACGTAAATAATAAATTTTAGATGGCAAAATAAATGTTGGAAGGCTGTCAAAATTTAGAAAAATTTTCTTTCATTATTTAAACTATGCAACTCTTTTGGTGTCAGCCAAAGATTTGTAACATTACCCATAAGCCTCCACAGACCAGAATGAGAGTATTATATTTATGATGTGTACACAATAACAACAAGCATAATACTGTATTTTTATATTATGTGTAGACAACTCCTGTCTTTTATGATATTACTAAAGTTTGTTAAAATTTGCTTCATGTCTATCAACTTCCTGTGAACCCAGTCTTTGAAATGTTTATATTTTATGTTTTGTGTACATAATTTTAGCTCAGAAACTTCTTTTAGACTTTTAAATGTATACATATAAATTGTATCTCTACTTTATTATATCTTATACAAATAAAAAAGAATATTCATTCCCTTCGGTTTTATAATATTTTGTCTAATATAGAAAACGCAAACCTTGACAGTTCTCGAAAAATCAAAACTTTTTTTTAATACAGAACTGCTTTCCAGAATGATTTTTGCTTTCTCCGCCAAACGTCATCTAGGATTATTGTGTTGGTTGTATACTTGTTAAGCTTGGTGTAACAAGCAGAGTCGGATTGATAACTACGTAGTATGTGAACACAGATGACCAATTTAGATTAATATATAGTTTATTGCCCGAAACCTTGACAAATATAACAGTCTAGTAACTGCGTTCAGTTTACGTTCAATGTGATATAAATATTATTGATGCAAACAATGACCCTGACAGAGCTAGATATGATTTCACAGTTAGTACCAGCTGTCAACGTTCTTCATCATTTGGACATCAATAGAGAAGCTTCTATCTCACGGGTGAACAAAACCTATTCTTATCCTTTGAAATGGTGGTTAGGAAGTCTTTACACTCTTTTGAAAACAGCGTCGCAAATATCAGGAAGTTGAATAAAACTTTTTCGTTAACACTTTACTCCGAAAATATTTTTCAATTTAATTGGTTCCTAGCTGCTGTGTTTTAATGAACGATTTTTGATCATTTCATAGACAATATAACTTATATAAGTGTGAGCTAGCTTTCTCAGCTGTTGGTGAGCTTTTGTGCACTGTCGTAACAATTCCCCTCGCGATTTTTTGAAAAACGTGGAGCGAGCATTGCACATACGTTTTGGTTGAGCAAAATTTTGATCAGTAAAACTATTTCTACAAACATTTTAAATTTTCATGAGTTAAACTTACCTTGGTCTTATCTTAAAATTCGCTTTTCTTGGTGCTGGCCTATTCCTGCCAAAAGATTTTGAGCATAAACAATTTTGTTGTGCTGCATTTCTTTTCAGCTAAAATAACTTTTCATTGCAGTATTTTGTTCAAATTGTAATTGGTTTTGTAGTCTATTACAAGTATTAGTTTAGTCTATAGGAAAGGGGAGCTTAACAACAATGGTGACAGCAGATGCTAGCCATTGCGTTCGCGGATGTTTTAGATTATCATCAAATCAAATGAAACCCTCATTTCCTGCATGAATAAAACAAGATGGTTGTTCTTTTAGTTATTTATAGCAAAGAAAATGAGCAACCAAATATAACTGCAAAATAATTGCAGATTATTTCTATGGTAATCCATCAGTTCAATCATGCATGACCAAACCTTTGACATAAAATAACAAAAACCAGTAAACCTAACCACATAGTTGCTACCCTCTCAGAAAGACCACAGACTTGCAATCGGTGAGTTATTGAATAATAGGAAAATAATTTTTTTCAAGAATTGAATAAAGCAAAAATTACCATAAATGACATGAAGCGTTTCTTCTTCTTGATAGTTCTATTTATGTATTAAAAAAGTGATAACATAACACTGTTTCATAAAGTATTTGTCACAACCGTGTAAAAAAATGGTATTTCCAGTTTTAGTTTAGAAGTGTTTTATTAACAGTAATTATATCATTACATAATCTCTCATTTTCAACACTCTGTATTTAGTTTTCTATAAACAAGTTTAAACTACTTTTTACGTTAATAAGCAAGTTTTCTTGTCACTCATAGAATGATTCCAAACAAATTATTTCAAGGTGAATATTCTAGAAGACCAAAATGAAGTATGCGCTATCGGCACTCTTTTGTGCAATGCTTTGTGGGCATGCTATGACTGCTAACGGAAATGGATGTGATACAAGAGACTTGGTAAAACAGCTGGTGAGAGAAAGTAGGGGAGGACAACTCAGCTATGGTATGTCACCTTAAATTAAGCATTAACATATGTTTGGTATCTCTCATGAAAGTTGTACATTTTCGAGATCAATTTTCATTTTACAAATGTTTTGCCTTGCTGATCATAGCTAAGAAAAAATAAAAATTCGTAAAAAATGGTAAAAGAAAATTCTTTAGCTGTTTTAGTTAACTATTGTTATCAAATTTGGGGCTATGTTTATCACAGTCACGCGAGAGAGTTTACAAAAGTTAAAAGTGGTAATACTTACTTTATTGTAATCATTGCGTTTTACTTCAATAAATATCTTTTTCCCACTTGTATGCATTGACTCAGCGATTTATTGTCTAAGGAAATTTAATTATTTTGTCGGAAGCAATACTGCTGTCTATAACAGGAGCTAAGCTGCGTGCACAGTGTATGATCAATCAACTATCTAAAAAGACATGAATCGGTAATATACGCAGTTTTTCAGGCTATCGGATATTCATCACCGATATAATGTCATGTGATACTGCAGTTGTCTGCTAACCAGTTTAGTAAAAGGTTTTTGGTAAATATTGTAAAGTATTTTCTTAGCTAACGTTTTTAATATACTTATTGCTCAAAATAATCAATTTCACTTGCATTTAATCAAGTTTAGCTGTAACTATCAGGTCTGATTTATTCCCTTCCTTTTGATTGACCATAAAATGTTTTATCAACTTTCAATTTTTTTGGAAACCGCAATAATTAATGCAACGATTTGAAAAGAACACCACCGATGTGTTTCTATTGCAGATAAGTACGCTCTGTTGTTTGATAAATGCTACAGTCCTCACCATGGACAACCCAGTCCATTTGGATTCCAACCATCTTGTTCTACGGGTGAGTTGGAAAGTCCAGACAAATAAAAGTGCTTTTTTGTTCTAAACCAGTCAAACCTCAGACAAACCGAGAACGCTGACTTGTTACTAACGTATTTTAGATGAACCTGTGACTAAAGCTATTGTCAAGATAGACAACTCTGGAACCTTCACGGCAGCAGATGGCAGCAGCCATCCATTTTCTATTAAAGCTGCCATCAGCTTAAGTCAGCTCAACAGCAGAGAGACCAGAATACATGGTAAGTGCAGCGAAAGGAAATGATGTTTGTACTATGTTTTGTATTGTCAAAAATAGACATGTAGAAAATTGCAGGTAAAATTAACTTTTGATAAAACAATATCATAATTGCTCCGACGCTGATTAAAAGGATGTGATACAAAAACTAACATGCATGGGTGATATCTGCGTTTTCTTGCAGTGACCGTGGTGGGATTACATAGTTTCCTGTTTGACAGCAACCAGCTCCTGGTTCATGTCCATCAACTAGGAGAGATAGATTCTTCATGCGCATCACCAGGTGAGTACTGGAGTCACCAGGTGAGTACTGGACTCACCAGGCGAGTACTTAACTCTGTGTAATGTTAAATTTAAAACTTGTGCTTTTTTTATTCTTTACATGATAAAAGTTTTGTGATGATTTTTGTGATGCGCTTAACAATTCGTTTCAAAAGAGTAGTGGAAAAAACAAGATTTTTTAACAGCTATTATCAACGTCAATTTTTGAATCGAAATAGTAAAATAATATTTCAGGAAACCATTACAATCCATGTGGAAAGAACCACAGTGATGACCCGTCAGTTAAAGACAGACATGTTGGAGACGTTGTGAAAAAAACCATTCCGTCGAACATCAAGTCTGGGAATGACTTCTTCACATTTACTGTGGTAGACACTCAAGTGAAATTGTCTGGACCATTGAGCGTGTTGGGTAGATCTATTGTTATGCATGCTGGTTCTGCAGCAGCAAGAGCTGGCTGTGGAACTATAGCTGCCACAGAATGGGAAGGAGAGAACCACCCCGACAGCACTTATGATACCACCAACCCATTCTGGCAATAACCTACAGAAGTCCCTTATTGACTACACATCCACATCTAGTAAATGCTGAAACTCAAAAACTATTACAATGCTTCATGTTTTTTTAATTGATTGGTGATTTGATTTCTTAACTGGGCTACAAAAAACTAGTTAGACATTTGAGTAGTTGTGTTACATTTGTAGTGAAGTTTTGTTGTTGATGTAGCATCAGATTGTAAGGCTCTTTACATGCCCCCCTTGCTCAGTAAGCTGTCACAACTATGTAAGTGGCTCAGTCTATTTAGGAGTTGTCACTCTATTGAAAATACTGAATAAACTATTAATAGAATTTTTTCAAGTTCCTGAATTTTAAACTGCGCACTAACACAATAATAATTCAGACATTGCTAGTAACGATGTCAACTCGATGCATATAACATATCCCTGGCATTCCCTCACTCATTATATTCATTGCTGTGTGCGGTAGTACAATGTACAACTATTGTTAGCTTCTCCTGCAAGATAAATGAACTCATTCTGTGTTTGCACTCTGTGGCAGGAAACTTTATACCAGTTGGCATTCACGGGTGAAAAGATGGAGGAGTATGAAATGAATCTTACAGCCAACGCCAGTGCATCCGCCATCACTTATAGCTATTTTAATATTAATGAAGAAGCTGTTGGTATGTTGCGATAAATTTTTAATTATTTATTTAAAAAGGTCCATGTTGATTAACTTGACTGAACCTCTCTACCACTGGTTTTATTCTTTTATTTATTCTAATTTGTTTCAGTCGTTTTCTCAAAAAAATGAGTTGTGGTTGGATAAAGATAAAATAGACAAGCACTATATATAAATGTTGATAAATTCAGTGACATGCCGTAAAGTGCAGACACATTTACTCTTACTTGTAGCTGTTATTGTTCCGATATTATTTGGTTTGATATTTCTGGTTGGACTCATTGGCAATGAATGTATCATCAGCGCTGTTCTACGCTACAAGTCGATGTGGAATGCTCCAAACATGTTTATTGGTAACTACAACAGCTTACGCTTAATTTTATTTAATTTTTGGTTTTTGGAAATTTAGCTTCATTTCTGAATGTTATACTTTTTATATTGCGTAAAAATGGTAAAGTTTAACTGCTCTGTGAGTGGTTGGCCACAGAATATGAGACCTCCACAAGCTGGTATTCTTGAAGACCAAAATGGTGATAAAATTTTTTGAATATTAATTATTTTTTTACAAACTAAACTGTAAAAAGTTGAACAAAATCTCAGTCTCAGCTCCATTGACATCTGACAGATTTCCTAAAATAGTGAACTCTGAAAATACCATAGAGTTACCGAGGCATAGAGTGTATACTATTCATTAGAGCGTGTCATGCCTCTCAACTGTTATTGTGTTACATAAAGAGCGACTTGAAAGACTTTCACAATTATTTTTATAAAATTTTCATGGCTTCACTTCATTAAACTGCTATAGAAACGTCTGCCTCACATTTAGACTGTGTACCAAGCAAAAAACCCCCATTTAACTGAAAGATTCATTATTTAATCTGCAAAGAAGAAACCATACTATTTATTGCGTGAAGCATTGGTTTTTTGCAAACCTCACTATTATGCTTTAAACAAAACGCAAAAACGAAACACTGCAAAACGTTCCGCTGTCAAGTACTAACAGTTGAACTAATGAAATATTGTTTACTGCTGTGTTACATAATACAAACTGTAGAGTTGTTACATTCAGTCAAAATCAAATGTTTCAGCACATTTTTTTGTTTCACTTCTACAGCAAACTATGACTACGGCAGAAATCACTGGACACGCTTAAAAATTCGACACTCAGATTGTGGAATTTTCTCTCCTTTCGGAAAAATTTAAAAAATTATATTTGTCAATCATCCGCGTAAAAGCCAAGTGTTACAGTTTTCAAGTGATTGTTAAGGTATTAATTTAAAGAGCCTTGTTCAAATAGTTAAAAAATTCTTCTTCAACCTTTATAACAAATATAAAACTTGATTTCTGTATTTTCAGTCAATCTTGCAATAGGAGACGTTCTACTACTATTGATATCCGTCCCTACCTCAGCTACACTGTATAGCATAGAAACTTGGCCATTTGGGTTAGCTGTTTGCAAGGCAAGCTACTTCACAAAGACTCTATCATCCGGTATGTTCTAGATGTTTTACATTCGCAGAATACCAACGACTTTACACAACGCAATCATATATCCATCCATTAGACAATGCTAGAACTGCCTGCAGCATATGTTATGTAATATTGTAAAAAATAGTAAATCGCATTCCTTTGTTCCAATTATACTCAGAAAACAGTTCAATATTTGTTTTAAATAAATTCACTCATCAAAAATGTTGAAAGTTTTTATCAGTAAATGAAAAAATGTTTGAATGTTTTCTACAGTCATAAGATCAATGAGTTGTTCTGTTTTGTTTGAGGCTTTTGAATATAACTATAATTTGGCCGAAATTCATTTCTTGCTCAACGTAAAGTACATATTTTGTTTACTTCACTATCACTTAGAGCTTTTTTTGACCAAGATTACTTTTCCCCAATTAATCAAAACTAAATTTAAAAAAATTAAACGTAAATTTTAAGATTTTACTAAAAATTTGAACTTTTTGTGAGATAAAAGTTATAAGAAATAGTAACATGGCAATCTTTCAAGTTTTCCTGGTTTTATATTTTATTTAAACCAAACTTTTTATAAAGCAAATGCTATTTATCTATTTTTTAAGCACAAACTGGACCATGTTAAAGTGAAATCATAAGAAAAAAATTCAAAGCTTTGTAATTTCACAACTTGAGGTTTTGTCTACTCATGACGAACAAAACATGTAGAAAGTTTCCCACAACTTAGGACTGTTGCACTGAACTACCTCTGAAACATTTTGTCTCCAGAGTATTTGCATAGAAAAACTTTTTTAATATTTACTATTCATTTATTCTCAGAATTTTCCAAGACGAAAGATGAATATCAAAGTCGCCATTCGATCGCTCTTGTTTATTGATTTGATAGCGGATGAAGTTTGATCAAACCATTTCCTATCTAATGCTTTACTACTAGTAGTGTTTCTGTTACTAGCAGTTCCTGCAGCCCTTACAGTCATGACAGCATGATACAATTATATTAATGTCACGCAAGGGCATCAACTTCTTGTCTAGTTTTGTGAGAATTACTGTGCATAGTCAGCAAAATTCCACTGCTAATTATTATTTCGGACAAATATTTAGATAAAAAACACAGACTTCCGCATCTGCTTACAGCATTATTCTTTGTCTATTTTAGGTGTCAGTATATTCACATTGACTATGCTTAGCATAGACCGAGTTCTCGTTATCTCACAGTCCATGAAGCTTAGGCATAAGTCATCTGTCCGTATTGGAGTTATGGTTGCAGCCATATGGATTTTTGCTATTATTGTGGCAGTACCAGATGCTGTCACCTATCATTTGGTGAGTTAATATAATTCTTGTTTAGATGTGCAACAATTTTCAAATATATCAATTGAATTGTTTGATTTATTGGTAATGAAAATCGTTCTAAATAGATTGTGTACCAAAAATACGGAGTAGAACATTGTAATCATCAAAAGCTGGAAAAATATGTATTTTTCATGCGTATTATAACAAGTAAATTGCGTTTTGATGGGTTTAGCTTTTATCTCTTCAAAATAAAAAGAAAACAATACCAACCAAGTACTGCATATTTTTATTGGTCCGTTAGATTGACTGTATCAGTCTATGATGGATAGATTTCTGGATGAGCAAGCCTTCTTTTTATGCTTTGTGAAGCTCACGTTTCTCAGTTATCTTCTGTGACAATCAATGGTTGTACCTCAAATATGTGACATAAAATAACGACATTTTTTTCAACTTGGTATGTTCCATGTTTCATTCCATATATTTGTGGTTTGTTTTACTGAAAACATAGAGTTACATATTCTTTTTATGACAATGTTGTAATCACTTGTTCAAAGTCAGTCTTGCTGACCATTTTTTGCAAAAGATTCGAAATAAAATAATTTTTACCCGCAGCTGGAAATTCGTTTCTTTCGCCACATTCAATGTAAACTATTTTATTTTGTCTTCCAACTTTTAGCAATCAGTGTTCATGGAGCTGTGCTCACAAGTACAAGTTAATTTATATCAGATGTATGATTGAGTGGGTTGCTTTTCGACAGACAAGTGTTTAATGCGAGGTCATTGCAAGGTTATTTAAAATTCTCTTTATATCACTCAAAATATGTGAATTTGTTTTTCAAAATAAATGATAGTTCAAGTTTCACAAATTTGATATTTTTCAATTGTATTTGAAGCATTATGCCATGAAATGGCTGGCGAAAAACACAACATCGAACCACACGGCTTTTAGAAAGGGAAAATGAAGATAATTATATCAACGAATGTTGTGAAAGCAGAATATTATGGCAGCGAAATGCCATTAATCAGCTTTTACCGATTCACAGGTTTAGAGCTAAAAATCCAATAATTTCATTAAGTTGGTAGATTACCAGTTACAGTCCAAACTTGCTTAGAGTAAATACGTTACTGAGGTCCTAGGGCTATGCTAGCTGATACAATTTACACAAACTGCATCACTGCAGACCAGGTTTCTCCCTTTTCTATTGCCGTTTACAAGACGGTTTGGTAGTGCTGGGCAGGGTTGCTAAATACTGGTGGTTACCAACCAAAAATAATGTCGGTAATCTCGAGTTTTTGTACATTTTGGTAAAAAGGATGATGGAAAACATATCTTATGCAACTCGGTAAAACAGATTATCACCAATAACTGCTTTTTAATAATATTATTGTTGGGCAGGTAATAAAATTGTATATGGGAGTTACCCTTAGCGATATGACAACTCCAACATTATTGACAAAAGAAAACCACTGTTTTTCAAGTTTTACTAAAGTTTTCTAGAAACCACCCAATTTCTAGCTAGCTTTGTGGCTATTTTTGTGGCCCAAACCAAACCTTTGATTTTTGTGACAGAAGCAACCACAAGCACAGTCATCGTTTGAATTTATCAAAACCTTTTCAACTGGCGGGGTTTCCTTGCAATATAAATCTGACCAGTAAATTCGTGAGCATCTGTAAAGTTTGCCCCAATGTTTGTGTTTTTTCTTTTGTACCAAATAGCTTTTGTATCTCTCATGTAGTGGTGTAACATCATGATGAATTCTTGCACATTGCAGAGAGACGACTATTACAAAGACATCAATAAAACTGTAACAACATGCATCGGCCATCCAGGAGGATGGAACGAAGAGTTTAACTATGAACAAATCCATACTCTGGTACATGCCACACTTTTCTTCTTTCTCCCACTCATTATTATATCCATCTGCTACAGCATTATGGCATACATCATGGTAGGTGGGACAACTCCATATTTTATTCCTTCTGTGCACTTCAAAATATTTTCTCCTATATTAATTTTATGCCAACTAACTATCTCAGCTAAAAGTAATATTTTACTCTTCTTAAATCATATTAACAGAATATTTGAGTCAATGAAAATAATTTATTTTGAAACTTTTATAAACTGTCTAAATGCAGTTTTTATTAAAAGCTCATGTAAAATATTGCAATAATTTTTTATTTTGTAGGTGAAAAGTTTACATGGAATTCCTGGAGAGACGCCCCAATGTTTGATGAGGCGGAAAGAAACTAACGAGCAACGTAAAAAACTGGCTCATATTGTCATAACACTGATTATCTTGTTTTTTATCTGCTGGCTGCCGCGTTGTATATTTATGATGTACACATTCTTCGGCAAGGGCAATAAAGTAATGACTCCAGCTATATATTATCTCAGAATAGGTAAGTGATGTCGATAAATAATTCTTTTTTAATAATTCAGGAGTTATCTTCCCATGAAAACAAGTTGATAGTTTTTTAGACCTTTGTAAATACCGACTCATGCAAGGTTATTAATATTACGGGAAAAATGCCTGATTAGTTTGGAGCAAAAAAATTGATTCTAGAAATATGCTAGAAACTAATAAACGAGTTTTTTCTAACTAGTTATATAAAATATTATGTTTTAGTTGCGTACTGTTTGATGTTCTTCAACAGCTGCATCAACCCGATAGCACTGTACTTTCTCAGTAAGTCATTCAGGGGTCATTACAAGAGACAACTTTGTTGTTGGAGGGAGAGACGACTACCTAGTGACACAGAACTAGCTACAAGACAGTCTCATGCTGGCGAATCTCATCCTAAACCGGCTCATGCCAAAAAACCATAGGTACGAACACACTGATGAAACGTATGCTTCCGCTTCAGAAATGGCCAAGTTAGAAAACTAGTTGTAGGTAGTTGTCTCCACCTGTCTATCACAGAGTTTGCAATTTAACTATAGGGAAAGACTGTGACACCCATAGAAAATCATGATCAATGTCTGACCAAAAATTGATGTGATGACAATTATTCTGTTGCTACTAATAATTATTTTTGTTATTTTTTTTTGTAAAAATAAAGAATTGTAAATAATTTTTCTTGATAAATTTTGTGTTGACCCAATGTGTAGTTTTTTTAATTGGTATTGAAAAGTTGAAATTATTTTTGCGAAACGTAAATAATAAATTTTAGATGGCAAAATAAATGTTGGAAGGCTGTCAAGATTTAGAAAAATTTTCTTTCATTATTTAAACTATGCAACTCTTTTGGTGTCAGCCAAAGATTTGTAACATTACCCATAAGCCTCCACAGACCAGAATGAGAGTATTATATTTATGATGTGTACACAATAACAACAAGCATAATACTGTATTTTTATATTATGTGTAGACAACTCCTGTCTTTTATGATATTACTAAAGTTTGTATTACTAAAGTTTGTTAAAATTTGCCTCATGTTTATCAACTTCCTGTGAACTCAGTCTTTGAAATATTTATATTTTATGTTTTGTGTACATAATTTTAGCTCAGAAACTACTTTTAGACTTTTAAATGTATACATATAAATTATATCTCTATTTTATTATATATTATACAAACAAAAAATAATATTCATTCCCTTCGGTTTTATAATATTTTGTCTAATATAGAAAACACAAACCTTGACAGTTCTCGAAAAACCAACGTTTTTCTGTTAATACAGAACTGCTTTCCAGAATGATTTTTGCTTTCTTCGCCAAACGTCATCTAGGATTATTGGAGTTGGTTCTATACTTGTTAAGCTTGGTTTAACACGCACGGTCAGATTGACAACTACTTAGTATGTGAACACAGATGGCCTTTAGATTAATATATAGTTTTCATTGCCCGAAACCTGGACAAATATAATAGTCCAGTAAACTGCGTTCAGTTTACATTCAATGTGATATAAATATTATTGATGCAAACAATGACCCTGACAGAGCTAGATATGATTTGACAGTTTGTACCAGCTGTCAACGCTCTTCATCATTTGGACATCAATAGAGGAGCTTCTATCTCACGGGTGAACAAAACCTATTCTTATCCTTTGAAGTGGTGTTTAGGAAGTCTTTACACTCTTTTGAAACAGCGTCAGCAAATTGAATAAAACTTTTTTGTTAACAATTTACTTCGAAAATATTTTTCAATTTAATTGGCTCCTAGCTGCTGTGTTTTAATGAACGTATTTTGATCATTTCATAGACAATATAACTTACATAAGTGTGAGCTAGCTTTCTCAGCTTATGATGAGCTTTTGTGCCCTGTCGTTACAAATCCTCGGGCGATTTTTTGAAAAAACGTGGAGCGAGCATTGCACATACGTTTCGGTTGAGCAAAATTTTGATAAGTAAAACTATTTGTACAAACATTTTAAGTTTTTACGAGTTAAACTTACCTTGGATTTTTCTTAAAAATCTTTTTTCTTGGTGCTGGCCTATTCCTGCCAAGAGATTTTGAGCATAAACAATTTTGTTGTGCTGCATTTCTTTTCAGCTAAAATAACTTTTCATTGCAGTATTTTGTTCAAGTTGTTATTGGTTTTGCAGTCTATTACAAGTATTAGTTTAGTCTATAGGAAAGGGGAGCTTAACAACAATAGTGACAGCAGATGCTAGCCATTGCGTTCGCGGATGTTTTAGATTATCATCAAATCAAATGAAACCCTCATTTCCTGCATGAATAAAACAAGATGGTTGTTCTTTTAGTTATTTATAGCAAATATAACTGCAAAATAATTGCAGATTATTTCTATGGTAACCCATCAGTCCAATCATGCATGACCAAACCTTTGACATAAAATAACAAAACCCAGTAAACCTAACCACATAGTTGCTACCTTCTCAGAAAGACCACAGACTTGCAATTGGTGAGTTATTGAAATATAAAAAAAAACAAACATTTTTTAACACTTGAATAAAGCAAAAAATTACTATGCATACATTATACGTTTCTTCTTTCTTGAAATTTCTATTTACATATTATAAATGTGATAGTATAACGCTGTTTCATAAAGTATTTGTCACAACAGTGTAAAAACAAATTTTTCCACCTGTTAGTTTAGAGGTGTTTTAATAACAATAATTATACATTACATAATCTCTCATTTTTAACACTCTGTATTTAGTTTTCTATGAACAGGTTTAAACTATTTTTTACGCCAATAAGCAAGTTCTCTTGTCACTAATAGAATGGTTCATCATCGAGTCCCAAACAAATTATTTCAAGATGAATATTCTAGAAGACAAAAATGAAGTATGTGCTAGCGGTACTATTTTGTGCAATGCTTTGTGGGCAAGCCATGAGTACTAATGGACATGGATGTGATTCAAGAGACTTGGTAAAGCAGCTGGTGAGAGAAAGTAGGAGAGGACAACTCAGCTATGGTATGTCACCTTAAACTAAGCATGAACATATGTTTGGTATCTCTGATGAAAGTTGTACGATTTCGAGATCAATTTTTATTTTACAAAACTTTGCTAAGATCCAATTTTACACAAATTTTTTGCCTTGCTAATCATGGCTAAGAAAAAGTAAAAATCGTAAAAAATGGTAAAAGAAAATTCTTTAGCTGTTTTAGGTAATTATTGTTATCAAATTTAGGGCTATGTTTATCCCAGTCGCCCAAGAGAGTTTACAAAAGTTAAAAGTTGTAATACTTAATTTATTGTAATCATTGCATTTTACTTCAATAAATATATTTTTCGCACTTGTATGCATTGACTCAGCGATTTATTGTCCAAGGAAATTTAATTATTTAGTCCAAAGCAATATTGTTGTGTATAACAGGAGCTAAGCTGAGTGTACGATCAATCAACTATCTAAAAAGACATGAATCGGTAATATACGCAGTTTTTCAGGCTATCGGATATTCATCACCGATATAATGTCATTTGATAGTGCAATTGTCTGCTAATCAGTTTTTAGTAAAAGGTTTTTGGTGAATATTGTAAAGTATTTTTCTAGCTAAGGTTTTCAATATACTTATCGCTCAAAATAATCAATTTCACTTGCATTTAATCAAGTTTAGCTGTAACTATCAGGTCTGATTTATTCCCTTTATTTTGATTGACCATAAAATGTTTTATCAACTTTCAATTTTTTTGGAAACCGCAATAATTAATGCAACGATTTGAAAAGAACACCACTGATGTGTTTCTATTGCAGATAAGTACGCTCTGTTGTTTGATAAATGCTACAGGCCTCACCATGGACAACCCAGTCGATTTGGATTCCAACCATCTTGTTCTACGGGTGAGTTGGAAAGTCCAGACGATTAAAAGTGCTTTTTTGTTCTAAACCAGTCAAACCTTAGACAAGCCAAGAACGCTGACTTGTTACTAATGTATTTTAGACGAGGCTGTGACTAAAGCTATTGTCAAGATAGACAACTCTGGAACCTTTATGGCAGCAGATGGCAGCAGCCATCCATTTTCTATTAAAGCTGCCATCAGCTTAACTCAGCTCAACAGCAGAGAGACCAGAATACATGGTAAGTGCAGCGTAAGGAAATAATGTTTGTACTATGTTTTGTATTGTCAAAAATAGACATGTAGAAAATTGCAGGTAAAATTAACTTTCGATAAAACAATATCATAATTGCTCCGATGCTGATTAAAAGGATGTGATACAAAAACTAACATGCATGGGTGATATCTGCGTTTTCTTGCAGTGACCGTGGTGGGATTACATAGTTTCCTGTTTGACAGCAACCACCTCCTGGTTCATGTCCATCAACTAGGAGAGATAGATTCTTCATGCGCATCACCAGGTGAGTACTGGAGTCACCAGGTGAGTACTGGAGTCACCAGGCGAGTACTTAACTCTGTGTAATGTTTTATTTAAAACTTGTGCTTTTTTTATTCTTTACATGATAAAAGTTTTGTGATGATTTTTGTGATGCGCTAAGCAATTCGTTTCAAAAGAGTAGTGGGAAAAACAAGATTTTTTAACAGCTATTATCAACGTCAAATTTTGAATCGAAATAGTAAAACAATATTTCAGGAAACCATTACGATCCATGTGGAAAGAACCACAGTGATGATCCGTCAGTTAAAGACAGACATGTTGGAGACGTTGTGAAAAAAACCATTCCATCAAACATCAAGTCTGGGAATGACTTCTTCACATTTACTGTGGTAGATACTCAAGTGAAACTGTCTGGACCATTGAGCGTGTTGGGTAGATCTATTGTTATGCATGCTGGTTCCGCAGCAGCAAGGGTTGGCTGTGGAACTATAGCTGCCACAGAATGGGAGGGAGAGAACCACCCCGACAGCACTTATGATACCATCAATCCATTCTGGCAATAGCCTGCAGAAGTCCGTCATTGGCTACACATACACATCTAGTAAATGTTGAAACTCAGAAAACTATTACAATGCTTCATGTTTTTTTATTTGATTGGTGATTTCATTTCTTAACTGGGCTACAAAAACTAGTTAGACATTTGAGTAGTTGAGTTACATTTGTAGTGAAGTTTTATTGTTGATGTAGCATCAGATTGTAAGGCTCTTTATATGCCCCCCTTGCTCAGTAAGCTGCCACAACTATGTAAGTGGCTCAGTCTATTTAGGAGTTGTCACTCTACTGAAGATACTGAATAAACTATTAATAAAATTTTTCAAGTTCCTGCACATTTTAAACTGCGCACTAATACAATAATAATGCAGAAAACATTCAACAAAATCTAAATGATTGAAACAGAAATTTAATCTATGTTGCTCAGTCAGCAATCAGAATGAACGTTAGCCACATGATTGGATGATTGCCAGCAGCTTTAAGCTAATGAATATAATACCTGGCTTACCTACACACAACTGACTCTGACAAAAGTAAGAAGGTTGATGTGAAATGTTTTAAGACAAATAGTCAGGTAATAGTAAAAGCACAAAAAAAAACAAACAAAATGTTGTTTTGCGGATATATGTAAATGACTTTAATTTAATAATATAAGGTTAGTAATGGTGAGCTACTAGTTTGGGTACAAGTTGGTAATGGTGAGCTACTCGTTTGGGTACAAGTTGGTAATGGTGAACTGCTAGTTTGGGTACAAGTTGGTAATGATTAGCTACTAGTTTGGGTACAAGTTGGTAATGGTGAGCTACTAGTTTGGGTACAAGTTGGTAATGGTGAGCTACTAGTTTGGGTACAAGTTGGTAATGGTGAGCTACTAGTTTGGGTACAAGTTGGTAATGGTGAACTACTAGTTTGGGTACAAGTTGGTAATGGTGAGCTACTCGTTTGGGTACAAGTTGGTAATGGTGAGCTACTAGTTTGGGTACAAGTTGGTAATGGTGAGCTACTAGTTTGGGCACAAGTTGGTAATGGTGAACTGCTAGTTTGGGTACAAGTTGGTAATGATTAGCTACTAGTTTGGGTACAAGTTGGTAATGGTGAGCTACTAGTTTGGGTACAAGTTGGTAATGGTGAGCTACTAGTTTGGGTACAAGTTGGTAATGGTGAGCTACTAGTTTGGGTACAAGTTGGTAATGGTGAGCTACTAGTTTGGGTACAAGTTGGTAATGGTGAGCTACTAGTTTGGGTACAAGTTGGTAATGGTGAGCTACTAGTTTGGGTACAAGTTGGTAATGGTGGGCTACTAGTTTGGGTACAAGTTGGTAATGGTGAGCTACTAGTTTGGGTACAAGTTGGTAATGGTGAGCTACTAGTTTGGGTACAAGTTGGTAATGGTGAGCTACTAGTTTGGGTACAAGTTGGTAATGGTGAGCTACTAGTTTGGGTACAAGTTGGTAATGGTGAGCTACTAGTTTGGGTACAAGTTGGTAATGGTGAGCTACTAGTTTGGGTACAAATTGGTAATGGTAAGCTACTAGTTTGGGCACAAGTTGGTAATGGTGAGCTACTAGTTTGGGTACAAGTTGGTAATGGTGAGCTACTAGTTTGGGTACAAGTTGGTAATGGTGAGCTACTAGTTTGGGTACAAGTTGGTAATGGTGAGCTACTAGTTTGGGTACAAATTGGTAATGGTGAGCTACTCGTTTGGGTACAAGTTGGTAATGGTGAGCTACTAGTTTGGGTACAAGTTGGTAATGGTGAGCTACTAGTTTGGGTACAAATTGGTAATGGTGAGCTACTCGTTTGGGTACAAGTTGGTAATGGTAAGCTACTAGTTAGCATACATGTTAGTAATGGTGAACTACTAGTTTGGGTACAGGTTAAAACAATTGCCACAAACCAAAAATTTATCAAACCAGGAGTGGAGTTTGATAAAGGTGCTTATAAGGTATTTGGGAGAAGTTGTCTCCCCATTTTGTTTTTTTGTTTCAAAATGGACCTTTGATTGTTCTGCCACACTTTAGACAGTGGAGCTGCACAGTACACATATAAATAAGACATAAAGAAGAGATCGCAAACAGAATGTTGCAAAACCGTGTTAAATTGAGCCAAACTTTTGTCACAAAACATGTGGGGACAACTTCTAAAACTCAATTCTTGGTTCAACCGTGTTTTGTTTATTTTCAGATCAACGATATCTGTTCACAGTTTTTTGTCTTGCCAAAACAACTCTGCCATTATTTGGAAAGAATAAGAAATTCAAGCATTCCGCTAACAGTGAAACAAGCACTAATTGTACTACCTATGAGTTTGTTGATGAACATGCAATAAGGAGGAAATCTTTTTTAATCGAATTAAAACTTATGTTTGTTTAAGGAGTTGTTCTATTTATGTGCGACAACTAAAATAATGAACAAAAACTTGTTATAATTAATATGCGTGCTCAAATTAGGTTATCTAGTTGTTAACATTGATTGAACTGAGATATTATTGAGTGGTTTTGCCTAAGAAAATATCAATAAAGCGAGTAAGTCTTTGGTGTGAGGATTTGAGATGAACTGACTAGCGAAAGCTTTATGTTCGACCTAGATGCATTACTTATCGGTGATATCCATGTACTCCCAGTTTATTCCTCCCTCCTCCACTCTACCCCACCCACCCTTTATCAGCGCTGCTCTTTTTTTTCTTGCTCTACCCTCTCCATCTCTCTCTCTCTTTCTCTCAGCTTGGTTTGAAAGAAAAACAGGGAGTTGGTGTGCTGGTTCGTTGCAGTCACTACTGGGACAGCTAACTTGCAAAAGCATGTATAAAAGAATGTTGCAATGCATGCTACTGGAAGAAAACAAAAATGGTATGAGTTATTAACTAACACCGAATCATTTATTTGATACTCAGGCCATCTGCTATTAGCTTTGTGTGACTTTTTGTGATTTATCTCCCCACACATTTTAAAGATAAAAGAAAAAAAGAAAGTCTGGTTTGAAAAAATGGTAAATTTAAATCCTCGCCATACATTGGTCCAACAGACAGTTCTACAGCAGCTTTCACCTCTTTCAGTAGAGCAGTTCAGTCCATAGAGTTGTCTCCCCTTCTAGACCTCTAATAAATGGTGGCATTCAATCATTTTAGAGCCATGTAGAAATGGAGTAGCGGACAATGCTTACCCTACTTGATTTCCATAGCAAAAATTGATTGCTGCAACTAGAGGAGTGCACACACATCCTCTACGACAACATCTCACCAGAGCACTCTGTACTATATGAACTAATACATAATGTATAAAATCGTTTGCTTTCTGTAACCAGCATTTCATATTCAGTTTGATCTATTGCTAGCGTTCTAGAAAGGAATGTAAATCTATGGTTTGGTCATACATAAAAAAGCTGGTTAGTTAAACACACAAATACACAGACAGACAGGCCTTTCATGCTCATATACATGTATATAGAGAGATAGCTGTGTCCAGTCTCTAACATGAACTGAACCATTTGGTGTGTTGTTGAATGTTGGCAGGCTGCTTGAGCAAAAGTCTAAAAACAAGCAAATTGCTTTTAAGAAAATAAATTACGTCTTTTGATTTGCTCTATAGATAAATTGCATATAGCCATGTAATCATTTTCAAATGTATACCAACAATAAGATGAAGGCTCTGTTATCTGTTAGATCCAACAGATTAAAGGAAGTACATACTTTATACTATCAGGTATGTATAGATGATTGCTTTATTGATTTATCAAAACAGCAGATACGAGATACGAGGCATTTACTTTGGTGAAGTCTTGTGTAGACAATGTACTCGGCAGCTAAATGTAAGTTTGTAAAACAGCTAGATTTTATTATTATTTTCCAACTCACTACAAAATTTAATGCTTTAACTTTTTGGGAAGAGGTAGTGACTTTATAAACTACGGACTGAAATATTGTAGAATTGACATTATTGGCCATCTGGTGTAGATATCAACCTTTTATGTTTGCAGTCTTGCTATTGGTTCAATTATGTGGCGCCACTGTGGCAAACAGTGGCCAATTGTACAAGCAGCAACATCTTGTAAACTTTAAAGAGCAGACAACTTCTCAAGAAACCAAAGGCAGTGTAGAAGAATGTGGTTTAGTTTGTACCGAAGCTTGCCAAGGATTTGTCTACAATCAATCTGATTGCACGTGTCACCTGCTGCAGTTTGTCAACCCAAATAGCCTGAGAGATTCTCCTGAAGCAAATTCTGTAGAGATCTATGTGAAAATTCCACATCAGTCGATAGTTAACCCTCTACTGGCAAGAGGTAAATACATTTTGTATCTATAGTTATCATTTCTGTGTAACAGCCAAAGCACAACATTTATTGGCATCTGATGTCTGTTGTGTTACACAGGCAAACTGACCCAGATGTCAAGCACTTACAAACGAGGTAAGCAGCAGTTTGGCTCACATTTTGCTGTCGACGGAATCTACATCCCAGAGGGAATCTCAAACGTTGCTGCTGAACGATCGTCACTCGCTCACACCAACGAAGAAACTGATCCATGGTGGAGGGTTGACCTCGGTGCTGTCCATCAGGTGTTTGCTGTCAACATTCTGAATAGAGTGGGTGAGAGCCTTGAAACAAACTAATGAAACTTGGTAATAGCTGGTCAGCTTGTTGGTTTCTGTTAACTTTCAGTGCCATCAAGTCAAAATAAATATTTGACTTTTCCAAATAATTTTTTTTAATGAGTGCTGTTGTTTTTTGATGCTAAGGAATCTAGATATCATTCTAAACTGATACCTATTATTTTTGTTATACATTTTAAGAGTGATGCAAGTCTAATTTACAGTGATTGACTAATGCCGATTGTGTTTTGTATTTCTTATATTAAGGTGTTAGTGGCTCCACATATTTTGAGAGAACAATGAACGCAATGATCACAGTGTCTATGGATGAAGCAAACATATTCCCTGATGAACTCCAGCTTAATGTCTGCTACTACTACGATGGCGTCCTTGGGCAATACTACAACCTTATCACTTGTAACGAACCCATTTATGGCCGTTTTGTACAGATCCAACTGTTGGCCAAAACCATTCTTAATATTTATGAGGTTGAAGTGCATGCTTTATAAACAGTTGGGCAGAAGGCTGGCTTGTGAATCTAATCACAAACTGATGTATTGCTCCTCTTGCAAGTTTAAATGTGTTACGTAAAGTTATTGTCAATGCTATCCTTCAACTTATAGGATTTGTCTCCCTTGAGTTTAAATTTTCCAAATACATAAGTAAACTTTGACCGCATGCACATCTGAACAAAGCAGTTTTAATACTGAATAATCTATCAATTAACATTGTAGATTTTTAACCTAATGATATTTTGGGATTTTCCAGAAAACAACTCAAATAAAATTAATTGCCAAGTAAACTAGTAAAGTTTAAACATTCAGTAACTGCGTAAAACAGTCGAATTAAACATTTCTTTTGTGCCTATGAAAATATTATATTGTATTCATGTTGTTGTTATGTAAGACTAACACATTATATTATTACACAACTTATGTTGAATCTATTAATAGATATTGTGGTTTTCTAGATGTACCCTAATGTATTAATAATAAAACCTTATTTGAGAAAACCTTGAAGGAAAAGTGTTTTTGATTTTTACTATATATTTGGGTAATGTAGAAAGTCCTGTGGGTGTACACGCCTGTTGGCTCCAACCTACGCCTTTTAGGGTCAGAGATTGGTTATGGATTTTATCTGCTGGAGAGTTTATTCACTACGTAATGCAAATGGACAAATAGCAAAGAAATGGGAAGAAAACAATTATTGCTGCAAAAGATCACCTTGACAGCATAGCCATTAGAGGAAAATTATGAATGTTGTTGGCTCGCTCACGGGAAACTCATGCTGCAATAACAAGAGTAGGGGTTATGGAGTGAATCACCTATTGGGCATTGCCGAGCTTAAGTTATGTGAGTGTGGGGGAGCGATTCACACCAAATATTGAAGCAACTGAAAAGTGTACGCGCGCAAACTTGCTGGCAAACCTTAGAACTATTTTGGAGGGAAATAATTCTACGGTTTGCGCTTCACCGAAAGGCGTGAGTTGGCGCCGACAGGCTCCCACACTGACAGGAACTTCCACATTACCCATATTTGTATTGCATCAGTTTTTAAATCTTAAACTTGATCGCAATAAAAACAAAAATAACTTCGCCAAGACATTCATTTTCCAAATTGATTTTAAATCGAATAATTTATGAGTTCTTTTGGCAAAAAAAATACACACAACAACTTCTGTCAAACAATCAACTCTTGAAGTACATTAAAAATCTCATTATTTATCGATTTTATAAATTTATTGAAATAAATAAAGTTTTTACTGATAATAGTTTTATAAACATACTATTAAGTGATGCCATTATCGGAAACTGCAGTAAAATATCAAACTAATATTTATCTGATACAAAATGCAGACTTGTCTTCTCATTACACAAAATAATCAATCAACGATAAAATTCATAAAATAACAAACAGAATTAATAAAAACTGTGTTTATTATATTTCTGACATAGGAAGTTAACATTGAAATTATCTTACCTTTGTTCAGCACAATCATAAGATGAGACAACTCTCAGGTTACCTAATATTGGTACTTTCTCACAACGGTTGTTTCATAGCTATTGATAAATAGATAGCTGTCTCTAAGCCAATCATATTTAGTACAAAGCAAGCTTTTGTATTTCTCATGTAGTGGTATAACATCATGATGAATTCTTGCACATTGCAGAGAGACGACTATTACAAAGACATCAATAAAACTGTAACAACATGCATCGGCCATCCAGGAGAATGGAACGAAGAGTTTAACTATGAACAAATCCATACTCTGGTACATGCCACACTTTCTTCTTTCTCCCACTCATTATTATATCCATCTGCTACAGCATTACGGCATACATCATGGTAGGTGAGACAACTCCATATTTTATTCCTTCAGTGCACTCTAAATATCTTTTCTCCTATATTAATTTTATGCCAATTTTTATAGTTTTGTGACTAACTATCTCAGCTAAAAGTAATATTTTACTCGTCTTAAATCATATTAACAGAATATTTGAGTCAAAGAAAATAATTTATTTTGAAGCTTTTGTAAACTGTCTAAATGCAGTTTTTATTAAAACCTCATGTAAAATATTGCAATAATTTTTTATTTTGTAGGTGAAAAGTTTACATGGAATTCCTGGAGAGACGCCCCAATGTTTGATCAGACGGAAAAAAACTAACGAGCAACGTAAAAAACTGGCTCATATTGTCATAACACTGATTATCTTGTTTTTTTATCTGCTGGCTGCCGCGTTGTATATTTATGATGTACACATTCTTCGGCAAGGGCAATAAAGTAATGACTCCAGCTATATATTATCTCAGAATAGGTAAGTGAAGTCGATAAATGATTATTTTTTAATAATTCAGGAGTTATCTTTCCATGAAAACAAGTTGATAGATTTTTAGACCTTTATAAATACCGACCGACTCATGTAAAGTTATTAATATTACGGGAAAAATGCGTGATTAGTTTGGAGCAAAAAACTTGATTCTAGAATTATGCTAGAAATTAAAAAACGAGTTTTTTCTAACTAGTTATATAAAATTTTATGTTTTAGTTGCGTACTGTTTGATGTTCTTCAACAGCTGCATCAACCCAATAGCGCTGTACTTTCTCAGTAAGTCATTCAGGGGTCATTACAAGAGACAACTTTGTTGTTGGAGGGAGAGACGACTATCTAGTGACACAGAACTAGCTACAAGACAGTCTCAAGCTGGCGAATCTCATCCTAAACTGGCTCATGTCAAAAGCCATAGGTACGAACACACTGATGAAACGTATGCTTCTGCTTCAGAAATGGCCAAGCTAGAAAACTAGTTGTAGGTAGTTGTCTCCACCTGTCTATAAAGAGTTTGCGATTTAACTATAGGGAAAGACTTTGACACCCATAGAAAATCATGATCAATGTCTGACCAAGAATTGATGTGATGACAATTATTCTGTTGCTACTAATAATTATTTTTGTTATTTTTTTGTAATAATAAATAATTGTAAATAATTGTTTTTAATAAATTTTGTGTTAACCCAATGTGTAGTTTTTTTAATTGGTATTGAAAAGTTGAAATTATTTTTGCTAAACATAAATAATGAATTTTAGATGGCAAAATAAATGTTGGAAGGCTGTCAAAATTTAGAAAAATTTTCTTTCGTTATTTAAACTATGCAACTCTTTTGGTGTCATCCAGAGATTTGTAACATTACCCATAAGCCTCCACAGACCAGAATGAGAGCATTATATTTATGATGTGTACCACCCATAACAACACGCATAATACTGTATTTTTATATTATGTGTAGACAACTCCTGTCTTTTATGATATTACTAAAGTTTGTTAAAATTTGCTTCATGTCTATCAACTTCCTGTGAACCCAGTCTTTGAAATATTTATATTTTATGTTTTGTGTACATAATTTTAGCTCAGAAACTACTTTTAGACTTTTAAATGTATACATATAAATTATATCTCTATTTTATTATACATTATACAAATAAAAAATAATATTCATTACCTTCGGTTTTATAATATTTTGTCTAATATAGAAAACGCAAACCTTGACAGTTCTCGAAAAATCAACGTTTTTCTTTTAATACAGAACTGCTTTCCAGAATGATTTTTGCTTTCTTCGCCAAACGTCATCTAGGATTATTGGAGTTGGTTGTATACTTGTTAAGCTTGGTGTAACACGCAGAGTCAGATTGATAACTACTTAGTACGTGAACACAGATGGCCTTTAGATTAATATATAGTTTTCATTGCCCGAAACCTGGACAAATATAATAGTCCAGTAAACTGCGTTCAGCTTACGTTCAATGTGATATAAATATTATTGATGCAAACAATGACCCTGACAGAGCTAGATATGATTTGACAGTTAGTACCAGCTGTCAACGTTCTTCATCATTTGGACATCAATAGAGGAGCTTCTATCCACGGGTGAACAAAACCTATTCTTATCCTTTGAAGTGGTGTTGAGGAAGTCTTTACACTCTTTTGAAAACAGCGTCGCAATTATCAGCAAATTGAATGAAACTTTTTCGTTAACAAATTACTCCGAAGATATTTTTCAATTTAATTGGCTCCTAGCTGCTGTGTTTTAATGAACGAATTTTGATCATTTCATAGACAATATAAGTTACATAAATGTGAGCTAGCTTTCTCAGCTTATGGTGAGCTTTTGTGCACTGTCGTTACAATTCCCCTTGCGATTTTTTGAAAAACGTGGAGCGAGCATTGCGCATAGATTTCGGTTGAGCAAAATTTTGATCAGTAAAACTACTTTTGAAAACATTTTAAATTTTCATGAGTTAAACTTACCTTGGCTTTTTCTTAAAAATCTCTTTTTTTGGTGCTGTCCTATTCCTGCCGAAAGATTTTGAGCATAAACAATTTTGTTGTGCTCATTTCTTTTCAGCTAAAATAACTTTTCATTGCAGTATTTTGTTCAAATTGTTATTGGTTTTGCAGTCTATTACAAGTAATAGTTTAGTCTATAGGAAAGGGGAGCTTAACAACAATGGTGACAGCAGATGCTAGCCATTGCGTTTGCGGAGGTTTTAGATTATCATCAAATCAAATGAAGCCCTCATTTCCTGCATGAATAAAACAAGATGGTTGTTCTTTTAGTTATTTATAGCAAAGAAAATGAGCAACAAAATATAACTGCAAAATAATTGCAGATTATTTCTATGGTAACCCATCAGTCCAATCATGCATGGACCAAACCTTTGACATAAAATAACAAAAACCAGTAAACCTAACCACATAGTTGCTACCTTCTCAGAAAGACCACAGACTTGCAATTGGTGAGCTATTGAATAATAGGAAAATAATTTTTTTTTAAGAATTGAATAAAGCAAAAATTACCATAAATGACATAAAGCGTTTCTTCTTTTTTGATAGTACTATTTATGTATTAAAAAAGTGATAACATAACGCTGTTTCATAAAGTATTTGTCGCAACAAGTTATTTCAAGGTGAATATTCTAGAAGACAAAAATGAAGTATGTGCTATCGGTACTATTTTGTGCAATGCTTTGTGGGCAAGCCATGAGTACTAATGGAAATGGATGTGATACAAGAGACTTGGTAAAGCAGCTGGTGAGAGAAAGTAGGAGAGGACAACTCAGCTATGGTATGTCACCTTAAACTGAGCATAAACATATGTTTGGTATCTCTGATGAAAGTTGTACAATTTCGAGATCAATTTTAATTTTACAAAACTTTGCTAAGATCCAATTTTACACAAAATTTTTGCCTTGCTGATCATGGCTAAGAAAAAGTAAAAATCGTAAAAAATGGTAAAAGAAAGTTCTTTAGCTGTTTTAGGTAATTATTGTTATCAAATTTAGGGCTATGTTTATCACAGTCGCGCGCGAGAGAGTTTACAAAAGTTAAAAGTGGTAATACTTACTTCATTGTAATCATTGCAATTTACTTCAATAAATATATTTTTCGGACTTGTATGCATTGACTCAGCGATTTATTGTCCAAGGAAATTTAATTATTTAGTCCAAAGCAATATTGTTGAGTATAACAGGAGCTAAGCTGAGTGTACGATCAATCAGCTATCTAAAAAGACATGAATCGGTAATACACGCAATTGTTAGGCTATCGGACATTCAGCTTCGATATAATGTCTTGTGCTATTGCAATTGTCTGCTAACCAGTTTAGTAAAAGGTTTTTGGTAAATATTGTAAAGTATTTTCTTAGCTAAGGTTTTTTTGATATACTTATCGCTCAAAATAATCAATTTCACTTGCATTTAATCAAGTTTAACTGTAACTATCAGATCTGATTTATTCCCTTCATTTTGATTGACCATAAAATGTTTTAACAACTTTAAATTTTTTTGGAAGCCGCAATAATTAATGCAACGATTTAAAAAGAACACCACCGATGTGTTTCTATTGCAGATAAGTACGCTCTGTTGTTTGATAAATGCTACAGTCCTCACCATGGACAACCCAGTCGATTTGGATTCCAACCATCTTGTTCTACGGGTGAGTTGGAAAGTCCAGACAAATGAAAGTGCTTTTTTGTTCTAAAGCAGTCAAACCTTAGACAAACCAAGAACGCTGACTTGTTACTAACGTATTTTAGACGAGGCTGTGACTAAAGCTATTGTCAAGATAGACAACTCTGGAACCTTCACGGCAGCAGATGACAGCAGCCATCCATTTTCTATTAAAGCTGCCATCAGCTTAAGTCAGCTCAACAGCAGAGAGACCAGAATACATGGTAAGTGCAGCGAAAGGAAATGATGTTTGTACTATGTTTTGTATTGTCAAAAATAGACATGTAGAAAATTGCAGGTAAAATTAACTTTTGATAAAACAATATCATAATTGCTCCGACGCTGATTAAAAGGATGTGATACAAAAACTAACATGCATGGATGATATCTGCGTTTTCTTGCAGTGACCGTGGTGGGATTACATAGTTTCCTGTTTGACAGCAACCAACTCCTGGTTCATGTCCATCAACTAGGAGAGATAGATTCTTCATGCGCATCACCAGGTGAGTACATGAGTCACCAGGTGAGTACTGGAGTCACCAGGTGAGTACTGGAGTCACCAGGTGAGTACTGGACTCACCAGGCGAGTACTTAACTCTGTGTAATGTTAAATTTAAAACTTGTGCTTTTTTTATTCTTTACATGATAAAAGTTTTGTGATGATTTTTGTGATGCGCTTAACAATTCGTTTCAAAAGAGTAGTGGGAAAAACAAGATTTTTTAACAGCTATTTTCAACGTCAAATTTTGAATCGAAATAGTAAAATAATATTTCAGGAAACCATTACGATCCATGTGGAAAGAACCACAGTGATGATCCGTCAGTTAAAGACAGACATGTTGGAGACGTTGTGAAAAAAACCATTCCGTCAAACATCCAGTCTGGGAATGACTTCTTCACATTTACTGTGATAGATACTCAAGTGAAACTGTTTGGACCATTGAGCGTGTTGGGTAGATCTATTGTTATGCATGCTGGTTCCGCAGCAGCAAGGGTTGGCTGTGGAACTATAGCTGCCACAGAATGGGAGGGAGAGAACCACCCCGACAGCACTTATGATACCACTAATCCATTCTGGCAATAGCCTGCAGGAGTCCTTCATTGGCTACACATCCACATCTAGTAAATGTTGAAACTCAGAAAACTATTACAATGCTTCGTGTTTTTTTATTTAACTGGTGATTTGATTTCTTAACTGGGCTACAAAAGCTAGTTAGACATTTCAGTAGTTATGTTACATTTGTAGTGAAGTTTGATTGTTGATGTAGCATCAGACTGCAAGGCTCTTTACATGCCCCCCTTGCTCAGAGAGCTGCCACAGCTATGTAATTGGCTCAGTCTATTTAGGAGTTGTCACTCTATTGAAGATACTGAATAAACTATTAATAGAATTTTTCAAGCTCCGGCACATTTTCAACTGCGCACTAACAGAATAATAATGCAGAAAACATTCAACAAAATCTAAATAATTGAAACAGAAACTTAATCAGCATTGCTCAGTCAGCAATCAGAATGAGCATTAGCCAAATGATTGGATGATTGCCAGCGGCTCTCAGCTAATGAATATAATACCTGGCTTACCTACACACAACTGACTCTGACAAAGGTAAGAAGTTTGATGTGAAATGTTTTAAGACAAATAGTCAGGTAATAGTAATAGCACAAAAAAAAAACAAACAAAATGTTGTTTTGCGGATATATGTAAATGACTTTAATTTAATAATATAAGGTTAGTAATGATGAACTACTAGTTTGGGTACAAGTTGGTAATGGTGAGCTACTAGTTTGGGTACAAGTTGGTAATGGTGAACTACTAGTTTGGGTACAAGTTGGTAATGGTGAACTACTAGTTTGGGTACAAGTTGGTAATGGTGAGCTACTAGTTTGGGTACAAGTTGGTAATGGTGAGCTACTAGTTTGGGTACAAAATAGTAATGGTGAGCTACTAGTTTGGGTACAAGTTGGTAATGGTGAGCTACTAGTTTGGGTACAAGTTGGTAATGGTAAGCTACTAGTTTGGGTACAAGTTGGTAATGGTAAGCTACTAGTTAGCATACAGGTTAGTAATGGTGAACTACTAGTGAGGATACAGGTTAAAACAATTGCCACAAAGCAAAAATTTATCAAACCAGGAGTGGAGTTTGATAAAGGTGCTTATAAGGTATTTGGGAGAAGTTGTCTCCCCATTGTGTTTTGTTGTTTTAAAATGGACCTTTGATTGTTCTGCCACACTTTAGACAGTGGAGCTGCACAGTATACTTATAAATAAGACATAAAGAAGAGATAGCAAACAGAATGTTGCAAAACCGTGTTAAATTAAGTGAAACTTTTATCACAAAACATGTGGGGACAACTTTTAAAACTCAATTCTTGGTTCAACCGTGTTTTGTTTATTTTCAGATCAACGATATCTGTTCACAGTTTTTTGTCTTGCCAAAACAACTCTGCCATTATTTGGAAAGAATAAGAAATTTAAGCATTCCGCTAACAGTGAAACAAGCACTAAATGTACTACCTATGAGTTTGTTGATGAACATGCACTAAGGAGGAAATCTTTTTTAATCGAATTAAAACTTATGTTTGTTTAAGGAGTTGTTCTATTTATGTGCGACAACTAAAATAATCAACAAAAACTTGTTACAATTAATATGCGTGCTCAAATTGGGTTATCTATTTGTTAACATTGATTGAACTGAGATATTACTGAGTGGTTTTGCCTAACAAAATATCAATAAAGCGAGTAAGTCTTTGGTTTGAGGATTTGAGATGAAATGACTAGCGAAAGCTTTATGTTTGACCTAGATGTATTACCTACCGGTGATATCCAAGTACTCCCAGTTTATTCCTCCCCTCCTCCACTCTACCCCACCCACCCTTTATCAGCGCTGCTCTTTTCCTTCCTCGCTCTACTCTCTCTATCTCTCTCTTTCTTTCTCTCAGCTTGGTTTGAAAAAAAAACAGGGAGTTGGTGTGCTAGTACAATGCAGTCACTACTGAGACTGCTAACTCGCAAAAACATGTATAAAAGAATGTTGTAATGTATGATACTAAAAGAAAACAAAAATGGTTTGAGTTATTAACTAACACGGAAGCATTTATTTGATACTCAGGCCATCTGCTATTAGCATTGTGTAACTTTTTGTGATTTATCTCCCCCCACATTTTAACAATAAAAGAAAAAAAGAAAGTCTGGTTTGAAAAACTGGAAAATTTAAATCCTCGCCATACATTGGTCCAACAGGACAATCAGTTCTACAGCAACCTTCACCTCTTTCAGTAGAGCAGTTCAGTCCATAGAAATATCTCCCCTTCCAGAACTTTAATAAATGGTGGCATTTGGTCATTCTAGAGCCATGTAGAACTGGAGTAGTGTACCCTATTTGATTTCCATCGTAATATTGATTGTTGTAACTAGAGGAGTGCACACACATCCTCTACAACAACATCTTATCAGAGCACTCTCTCCTGTATGAACTATATATAAAAATCGTTTGCTTTCTGTTAAAAGCAATTCGTATTCAGTTTGTCCTACTGCTAGCGTTCTAGAAAGGAAGATAATTCTACGGTTTGGTCATACATACAAAAGCTGGTTAGTTAAACACACAAATAAACAGACAGACAAGCCTTTCATGCTCATATACATGTATATAGAGAGATATCTGTATCCAATCTCTAACATGAACTGAACCATTTGGTGTGTTGTTGAATGTTGGCAGGCTGTTTGAAAAAACGTCTAAAAACAGCCAAATTGCATTTTAGGAAAATAAATTACTTCTTTTGATTTGCTCTATATATAGATTGCATATAACCTTGTAATTGTTTCCAAATGTATACCAACAATAAGATGAAAGTTTTGTTGTCTGTAGGATCCACAGATTACAGGAAGTAAATAATTTATACTCTCAGGGATGTATAGATGATTGCGTTAGTAGTAATATATGAGCAGATCTCCCTACCAAGTGTTTTTTTGTGGATTTGACCTTGGAGTTGAGACAATGGGTTACGGCGTTGGATGAATTCGCCGAGTTTATATTGTATTTTACTTGAGGGGTATTTGAGTGGCATTTGAGTGGCATTTAAGCGGCATCTGAGTTTTGATAATTTTTTTACTTAATTTAAACTTATATGGCATTTAGGTTATGATAATTATTACATAACTGTATACATAATTATAACTCATAGGGTATCTAGATTTTGAATGTAAGGCATTTAAGGTTTGATTATTTTCTGTAATTCCGACTCATATGATATCTTGAGAGAGAGGAGATATATCTACATTGAATAAATACAGTGATTAAAAATGAAACAATATGTGAATATATACATTTATTGTGTAATAAGTAGGGAAAATCTCTCCATATAATATAGCTAGAGTCAGTAAATACTAAGTAATAACAATTAATACATAGTCTTTTTTTACAATGATGTCTTTGATGTAGTGATGTTATATCTTAAGAAGGGAGACTTCTGTTTTATGTGCTTTTGAATTCGTAACGAACTAAAATAAAAAGTTATGTATTAGTATAGAATGATTAAACAAAAATTTAAAATAATTACATGAAATTGAATTATAGCTTTAGTTACATTGGATAGTTTACATTATATAGAAAAGGGAAATAGCTCACCAAGTCACATTGTCCAACATGTTTTTTGAATTAGAGACTATCCATCGCTAAAACACTCATCATTTTTTTTCAGCAACATATCCTGTCTCAAAATCATCAAAGTCTCCACGTAGAAAATCTTCAAGCTCATCATCATCATCAATTTCTAATATTGTTTTGTTGTGCTTTGCTTGATCACAATATTGTTTCCAATACATTCGACCGAGACAGTATGGAGAGCAAAATGAAAGATCGTATTCTGTCTTAAATTTTCCGTGGGTTGTTTTTCCTCTGTAGATCATCACACCTGGAGTATATTTGTTAGCTTCTGAAGCATATTTGTCTGGTATGGCAAGCGTCTTCAACAGCGTTTCTCCACATTGTTCAATGCTATAACGGATACAAATTACATTCGACTGTCCTCCTTTAAATCGATGAGGAACGAATCTATCAACAACATCTTGGTAGGGAAAAATAGCGCCGGGTTGAAAACTATTGAGGGTGTTGATGTTCAAGAAGCGTTTGAGCTGACCTTTAGTCAATGTGCTAAAATATAGTGATTCCTCTTCAGCTTTCTTTTTGCTTAGAGGATGTCTGGTAACACGTCTGACATCATACCAAAGAACGCTTTTATTTTTTGGTTTTCCCTTTCTACCCAAATATACAACGTTAAACGGAGGGGGGTAATTATCACAGTTGAAGTTTTTAGCTATTTCAACTGGACAGAGGAGTATTTTGGGTTCGAGTTCATTTATATCTGAAGGATCATGGTAGTGTACTTGAGAATAGGGAGTTTGCGAAAAACCCTGACTAACGAGTACGTTAACGTAGGGTACGCGCCAATTGGCCAAATTATTAAGTTCTGGGATAAGCTCACCAAGTACGTTGCGACAATCTCGCCGAGCGAGCCAATTCCCTGACTGAAAATCATTTCCGTTTTCACAGCGATAGCAGTTACACCTTTTGTATTTTTATTTTACTAATAATGGCCTCCCAAACAAAGTTATAAGTTACTATTAACACACAGCTGTATTTATTTATTATGAATGGTGGTGGCTTCCTGTACATGGATTACTGGCCTAACTGATGTTTATTCAAAATGTATATACGCCAGTGAGTGATTGTAATTTTCATGTTTTTTATGGCGTTTAATCAACAATGATAAAAATAATAATTAATAATAAAATTTGCGATGGCGGTAACAAAATTACCTCCAGTGTAAAAGAGGCGCCTCACGTACCAAATATTCCCTTCCGTCAAAACAGTAAATTGACGTAAAAAATCTCACGTTTACGAGAGGTACTACGTGGGACGAGACAGATAATCACCGATAATCCGCTCTAGTGGTACCACGTGACCTCTCTCACGTACTCGTTAACGGCCTCGTTGGGCTTTCGCAAACTCCCTTATATCTACACTTCTCCTTACTTGATGGATGTATCACACCAGTCACTCGCATAATGCTTGGGATAGGAAGATCTTCAAATGTTTTGCAAATCGGAACTTTTGGTGAGTCAATCACTTGAGAACCTTTCGACTTTTCTAATTCCCTAGCTCTCCTTTCGTTGAGACATTCAACTGTTAAATGAGTTATAGCTGCACTCTCCATTGTTTGCTTATCAACGGAAGTTGTTTGTTTTCTCACTATTTGTTTTCGTTTCCTTACTATTCGCTTTTTTGGAGCAGTTTTCCTTCTCTTAGGAGTTGTTTTGCCGTTTTTCATTTTATTTTCTGTTGGATATGGATCTGTGCTAAGGAGCTCTTCAGAAAGAGCATCCATAACATTCTAAAAATAAAAGGGTAATATTTGCATGAGTGGCTAAGAGTGTATTAATTACTTAGAGTGTCTTATATATATATATATGTATTTATACCAAAAGCAGTTAAGACAATAGAGTTATGGTAGATTGAGAATGTGCTTATTAAACTATTGGGATGTGGAGACAGACAACAAAGGATGCATTCAAATATATATATATATATGTATTTACTTAATATCATACCGCTTTTAACATCTCAATTGGTAAGAAATAAAATATAATAGTTTGAACAAAATATTGTAAAATAATAAAAAACAACTAAAAATTTTTCATAAATATGTATGAAACGCTGTTATAAACAGAAATATACATATTATTTATTTTAATCAACATCAAGAGACACGCTGTCTTCAGTAAACACTAAATAAAGTATTGGAAGGTTGGTAGGCAAGCTAGCTGCATCATCGTACAGTTGTGGGAAAAGATCATTATTCTAAACACTAACTAACTATAAAATAAATGATGATAGGAATTGAATAATGTACACCCCTAGCAATCCATTTATCTATCTACCAGAAGATGGATTGATGCTTGAACTCGATTATTAAGCGAGTGCACCAGCTGCAACTAGATAGTTTATGGGCGAAACCCCTTTGACTTCACAGCTGGTACCACACTGTACAGGCAATGTTGTAACACTTAACAATAGGCCATTAGGCAGCATAGCGGCAAGAGACGCAATCAGATAGACCTCATCGCATATTAATAAGACATTATGGGTCAGTGTCAGGAAATGAGAAATCAGCATTAAACCTGATTTCAGCATCAATAATTCTCTCTTGATGCAGTCCATCCCTCCTTGACGTGCACCCATAAGGCAACGATTGTGCAAATCTGATTGGTCCACATTGCTGCATTTGTACACCAAATATGGTGTCAGCCCAAACCTTACCAGGTACTGCCCTCTGAGTGGTCGCTTGTAGACTGACGAACAAAAGATTGCTGAATCAGTGAAGACCACTCTTGGCTTGGCTACAACAGAAGACAGACGTGTCCCTCTGATGTCACAGCAGAACAAAGTACAGTCTAGACGATACTGACTTCTACCTACAAACATAATTACAAGGTAAGAAGTATTGTGCACATTAATAACTGCTATAGTGAATGCTTGAATAATATAGCTATTAACAAAAGCTCTGCATTTACACTATAACAATTGGTGGAGGCGAGAGGTTTCGTGCCCGCTACCCATTTGGCTTGAGCAATTTGCATATTGTGTGATTGACGACATTGCATTGCTTGAGATTGTGGTTTACTTGTTATTGTCGTGTGAGGTCACCCGTCATTTTGCAGGGAGCGACCCACTGATTAAAATTAACACTTATTAAAGTGATAAAACTTATTCCACAATAAGCTGAGAGTAAAATTGTTCAGTTTGAAATTAGCAACAGAAATCTGCGAAAGAAAAAAATAATTTTTGACAGAAAAATAAATTTTCTGAAAATTCTAGAAAACTTCAGGAATTTATGTCAAAAGTATTTTTCAATAATTGATCATTGTTGAAAAGATAAGCAAAGGCAGATAATTCAGTACAACAAAAATTATTGTAACTGAAATAGTGAGGACATCAATACTGTAATTATTGGGTCACTCACAAGGCTGTATAAACAGTAAGTTTGTATATACAACTACTGTCAGTGCCAACAAACGGCACCAAAATTAATTAAAGGAGGTTAAGTATAAAATTTTAAAATGCAAGCCTTACAAAGTGCAGCAGCATGGGCTACGGGCCGGACAAGGTCGGGTAGAGATTACCAACCAGTGGCCACCGAGGAAGGACAAGCTGCCACTGGCCTGTACCCGTCTCTGACTGCAGAAGACGTCGTGCCAGCCAGTGAGATAGCCACGACTCCCACGAACCCAGCAGCAGTGACGAGGCATCCCACCTCAAGGGCACTACCCTTGAGTTATCATCAATCCAGAGTGCAACGGAGTAACCCTCCGACAAACACCCAAGCACCTACTCAAACCCCTCGCCAACAGCAGCTGGACCATAGTCAAGTAGCCATCCCGGCCACTTCCCCGGCTCCCCAACAAAGAAACACCTTAGCCGGATCCCAACAAACACCACCTGTCCAGCCCCGACAACCCCCTCCTCCAACCCTCCTTAGGGCTCCCCAGACGGGAGCATACAGCCAGCAGACCCCACAAAGAGCAGCTTCCCCACAGCTCGCACACGGGTCACCTGCCCCACAGAGGCAGGATACTTCAAGAAGGGCGGAGGCCTATAAGGTATGGCGATCCATACCAAATGACCTCCGGGAGATGATTTTACGGGACCACCAGCCAATGAGAGAGGCACCTACAAACCCACAGGTCACCCATATTCCTCAACAGCAGGTAGTCCCTCCTCCAAACCCACAAGTCACCCATATCCCTCAGCAACAGGCAGCCCCTCCTTCCAACCCACAGGTCGCCCCTCCCCAACAGGTACAAAACTATATGCAGGATGCCAGACCTGTGAGTCATACAACCAGAGGTCCCCTACCTTCCGAGCTCTCATTTGAGAGAGCTGTCCCGAGTCACCCCGCTGGCCCGGATCCAGTAGTTACTGGACCAATTTATCCAGCCAGCTATGCTCCAATGTACCCCACACCAGGATATCCTCCTATTAATCCGCCACCAGGTTTTAGCCAATGGCCATCAACACAGCCAATGGCACCCCTAATGCCCCAATTTCCAATGATGAGCCAACCCATCTCCCCGCTCACAGCTTCTTATGGGAGCAGGAATGCTGTATCTGCGCCTGTGATACTGCCCAACTTCGAGAGCAAAGCATCCTTCGCCGATGAGCCGGAGGAGAGCTGGCTCGGATTCATGGAGAAGTGGGAAGTCGATATGTTAACATTTGGGTTAAATGATGAACAGCTAGCCCAATGTCTGCAAAAATCCCTGAGTGGTTCGGCTTACCAAGCTTACATCAAATTGGTAAATGAGAGGAATCCGGCCATCAGAAGCTATACAGCTCTGAAGGCAGAGCTGGACAAGACTTTCCTTCGCCATAAGTCGATGAAAGGCAGGGCTCTGTTTACACTAGGCCAAGGCCGTAAGTCCGTGGGGCAGTTCTATGACGAAATCGTGACGGCGGGAAAAGCAGCTTATGCTGGGATGCCAGAACATTTCAAAGACCAGTTTGTGAGGGATGCTTTTATAAATGGACTAAAGGAAAAGTACCAAGAAAAGATACTTGCAGCCGGTGAAGTGAGCCTTGAGAAGGCATTAACCATGGCGAAGACCATGGAGTATAACGAAAAGGTCGGAAAAGGTCAGAAACTGGTTCAGGCTAACGCTCATTCAGTAAATGAAGTAAGCCACCAGTCACAACACAAAAATAAGGATCCTGAGGTAAGGGCGCTGTCAAAGCAAATGAAAGCCTTGACTGAATTGGTGACGACTCAAGCAGCTAAAAACCCCCCTAGCAATAGGGCGGAGGACAAAAAGCCCCAGAATGGACCTAAACCGGTCCACAATGGAAAATTCAATAAGGATAGAAGAAACAAGTCTAAACCCGAGAAGAAGTTTTGCCAAAGGTGCAAACGAACAAATCACTGGACATCCGAGTGCTACGCCAAGCTGGATAAGCCTAAAGTGTCAGTAGTCTCGAGCGAACCCCAACAAGAGGGTCTAGAAGTAATGAATGATGAACAGTTTGCACATCACCTTCTCTCTCAGCCTCAGGAGGAAGAAAAGGTTTGTACTGTACAAACGAAGCGAAGAAACAGAAGAAGCAAGGGTGGTGGAAGCCCACCAGGACAAGTTCCCACAGCTATTGTGGCTACCTTAGCGCTTGCCTGTTTGATCAGCCCAAGCGCAGCTACTCATCCTACGGGTCCCTTGGTCTGTGGATCCTCTCCTTCGGATCAACCACACATATACGCCATAAACACGGAATATGTTTGTGATAAACAGAATGTACAAAACACCACCACTAAGCCCCAGCCCCTGCAGCTGGTGGTATACCAGAGAAACCTGGTGCAATGGACAAGCCCAGCATTTCAGTGTAGCAAATTCACTCAGACTATCACCACCCAAACCAGTTTCTTCACGGACATCAAAACCAAGAAAGTCTCCTCGGCTCAACAAAGCATCACCCGGGAGGAATGTAACAATATGGTGAGAAACTTGAAATGCAAGGCTGGAAAATTGATTGGTGGTAACGGTGTCTATGTAACGCGAAACACAATTGACGCGAAGTACCTGTATTGTTGTAAGCCCAATAGCTTTAGTGCTGACCAGTGCTCAGTGATCGAGGCTAACGTATATAAACGTTTTGGCCAGGATGAATTCGAGTCCACAGCAGGTGATGTATCACACTGCCGATACAAGGACCGAAGCTGTCTTCTAAATGACGATACCATGCTGATATGGGAGTCAAACAAAAACAGCACCTGCCAGTTCACCGAAGATTACAAGATCTCAGGCACTTACTTCCAGCACCACTTCGTGAGCGATGACGCCAATGTCGCCCTCACCTTCTCAAAGCACGGACTCAATACAGGGAACGACTGCCATGGAAAACCCATCACTGTCTCTGATCAGGGACTAGTGGTGAGATTCCTGACTGAGATCGTAGACACCGATTTGAAGAATCACACCCTGGTAAACTATACCGCAATAGGACAAGGAGCAGCGCTTTTCAATAGCATGATCCAACCACTGGCCTTCAACCTTGCGAACACCCAGAAGAACCTATTTTGGTCGAACTATGCCTATGCTTGCAACAACATTGCTGAAACTCTAAGAATAGTGGCGATGCTTTTAGGTCAACACCCTACCATCAGCGCGAGGTATCTGTTACAAAACCCCAACATAATCGCCAGACCCGGCCCTGACTTTCTAGAAGTCTACCCGTGTACTGAGCTAGCGGGAAACATGTATGAGTTCATTCCCATGGAGGATGGTAATTGTACCGAGTACCTCCCATTAAATATATCATTGGGTGGAAACAACCAGACAGGATTCCTGGATCCCTCAACAAATGTGGTACACTCAGATAGCATTGAAGTCAACTGCCGCATGAGGGACAGATCATTGCTGAAGATCAACGACACTATCTTCATATACAAGCGGGATGGGACGTTGACACAAACTTCCCCGCTGCATAACTTGACCTTACCTAACGTACACCTGGGGGCCAACCCTCCTAAAATTCACGAAGCAATTTACAGCCGTGCCCATCGACTAAACTGGCAACAATTGAGCGACCATAGCAGTCTGAACAACCTGTTGGCCACATTGAGTCGACAGAGACAAGTCCTGGAAGCTATGGGGGTAGTAACCACCAAACACCAGTCAATGGCGATAAATGTGAGAGAGTCAAAGGAAGAAGTGCTCGGAAGAGCATACTTCAACTTCCTCACTGGAGGACACGTGGCCAGTGGATTTGAGGTTTGGTCTGTCATGGTGAACATTGGTGTCACATTAGTGTTTGCTTTTGTGGTACTAAGGTTCATTTACCAAAGGTGTCTGATGAATAGGTTTCGGATTTTCACCAAAGCAGTGGTAGCGGTAGTGGATGAGGAAGTGACGGATGAAGATATAGAAGCAGCTACAGAAGAATCCCCTATGTATAGGGATCCTGAAGACAGTATCATGATGACTCGCAATCCGGTTACGGACGTGTGTGGCTGTCAACTTACTAACCGCGCTGTAGTACCAACAGCCCCGTCACTGACGTCCGAGCTACTGCAACAGGCCCCGAACCAGGGACCAATTCCAGCATTTGCTCCAATAGATGAAGAATGTCTACCCTACCCCACCTATTTTCCCCAAGATCTGTACGCACCTAAATGTTGACAATTAGGCTACTCACCAAATCCACCAGAAAATGTTAATGGAATTAACCAGAATCGGACTACCAAATGCCGTGATGCAGTGATTCAAGTGCAAATAGCGGGACAAACTTGTCTTGCTTTGGCTGACGCGGGAGCCACCATAACGCTCCTCAGCTTAAACATCGCTCGTAAGTTGAAACTGACAATACATAACCATAAGGTGTCGGCCACGGGAGTGACCAATGACGCCTTACATATTGTTGGCAGGACAGCTGCGAAGATAGTCGTTGGCAAGAAAACTTACAATCACTGCTTACACGTTGCTGACAGAATAACCCATGAGGTAATTCTGGGAACAGATTTTCTGGCTAAATTGGGTGAGGTAGCCTATAACTTTCAAAATTGTACATTAAAAATAGGCGACGAGAGTCTACCCATGGGAAAGAGAACGATGAGGAAAGCGGATGCAGTATGTTCGATTGGGAGATTGAACAGACATGTGGTTCGTATGATTCGATCAGTACAACTACCTCCTCTCTCTCAATCTTACATGACAGCAGAGCTCGAAAACGGGGTCAAGGACGGAAAAGTGTGTCTATTTGAGGGTGATCCACTATCTACTCCCCGAAACTTACTCGTGGGAAAGTCAGTAGACGAGGTCCGCACCGGGTTAGTTCACTTCCCGGTGATGAATACGAGCGCCACATACCAAACTCTTTCTGAGAATACTGTGGTTGGGAGTGTGGAGACACTCGAGGAAGATCTTTGTCTGCTGAGAAATGGTTCCACAGGGACCCACAACAATAAACCGGGAGACACACTCAATATGGATAACACCGACCTGAAAAGGTCAGAAAAAGCCAAACTTCGGAAGCTAATTAATGAGTTCCACGACATCATAGCCGAAGGAGTGGAGGAATTAGGAAGAACCTCCATAGTGGAACATGTGATTGAAACAATCCCTGATGCCACCCCAGTGAGGAGCAGGCCTTACAACATACCAGTTCATTTAAGAGCGGAAGTGAAAGGCCAAATTGATAAAATGATGGAACAAGGACTGATATCGATGAGCACAGGATCATGGTCATCACCCATCGTATTAGTAAAGAAAAAGGATGGGACTTGGAGGTTTTGTGTCGATTATCGCAAATTGAACGCGATCACTACAAAGCAATCCATGGCCCTTTCTAATATTGAAAATGCGATGGAAATAATGCACAATAAAAAGTATTTTAGCAGCATAGACCTGTGCTCCGGTTTCTTCCAAGTGTCCCTACACAAGGACTCCAGAGAGAAGTCCTCCTTCATAACTCCGTTTGGGACATATCAGTGGAATGTGATGCCCCAAGGTGCCTCTGGATCCCCAAGCACCTTCCAACGCCTTGCATTGGCCATTATGGCAGATCTTATAAGTGAAGGTAGCAGCTGTGTCTACCTGGACGACTGGTTGATGACATCCCCGGACTTTGAGTCTCATATGAAGTTGCTGAGAACAGTGTTCTCGAGGCTCAGGTTCGCGGGGCTGAAATATCGGTTATCCAAGAGTAATTTCTGTCAAAGGGAAATAGTCTATTCGGGCCACGTCATAACCCAACACGGCATCACGGTGGCCCCTCATAACACAATAAAGATTGATAATTTCCCCACCCCAAAAGACAAGACAGGAGTCCGGAGACTCCTGGGTTTATTCTCCTTCTACAGGACATTCATCAAAGGTTTTTCCCTCTTGGCCGCCCCACTGATTCATCTTACCAAGAAAGACGAGCCATTTCAATGGACCGAACAGTGTGAGCAGGCCATGAACACGCTTAAGAGGAAGATCACGTCAGCCCCAATCCTGAACTTCCCAAACTTTGCAAAAACATTCGTGCTGACTACAGACGCCAGTGCGGTAGCAATTGGAGCAGTTCTCTCCCAAGAAGGGGATGATGGGAAGATGCATCCCGTGTCGTTTTATTCTCGAGCCCTGAAAACAGCCGAGAAGAAATGGGACGCCTGCGAACAGGAACTATTCGCGATTCTATGCGCAGTCAAACACTATAGGGCGTTCCTGATGAATACACACTTCCGTGTGCAAACGGACAACATAGCTTGCACTTACATAGTGAAAAAGAGCGAACTGACGCCTAGGCTGGCAAGGTGGGCAGTTCAGTTGGCCGACTACTCCTTCGACATAGAACACAAGGCTGGCAAGGAAAACTTAGTGGCTGATGCTCTTTCGAGGGCAGAGCAAGTGAATGTAGTAGAAGCTGAAGAGATTGAAGAAAACGATAGTCAGATGGCGCAGAGCCAATCAAGAGATTACTATCTATCTCCAATCATGCTCTACCTGACCAAGGGAAAATTCCCACCGGACACCACGAAGAGGGAGACATCTGTGATCAAGGAGAAAAGTGGAATGTTCCAGCTGGTGAAGGGGGTACTTTATCGCGTGAGAGACGGTGAGAGGCTGCTTGCAGTACCCTCCACTCAGCGTAAGGACCTCCTCTACGCCGCTCATGAATCTCTCATGTCAATACACCCGGGGGTTACGAAGACGATGCTAAAACTAGGTAGCCGTTATTGGTGGCCAAAAATGAGGAAAGACGTCAAAAGACACATAGAGGCATGTGGTTCCTGCCAGCAGAAAAAGAACCCAAAGTTGCCAATCCGGGTACCCATGAAAAACCAAATGGCCACCGAGCCTTTTGAAGTGTTGTCCCTGGATTTCCAAGGTCCTTTTGTTGAGTCAGACTCCGGTATGAAACACATTCTGGTTTGGACTGACCACTTCACGAAATACACAGAGCTGGAAGCTTGCAAAGACCAGCTTGCTACCACGGTGGCGAAGTCCTATATAGAGAGGATATTTTGTAGATTTGGCTGCAGTCGAATCCTGCTCAGTGACCGAGCAAAGAACTTTTTGAGTGAAATAATAGCTAATATCAACAGGCTACTTCAGGTGGAGCACCGAAAAACCACCCCGTATAGGCCTCAGACTAACGGGTTGACAGAAGTCACAAATCGTACGATTGGAAACATGCTGTCCCACCTTGTAGCAGAAAACCATCGAGACTGGGATAGTTATGTTCCTTTTGTCCAATTGGCCCATAACTCAGCTAGGCATACTGTCATCAACGCTTCACCCAGCATGCTCATGTTCTGTCGGGAGGTACGCTTGCCGTATGATCTCACCCAGCCGCGACTACCTGCAAGGGTAGAACCAGGTACCTATGCTGCGGAATTACATAAAAGGATGGCAGAGGTCTGGTCCATAGCCAGACAAGCCACAGAGAAAGGAAAACTGACACAGAAGAGGCAATACGACAGAAAGGCCCTCCCATCCGATATACAGGTAGGAGACGCTGTCTTATATTACAATCCAAGAGGATATAGGAACCGCACATCAAAATTACTGAAGCGCTGGACGGGGATCTACATTGTCAAAGGTGTATCTGACACTAACGCAGAGATCCAGCTATTTGATGACCCAGATCAGACTCCATTCCGGGTTCACTTGGACACTCTGAAAAGATATAGGGGTCCTGCTGTAAGGGGAAGTAGTCATGAATTAGAACTAGATTTAGGGTACTCACCCGATGATGAAACCGATACGGAATCAGGCTCTGAGGAAGCGAATAGTTCAGATGGAGAGACGTCGAGCTTCTCAGCGCACTCGGATCCAAGTCGGAGCTTCAGTGGACAGGATAGGAAATCACCTGGACAACCTACAGATAATCACAGGTCATCAACAGGAGAGGTGGACACCTCAGATAAGGACAAGACGGACAACTCTGAGGCAGACGCTGATAGAAAGAGAGATGAAGCCTCATCGAACATACAAACGACAGAAGGCTCAGCTCCAACATATGATAGTAAGAAGGTAGACCAATCAGCAGGTGCCACCAAGCCGACAACAAGGAACGCTGCCAATGGTCGTTACTCATTGAGAAGACGACCAAAAAAGAAGCGAGAGCGAGGCTTTGTATATACAAGCCAATAGATGCTCACCTCATATATACTCGACACCGTGAACATCAACAATATCTATACATATTATACCCACAGAAATACTTAGCCAATGCGAAGAGAGTCTATGAACATGTAATTCTGGTAATACTGTCCAATTTATAGCTATACATAACCACGGAGTGATTATCCTCATTTCCAGGGAGGACAGAAACATTAACTCAGAGATACTGATTCAATCATTGGCTTATACTGTATCATGATTTACTTTTTTTTTGTTGCTGTTCAATTTGAATTGAATGCTTATATACTTTTATGAGGAAACGACAAGTCTCATGACTATACCACAATAAATTATGCTATACAGCACAACTTGGACATTGAATACAAGACTGAACTGAAGGACATATTTATTCCATAGAAATAGATTCATTGCTTTCCTGGTTACGCAAAATAACTCTGGCAATATTTCGCCGCCGCCGACAAAGCCAGGTGCAACAGCACACTAGTAGCAGGGTACCCAAAACACCCCCCAGGGCACCCAACAAGGGCCCAACCACAGTCCAGTCTACAATAAAAAGAGGAAGTATTGTTGTGTAAATGATCTTTTAAGAAACTAAATGGACGCTACATGAGACAAATTACTCTTATATAAAAATTGATCGATAAAGAATATTGAATTAATCTGAAAATTATTTAACCCAAGTAATCTCACCCGTCCCAAGAGGGAGATCTGTAGTAAATACAGAATCCTCACTAGAAGTGAAACTGATGGTGCCCCCATCTGGGCACCACTTTGCGCCAAAACCCTGGTGGCAAATACAGCCACTAGGACACATCTGTTTAAAAAAAAAAATATCATATATAGAAATGGAGCGACCGCGAAATTCTTTGATGAATTATCAATATTCAACCAAGCACATACAATTAATGGGAATTGAGTAATATACTAATAATATGTGCTATCGCGAATTACCTAGCCCTTATTCTGATTCTATGGTGGTAGTGACCAAATCAATGCTGAGAAGTAACATAACTGTAATAACTAACCCTGATAACGGCCTCTGATGAAAACACCAGTTGAAAAGAGAGTGAAAACCTCCTTTTTACGTTTTAGTTTTATTATGCAATGAGGTAATTATTATCTTCCAAAAACAATTAATATTGGAAGACAACTGGTAGCTTAATGTATCATTTTCAATTACTTCATCAAGCTACTCATATTTTCCTAGGTACTTATCTTATCTCCTCAGCACTAGTTATTACTAACTGGATCTATCTATGTAGACGTTACCTCTCTATCACTATCTATTCTATTATAATTATTATTGTCATTATTATAATAATATTATTACTATTATGATGATAGGGTGGTCAATTACGCTACCAACCAATTAAAATTGTAAACCATAGAATTAGAAAAGCAACTACGATAAGTTAGCAATCGCAGAAGGGCATCGGAATTAATTACAATATATAAATATTACAAGGCTATGTATTGTATGTATGTATTATTATAACCACCATAATAATAATATTTTATTACTTATTATTTTAAAATTTTTAATAATAATCTATAGTAATTGATACTTAGTCTTATAGAATACATTGTATTTTTACTAAATTGATGTACCCACCGTCGTGGTCAACGCCTCAACAAACGGAACCACTACAAGGAGGTAAAGAAGAGCGATGTTGTTTGATAGCGACATCTCGACTCCTCGGGTAGTGTACAAGAACTACTAAAACGCGTGTATGAGAATGACTATGAGGCGGACGAGACTTGATCTGCACAACAGCCGTCAAAATTATTCGTTTGACCCGAAAATGGACAGTCGTCACGCAGTTAAGGCTTCCTTATCAACAAAAAGACTAAACTTATGCCAATTCGCACCTAGTAGTAGTTGGCAGTTGGGGACCAACTGCTCTAAGGTCGGCTGGATGTTATAAACAGAAATATACATATTATTTATTTTAATCAACATCAAGAGACACGCTGTCTTCAGTAAACACTAAATAAAGTATTGGAAGGTTGGTAGGCAAGCTAGCTGCATCATCGTACAGTTGTGGGAAAAGATCATTATTCTAAACACTAACTAACTATAAAATAAATGATGATAGGAATTGAATAATGTACACCCCTAGCAATCCATTTATCTATCTACCAGAAGATGGATTGATGCTTGAACTCGATTATTAAGCGAGTGCACCAGCTGCAACTAGATAGTTTATGGGCGAAACCCCTTTGACTTCACAGCTGGTACCACACTGTACAGGCAATGTTGTAACACTTAACAATAGGCCATTAGGCAGCATAGCGGCAAGAGACGCAATCAGATAGACCTCATCGCATATTAATAAGACATTATGGGTCAGTGTCAGGAAATGAGAAATCAGCATTAAACCTGATTTCAGCATCAATAATTCTCTCTTGATGCAGTCCATCCCTCCTTGACGTGCACCCATAAGGCAACGATTGTGCAAATCTGATTGGTCCACATTGCTGCATTTGTACACCAAATATGGTGTCAGCCCAAACCTTACCAGGTACTGCCCTCTGAGTGGTCGCTTGTAGACTGACGAACAAAAGATTGCTGAATCAGTGAAGACCACTCTTGGCTTGGCTACAACAGAAGACAGACGTGTCCCTCTGATGTCACAGCAGAACAAAGTACAGTCTAGACGATACTGACTTCTACCTACAAACATAATTACAAGGTAAGAAGTATTGTGCACATTAATAACTGCTATAGTGAATGCTTGAATAATATAGCTATTAACAAAAGCTCTGCATTTACACTATAACAACGCTTCTAACATTAGTTCTAAAATACCTACAGAAGAGGATAGAGCTTTATCTATTTGGACATAATTATAAATATGCTTTCTGAATTTATAAAAAGTTTTTTTGTTCCACGTCATGTTGTATAATTTTTTGAAAACTATTTGATTCCAAGCACTTCTTTCAATTTCTTTTAAAAAATTATTAATATTAACGACTTCCACCATTGACAAAACGATTTCGAAACCGTATTTTTTATAATGTCATCAAAACGTTCTGTAGATATATCACGTTTCTTACAACACATCCCCATACTCATCATGTGTTGAGTTATACAGAATATTATAACTTGAAATGTCAAACGTTCTACAGCTTTTTCTTCAACAACATCATTATTTATCACATAGTTATGATACATTTCTGGAAGGAAGTCCTTTAAGTAGATTGGATTTGTTGTTGCATTGTTCTAAAATACAAGCGATAATTAGATAACTAAAATAATTAAAGGTGTTCAACAGGTGTTAAATAGTATTTTTTATTAATTCTTACCTTTTTATCAGGCTGAGATTCCGACTTTAGATACAATGATTGACTTTCTACGACTTGAGTATTCATTCTGAAAAAACAGAAAAAATTGGTTCAATTCTTTATAACCAATTTAAAGATAGATATGTAATAAAGCCTTCAGATAGTTGTGTTAGCTAGCGGAAATATTTGAATTTAAGTTTTACCTTTATGAAGAGAGAACTCTTAGTAGTTGCAATGGAAGATGTAGTAGATAGATGTTGCTCCTTTGCTCACTGTTGTTGAACTGGATGCTTTCTGTCTGAAACCGTTGTCTCTTATATAGGTGAATGTGTGAAAATAAATCTTTTATTCCCGCAAAAGCATTGGTTTGTATTCGCGTGGAAATAAAGTATTCATTCCCGCGAAAGCAACAGTTTCTATTCGCGTGGAAATTAAATGTTTATTCCCGCGAAAACATTGGTTTGTATTCGCGTGAAAATAAAGTATTCATTCCCGGGAAAGCAACAGTTTCCATTCACGTGAAAATAAAATGTTTATTCCCGCGAAAGCATTGGTTTGTATTCGCGTGAAAATAAAGTATTCATTCCCGCGAAAGCAACAGTTTCCATTCGCGTGAAAATTAAATGTTTATTCCCGCGAAAACATTGGTTTGTATTCGCGTGAAAATAAAGTATTCATTCCCGCGAAAGCAACAGTTTCCATTTGCGTGAAAATAAAATGTTTATTCCCGCGAAAGCATTGGTTTGTATTCGCGTGAAAATAAAGTATTCATTCCCGCGAAAGCAACAGTTTCCGTTCGCGTGAAAATTAAATGTTTATTCCCGCGAAAGCATTGGTTTGTATTCGCGTGAAAATAAAGTATTCATTCCCGCGAAAGCAACAGTTTCCGTTCGCGTGAAAATTAAATGTTTATTCCCGCGAAAGCATTGGTTTGTATTCGCGTGAAAATAAAGTATTCATTCCCGCGAAAGCAACAGTTTCCATTCGCGTGAAAATTAAATGTTTATTCCCGCGAAAGCATTGGTTTGTATTCGCGTGAAAATAAAGTATTCATTCCCGCGAAAGCAACAGTTTCCATTCGCGTGAAAATAAAATGTTTATTCCCGCGAAAGCATTGGTTTGTATTCGCGTGAAAATAAATTATTTATTCCCGCGAAAGCATTGGTGTTCTTCCGTAAAAACAATGTTTCATTAATTTAACCTTATGATAAATGGCATGATTTCAGCTATATAAGAAGCACTGTTTTTACACAGAAAGCAGTCACTTCGACATTAGCAACTGAAGGAGCAAGATCTACTACAACATCATCTACTACAACTGCTAGAAGGACTTTTCTGTTTGGAGGTAAGTCAACTTGATTGAGTATAAATTTAATTTTTATCGATTTAGTTACTAACAGCGATATGATATTGAGTAAATATATATATATATATATGTATATATATCTTCAAATTGGTTTGAAAAAGAAATCATAACATGGATTTTTACTTTATCTTTTAGAATGTCGACACAAGCCAATACAAAACAACTGAAGAATAAAGAACCAAAACCTTCACAAGATAAGGTGATTGATGACAATGTACTTCTTCAACGCACTATGATTCCCTTTCAAAGCGCCAGTCTGAATACTCTGGCAACTCTCATCATCAAAAGCGCCTCTCTGTTAAGTACTCTATCTCCAGCTTCCAGAAGAAACATTGAAAACATAGTCAAAGTTGAAGATTTACCAACACCTACAGTTATGCAGGTGTTAACCGTTGAGCTCCATGATGAAACGAACTGCACCATCATATACAACTATAAAAAGGATGGAAAGGTAGTTAGAGTGAAGAGCACTATTCCATTAGCAGCAGGATTACTTGTCAATGAAGCTTCGCAAATAAGACCACTGGTTTTGATCTACATGGGTGTTGAAAAGACTGGAAAAGCAATTTTTCGTGCTGCTACAGAAACAGGAACTACTTTGAGGTGTAAGAATGTGTTTGATGTATTACCAGAAAAAAGTATGCGACAAATCAATGCTTATTTCGAGGTAGCTAATCTTCAGGATTTCCCAACAGATAGTGTCATATGTTTCCAAAACCCTGAAGTTATAACAAAGTCTGACAGGCGATGGAATGGAAATGAAGAGACTCTTCTAGTTCAATACAGAAGTGTTGTAGATGAAGAATTACTGATCGGAGATATGCGCATTCCTCATCAAATAGCTTCTGCTGTGACATCGGAGAGATTTGGAGTGATTTTGTTCAAGGGTATGAGTCGAAACGCAGACAATTCAATTTTCTACAATATCAGTGTACTCGCAGCTCATCAAGCCTTCGTCCAAGCCTCGGAACTGGCTGATAATCCAAAATCTGAGGATTTTCTCAACCACTTCGATGATGCTGAAAAAGAAGACTGTGGAGAACAAACTCTCGAGAAGCTAATCTATAACTCAAGGGATTCATATCACTATAGGTAAGTTTTTTTAACTTTTACCATAACTTTAAAAAGTTGATTTGTGAAAATTTTGTGTATTCTTACAATGAAAAAACCCCTTAAAATGATAAATTTGTGAACATTTTTGTAAAACATTTTTAAGTTATATATATATATTTCGAATTAAAAAAAGATTTTGTTGTGTCATCAGTGTATTTTTTTACATAAAAGTTGGAAAAATAACAAAAGGTGATAAATATTTTACAAAAATGTTCAATTTTTCACATAAATAATCAACTCATAACCTTTTTTTGTAAAACATTTTTAAATTATATATATTTCGGATTAAAAAAAGGACTTTTTTGTGTAATCAGTGTATTTTTTTTATATAAAAGTTTAAAAAATAACAAAAGGTTATAATTATTTTGCAAAAATGTTTAGTTTTTCACATAAGTGATCAATTCATAAACATTTTTTGTAAAACATTTTTAAATTATATCTATTTCGGATTGAAAAAAGGATTTTTTTGTGCAATCAGTGTATTTTTTTACATAAAAGTTTAAAAAATAACAAAAGGTTATAATTATTTTTTAAAAATGTTTAGTTTTTCACATAAATGATCAATTCATATACATTTTTTGTAAAACATTTTTAAATTATATATATTTTGGATTAAAAAAAAGGGTTTTTTGTGTAATCAGTGTATTTTTTTAGCTAAAAGTGGAAAAAAAATCACAAAAGATTATAATTATTTTACAAAAATGCTTAATTTTTCACGTAAATAACACGTTTTATCACATAAATGGCAGTAGTAATATATGAGCAGATCTCCCTACCAAGTGTTTTTTTGTGGATTTGATCTTGGAGTTTAGGCAATGGGTTACGACGTTGGATGAATTCGCCGAGTTTATATTGTATTTTACTTGAGGGGTATTTGAGTGGTATTTGAATGGCATTTAAGTGGTATTTGAGTTTTGATTATTTTTTTACTTGATTTGAACTCATATGGCAGCTAGATTTTGAATGTATGGCAATTAAGTTTTGATACTTTTTTCACATAATTTGAACTCATATGGCATCTTGAGAAAAAGGAGAGAGGAAAAGAGGAGAGAGAGAAGAGAGGGGATACATCTACATTGAATAAATACATTGATTAAAAATGAAACAATATGTGAATATATACATTTATTGTATAATAAGTAGGGATACATAAAGAGAACATATTAAATATTGTAAGCTTGAAATAGTTCCAATATCATTTCAAATGAAAAAATGGATGATGAGAGATTTTCATCCGTTTGTATGTATCTACATATATCTGATTGAAAATGATATAATAATTCAGTAGTCCATTGTATTGAAATCAATTTTTGAGTGAACTCTTTATTCCACACTTTTCTTTGAATTTTCTTTAAGTAATCATTAATACTGACAGTTTTTGACATTTTTACAACTGTTTGAAAATTGTTTTTAGTCATAAGCTTAAATATTTCTACTGAATTGTCAACGTATTTATGTGTAGTGTATGGTCGGTATTGTATCGGTGAAAGTTCTCCATGTAAAGAAGCTACAGTTAGCAAATGCTGTGTCATACATAATAATATAGCTTGTAATGTCAAGCGATATCCAATCTTTTCCTGTACTTCAACATTTTCTTTAATATAGCTATGATATATCTTTGGAAGGTAGTCTTTGATTGTGTATCTTTTTGAACTCATAATGAACTAAAATAAAATGTTAAGTATTAGTATATGATGATTAAACAGTGTTGTAAAATAATTACATTTTAACTTTTATTAAGTAATTTTTCTATTAATTCTTACCTCATCACCAAGAAATCAGCTGTAGTAGTTGATGAAATCAGTTGTAGCAGTTGATGAATCAGTTGTAGTAGTTGATGAAATCAGCTGTAGTAGTCGATGTTTTATTGCTGGAGAGAATGATTTCTATGCAGAGAGAGCTGTTCTTATATAGTATAAGCCACTCCTACTCATTTAGCTTATAGCCATTAAAAACACTCACGCGAAAACTCTATCAGAATAGTGTTATTCGCGTGAAATATCCCTGTTTTATTCGCGTGAAAATAAAAAATTTCATTCCCGCGAAAGCAACGGTTTCCATTCGCGTGAAAATAAAGTATATATTCCCGCGAAAGCATTGGTTTGTATTCGCGTGAAAATAAAACTTTTATTCCCGCGAAAGCAATGGTTTCCATTCGCGTGAAAATAAAATTATTTATTCCCGCGAAAACATTGGTTTGTATTCGCGTGAAAATAAAATGTTTATTCCCGCGAAAGCATTGGTTTGTATTCGCGTGAAAATAAATTATTTACTCCCGCGAAAACATTGATTTGTATTCGCGTGAAAACGAAATGTTTATTCCCGCGAAAGCATTGGTTTGTATTCGCGTGAAAATAAATTATTTATTCCCGCGAAAACATTGGTTTGTATTCGCGTGAAAATGAAATGTTTATTCCCGCGAAAGCATTGGTTTGTATTCGCGTGAAAATAAATTATTTATTCCCGCGAAAACATTGGTTTCTATTCGCGTGAAAATAAATTATTTATTCCCGCGAAAACATTGGTTTCTATTCGCGTGAAAATAAAATATTTATTCCCGCGAAAGCAACAATTTCTATTCGCGTGAAACAAAATTATTTATTCCCGCGAAAGCATTGGTTTGTATTCGTGTGCAAATAAAATTGTTATTCCCGCGAAAGCAACGGTTTCCATTCGCGTGAAAATAAATTATTTATTCCCGCGAAAGCATTGGGTTGTATTCGCGTGAAAAAATGTTGATTCATAGGATTTAATCAGTGCAACTTTACCTATTTAAGAGCCACTGTTTTCACACAGAAAGCATCCAGTTCTACAACGGCTAGCGGAGAAGCAACATCTACTAAATCTTTCATTGCAACAACTAGGAGCTCATCTTCTTTATAAAGGTAAGAGTAAAAATATTTATTTTTTGTTAGCTAACACTACTAGCTGAAGGTTTATGACCTTTATGATCTTTTAAAATTAATTACGAAAAATTAAACAAACTGTTTTGTTTTTTTAGAATGAATACTCAAGACGAAGGAAGTCAACCGATGAATGAAGAAGCAGGATCCCAGCAAACCCTTTCCCCATCACCTTCTCCTATCTTTGATATGGCAGAAAGTCAATTGGTGGTTGATGAACCAGAATCCCAACAAGATTTTACTTCATTCACATCTCCTACTAACAAGCTGTCTTCAAAAAGAACATCGATGAGGAAACGATCTTTTATTGATTTGACAAAAGATGATAATGAAACTGGCTCGAAGTGCAAAAAACTAGTTTTGACGGATGTTGGAGATGAAACGCTTTTTCGTCACACCAGAATACCCTTTCAAGATGCTGGAAGTAATGAACTAACCACTCTCACCTACAAGAGCGCTGGGTTAATAAACTCTCTCTCTCCAGATAGTCTAGAAAAACTTGAAGAATCCATGGAAATCCGTGAACTACCAGTACCAACAGTTATGGAGGTGTTGTCTGTTGAATTTCGTGATGAATCAAAGTGCACCATGATTTACAACTACCGAAAGGATAAGAAGATAACTCGGGTGAAGAGTGATGTTTCAACCGAAATAGGACTGCTTGTTAATAAAGCTAAGCAAACACGTCCAATTGTTTTAATTTATATGGGAGAAGGAAAGACAGGAGATGCGATTTTTCGTACTGCTGAATCTCATGGATGTAATCGAAAGATCAACGATCCATTCAACTCATTGTATGGCAAGAGTTTGAGACAAATACAGGCTTATTTCAGTGTTGCTCACCTACACGATTTTCCGACAGGAAGTGTTATAGCTTATGAGAATCCTGGAATGCTAAGAAAATGTGATACTCGTTGGAACAAGACTGCTGATGTTATAGTGGCTAATTACAGATGTATGGTGAAAGGAGAGCTATTGATTGGAGATCTTAGCATCCCTGCTCAAATAGCTTCATCTGTGGTGGCGGAAAAAAGTGGTGTAATCGTATTCAGAGGACTGAAACAAAATACGAACAACATGATTTCCTACGACATCATTCTACTCTCAGCTCTTCAAGCTTTCATTCAAGTCTCAGAACTGTTTGATACTTCGCTGCAGCACACCTGTCTCTCCTACTTTGATGAAAATGAAAAAGAGAATTGTCCAGAACAGCATATCAGAGTCTTAATCGATAACACAAAGGACGTGACTCGTCTTCTATGATGGTAAGTTTCATATCTATTTAAAGAAAGATCTGAAGTATTTTTGTAAAATTAATTCATATAACTATGTATGATAGAGTCATTAGTTACTATGTCTTTTAGATATAACTAAAGAGCGCTCCTGAGGAAGAAAATGAGAAGATCTTATTTACTTCTTGCTTGAAACATTACAAAATAATAGTTTCTATAGGTTCTGTAGTGTTTAGCACAAATAATGAGATAAGTTGTATTTTATTCATTATATTTGTTATATCAAATAAAAATCAATTATAATAATTTATTTTAACAATTTACTTAGTAAATTAGTTCCTTGTATATGTACACCATCTATTCCTTCTACTGTATTATCTTCTATGAACTCGAAGTTAGGATAGGTCTGTATGATAAATCTCCGTATTGAGTGATCTCTCATCTCACTATCTCCTATGTCTCGTAAACTTCTAACAATTTCATCCATACTCCATCCTCTACTTCTCAGTAAACAAAAGTATACACAATAGTCGCCACATACAGTTGACAAAAAATTTTGTAGTTGTGTTTCATTACTTCGTATTGTTTCATATCCTCCATGAATACTTAGTATTTCATTTACATCCGGATAAAAGGAAACAGAACGTCCAAACGAGTCAAAAAAATCCACCTCTGAATCATTAGCGTACACAGCCAACCAATGCTCTCCGGGTTGATGAGAATAATGGGTGTTGAATACGAAACATCCTGTTGGAAAATTGCAAATTTGCTTCCAAAACTGTTCTCTAGCTCCAACATGAATCCCTACGCTTTGACATAAAACGTCTGAAGATAAGATCGAATGAATTTGTATGGTATTCATCTGTAACTTTCTGTTTAAAGCACTGCGTCGCCTCCGATAGTTAATTGAAGAATGCTATCCATCTCCAACACACCGTCTTTTACAAAGTATGCTACCAGGGATAATCCATCTGTCGTGTTAGCGCTAAAACGAATTTCCACACTTGTTGTGACATTTTTCATAGAGTGAAAACCTTCTTTAAGAAAATCACCAGTCAAATCAAATCCATAAAGTGTAGTACCATCAAGGTATTGTTCTTTCGTAATACCAAGACTATCGCCTTCAAGCAAAGTTCCGGTAGCGTGTAGAAACTGATGATATTCTCTTCCAAAAATTCCTCTAGCATAATTTGGTTCAAATCTCCTTCCAATTGGACAATCACCAACTCTCAATACAATACTATCAACACTAGCATGCTGCATTCTATATGGATTCAAGGCGAAACGTCCGTTCATTGCGTTGTGATTAACTAAACCTAAATAAATTTGTTTAGGTTTTTGTTTGTTTTCTTCCAAAGTGATGTCGATTTGCGCAACACCAGCACGAATTCCATATAGTTTTATCCGTTTTCGATCAACAGGATAAATGTAGTTGTGTCCTTCCAATGCCAAACTGAGTTGGGAGTTTTGTATTGTAGGATTCACCTTAACTTTACAAAGATGAAGTTCAAATTTATCAATTCTAATCTTTGCCCCTCCTGCAGGCGACTCATTCGCAGCAAACAAAGCTAGTTTGGCAGAGGCGCGCTCAAACTCCAGCTGCATAGTAGGACCTGGTATTATTAGTTTTTTCTGCTGAAATAATGCGAGATGAGGTTTTCCAGTTAATTCTATTGTCTTTCCACCTATGATTAGAGCTCTCCTCTTTTTCTTATCAGCGGTTTTGTGATCAGTACCGTCTTTGCTAGTTGAATCATCATACAACCATCCTTCCATCTTACCTTGATATTTCTTTCTTTCTGCACTGTTTTCGAGTAGTTGTGAAAAGTAGGAGCGTAAACCGTAGTTGTTAGCGTATTCAACGGTGGTTCCTTCTATCGACATTTTCAACTCACTGAATAATGCATGCATTGAATCCCCCATCCACACAACTGCATCATCATCATTACCTGTAATATCGCTTCCATCATCTTGAACAACTGTGGCTTCAACTTGCAGAAACGAGTTGTAGAGATCTGTGTAATGTTCAGTGCTTCCTGACAAGGTTAACTCAATACTACCGTAAGGATCTAACCTATCAGGTCTGATGACAACATATTCCGATCTTTCTACCGATATGTTTGTTGGTTCCGTAGCAAATACATCCAACGTCGGATTTATGTTGTAGGAAGAACCTTCCAACTTATTACCTGTTGTTCCATTTAGGCTAGCCATCTTTTGCGAGTGATGAATGCTTGAAGCGTTACCGCTTAATGAATATAGATATCAAGCTCAGCTGTCTTTATACCGGATTCTACTGCTATTAAAATATACCACGATTACCAACACCTCTCCTCTTCTTTCCACCTCTTGTTTTTCTCCTTTTCATTCTATCTGGACGGACTGCATTGAGCACATCTCCCCCCAGATCATTCAACTCTGCCAATCCCCTCTTCTTTGCTGACGCTGCAAAACTTTGACCATCGATGACATCACGCGCTACATTTCCACCTACAGACAATGCTCTTTTCCCCAAACTAATTGCTCCTCTTTTCAGCATTGGTGCTGCAGATTTAAGTAAACTTGAAAAAATACTACCAAGTCCATTTCCTCTCATATTAGGCATCACTCGTCGTCCACTATACACTCCAATTCCATTTCCAGCTTGCATCTTGTAGTACTCATCAAAAAAATCTTTTGAATCCTCAGGGGTGTATCGTACCAAACTCATTATAATTCTTTCTCTCTATAGTGAACCGTCAACACAACCTTTCCACCATCAAATGGTATTCGTTGACCGTCGTCACTCGTTATAAGTACTTTAATCATATCACTATTTAGTGATGAAGCGTCAACATAGTGAGGATTTTTAAATTCTTGATACACAACACTATTCTTCTTTCCTTGAACTGGAACTACTCTCAATAAAGGTACATTCGTATCTCCTACCATTCTATTATCAACAATGTTGGAATAAACATACAGGGATGTTAAACCGGAATTTATATCAGGAGGTGTGATATTATTGTATCTACCACGAGGGTATGTAGTTTTTGATTCAAATCCAAAAATATATGCTATATCTTTGGAAAAGCTTATGGCAGTATCAGGATCACTGTTAGTTAGTAAAGCGGTGTTGGTGATCTTGTTGTAGGAGATGGCGAATTTCTTGTCTAAATCCATTTCATTCATTCTCTTTCGTATAATCTCCTCCAACTCCTCTATACTCTCATATCTTCCATTACCGATTAGGATGAAGGACTTTTCGCTTTTACCAGAGACATTAGTCTTTTCTAGATATATTTTCCCTTCGGTAACATTTTTCCAATTATTAGAATAAGTCATATCTAGCAGAGATACCTCCCATTTACCACCATTGATAACCAAATATTTATACAGTCTCACTGTAAATTCGGAATTGTTATTATCAGGAAACTCTTCACCACTAGAGTTTGAGGGTAAAGTTATCAGCATCGACATTTTCCCAACGTATGATGATTATATCAAGCGTTGTTTCCTTATAAACTATTCATCTACCCACTCATTGAACTTTTCTCCATAACCTAACCACTTAACCAGAATCTGTCTTTTACCTCTTCTCATTCTTCTTCCCAGTATCTTTTCAATTCTGAAAATCGTGGGTTTTTTTACTTTTTGCAACTCTTTTTCGTAAAAGGTACCATCAATCATCTCCTCAGCTAAATCTTTCACCCTATATACAACAGGTTTTTCATCAATAAGTACATCGGTGATTATAAAAATCTCAATCGTCCAATTCGGGGTGTATCCTCTTTCAAACACTCCTCTTGCCTTACTTATTCTCACATAATCCCCAACCTTTAGTTTTGCTTCTTGAGTTAAACTATGTTCACCTCCTTCATACACACGATTCCATACAAGTTCTTGATTTTGAAAATTCACATCATTTGGTCTCATACCTATAGCACCATGAATTGTGTTGTTGTATGCATTAACCATTTCTGGTAAAACATCAATGTATCTATCGTCATCTTTATATGTCAAATATCTATATATCTTCTCTTTTAAAGTTCTGTTAAAACGCTCCACCATTGATGCCTTTATCGTTTCATTTTCGGTTGTAAAGCGCTTGATCTTTTTTTCCGCCAGCAGAGTCTTGACATTGACGTTGTCAAACTCTTTACCTTTATCAGATTGTAAAGCTTTATAGTTTTCCCCTTCTAGTATTCTTCTCAATCCTCTTGCTACTACCGGTCCTGATTTGTTGATGAGCGGCACAGCCCAACCTTTTCTAGATAAAGAATCAATAGCAGTCAGTAAAAATGCTGTATTATTATTTTCATCTCTTCGAGATCAAACATCCATCAAATCTACCTGTAGCTGCTCCCCTATTCCAGCTACAATTGTAGGACGACGCTTAAACTTGGTTACAACTTTTTTATGTAACGTGTAGGCATCCTCACCACTCAACCATTCACGGATTCTTTTTTCTCCCTCTCGTTTTCTACGAGCTTTCAGTAAAGCTCTAGCTCCTCGTAGAGATGTATGTAATGCAGGATTGTAATACAACTCTTTTAGCGTGTCGATGTCCATGAATTAGTACCGGGAACGACCAACTTTTTTTTCTGAGTACGTGTTCGATGCGGGGATTTTCTGACAGTTGTGATTCCTTCATCAGTTAGCAGGCTTTTAAGTCTACTGTAATTAGTATTTCCCGATTGTATTTTACCTCCTTCGGTTAGAACGTCTCGTAGTAAAGTTTTGGAAGTCCTAGGATTCAACCAATGTTCTCCAATTTTCAGTCTGTTCTTCTCCGAGTCGAATCTACCAATTTTACTCAGATTATTCAACATTCTGACAGCGATCGTTTGATCACTCTTTTTTGTTGTTAAATCAGCTGCTTTTTTTTCAAAATCTTTTAAATTTTCGCTTTCACTATCGTGCTCATCTTCTCCATCAGTAAGAAATGTACTTCCTAGTAAGGTTGTGTCTTCAGTATCAAACAACCTTCCTTTTATTAATTCCATCCCAATATCATCATCATCATCATCAACCACTTTCACTGATTCTAACTCATTGTCTTTATCAACATTTGGTGAAAAGACATTAGGTTTATTATCAATAACTGTGCTATTGGCCAAAGGAAAAGTAGACTCTATCTTTTTTTTCTTAATGAGATTCCAACTATCCTTTTGTGTCTGGTTTTGGTTTTTTTAATCTTTTTGACATCAGACAAATACCTACGTAGGTTTTCAACATTTTCATCTAACTTTTCGTATGAGGATAAGTCAGAATCATAAGCCGTTTCCAGTAGTTCATTTCGCTTTCGCTTCATATTTCTCACTGTTATAGCTTCCATAGGATTATAATACAATGGAGGTCTGGTTTTCTCTTCCTTTACCACTGTTTTATCATCCTTTCTTTCTGTTAATCTATAGTATTCATCTTCAGTGAGTATAAAATTACGTCTGGAGAATGTTAAAGGCTGACGATTCATCTTTTTATTGATGATAAAACAGATACAATAGGTGTTATAATAGCATCCAAAAGATTCCCTCTACCACTCTGAATCAAAATTTTACGCTTATCATCAACTCTCCCTCTACCACTAAGTTTATGTAGCTCCTTCTTGTAACGCTGCAACTCAATAAACTGCTCAGAATCAAGAGGAACATTACCTAATATAATATTTTTAACACTTTCTATCAATTATTGAAACAAATCTGAGTTAGCCTTTTCGACTATAGCGATTTTTCCTTTCTTACTCAGATCATCCAGAGCTAAAATCGCCATTCTATTTCGCATCATTCGTGTTGAGAGTTTCATCTTTATCTTCTCCCTCCGCCTAGCACACTTTTAAGTAACCCAGGAACTATATTGCTGATGATAGGTCCTAGTAGAGCGCCTAAAAATCCTCCTTTTTGCAATACAGCTTTCTTATCATCTAACGTTGATTTTCTTACTAAAGCGCTAATATCCTTCACGTTTCGCTGCAACTCATTATACTGAGATGATGTCAATGGTATCGTTCCATTTATAATAGCTTTAGCGCATTCCATTAGAGTCATAATAAACTCCTTTTTGGCTTTGGCTATAACAGACTTTTGAATAGCAAAGGTTGTATTGTTGAGCGATAACAACACAGCTGCATTTTTTGTTAATTTTTTCTCCAAAGCTTTAGACATTATAATGCTTTCGTGTTGCGTCGTTGAATAACAAAATATGATTGAGGTGAAGTGAATAGTAATTGTATTTATATCCTTTTACTTGGGTACATATAATATCATAGGGAGAACTGATGTAAAATTTCCCAATAGTCTATGTTGATCATTCGTTTGTTGAGTCGTATCTATTCGTAAATAAGAGTATGGTTTCTTTGTCGCGTCTTCAAAAGCCTCTTGTACATATTTTATTTTTGATGGAAAACATTGTCGAGCCAAATAGGAAATAGAAGAAGCATCTCTAGGGTTTTTAAAAAGAAAAAAATAATGACTATTCAAGGAAATTGTACGATTTCCTTTTAAAAACAGATTCTGAACAATAAAAAACACACTTATGTTCAAATGATGACTATGTTTTGTATACAAAGCATTAGCATCGGCTTTACCAGAAACTTCATCCATGAGATCATCAATTATCAGCCATCGATTTTTACCATCTCTGGGAAAACTCACTGTTATATCTATCATGCCTTCATGAAAAATCACTCCTGATACATCATCAAAGGCTTTTTGGTAGGCTCCATAACAGTAGTGAATCTCTGTTGGTGGAGGGTGTGCTATAGTCTGACTAGCTTCAATCATTCGAAAAATCGCTTGCGTCTTTCCCGATCCAGTTGGTCCTGCAATCATTGCTGTAAAAGGAGATCGCATCCTCGGGTCATAATCTTCAGGTTTCCCATTCATCATAAAAAGATGTTCATCAATCAACAGTAGTTTCATTTATGATTCCAACAGGAGAGTTTCTCGCTTTTTGTATTTTTTCCATAGCTTCTTCATACATACTAAACTCAGTAACACCTCCAAAAGTGGAAAGCCCTACGACAAATACCAAAATTATCATAATTATCAACGCTTTACGCTTCATACTCGGTAAAACATCTATCATATCACGTTCAGTACCATCAATAGTATCAACTTCATTCATCGGTCTCATCTCAACATCATCCTCTGTCGACATCTTAACTTCCAATAACCATACAATCTTATCACGTTTTCATTTATATACACTGTTAAAACTATCAAAAAAATCAAATGCCATACATGCAAAATCTATATGCCATATAAGTTCAAAATAAGTAAAAAAATAATCAAAAACTCAAATGCCACTTAAATGCCACTCAAATGCCACTCAAATACCCCTCAAATAAAATACAATATAAACTCGGCGAATTCATCCAACGTCGTAACCCATTGCATAAACTCCAAGGTCTAATCCACAAAAAAACACTTGGTAGGGAGATCTGCTCATATATTACTACTAATGGCTTATTCATGAGTGTTTGTTGTAAAACATTTTTAAAATTATATATATATATATTTATATTTATACATTCCGAATCCAAATGAAAAAAAGGACTTTTTCGTGTGTAATCAGTGTATTTTTTTTACATAGAAGTTGAAAAAATAACAAAAGTTTATATTTTTTTTACATTAATTTTAATCATACTATACTAATACATCATTTTTTATTTTAGTCCATTATATCGTAAAAAGAAAACAGAGTAAAGAACTTTCCCTAAAAAATATTGAGCTGAATGATGTAACTCAGTGAGTTATTTTCCTGTTATATATAATGTAAACTATCTAATGTAGCTAAGAGTAAAATTTAAATTCGGTAAAATTTATTTATATAATGAATAACTTTTGTATTTTAGTCAATTATTGGATCACAGAGAATACGGAATACAAGAGTTCCTCCCTGGGTCTAATAATATACCAGAAGAATATCGAGGAAGATATTGTTCAAGAAAAGCGCTTTGTAACCATTGATATCGTAAGCTATAGTAGTTTGTATTACAGAAAATTTACTATAAAACAGTTTTATGAATGTAAAAACTAGATATGGTATTTTCTATTACAATTATTTACTTGTAAATTTTATTCATCTAGAGAGGTAATTTGGTGATTTTTTGACAGTTTTTAAAAAAGTTAAAAAGTACAAAAAAAATCAAAAAATATCGAAAACTATATACTTCAATGATTATTTTTTAAAAAGTTCAAAAAAATGTAATAAAGCTCTGTTTTGAAACATAAAAAATTTAAAAGGATTGTGTAGGATAAAATTCTCACTCAAAAAATTATTGAAAATTGAATGAAATAAAAAAATATTTTCCCAAATACCAAAGTTTTGTAAATATAAAGTAAAAAACTCTATATATATATATATACATTGTTTTTAAAATAATATCGAAAACTATATATTTCAATGATTATTTTTTAAAAAAATAAAAAAATTTAAAAGGAAGGTGTAGGATAAAATCCTCACTCAAAAAATTATTGAAAATTGAATGGAATAAAAGAATATATAAAGTGAAAATCTCTATATATATTTATTTTTTTTAAAAAAATATCGAAAACTATATATTATAATGATTATTTTTTTAAAAAGTTGAAAAAACAAAAAACTTTGTAATAAAACCCTGTTTTAAAACATAAAAAATTAAAAAGGAATGTAATAAAAGAATATTTTACCAAAATACCTCATTTTTCTTGTAAATGTCTAGTAGAAATTTCTGAAAATATTGTTGGTGAAATTTACTGGAAAATGGTTTCAAGTGTGTCAAAGACTAAATATGATGTTTTTATTGAAATGTTTGTTTTTAAAAGATCCAAATAATAACATTGAATCAATTAGTTAAATTTAACAGTCAAATTCTTTTTTATCAAGTAGGCTTAATGTTTCTATTGTGATTAATTCTCAAATATTGTAAACTTGAACTATCTAGAGGAGTAATTTGTCGATTTTGATATGTTTTTTTAAAAAAATTATCATGTAATACCACATACTTCAGTTCTAATTCGTTTTGAACAATTTCATGGGAGACAAAGAATAAAAAAGTTACATTGATTTAGTTTTTAGAATTAAAGTTGCTATCGAAAATGGTTTGTTCTTGTTTAAAGAAATGATTACGTAATACCACATACTTCAGTTCTAATTCGTTTTTAGAATTGAAGTCGCCATCGAAAATGGTTTGTTCTTGAATGGGTAAATCCATAACCTCCTCCTCATCGTGACAAAAGCTTTCTGATGATTGCATTTTGAAAAACAAATTACATTGTTTTAGTTTTCCGAATTGAAATTGCCATCGAAAATGGTTTGTTCTTAAACGGGAAAATCCATAGCCTTCTCATCATCATGTCTAAGTTTTCTACCCCAATATCTCCAGCCTCTCAGAGATAGGAATTGTTCTGTTTAAAAAAATAATGGAAGTTGTATATATAAATAATTGTTTTTGAAAAAAATGGTAAATTTTTGAAAAAAATTCAAAAGGAAAATGCAGGATAAAACCCTCACTCAAGAAACTAATTTTGTATGATAGGTTGCTCACCTAATAATAAGAAAATAATGAATAGTTTATATTTAAGCAATTATTGAAAAAATTAATGAAAATTGAATAGAATAAAGGAAATATTTTACCAAATAGCCTGTTTTTTTTGTAAAGATATACAAACAGATAAAATTTAACCATTTAAAGGATGATTTCTTTTTTGCAAAAAAAATAATGAAGATTTAACGAAATGAAAGAATATTTTACCAAATACCTTGTTTTTTTGTAAATTTGTACAATTAGAATAAGAAAATAGTGAATAATTTATATTTAAGCAATTATTGAAAAAATTAATGAAAATTGAATAGAATAAAGGAAATATTTTACCAAATAGCCTGTTTTTTTTGTAAAGATATACAAACAGATAAAATTTAACCATTTAAAGGATGATTTCTTTTTTGCAAAAAAAATAATGAAGATTTAACGAAATGAAAGAATATTTTACCAAATACCTTGTTTTTTTGTAAATTTGTACAATTAGAATAAGAAAATAGTGAATAATTTATATTTAAGCAATTATTGAAAAAATTAATGAAAGTTGAATAGAATAAAGGAAATATTTTACCAAATAGCCTGTTTTTTTTGTAAAGATATACAAACAGATAAAATTTAACGATTTAAAGGGTGATTTCTTTTTTGCAAAAAAATCATGAACATTTAATGAAATGAAAGAACATTTTACCAAATACCCTGTTTTTTTGTAAATTTGTACAATTAGATGAAATTTAACCATTTAGAGGATGATTTGTTTTTGTAAAAAATTAATGAAAATTGAATAAATCGAAAAAATATTTCACCAAATACCTCTTTTTTGTAGATGTAAACAAATAGATGAATATCTAACTTTATCCATTTTTTTTCCATTTGGGATCATGTTTTGAAGGTTTTCAAGATAGTTTTTAGTAAAAGCTTATGCATTGATTGTCATTACAAGTTGTAGTGTTTGGTATTATTTAATATTTACTGACTCTAGCTATATTATATGAAATTTTCCCTACTTATTGCACAATAAATGTATATATTCACATATTGTTTCATTTTTAATTACTGTATTTATTCAATGTAGATATAATGAGTCGAATTACAAAAAATTATCAAAACTTAAATGCCATACATTCAAAATCTAGATGCTCTATGAGTTAAAATTATGTATATAATTATGTACAAGATTATCAAAACTTGAATGCCATACATTCAAAATTTATAAGTTCAAATTAAGTAAAAAAATAATCAAAACTCAAATGCCACTTAAATGCCACTCGAATGCCACTCAAATGAAATACAATATAAACTCGGCGAATTCACCCAACGTCGTAACTCATTGCATAACCCCCAAGATCAAATCCACAAAAAAACACTTGGTAGGGAGATCTGCTCATATATTACTACTTGCGTTATTGATTTATCAAAACAACAGATACGAGACACGAGGCATTTACTTTGGTAAAGTCTTGTGGAGATAATGTACTCGGCAGCTAAATGTAAGTTTGTAAAACAGCTAGATTTCATTAATATTTTCCAACTCATTACAAAACTTAGTGCTTTACTTTCTTGGGAAGGAGTTGTAACTTTATAAACTACGGACTAAAATATTGCAGAATTGACATTATTGGCAATCTGGTGTGGAAATCAACCTTTTATGTTTGCAGTCTTGCTATTGGTTCAATTATGTGGCACCATTGCGGCAAATAGTGGCCAATTGTACAAGCAGCAACATCTTGTAAACTTTAAAGAGCAGACAACTTCTCAAGAAACCAAAGGCAGTGTAGAAGAATGTGGTTTAGTTTGTACCGAAACTTGCCAAGGATTTGTCTACAATCAATCCGATTGCACGTGTCACCTGCTGCAGTTTGTCAACCCAAATAGCTTGAGAGATTCTCTTGAAGCAAGTTCTGTAGAGATCTATGTAAAAACTCCAAATCAATTGATAGTTGACCATCTGCTGGCAAGAGGTAAATATGTTTTGTATCTATAATTATCATTTTTGTGTAACAGCCAAAGCACAGCATTCATTGACATCTGATGTCTGTTGTGTTACACAGGCAAACTGACCCACATGTCAAGCATTCGCAAAACAAATGGGCAAGAGTTTAGCTCACATTTTGCTGTTGATGGAATTTACTTGCCAAAGAGATTCTCAGAAAGAGGTCGTGCTGAACGCTCATCACTGGCTCACACCAATGAAGAAACTGACCCATGGTGGAGGGTTGACCTCGGTGCTGTCTATCAGGTGTTTGCTGTCAACATCCTGAATAGAGCAGGTGAGTGCCTTAAAACAAACTAATGAAACTTGGTAATAGCTGGTCAGCTTGTTGGTTTCTGTTAGCTATCATTGCCGTCAAGTCAAAATAATTATTTGACTTTTCCAAACAATTTTTAGTTTTTTAATGAGTGGTTTTGCTTTTTTAAACTAAAAGAATCTAGATATTATTCTAAAATGATACCTATTATTTTTCTTATACATTTTAAGAATGATGCAAGTCTAATTTACAGTGATTGACTAATACCGATTGTTTTTGTATCTATTAAATTAAGGTACTACTGGCTCCACGTATTTTGAGAGAACAATGAACGCAATGATCACAGTGTCTATGGATGAAGCAAATATATTCCACGATGAACTCCAGCTTAATGTCTGCTACTACTACGATGGCGTCCTTGGGCAATACTACAACCTTATCACTTGTAACGAGCCCATTTATGGCCGTTTTGTACAGATCCAACTGTTGGCCAAAACATTTCTTAATATTTATGAGGTTGAAGTGCATGCTCTATAAACAGTTGGGCAGAAGGCTGGCTTGTGAATCTAATCACAAACTGATGTATTGCTCCTCTTGCAAGTTTAAATGTGTTACGTAAAGTTATTGTCAATGTTATACTTCAACTTATTGGATTTGTCTCCCTTGAGTTTAACTTTTTCCAAATACATAAGTAAACTTTGACCGCATGCACATCTGAACAAAGCAGTTTTAATACTGAATAATCTATCAATTAACATTGTAGATTTTTAACCTAAAGATATTTTGAGATTTTCCAGAAAATAACTCAAACAAAATTAATTGCCAAGTAAACTAGTAATGTTGAAATATTCAGTAGCTGCGTAAATCAGTCGAATTAAACAATTCTTTTGTGCCTATAAAAATATTACATTGTATTCATTTTGTTGTTATGATAGACTAACTCATGATATTATTACACAACATATTTGAACTCTATCGATAGTTATTGTGGTTTTCTAGATGTATTTAATGTATTAACAATAAAACCTTATTTGAAAAAACCTTGAACGAAATATGTTTTTGAATTTTACTATATATTTGGGTAATGCAGAAGTTCCTGTGGATGTACACGCCTGTTGGCACCAACCAACGCCTTTTAGTGTCAGAGATTGGCTATGGATTTTATTTGCTGGAGAGTTTATTCACTACGTAATGCAAATGGACAAATAGCAAAGAAATGGGAAGAAAAAAATATTATTGCTGCAGAAAATGATCTTGGCAGCTTAGCCATAAGAGGAGAATTAGGAATGTTGTTGGCTCGCTCACAGAACACTTGTGCTGCAATAACAAGAGTAGGGGTTATGGAATGAATCACCTATTGGGCATCGCCGAGTTTAAGTCATGCGAGTGTGGGCGGGCGAGTCACACCAAATATTGGAGCGACTAAAAGGTGTATGCAAACTTGCGGATAAACCTTAGAAATGTTTTGAAGTGAAGATAATTCTATGGTTTGCGTGACACCGAAAGGCGTAGATTGGTGCCGACAGGCGCGCGCACCAACAGGGACTTCCACATTACCCATATTTGTATTGCAACAGCTTTCAAGCTTAAGTTTGATCACAATAAAAACAAAAATAACTTCGCCGAGACATTCATTTTTAAAAATCATGAGTTTTTTTTGGCAAAGAAAATACACTCGGCAAATTATGTCAAACAATCAACTCTTGAAACACATTAAAAATCTCATTATTTTCAGATTATAAAAGTTATTGAAATAAATAAAGTTTTTACTGACAATAATGCTATAAACATTCTATTAAGGTGGTGATTTCAGTATCGGAAACTGCAGTAAAATATTAAAATAATATTTTTTCTGATAGAAAATGCAGACTAGTCTTTTTGTTACACAAAATAATCAGTCAACGATTCAAACCTCATAAAATAACAAACAGAATTAATAAATACTGCGTTTATTATATTTCTGACATAGAAAGTTAGCATTGAAATTATCTTACCTTTGTTCAGCACAATCAGAAGATGAGACAACTCTCAAATTACCTAACATTGGTACTTTCTCACAACGGTTGTTACATAGCTATTGATAAATAGATAGCTGTCTCTAAGTCCATCATATTTAGTACAAAGCAAAGTAATTATGGTATGTAAATAGATTGAATTCCCAAAGCAGTCATAATATTGACTTATACAGGATATCAACATTGTATGTTTGTGCATTCATCACATTGTATGTCTATGCATTCATTATTGCGTTACTTCAGTGCTTTCTTGTCTCCCCAGTAAGCAGCTACCTACTCCTGGGTCAACTGTGTTTGTCTGCGCTCACAGAAGCCATGGTGAGTAGAAGCAGTAGTTAGTACTTGCTAGAACATGGAGCTGAAATAATTAAATTATTATTGTAACTGTGGATCACGGTTGACAAAATTGTAGAAATTTAGTCGCTCATTATGGGATATTAATCGCCATCAATTTTTGTTACTGCAAAATAAACACACAATGTATTTGATATAAAAACATTCTCTGGACATTACACATGTGAGAGTATAGAGCTATCATTTTAGAGTGATTCATTATCAAGTGATGACAACTCTATGAAAGACAAAGTATACGAACGGGTTGTCAAAAAATATCTAACCTGCCCAGTGTGTAAAGTTCTCTTGGATGAAGCGGTCTCTGTTAGTTGTGGTCATACTTTTTGCCAGAAATGCCTGCTAGTCTGGCTGAGCACCCGTCCCAGCTTGGGTAAGGTAGAAATGTTGGCATTCTAATACTATTGCTAATAAATTTCCAAAATTATTGCCGGCGATGCAAATGGGAAAAAAATATGTTTATTGTTACAGACCATTGGAGCTGCCCGGAATGTCGAAGATCCATCAAGCCTCATCACCTCTCTCCAATTTTTGCTATCAGGTCTTTGATGAATGAAATAAAGGCAATGATCCCAAAATCCTGCGTGAAAGAGGGTAATAGAGGTGAACCCATCAACTCTCTTAACATTGAAGAAGAATCTCAGGCTACTAGTAGCGAAGGTAATGTTTCGGAGACTAGTGAAAGGTCAGCTGACACATTCGCTAGTTCCACAGCAACTGTTACTGATGTTACAAGCAGTACTGATGTAGAAGAGGATTTCACAAATCCTTCAGTTTTTGAGGACATATCACCAGTTGTGACGCAACAATCAGCCGAATTTGAAAATATTGAGCCAACCAGGCAATTACCAAGCTCGACACAAAATCTCATTTTTCATAAACAACAATTAGAAGCAAAATTGAAGGATGCTTGTCTAAAAAGAAAAGTACTTTTGGTAGAACAAAAGATTTTGAAACTGCAGGAAAGGGTTATTGCGGCCCAAGAAATGAATCGTTGCTTGAGTGAGAGACTTGATGATGTAAAAAGTATGTTATATCGATGCCAAGTTACTTCTACTAAACTGATGGATGAAAGCTTTCAGTTGATCCAACAAATGATTCGCTACTCGGACCAGAGCTAAGAACATGGCGCCCAATACAGCTATTTATTTTAGTGTTTTTATATTAGATGCTCCACCTATAAAAATTAAATTTATTTGTCTCCAGCTTATTCATATAACGTTGATTTGTAGTACATTTGTGTTATACTTTCAAAGAAATTTTTAATGTCTGTCTATTACTTGCAATAAAAACAGGAGTAAAATAAATCCAAAAAAAACTTTGATATCGCATGGCTTTCTGCAAGTTATTGTCTACACCAAAGTCTAAATATTCTTATGCCTCATTTGTGTATAAAATTAACACTTACAAAACCAGTTTTTTTTAAAAAGCAATTCTAAAGCCATGCTGCTGCTAAAATTATAGTGCAAAGGCACAAAAACTCTAAACGTGGATATTCTAAAATGAAATGAAAACAATGTTGAGAGATAAAACCATGTTTGATCATCCCTTCTTTATGTTTTACTCCTGTTACTTTTGTCCGCAAGACAAAAGCTGCCATCGGTTAACTCAGGCTGACCTGTGTATTGTTTTTATGGTTGCTGATTGCTCGTACACATGAAGGAATGATGAATGCTGCTGTTACTGGGTCTCTAAATGAAGCAAACAGATTTTATGATAAACCTGAATCTTTGTAAACCAGGACAAAACTTCAATTCCCAAAGTTGTGTCAGATCCACTCATACGGGTAAAACTTGGACTATTCCTGAAATCTCACCTTTTATTTGTAGCTATTCCATTAACTTTTTTTAAAATACCAAAATAGAAACTATTCAGTTAAATAAAATGGTTTGTGTAGCTTAAAATTTGCAACAAATATTTAAACAGTCTCTCTTGACATGAATTTGACGTCACACAAACATGCAGAACGACCTTGTACTTAGAGGTCGTGTAGCAACAACAAAGAATGGTATCGTTTGAGAGTTTATGTTCAAACCAACCAGCTTTGTTGGGCAATGGACTGGTGATTTTCCAAATCATTAAACGCTAAATATGTGACCAATGTACCTATCACAAGAGCTGATATCCTTTATTTTTGTGTTGCATGCTGATTATTTTGTCATCATAACTCAAAATACACATCCATGTAATTTAGTAAACTACATCACACCTGAAAAATATCTATATACTGTAACAAATAAATACATGGCTTTCACTTGGTTGTAACATTTTTGCTGCGAAGGAGAGTGACTTACAAATCAAACCAATTTGTCAACCAATGGGGATGTAATAATGCTTGCAGCAAAATTGATAAAACCCAATTTTGTTTTCTAGAATTATCTAAATACTTTTGTTGAATTACCTGGACAGTTTTATTGGGAAAATTTGGACAAAAATCAAGTTTCGCATTTTGTACTAACTTCTATCATATCAATCAGAAAATATCAAGCCTACAAGAAAAATGTAAAAGTTGACATGTAGACACAATAACACTCAAAACTACTATTATTTTATGGTCAAGCAAAAAGTTTTGACCACAGCTGCATCAACAGCAATTTTGTGCTGAACCTGAAAGTAAATTTTAAAGCAATTAAAGTTTTTTGGTAAAAATATTCTTAGTAAAAATAATAACACACCAACCCAAAGTTAACAGCAGAGTATAGAGTAGAGTTGTCTTCTCTGATGGTGAGCAAAAACTCATTTGATTGAAGAAATTGTAGCTTCAAGAAAACAAACTTTCAACTAACATACCTGTAGGTTTTGTGACTAAGATACCTGCAGGTTGTGTGGCTAACATACCAGTACGTTGTGTGACTAACACACTGGTATGTTGGGTGTCTACTAATTCATACGCATTATCGTTATGTTAATTCTATTAAAATTCATGATTTATTTACTGTTACTGCCAGTAATATAGTTTATAAAGTACGTATTGGAATAACAAACTTCACCTCGCAAAAAGTTGAAGAGTCAAGTTGGTTAATCACTAGTGTTGCTAGGCAACTACATTGCACCCTATGTTACTTGAAGTCTGAGAATTGATTAGAGTTAGTTTTAGCATACAGCATGGGGCTTTGATTTTCATGAATATACATCGGATTAACAGAATGTAGCAGCTCGAAACAGTTTAACCAGATAATCTAAATAGCCAAGTTAAATCCCTGGTTGTAATATAAAGCACTTCTTTCTGTGTGTTGTATGAAAACCCTGTGAATCACTTTATTCTCTAGCATATTTTTTATTATGGTTAAGATTTAAAAGATAAAACACCCAATTCTATGTATCATAAAAATTACAACTGAGCTATAAACCGTCCAAGTATAGAGATTTACAAAACCAAGAAATAATGAAAACCCATGAAAAATGTGAGCAAAAAGCACTGAGCAGTTGTGTCATGATATTTCAGTGCAACAGGCTGGACAATTCTGATCTTTCTGTGAACACGATTGTCACTATTTGGTTTTGTTACTCATTTCCCCTCAAGTCTCAAATAATAAATATTTTACCAATCAAATAAATGATGAACTTTTTATTTTTTTGAAAGGAGAAACTGTAGTTTTTTAGATAACAAATTATGGTAAGGTCCTCTAAATCTATTTATACATTTTGGTCATGCTTGGTCATTGCTTGAACGGCAAAATAATAGTGTAATGGTTTTTGATGTCTTTACAGGCACAGCTATAACTTTGTCAGTGAACAATGCAACTGGTTGATAATTCAGTGTCTCAGCTGTGACAGAGTTCTCCACCAATCCGCCACTAAAGGAACTAGCCTCAGCTCCAGTCAAAGTCAATAAATTGAAACAGACTAGAAAATCTCTGCTAGAAATAAATTATATATGGTTACGTTATGGATTATATTTCTCTTTATTACATAATCAAGTCAGTATAAAAAAGCATATCTTCCAGCGGATGGCTCAGTTGTCAGACTCAATAACAAAATTCTACAAAGTACGCGACTGTTGACAAGGAAATACCCAATTATAAATCAACTCTTAAACAGTTTGCCAACAAAATTTAAAAGTTATGATATAATGTTTTCACTTGTGAATCTTTTCTTGGCTCTTTTACGAACTTTGCATCGTAATTGCATTTACGATTGCATCATAGTTATAACCTTAGCTCATCGTTGTTTCACTTAGTAGTATTTCCTCTCATGGTGGAGGCTTCAACATATATAGTTTGTTGTCAACTATTGATTCTTGTGGAGAAAGCTCTAGGAACGCGATGCCGTTGAGTCACGAGAATGAGCTGTCACAACTTGATGGGAACTTGGCGACAACTTGAGTGCCCTTAGAGAGTAAACTGAAAGATTCCAGGTAGTTGGTCTGCTACTAAATTAGCGCTAGAGAAGTGAGGGTGTAGAACCAGAAATAGTAGATCTATCAAAAGGCTTTAGTATTGGTATTTTCTTTATTACGTCCTTTCCATTTCAATGCCCGAGTATGTTCTATCTACCGTGATAGCTCGTACCTCATAGACATCTATCTTTTATAATCAATGTGAAAAGATGAAACCCCCTATTGTATGGGGTGGTTAGGGGTGAGATAAGTTCAGGCTCATCTAACAAATCTCTCACAAGACTTCCACCTCACAATTAAATGTTATTTTTGGTCGTTTTGATTGTACAATAAATAGGTCAGCGTTTTTCTAATGGTTTCTCACAAGTTGAAAATATTTCAGAGCACAAACTTATAATTACTTTCGAAAACTTTTGTAGGTTTTTTTGTATTGTATATAATAACATATGTAAAACAATAAATAAAAAATTAAAACTGTAATAATAACAAACAGGAGCAAAAGTTTGAAGCCTAGCCCAGTCGAGTTTCACTAAATTATTTTTGTGAGTATTCTTAGTAAATAGTTACGGATGCTTCTGTTGCTACAATATATTTCACTTCAAGCCAATATAATTCTTTTAGCTGGTACAACAAGCAAGCTTTTTGGTAGTAAAAGTTTTTCGCAAATGAGCAATATATATTATTTTATTCTCATGAGTTTTTTTCTAACTCCTTTATGGAAGTCTCTGTAACTATCTAATGAGAACCTGAGCTAATTATAATTCGCTGATAGTCCTGAGGCTAGGAAATTTCCACCAAAGCTGTCTCGCTGAGACATGTTCATTTATTATAAAAAAAGTTGTACACAGACACTCTCAACAGGTTATTTAATGCTAATAATAGTAACTTAAACTAAAATATTTTCATTTAACCAAGTATTATCTACAACTTTGTACAAGGATATAAAATAGGTGTAATCGGGAATATATTTTCTTTTTGCTTCATCAACCTTTCCTCCTTCCTACAGGTCACACACTATCAAGGGACTACGTCTGAGATTGCCACAGTAAGAGATGATCCTAAATCATTTAAGAATCACCTCGAGTAATGTTTTCACGGAAAAACTAATCCTGGTCATTCAGTTATTTCTAGAGCTACCACCCATCTTATGAGTTAGCTGAGATTATTGCAATCCAACAAATGACGTATTTCTAAGATTTCATTTTAGCAGGACTCCTTCTGATTAACTAACGCGTCACAGGAAGTGATATGGACTTGGTATTTCTTAATGCTATGGTTGTTGCCATGGTAACTGGTTATAAACATGACGAACTGTGCCTGGTGGGTAGGTCACGTTATTGCTTCCTCAGTAAATATGTTTGTTTGGAATTCAGCTTTATATAGGAATGCAGCCGAGTCGTTGGAATCATTCACAGCTTAGAGTTTGCACTGAATGAAACTAAACTATTAGACTTATCAAAGGTAAGCAAAGAAAATGGCTGAAAGTGGTTTTCAATAATTTGATTTGCTCATTTAATAAATTCTATTATAATTTATAGAATTTGTGAGCAATTTGGCACTTTTCACTAAGCCATCAAGTCATTTACTACAAATCTAATTATCATGGTTTTAGTTGACGTTCACAAAAAAAATAATAAGTTCAAAAATATTTTTTTGTTTATGCGTTTATCATATGACGTACTAATTATTTATGTTTGTAGATCGACAATGAGGTCTGTATTTGCTGTTTCCTTTCTGCTGTCAGTGTTTGGAGCAGGGCTCTGTATAGTCCAAGCTCCATGCAATTATGCAGAGCTTCTGCAAAAGCTTCAAAGTAAACAAATGAGTTTAGGTGAGTCTTCGGTTTAAAATAAATGTTGTACATAATATTGAGATTTAATCTTGTGTTTCAACATCTTGAAACCAATCTCAAATATGTTATACAAGATATCTCAACTTATGTTTTATTAGATGAATCTAGAATACAACTGTAACAATTGATATTTTGTACTTAATAAAATTAATTCTTTATGTTTGTACAAAAACTATTGTCAAAAGATTTCCCAAAAAGTTTTGAATTTTTTTGGTATGCTATTAAAGCACTTCCACAATTTCTTATGTCTATTTTTATCTCAAACACTACTATTAAAAAAATAGACATAAATCAGATATTCGGAAATACATGCTGTCAACAACAGCATCCTCGACTGCCGGTGATGAGAGAGATAATACCTCGCTTCATTAAGTGTAAACAGTCACTATTCGTTGTAGATTTATTCATAGCGATAATACTAAGTCAATGACATTTGTCATAGACATGATAGTATGTGCATGAAACCTTTACAAACCAAGTTTATACCATTATTAGTATTATTAAATGTTCGTAAACAACCTGGTATTATTTGATCTAAAAGGGCCCTCCCGCAATTCATCACAAAAACATCTTGTTCTGACATTAAGATGCATGTGCCCTTGCAACCACACCCACATTTATTATAAAAGCTTAGAGATTTATGTTTCTTTGAAGCAACTTGTGGTGATGAAACTACCAGCTTTGTTGGTTGATACGAGCTCTACCCTGGTACTTTGTTACCATACAAGTATTTATAGCACGTGCCTGTCAGAACAATGATTGATTTGATATAAAAAATTCTAACCATGGAAACAAACTTGTAGTAAACAAGTCGACCACAAAAATTTTATGCTGTGAGCATTTAATTATGAATCAGAGTATGCAAATAGTACCAGGTAGGGAACTAGATTCATGTTTCAATTTCTTATGAACATTTTCATTAAGTTTTATTAACATATTTTAGTGGAGTATACAAAAGCCTACCACAAATGTATTTCTGGACAGCAAGTAGTTCCACAGAATGGATTTCAACCTTCGTGCAGCACTGGTAAGGAAACGTATTTTAGTTTATTGGAGTTGTCTGTTCTAAAGTTAGATAGCTCCTAATATATTCATAAAACTCTCTGACATTGGTGTGATAATTTTAAAACTTATTGTAATAATTTAATAATTATTTTACAGATGCACCAGTTACTCAAGCTATTGTAAAGTTCGACAACTCAGGAGAGTTTCCTGCAGCTGATGGACAAAGCTATCCATTCCGTGTCCGAGGAGTTGTCACCTTTACTCAGATTGATGGAGAAAACACAAGAATACATGGTGAGTAATTTGTTTTCTAATATTTTGGTCATCGGTCATGTTGGAAATAATGAAAAGTGATGATACTAATAATAATAAAAGCGATAATTGTCAACAAAAACAATCTTACTTGATTAATTTGTGAAGTTATTTTTCGTTTGTTTACAATATGTTTCATTGATTGATTCACTATTTGCAGCTACTTTGAGTGGGCTACATAGCTTCCTGTTCGACAGCGACCAGTTCTCACTTCATGTGCACCAGAAAGGAGAGATAAATCCAACCTGTACATCCACCGGTAAGTTTTCCGCTCAAAAAGATGATCAAAATTTTTTTAACTGACATAAAAACTTTTGGCACAAAAACAAACTATTGAGGTAGGAAACGCGGTGTTTTAAAAAATGATTGTTAGTGACTGTAAAATGTTTAATGAGTAATTTAAATATTTTGTACGATGATTTAAATGCTCCAATTATGCAGCCTCATGATGAAATAATGATAATTATTTATAACAAACGGAGACAGCGTTGTCTTAAATTTGGCTCTCGTGTCACATTCTTAAACCTGGAAGTGACACACAAGCACCTTCATCCAGATTCTCAAGTTAAAAATATGAACATGACACGCAAATCAAAGTGATTCCTTCTGCACTAACACTTCCAGATTATCATCAAAAATAAAATTAATCTCTTTACACCTGAATTCTCGCATAAATAGGCATGACTTTTGAATTTTCCAGCCAACCAAGGTAAAGATATTCTATTTAAAACCAAGATGAAATTTTTAAAAAAAACAGAAGGAAGCTACTATTTTTAGATTACATTTAAATTATTGCGCAATGATAATAATTATTATCGATCAACTATTTTATAATAATAAATAATAACCTCTGTCCAAAAAATTTATTAATTTAGTATAATAATTGTTTTATAATAATGTAATTATTATTTAATTAAATAACTTAAATCAAATTAAATTATAATAAAACATTTTTGAATTTTGCAGGAGGCCACTACAACCCGTGTGGAAAGAATCACAGCGATGACCCAAGCGTTGCAGACAGACATATTGGAGACGTCGCTAAGGTTACGATTCCATCACATTTCTCATCAGACGCTGATGTACTTACAATCTCTGTGGTAGACACTCAAGTGAAACTATCAGGAGTATTGAGTGTGTTGGGTAGATCTGTCACAGTACATGGTGGTTCTGCTGCAACAAGAGTTGGTTGTGGTACCATAGCTGTTACAGAATGGGAGGGAGAGAACCACCCCGACAGCACTTATGACGTCACCAACCCATTCTGGGTTTAAACTAAACAACAATCATTGCGTTATTATTCTATTTATTAACATATTATTATGTATTTTTATGCACGCAGCTTCATTAGCGGAACACAAATTTTGATATTTACAAAATAAATGAGATATAAATTATACACAACTCTAATTGTGTCATGTCAGACATTACTATGGTGGCTCATAAAGTTAGGCGGTTTCATTTCCAAAACGAATGAACGGATTTGAAATAGTCTAGACAGTTAGCAAAGCGTATTTTACGATGAAATTAATTGGGTAATTGTAGTAAAATAGCCCAAGAAACTATGTCTAAAAAACGGCTTGTTGATTATAATGCATAAATTGTCGGCATTCGAAGTTGCGGGATTCGTGCAACAAAACTGTATTTTCTGTCTAACAATCCTAAATTAACTAAAGCGTATAGTTGCTTTGCAAATAATTCAATACGGTTCAGAAATGTTTCAGGTGATTTAGAAAATTACAAACCGTAAGAACTATTTATAAATAGTCTGAACTGTTTTAAAATAATCTAAACTATTTTGAAATAGTTGCAAAGCACATGGATTTCGAACCAAAGCGATCGCCATCATTTTCTTCATAGCCTCTACGCGACTTTACCCACATAGACATAGATCAATAGACATAGAGCTAATCAATTAACTGTATAAAACTGTTGTTGACTATAATCTCTAAAACTATCTTTTTACAATTATAAATAGGCTGTATATATTATTTAAAATATTATAAAACAAATAATAAATAAAAACGATTTTTTATTTATTCAAAATAAGTTTAACTGTTCGGTGTTTAGAAAAACCATTGTCAATCGTAAATTGACTGGAGATCTATGATCAATAGAGCGAGCCAACAAATCGGCTCGAAATTTTCAAAGCGTATGAAAAATTTTACGAAGCGCTCAGAAGATTTGCAAAACTTCTGACTGTTTCTAAAACATTCAAATGGTTGGGAAATTGTTCAGATGTTTTAAAATGCAAAACCCAAAACATTCTGACCCACCATACACTACAGTTGATAGGGAATTGAAAGAAAATGTACGGATAATGTCCAGTTGAAACTTAAACTCTTGCGTTTAATTTGGTTATTTCAACTGGAGCGAAATACTATGACATAAATTTGGCATTAGTAAGCAAAGAAAAAGTTGCAGAGTAAAGCACTTTTAAACTTCATTCAATTTTCCCACTTTGGTATTTCTCAGGATGTTAAGCTCGCTGATCATAGCTTAGTTTTCAAAGTTGCTAATTTTTTTAGACTTTAATCTGTCCGACTAAATTTATGACAGACTAGAAGCTCTTTTACCAATTAAATGATTACCAGCTTCTACAAACATTACTCGAGGGGGATGAAATGATTTCTTACAAAAGATTTTCTGCATTACAAAAATTAATTAGAATTTCAAAAAGTGTTGTTATGTTACAATAATTTACCACATGACTCAGTTTATAACTGTTTGCTCCGTAGCTACAGCAGAACCTTTCAAACTGTTTCAGTACGGAAATAACTTTTTTTTTAACCCCAGTTTTCTGACATTATGGCATATGAATAAATTGATAGAGTGCAGAAGGAACTATTTTAAAAAAGCTTTGAATGAAAAATTTTTAAGCAACTCCCAATCATCTACAGCTGCATCTCATTGGTTGATTGATTAATGCATTTGTTATTAAATGGGGATTTAATTGTATGCAATGACAGAAACAGAGTTGGTCGACACCAGTTCATAGAGATTTTATTGGACAAGTCAACTTTGCTTTGTCATGTACAGTTAATCAATTTGGCCAAAACGTTAATAGTTTTTGCTTCCGTTACATGAATGGCAACATAATTGTTAGAAAAAAATCACATCCTGTTGTGACCTTGAATAAAAGGAAATGAGCCAGAAAGCAGTTTTGCTATTAATAGCGGTTCAACTTGGCTCAAGTAGCAACATAATTTCGCTTTGTGCACTAACTGTGAGCCGAGAAATTATAAGCTTCTTGTATACGGATCGGATATCTAGACTTTTACCGAAGTTATTTCACTTTTCATACTTTTTGAATTCAAAGTTCATCATTCCTAAAGTGAAATGATCTTTTAAATTTCTTTTACGATAATTACATAATACGTCATTGTAGTAAAAAAACTCTTGCATTTGACTCCCAAGCTGAGAAAATAAATGGAGTTTTTGTTTGAAACATCGAAAACCTGTTGTTTGCAGTTACAGGGCTATGGTTACGCAAATGACTATTTAATGGACAAAAAAACATTTTCAAATATCTGAAAGAGTTTTTATAATTACTACTAGGCGCCTAGTTCCTTATTACGCTACTTATTGCTGTAGCGCACACAACTCCTTGTTTTTATATCTATCATTGGTGTGCACACAACTCCTTGTTTTTATATCTATCACTGGTGTGCACACAACTCCTTGTTTTTATATCTATCACTGGTGTGCACACAACTCCTTGTTTTATATCTATCATTGGTGTGCACACAACTCCTTGTTTTTATATCTATCACTGGTGTGCACACAACTCCTTCTTTATATCTATCACTAATGTGCACACAACTCCTTGTTTTTATACTACCACTGGTGTGCACACAACTCCTTCTTTTTATATCTATCACGGGTGTGCACACAACTCCTTTTTTATATCCCCTAACTACGCTCACCATTATAAACTCCGCCCCTAGAGAGCCACCCCGGCTACTATCACTGGTGTGCTCACAACTACACATTCTCATATCTACCACCACTGTGCACACAACTCCATGTTACTGTATTTATCACTAGTTGGCTGGGGCAGCTCTCCAACAGCGCTGTTTACAACTGTGGGTGGAATTTGGAAAACAAAAAAGATATGATGTCTGATCTAATGAGAGAATTCTTTTTTTCTCACTCGTTCACTTCTCCATGGATTCACTGGGGCTAACCACTAATGTGTGCACAATTCCTTGTTACTGTGTTTGTCACCAGTGTGTACACGCACACACAACAGTTACAATAGATATACTATTGAGTGCACAACTCCATATAACGTTAGCTATCACTATTTAGCACACCACTTCATATTTTTTATTTCTGTAACTAGAGTACACAACTCCTAACTACTTTGCTTAGGACTCATTTCTGTAGTTAATGCTATCACAGTATTTTTCTCTGAATACATAGCTTCATGCTCCGGTTGTGGCAACTTTGAGATAGAACTGATCAAGCAGTCTCTGCTCACCACAGCAGGATAGGTCAAAAGTTGAAAAACTATAGCACTGACTTGTGAGCCAATAAAGAATGGGATTACTTCATGATATTGACGTTTTCTTGCGAAAGCCAATTGCTAAGTCAATATTAGCCGAGTAAATAGCTGATTTACAGATTGCTTCGGCTGATAGACTGCGATATTTTCTGAGAACAATTGATTGGTTGTTGATTTAAGGTTTTGACAACCTTATTGTTTGCTATCATTTTGACACATGCCAAAATAAGTGAAGAAAAACATGCAAACACAGAAAGTGTATATCATGATTTTGCATATGTTTGTTACAACCATATTGACATAAGGACAATATGCTAGTACAACTTGCAAAACAATGCCAAAACTTTGACAAAAAAATAATAAATGACAAAAGATTTTCATTTGAAGGATGGAAAGATAAGGAGCTAACAATCATAAAATACAATTTTTACTGTCACTTTTAATATTATCACTGGGAGAGTAATAATTGAAAAAAACATCAAAGTTCAAGCTACTTGCTAGCTGAAGCATTTGCCAAACTTTCAAAATGCTCATCTGTCCAAGCTTGCATTGTTTTGGGCCCAACTTCATTTCGCAAAGTTTCAATCTTTGTCTCAGCTTTCACTGTCTGTCTTCTCATCTGCCAAATTTAACCAGTATAAAGAGTTTATTCAAATTTGGTCTTAACCAGGATTGGAAAAAGTAATTAAAACACAAATAAAAAAATAATAAATAAATTATGAAAAAAATTATTGAAGGTTGTTCAGAAGTTTTGGTAAACAAAACAAAGCATTTATTTGCATAAAATCAAAACTAATTACTATTTACCTTGGATATTGCAGACAATGCTCCAGTGTAAAATCGTTCCATTCTCTCTGCATCAATATCGTCTTCACCCTCATTCACAGGAATGACAACTGCTGCATTTGAGTTTGAAATACTTGATAAAATGCTGTGTACGGTTTCTGTGTTTGCTGAGGGTTGTGAACGATTTCTTGGTGCTCTTTGGTTGGTTGTGTGCTGCGGTATGGATTCAAAATTTTGTGCTACAGCTGGTTGCATTTGCTCAGCCTCACTGTCTTCTTCTTCGCTGTCAGGAGGCAAGCCATCTTCTTCATCATGATCGTCGGGAGATTTATGTAGGTCATTTGACCCCTCACCTTTGTTTTGCTCCGTAGGATCTCCCATATTTTAAAAACTCGAAGTTCAAGTTGGTTTCAATGTTGCATGAGATATCTCCAAGAAGCAGACGATTTATATTAATAACTATGAAGGATGTTGGCTTTAATTTAGCAAGCGGCCATTTGTATATAAATCACCATAGTATTAGCTTAACTTAGCTCAAACACTATTTAAATATATATCGCTGGATTGATGATTATTACCTGCATAAGAATTTTCGGCTTATAAACAAATTCCTAAAATAAGTTCTTTAAGCACGGCCCCCTCCCCTTATAGTAATGCGTTAGAAAGTTTAACGCTTAATGTAGCGATTGACAAGAAAACGATTCTTCGTTTCCTGTTGTGAGAGCGCATGAAATAATTTTGGGGACGGCTACTACTACTACTACTATTCCTGGAGTGGTTATTATTCATTGAAACAGCTCTTTACTACCTACAATAGAGAGAAATCAATGGACCAGTTACTGAGAAAAGATTTAGAATCCCCGCCCTTCATTCGACTACCAGTGAAAGATTACATAAATTGTGCACGTGAGAACATCTATCTATCTATTATTTTTATTTATATATTAATTATTATTATTAATAATTATATTATAATTTAAATAATTATTATTATATATCTCTTAGACTACTTATTATTATTAATATTAATTATGATTATTATTAATTATTATAAATAATAAAAAGTAATATTTGAATAAATAATAATTATTATTAATTAATAATAATCGATTATTATTTATTATAGTGATACAGTAATAATAATGATGATGATAGTTATATAGCTAGCACAAGTGCAATTTTTATTTTGACAATTTTTTCTCAAGAAGAGCATCAGCATTTACAAAAATATGTTGTCCATCCAATGGTGCTAAAATTATTTGTGTCACACCAGTGGTTGTCTCAGAAAAGTAATTGAGAAAAAGTACTTTTGCTTAAAAAAACAATGGTTTGTGGTCCCCGTAATTAAGCATTGATGACAATGGTATTGTTGTGGTGATGCAAAATCAGTGACGCATGACCATCCGTCACGCTAATTAGCCAATGGTACGTTATATAATTTTTTTTAATTATTTGAATGTGACTCTCCAGTAAATAAATTGTTTTGTCTACATCACGTGATTGCTCCATGATAAATAGTATACCACAGGGTCGGTAAAATAACAGAGAATCTGAATGACATATACTGCAGTCTTAGTGGCCCATGGCGCAATAGGAAATTCCAAATTTCCGAAGTACTTTCCACCCTTTATTTTTGAGGTCCACAGCTATGATGACCATGCAATTATTGGCTAAACCTGTGCGGTTTAGTGTGTCCATTTGATAACTTTTTAAATTTTGTTTCCAGCATTTTCTGGTCCCAAGTTATTAAAAAATTAGCCACGCAGAAATATTTCAAAAATTAAAAAAACCGTGGGGGAAGAATTTACATATAAATCCTTTTGTCGTATATACGCTACGCTCGCATGAGTTCTGCACTAGCTAAGTCATAGTAATAATAATGTTATTATTATTAGTAGTAATAATATTGTACAGGAATTTGCGTCTAAGTGGTAGCCACCTGTACAAACTCCCGACGTGCTCTACGGCTGCCCGAGTCTACTCACAATAATCTGCTGTTATTGTCTAGAGAGCGTTTACTATCTGTTGCATTTATGGGTGCGGCCGAATCTTGCGTGTATGTTTTGCTGGCAGTGGACAATAATTATTTGATAATTATTGGCTGCATCCGAACATGTACATGTCCGACGATAATTGTACTGCAATTATCGTTTTAGTTTATAGTTTGTTTCGAACTGTGCTCCGACATTAATTCCTCAGGAATTACTTGTCTAGTTTATAGTTTGTTTCGAACTGTCACTGTCGGCAATAATTTATGTTGGAATTATTTGTAGTCGAATCTGGACTCAGTCGAGACCGACAAATAACTTCACTGTAATTATTGCTAGCTAACTTGTTGGATTCCCCGAATCCGAATTTAGTAAGAGCCGAACTATTAGTGCACTAGGCCTTGTGGTGTAATCCTTGCCTCAGGCAAGGGTATACACAGTAATAGGGCGTACCGTTCTCACTTTCCACCTTAGCGTCGTACTTGCTAATAGCCGACTTGTCCAGCGCTGGTAGTTTTTGATGCTCCTAGCTGTGCTTGCTCCAGAGAGAGAGAATCATCTGAGAGTCAGGCTAACTCTGAACTTTATTGCATTAACATCCATTTAAATACAGGGAAGGCGGGTACACATTACTAACCACGCCTGAGTAAAGATACTGGTGCAAGCCACGCCTTGCCCTTACATCAACACCCATTTTGTAATAATTAAAAACGTGGAAAAATATATAATAAGTTGTAGTAAATAATTATTTGGTACAAGGTAGAACGCAGTAAATAGTATCGTAGGCACATGTAAACAATAGACCCTTGCATAGACATAGACAGTGTGTAGCGAGTAGACATAAATGTAGACAGTGAGTTATTTCGGAGATAAAAGCTTAACTCGTAGACAAAGGAAATGGAACAATGAGATACAAGCTCAGTCGGTAATTGCGAGAGAGTATCTTACTAAGTAGATAATTATAATAAAATATGAGAGCGTGCTGGCGTCCCTCACAATATTATTGTACAGGAATTTACTGTCTGGGTGGTAGCCACCTGTACACCTCCCGAACGCTTTGCCAACCCTAGCTAATGCAGTGCACAATACTTCTAGAATTATTGTCAAAGAGCTTGTATTGACTTTGGTCATGCAAAAGAACAACCGAATCTGGTATAGAGCAAGTGCTGGCAGTTGCTATAATTATCTAATAATTATTGGCTGCGTCTGAACCTCCCTAGGTTCGACAATAATCTGCGCCGTGATTATTGTCTAGTTAAAAGTTTGTTTCGAACTTTGCTGCACACAATAATTCCGCAGGAATTACTGTTTAGTTTATAGTTTGTTGCGAACTTTTGGCCACTGACAATAATGGTGCGGTAATTGCTACTTGTCTATTTCGACTCAGTCGAGACCGACAATAATTACACTGGAATTATTGTTGTGTTAGTTTTGCTTCGAACTCCACAGTTCGGATTTTAGTTTAGGTCGAACTAGTAGGGCACCAGGTGCTTTGCGTCGTACTTCTCACCGGAGCGAGGGAATACGCAGTAAGAAAGCGAGCTATCTTACTTTCCGCCAAGCCTCGTGCTTGCTAATAGTTGACCAGCGCTTGTAGTTATGCTGCTTCTAGCTGTGCTGCTTCTTGAGAGTAAGAATCTTCTGAGAGTCAGGCTAACTCTAACATTTATTTCACAAACGCAGATATATAAATAAAGTAGGCGGGTATGATTAGCATAGATCACACCCTTAGGTGAAAATCTGGCAAGCCACGCCTTGTCAAGCACCAATTAGCACTGGGTAATAATAAAGGTAATAATAAATCGTGGATAAAACTATTCGTGTATGTAATAGAACTGTACATAGCATAGACTCACGTAGTTAGGCACCAATAACAATAGAACTGTACAAAAGACGTAGACATTGAGTAAATAATTATATAATAGTGCAATAATACGCAGACAGTGTATAATACAAGTGAGTAGATAATGAGAATAAAGCTTAGACAGTACGTAGGGATAGCGACGAGTGCTGGCGTCCCTCACATTATTATAGCCAGTGCAAATGGATTTTTCAAATCAGCCTAGAGACTTTAAAAATCATGTTATGGCATAGAATCATATCTTGCCGTCACAATAGTGGTAAACTTTTTTGTCTCTCACTGATAGTTACTGAGAAAATGAATTTTAAAAATGACTCTCTCTGCACCAAAATTTTTTTTTGTTTCATGTACGCACAGAGGAAAGTTTTACGCCTCATTATTGATACATTTGAGTGAAATCCGTGACGCGTGACCAAGCATGCGGTATTAATTAGCGGCTAGTTACTAATGACTTCATTAAAAAAAATTACGTTATTATTTGGCAAGGTAATTATTAAATGTATTTTCATACCTCCAGATATAAATGATTTACAACAAGTAGTATATCAACTTGTCGGTAATTTGATAGGCTAGTGATATAAAATTGACTAAAATCATGAGGGCCAACGGCGCAGTAGGAATTTTCCGGTTTACAATGCCGTTTCCAAACAATTTTTCCCAAAGCTACAGATATGTAAGAAGTTCAGTGATTGATTAATCTGCTCCAGACTAGTGTATCCTATTAAACCCTTTTAAAATTTTGTTTCTAGTAGCCTGTGGTCCTAAGTTATTGAAAATTTAGTAATTCCCGAACTTTTGGAAACTGAAAAAAAAAACGGGTGATAGAAATATTTATATCAATGCTTTTGACGCGTGACGTCATATTTCGTGATCAATTTGTAGACACTAAATAATAACAAAAAATGTATGTGGGACGGGAGTCAGTTGGGAGCACGCCGTAAGTAATGTGCTAGGAACAGTGGACCAACTACTTACTGATAGATAACTGTATTCTTGAGGAAGTGAGAGAACACAAGTGAAACCTGGCTGTGGTGTATTATGACTACCAGAAAGCATACGATAAAGCACACCACGACTGGATACTAAAAGTTTGCACATGGATGGGATACGTTTAGAAGGTACTGAATGTGATAGCAGCAATGATGGGAATGTGAAGAACCAGACTTGAAGTAATAAGAGAAGGAAAGAAGGATACAAGCAGATGGATAACAATAGAGCGTGGATTCTTACAGGGAGATAGCTTCTCACCGGTTGGTTTTTGTTTGTCAGAAATACCAGTAGCTATGTTATTGTATGACAGTGAGGGTTATAGAATGGAACCGCCAGGGAATAGGAAGATCAAGAGAACACACAGCTTATTCATTGACGATCTGAAGGTGAACCAACGAAACCATGAAAAACTAAAAGCTGTTAATAAGATGATAGTTCAAGCAAGTCTAGATACAGGAGCCTGTTATGGAGTGAAAAAGTTCGCAGAGATAGCATTCACCAGAGGAAAGTGACTAAAGGAGAAGGGCTAGATGTGTTGAAAGGAAGAATGAAGTCATTAGATCCAGAAAAGAGTGAGAGTTACAAGTTTATTGGATGTCAACAAGGGATTGATACATGTGCAGTATACGAAAGAGTCAGCAAGGAGATGGTAATGCACATGAAAATATTGACTAATAAAGAACTGCAGGAAAGGAACCTTGTGAAAGCAATCAACACCAGAGTGATACCAGTAGCTAGCTATGTTATGAATGTGTGTGACTTTAAAAAAAAACAATTGGATGATTTAGACAAGATCATAAAGCATGAGCTGAGAGAAGCAATAATGCATTGTCGGCAAGCAAGCGATGAGAGACTGTGTCTTAGCAGAGAACATGGTGGAAGAGGCGTAAAGAGTATGAAGGATGTCTATGAAGACACCAAGGTACTAGTGGCATGTTATATGTCCTGCCAAGATAGTGAGTGAATACAGACAGCATGGGAAAGAGAAACAAGGAAAAACGGGAAATCGTTAAGCAATGATGTTACTGAAACTCTCTCTGTCTATGGTATCAACGCGCCATTTGATATAAATGGTGCCCAGTTTGAAGGAGAGAGAATGATTGGAACATGGAAAGATATAAGGAGAACCATCAAAACACAAATCAGGGTGAAAAGAGAGAATAACAGAATGCAACAATATGAAACCAAGCAGATGCAGAGTGAGGTATATAAGAACTTGGATAAAGGAGGACATGAATGGTTGAGATGCAACTTAGATCCAAAGAAAGTGGGTGCAATAATAAACATGCAAGAGCAAATGATAGAAACAAGGGCATGGAAGAAAAACAGACGAATGAACATAGAATCGGACAAGTGTCAATTATGCGGGCAGTTTTCAGAAGGAGTAATGCACCTAGCTTCTGAATGTCAGATGCTTACCGGGAGTGAATATTTGAGGAGACATAACAATGCACTGAAGATCCCCATGACAACCTGGGCAACAAAGAAATGGGAACCAGGGACATTCCTAGAAAACGATGCAGTGAAAATAAAATGTCCTGGACTTTGAGTAAAAGATGAGGAAAGAAACAACAGCAAGAAGGCCAGATGTAACCATTGAGTATAAAGATCGTAAGTTGATTCAAACCATAGATATGGCATGCCCGAATGATAAAAATATTAAAGATAAGATCAAAGAAAAACTACAGAAATACCAACAATTAGCTTTTGAGATCTGAGAGAGAAGATCAGCGTTTCATGTTGAAATCATCCCCGTGGTAGTAGGATGCATGGGCAGAGGTGCATCAAGATTGAAAGAACAGATAGAAAAAGTACCGGAAGCTGATAAGAAGAAGATAAAAAGAACTTGGAGAGAAATTCTCAAAACTGTACTGGCTGAGAGTGAAAGCATGATAAGGAAAGTGATGTCAAACACCATTACAGCAAATTAGAAAGTAGAAAGTTTGCTAGCAAAATTTGGTGGTAAACTTACAAAATAACCGGCCTTTGTTAAGGCTAGAACACCATCATAATAGTAATAATAATAGTAATAACAGTAATATATGTATATAATGATAACAGTAATATATATATATAATAATAATAACAGTAATAATATATATATAATAATAACATTAGTAATATATATATATAATAATAGCAATAATATATATATAATAATAACAGTAATATATCTATAATAGTAATAATAATTAATAATTGTGACCATCTGATCGATCAATTTTAACAACAAACAAATAATAATACATTAATAAATACTGTAATACTATATTATAATTAATAATAATAATACTGATATTAATAAAAACAGCGACTACGAAAAACAAAAAAGCATGGTTGTTTATTATGTGTTTGTTGTTTATAATGGTTATTTATTTATTTTTGAAAAAGTTTATAACTTTTACTTATTGGAAATGATAATTATAAATAATAATTATATAATATAATAATTGATAATAAAAAACCGATAATAACAATATTATTATTGTCGGTAACTGGTGCATAAGTTGTTTTCTGATCAAGTTCTAGACGTTAAGAATTACATAATTATCTATGGTGTAGAGTGATATCTTACAATCAAAATAATAGTGCTAAATTTGTTTACACTGATAGTTGCTAAGAAAATGAGTTTTGCTAATTATTACACTACCCTGCTGTTCACCAATATTACTGTATCCTAGTTCTCACAGCAGATCATTTTATGTCTTACTTGTTAGTCTATTGTTATATCAAAGCGAAATCCGTGACGGGTAACCATGCTGATGCTTTACCTCTCAAAACTGATGACTGCAATTTTAAAAAAATTATTCAAAACTTCATAACGAGAAAGCCTTCCTGAATCATGGTGGAATAAAAAACGCTCGCTAATCGACATTATATTAATTGCGACCTGCCTGTCTTACTTTGTATATGTGCGAGCCAGCATGAGTTCTCTGTCCATTAAAATAGGCCTACTCTAGTCATTCTCATAAAATTTGCACGAAACTTATGGTATAAAGCAGTTACTTTGGCTAGCATGCTTGTATGATGATCAAAAATTATTTTTGTGTAATATTAAAAAAAATAGCTTCAACACTTTTATACTAGACAATACAGCTTCTGAAAATGATTTTGCAGAAAATGAGGCTGTTTTTAATACACTGGCGATTCAATACCTGAAAAAGGTAATTTTGATGTGGAAATTGTGAGGAACGAACGTTGTTGGTATCGAGGATAAACTTTATTGAACACATACACACCTTGAACATTGCCATACTTGTACTAAATGCCTACTAACCTGTGAAAACGCATAATTGTTCATTTACTAATGCTACAACAAAGTGCTAGATGTCACTTTATTGTTTGCTAGTAATCCGTTGGCATTGATGCCAAGGGTCAGGGTCAAATATTCCAGTTTTATATTTTTTGTGAATCTTAAACTTGGCTTGGCATAAACTGTACTACTCTATAGTCCCTGGGATGCAATGCATTTACACTGTCAACAACTTGTAACATCATGACCCAAGGAGAGTTTTTTGTTTGTTTGTATTCTAACTTCTTGCTTTGAGTCACAGGTCATGATTTTCACCATGAACTGATGCAGTAAAAAGTGACATGTTAGCATCAAACTAAATTTAAATTGTGATTTCATTACCTAAGTACTCATCTGGAACATTATCCCCTTTTGAGTTGGTTGAAGTTTTCCACTGTGCTGCCAATATTGCAGGAAGCTATGTAGTTCAGGATCAGCGTTTGGCAACTTAGCAATGCTTAATATTCAGCTAGTTCTTGTAAAACTCGTGTGTTGACAAATGGTGAACAGTTATATAAAACTTGTTTCTTGCATCAAGTGTTAACTGTCCTATAACAAAAAAATCCTACCAATAATAAGAATTTACAATAATTGCTATATGTGTGGCCTTAGAATAATAAATATTGTTATATTATGGTAATGGGTATTATATAACATCAATAATAATAATGAAAAAACAAATTAATTACTAGGAATGAAATTGTTTACAAAGTAGCACAGGTATTGTGGTAATGAAACAGAATATTGTAACATAAATGTAATAAAATTTGCAACATTCTAACAAGCAATAACATTGGCTGTTCAATCTCTTTCAATGTTTTTGTACATACATCGCACTTATGAATACTAACATCATTGTTGTTTTTGTAACATTAATACTGTGATAGTTCATCCGTGTGTATAATTATTATTCCATGAACACTATTTATTTTTTATGTTTTGATTATATTTGCTATATCATTGCTGTATGCCGATTTGAGTCTTTATGTGAAAACAAGTCACATAACTATTGAGTTAGAGTAGCTTATTTTAAGAATTTTGTTAAATCACTTTTGATATTTCAATTTTTCAACTAAAAGACGAGTATATTTTATAATATTGAGTATTTTTCACAATATTTACTGAAATGTATTTGTTGATATATTAGTTATTATTATTCATATGTCAAGGTAAATGAGAAAATAGGCTTTACATATAATGAAACATATCAAATACATTTTTTTCAAATATCATCAACATTTTTCAGGGTTAATGAAAGTGAACAATGAGGCAATTGCTGTCCTAAAGAAATGCATTAGTGAAAAATCTAGCCTTTGGACCGAGGTCGGGATTCTTGAGAAGGCTATATATAAAATGAAGGCTAAATGGAGGCTTGAACCCTTATTCCGTGGAACTCGTCAGGTTGGTTTAATGCTTTTTACATAGTGATGGTTTAGCGAACAATTATCAATCCCAGCCGCTATCTCATCTAGCTTGTTTAACAAGATAATAACATAGATTGAATATTTAAAAACGGGTGAAATGATCATATGGAAGAGCATATTGGTTAAATTGAGAAAAAGAAAAAATATTGCTAAACCAATTGTTAATTGTCATAATCTTTGTGTTTGTGAAACAAGCGTCAATGCAGAACTGCCAGTTGATTGAGGGAAGATGTCTGTCACGACTGCGTTTTGCTCTGCCGTGGCAGGTACTGAAATGTATGAAGATACTGAAGTCACAGAAGATTCTAGAACTTATAACAAAAGCGCTAGATAGTGTTTTGGGACTAGATGGTAAAACCCTTGTCCCATCCAAACAGTATCTTCAGTTCTTGTTGGTCAAGATGATCGGTAAGTCTTGTAGTTTTACATCTGGACATACCTTAGGGATCTGTGTACTCTAAAGTCCCGTTTACACTAGACGACTTTCCTTTAAAGTTTGCCGATGCGTCTTGCCGCACGAAATTTGTGCAACTTTTGGTGGGTTCGATCGTCAAGTTGCAGCGATTTTCTGTGACACAGTTTAACCAACTGAGTTGTTCTATATAGCGGCTCCAATCTTTTGTTTATTCTAGCGTGGATATAATGTAAACAATGATTGTAATAAATCATAAGGTTATTATTAAATAATTAATTATTACCAGTATTGTTGACATTTGTGTTTATTATTTTTCTTATCAAAAGAATCAAACTCTGTATATGTAACAATAATAACTAGTTCATATTTGGGGTAACTATCATTATTATTTTGGATGCAAACACGAAAAGTACTTCAGATTTTCTTCAAATTATTATTGAAATTTAGTACATCGCGAGGTGTCAATGAATAACACACAATTGTTATTTTGTCATAAAAGAGCAACTGAAAATCTGCAATGGCTTCATTTCTTTTAGTAAGCAACTTTACTGAACACAGTCGTTACCATAGTAACTGACTGTACCAACTAAAGAATAGAAATCAGTCAAAAATTTTAATGATAAATTATTTTCCTTACAGCAAACTTAGCATTCTCAAGCAGGAATTTTAGCTTTTGTTTTCATACTTTAAAAAATTCATCTAAAAATGAATTTTTTTTATCCGTTATGGTAGAATCAAATGAAGATTTATGTATGTGTACTAGTGCTATTCTGGTCCGCGAGCCATATTTAAGACTAAATTGTTTTTATGAAAGACGTTGACAGTTCCTACTGAGTTTTGCAAATCTAAACTCATGTTTCAGGAAGACATCAAATACTTGATTCTATTGCAATTTCTTTCTAGTGATTTCTAAAACTGGTCGGATAAAATGTATGAATATATAGAAAGAGTTGTTAGTATCTGTGATGTACTATTTTCAAAGTAGGACTTTTATCAACAATAAATGCATCCGTTTGTTCACAACAGGTTGCTTGATTTATTGTGGCGATTTTTTTGCAAATTGATTTTGTGGTATTTATTAGTAGAAAGTTGTGCTGAAATTTTCATATTTTTAGTTGTTTCACTTCTCACTGACCCCGACAAATCATATTTATGCGTAATTACAACCCATTTCTTATAAAAGTTATGGTCTCGTGTATAAATTACGGACCAGGAGAATCTTATCTCCAGGAGGGAGATCTGCTCCTATATTACTACTGTTGTTCCCTCACACCTACACATTTCAAGACAAAACAGCTCTCATTTGTTTAGATCATTGCTCCATAATCATTTTTCGACAATTATTCGTAAATCTGCTGAATAATGTCAAACTGTCAAATTTGTTTCTGGTGGATTGACTCAATCGTACGCAGTTCGCTATTTGAGGAAGTATATCGCAGTGTTTGTATGTGATCAAACCGGATAGTTTGTAGGCGTATAAATTTTGATGTATCCTGTAGTAGCAGCTGTTTTTTATATAGGCGTGGGTAAGTTAGCTGCACAGACAATAGAATACTGTATGTACACTCACTCCAAGCTGATAGGAAAGATACACATTGGTCACGTCTTGAACTCTGTCATGTCCTTCACAGCCATTGTCAGCCGTATCTGGTCAGTAGCTCCTTAGTTCTGTTTAGTATGTCTGCTGTCAGTTGTCCTTGTTGAACGCAAAGGAACTGTTGAAGGGTATTTGACTTGTCTGTTTGTGCTGTGCCTTCTAAGGCAGCGCTGACCTCTGACCTCATAGACTATAAGCTTGTGTGGAAATAATCCTACAGTCATGACTCCATTGAGCCTCCCGCTTTCCCGGTGTGACACCGGGCAATATTACTAGTGACGTTTATTTAAAAGCAGCTCATTAGGTCACGAATGACATAGAGGAGATAACTCCATATAAATAATTGTTATCAGTCATTTTAAATTAATACTGTTTTTTTTATTAAACTAAACAAACCTGATTTCATATTCTCGTAATGGTTAGTTTATTTATAATGTTACTATAATTGCACATAATTATGATGTTTATTATTATTGTATTAATTATTTGTTATTAACTTTATTTATTGTGGTAAATTGTCACGTCACAAATATGTCATGTTGTCCATAAGGATATATATCATTATATTAGGAGTAGCCAAATAGAAAATTATGATATAAAGCTGTTGCAATTGATTTGCCACTGTCTGATACAAAAAGAAACGTGACATTATAATAAATAAAGGGATAATAATTAATTTATATAGAGTTATCTCCTCTATTTCATTCACAACCTGAATGAACTGCTTTGAAAATAACGCCACCCATTTTACTAGCATGACTGACTTCACATGTGCTACGAACAATGCAGTCATGCTTGGTACCATTTTATTTAAATCCATATCTGGCAAGTCAAATCTTACAATAAAAAATCAAAAACGTTGTTTTAGGGTAATTCTCATTGGTGACTGCAGTGAAAATATTTTAGCCTTGAGGCCACCCTATTGAAGAGATTTTCAAAATTATCGTAATTCATCTGTATTTGCAATTTTAATTTCCCAAAATTAAAAAACAACAAGTTTTTAATGTACAATGTGATTTTACAGCTTGTAAATTTATATTCTATCCTGTGGAATCACTGGAATCTAGAATGCCTGCCAGTTCCCGATTGAGTTTGCGGCAATAAGTGTGAAAAAATTCAAAGAATCACATGCGTCTCATCTCAAAATGTTGTTCTGAATGCGTCAGTTGTCTTACTTGAAAAAGACAACTCCAAATTTATTCAATTATGCTTTATGTAGTGGAGACAACTTCTCTGTATAATACTTGCTGTTACAAGCAAACTACTAGCTGTTCCTGGTAAAAACTGGAAGAAATATTTTTGGTGTTCTTTGTTGCTAGCAATTTAATTTTTAATTTTGACTTAAATTTTTGTTTATGATCAATGTGTGACTTGTTTTCTTTAATTTTGACGACTTATCAGCTGTTGTGGTTTTAGATCACACGCATGGAATAAACATCTAATATGTTTGATTGCTTACCACCTTTAATAAAATGTGTGTGTCTTGTAAAATGTGTCCGTGGAGCAAAATGTCAACTGACCATATTTGACAAACTTCTAGCTTTGTCATTGCCAGCTTGAAATAAAAACATTTTTTTATTTTTATTGCATTTCTCTAGCAAAATTATATTTAGATTGAGTTAATGATTAATTATTAAATAATATAAATTAATATTTGACAATTATTCAATAAAATAGTGAAGTACAATCACATGTCACATGATATCACCTGCGGAGCACCAGCCGCTAGTGTCACTTCTTTTCCTCTACGTAATATAGGGTGTTGAGTCATACTCTACTAGTAGAAGTAAGAACCTGCTATGAGTCTATATACTCGCTGCACCTACTGGCGGCTGCAGCTGATTATGACTGGCTACCACATGATGTGACACTGCCTGACAAGTTTCCTGTCAATGTCAACCATCTTTTGCATCAGAAGTACGTGAGACTTTTCTCATCATTAAGGTTGAAGTAATATGTTAAACATTCTTAACTTCAGACATGAGAGATTCGTTGGTGCCAACTTTCCTCAGACATATATTGGTTGAAGACCTTTTACAAATCTTTCACAATCTTTTATCTCAATTAGTTCTTTTTAATTTTTAGGGCGCACAATTTTTGATGATTAATTGTCAGCTCAAGTTGCGCGGGGCCTTGAGCTGACAGATAAAAAACTGCTGTGAATATGCATTCAGATGATTGTCTTTATTTTTTAGTTGAACACACTGTTTAGTTTGTGTAGATAGGTTTTGGCCACTCTTCATTTTTTTTGTGTTGTACATCAGCTAGTAAGTAATATGATTGATGGAAAACTATGTCAGTTTTTTTTGCTATTTTACAACTCTCGTCAACCATGACTATTACCTCGATTGTTTGGAAAATTTATTGCTTTATAACATTTGCCAAAATGATAAATTATTTTTGGGCAGTGCAAAGGTTATATATATCCTCTTTACTACTCACTCTCAAAGCCTTCAATAGCCGACTAGTTCAACTGGCTTTGTGTACTAAACTTCATTTGACTCTTTGTTTTTGTTTTTATAATAAGTTGGCAGCATTCAATATCCAACAGTATCCACCGCTCATCAATATTCATTCATCCAAGAGATATCCGTCCTGAACTTCATCTGATGAACCCTTCCTTCTCTATTGTCTTCTTTCATCCAAAAACTATGAATTTGCCATGAATTAGAATTGATGGAAACATTTTTACGTCAGACCTAGTTATAAATTAAATATTCAGATTTATCTCCACATGGTACGACCATTCTGCTAATAGAGGAGTAGGTCTTGCCAAGTTTTAGTAGTTGTAAAAAGTGCTTTTGTTGATTTTAGTTCTACTTGTAAAAGGAATATTATTGAAGAATATTCTGTCCCCAAAACAGCTTCCATCTCCAGCCCTCTCAAACCGCCATCAGCCACAACTCAGAAACCATTTGGTAACTCTGTAGATGTTGGGGTGGTGATCAGCAGGGATAGCTTTGCAAGTTCTTTAGCGAAAGCGAAAAAGTCGTCTCTCGTGATTTCTGAAGGTATGTATTCCATATATTGATACTTGTTTTGAGGATTTTAAAAGTTCTATAAAACAAAGCTTATACCTACTAGTGCACCAGGCTAGTAGGTATAACCTACTAGCCTGGTGCACTAGTAGGTTATACTTATACCCTACTAGCGCACCAGGCTAGTACGTATAACCTACTAGCCTGGTGTGCTAGTAGGTTATACCTACTAGCGCACCAGGCTAAAGTCATTGACAAACAGTGTTTGTACCCATCACCTTTTACCATTGGCATCTCTAAACATGGCGTTTGATGTTTCCTTAAATTTTCTTTTTGGTATTAGCAAAACACTCTGGAATATTTTATGAACCTTGTGTCGAAATTGCTTCCAATTCTCACAAGCGCGCTTGATCATCAGCATCTTCAGAATTTAGCTTCTATCTAGATCTGAAGTCATATCTAAATTTTTGACTGATTTTTAGGAATTTTTTACTCCCAATTTGTTTCAAGTAGCACGAGATTAATCTTCCCACAATCCTAGAAATTCCGCACCTTTGAATAACTACCCTGTTCAAAAACACTTTTTCAAAGTCTTGCCCGATGGCGCTTTGTTAAAGTGTTCAATTCCAAGATGATATCTTAATACTATCCATTCCTAATAGATTTTTTTTACATTTGAGAGCAAGTGGGATGTTGTCAAGCTAATGTTTTCTTCGTCACCTCCGGTTTATCGAGCTATAATAAACACCCAATTCTTGCTCAGTGTTCTGTTTCCCCAAAAATTCCTCAATGCAACACAAGATTGACTCACTTAAGAGCGTTCATTTGGAAAATGCACGTTTTCACTTTCATTTTATGAACTCCCAGAAACATTTAGTGCACCGGTTCAAAGTGCGAAGCCTGCTTCTAGTAAGGAACTTGGTGATTAAGAGAATATGTGAAACAGCAAGACAAGATCTTGTAGAGCTCTTTGAACTCAGCGGCATCAAGTCCAAATGGTCTTCTTCAGATGCTAGTTAATAAGTAAATCTAACTATTACACGGATAAATCCCTCTGAGAATTCTCGACTTTCTTCATGCAATTTAGTTTGGTCTCATTGGTTTGGCCTGTTTGGGTACAATTTCGTAAATGCAAGATATGATAGATCCCTAGCGTGAATGCATTGTACTGCGCATTATCCCCTGCTTAATGGCAGAGAAATGTTAATTTCTCTAAAATCTAAATCTGAATCTAGAATTGTATACTTGGTAGTAAATGACAGAATTGTTAGTGACCAGATGACGATGGTCTGAGGAACGTTTGCATCATAAAAAATTGGTCTGTTGATTTTTTTTTAAGAAAGCTTCCTATTCTGGGACACATTTAAACTGCTCAGAATGAGTCTTCAGTTGCTGTATCTTCGAACGACCACGAATACAGGATTAGTAGCAATTATTGCTCTATTCTCCTACTTCTTTCTCAACCCGTCAATCTGTCTGGTTTTGCGTAGGTGGCATCTAGTTCTGGGTAATTTCAAACGCCCATGCCATTGGTGTCAACCACCTTGTCGAGTTTAACTTCTCTGATAGTTGCTGGTGTTGTTACTAGTGAGCCACTACTCACATTTTTAACATTTATACCACACTTTGTCACTCCACTCATTCCTCTGTTGTTCTTGTGCCATATTTCAGAGACCCTGGATACAAATGGCTTCGAAAATAAGTATGACACTATATTTAGGAAGTATCGATTTGAAAATAATCTCTACATCAGATCAGTTGTTGGTCTTCAATCCAATCCAATCTACCTCCTACAAAGACAGCCATCTTATTCTTTGTATTTTTCAGTTATTGTGCTACTGGTATAACGTGGAGCGTGGTTTCCATTACTAGAACTAGCTTATGCTAATCTATCTGAGATAAGGATGTTGTGCATCAGACGTGAATCATTTCCATATTTAGATTTTGTGTCATGCAGATTTTTGTATTCTTCTCCTGCCGATAGGCATCTTTCTTTCTTTGTGTTGAGCTCATATTTTTGGTTTTGGGTATAATTTGGTATGGTAATCTGACAACGTGGTTAGTTTGGTAGTAATCTATGCTTCAAGATCTATGGAATATGAGCTGTTATGGTTTCTCTGAATATATTTCCACTAGCGATGCTATGTTACTGGCCAATGAACTAGCAGAGCCGTATTTCCCTTATAATAAAAGTCCGCTGCCCTTCTCATGTATGCAAATTCTGTAATCGATGGCCACGTTCACCTATTTTGAAATCACCATAAACATCAAAATCTTCTGTGCGAAACTTGTTTTTATTGGGCCTAAAGATACGCAGAATAATTGAAAAAATATTGTGGTAGAAGATATTTCAAACTCGATGCAATATGATAAAAAAACCTTGCCAGTGACTCATCTTGGTCCACTACGCAGCTCTTCATCTTTCTCTCAACTACTACTATTCACATTAGTTTTTATATCTGATTTTTTTGTTGTAATCGTTGGCTTTCTGACCCTCAACACCACCAGCTACTAGAGTTTTTCATCTACTTTGGTCTTCAATGGCTGTCCCTTGTAAGTTCTATGATTTCGTATTTCACATGAGGTTGTCACCGGCCAATGCTCTATTCCATCTCATTTTCTGTTGAGTATTTTCAGTCACTATCCTTATATCTTTCTCATCATTCTTATGATATGGTTGACCCTATCAGTAGAGTCTCTCCATTTCATCTACAATTATAATGCCCGCCATTTCCAGCTAAGGAAACGTTGCTCCTGCTTTATATGCTATGAACCACATTTTAAAATGAATACCCACCCACTACTCGCCTACCGTAAGCATGGAAACCGTTAATAACATTCAAATGATTTTTCCAAAAATATAAACGGTTTCCTGTTTGTGGCATTATGGAATGATTGGGCGTGTATCTTGTTATCGAAATACACGCTTCAAAAATAAACCCATTCGGTTGGAACTAACGCAGATGTTACAATTTCAGTGTCCAACCCGATGATTTCATTACACGCTTTAGCATACTTCTGTGTATCCCTCGTACCAGGTGCACGCTGCAAGCTATGATGACGTGCCCTCTAGAGCTGGCTATCAATCACCTAATGACTTTCTTGGTACCTATCTAATGACTGTGCACCTTCTTTCTGCAGTTATTAGTCCGTTACACTGCGTTATTTTAAAACTGTTTCAGACAGTTGGCGAGGTTAAGGTTCGAGGATTGTCATTTGTGGTTCAGTAATGGTGGAGGATGAGATATGTGGTTTAGTTTGCACAAATGAAACTCTTTGTTGGTTGAAAGATTTTTAAGGTGGAGATCCGCATTTCTTGTAGTTTTCAGTATCATCTCTTGCTTGTCCGGTTCATTCATTCTAATCAAAATTACCATTGGAATTTGGAGGTTGGAACTGATCCAAACAGACCTGTGTCTTCCAATGTTTCCACTGGTTCACTTGCATTTTGAATCTCACTTGTTCCCTCAAATCCTGATTTATGCCTGATAGATGATGAGATACTGAAACCATTTGGCTAGGTGACAAATCTTGAGATTTAATGCAACATCTGCTTTTACGATTTAAAAGTTTTGAGCCTGGAACCCGGTCAAGTTTCTGTCATCCTGTTACTGAAACAGATGTTATAATTAACTTGCTGTTCTAGCAGCCATTGGTTTGGAAACTTTCTCAAGAGGCGCTTATGGGCAAACAGATTAACGAAAAGTATAGCAAACTATTTGCTGATTATAGTTTTCTGACTGAGTGGTTGAATGCTCATATCTCCTCTGATTAGTATGGTCCTTCATGGTCATATTTTCCCTCTCTTGGTGCTGGTATGCAGTTAAAGATAATGGTTGGCTCCCACAGAATTCCCTAGCAACACATATTGTTGTAAGTTTTTTATGAAAATCACCATTTCATAGAAATTTCAATGGTTTTTTCTGCAATGATTTCAAAATGTAAACAGACACATGTGCTTTGACGAAGCTGGCTGTTGATATCTACTGTTGAAACTGTCCTGTGATTTCTCCACATGATTATGAAAGTTGTTTTGACCAGAAACGAGAAATTATATGGCGTTAAATGCCATGGATACCTAGATAAGGCGTTAAGCTGTATGAGGAATCTGTACACTAGTTGATCAAGTGCCTAGGAACGTGCGATGATGATGGGTTCAAACTTGTTGGCTTCTTTTAATGCACTGACTCCCTCTCTCACTACCATTAGGCCACCGTCAAACAAATTGTAGTAATTATCAGATTGGAATACAGATTGGATTCAGGGCCCAGTAATCTTGACATGCACATGATCCCAATTTGCTCTGTTATAAGGTCACTACACAAGATATTGTCCTCAACTTCCATTCAACCATATACTTACCAAATGAGCGAGTATTGATTTATGTTAAGCGATAAGTGCTACTTTCACCAGACAAGTAGTGTTTGGCTTGAGATGCATCACTTGTAAAGAGCTGTTGGCTTCGATAAAAACAAGCATTTATGGGACAACCCTTTTTCTGACACAGTTTAGTTAACAGCAATCTGGTTTGTTTTACCTGAAGATTAAGTCGGCGCATCTTTGTTTTTATATTTGGAATAGAACAAATCATAAATAGCACTGAGTTGATTTGGTATTGTGCACTTGTGGGTGTTGTGGACTTTGTAACAAAGCATAAAATGGAGTCCTTGGAGTACAGGAGCAATCTAAGGCCAAATACTCTTCCAGGCACCATCAATGGCCCTTTTGAGACCAGAACCCATAAGCTGCTCTTCTCAACCCATGTGCTCTAGCTACTAGTCCACAACTGCTCCCTGGTTTGTCATTGTCTATGTTTTGGGTCTATTTCAAATCGGCAACATCTGCTCTATGGTTCTTGATTGGCCAGGTAAAAATTTAAAGCCCATCAATTCATGTCTGCTATTGTTATTTTGTAACAATCATAAGAAACTCCAAGAGGTTTCTATGCTCGCTGGTCGGCATCCAATTTCGACTTCGATTACCTTCAATTGCCTGTATAAAACACTGTGAAGCATTTTTTTTACTATATAGAAGCATGACTTCTGCTTAACTGAGACAATTATTTTGATTTAAAAGCTCTTGTACTGCATTTTACTAGCATTTTTTTAACCATCTCCATTTTCAACTCATATAATGTTTAAAAGATGCATTCTAAATCCTCCTGTTACATTAGCATAAATTAAATTTAAAATAACTATCAAGTGTAAAGAAATATTTTTCTTTGAAGCCTTATGTGAGCTGTGTGTATGAGGATCATAGCTGATTGATCTTCATGCAGTCACACCCACTTGCAGCTGTTCTATCGATTTGTACAGTGGTTTTCATCGACTGTCCAAATACTGAGTTCTTTTTTTCCATGATTTTTATATCAAGTAACTGTGAAACCTTTACTGAAGTTGAAGTACTTTGTTCAACACCTTAGTTTTAAAATGGCTACTTCAAAATTCTAGTAATAATTTAAACGTTGTTGCATTCAGCTTTTTAGCTTACTACTATACTATTCTTTGTTGATTTTCAAACAAAAAATTTGGGTGTGTTTGGGAAACGTATAAATTTGTTTTTATAAACTTTATTAAGTCAAGTGGTATGCTGAAATGGAAATGCTACACATTTTAGGTGAAATTTTATCGCCTCTTTTATCAAGATAAGTTTTTAAGCCAAGTTTGTAATACTGAGATTAGCTGGTTTGCAAAATGTGAGAATATTTGTTAAGCTTGTACGAATAAATAAAACACCGTTTGAAATTTAAAGTTTTGTGTATCGTGTAATTTTTAAAGCATTGAAACTTTCCCTCATGCAAAGCTGTAAAATAGCAAAGCTCGGATCGGTTTTATATATATTTATTAGGGGCTGTCTTACCAGTCTTGTTCAAATCCGCCAGCCTATTCGGTTCCCGCATAGTTCTTCTCTCACCTCACTCGCCAGCTCCATTTCTCGCACTCTACCTTTCTTTACCCCTGTCCTGTTCCACCCCCTCCCACTCTATCCTCTCCATCCTCTACACCTCTTTCAATCTTTCACTTTAAAAGACAACACAGGAAGACAGTGTGCTGGCACATTGCAGTCACTACTGGGACAATTAACTTGCAAAAACAGTGTTATCAAAACATGTAATCTATGCCCTCAAATAACACAATGTGAGTCATAAACTAACATGGAATTGCTTATTTGACACTTCAACCACCTGATATGAGCAAAATGTGTTTTTTTTTAATGATTCGCCTCCACCTACATCATTAAAAATATGAAGTTTAAAAATATCTCTGGTTGGAGAACAAATGGTAAGTTTAAAGACCTGCCATTCGTCAAATTGGTCCAATAGAATGTTTTTGATAGCAGTTTTCATTTCTCTCAGTATAGTGGTTTAGGCGTATATCCAGGTGAGCAAGACACAGAAATGCAGACGGCACACCAAAAATTTTAACTTTTACATGTTGCGATTATTTAATATTACAAATAAAAGTTTTAGCCAAGATTAAAAATTCCTGAGGTAAACTCTTCAGAGGAAAATAATCAAGTCCTACCCAGAATATCAACTTCTTAGTTGACAAACAGTTTCTTGTTCCAAGTGGTGTCAAATCTGATACAAAAAATACTCGAATATACAAAAAATTATTGTAAAAGTTATCAGTCGTCTTTGTACGCTCATAATTTTCATGTACGAGGCCAATCGTTTGATTCAGGCTTTCATGTTGCTCCTCAAATAGTACGGTTTCATTCTCGTCTTTAGCTATTGGTAAACTTTATCGGCCATTTGTGGCTTGTTCCCAACGGATTTGTTTTAATCTGGCAGAATGGAACATCCATCACTTGTCGCAGTAACTTTTGTTTTTGGCACGCTCAGAGGTTAGCATGAGGCTTCTTAGATAAGATTCCACCATTTCTTTGTGAATCATCACAAGGTTTAACTTATAGATCCCTCTTCTGCTGTTTCTTTGTTCCAAGTGGTTTCGGGGTGATGTGGGTATGGCAATATTTTGATATGTTGCAGATATTCGTATTAGTCTAGATGTGCAGGATCACACAAGACCTTTTTCGGCATGTTCTTTTGTCATACAGTTTTTCCACTCTCACTAAAGCCATCCTTGTTTTTAAAGAAAAGAATGTTAGCTGTGTTCTGTGGCCGAAGTGTGCTTTGATGCACCTGTTGCTTGATTTTGGCACATCTCTGACTCATCGTCATTTCTATGACCCTTTTTCACTTTTAGTTTTCCAAATGAAAGGCATTGTTCAACATGTTTTTACGTTGAGTGTTGTGCAGTTCATCTTCACATAAAATTCTCTACCACAATAGTGGCTACCAAGTAGTTTAGTGGTCTGCTGTTCCTGGTTTGCTCATGCCATCGGTCTGAAAGAATCTGAAAGAGCCACATTTGTGGTAATGACTTCACATGTAGTGGTTGTTGAAAATGACTAAGTTGAACCCAGACATACTTTCCAGTTAAAGATAAACTCGATTTTGAGTGATTGAGCAACACTTGAGAGATAAGCTCCTTTTAGATTGGGTAATCTCAATCATAATCTTGATTTAAGGATACTAATTGAACTTTGTTGCCGTTGATTCACAAGACAGGTGTCTTCTGCCAATTAATGATGCCATAATATTTGAAATGCTGACAATCACTATCAAAGTGGTGTTATATTGACCCATATTCCTCCCACATAATGTTTAGAGGTTGCAGTTGAATTGCTAAAAACCCATCCTGGAGTTTGCCATCCAATAAATACATCGTTTAAAAAACACATCTATCAAAGGCGAACATCTTGAGGGGTGATTTTATCTCACAGACGAGTCATTGCTATGAAGTAACTAACACTGATATGATACCTGACTCTATATTGCTGGAAGGCAGCTGATTATCTGGATAATGGTGAAGCCTTCAGTTAAATTAACCGGTCTAATCCACCACAATTCGGCAAATAAGTATCAAAGCTGTTTTTGCTCTTAAGCTGGTTCAAGACACCATGTGTTTTTTATCGCTGTTAGCTGTCATCTAGACATTTCCTCCTGTTCACATTAGCAATGCCAAGCTTTGTGGCATACCTAACCTGCTAGCATCTGTTGACTATTGACAACAGTGGGTGTGAGTGTGTGGGTTTTATTGAAACTGTCGGTTTTAGAAGCCAACAAATTGCAAGATATGAATCGAACTAGCAAATTAGCTGTAAAATCAAATGTCTATTACCATTTAAGTTGTAATTCTAGTACTTTTGCGTTTGAATGTAGGCAAGCCTTCAATTTTTGTAATTGTTCTGGTGTTTTCACTCATTTGAGTCATTCGATTTTTTTGCTGCATTCATGAATATTAGAATTTTTTGTCCCCTTGAGTTTTTTGTTGTTTCCACCTGGTCTCTGAGTGAGCCTAAATAGTTGAGATCTGTGAAATTAACCTTTAGTAAGTCTCTATATAGTTCATGCTTGAACTTTAATGAAATACATCAATGGCATTTTTTTATCGTTAGGTTTTTTACACATCTATTCATAACTTTTCTTTTAGATCATTGAATTGCTAGTTTTTTTTATTCATTACAGGCAAAGATGGCAAAAACACAAATGCTCTACCCAAGGAAACCGTAGGTAAAATGGTCATAGACTCTTCATATTCCCAAAGCGTGATGCCCTTACCATTAACTAAAAAAACAAAGAAAAGCAATGGTTGGTACTGGCAGTTATTAGTGATGTAATTTTTGTCATTTTAGAATCTTTATTAAAAAATTGTTCATTTTTTTTATATTTCATCTCAACAATTGAATATTGTGAGAAATGGTTTTTCACAAAGTTTTAAAAACCATTGGTCTCTTGTCTACTAGCGCAATAATAATTATCCAATTTTGATTTGTCACTAATTTTGATGTTTTAAAATTGTTTACGATAACTTGCCTCTTATTTATTATTCAATGGTTGCTACTTTATTCTGAGTTCTAGGAAATGTTCTGGTAAGGTGCTATTAGCGACTCAAAACCAAAGGGTGTCACATTTTGTAAGATTTGAATTTTCTTTGGTTAGAGGCCTGGTTATTCAGGTAGCTCAAATGGGTCCAAGTTAGTGACTCCGAACATGTCAACCCACTGTAAAAGGGAACTTTAGAAACTCTGCGCCTTCTTCTGCCCGGTTAACTTAAACTCCTAAGCAAGCCTCCTGTAGTTCACTATGATAGCAATTCTTTTGTATCCATATTAAAACACCTTGAAGCCCATATCAGTTTTTATTATGAAACAGAGTCTATTTTTATGCGAACATTTTTGACGTATAAGGGGCGTTTTTGCTGCCTATTTTTGTGTTCTCACATGTACAGAGTGCACACTCATGCTATGCTGCGCACTAGCGTAAATGGGGCCTTAGTTGGGAGCTCCCATAAATACCTACTGAAACATATTTTTATAACAAAGATGGGCGTTAAAAGGAACACGAAAACATTAGCTAACCATGAAACTGAACATAAACTGGAGTTGGATAGCACATCAAAACAGAAAGGTGTGGTAATAGTGCCATTAGTATGGGCTAAAACCAATGCCCTGCCATTAAATGCGGGTTTAACATATTAGTGTGCTATTACTAAAAGTTTCGTCAATCTTTTTCATATCTTGTACTTTCAGCTTCGGTTTTATTATTAACATTTTCATGTGTAGTCGAAAGGAATGTTGTGTTGGAATACGCCGATTTGTCTGTCAATATATATTAAAAATAATATATTCATCAGTGAAAAAATACAGTTAGATTGCCACTGTTCATACTATTTATTGGATTGTTTATGTTGTTAGCTCAAATTAGTGGAGTTGTGAGGGAGCAAAATAATATGAAAAAACAAAAAAAGAAAATCGGAAAAGTTTCTTTGGCGGGAAGTTCGATGAAACATCAAGGTAGGAATGAATGTGCACCAAACATACTGTAATTAAAAAAAATTATTTCATTAATATTACCACTGCTTTCAGTAATAAATAATAATATTGCTCATTTCTTATCTTTATGATGATCTATTATTGTATTTTGGCATTAGGTTTGTTTAATGTTTTCCAGTTAATTGCTCAAAACAACAAATTATTATTTATGCTTTTTTCTGTGTAACGATTATAAGTGTTACACCTTTGACCTGTAATTTATGTTCAAGCGAGACTATCATTGATTAGCTTGTTTGTTGTAGCTGTTTCAGATCTACCTCGTGAGATTGAAATAAAAAAAAATGACACTGCCCCTAAAATTAAAATGTCAAAGAAACTGAAACGCCATTTGGACAAGAAAGGTTAGAGATTAAATTTATTCGTGAGCTGAGAATGTTAGTGGGAGTTTCACAAAGATTTATCATGAGAGATTTCCCACACTTATTTTAGAAATACCGATTCATCAAAAATTTGATGCAGCAGTACCCAAGAAAAAGAAAAAATTTAAACCACACTGAATATGAAGATGAACGCATCAGCACAAACTGCACTGAAACAACCGTGCAGTTTACCCAAGTGGTGCAACACATGTCGACAGGAAAAGGACTAGAACGAAATCTGAGTTCTCGTAATGGAAATTGCCAGCATTCTCTGTTGGTTTGTCTACATCTGCAATCTTCAGCGCACCGTTTTTTTGTTGTTGGAAAAGCACCATTACGCCAGAAAATACATCATTAAACCCAGCCTTGTTATACCAAACTCTCAGTCCTTTTTTGTCGGTTACAAAGGGGTAGTTTTGCATTGGTTTGTTATTTCGCCCCAAATTTGATCACTAACATGGCGTAGTTTGAATTTTTAAGATATATTTTATTAACGGGGTGATTTGGTTAACAGCATAATTAACTTGTAGCCTATTGGACGTTTCAATGGCACTGAAGGGAAATAATTGGCTTGAACCTACTCAGTGCAAGACTATTGATTGGTGCCTTAAAAACAATTGTGATTTTTGTATATATTTCATATGCTTTTGAAATATGATAATTGGTAAATAAATACATGCACATCCTCAAAATATCCATTTGCTTTTGGTTTCAGTTTTCGCAACGACGCACGTAGATTAACAGCAATACTATAAGCCAATCTCACCAATTACATTGTTGTGAAGTTATCAGTTGCAATTCAGCCAATATTTATCCATTGAATTTTAGTCAAACTTTTGCAATTACTAAACACAGCTATCTTCATGCCTGGATACATAGACTTCATTGAGGTTGCTTATTTTATTCATCTTGCCATTTCATCGGAGAAAAGATATTTTTAAATCAAGCATCTTTTGGTTCATGCTTTAGCTGAAAACTAAATCTGCTCTTCTATGTGTTTTATTCTAAAACTCCTACCGGTTTTCTTTTTTTTCACGTGTTGTGAGATCATCTAACAGATCACGTCAATAGTTTTCGAGTTTTTTTTCTTGGAAAACCTAAGATAGCTTAAGATAAAGTTTGTCAGTCAGATCAACTCTTTCCTTGACCTGCGACCAGTTGGATTGAAATTTAGCATGATTCGTTCACACAGTTACAGACTTGTTTATTAGCCCTTGATGTTTATAAGTAATTTGTTGAAATTTCATTGCTCACCCTGCGCATCGTGACCTGTACAGTCATACTAATGGCCATGGATTGTGATGCAATTGATAAAACAACACTTGTTCGTATTCCTGATGATAATAATTTTGAAAAAATGTTGGGCCGAAGGTATGATAGAAAAACTTAATTTACCATAGACAAGCATTTGTCATGAGATATACTAACAAAAGCACCCATTTGCGAAAAGTCCTCATTACCAAAGTATTTATCAACATTCCTTGGTGTGCCATCCACATTCCCATGATATTATCATTTTTGGCAACTGATTTATTTTCCCCAAACAACCACCATCGAACTATAACTTCTCGCCCAAAATTTTCAAACTTATGTTGAACTCTGTAATGAGTGAAACTTGCAAAACAGTTTACTATAGGTTTCTGATCAAAGCATACTTGTCCACCCGTGCCGGTGAGGTTAATGGTGATAGATGACTTCATCTCACCAACTCACAAAACCTATCATAATGATATATCTTCAGAAATACCGCTGTAGGTGCTATGTTAAGTATAATTTTGACGTAATTGCCATTTCAAGAAATCCAATCCTATCATCTTCAAGCATAATCGGTATCAGAAATGGAAGTCTTCTTCTTATGAGGACAAATTTGCTTATTTTAGCACCACGGTTGAAAATAGTTCAGTCTCTTCATTGCAAGCCAATTGTTTATCTTGCATCTTCAGACACATTGGCTGCATCGACTGGTACAAATATCTCATGGCCCACTTACCAATTGTTCGAACAAATATTATTAAGCATGGTTTAGTGTTATTTTTCAAAAGCAAGTTATCGAGTTTCAAATTTCCTATGCCGTATAAACAGAAATTTCTATTGACAATCAGTTGTCAATGTTATTATTTTCTTTTAGATTTACTTCAATTCTTGTTTCGAGTAGTAAATTGCATGCACTACCGTATGAATGTTTCGTCACCCTCTTTTTTGGTAATAAAGAAGTGCGAAATGTGATTTACAGTTTTTCAAGGTTTTTCATTAAGGTAATCAAGCCTGAAATAAATTTTATTTTGTTCCAGACTATTTTAATGCAGTTGAACTATAAAATATCATTTCCTTGAATTATTCTCACCCTGTTTAACAAATTTGCTAGCAATCTTTCTACAACTCCAGGAGTATGACGCCAATGATCATACCTGGCTGCTTTTTCTAGCATTGCCAATACCTTGGGCAGTTCCCGTGTAAATCTAAAGGCATATTTAGATGACCCATCGTATGCACTGCATGACATGCCTGCTATGTTAAATAGTTAATTGAAAAAAATTGGAATTATTTGAATTATTTATTTTAAATGGTACAACGGGTTTATTCTGCGTCATGTCCGATTAAAAGAATGTGTATTAAAATGTGGATTGCCTCTAATGATTACCCTTCAGCCTCACTGGCTGAGTATTTTATCAGTTCTAGAACATTGGTTTCTACCAATACAAATTAATGCGTTCAAGTACAAACGTAAAAACATTTATGTTTTTTAGAGCCTTAACGTAAGTTTATAAGCATTTCACATATTTGTGATTTTGCTGATCCATGACGATAAATCCTACAAAAATTCTTTGGCGATTCCTTGTGATGTTTTCATTATTATAACATGCCATGAGGCACATGTACAGGGTTTTACACATGCTCCCATTTTCTGTATTTCGTTGCCATATCTGATCACTCTCGAAATATTTCACTGATTTGGGTGAAATTTTTAGTATCTGAGTGAGCTATTTGAAATGCTGATTTTAAAATTGCAGTCTCAATATTGGGTTGTTTTATGGTATGCTGGTTGGTGTTGATTCAATGCTGCGAACTTATCTAAATAGATTCTCATGCTAAAACCTAAAGAGTGCTTTCAATTTTCAGCTGTCAGATTAAGCATTGTATTTTAGAATTTATGATTGTGCCAGCTTGATAATCTAGGCTCAGGTGGCGATTTTCAAATTGAATTGGCACAAAAAGTACTTAGAATTAAAAAAAAGGAGACGTCCATTTAGTTGCCTTCCAAGCACAAGCTCATGTGATCTTTTGCCAAACCAGCCTACACACTATTTTTCCGCAACATTAAAAGGTTCCACAGAGATTTGAACAATTGTACCCCAAAAGATAAATAGAAAAGTGCAGACAAAGACATGAGTAATGCAATACTCCTAAAAGATCAAAATACATCCAACTCATGCAAGAAAACATGATGAACATAGATAATCACAAACTTTCGACTGTTTTTGTTCAAAATTTAGCTCGACTGACCCAAGCATGACATTGGAATGAAGAGCGTGGCAACTGCCTGACAACAGTCTCATCAATCCCGCGACATACCATCCACAGGGTTTGAAACGTTCTGTTCGCGTGTGGGTAGTCAATAATTTTCCTAATGCTAATCGATGGGATGCTATGACATGCTCCCTGCAATTGTGAACACGTATATGTATAAGACATGCCGGTAATGATTTAATAATTGTAGTGTGCCATCGAAGCAGCGGTCTCTGCACCGTAGTTTCAGATCAAAATGAATTGCTAAATAATTTTTATAGCAACAACCAAAGCAACATAGTTTAAAGCAAATTTGCTACTACAGATATTCATTCCTTTGGCAGTTTTTAAGACATGAGCTAAATTTAAAACCCTTGTGTACACTTCCTGCTTGAGGTTTTCCACACTATTTGTTGTAAAATGGTTGCCAACTTACGGTTCAGAGTTTTTAAACTAATTTTGTGATGGTTCTTGCACCTTTCCAATGAACAATTCCATTGCGCTGTCATACGCAAATAGCAACATTTACATGTATCCATAGAGGGATTTTTTGCATCAGACTGTTTAACTGTATATGATTGAAATTGTTTATGGATGGTGCATCAATTAAGTTGCAGCTCCATAAAAAGATGGCAGATTGTCCTGAGATCTTACCATCTACTCCTACGCTCTTTTCTGCTTGGTCTGGTGCTTAGTCTATTAATAATCCTATCTACATTCTTCCAGAAATTTAATTACCAGAGCATGCCGCCTACCCGTATTGATTAACAAACATCATGTGTATATATAGACTTCACGTGATGATCGAGATTATCCACATGGGATTATACACACACACCCTCTCGTTTTCCTCAAGTAAAAATAATTATATCTATCCATTATAAACTACATTAGCAGTGAGTGAGCTTGGCTTCATGTTTTTGCTTACGACATTAGATTAAAATACTTATTTTTTACAAGAATTGTAATATTACACCTTACAATTAAAAATTCAATGGTATCATCATAGGCGTGTGCACCTGACTTGCATCTTAAGCGTTTGTTCAACCCTTGGTGTAGTGAAGAGGTAATACCGCCATTTAAGTTTTTATACCCTTACTAATTTCGCTCCCATACTCACACACATTCTGTGTTGACAATCTTTTTTAGCATTTTCGCATTGGAAATTTTAATTTAGTCCCATTTACTTCGTTTTTTAATTAACTTAGAAATAGAATTGAACTACCAAGTTCCAAAATAAAGGGAGCAACAATGATTATATTTCGGTCTATTACACCCATTTGAGTACATTTTGATATAACAGTTTAGAGCTCAGCTTGACAGATCTCCCTGTTGAATATTTTGTTCTACAAGAAATTTTTTTATCTATCTTAGTGCAATGTAATTATCTCGGAACTAAAATAATTCTTCCATTACCAACTGTGTCTAGTCACCCCTACTGTGAGACCTCCATTGTTCATCTTTGGTTCATAGACGATTGATTACAGCTTGATGAGCACACCTTTCAATCAATTTGCCTCGCCACTTTAGACTTTGAGCCAAGGGTTTATGCAAAAAACTTACCTACTTATTATATACTCATTTATTTTTTAATGAGTCGTATATAGTTTTTTGGTCAGATGTGTTCCTATATTCTGTATCAGCTTGATTATTATCCATTTCAACATTTCAAGTGTGAATATTTTGTATTTAAATTTGATACATCAATGCAAAGGTATGTGATATAGGTGTATCAGGGCCATTTTTAATTGTCTTCAATCTCACTCGTGCTCGCTTATAGATAGTGCCATTCATTATCCATGTACTTGGGTATAATTAAAGGAGAGAAAATGGAGTCAACTTATAACTTATGGAGGAATGATAACCTCCAGGGTACCAATTGACTGTTCAAAACCTCCTTTGTTTTGTAATGCTATTCATCGAACGGTTCTACAGTTGATCTGAAATGAATTGTCATTAATTTTTGTACAAAGAGATGATTTTATTATTACATAAGAACAAATTGGCCAACTTGTGAGATGAAAAGCATGAAACGGTTTCATTTGTTGTCACATGGCCAAATTTTAACGGATAATGTAGTTAACTTGAAAGTGCATTGAGTTTAAAACATTCACTCAAGCAAGTATCAGTAGTCTGCTTTCATATCACGATAGCCGTTAAAAACGTATCGGCTGAACAATTGAACATAAGTTTGTATCATGGGCACCCAATAAAAAAGATTGGCCCAAACGTTTAACACAAAACAAATACCTTGAAGTTGTTTAGGTTATATGTCTAACATTGCGCCTTCAGAACTTCTAAAAGAAGTATAAATAAATTTAAAATTTTTGATCCGTGATATTTGAAATCGGATAGGTTAGAATTTGATCATCGCTAAGCGTCTGTGTTAATTTTTTCGTTCTGGAGCAACTGTTAAAAATCTTGATATTTGAGAGTAATTAGTCCGTCAAAGTAAAATGAATGCTTTACTTGCAAGTTGCTCTCTTCAAATAAATAATGGGTTTCCTCTAATAATAATTTATTCTGTTGAGCTCGATACAAGTCGACTCCAGAAATGCTAATACAATGAGTTGACTCATACTTGCTGAATGTTTTGAACAGGCCTGAGCCTCCGACTAGGCAGATCTCCGTTTATAGATTCTGAAAGTGACAGCTTTTTGGCTTGGCTCTGTACCTGGGTGTAAAACCAAAAATGAGTAAATGTGTGACTTGTGAAGATTTAGTCGTTTACTGTCTTCGGGATGCCAATGTGAGGTTATTTAGACACATTACACAAGTGCAAGCAAAAGGTTGGCAATTTTTTTTATTGTTCATTCTAAGTGACTAGCCCCATTAATTGTCAATAATATATACTTTGATGCAGTAACACTTCACTTTTGGTACAATAAAGGCTATAAATAACTCATATAACTTACTTGTACTCTAACTGTGTATATGTACGTGTATGGCCTGAGAATTTTTACCAACAAAAAATGGCATACGTTTTAATAAATCCTTACCAAGAGTACAAACATCAATTTGTTAACGATGTGCAATTTCCAGATACTTTACATTGCTTCCCAAATTTCTCTTAACATCACAGTAAGTACGTGCTAGCATGTAAGTAATGCTGTATATACACAAGGCTGTGAGGGAGGCTTTGGTAATTGGTTTGTTCCTCCTAATTTTGGGAAAGGATTTAAATAAGATTTGATTTGCATTGCTTGTGTTTATGTTAGAACATCTTTTATATTGTTGGACTTACTCGACCAATGTAAAAAAGAAAAAGTAACCAGTGATAACTAACAAGGTCTTCTCAACTAAAATAAAATGGTTCTACCCCATTAATTAGTTATTTAGTGCGTATTTTCCCCACGGTAGAGATGCAGAACTAGTAGTGTGACGTCCCGCACCTGTATTATATGGAGACCGAGTGTTTCGACAACAGTTTACACATATTGCATGAACAGTTACATATTCCTTGTACACACACCGGCACTACAAATTACTGTGATTGTGAATCCATTTTCATGATTTTTACTACTACTTGCACAAACAGTTACTTGCACAATATTAATAGCATGCCACCAGGTTGCAATCCTACCATTCATTTTCTTGATTATTCATATACGATCTGTCAAACGAATACCAGTGCAATTGAGAAATCATTAACATTCACCACCGGCTGCTTATTATGTAATATTAAGAGTTTGTGCGTCAAACTCCACAGTCATTCATATTCAATTTATTCATGTTATGATTTTTATTTAAAAATGAATTGTTATTTCCAACTTGCAAAACTTGATTAATAAATTTCTGGTTTTGTTTAAAGAAAACTACTCAATAACTGGTGTATTGATTTCATGGGTCTCCGAAGAAAGATTTTGTGCTCCTTATTCAAAGCTTGTGAAAGAGCCTCAAAATATTTTGCTAATTGAATCAACCTCTATTCAAATCACTCTCATTGGTGGTTCCACCAAATGGAGAAAATGTATCGTTTTGATCTTATTTTCATTTTCCTAGGGTGCTAACACATCGGAAAACATTATAAACTTATTTTTAAACTGTACAATAAAAACACGTAACACAAAAGGTTTGCAATTGGAAACAGAATGATTAACATGAAAGAGCAATGGTTTTGCTAAGCTACAATGATTTGCTTGAACATATTTGAGAAAGGCATTCATTTTTACATTTTTTACCCTTTTTTACTGTCATTGTACAGATTTTATTGTAGTCTTATTAGTGGTTTTTAATAAAAAAAATAGCCCATTTCTGGTAAAGCCATTTTTGTCTGGTCCATATTTGTGCCTGTCCGTCACCACAATACTCCCCATAGACAAAAAGACAGAAAGTTTTTTGCGGTTCTGAGAATGTCATGATTCAACTTGTATCTTAACCATTTTATTATCACTCATGCCTGTTGCAAGATTTCATAACATGGAATCAGCGGTTGGAATCAAGTCAACCACTGCATTGCTAAATTGTGATTCACCAGCGAGAAACATGTTCGGCCCAACATCAAGAAGTTACATTTTAACATTTTTTGCCTCCAATTATGGCACTAAACTATGATGCTATTAAGGTGCCTCAACTTTGAATTTGTTTCCCTTGGGTTAGCTGCGATAACAAGTGATCCAATTTACAATGGCATTTTTACTGAGTCATTTTTGTTCCTAATGACTTGCTACGAAGACTGACTTCACCATGTTCATCCTGCTTTTGTACCCTTTAATGTCATTCTCTCAAACTAATGAACTGTTTAAACGATCGCTATATCGATGAATACGTCACAGATTTTATTAATAAAATGGTTTTTGTAAAACTAATTACACCTAACAGAACTTCAAATCTCTACAAAGTCTTTACATAAATTTTCTTCTGTAGGAAACTGAAGTTTGTTGGGATGTCTTTATGGTTTTTAAAATCCTTTATTCATCATCCTCTCTGTATTTGGCTATATAATTCAATGAAATCATTAAGATTTGTTAAGACTGTGTCCATCCATTTTCCAAAAGGATTGACACTTGTTCATCAAGCAATACATCAGTGTTGTCTCAACATGTTCCGCACTACTTCTGTCACCATCTTCTCATTCCTGTTCAGTCCCACTAGTGTTCATTTGACCTCCTAAGTTTTAAGTTTGTGTGTTGAGCAGCAACCAATATAATATGGTTGGCTTTGAACCATCCAATCTTTTACTGGAGTAAAGAGCTTTGGTTTCAAACGTGACATCATATTTGAGTTAGTTACTTCAAATTGCAATTGTATCTGACCAGGGTAAGCATGAATAAGAAGCAAATGTAACCAAGCTGAAAACCGTGCCCTAAATTCCCATTTGCGGTGTGAACAGTAACCTCGTCACCTCCTGCTGTAGAGACCTTTTATTACATTTAATGTTACCATTCATTCATCAGTTTTGTCACCAATTATTTGGATTTATATTTTAAACAATCATGAAATTCGGTCTCCCCTTAACTTTTTTCCATGTCAGTATGGAATCAGATAGATTTTGAAATAACGTACTTGTCATATACCTAGTGAATCACAATTAGGTTTTTGGAAAGAATTAATGCATTATGTCTTGTTGATGCGAAAAATTCAAATCAATCTAAGAAGTTTTCTTTGATGGTAACCAGAGTTCTTTCCAGGGTCCCTGGCATCTGTCATGTGAGTTTGCACCATGGCTATTCAGCCACATTAGTCAACCAGTGTTATTGCTATTAATAGCGCATTAATGAACATTTTTATCATGTGGGGCACATTACTAGTTGGTGAATCACAAGACTGTGTTCCGTTGATGATAGTTCTTTCCTGCTCCACTTTGTATCTGTTTGTTGGTAATTTGTGATTCTATCACATTGCACTAACGCTTGACTTGGTTCAACATATATTGAAAATCAAGAAAATGACTGTTGGAATCATAGCAATGGGTGCGTCATTTAGACCTAGTTTCACCGCTCGACCAATTCTTATGTCTCATCAAAAGGCTTGCTTTCAATGTCTCCATCTTGAATTAAAATGATGTACGCTATAGAACCAGAATATAATTTTCTCCCGATTTTACTTACAGCGATAGAAAACTGTTAGCCAAGCTTACAGATTCTGTTAATGTACAAAAATGGTTTAGTAATACTACTATTTAAGGAATTGAGCCTCTAGTTTCCAGTTTTTTGGCTTCATAGGCTTTGTGAAAATACTTGAAAATTGAAATAAAAAATACTTAAATCGCTACATACATTAAGCCTACTTTCATGGATGGTAATAAGCAGACGATAGACTGATGCGTAAAATGTTTTATTTTAAAAAAGACTTTACAAGTTTTTTACATTCAACTGGAATAGATCTTGTCTTGGCAGACTCAGTTTGGTTTATTTAAATATCAGTACTCGCAAGTTTTAGTTAGCTGGTCCTAAAATATAAAAGTGTCCAAAGGCTTTTCAACATTTTTTCAATAGCTGTGGTAAATAATTACTGCAGTTTACTAGCATGTAATGTATGACTTTCTATATAAAAAGATTCATAGTTTGGTGCGTTAAGTCTAGTGGAAGTACTAACTATAAAGCCGTGGCTACACACACCTACGTTTTGTAGGTATGCGGCAAAAACGCGTTTTTTTTCTTGCCAAGCGACGTTTTTTTTACAAAAAGACGCTCAATTTCGTAGACCAACATGTTGGTCTATGAAAACGTTTTTTGCCTGACGCTTCGGTGATTGGACAATTATTATTAAATAACTACTCTCAATTGGATAAAATATAGGGATGAAATTTGACGACTCCAGTGAACTTTTTTATAATTTAACCTTGACCTGGTCATTACTGATTGGCCAACAGTACTTTTATCAAAGAGGTTACTGTTTATTTATAAACAATTATTTATTATTTATAAACTTTAATTATTTATCACAGATAACAAATTATTTATCTAGTATTATAAATAAGTATCATAATTAAGTAATTATTATAATTTATATATTATTAAAGTTATTACATTGATTATTTTCAATAATTATGTTCTCTTTGCCTCACTGGACACTCCGTAGCGTTGCGGTGATCAATCGTCTGTGTGTGTAGCCACCAGAGCGACGCTACGAAACGTTTTTTTCGTCATATTCCTACAAAACGTAGGTGTGTGTAGCCAAGGTTTACCAGTTGATATGAGTAATACAGATAAACTGTTTGTGTTCAATCTTTTGATTTTTCTTTTCAAAACTTGTACCATTAACCATAGAACTTTATTAGAAATGGCTGCGTCAGAATGTGAGAGACCCAATTTCTGTTGAATCAATATGATCAGTTGTTAATGGTACAATCAGACCGACCTTTTAGAATTCCGGTGTTATTGCCAGCAGGTGTGCAACTACCGAGATGGATACCTAAGACACAAGCTGGTAAAGATTACTACGTATGGTATGGTTGTGAAATAGGAGTGAGTCACAGCAATTGTCTTTGTCTTTCTTCATTCCTATTGGTCTATGACACGCTCGAAGACCTGTCGTAAACAATTCTAGCACCTCAACCGCTCTCTCTCGTTTGCCACACACTCAGACGTCACATTCTTCTGATGAATTTACCGCACTCGGAACCAGCGATTACGGCACTGCTGTGGATTGCAGCTATTTTTGACTTGTGATTCTCAGTAGTACGCAGTCAAGCATGTGAAACCTCTGACAGGAAGGCGTATGGTAACAACGGTTGCTATGGCTAAATTGAAGGTTACCATGGAGAAATTAGAGATTGGCAAATTTAATTGCTCAACTATATATACCGCGATAAGGCTGTATCAACTTCATTAGCGATAGCAACAGCGACAACGCAGGGCAGGTCCCAGCGATTTAGATAGAGGAACAGACGAAATCGATAGAATTCTAGCAGACATATTTGGGAATAACTTTACATATTGGATTATAATATAATTAAATTATAAATTGGTGAGTTGGCTCATTTTCTGTTTTAGAAGTTGCAGTTTAGCTGTTCACGCTAACACCTTGGTTTAGTTTTTTTGCCTCGCTTCCTATTTCACATAAGTTTTGATCATTGTAGCTGTAGTTATTGGATATACACATCTATAGACACCATGAAGGTGCTTCTGGCAACAGCAATCACATTGGCATCACTATACTGTGCCAACGGACAAGGAGACTTGGATGGATTAGCTGGTAAGTCTAGGCTCTACATTAATACCAATTTGTATTGTAACTTATAATTATTTAACTCTGTTTATTATTTGTGAGTTATTTTTGCGAGAAAATAAAAAATGATATTTTTCAAGCTAGTCGTTTTTTAATATTTTTTAATTCAATTGTGATGAGGCAAGGTCAATGGTCTCTGTTTACATCTTGGCAAAGGTCATGGCAAAGTTGGCTTTGTAAATTTTCTCTTCAATTTATCAAATAATAAAGAATTTATCAAGTAATTATTATTTGAATAGATTGGTGTTTTAATTTTAAAAGTGATTACAGATATCTTACACCTTTATGTTATTTACATTATGTTATCATTTTCCACCATTTTAGGTTTGTCATGTCCTAGTGCGGGGTACATGCTCCCAGATCCACAAAATCTCTGCTTTGTGTGGTTCTGTGAGAGACCTGGAGAAGCTCCAATCAAACGAGCTTGCCCTAAGGGAGTGCGAGTTCCCAGCTGGTGGACTGGTGGTGAGCTGTCTATGTGTACTGAAGTTAATATCATCAAACATGGCGGAGAGCCCATTTGTCTCAGATGCGACGTCAATGATATTAGACCTGATGACAGTAAGTGCTACGGATGTACCAATAAATTACATAGATAGACAAACAACTAAGTAGCCTCAGCGACTATGATTTCCAAGCATTTGATAAGTAACCCGTCCCCACTTTATTGGCTGATGTTTGAATAAAAATATGCTGATGGAGCTAAATGCAATTCTTGGTGGATTAGCTAGGATTATAGGATATTCAGAGGGATTAGACTTGTCTTTAACCATCTACACTGATTAATTTTTTTACGCCCTATCCATCTTTCATGTTCCATTACATTTATCGCTACCCTAGAATTTATTACATGTGATGCCTTATAATAAATTAACCTGTACTTTATTTAGTTATGTACCTATTTCAGGTTGTGCTAACACTCCCAACCCCTGTGAACCAGGATGTACATGTATAGACATTGAGCACACACACAGATGTGACTGCCCAGTCACTTTAGGTGTTGGCGGAGGAGTCTATATACCAGCACGTAAGTTTTTTACTTCTAAATCAGTTTTCGCTCTATTCATTTTTTCCAATCTATCGGCTACACACAATCAAATATCCGTTGTGTTCATTTGTTGGTTTATCTTTTTATAGCGAGAGATCATTGTTCTCCTGATATGTGCGAGAATGGTGCCACTTGTCAAAACCAATGGGACGGTTTCCACTGTTTCTGTCCAAATGGATGGACTGGACACAGATGTGAGACTAGTGGTGAGTCTAGCTATTAATTTAAAAGCAGCTTTTTGTCATAAATTACTAAATACTGACACATGGCTGGTGTTTGGTGTTTGCTGGATTTATTTATGGCCATTTATCTACATTCAAACAACATTCTCGAAAGTGTTTAGCCTCCTATGGAGACTAAGTTAATCCTATTACTTTCAGTCCCTAAAATTTCTAAATGCTGTAATAAAATATTCTCTTTCTTGTTGGGCAATGATCCTACTAGCTTTTTAAAATGCCTGGAAACATCGATGAAAAATAACTAGTTGTTCCATTTGATAACGTTAAATGACTGAATTCTGATAAATCTTGATTTCTAAAGTTATTTCACTGCATTTTATGTCAATCACTTTTTACGACATTCCACTTGTTTGATTTATTAAAAAAAATCTAACAAATTTTTTACTTCAAGGCTCTCAGTTGAAAGATTTAGAATTTTTATCATAGCATTTCTTCAAATCCAAATGTCATAGATGCGTTTGGTTAGGTATTTGGTGATAGACTAAGATCTTTAAATGAATGGTTTATACTTGTAGTGTGTGACTGGCACCCATGCCTCAATGGTGGTACTTGTGTCATTGATGAGGTTGGCTACCACTGCGAGTGCCCAGACTGCTGGTCTGGTGCTTGTTGTAACATGACTGTTAGCTGCCTTGAAAGACCTGCTGTCTCATGCCCACCATGCAAGGAAGGTCCAAACTGTGAATACGGTATGTAGTATGGCTATTTCCTCTACCATCATTCTGACATTCCTAACTCAATCTTGTATTATAAATATGCTGTTCTTTTATAGACAAGCAAACTTGTGGATGTGTTGCCGACCCTTGCACATCCTCTGGTACTTGTGTGGACACACCACAAGGTCCTCAATGCCAGGATTGCCCCGCTTGTTACACTGGAAAGAACTGCCTAATCCGTAAGTACTTTACCTCTAGTTCCATTAAGGAGATTGTATTTAAAGAATAAGGATATAGAAGACTTGGATGTTGAAAGTTTATGTTGAAGAAGACATAAAATTAATAGATCCAATAGTCTGTGGAATTTATTGCTAATATAGATTAACCACAAATGCGCCCAGATAATTGCAACAGTTTTTCGTAACTTGGTACCGACATATCCCACTAGCGTTATTGGTTAAACCATTGTATATAAAAATTTATCTCCGCCACGGAAGAGTGTGGTTAATTGCCAGAAAAGACAATTGAGTTTGATTTAGCAAAATACATGTAGAATAATAATTTTTTGTTTCCACTTATAGGCAAAGACACTTGTGAGTGCAACAATAACTGCCCAAGTAATTCTGAGTGCTTCAACCTTAACGATGTCAACTCACATGAGTGTGTCTGCAACGAATGCTGGACAGGAGCCAAATGTGATGTCGAGTCTAAGGCCACATGCGATTGCTACAATCCATGTGAAAATGGAGGCCAGTGCCAAGATACCGCCTCTGGACCTGTCTGTCAATGTGGAGCTTGTTTCGATGGACCCAACTGCGCTAATAGTGTGATCAACTGTGCGTGTGCTAACACTTGCGACGCTTCTCAAACATGCAGCGATGTTGGACAAGGACAGATCAGCTGTAACTGCGCAGATAAATGCAGGACTGGTGCAAACTGTGACCAAGTTGTACAATCATGTGAATGCAGCAACCCTTGCCAGAACGGAGCACAGTGCAGCGACTCACCTTCTGGACCAGTTTGTGCTTGTGGAAGTTGCCATGATGGTGACTATTGTGAAAGAGATATCATCAACTGCGCCTGCGCTAACACCTGCTCCACTGGCCAGACTTGCTACGATGTGTCACCAGGTGTCACCAGCTGCGGTTGCTCCGATTCCTGCAGAACTGGACCAAGCTGCAGCGACGTCGTTCAGTCATGTGCCTGCAGTAACCCTTGCCAGAACGGAGCACAATGTACCGATTCACCAAATGGACCAACTTGTTCATGCGACAGCTGCCATGAAGGCGCTTACTGTGAGACTGATGTGATCAACTGTGCCTGCGCAAGCCCTTGCGCTGCCGGTGAAACTTGTTATGATGTCTCCCCAGGAGTTACCAGCTGTGGATGCTCTGACCCATGCCAAACTGGACCAGGATGTGCTGACACTGTAAGTATTCCGTCTCTGATAGCATGTCTTCGCATTTGGTTGAAAGATTGAAATCAAAGAGAGTTTATTTTTTATCCTACTTATCGCTATCTTCTAAAGATCTTGGTGTCTCTGTGGTTGCCTTTGATGTTCCCATAATTCGTTTTGCAGGTAAACTCATGTGCTTGCGCTAACCCTTGCACAGCTGGTCAAGAGTGCTCCAAGGTTGCAGAGGAGCTCGTCTGCTCTTGCCTCGACCCATGCCGTGAAGGAGCCAACTGTGACCAAGTGAAGAATACTTGTGGCTGTAACAATCCTTGCCAGAATGGTGGACAGTGCTCTCTCTACGGAACTGCTCTACAGTGCGACAGCTGTGATGCATGCTGGGGAGGTAAATATCTTTTTGCTAATAAATTATTTAAAGTTTATGACAAAGTAATGTAGAAGAAAAACTTTTGTGCATAAATATAGTTCAGTTCTCAGTATTCATTTGTTTGCTATTTTACAGGTGCATACTGTGATGAAAAAATAGTAAGCTGCGACTGCAACAGCCCATGCGGAGCTGGGGAAGTTTGCAACATGCAGGATGGAGCACCTGTCTGTGGTTGTCCTCCATGTTACACTGGACAATATTGTGATGTCCCCATTGACTCCTGTGAATGCAACAATCCTTGTAACAACCCAGACACTTGCCAGGACGTAAATGGTGCTGCCCAGTGTGTCTGTGATTGCCAAGGAAATGAGGAATGTCGCAATGATCCCATCACTAACCAACCCGTTTGCAAATGTCCTTTGTGTTTCACCAACCAACCTGGAGCTGAAGGATGCCTCACCCCTGTCAATCACCTGTGCGTATGTAACAACCCATGCACTGCTGACCAACAGGTTTGTGTTGATGCACCTGCCGGGTCTGATCCCATCTGTAAGATTGGAAACCCATCTTCTGGAAACGCCTTCACTGTTGTGTTTGAAGAGAACGATTCAGAGAAATCCTTCCGAGAGGTAAGCTGATAATTGAAACTAATATGGTGAACATTTTCAATAATATTATATAGACTTTTATCAAAATGGGTGTGCTGACTGTTCTGCTTTTTTTTCCAGATCCCTCTTGAGTTGTATCTGACACCATCTGTACCAGACAGTGGCAGCAGACAAGTAAACATTAGGTCAGCTGGTTTAGCTCCAGATCATCATTGCTACTTCAACGTCAACAAGACGATTGAGGAAAACTCTGTTCTCAGATACCCCATTGAGAGGTGCATGATGCACAACAAGACTGGGCTGGAAAATCTGGCCATCAGAATGACTGAGCTCAATAATGACACCATGTTGGTTTACGGTATGTTAACACTGAAATCATGTTCATCTAAATTCTGCTTGCATTATGTTCAGTCGTAGGTTACCTGGCTTAGCTTCTTAATTGATAACATTTTTATTTCGCACAGGTATCAACAAGGACAGATGGACTGCTGATGGTTTCTTGGCTACTCCAGACTTCCAGGCTGGATCATCATTCCAGACAGTCAGCTATGCCCCAGCTCACATCTCTACTCAATTCGCTATTGTTGCGCTTTTTGATGACACCGATGTCGTAATTGAGTTGGCTGATGACAACGATTTACCCGCACCATATAACACAAGAGGTAAATTTTTAAAGCAGGCCACTTTCTGTATTTATTTCAAAGACCATTTGAAAAAGAGTATCAACTATTTACTTTTATTTTCTTACAGGAAGCATATACAGAATTACCATGCAAGCTTTCGAGACATTCCAAGTACAAGCTAGATGCCCCAATGAGCCCCAAAGTAAGAGAAGACAGTGTACAAAAGATCTTACTGGCTCCATCATCACAGCAAACAACAAGATTCATGTATTCTCTGGCAATGTCAGAGCTTTCGTCAAAGCTGGAGAAGGTCTATCCAGAGATCACTTGGTGGAGGAGATGGTGCCTACAGATAGGTACGCAGAATATACTTGACAGTTTAAGTGTCTTTTCTATACTTGAATTCTATCCTGTCACCTGCTTCATTGGTTCTGGACATACAATTGCTTGCCGGTTCTCTTAGCCTTTCAAAGAGATTCTTTTATAGCAAATTTCCTACAATTTATTTTTGTGATAAAAATTCTCTGGCTTGATCCTCTCCTAGAAGAGAGCCTTCTATGAATTGTTGGCTAGAAAGATTCATATCACCAGCGTGTGACGCAAATTATATTTTACATTCTACTTACTAAACCGGCAGAGATAATCTTTATTTCATCATCTTTTTTTGCAGTTTCTTATAAATAATAAAATGCATTATCTCGATTTACAGATGGGGAAGACAATTCGGACTCATATCTGTGCCTGGACGTGCCGTTGGAGATTTGCTCAACATCATGGCTCTGAAGGGAGAAGCTACCAACGTCGATGTTTACTACAATGGAGTGAAGGAGACATACTCCCTACCAGTTGATGGTAGACTCCACAAGCACGTTGAGGTGCCTAGCAACACCAGAATCTTCATCAAATCAGACAAGCCCATCTCAGTCACTCAGTTGACTAAATCTAAGGACACCTATCTCTACAGCGTAAGTAGAACATAGCGAGCTATCTCAATGATCTCATAGACTTATGCCAAGGCGTGCGCCACTTGCCTTGTTGCTAACCTCAACAACATTAATATTACTTAGACTGGCTAGATTACCATGGCAATATTTCATTGGCTTGAGAAATCGCACTTACTTGGCACGTACGACACACTCAGCTGTCAGTTTTTTTATTCAATGCGCATTCTGGTGGTTTGTTTATGCTAATTGCGTGTGGCTTCATGTGTGATACGAGATAGCACTGATGTTACTTAATTCGGCTTTTGTCGTATTATCGAGGGTAGTTAATATATATGCTTTGTTTTTTTTTATAGAATGAGACTGTTCACGATCCTGTAACTATTACAATCCCACCAACCGCCCAGTTTACCAACAACTTCTTTATCTCCACACCTCTCTTCTCTGGTGGTGTTGATTATGCCTTGGTTCCCTACCAAGAGAACTTGGCTCTACTCGTTGCCAGAAAGGGAGAGGAACAGGACATCACCATGGATGGAGCTTCTTTGACCTCCTTTGTCATGCCATGGGGAGACCTACCAATGGCCGAGTCTGGATCTGAGGAACTTGTAGGAGCTGTGATCAGTATTCCTCATGGAACTACTCTTATCAAGAACACGCAAGGAAACAACTTCCAATGTGTGATCTATGGTTTCGATGACAGAGAATCCTACGGTTTCCCTGCTGCTATGAACCACAAGGCTGTTGTATAAAACTGGTTTCCACTATTGGTTTCATACAAAATAGCTTCTTTTGTAACAATCAAGAATGCTTGAACAAGCTATGAAGGTTTATGAACTATAAGGATGAACCAAATTGTGTTTTTATACTGTCTTTTGCTCAATAATGGTGCGCCTTGGAGTGGGCTTGAGCATTGGGTTACAGAATTCAACTAAAAGGAATTTGTGGTTTTTGTGTTTCTTTCAGTAGAATTCTACATTGGAATCTTTAGCTTTAGAGGCTATGATATAATTTTTATTGTTTGTATTTTAGATATTTGTTTTTTATACTTTTATATGACTATCCGAGATAAGGTGTGAGATCTAGTTGTATGTGATATTTATCTCTGTGTTTCACCACATCCACTCAGTATTTTTGCACAAATAAAATGCTAAAATTTAACATCTAAGCCATCTTATTATTTCTTTTCAATTGTTTTTTTTGTTGTTGTTAATTTTGAAAAACTTCAAGGGGTTTATTATTGAATTTGATAAGATCACAGTTCGATTTTTTTCTAAGACAATAGGCAACGCCTTTTCTTAAATAGTCTTAACCCTTTGTTTATACGATAAAGGAGGATCACAGGATCTCCGATGATAAGAAGTACCATATTTGGCAATTTATCAAATATCCTAATGAAATTAAGCTATAAAGATCTACTGGGGATTGGAACAAAAATGGACAGGAATGGTTGCAGACATGGCTGGAATAGCCGTGGACACCTCCTGGGAGGAACGTTGACAGACTTGAAATGAATGTAGACTATGTTATAGAGAAGAGAATTTAGACTTTTACTTCTGTAGTGTCTACTTTGATGAGCTGGAAGTTTTTATATTCCTAGAACGAACATCGAAACATTTATACGTAGCCCGAAATAGATTTCAAAAATTTTTTCTTTCTAGCATAGTTGACATTTATTCAACGTTTGTTGTCGTTCATTCCAGAAGATGTCTGTATTTATTCTTGGCAACATTCGTTCCTGCCTATGGTGGTCGAGTAACCAAGATCAACTACCCATCATTGCTTTGCGCGTACTTCTGCTTTTCGTTATGCATACACTATAAACCACACAAGCGTGCTAGTTAGCTGGAATTCCACTTCAAAAAAAACTCATTGCGGATTACAATGGTAGTCATCGACTTGAGTGTTATTTTTTTTGAAGTAGAATAGTTTTTAACAAGTAAAATTAATAGCCAAAACTTCTATTATCAAACCTGCACTGTTAAATTGATGAGTTTGACGGTGTCAAACACTAGTTTCGGAAACATGTGGTGTATCATTTTGGCATGCTTACAAAAAATTAAAACTTCTGAATTATTTATAGGCCTAGTTAACTAGTCAGTACAAAAAAATTTTCCAAGCTGTGTGTTCGCTAAGTAGGCCTTCAGGAGTGTTAGATATAGCTGGGAGTGCTTGCAGTGAAGTATGTAAATGTAACTTAGTTGTTGTGAAAAAAAACATCTGCGCATTAGTCAGAAGCTGGTTGCTTAAGAGGGTGAGTTTGGACAGAGAAAAGATCAGCAATTGCTGCTTAAATTACTCATGAGAGCTCACCTTATCTGCGCGATTAGTTTCCAGCTCATCCTTTAAAACCCTTCCCTATCGGACCTTACCAGCCATAACCAACGTTATGGATTAGTGCCAGATTAATCCTTGTCTGTATCTTATGATAGCGAAATCATTCTTTTGATTTTTACTGACATCTTAACCCTGAGCCTGAGAAATCAAAGCTGCTTATTTCAACACTGGTTAAAACTTGAAGTTTATTTTTTAATTTATGAGCTCATAACCTGATTCAAGTCTTTGTTTTTATATATACATTGTGAACAACGGCTGACCTGTGGTAGTAATGTATGAGCAGATCTCTTGCATGGAGCTGTGGCTCATGGAAGTGACATGATTGAGTCGAGTTTGGCAATAACCGTTTTGCATAAACCAAACCCAAATGTATAATCAGCCGGATTTGTGATAAGAAGCCCTACTGCAACTAGATCATTGATTGTTCTCACTAGATACAGAAAGCATTTGCTGAACTACAGTACTTAAAACTACAAATTTTTTATGTTTTTCTCTTTGTTATTCAAAGGCTGTCAACAGGATGAGGTCCGAAGCTGTTTAGTTTTCAACTTCCTTCGTGTCGTGGAACAATTTTTGTATTAAATAAAGTTTGTCGCCTTGATGATTTTTTTTATGCCAAAATGACTTGTTATAATATTTATTAGGAATAATTTTTCATTCAAAGTTGCTAGGCGACTATCTAAAATGCTTATTTATTTTTGGTCGTCCCAAATCTAATGTCTTAGGAATGGGCTATCATGTCAGTAATATTAGCATCTGCTTTGAAATGCCTCAACAAAAAGCTTTAAAATGGCAATAAAAAGGTGTCAATGAGTGATGAGATGTAATAGCCTGAAAATTTTTTGATTGACTTTGCATATTCTTCACATTCCAAACATCGCGTTCATTTCTATTAATATTTGAAATTTCTTATTGAAATTTTCGTATTCGAGTCATTGCTCAAAGTGAAAGGTGATCCAAATAGTTTTTCGCACAACTTCGTTGATCTTTTTCAACATTTTTCCCTAGTCTGATTTTAGATTTCACCCCTTGTTGATGAATGTGTCCTTTATCTTTGCTCATCGAACTTTTTTTGAGCTTCTGAACATCATAAGATTACCATCTTCCTTTTACTCTTTCCCACTATCTCTTGCCGACTTTGTTTGGAACTATTGAATAACTACAAGAGGCAAGTACCACCTTGTTAGATATCTCGATATTAAGTCTATGCATGGAAGTTTAGATAGAGAGATTGAGTTCTGAGTCATAAAAAAATTAAAATAATCGTCAAAGTCGGCATCCTTTGTGTAGTTATGAACATTTCTTTCCAACGTGATGCCAATTAGCCATTTCCAAAGCAACATGAACGCCTAACCTGCGTCATCGTTTTTGGTTTTCTTTGATCTTGTCATTCCAGATTACTTTTAGGTAGCTGATGTTTTGTTTCAACTTTTCACCAATTAATCAGTGCTGTTTCCTTTGAACGCACCTTACTGTGCGTCAGAGTTTTCTTACTTTAGACCTCAGCATTTCCTTTTACGTTTTATCATTAGCGGTAGAAATAATAATTAGCGATGCTAATTATTTAATTTATAAAGAATGATGGCTCTACACCCACCATACCTCTCTCTGTCTCGCAATCTCCTTATTAACCTCAGGCTATTTATATGTCAAGAGAGTTACTTCCACTGGTGAATAAATGGTGACACACCATACCAGTCCATTTCTTTGACGCGAGAATTCTAAAACCTGCCAGATTAACTCTAAGTTGTGATGGTGTAGTTTGCGTTGAAGGCACCTACACTGTCTCTAGAACAGAGCACTTCTAAAAATAGATAACAATCTCAAAACATTACTTGTAGTGAAATTGCGCTGCTTCTTCTGAACTTGAATTTTTAATGCCAGTTACTAAATTAAGATTTTTATTTAGATTCTGGCCCCATATTTTAATCTTTATAGTAAATGTTATCAAATAATCAGATTATTTGCTTGCCCATGTGAGAGAGCAGACGGGCCAAACAGGAAATGAGTCAAGAAGCATACAATGCCTAATAGCCATTAAAACTCAGATAAAAAGTAAAATCCTTTGATATCTATTTGATATGCATGGCATTTTGTCTAAGAGTTAAAAATAATTACATTTTGCATGTGACGGTGAAAAATTTTGCAGACTTGACTAATGGAATTGTACTAGTTGCAGACGAATTGTGGTAACAGGAAAATACTTGAGTTTGATAAATACTATAACTTGATGTTTCCTACGGCAACCATCCTCTATTGGTGACAATTATTTAATCATTTGTAAATTACAAGCCACTTGGCTATTATAGACAACAGAGGGAAGAGGTTTAGTTGTCACTGGACAGTCGCTCTTCCAATAAAAAATCAACTGCCCACCACAACTAAGATGAACTCTTGTCAGGTTATTATGATAAAATAATTTTTCCAAATTGCTAAGCTGAAAAAAATCCTTTAGCCATTGTTAATGTGATAAAATTCAGTTTTTCATAAAGTCATTTAAAAAAAATTACTTTGCTATAAAAGACTGAAGACTATGACAGCTCTTCTTCTATGAACAATCACCGAAACTGAAAAAACACCCATGCAGCAAGAGGACAACTCCATACTATTTCTTACTATTTGAAAATACCAGTATGCATTGTTCCCCTTCAATATAACAATGATTTATGAATGATAACATTCCTAAGCAGGTTTACTGTCCAAAACTGTCAGCCATAAATCATAGGTTAAACGTTTCCATCTCTATTTATACGTAGCCTGTGATCTGTGCTGAGATATGAAGCCTTAGGTCTTTTACATCAAAAGTTAAATCGTTGGTCATCGCCATGCAGCCCTATAGCTTGCCAGCGAAAATTAATTTTTTTTTTTTACAGCACTTCCAGCAGGTGTGCTTTTCAAATACGATCAAACATTCAATTCACAGATAAGGACTGTGTGCTGTTCTCATGTGCCAAAGATAAGATCTAATGTGTCCACTCCCTAAATATATAGTCATTTGGTTGGTGAACTTCACAAAAGAAATATATAAAATATTTTCACCAAATTATTTTACATGCCATGAAATACTTCTGTGATAGTTACTTTTCAAGTTCAGTGAATAGAACCATTTTATAAAATGTTTGCACCAAAGGTTTAGGTTTACTAAGTGAAAATAATTATTTTATTATATAATTAATAACTATTTAATAATTGTTTTATTATTAATTATTTAATAAGGTGGACTGAGTATTTTTTAAAACACATTGTTCTGTTTCATTGAGAAATATCATCGCTTGACGTGTAAAGTCTTTTCCTAACTGTTGATCTCTCCAATTAATTGAAAATAATCTCCATTATATTTTAGCAAGTCACAGATATTGGGATACAGTATAATGACAAATCACATTCCGTACAATAAATGCACTCGTGTCACATGTCTGTAGCATCCTACGGTAGTAATAGACGGTTTATTAATGGATCAGAAATTGTCTAGTAAGCGCCGTATTTGACAACTAGAAATGATTAAAATGGGTGTATAATTTGGAAACGCCTTGGGCCCAATTTATTAGTGATGATTTTAAGCATACACTAATTGCCGTTACTGCCCAAAACTCTAACCACAACATGTACCCACAGATCTTTCTTTAAGATCTCCGTTTTCTTTTTACTTTGTAATTTCCAAAAAATTGTAATTTTTTGTCCAAGGCGGTTATGGCCTTATGGGTGTTTTAATAAATATTTTTTCGCGAAAGGCGGACTATGGGTGGTTAAATAAATTTTATGCTAAATATAGCAAAAGTTTGTGAAATATTGACAAAAATAACCATAATTTATTAATTAAATTCTGTAGGGCTGTAGTAATTGGAGCTCACAAAATAATCCAGAATACTGGCATGCAAAATTATAGTTTAGCGAAAGTGTTTTCAAGTACATATTAAGAGTTTTTAAAACAATAAACGAGTTTTTAAAAATCAAAAATACCATCTATCGATTAAATACTCATTTTAATGTAGACTAGAAGTGTCTTTCTTCAGAGAAAAGTGTGAAACCTTAAAAAAAAACCGGAGAGGCCGTAACACACATTATGTAATCTTGATTTAATTTGATAATGCATGAAATAGTAAAAATATCGCTCCCAATGTAATATGTAATGAATGGTACATTATATAAAATTTCAATTTTACAGCACTCAAAGTTTCAACTATATTTTGTATTATCATGGAAAACAATTGTTTATTGCTTTTCTTACACAATTGGGTTGCTCTTTTTTGAGGAAACAACTATTTTGTTTAAGTTTTTTTGCTGATAGAGATGCATTTGTTTAAACTCTAACAGCTAACTCATATATAAGGTAGGTTAGCATTGGTGAATTCAGTGAATGGACAGCTTACTCGTAAAAATAGTTGGAGTTTTCTTCTCCAACTAGCATTTTTAAATGAGGAGACAACTCTTGCTGAGATTAGAAAACCTTGTGCATAACAAACTTATTGTGATGAGAGCCAATATATGTGCTGCCATGTTCATCTAAATTCTATAGGTTGATAAAAAATGAGCCTCGGCTTGACAAACAGTTTAGCTATGGTGCCCATGAAGCTCATCGCTAGAGCAATAGAAATGACGATAGAATTACAGAATTTGAGAACATGCTTTCTAGCTGAAAACATCTCTCTAGTTAACAACAACATTCGGTGACATTAGATTCAGCTGCAAGGTTAACTCATCGAGTGTAAATTGCTACAAAGTTTCATCATTTATTTCGACAGTATTTTTCTTTGTATTTTCTTGGAAAAACTATAATTTCGTACCTAAATTGTTTATGATATTGCTTTTATTTTACATTAAATTGTGCTTTGATATACATCACAATATAAGATCAATTAGTTTGTGTGTTTTAGTGGTTAAAGTGTTTGCGCTGCAGCCAAGGAACTGAGGCTCAATTCTCAACTCTGTTACCCTTCTTTTGCTTCTCAATGCATGCTTTGGCTGGCCAGATATGGACTAAGAATAGACTAGTTCCTAGCTTGTACGCGCTCTCCATAATAAATCTGATGTCATGGTAGTAGATCTCCCTCCGTTTCGTTTTAAAAAAATAGCCGATTTAACGGCAGCCATAAGTATAAGGTGCTGCCTATATAAATTTCAACCTGGTAAGGTCTGCTAAATAGAGATGACTTAATAGCACAGCAAAGCAATGCAATTTTGAGAGCAGCTAAACCAAAAGCTATAACAACTTTTTTAAATTAATATTCATTTATTGGTATCAACTGCAGTAGCACAAAGCCTGGTGAGTCAACCAAATGATATTGATAATAAATAAAACTTCCAAACTTGCTGTGAGTGTTTAGGGACTGATAGGAACATTCGACATCGAAATACAAGCAATTATACACTAAAGGAGTACACTGATCGGGTGAAAAATAAATGATTGATTCATGAATGAGTGAAACAGTGATTTGCTTAGTAATGCTGTTTTGCTGCTGAGAATTGGTTTGCCTGCTAATATGGCACTGTGCCTATGAAAAGATTCTTTCTTAGGAACATGGTAGTTGCTTTAAAACAGTGTTGTGTAGCAATCAGAAACTTTGTTAACTTTTAATGTCGTGCAAAGCCGGAGGCAAAGTTTTATATTTTCTTTTATAAAAGGTTTTGTTCTTATTGCTGACCAGCGTATATTTAATTAAAACGCAGTGTATTGAGTGTCCCATTGATTCTATGCTACACATAGTGTCAATAGGGCAGTAACATGAAGGAGAATGTGTTACTTATCTTTGTGTTGTTAGCTTATTGAATATCAAACATTGTTTTGTTACATAGATAAAATCGTACTATATGTAATGGGTGACTAGAGGTGCCAATGATCTAGAAATTACTGATACTACTGTTGCTAAAGGCATAGATATCGGATAATAAATCATATAACAGCCAAATAATTTATTTCATTCAACGAAATATCATTATGGCAACAAAAATAATATATGTACTCGCACAAAAAATGGATACATATACGGAAGTTGAAGAAAAAAATCACAAAACTTAACACGAAAATTAATTCAAGAAGAAATGTTAGAAAAATAAACAGAGGGTTAAGAAATATTACAGTAGAGACGATTTCAACCAAACCAAAATCAATTTTTGACAGAAAGAAGGACAAGAAAAGTGATACATGGTTAGCTCCTTTATTTTGACTTGTTGGTTATCTCCACTTATTTGCTGGTTTGATATGCATAGCAAAGACCTCGGTATTGTAAGGAGCTTAATAAATACTGTTTAAATAAAGGAGATTCACCGTGGTGGACAAGAATTGAGCAAAGGTTTGACAGATGTCATCCTGCTGTCAGCTGTTGCATTCCGTTTTTTTTTTGCTTATAAAATAGTAGTTAGAGGTTTGCATCAGCCAAAACTGATTGAACCAGGCTTCACTTTGCTTTAGGAACAAAGAAATTGACTATTCAAAATTAAAATAATACCACTAAATAAATCTGGCGGCCTGCAGGGTACCGTCAAAGTATATCTATTATTCGTCTGTTGCACCTGGCGTAGACCTCGGTTCTGTCAATTTAAAAACATCAGGTTTGTATGGTGCTGATCCACCTCTACTCTTTTCCTCTGCCTCCTTTTTGGCTTCCTGTTGAAAGACTGAGTTGTCTCTTATTAGATCAAGACGAGTTGGATCTCGATATGGATGAAGTTCATACACAAATGTTTCCCAATTTACATTGTCCACTCCGACTAATTTGACCTGTGAAATAGAATCATAAATACTAAAGCATAAAAAATAATAAAAAATCTAAAATAAATAATAATAATAAATAATAAAACACTGACCAATTATTGTAACCCGGTAAATAAGTATGTAATAAAAAATAAACACTGAACAATCTTTCATGAAAATCTTTTCATCAAAAAACAACTCTGATCTGAACCAAGAGTCAATAAAAGTATTGTGTTGAATCAGGTTAGTACCTCGTCTAAAGTGTTTTGAATGAAGTCGATAGGGTCTTTTGGTTTGTGCATCATCAACGCACTGAGAATGCTTGAGAACATCTGATGCACCCTATGCTCAGCTATGTAGTCCTTGGCGACATCTTGTGGAGGTTTATAGGAAGAGGGTGAAGGCCGCGACATCTCAGCTCTGTATTTGCACCAAATATTTTCTTATAATCTGTAATCATAATTTACATACCTTGAGATTATTTTCAAAATAAGATTTGGAGCATCGCCATTTATTGATCATAACAGTTCATAGCAAATTTGGAAGAGCAGTATTTTAAGTTGAGATTTAACCCCAAGGTCAGTAAAGGTTTGAGCTTCAAATTTGTTAATATGGCTGATATGCAAAAAAATCTTACTGCAAATTTGTCAAAAGAGTTTGCTTAAAAACCAAGAAAAGGGCTACCTTGGATGATGAAAGAATGAATCAATGTTGTTTGCATGTTTTAGAATTAGTTACTTAAAACTCACTGTAGTGGTAAGGCTATTTCTGTTGATGATGTATTGAATCTTTAATAGAGAGTGTGTTGCTGTTCAGGCATGGCAAAAATAAGGCTGTTCAAAACTCTTACAGATTTGAAGTCTGAGAGTTTTTTTTTATTAAAATAATAATAAGTTCTGCTATTACTGTATTGAGTAGCATGCAGTAGTAATGAATAAATAAAAGAAGTTTCACTCAGTTGCCTGTGTTGTGTAGCTGTCTGTTAGTTAGTTATTCGCTGTGACAAATAATTGCTCTGAGTGACTGCCTCAAGTTATGTATAATAAACAGATATATGTTCCAAGTGTAGAAAAATAGCGACGGAAACCTTGTGAGAGGTGAATCGCAGAAGATATCTGGTTAATAATCCTCAATTATTAGAGGAAAGTAAGTAAATTGTTTAAACCGGATAAGATGGTTGGCATAGCAATACTATTCATAATACGCGGCTCCGTACACAAAATCAAATTAAACAAGTGACAAAAAATGCTCCTCTTTTGTAAAAGAAAATTTTATAGAAAACACACAAGAATTTCAAACATACAATTTCTACAGCACTATTTTATAATTTTCTTCGAGTACGAAACCACGATTACCGTTTCCGTTTTTTTTTTAATTTGTAAGAAGTTATTAATCTGTTCCTCACAAAAACTGCATTAATTAATATTATTGTTATAATAATCGATTGTTGCACTTACTTGTATACCAACGCGCATCCCCCGAACTTTTACATGATTGTAACTGTTTGTTTTGCTATGTTAGCGTTGAACATTGTTACAAAACTTATCTAACAACCACAACAAAATAATTGAGTATTAAAATTATTATTTATTATTATTATTTATTATTATTTATTATAACAACAATTAATAATTAATAATAATAATTATTATTATTTATCATCATTGATTATTATTATTATTATTATTATTATTATTGTTATAATAAATATATATAATAATGATTATTGATTGATGATAATTTTTTATTTTATTTAATTATTAAAAAAGTACTAGAACAACAATTATTATTGTAATATCCGTATATTTAGACACAAGAGTAGAAGCAGAAGCATGGAGCGATGGATCAAAAGTTGGCACTCAGTACATATGTAAAATGATTACACATATATTAATCAGTGTTAAAGGTCTAGAATTTTTTGTGGGTATACTGTTAAAATGAAAGTGGGTGGGAGGGGTGCGGGGGTGGGGTGCGGGCACCCCTCCCCCGCATGGAAAATTTATGAAAAACAACTTCTCAGATGCTTGGAAATTGCTTTTCTGGTTCTATAATAAACATCATAAAAATAGTGCAGTTACATAACAATTAAGAATGTTCACATACACAAATGGATGTCAAATTGCAGTATCATTCACTTGTGTTCATAGGAGTACCACTTATATAAACATTTCTATCATGCCTGTTTCATCAGAATTTTGAGTACAGATACCAAGTCGGTAACCGGTAACACAATACAATCCATAATGGAGATGAGGCACAATAATCAACTTTTGATTAATGCTGCTTTGTTGATATATAACAATAATACAATAACAGAATATATAACACAGTTGCACGGTACCCAACATGCTACACTAAAAATACACGAGTGAGTAGGTAAACAAAAAACATACACAAATTTAAAGCCAGCAATGGAGAATATAAGCCGCATAAAACATTCACAGTGGCGTGTAATTAAAAAAGTGAATGTATGTGGGAATATGCATGAACAGGCAAAGTTGTTTTTCTAGCCAGAGATTTGGTATCTATAGCAGAATGTTTGCCCTTTGTCAACCAATGCTCCACATACTTTTTTGGTTTGAAAACCTCGATTTCTGGCCCGATTATACCGATGAACAGTAAACTGGAGAGCACTGCTGTGTTCAGCTTGTTTCTTTTTTCGGTCAATACAGTGTTCATAACGCTAAATGACCTTCCACATTCCGCAGTTGAAACTGGTATTGTATCTAAAGCAGTTAGCAAAGGGAGCAGGTCGTCGCATGGAGTTTTGCCAAATGAAGCTTTGAACAATTTGAATCCTCTCACGGCTTGAGTGGAATCGACATGAAAGCGATCACAAAGATTTGACACATATGCTATCAAACAAATAAACAAACTATCATTACCATGAATAAAAAGAAATAATAATAAACAAAAACATTACAAATAATAAATAAACCAAGAAGTCTAAGGTTGCAGATAAATTTAAATTAATTAATTATCATAATAATAATTACGATCATAATAAACTACTATCATAATAATGATAGTAATTATTATTATTCCCATGATGATGATTATTATTATTATTATATTGTTATAACTCGACTCAGTCCATTTATTATTTTAAGATTATTTATATATCTATTAATATAATTATCATCATTATAAAATGAAATAAAAATAATCGTATTGATAATAATACTAATAAATAAATAAACGTAATAATAAACAATGATTATTATTATTATTAATTATTATGATTATTAAAATCATGTTTTTTTTAGAAGTAAATTGTATTAGTAGTGGCAGCAGTAGTAGTGATTAATTAATAACAACTGGCAAACAACACTAATAATAATAGCTGATAATATATTATAATTATTATGATTATTAATAAATATTAAATAATAACAATGAATATAAACAATATATTTAATTAATATTATTATTATTTATTATTAATAATTATTAATAAGAAATAATAATAATCATTATAATAATAATAACATCATTTAGTATTATTTATTTATTATTATTATTATTATTTATGATACTACTAATCATTCATAATCATAAAGTTACAGTAACAACTGAAGAGCGAGAGAAAAAAACAACATCATGATCATCATGACTGATAACAAAAAAGCAAAGGGAAGATGGTTTAACTTAATCACTGGAGAAGAAAAGGTCTAACGTTCTTCTTTTCATTTTAATTAGTTAGTTTTGATTACACAATCCAGAAAAAAAATGAACTAGGTGAGCATTGAAAAGTGAACGGGTATTGCCATAGACTAGGGTCTACAAATGTCATCATCTAATCAAAAGTAGCACTTGCGCTCTTATATTAATGATAATAAGACTGTCTGCCAAAATACTGGATCTAAGCTACAGTTGAATATGTCGAGGCCGTGAAAAGTAATTTTCAACTGTAAGAAAACACGTATTATGCGTCGGTTTTTCCAAAAATACGTTGGGTATACGGTACACCAAGCGTATAGCCACTAGTTTTCTGTGAGTATATGCCGTATACCCGCGTATACCCTCATTTCGAACACTGATATTAATGGTGTAATATTAGTCCAACGATATTTGGCACATGTTACAAAAGCAGCAAGTATTAGCTATACACATAATATAGCTGGTGCAAAAAACTTTTGAAAATTTTTTTAAGCTTCTGAAAATAGCACCAGGGTGTACCATGGTGTCTTGTCACCAGAATGCTACCAAAATTTTTAGTGTAGCATTATTTTAAACCATATAAAAATTAATTTCAAAAAGACCTTACAGCACCAACTTTTTTTATAACTCCACGCAAACACTTAAGTAATCACGGCAGACGGATCAGTCGGGCGTGAAGCTGTATAAATAAAAACCTACGGGCCTAGTTTAGCTGTTGTGTAGCAATAATAATAATACTTTAAAAGATCTGTCACAATAATATTATTCATCATTACACTTCTTTATTATGTTACAGAGACCACAAGAAAGAGAAGAGAACCATCACAGATGAAGACATTTTTTATAGTGCTAAATATATATTGTTTCTACTGGAACTGTTGTTATTATCATATAATATATAATAATAATAATAAAATTATTATTATTAGTGTTGTAGTTTTGATGATTGAGAAAAGTGTGTCAACATGATATTTGTTAATCATATTTGCCACAATTAATTTATGTTATAGGATTTTTATACACCGACCAAGAACCAAACTGTTCGTTATTTTTATCAATTGTTGTTATTATGCGTTGAAAATATACTAAATATTATAAATAGTAAGTAATAATTATTTGATGTTTTATTATAGCCTCAGGCATTAAACATTCACCAAACGCAGAACACTGGGCGCCCAAACCGCCCGTATTGTTTTATGGTCACGTGGTGTACGCTTTTCGGCCTATATTTTGTCAAAAGAAAAATTACAGCAAAAATTCTTTTTCAAAAAACTCCAAAATATTATATCAAACAATGAAACACAAATGAAAAATACACCAACGGATTTATGGTGAAATTGCAAAGAACTTTGTTGGCTCAAAACATTGTGAAAAGTTTCTGAGTGCTGGGAAATTTGCGATTTTGAGAGATCATTTCAAATAATACCTACCGGAACCATGCTGCTTTTCAAAGGACAGTTGAAGGTGAGTTTTGAGCGCTCTAGTGTTCTGTATCTAATGAACTTTGAACTTTTGTTCTGTGAGCCTTAGTTCCTGACTTATTAAAAAATATGTCAACCTACTCAGAGCCAAAACCGCAAATAAACCGTTGGCATTCTATCAACCGGAGAGATTGGTTAATTCTCACGCAACGCATGCGGCCCACTTGCACTAGCTACATAATATGTTAATATGAATAGATCTTGGCTGCATAGCACTTAATGAAATATGATCAGACAATAAAACGCATATCAAGAGAAAGAAGTAATAGTCAGGTGGAGACCAATCCAAGTTGTGACATGCCCCTGTTTGAGATAGTTTTAGAACTATTTGACAGCGTATATAAAGTCTGGGCTTCTATTGTTTTTGACCTTCCTTCCGGATCTTGTCGTGTATTCTCGGTTGTCAGGGATAGTAGTGTTAGCAGGTTCATCTGCTTGTTGTTCCTGAGTCTCGTCTACCTCTGGATCAGTTAAGGGTGGGTAGCTAGTATCCTGTACAGGCTCCGGTAGTACTGCTGGTGTCTGTGGTCTAGAAGTCCAAGTGGGTGCCTGATCTATCTCAGGTTGATGAGGTAATGCTGGTTGCTCGAAGTAGGTCGCTGGGTACCTAGGCTTGATGTCATGCCTGTTGCGTCGTATCCGGCGATTCTTCTCATTGATAATCCAGTATGAGTCTGGATGTGGATCTTGGGACTCGATGAATCCTGGTCGCCATTCTGGAGATCCATCTTCTGTGAACCAGATTGGTTGGGCGTGTAATCATCCTGTCCTGGTTTGGAGGGTCTGATATGGGCAGCTCTGTGTTCAGCTAGCTGAGTCTTCTGCTGGTCCGTCATCTGTGATGGAACACACATCAGACCAAGTCGACTGTTGATTCTTCTGCTGAAGAACAGTTCTGCGGGACTTGGCAGTAGATCGCTGATGGGCGTGTCGTGATACGTTATGATGCCATGGGTGATGTCCAGTGCTTTCTTTGACTTCTTCACAATCTGTTTGATTGTCTGGATGGCTCTCTCAACACGCCCCATTGACTGATGGTAGTGTGGACTTGATGTCTGATGAGAGATTTCCATGTTTCGACAGAATTGTGCGAACTTGGCAGATTTGAAGCATGGTCCGTTATTAGAGTAGATCTCTTCAACCAGTCCCAGCTTCTGGAAGTTGTTGTTCAGTGCCTCAACAATGTGATCTGTTGATTCGCCTTTGATCGGGTCATACGTGATGTAGCCAGAGTAGAAATCTATTGTGACAAGTGCTGTCTGACCTCCGAGGTCCATAAGGTCAACTCCTAGCATCTGTGAAGGTCGAGATGCAGAAACTTGTCGCTGTGGTGGTCGTGGTTTTTTCTTTGCATGAATCTGACATTCTTGGCAGTGGTTGATCATGTCAGTGATGTCATCTTGCATCTTCGGCCAATAGACTGTGCGTCTGGCTCTCTGTAATGTGGATGTCAGTCCTTGATGTGCGTCGTGTAGACGTTTCAGTGTCTCAGCTCTGATAGCTGTGGGAATGATAACTCGATTCCCTTTCATGATGAGTCCATCGAGAATCGCAAGCTCATCCCTCAAGCACCAGTATGGGTGTAGTGTCTCCGTTAGATCTTGCATGCTGTTTGGCCAACCGGTCCTGATGTATTCTCCCAGCTCTTGAAGCGTAGGATCCGACCGAGTCTCACTTTGCAGCGATTCCAGACGTGTCGGCGCAATCTTTAGCAGTTGTGCTATGGTGACGTCAAGTCCAGGAACTTCCTCATCTTTTCCTGATTTGACCAGACGAGAGAGTGTGTCTGCGAGCAAGACACTTTTGGCTCCGACGTACTTAACTTCTATGCTGTACTTTGCTAGGCGAAGTAGCATTCGTTGTAAACGGGCAGGAGCGAGGCCGATTGGTTTTTGGAAGATTGCCTCCAATGGCTTGTGATCCGTGTGAACTGTGACGAGACGTCCAAACGTGAAGTTGTGCAACTTTTCAATTGCAAACAGTACAGCCAATAGCTCCCGTTCGATGTTGGCGTAGCTAGCTTCAGTCTTCGTGAGAGATTTGCTGAGAAATCTTACAGGGCGTCCATCTTGAATCAGAACAGCTCCGAGGCCCTTTAATGATGCATCCGTCTCGAGGATGACAGACTTGTTGGGGTCGTAGTGGATGAGCTCAGTGGCAGAGGCGATGCTCTGTTTGATTTCCTTGAAGTTCTGCTCCATGTCACTTGTCCAGACGAAGTGAATATCCTTCTTTAAGAGACCTCGCATCAGATGTGTCTTCTTTGAGAGGTTGGGGATGAATGTCGACATGAATGTAACTGTTCCCATAAAACTTTGTAGTTCCTGTTTGTCTGCTGGTGAAGTCATGCTGATGATGTCCTTCACTTTCCGTGGGCAGGGGGTGACACCTCGTGGCGATATCACTCTTCCAAAGTACTCAATCTTGCGTTTCTTTATTGAGCACTTGTCAGGGTTGAACTTGAGACCAGATTGTTGTGCTTTTGCTACAGTTTCCAGGAGATGAATGTCATGACACTCTTCTGTTGACCCTTGCACTTTGACATCATCTGCACATGGGAATGTTCCAGGTATGCCGTCCAGAGCTTGGTCCATATGTTTGCAGAAGATTTCTGATGACACCGACAGTCCAAATGGAAGACGTACAAAGCAGTACTTTTTGAAGGGTGTGTTGAATGCAGTGAGTAGCTGGCTTTCTTTGTCGAGAAGTTTTGTCCAGTATCCTGACTTTGCATCTAGAGTTGAGAAGTATTGTCCACTTTTGAAACTGTGCTGTGCATCTTCCCATGATGCAGTGTAGTGCACATTCCTGATGAGATGTTTGTTAAGATTCCTGGGGTCTAGGCAGAGACGAAGTGTGCCATTCTTCTTTACTACAGTCACCAAGTTGTGTACCCAGTCCGTGGTTTCAGGGCAAGATCGGATGATCCCTTCCTTTTCCATCTTGTCCAGTTCCTTTCTGAGCTTTGGTAGAATACTCTGTGGGATTGCTCTAGGTGGTAGTTGAACAGGCTTTGCGTCAGGAGACAACTTGAGAGAAGCTTCCCCTTCAAACAATCCTACTCGTCCATCAAACATGGTTGGGAAGACGAGTTTCAGGTTTTCTAGAGGGTCGCCTGTCTTCTTTCCTAGAGGTAGATGCTTCATCCACTTCTGGAGTCCAGAGTAGTTGACTTCTGACTCCTTTGTGATATGGACAGCGTTGAGAGTAACCTTTCGCAGAATGCAGGATGATGCGTAGTTTACGAGCCTGAACTTCTTGCAGAAGTTTATCCCAAGAATGAGTTCACAACCTGACTTTGTGACGTAGAACCGAGCTTTGTCCTTGATCTTGTTGCATGTCACTAGGACATCAAAGTATCCATGGTTCTCAAGGTCGATTCCTGAGACACCGCGAAGAGTTGCTTGACTGGGCTTCAAGTGCTGCTCTTCGAGGCCAATTGTTGATAGGGTAGAGATAGGCATACAGGACACCATTGCTCCTGTGTCCACTTTTCCATTGATGGTTGGAAATTTCACTGCAGATGAGTTGATAGTCTGTGGGTGAAACTTGACAGAGGCGAGTACTTCCTGGGGCTGAGGTTTGCTGCTGTTGACAGCACACATGTTAACAGTTTCAAGATCAGATAATTCGGTAGTCAATGCATTCTGACGCTTGTTGACACGGTTCTGGGCCTTTTTCTTCTTGAAACAGGCTCTCTCAAAGTGTCCCTTGTAGTTGCAGTGCCGGCACACAGCATCTTTAGCTGGACATAAGTCTCTGGAGTGAGGCGCTTTGCCACAGTAATTGCAAGTCCTTGGTTTACTTGTCTTGTTGACTGATGATCTTGGAGAGTTGTTTGACACCATTCCTCTGTGACTTCCTAGTTGGGTCTCTGGAGTAAGTAGCATTGACTTGAGGAGATGGTTCATGTTGTCCCAGACGTTTCATCGTGATGTCGACTGATTCATGACGTCGAAGTAGCTCCAAGCAGTCTTTCATTGTGACATCTTTGCCTTTTGTCATCAGTTTTTGTCTGCACTGCATATCATTGCAGCCATGGATGAGTCTATCCACAATAAGAAAGTTGGTTCCATCAGGAAAATCAGCTCTCTTGTAGATTTCGATGATCCTGGAGTAGAATGTTGTCGTATTCTCACCTGCTTTCTGTCTGATGCTGTAGAAAGCTTCCCTAGCTTCTCTGAAAGAAGTCTCATGAGTAAGACATGCAGCCAGTTGGTCGAGAAGTTTCTCTGATGTGTCGAGATTGAGATCTGGATTTTCGTTGCTGGCAGCTTCAATCAGCTGTTCGGCATGTGCACCAGCCCAAATGTAGATGTGATTGAGCTTTACACTCTCTTGTTTTGTGGCAAGTGGTCCTCCTATTATGCGTTCCACCTCCTTGCGCCAGAGCTTGAACTGTGGGAATGCGTCACTGGATGTCCAGTCGACCTTGATCTGTGGCTCATAGAGTTTAGCCATATTCTTTTAGGGCTCCTCATCTAGTAAAGTGTACTTCTCTTCAGTGGATGGAAGGTTAAATCCTCCTCTTGATGGATGCTTAAACCAGTCTTCTGATGAGCTTAGTTCTCTGGGAGATGTGAAGATGGCTCCTCTACTCGTTCTTTGAATGGTGCTGTGTAGGCTCCTCTTCAAATCTTCAAGCAGTCTTCTCTCCTCTTCGTCCAATGAGTGAATGTAGAATCCTAGTAGGCAGTCCAGAGCACGTCCAAGGTCACCATGTATTATCCGTATATTTAGACACAGGAGTAGAAGCAGAAGCATGGAGCGATGGATCAAAAGTTGGCACTCAGTACATATGTAAAATGATTACACATATTAATGGTGTAATTTTAGTCCAATGATATTTGGCACATGTTACAACAGCAGCAAGTATTAGCTATACACATAATATGTTAATATGAATAGATCTTGGCTGCATAACACTTAATGAGATATGATCAGACAATAAAAAGCATATCAAGTGAAAGAAGTAATAGTCAGGTGGAGACCAATCCAAGTTGTGACATTTACTACTACTGTACACAGATACTACTACTACCTACTACTACTCTACTACTATTATTAGTAATACTAACTTACTGCTACTAAAAAAAGACAACAACCACTATCCACAACCACTAACTAAATAATTAATAATCATCATCAACAAAAAGGTCAAAGTAAAAATTATTATCAGTTATTTATTATTATTAAATTTATTAGTTATTTATAGCTATTATTATCTATTAATAAACAATTATTATTTATAATTAATGTAGCAATTCTTACTTACAATAAAAATAATAATAATTCTTTTATTATTATTAATTAATTTGTTTATTATTATTGCTACTACTACTATTATTATTTTGTTACTAGATGAATTAATATGAAATTAATAATAGATGAACGACGAATAATAACTATTATTATTATTCTTCGTTCACATATTAATTAATTATTGAATTAATATAAGTTAGTTGTCTGTTAAGTTATTACCGAAATTAGTAATAAATTGTTATTATTAGTGGTAGTAGGTAGTAATTGTTGTAAAATAATTTGATGATAATAATAATGACAAATCATAATAGTTATTACGATAATAACTATTACCATGATAATTATTATTATAGTGAAGAAAACATAATTATAGTAGTAGTAAGTAATAATAAGGAATAATATTAGTTTATGTTTATTACTAATGATAATTATTAGTTAATAACTAAATCTTGTTGTTGTCAATGAATTACGGTGGATAATAATAATATAATTATAATAATATTGTACGGGAAAAACGTCATACATTGGACATTGCAATAGCTACCGTTTACATGTTACCAAGGAAGCACATACACACTCTCTATTATACTCTTTTATCATTATGTCACTGTGTATAGTTCATAGTTGTTATTTGAGACTAGCATCACAACAAAGGATGCGTTATGTAACCTTGTATATAAATACAGCTGCAAGCCTCATCCAAATCAGTGTTCTAGGAGGCGGAGCTGATTTTCATTCTCTGAATAAAATCATAACACTCAATCAAGTTCTTGCTTGATCCCATACACCAGACGATACAGATGCACAGATCACCCTACTACTCTAAAGGATAACAGTTGTACGACCTTCGGGCCGAAACAACATTGTGTTACTCAGACGAGTGGTAGTCGAAGGCAGGCTTGTCTGGCGACTTGTCATCCTGGCCCTACCATCAGCCGAACTACGCTGATGGGCGGACAGTGACTCGACCAGGTTATCAGCAAGGATGTCTGTCAGTTCACAACGGCTCTGCCCCCACATGCCTACGAGGTAGTGCAGGTGGCTACCGAGAGTGACTGGCATTGTCACAATAAATTCCTACACAATATATTATTATTATTATCTGAATATAATGATACTATTGTTGTTGTTGTTATTGGTAATTATCGATAGTTGTTATAAAAGTTTTTACAAGTATAGGCAAATGGAGGGTGGGGTAAAGCGGGCTTTAAAATCTATAAAAGCAAAACAAATGTCCAAAAATCACACAGCACTTTTTCGCATCAAAAAATAAACAATATTAGCAACATACTATGATCTGCTATATCACACTGCAATCACTGTGTTAAAAAAGTTTTCACCATGTGATCCAGTCGCATTTTGTCACCTGATGATCAGAAATCCATTGAGCAGCAAAAGATTACTTCATTTTATTTTGAGCAATCTTTGTCGTGTGGCAATTTGTCAAAATGTCACAAATATAATGATTAATGGACAGTCTAAATAACTTCATGGCACTCAAGAGATGATTTTTCCAATTATGGCTGTCATAGACACTCATGGTATCACCAGAGCCCTGGTTATCACAACACACCATTGCATAGTACATCCATATCGTTTACTTTATATAAATCATGATTTTCTTACAATATTCTGGTGCATGTGCAATATTCACATGGGGCATTTATGAGCATTTGTAAAATTCCTTCCCATATTAATGGACTTGCTAAAAAAAGGAAGCTTATTGGGTTGAAAAAATGTGAGTTGTCATTTCCTGTAGTGTGTGAAGTCAGAAATTGTCGCCAAAAAAGCTAATGATTGTTTAGAAATACTCTGTCGGCATCGAGGTGATCTAGTGACCAACTGGTCCAAGTTGTTGCCAACCAAACTTACTTTGTCGCCTCTTGATTCAAATTTGTCACCATCCAGGTTGTCGACATCTTGGTTTTCGACAATCAGTCCAGTATTCTCACTTTTTACTGTATCATTAGCTATAATGATTTATTAGTAATGTAATAATAAATAAAAATTGATAATTTTTTACAAAATAGTTATTATTAGCATGGTCATTACAATAACTTGCAAAGAGGTAAATAATTGTAAGAACAATAGCCTAAATTCTATATACCGCTTTATTATTCTTAAATTAATAGATACGATATGCATATATGATGATAGATATGGATGTAATCACTAAGTTTATCAATCAATCAATGATGATCAATAATTAATATCAAGAAATGAAATGATAACAATAATTAATATCAAGATATCGAATAATAACAATAATTCAAGAAACTAATCCTCGATGTGATGAATCATTGGAGATTTAGTTCAAACATCATCTATAGAGTGTTTGGGAACACCTCTGAAAGCCCTAGCAATAAGAAAAAATCAAATTCCAGCCAAGACATTTGACTACACACTTAAGCAAAACAAAATTTTGAACAAAGTTTTTTTTAACACTCATTGCTCGATAATATTATAATCAAGGGAAACATGTGTTGTTGACTAGAGAATTTAGAAGCTCAGATGTCATATTTGCTGTAAATAGCAGCGGATTTTTATAATAAGCAATCAGCTTTTGATAAATACTATTTTAGCTGAGCTCACAAAAATGTCGAGCAACTAAGTATAATATTGCTGTTATATTAGAAGTTGTGATTATGTAAGAAATAAGATTATGGATCTAATCCTACATGTGTATCTACCGATTGCCCACCAGTTTGCCTCTACCGATAGGAAATGATGTCATGGTATTTCCCCTATCTTCTCTATTTTCAATTTTTATGCGATTCTGATAAACAATCGTTGTACGTGAAGTTATTGTTAGTCAAAAAAATACATTGCAATGACATAGAGGGAAGTCTGTAGATTTATTAGAAACGTTGATACTCTGGAGTGATATAATTGGTTAAATTGTGAATTATCTACAAATTTTTTTGTTACAATCAAAACCTACCGATAGCCGCAACTCAAATGAAACATTGTTCTTCATTTTATCACTATTTTAGGAGAGGAAGAAAAATTGTCAATTGATAACCAAAATCGGTAGGAAATCTGTAGGTGTACATGAGCTATAAGGTTAAACCAATCTTGCAAGTTTTTCATGAAATGGGCACAATTTATTCAAGCTTGAGCCAGGTCACATGTCCCTAACCCTCAATAGTTTTGTAAGATCCAAATCATGATACAAAATATTTAAACTGTTTATTTTTCTGCCAAGACGCTAATATGTTTTAAGGTGACTCATTTGAATGTACAGATGATGTATTTATGACGCCTACTGGTTTGGTGTAATGAATTTTTCAGACAAACTTTTGTTCGTGCTGCTGCATTGGGTTATCTCTTCATCTTGAAAATCACATTTTCATCTCAATAATGTTCTTAATCTCACTTGGGATATTTTAAGATTTTAATTTCAAAAACAACCATAATGAATTTTTTCGTACTAGTTTGTAGCAACAAACCTTCTCTGCGGATGTTAGATTGTTTGATTATATTTGAGTAGCGAGTTTGTGTGTATACCATGTTTTTTCTACTAGGGTAATGTTTGTGTCAGGCATACCATATACTTTTTTCAATTATTATTTTATTTATAACGCTGAACCAACTCATTTTCATTAACATCAATCAATATTAATTTATAAAAAATAAGTTTTAGTAATTTTAAAAGCCTGTTATAAGTAATCATGATTGGTTTTATTTCTGCTCGTAGATTCTATTCGTAACAAAAGTTGTTGGTGAAAGTGGCTCCCAATATCTCATTTAAACTCTTTCTGCTCCTAACCTATATCTACATGGTTGGTGATGTGAGTGAACATAAAATGTCGACCCCTGCAAACACACCAGGTCAGAGTTCAAATCTATGATGCCTTGTTCATCTCTTTGATTATGTTCGCTTTTACTGGGTCGGAGCAGGAGGTGATGGCTCTCAACCGAGATGGTGAGCGGTCGTAGAAGCTTCTCATCCTTGATTTATCGACACGCAACTTCCTTTCACTCGACTAATTCTACCGCTTGTAGCAACGCTTCATCTTGTATAGCTCCTTAATTCTCAAACCAGTAGAGCTGATCGTTTTGGCTACGAACTGGTTTTAGGAATTTACTTGCTGATGTTTTAGCGACTTATGCTCTGCTTGCGATACCATCCTTGATTATTTTCTGTTCTAAGTATTATTTACCTGGTTCAAATATTCACCTCTTTAGCTCGTATCTAGATCCAAGTTAGTACATTGGTTTTAAAGGTTTAAATTATTTCTTTATTATGTCATTTATGTTACATGGAAAAGTCACACTAATGTTGTTATTGTGCTAACATTTTTCTTCAGATTAGTGTAAAACATTCTTGAAAAGTTTCATTGACAATTTTATTGTTAAGAAATTTGTGCTCGCCTTTCAAAACTCTTGACATGCAGGACAAGCATGAGCATGTAAAGTGCATAAAGTCAAAAGACTTTTAATTGAAAGTTTTCTTTTTATAAGAAGGTAATTTCCTATTAACCCTCCTAATAACCATCACCCACGCATTCTATTTATCCCCGCAAGGCCATTTTACATTCCCCAGAATTGTGCAGAAATGTCTTTCATTTACTTGCTGTTTATTTAAACATTATGTTTACTCGTACATTTGTTTTTGCGATAGATTTGAAATTGCTGTAATCGACTAACATTAGTCCACTAGGTCTTTCTTGCCGACAAAATTAATCATTGAGTAGGTTTCGTATTAGTTCATTTTCATCAGTGGACAATAAGTCAATATTTGAAGTCTTGAAACATTGACAAAAGTTCAATATTTAGTGATTAACTACTTTAGTTTGACTTAACTGTTTGCAGTACAACTGATCTCTATTTCCCATGTGGCTTGATTGTCATTTGTGCCCAAATATTTTTCACTATGATCAATAACTAAAAGTTATTTTGACAAAATCTACAGTTTTCAGACTCGAAGCGTTTTTGTTTTTATGAAAAAAAACCAAAAGCGATCTTGCCAGCCTTAATCAAAGCATGGAATTTAAGAATTACCGCAAAAGATTTATGATTTGCTTTTAATGTAGGCATTGCTGCTCTGTGCGAGTATTTACTATAGTTTCTTTCAGTAGAACTAAGCATGATCGGTAGTAAAGTTGTTAAGAAATACGAAGTTAGGTAATTGAGGTGGTTGTGTATAGATGATTATAGAGTAGTCAAGTCTTAGCCAAGGGCACTTGCCTGTCAGTGCCAGCATAATGAATCTGATAGTACTAATAGCTGCCTGCTTGTCATCTTGTAGCAGGTCTAGTAGTTGCCGACAGCTCTACCCAGTTCTATACCGAAGGCAGGTGAGTGATGACTGCTTCCTAGAACGGGTGTGTTCAATTCTCCACATTCTCCATTTTTAATAATAATAATAATTATTTTAAAGATGGTAGTAATAACAAAAGTAATTAAAACTATTAACAAAAATAACAAATAAAACTTTGAAGTCGTTTGAGAAGGTAAAACAAAACCAATAACACACTTTTGGTGCTTTAGGGTAGTAATAAAAATATTACCTGCAGTTACCGTTTCTAAAAACTTGTACTACAAAATATAATTAGCAGGCCTCAAGGAAGTATTGCATTTCAGCAGTTTCAAATGACACTCAGCAGTTTTAGCATTATCTTCGCAACCTTTCATCGTCAATATTTATCAGTAGCTGTTCATAGGCCATAACTACAAAGCTATTAACCTTGGCACACTGATATAATGACTAACAAGTGCAGGTGCTTGTCTACATGCATATATTCTATGATCACTCATACATATTATTCATTCTTAGTTGGTAATTACAATGTCTTTGTTTGACTTAACTCTTGCTCCCGAGAGGTAACATTAACCTTGCTGTAACACCTCCGCTGCAGCTGCTTGTGGACTTTATACAGTATCTGGTGTGTGGTTGTAGTAAGGCTATGGAAGACAACGAGACTGTTGATACTAGGAGCTCAGCTCACAGTTTTAGTAACAGAGATGCTCATGTCAGGTTGTTGATGAACAAGAGAGAGCCCGAGTTCCTTACCATTGAGAAATTAGGGTAAGAATGGATTTTACATCTTCTCATTTTCTCTCGATATGCAAGATTAGAATGATATTATCGGACAATGAGCACTTTAAGGTTGGACAATTTCTTTGAAATTCTTTTCGAGTCCTTTCGAAAAGTACTATTTTGAATCGAACAGTATAAGCTCCTAACGTATAGAAATGCAAATAATAATCTAAGTGATTAAACAAAAGTGTTTGCAAAAATCTTAATGTTTGTGGTGACCTTTGTTGTCGCACTTGCCAAAATGAGAACTGAGCTTTAGCGCGCTCGAAATACTGAGCGCATTGTTGCGACCATTTTCGGGAACCCAACTAAAGTCGAACACTGTGAAAACTTTCATACCTTTCCCTCTAGAGGATCAACTGGTCATTTACAAATCACTTTTTTCTCAATCTTTTCGCAATTTTTTTATTTTTGAAATGCAAACAACACCTAGCTTTCCAGCTGAAAAGCCACTAAAGTCAAGTCAACGTTGAGTAAACACTTCTGGCTGTGCCTTTTTGTTGGTGTCACATTGAACACACCGCAAGTTTCTTTTGATAACTTGCAGAAACATGATTTTTCGTGAATCTTGCAGTGATGAATAATTACTTTGCAAAGTTTTATTGAAGTAACTGACTTACGAGAAACAAAATTATGTATCGGCTGATAAATTGTAATTTTGTCTGTTCGATTTATTGATACTGCTGTTGATGATCAGCAAATGTACTTATCAAAGTGCATCTTACAATAAAACTCTCTTCCCTTGGCATTATATTTATGTATATATTTATGAATACATTTACTACCTATACATATCAACGTGGCATATAGCATATGAACACACGCGTTGGCTCTAAACAGTTTATTGACATGACGTATATCATCTATTATAACTATATGTGTGTAAGAAATCTCACCTTTGCACTAAGTATAGCAAACAACCCAAGAATTGAAGATGCTTGTAGTTTTTCAATTCTACTGATTTTTTAGACAGTTTATTGTAATATATCTAGGTGACTTATTGATTTTATCACTAATGAAAACGATTACAAATGGTTCTCATGTCAATAAACTTTTTGTCAGCGCAATCAATAGAGACACTTTTAATTACAGGTGAAGCGTGGAGCCTCAGGTGTTTTTGTAACGTTATATTCCTTAAAGTACTACTACATAGGTAGTTGACATAATTATCTCCTGCACTAAAGACTAGCTGTATTTAGTGTATGCTACAGGCTCTTTGTTCAACCCTACATACTTCTGCATTACAGCTTTTTACAAAACGATTAACTCATGGTAAATGCGCCAATGGTGACACTTTGAATACTCCGTCGCATGAGCCAAAGGATATCCCAACAGAAGCATTTCTCAAAAATTTTTGGTTGACGTGGTGCATCAACTTTTAATGAGAACTCCATGTTGATCTCATCGCATAAATAAATTAAAAAAAAACTAGAGCTGCTAATACATAATAAGCTAATAAAAATGGAAACATAATATCTATATATTTTTAATTATTTTTTTTCTTACACAAATAAAATCGCTTGATGACTAAAAAATTTGTCTTTGAAATGAAATTTGACATTCATCGTTCTAAAACATTTCATCTTGTCTCAAACCAATTTTTATTCTCAAACGACTTCGGTTTTGTAATGTTTTGTCAATTTAACTCTGATGTGATCTTTTCCAGACATTTAGACATAAATATAAAAAGATCATAGCGAGTGTGAACTAGTCTATGTATTCATAATGAGCAGCCCTAGTAGATTGCATGCTATAAATACTACTTACTACCACGCGCTGTCAATGTGTATACGTTATGCACACATGAAAAACGGCTGTAAAGTCTATTGTATGTGCTTAATTGGTGATTAATAAAACACATCAGCCTAAGTTTACTAGTACGTATGATCTACTTGCTTGCACCCAACTCTCTTGGGCTGCATTTATACTGACTTTCAAAGCTCTCGGAATATTGCGACACAGTTTCAATTATTTTTAAGCATGCATTACGCCTTTGGTAACAACTTTTTTTCGTCAGGAGGTGGTTGATATCTAAAATTTAAAACTAAAAGCTATGGCGCTTTAGAATCATCAGAGTTTATTTAAGTCGTTTTAGTTGTTTCAAAAATTTTTCTTGATCGATTAGACTGTACTTCAAAAATTAAAATTAGTATCGCTTTTAGTATAAATATTAAACAACTCTGCAACTGGTTCAAAAGCTAATTAAATTTTGATGAGCAAACCAGCTTTTATGTAGAAGGCTAGTCTCCCCAAAGCGTTTAAAAAGATGAAGGAAAATGTAGTTGTGCAATAATATACATTAGCTTTTTGGTTCAAATTATATGTAGGAATTTACGTTGTACATCAAAGTTTGAATTAAGCCTTGAAGTATAAATATTTATGAATGCTGAATCGGTGCAACGTTTAGTAAAAAGTTAGCAAGTTTATCACCATCCTTGAGCATTTACTAATGCATTTGTCTGGCATACGTAGTTTAATTCCTCATCTAGCGCACGGAGGTGTGTAACCTTTACTATTATTGGCTTTGATCAACTCAATATAAATGGTGGATAATCTAAATGTTACTGTGGGTATTGATTAATAAACACATGCGCTATCTATTTACTAACCTCTACACCCACGACAATCCTGTATGTTATAGTAGTACTAGTACAGACTACTGTTGGCACTTCTGTTCAGTTGTTTTATTTAGTGACTTTCCTTGACTCTTATGATTTATTTAAACATTTTTTTCATTATTTATCATTTGAAAAAAAATTTTTATTATCATTTACTTTTAATTTTTTTTATTATTATGTTTTTTATTGGTTTTTATTATTAATCATGCGATGTTTACTTAATTTTATATTTTGTTATTATTTAATAGTTATTATTCTTTACTTGTTACGTTTCAATATTAATTATTTATCTGTCGTCGTTTATTATATTCTTGTTTTTATTATTCATTTGTTTGTAACTCTTTTTGTTATTATTTAGTTTTTATTATTATTTTTTGTCGTATACATTATTTTTATAATTTGGTGAACATTGAAGACACAGTTGTGAACTCATTAAAAATACAAAGATATCTGTCTGATTTGACATTTGGTTCATACTTATTGCTCTATGTGTAACTGTAGATTATTTGTTGGAACATGGAATGTTAATGGAAAATCTGCATCAGAGAATCTTGCTCCTTGGTTTGAGAACGCTGTGCAAAAGCCACCAGCGCTGATCGTCCTCGGGTGAGTCAAGTTAGTTTTTTTATGACCATTGAAGTAGGGTTTAATCATAGTAGTAATAGTAATGTGAGCTGTTTTACATCTCTCAGTCCTACAAGTGGAATTGATAGTTAGAATGAAAATGTTTGCTATCAAAGTATTTCCCATTGGATCACACAAATAACAAAACAAATACCAGAAGTTTATATCACGATTTGTGATAGCGATTTAATCCGTTGAACAACAGAGATAGTAATTTTTAAAACTGTAAAATTTTGCTTTGATCTTTCATTACTACAAGTTGATCGAAATCCAGTCATCATGATTTGTTTTTAAACTGGAATTTACACATTTAATTGTTGTATTTTGTTTCCTTTACTTTGAAAATTATAGATATGATTTGAGCCATAATCAAAACCTTTTTTAGCAGCATTAATCTTTCTTGGTTGGATCAGCAGCTAGCAATAAAGTAGGGAAGGGTTTGCTGACCTTTCAACGACCCCTTAGGCGTGTAAAAGGCTTGGCATCATTCTACCTGGTACTGCTGACAAATTGAATACGCTGTAAGCTCATCAACCGTAGTAAAATCAATATATTTATGTATTTACTAACATTTGACATTGTATCCTTTCTGCGCTGGTCGAGTTGAACAGCCTGATATGCAAGATATTTGACTCTCATTAGCAGGTGTGTGTAAGTGCTTGTGCATCTCCAACTCTGATGTTAGAATCTGTTTGCTTCAATTTCATGAAACAGTGCTGATAAAAATTATTATTATTGATATTGATGCTAATAACAGTTTAATAATACTATTATTAATAATGATAATCATTTTAAATTTTGGAACAAATAGTAATTATTATTAATAGTAACAAATAACTGATAAATGTTATTATCAATATCCCTTATGATTATTATTATTGTTATTACTCTTGTTGGTTTCCTCAGCTCTGCAGGTGTGAATTGGTGTCTGGTTAGAACCCTTAACCTGAGACATCCAACACTTTCCTCAGTATAGTAGTCGTTCCTAGTAGAGCAGACAATTGAATCCAGTCCACTTCCTTCTGCTGTAAATCTATCATCCCCAGATATTCTTCTAACTTTGCCACTGCTCCAAGTGCTCCTACGACAACAGGGATCACATTTACAGATGTTTCCCAAAGTCTAAGTAACACTCTCGCCAGATCTTGATATTTTTTAACCTTTTCTTTTTCTTTCTCTTCTACCTTAGCATCCCCAGGCACTGCGATGTCAATAATTCACTTGGTGGTCCTTATCCTTGTCTTTCACGACGATGTCCGGTCTGCAGGCTTGTATCACATGATCAGTCTGAATGTTGAAATCCCACAGAATCTTTGCCTTGTCATTTTCGGTCACTTTTTCTGCATTATGTTCATACCAGTTCTTAGAATGCTGCAGTCCGTATCTCCTACACAGATTCCAGTGCACTAATTGTGCAACCTGATTATTATTATTATTTGAATAAACATCAGTTCATCTGATGCAGGTTTAGACCTAACCAATGTCATCTGGCCTGAAAGCTGATGTACCTGAGCTCAAGTAATAATTATTATGTGTTTTAGTGATGTCACCAGTTGCTGCCAGTTAAAAATGAAGTGCACTCATTAGATGCTGATTGCTAGATTGTAAATTGCAAATCTTTTTGAAATAAATATTAAAAGTTCAACAGTAAGAGCCTAATATAAATCAAAGTAGTGAAATCCAAAATGGCCAGTATGCGTATTAACATTGTTACTGGGAATCGTCTTCTATTCAACTTATTTCACTTGTTCTCTGTGGCAGTTTACCGTAGCCTTGTTCTCTTCATCAGTTTTGGAGTTGTCTTATGATGATTTAGCTGCTAGTTTTTATTATGACTTGTGTACCGTGTTCAATACGCAGCCAATCCCTTTCAGACTGAGTAGTTATTATTGACGGATTTCATCTCCGAAGTGATTGTGTTGGCAGCGAAATCTAAACTGGATATTACAAGATGTTCATGAAACAGCGAGTCCTTCGCATGTTGTGTTCGTAGCCATTCACGGCTTTTTAATACTTCGTGTAGTACTTTTCAGCTTTATTTTTTTATTTTGTTACCGCAGATCGTACGGCCATCCTTCGCTTCAGCAAAATTGCTTTGTGTTTGAGTACTTTAATTTTAGGTTCAGAATTTGATACAAGAATTGGCAAATTTATTATCTGAAATGAATAATGCGTTAACTCTTTGGCAAATAATAGAATTTCCTGTTTTGAAGAAATCGTTCCATATTAAATGCAAGCAATTTAGGTGAAATATCTATTAAATAGAAAGGCAAATATTTGATTGGTCCTTTGCAATAACTTGTCACTACAAAATGGTCGAATGTAGACTGACCAACAGATGTTCATTATATCTCACGTGACACCATTGTTTGTTGCCTAGGTTCCAGGAACTTGACCTGAGCAAGGAGGCTCTACTGTTATTCACAGACTCTGTTAGAGAAGGGGAGTGGAGATTAGCCTGTGAGAAAGCTGTCAATGCAATCAGTCCTGATGTCACGTACAAGCAGGTGCTACATTATATATTGTGTTTATATCTAGCAGGTGTATCTATTAGTTATTTATGAGTTGTGTTCCCCACTTCTTCACCGCCTTACTATAGACATGTTTGGTAGTTGTCTGAAACTAAACAGATCACAACTAAGGTGTGCAGTTTTTTATTTACTTTTAGAAAGAGCAAAAGCTTAATAATTAAATAATTAATAATTAAATAGACAATAAAATCAATTTCGTGAAATATTATTTAATAGCTGTCTTTGTTGATAGGATGAGGAAATATTGCAGAGCTAGTAGATCTTAGTTGACTGTTGTTATATTTTTGATTTGTCTTTATTGAATATCAATGCAGGCTGTCAGCGTGTGTTTGTTTGTTTGTTGTGCCGTTGTGTAATCGTCAATATTTGACTCCTGTGGATTTCTTCTATTTATTTATTATTATACAAAATGGAAAAATGTCGCAGAGAGGATTTGCGACCTCTGTTCGCCGAACACATAACAATAAAAATAATCAAACTGGTAATAAATTTAATCAATAAATAATCATCTTGTTCGGAACTCATGGGTTAACAAAAAGTAGCTCACTGAATAAAAAAAATAATCAATGAGCGTTTAATTATATCGTTCTTAGGTCGCGAATGAAGCTGAACACTAAATAAATAATACCGAGCGAGTTGATTTTTTTCATTTTCATAGACCGGTTTTATATCCTTGAAAATAATTCAAAATAATTGCAAGCGTTCAAAATTCACTAAATTGAAGGGCAACTATTCCAGTTTATAGCTGTTCAAATTTTATTACTTTCTTGATTATTTTAAAAATTGGGAGTTATCTTCTTTATACTTTGTTCGGTAAACTATAACATTTCATTGAATATCTATGTTGTCCTAAACTGATGTTCGTTGCATTCGCGACGTATTGAATTACGAACACCTATTACTTTTTGTATTTTGTTCCACGAACAGGTTGCGAATACTCTTAATATATCTAATTTTTGGAAATCTAATATTGCATAATGGTTTTATTAAAGTCCATCTATCCAGCAGGGTTATGTCATTACACTCATTGCTAGATAGTTAGTTTATATAAGACTTGTGGTTAACGAACTCAAGGTCACTGTTTATGAATAACTCATAATGGTCAAAAATTTACTCTGTTTCACAGTATTGTAGCCACTCTATGATTCCTTTTTTTTATTTATTTCATTTTTTTTATTCATTCAAGATATCGTTGAACATTATTAGCTGATTCAGTGTTGACAAAAGATTTTTTATCAATTTGTCCTTTTGCAGAACTTAAGGGGTCAACCAACAGTTCCCTCAAACTGAAATTGTTTCCTGCGTTTGGAAAATTGAAAAGCTTGATGCTAGCTTTGTTTAATAGTATATACATAGTGTGCTTTCTAACAAAAATATATTTTATTTATTGGTTGAGTAGAAGGTAACTGTGTGTTTGTTGAAACAGTTTAAAATATCTGTGAGAAGTCTTTGTTTTTTTTAGTACTTTGAAAACATTATGAAAGAGCCATTAATAATTACCTGACTCGTATTAAACTAATTTACACCAAGTGCTATTATTTTTATTATTTATTCACCTGGGAGTTGTCTGCTCACAGGTACAGCTAGTACGTATGGTTGGAGTGATGCTCATAGTTTATGCTTCTCAATCAATCTCAGACCACGTACATGCGGTGGCTACTGGAACTGTCCCTACTGGCATCATGGGCTTTATGGTAGGTACACAGGCTATTATGTTTATCTATGCTATTTACAGTAAATCCTACATAGAAAGGTTTCTTTGTCTGTCTCATTTGTGGGTTTCAGTTGTAGTTCAAAATATTTTTTTTGGAGTTGTCCAGTGTTGTGTGAATGGCTTGCTTTCCATTTCTTTTGGCGAACTGAATTATCTGGGAAAATGTTATTCATTTCTTGTTAATTATTTGAGAGTGGTAATCTTCTAGCTGCCTGTCGTTGAATCTTCTAGCTACCTGTCGTTGAATCTTCTAGCTACCTGTCGTTGAATCTTATTTCTGCTGGCATCGGTTGGATGCTGCTCTACCCACAACATCTGATGCCTATTTACACTGTAATTGGTTTTCACCCTAATGCAATAATCAGGAAGCATTTCTTCAATTGCCTTGTCATTGCATTGTATCGCTCTTTCTAGTGAGCTGCTGATTATACTAATTGCCAAAGTATTTTTGGAAGTTATCTTCCTTTGTTTACTTTTGGTGTTATTGTCTCCCTGCAGGACTTTGAGAGGAAACCTTTGGTAAACCCACTATTATTATATATAATTCTATGTACTTGTATAACTCTATGTATTATGCAAGTCTATGTATCGTGTAACATTCACTTGTCACGCTCACCATGCTGCTCGATTTGTTGGCATGTGTGTGTGCGTGAACGGTTTGCAGTATACCTGAACGTCAAGTGCTGTAATCAAGCTTCGACAGCTTTGACCTTGACCTTTGATTCTCTTCTAATGGCTCGTTGTTTATTGTTGTTTGACTTGTTTTTGCAAAAAAGTGTCATAAAATTAGCCTTTTATTTTTGCAGAAATGCGTTTTATTTTTCATTTCCCAGTGTTATAATTATTATTAAGTATTTTTGTTTGGCCTACAAAAATGTGGAAACTAATTATCTATTTGCAAGATTTATTTTGAATTGCCTACTTCCTAAACAGAAGACAACTCCCTAGTAAGTGACCAACAGAATCAGTTTTAAGTTTTCTACATATAAATTACACGCTTGTTTTCTTACTAAATCTGTTTTATTTTGATTTCTCCTAACACAGCGCACCATCCACTATCACAAACAAATTTTGCACCAGTTTCTTATATTGCAGTTGTAAGTTTTGTATCACCTTGTGTATTTTGGGGAAAAATTAGATAAAAACTTCCCTTTTGGTGAACATTGGAGATTCATCAATTCATTTAGTTTATTTTGTAAAATAACTATTAATTTTTTGTATGAGCAAAGAATTGTTTGGTTTTTAACAGAGACAATGCGTTATCAAAACCATTTCCAAATTATTTTATTTTTCTGTTTTTTTGTTATTTATTTTTATGTTTGCTATAATTGAATTGTGCGTTTGGAGAAGCGAAATCTGCCTTTACTGACTTGAATTTCTTGACAGAATTAGGTGAAAGTTTTTGGCTTTTTACAAAGTTATAAATGTATTGCTTTGACCTAGTAACAACAATCTTTAATGAGCACATTATTGGTGAAAGCTACTCAAGTTTGGGGCTTACTGCATATTATTTTGGGACTTTCCGTGGATAAGAAGGTAAAATTTCCCTTAAAGTATAGATTGGCTTTTTCATATCATATTCAATTTAAAAGAAAAATGTAAACCAAGATCTCTATAGCTTGTGAACCACAGATCTCTCACATGTGAACAATAGAAATTTCAAATAGTTGTGAAATTGAGTAGTATCTTCACGCTGCTCTGTGTGTCGGAGCTTGGCTTCTGTATAGAATATTTTAGTAATCGTTGTTGGATTGTTGTAATTATAACCTGGATGTTGTGGATTGGTGAAAGAACTTGCATGTCTGGTATTTAAACTTGTGCGTTTCTAGATGATTAATCGTTTGTGTGAATAATAAAATTCATTCTTTTTCTTTTCTCAATTTTTTTGAAGATTTCAAATTTCTGTGTGACCTTTTTCACTCGTTAGTCTTAATTAGCATAGTTACTGCTGTCACCTTTGTCTGTTTTAGCCTTTGTTCCTACCGTTTCATGGTGTGTGTTCTAGTATAGGCAACCCATAGTGTAGTCTTGTGTTGTCGTTTCACTTTTTATTTAAAGTACATTTTAAGACAATAAAATATTAATTGTCTGCAAATTTGCAGTCAATACGCAAACAGTGGACAACTCCAATTAAATGCATAAACTGGCAGGTATGTTTCAAGGCAGTCATTGGTTATTCGTTTCCAGGGTAACAAAGGGGGCGTGGCCATCAGATTAGACGTTCACAACACCTCCATGTGTTTCATTACTTCACACTTGGCTGCACACATGGAGCAGAAGGAGAGGAGAAATCAGGATTTTAGGGACATTAGGGAGAGAATGGTTTTTATGGGCTCACAAATTGATCCCAACTCTAACAATCTCACCATTGCCAGTCATGAGTAAGTATAAATTCTTTTGATGGATTGATTTTATTTGCATTTTTTTAATAAAATATATTATAATTGTAGTCCGAAAATGGTAATGAAGCAAATTTATTTCATGAATAAGTTTTAATTATTTTTTGCCAGCAACTAAAAATCCACTTGAAGTTGCAATGCGTTATGCCTTAGATAAAAGTAGGAGTTGTGTCCCCATTTAGCGTATTGTATTAAGAAGACAATTCTTTTATATGCTTGCTTTTATTTAGTCTTTTGGTTTTATGAGCTCTTTCCCGTCAAATTCTCTGATACCAAAATTGTGTGTATATTGTGTATAATGTATATATATAATGCTGTATATATTTTATGTATAATATACGTGCTGTTGTTTCTGCTGTAGTCTAGTGTTCTGGTTAGGAGATTTAAACTATAGAATCAATGACATACCTATTGAGAAAGTAAAGTTACTCATTAAGGACAGCAACTGGCAGCCTCTCATCAACAAAGATCAGGTGAGACTTTATTCGGATAAGTCTATTATACAACTGTGACTCTGATATATAACTCTATTGCAAAACTCTACTTCTTACTCTATTGTGAAAAATAGATCTTTTGTATAACTCATCTGTATAGTTTTATTGTATAATTCTACTGTTTAACTCTATTTTAAAGCTCTATTGTATAGTTTTATTGTACAATTCTATTGTTTAACTCTATTTTACAGCTCTATTGTATAGTTTCATTGTATAATTCTATTGTTTAACTCTATTTTACAGCTCTATTGTACAGTTTTATTGTATAATTCTATTGTTTAACTCTATTTTACAGCTCTATTGTACAGTTTCATTGTATAATTCTACTGTTTAACTCTATTTTACAGCTCTATTGTATATTTTCATTGTATGATTTGATTGTGCGCTGCTAGCTGATTGGAGAGAAGGCGGTTAAGAATGTGTTTGAAGACTACACAGAATCACCGCTGACTTTTCCTCCTACTTATAAGTATGATGCCGGAACTAATGAGTACGATACCAGGTCAGTTTGTTTTACCTTTTGGTAGCTGAATATAATTGATTGATTTCTCTGACAGTTGAATATGATTGGTTGATTACTGTAGTCATTTAATATGATTGGTTGATTTCTCTGACAGTTGAATATGACTGGTTGATTACTGCAGTAATTTAATATAATTGGTTGATCTTTTGCTTATTGGATATGATTGGTTGATTACTGTGGTAGTTAAATAGAAAGTCAATCCTTGGCTACTCCAGCCAACTGTCACTGGGTCTGTACTCTAACTGTTCAAGTGATTGTACTGCAATAGCTTGATGTTTGTGAAGTAAATAAGTTTCATTACTTATTCTGTTTATTCGCAGTGAGAAAATGAGGGTCCCAGCATGGACAGATAGGATATTGTATAAGGGGCGTCATATAGAGCCCCTAGTCTATGACACTCATATGGGACTCATGCTATCTGATCACAAACCTGTTAGCCACACATTCAATGCAGGGGTTTGTTTCCTTTTTGTGTCAACTGCAGCCTTTCTGTTGATAGAAATAACGTTCAAAAACTCGCTTTCCTGCCAGCTTTTGAACTGATGATTTTTTTTCCAACTTACAGAAATTTGAGTGTTGAAAATGTGAGCAAGAGATTAAAAAAAGAAACTAAAAAACCTATTTGGTTCTTGTGCATTGCAGGATTTTTTGCGTGAATTGCTCGAAGTTTGTTATCGCAAAATTCAATTCCAAAGATTAAAAACCACCAAATAATAGATATTACCATTGAGCAAGTTTCATTAGCGAGATATATTGTATTAAAAAGCCGTTACATTCAGATGTATACCTGCTCTTCCTCAACAATGTCTCTGATACAGACTGTAGGCTGAGTTTATCTTGCAGGTTAAGGTTATAAACAGAGAAAAGTATCACTGGGTCTATGAAGATGTCATGAAACACTTAGACAAACTGGAGAATGAGTTCCTACCTCAAGTCACGTTAAGTACCCTGGAGGTTTGTCTTATATTTACTCTAATCTTCCAGTCTTTGCTTGCTGGGAGTTGCTGATTCAAAGGGAAGACAACTCTCAAAGATTTACTTGCTGGGAGTTGCTGATTCAAAGAAAAGACAACTCTCAAGGATGTTATATTTAAATAGTGAATTTTCTATACAACTTACTTTGCGGAGTTGTCTTTGCCTAGTTGTTTAAGAGCGTTACGTAGCCCAAGTTACTAAAAATAATCATACTTTATCATCTCGTACGTATTTTTGTTACTAATTTTTAAAAAAAAAAATGGTCATTTATTTTCATTCCATGTTGCTACAATTTCTTCAGTCAAATAATTTGTAATTAAGTTTTGAGAGTTATTATTGTTGTTAAATACAACATTGGCGCCGGAAACGCTAAATTGGCAATCCTTTTTTCTTCGCAAATAAATACTGAATTATGATAATGTCAATCTCTTGATTATTGTAAATTTGAAAGTAATTTTTTTGAATGAAATTTCTTTTAGTTTTTTGAGATATTGGCCATGTTACATGACATGTCATCTAGACGCCTGTGTGTGTACTTTTGACAAAATAAATCACCTGATATAGATAGAAGAAATCGATTTTAGTGAAAAATCCGTGACACGGCACTTTTAATACATAACAGTTTATATACAGCTAATATTAAGTGTATTAAAATTTGTTTTAATTTTAATTAAACTTTTCAGAAAATATTAACTCAAACAAACAACTCTGAATCGGAAAAAAATTGCATTAAAGTCTAAGCATCCTTTATTTCTGTTTCTCTGTGGATATTATCACCACCTTGTTTTTTTTTTATCCCATTTTGTAGTTTTTTTAAGAAATTTGTTTTTTTACTGTAATAATTGGCCTGCCATTTGTCATCGCTCATTTTTTGTATCTTTTTGTATGATCTTCTCGCAATGTTATTAGTCTGTTGACTTTATTTAATTTTCACATTTGGTATCAATGTCCTGATAAAATGCAAGCCCAACATATACTAGACTGAAAGCTGAGAATTTTCATTGTTTGTCTGCTGAGTTGTCTAAATAATCTTAGATTAATCTTGTAACGCTCAAGTTAACTGACACATGTCAGTACTCGACCAATCACATGGCGACTCACAGCTGACTCTGTTGCAGCTAAACTTTGGTGAGGTGAGGTTCAAAGAGCCAAAGTTGCTGACTCTACAGATATCTAACACCGGCCAGGTGCCTGCTGACTTCCTGTTTATACCAAAGTTGAATGAAACGTCGCACTGCAAGAGCTGGATGAGTATAAAGCCGTACATGGATTGTGTCCTTCCTGGTTAGTTAACTGTCTCGTCTCATTTATCTCTTCTCTTATTTTGTTTTTATCTCCTCAGTTGTGTTCCCTGTAAAGTGGAATAGCTTTGCACTTCGCAAATTATTTAAAACTATGTTGTTTGTCGAGGGAAGCCAGATTATAAATAATTGTTACAGTGAATGCGCAATGGAGGCTGCGTTTTGTTACCCAGTGTTTTCTGTTATTGATCAGTTAGTACAGGGAACAGATTTGTTCGGTGCTTCATACATTTTTGAAAGCATAATGAATCTTTTTCTATCGTTTCAATATTTTTTTTTAATAAACTATCAAGTTTATTATTTGACGCAGTAGTTGTAACACTTGCTGCCTTGTGCTGTGTGCAGGTGAAGTGGCCACACTGAGTATCACAGTATACGTCGATGAGGAGTCAGCGTCTGAACTCAATTCCGGCAGCGACTGTGTAGATGATATACTAGTGCTGCATCTGGAGGGAGGGAAGGACTTCTTTGTATCCTTGTATTATTTCTCTGGCTCGATGCCAAGTTATGCAATAATTTAAGATGTTTTGATGAATTTGCGGAATAATATATTGAATTTCGTGCTTTTGATGGACAAAAATTCAGTGCTGTAGTTTTCTAGTCTAAATTCCACAAAACCATGGTATCATATTTATATTTTGCAAGGTTATTTCAGGTTTTGTGCTGTCGATTATAATTTCAATTGGGTATGATAAAAATTAATTTCAAAATTGTGTTTTTTTTATAATATGTTGATATTATTTTTGTAATAGTACTTTTCTCTTTCTGGATGAAATGTTGTGGTAACAGCAATTGAGTTGTGCGTTTATTTCAAGTCTCCATCTAACTAGAGTCATGTGACTGACTTTGGTAATGTGACCAGCTGGAGTCATGTGACCAGCTGGAGTCATGTGACCAGCTGGAGTCATGTGACTTATTAGAATCATATAACCAATCAACTGTACTGTCTATACTTCTGAGTGTTAAAAGAGAGAATACCATCCTTAACTATCCCTCAGGTCACCGTCAATGGACAATACACTCTCAGCTCTTTTGGCTGTTCGTTGGAAACTCTCATCCGTCTACCCCTCACCATAAGGGAAACCCCTCGCCAACAGATATTTGACATGGTAAGTCTCTTCTCGACAAACCTTCAAAAATGTGTTAAATTAGTTGACTATTGGTGGCATTTATTCTGTGATATTACGATTTCTCTTCCATCAACTGCCAACTACATCCCTCTTTCTATGGTGAATGCTGTGCATCCAACCTTGAAAAATCTTCTGCATCCATCCTTAGTAAATAGTTTGCATTCACCCCTAGTAGGTATCCTGCATCCACCCCTAGTAGGTATTCTGCATCCACCACTAGAAAGTATTCTGCATCCACTCCTAGTGAATATTCTGTATATACCCCTGGAAGTTATTCTGAATCCATCCTAGTAATTATTCCCAATCCGCTCTTGATGAATAATCTGCATCCACCCCTGACATATGCTTAATCCGCTATTATTGCCAGGCAAAGACTCCAGTTGATGTGTTACCTGAAGTAAGTGTTTATTAGCCGTTGTCATCTTGTGATTTAATACAGTTACCCATAAGATGGCTGGCAATAGAGTTATGTACTGCGAAGCGCAAGGCAGCATAGCATTTTGTTGTTTAATTTTGCTGTTGTTGTGTCTTTGTTTGCTCGCTTTCTTGGTTTTTTTTATTAGTTTGTTATTTTCTATCCTACTGGTTTTTAACACTGTTGTGATTCTATTCGTTGCAGTTTGTCTGCTGCAGTATTAATTGTATCAGTTGATATTGTCTTGTGCTTTCTCTTTTCGGAGTTTTCTGCACAGTGTTTGTGTTACAACATTGTTACAACAAAGTAATAATTAAAGTTAGCATCTCAAATTAACTGCTTAAGTTTTTCAAGTCAAAAACAACGCATAATTATTTTGCTGTAATATCTTTTGCCTACGCAGCAAGTTGTTGCATTGAAGCTGCTGCCAAGCAATCCCAGCTGTGCTGCTTGCAGAGATTATTGTTTTGTGTGCTTGTTGTTTGGTTGTTTGTCAAAAGCTTTTCTTTTTGTATAAATTATGAAGGAAAGTTTAATACCAGATGGTGGAAACAGCTCCTAGTAAGTCACATCTCTTTAAAAATGGAATACAGTTTTGTCGAAAGCGAAAGCGACACAACCTGAGTACCATGATTGGTCGACTGAATGCATAATTATTTTTTGTTATATTATAATAGATAACAATATTTGTTTTTGCCCCAGTTAGGTAAAGTATTAAAACAAAATTTGCAATACTTGCCTCGAAATGCCGACACCAGACTTGTGTTATCGCAAATATACTTACGCTGTTTCAGCTTTTAATTTTCTTCTTACTCTTTTGATTTCTCTGGAAAGGTTACTTGTTATTAATAATACCTTAACAACTACTTTAGCGTAGTTGCTTTTCCACAGAATATAACACTGTTCCAAATTTGAGATTGTTTTTGTTCTGGGAAAATAATTATTTAGTTTCGATAATTTGCGATTGTATTTTTATCTTACCAGACCTAGTAATTATTTTTGTTGTTAAGCATTCGTAAGAAAAACGACTGCCATAAATGAGTTCTTGTAAAAGTTTTCTCGTTATGAAAAACGGGGGCATATTTCAACCCAGCCAATCACTTCTCTACATTTTACATCTAGGTGTAGCTTAAGAACCTTACAAGTGTAGAATATAGTTTAATTGTGGGTGTGTGCAGGAGAACAGTGTGCAAGGTGCACAGGACAGTACCGACTCTTCGCCCATGCCTGTACCTAAAGAACTTTTCTTCCTGTTGGACAACATTAACAGTCAAGGAAAAGATGTGGTACGTTTTGTTTGTGCGTTATATATAATACTTGTACTATATTATATATAATACTTGTACTATATTGTATATAATACTTGTACTATATTGTATATAATACTTGTACTATATTGTATATAATACTTGTACTATATTATATATAATACTTGTACTATATTGTATATAACACTTGTACTATATTGTATATAATACTTGTACTATATTATATATAATACTTGTACTATATTGTATATAATACTTGTACTATATTGTATATAACACTTGTACTATATTGTATATAACACTTGTACATCTTGTAGAGAGATCTCTTCCAGCAAAGAGGTCTTCATCAAGAGATCGTTGCAATTAGAGAATCTTTAGACACCTCTCTGTCTGGCCAACTACGTATCCTTTGTACTTAACTTCCTGTTTCTTCTCCATTCACGCTTCCTCGTAACCAGTGGCAACGAGTGTGTCACCTCTGGGGGTTTGGCACTCACAGCTGGTGAATGATTCTACTGTATAAAGGAGTGCAGCTGTCATTATTGTGACAAAAATTTGGCAAGAGGAAATTATTTTTCATCCAGGCTTCGGCCAATTGTGGGCGACTCTATTGATGTGGGTTTGACTTCTGTGTAACAAGCAGTTTTCCATGCTCGTCATTTCTTATCTTGTGGGTGAATTTCACTTCTTGGTACCAGATTTCTATTTTTATTGCCTCAATCACGTTTTTTTCTGGCATACTCTCTGGTATCAAATATTCAGAGTATTCATGAATCACTCTCTGAGATAAAATATTAAAACAACTGCCTTTGTTGCTATTTGGCTCATAAATTGTTCAGGAACGGACGATTTACACTGATACTGTGAATATAAAAAATTAAAATGGCTTCGTGATAATTGAATTATTAATTAGTCTACAGTTCTATCATTTGCTTGTGGCTAACCATAAATCATCATTTTCTACTTTCTATATCGGCGTATTGATACACTTGTAAAATGATACAGAAAGTATAGCACATTTCTCTGATCATTTGCTGGGCAATAGTGGGCAATAGTCTAATAGTTCTAAGGCTCTTAGCGGAACGATTTGAAGGCCTCTGGTATATGTTATTGGACGTTTTTCTGTGAAAATCCTTTGCAAAAATTATTTGTCAATTTGAGCAAGCATCTAGTTTATTCAATTTTTTGTGTTGGGATGATATCTATCCTTTTTATTTTTTCAGGGAATCCTAAAGAGATTTTAAAGATTTCCTTTTTTGGGTTTTGCGTTATTCCTTCACGTATTTAATTTCACATTTTAAAAACAAGGCAAATTTTTATTTAGCTATTAGTTAACATTTTTTGAATTCAATGAAGTTTATGATAGAGTTAATCAAAGATGATTAGGAAAACTTGAATATTTCTCAGGACTTCCGGATCGATTAATGTCATCCCAGAACCGAAGTTTTGCCTCATTGCGTTTCATTTGGAGCAGAAAGAACATTTTGCGTAGCCGATCTATTTGCTTGATTTGTATTAACAAATCCTATTTATTAAAAATATAATTATTATAAAATAATAATAAATGGTATAATTATTTAAAAATTGTTAATGATTTTTCTATCTTGAAACAAAAGTTGTATTTATTATCGTAAATGACGTAGTGAAGCATTCATGACTTAGCGCAATATTTTGACTAAAAGTTTCTATCACTAGTTAGTATAAGTTACAAGTAATGTTATACTCCTGACTGCATCCATTCAGCTGGTTCCATACACTCAATAGCCGAGGCTCTACTACTATTCCTAGACTCATTGCGGGAGCCTGTCATACCCTTCGCACTTTATGAAGATACATTATCTGCTGCTGCAGATAGAGTAGCATCTATCAATGTGAGTAACTCTATTGTTGTGATCTTATAGATATTTTCTCTTTCACTATATACTAGGTATTTGTTGATGTGTGCTTGCAGATTGTATCTCGATTACCTACAACACACAAGAAGGTGTTTGAATATTTGATAGAATTTATGCTAGAACTGTTGAAGTTTTCAGAGAGCAATTATCTGGATGCTAACATTTTAGGTGAGTTTTTGTTTTCGTACTATTTTCTCATTTATATATTAGATTATTATTTTATAATTACTGATATTATTAGTTTTGTGCTATGGTTGTTACTATCATTCCTATCGTTACTATTGTCATTATTATTATTGTAAATGATGATAACTTTTTTATATACAAAAGTAAAAGTTTTAAGAATTTTTGCTGCTGGCAATTAATTATTATTTTTTTGCTTTACAATTGTTTATAAATTATTGAATAGTTGTATTACTATTAATTTCTCCTATCTATCTAATCCGCTATGATTTGTAGCATTGTTACATGCTCAACATCATGTTCACAGCGAAATGAAAAATGTGACCAATGATTTCGTGTTGGATATTTTCCTTTAAAGTTGTTTTGTTGTGAGACCAGCTTGTTCTATGACTGAAATAGCCAGTTCATATGGTCTTACTTTTTGTTGTTGTGGTGAGAATTTGACTAAAAACATGTAATTGAGTATGTGTAGCTTCAATCCTGCAAGTCAACTTGTGAGAAAATGGCTTTTGAAAATATTAGTATTGAATTTTCTCATTAATTTTGAGGAAAGTACATGCTCTCTTTGATCAAAAAGACCACTAACTTACATTAGAGTTGTACCGTATGTTTCAACTATTGAGGCCGCAACTGCAATCATGTATGAGAGCACAATTCCCAATATTACATGACTTTGTCTCATTGATAGTTTTCTAGCCTTAGCTTTTTGCGCTCTTGTAGGGAGTGTCTTCGGACCTGTCCTCATCAGGACTAATGACACAAAGTTTCACACTAAGGGAGATAAACAGCTTCTGGAGCAAAGAAAATCCATGTTTATTAGTAATTTTTTACACAATGGAGTTGTCTCATCCAGCACATAGACTGAGTCGCCTTACTCAGCATGAACTATTGGTTGAATAGGTTGTGGGCGCCCCCCCCCCCCCATGAAGGTGATGCTGATAGAAAAGTCACCAAAAACTGCTGATGGAAGGTTTATTGTTGTAATCTCCTCTTGTTTAGATATTGTATAGCCTGAGAACGTTGTATTTGAATATTGGCAAGGCGGCAGGTCCACCTCCCTCAATGTTTATCGTTTGTCGGCACATTGGAGTTGTTTTCTTTGACCAATGATATAGTATAGCTTGTGTTGGCATTTAGAAATGTACAGCCTGCATACCCCTCTAAGCTCGCCAAAGACCAAAAATCTCAGTCTATTTTTACAATTCCTATAACTGTCTTTGGTAGGCAATTTCATTTAGCGGTTGTCCTCCCTACGATGTGAGGACAACTCCACAGCCGAAATGTTCCTGCAGTAACAGCATTGTGCTAATTAGTTGATAGACTATGGTCAAGTTGTTGATGCAGCAAAATTAGCCTGTGTATCTGATCACCAGCAGGGCCTAGGGCTCTCAGCTACAATTTTTTTTATATTTGGGTTGTTTATCGTACGGATTTAATCATTTCCATTCTAGGAAATGGTTAATAATTTATTTTGATGCTTCGGTTACTCACAGTCTATGAGTGTAACTGATTACTGAGCTCTCTCGCATCGTTTGTCCTGATTGACTCAACAACAACTAGCAGATTTTATCTCATATTGTGAAAGCCTCTTATTTTTGATCATGTTTGGTTCTGTGTCTGCAGTTTTTTCTTTTTACTGGAAGTAATTTTAGGCTGATGTGATTTATTTTGTTTATCAATAGAATATTTTCCTGTAAATACAAACACTCGTGTCCAGCAAATTTTCAGTTATTATTAGTATTTACCGTGTGCGCTATTCTTGTCAAGTATGTAAGGTGATTACCCGGTGCTGTCAAGTTGTGTTACTAGTAGCAAGTAACTCAAAAAATATTGGTAGTGGTTGTGTATTGTTCTAGAAAAGATATTAGGCCTATCTGTAGCATAATAGACATTCAATGCACATTCACACTCGAATATGATAGAGAAATTGACACAAAGGTAATAAATGTAGAATCAACGGTGTAGCCGTGATTTTATTTAAATCGTATTTGATTATATTTATGAAGAACGATGTAATGTTTTACAACATTTCATCTGTTTTGTGTGAATTATCAGGTTTTGCTTAAAGAGGATGCGACTCCAAAAAAACAAAGTGCCTGGTTTTTATTTTTTTTTTTTGTAGAACTTGCTTGTACTTGAAGATTTCATATATGGTTATGGAGGGTTTTAAAATTTGTCGAGTTTTAAATATGCGCAATCATATCAAAATAATTTTTCAATTTTGTTACAAATATTATTTTAAATGGATTTGTTTTTCAAGTTTGCAAGCTGAATTTATGTTTTTCTATTCATAAACCTGTACCCCATTGGCTTTGTATACATGTTCGTTGTGGTTCGACAACTGTAGCAATGTTAATGCAGATGAATTTTTATTGATGTTAAGTATTCCCCCGTTATCTTTCTTTTTTAATAGTGCCAGTTATATATAACTGTATCAAGCAGAAGTGCAATAGTTGTTTCTATTTTACTGGCTCTCCAGCAGGTAATTGTGTTCTCTCACCTTGTTGAGAGATACAGCAAGTGGTAAAGTCATTAATCATTATCAATTCATGTCTACGTTTGCATACAGGAAACTGTGCGCCAACTATGTTGTAATGGTGGAGAGTGCGCAGTGAAGAGGCCATGATAGGATGAATACGATCAATGGTAGATATGTGTACATACGCGCATACTTGTGGCTATCTGTTCTGTTAGTCTCTCGTACGATGCTACCAGTATTAAGTCCACCAGTGCAAGCACTTTTTGCACAAACCTTTGTATCATGCTACACAAATAGTCTAGTGTTGTTTTTGGCATGAACTTGCTGGTGCTTTGTGTGTGGTAAATATGTTCTATGCAGGTTAGTTCCTTGTAATATAATACTCTTTTGTTAGTTGAATTTGTCTGCATCTGCATTTTGTTCAAAATACTGTAAACATATTTGCCAAGGACTTGTATTCACTCTTTGTGAAAGGAATGTTCCACTGGCAATTCGCCAAAATGATAAGTAACTAATTAAGCAGCTTTTTTCTAGTTATTGATTGGGAGGGAAAGTCCCCGCCTCGTTTAAATATGAAACACCTTGGCTAGCGCTCACTTGTTGTAAACATGTTTACAACAAGTTTTTGAGAAGACAACTCCTGAAAATCTCGTTAAACCAGAACTTCTTAATGACATAGACAAGGTTGCAGAAGTGATTATGGTTGTTTCAGCGGAGTTGGTAAACATCACAGAAATTGGTAGCACCGCTAGTTCATGGCAAGTGATTTATGCATCAGGCATGGAGCAACATCGAATTAATTCGCAGCTTGACACAAGTCAATGCATTGATTAACTTCATTTCTGTGGGAGATTTCTTGCACAATATTGGTAACTGCAATCAACGAGTCGCCACAATGGTTAAGTGGCAATAGATGATAGTACTGGTCACTGGCTTGGAAAGCATAGCGAAGAGTTAAGCAACGGAAAGTGCTAATAAATAGGCAGATTTTGCAACCAATGAAAACCCTTTGCTACGTCTGTCTCAATTGTCTCGATAAACAGTTTCAAGGAAGTTCTAAAAAATGATTAACTTTATTGAATCACACACCAAAAGAAAAAGTCTCTTGTTTCATGTTGCACTGACAAATAACAGCTAACAGTGCCACCTGTTCACTATATTCAATCGTGCACCTTCTGCCTTCTTTTTATTATTCATAATATCGCTTACTGGTAGCTATATTTAGACCATCACTGGCTTTCTAATCTTCAGTGTCTGATTCATATTGTTTATTAATAAATTATTAATTATTAATAAATAATAATTATTGTCATTTAATAATTAATAATTATTATTTATTACCCTTTTATTGTTTTTCATCACTTCAAGACCCATTTCTTAAGCTTTACCAACAGCGCTTGCTAAAATTATATTTGACATGAAGTTTGCTCCTGAGGAATTATTGTGTATTCTGCCATTTGGTGGCTAAAACAAAACCTTGACAAGTTTTGTATAATGAGACATTACATTGTCACCCAGTAGTATTACGGTAGCTGGTGACGGCTGCTGAGTTAGACAGTTTTTTTGTGGGAACTCAAATATTTATGTGGTTAGACTTGTCTCAACAATAATATGCAAAAATGTCTGCTATTCCATTCGCGCAGGTGTCTATCTTGTGTCTGGAAAATAATAATGCTCCGGGTTTCAATACAGTATCAGACTCCCACGAGCTGGAGTTTTGCAAACGCAAAGAGTGATTAGTATTATTATTAACTGTTCGCAGCGTAGGAGTGTGAAATCGCCAACACTCAAGTGACAATCAATCAAACAAGGCAGTCGAACAGCTGTCCAACTGCATAAAATCCTCTGGGACTTTACGAAAACCTCTCTTTTCAACAAAATCTGGAGCTGCCGGAAACTTGAATGCACCAAAAGTCATAACAAACCAATTGTAATTATTCCTTCATAACTGTAGCTACTTGTTTCATAATCGTAACAAAAGCTTCTTTTGAGAGCAAGATTATGTAATTCTAAGCTTTCTCAGGTGCAAGAACTATTTCTTTATATCAATTGTCAACAAAAGAAATAATGAACTACATTGTTAGACAGTTACACCCAACCATAGTGCTTACGTGACTTGAGTATAGGCTTGTCTCTTGCGAAAAGTTTTGTCATTCCATAATTGTAAATATTATGAGTATGAACATCAGCGATTTTGGCTGATCACCAGTTTGTGCAATTGCGTTGTGTCACGGGTGTGCTTGGAAAAATACTGGAAAATGTTCCTGGCATAAATTCTATTCTTCTACATGATAGACTGCTATGATATAAGAAGCGTAACAGACGGTGTTTGGTGGTTTGGTCTTATCTTTTAGTTCCGACAGTGAGTCAAACATTTATCATTTTATAACGTTCCCTGTGGTGTCTCAATTCAGTAATATCATTACACAGTTGCAACAGATGAATGAATCATGGATTTTTCTAGACTAAAGGCAACTTGGGCCATAAATCCCTATTAACTATAAAGAGTATTGATGTACGGAAGCTTCACAGACTGTATTTATTACAGATGTGATCATGAAACGAAAAAGAAATGCAATAAATTAGTTGACCAGAAAATAATAAATAATGTAAAAAGGTTTGTTAAAAATTAAGCAGTGCATGGCAACAAACTGTTTGTTACTGGACTAGGAATGTCATCACATCTACTGCTGCTACTACTACTACTAAACGAGGAATGCCCCGTGACTTCATTTAGTAATAAGTCCAAACTACTAGCCATGCTGCAAGTAGAAAATGATTCTGAGCTGCCTAATGTTGATTCACCCTCGGAATCTTCATCTGCTAAAATAATGTTTTCTGGAATTTCTTCGATTGTTTCCATTATTGACTTGGAACCGATGTTGGACACGGTTCTGCGTCGCTGACGTTTAGGGCTGACACCGGGTGGAGAATTGCTGTTCAATGACGTCTTACGTGATTGTCTAATACAAATTGGAGCACTAGATAGAGAGTTTCTCGTGTAACGAGGTTGATATGGTGAAGTAGCATCGACTTCTTGCTTTGTTGACTTGGATCCAGCGGAAAACCACTTCTTGATCGCGTGTAAGAAATTACGTTTGTTTACAAAGTGCTGATCTTGTTTGCTTTCCGTGTCACAGAGACTTGGATGGTTGCTGACTCTGTATACAGCTGGGTGTGACGGTAAAGTGGAAGATTTAAAGTCACTGTTTTCGTAACACTCTCGCTGACGTTTTGCACGATGTTTCTGTATCACTTTTCGTATCTGTTGGTCTCTGTATGACTTCCTGTCAACAAACGGCATCTGACCATCGACTGCTACTGGGTACATCATTGTGACAACCTGAAATAAAACAAATGAAATGATTATTCATACAATCTAGACACAAATAATGAGAGAGCGTATACCAATAAAGTAAAAAGCTGCGTACGATCATTGTTGTCAATCTGCAGTTGTACTAATATTTACCTTGTAACTCTGATATCAATTGTTAATGAAATTTATCAAGAAATATCCAAGCGAGACAATCAAACTTCAAGCTATGAGTTGTAATCAAATGACTTGATCAATGCCGTACGCGATATATATAGCTGAGCACAATGAAAGAGGCGGAGACACGCTTGGCTGAACTCCAATAGCCTCAGATATTCCAATAATCATGTGATATGATACGGAGCTCTTGGCAACGTTCCCATTCGTATATTTCAATAGCTTTTCACAACAGTTTCTTGAACTCAATGAATAAAAATTTAGCAGATGAGACATATTTCATTATCACGAGCAATAATATTTAACAAGGGGAAATTTCCAAATTCCATGGAAAATCAGATAGATCTGGAAAATGGGAGACAGTGGCAAATTTTGCAGGTAATGTTTCTGTTCCAGGGTCTGCTGACACTTGGCGTATGACCTTGCTGCTAGTCATCCTTGAAAACTTCAACCTTTTGCTTATCTCCCCTTGATTGTGAAAAATACTAATTGTTCTAGTAATGCTCAGACAGAGCTATTGATTAGCGAAATACTGCGTGATTGTCGTAAACAAGTATCACGCTCTGTAGTGTAATGTGTATGAAAAACTGTGAAAGTGGACATCAGTTATTTAATAAATAAATATTATATTATTATTACTGTTACACGCGCGTGACTGTTTCCATTCCAAAACCGACACCTACTCATAGAAAATGAAAGATATATGAAAACAAGCTTTCTGGCATGAATTGGAAGCTATTAGCGTAAAAAAATATGTGAGCATCGTAAATTCCTTCCGCTTTTTATTAATGTTTGTTGCTTTGACACTAATTTCAGGCAATTTGTATAATATTATCAGTTTGGCTCGCTTCCCTCTCCCAAAAGAATGTTTTAATTAAAAAAAAAACGCTGAAAAATGCTGTGTCATTTCGTTTTTTAAGTGGGTTTTCCTTTCATTTTTTTGTCCCTATTCCAACTTTCTAGATTACAACCAAATGGAGTTTCAACTGCTCAGAAGATTTTCAAACTCTTCGCACTTGGTATAACCTTGAAGTGTTGTCAAACAAAACAATTAAATAGAAATGGTTTCCCTTTCTCTCTTTAAAGTCAAAAGTCCAGCCGGTGATGTACGTCACAAGGACAATTAAAATGTATTTTTACAAACAGGGGCGGATGAAGACCACCAAGGACATACCGGCGATGTTTAGATTTTACCCAAAGAGAATTGATGTATTCAGTTTTTTGCATTTGTAGATACGTGATCTATAGAATCCAAAGAACGGCATTGTGTCGCAATAGCAATTATTATATAACGAATGCTCTGGTACTTGACCTAGCGGCTGCTGTTCGGCATGTCCAGCCAATGAACAAATTTAATGAGAAATTAAACAGCTATCATAACAGTGACAACAACTTATAAACTATGATATCACATTTTTAGGTGTCTGTCTTTCTGGACTTTGAATAGACTGAGAGTCAACCATTACATTACGGTTGTCTGATAACCCTTCCCGCTATATGACTTGAAAAAATCGGCTTGTCAGCTTAGCTTCGCACCCAGCAACCATGTGCGATGACTAAAAATTTGCCATTAAACCAAGACCAGACATTTCCTCTGCCTTTTCTCAAGGTGACCAGTAAATAAAAAAGGTTACACAACAAAGACAAAATTATCATGAAACTTGCAAAAAAATCTCTTATTATTTAAACTTTTACAAAAAGTTTATAGTTTTGAAACGATCTCAAAACTTTGGAGTTGAACTTTTGTACCGGTTCTATTTTTGTTAATCCTGGTGATTTAATAATTTATTGCTCTCGTTAAAAAGTTTCCATAGCGACAGAAAATGATTGCGTTTGCAAAACGTGCCTTTTTTGTACGGTTGATAGAACTCGTACTAGGCTTACAATTGCTCTAATGATGAAGGTAATAAAAGCGTCCCAACCGATGCGGAATCACTTGAGCTTTATGATAAATCTACAGTACGTCACTACATGAATAACTTAACTTGACGCGAAGTAGGTACAAGGTACGAGTTGACAGCCCCGGATGATTTGTGACACGCTAGCGGGGGTGCTATCGACCCATTCTATGCACTGCGTTATTCACTGCAAACTCAACTGCAGCTATTTCTGCAGTTATAGCATTTTCAAATTTCTTTTGTAACTGATAACTTTGAGAGAGGCAAGTCCTTGATCACATGATGTATCATATGATCTAGTCCAAATATTTAGTGATTCAGATTAACGAAACATTCAATATGACTTCCTTTATGGATTACGTGGCAGCTTATCATGCATGCGTTCCACGTAATCATATCAGCAGCTATGTACGATAGATACTTTGATTATCCAATGAAACTTTCCAATGCCTTTTGGCAGTAGGCCAAAAATATTATTTGACCTCAATATAAACTTAAAGTTATTGTGATTCTTTTGTGAAAGTAAGCGTTTCATCAACAGTTCACTAGTGTTTATCACGCAGATCTATAAAAAAAACTTTGTTTTAATGTATTAAGAGTTTAACGTGATTCATTAGATGCTGACAAATGAAACTGAACAGCGACTATGCGCAGATAAACGCCCAATGATTGAGCCCTTTTGGCAGCAGATCAAAATGGAAAAGGATCTATAATTCCCACTGCAGAGAGTAGAAGTACTTTATATAGAATAATTGATAAGAGTTTGCTTTCGGCAAGGCATCGCTGCTGTCTAGTCACGAGCTGACTTGGAAGTACGCCAATTATTTATTGATTGTATCAACTCAAAGTAAATGCTAAGAATTCATGAGAACGTTTAATTGGATAGTCACCATGGAAAAGTTTGCGTATTCAAATGCAAACGTCATGGGTTTGTTTTCCATATTTTCCATAACTTCTGTGTTTCCACATTTGATAATAAACTGATGCAATCTTCAAATTTCATTAAATTCTCATTCAAAACTAAACAATAGGATCAACCGATCTGTGTTTAAGGACAGCGTATAACCCCATCTCCCCTCTAATACTGGTAACCACTACCACCATACAGGTTCGCTAACCTGAAAAACATCGCCTGTCCTTAAAAGCCAACGGAAACACTTGTAAAGTCAATTATAAAGTTAATGCTTTTGTCTCCTCAAGTTGAATTAAAACTTTCAAAACGCCATCTTTTACGGACATGAAAAGTGCCTAATGAAGTTGATTGTCTCCTGATAAAATCTAATAACTATCAAAATTTACCTGATTCCGGCGGATAGGAAATCAATTCGTCAAACTTTGTCGTTGAGAATATTGTCTTTAGTTAAGAATAAGATCGGTCCCGTAGCAGATGTGGTAGTGGAGGTGTCTTCACTTCGCTGCCGTACACTGTCAGATGCGGGCACTTTCAATAAAGCTGAATAATCACAACTATGGAAAATTTCCATCGCTGTTGCTAGCTACTTCTTGGCATCAGGCCAGCTCATTAGCGAAAGAATAGTAATTGTTAATCAATATTATGTAAACATAGCCTTGGTACCCACTATATAGTCTAACAGGTATGTAAAACTCAGTACTGGGGATTAAATGACAAAGGCTATAGGCTATCTATGGAATGCTGCTGTTATTTACGTTGCTTATCAACGAATGCCGAGATTGGAGAGGATTTGTGAATGTAAACTACCGCCGATTGGTTATTACAACAGGAAGGTGCAGTGCAGGATTATTAATAGCATAACGCCAACGTCACGCTATCGATTCCTAATAAGGGGATATTAAATAGAAGCTGGCATAGCTTAACGCCTACTGCTATGTTCTAGGGCTATGAAATAGCCGTATGCAATAATGTTTATCGCTGTAAGAAGCTAATAATGGGACTCAAACAGTAACCAAAAATACTCTGACAATGCTATTCCAATAGAGGACTGTTGCACAAGGGGAAAGACTCTTTTCCTCGGCCAATTCCTCGTTAAAAATTTACAGCGCAAAAGTTCAAAGAATAAGTCAGAAACTGGTCAGCTGAGTGGAACGTTTTCAGTGAAACGAGTGAGGTAGTTATTGCGTACAAAGGTATAGCTGAATCCCTTAGCTATGATAATACAATATTAGCAAGCTCTGGCAGGTACAGAAAATATAACAGCCAAAATCCTTCTGTCAACTCGGAGATTATGAAAGTTTGGCTGTTTGTAAACTGCCAAAAGTTCAGCTATTCCTCCAAAATTAACAAACTTTCCGTTTGCTTCTCTCTCAGTCAACACTCAGCAACCAACCCTGGTGAAGCCTTAGTGCATCATCTCTGGAGTGAGGGGGTTCTGAACGCTTCTCTGCTTTGTCATTTTCAGTCTCGCAGCCAACAAATTATGCTAATTCCATTGTTGCAAGCAAACTAGTGGAAACCAGCTGCTGGTCAACAACCTGGCGTCTGGTCTACCACTTTCCAGCTACTTGTTCTGGTGTAAACAACTCTCTGTATTCTATTTAGCAGAAAACTTGACAAGTTCTAGGAATGTTCTTCTTTGACTGAAAATGTATATGTTATATAAAAAGGAAGACACAAAATGATCCAATGATGTGTTGTTAAACATACAAGGATACAACATAGCTATGAGATCATGGGATTAACTCCATTAATCCATTAGCTCACCAACAGTTATACAAAGCCACCACATTAAAAGATAAAGCAATCAGTTTTGCAACTTTGGCTGACCCAATATTTGCAGATGGAGCCTGTCTGGGGTAAAGGTTGTGGAGTTGGTCTAGTAAGCCCACGGCAGCCATTAGTATTTCATTCATTCGATTGTTTACCTGCCTTTCTTTAGTGTGTGCCGACCACTCTATTCTTCATACACAATCAGACAAAACATGCATTGCGCAACTGTTCTATTTGCTTTCTACTTGCCCGTGAATGGCTTTGTCTATTGACTGGCACTGTTTAATTACTACTATGTCTGTGTACTGCTATGTCTATGCACTACTGCGCTTAGTGCTACTGTGCCTGCATGCTAATATGTCTATGTACTACTGTGTCTATGTACTACTGTGTCTATGTACTACTATGTCTATGTACTGCTGTGTCTATGTACTACTATGTCTATGTACTGCTGTGTCTATGTACTACTGCATCTATGTACTACTATGTCTATGTACTACTGCATCTGTGTACTACTATGTCTGTGTATTACTACATCTATACACTACTATGTTTATGCAATAGTATGTTTATGCACTTCTGTGTGTACTACTATGTGTACTTCTATGTCTATGTACTACTGCATATATACTCTACTATGTCTATTCTATGCACTGCCCCCATATATTAGTTTCTAACAATGCTACAATATGTTTTAATAATGTTTACCCATTTAATGATGTACCAACGTAATGTAATGCTGTTTCCATGAAGTGATGTACCCATGTAATTCTGTACCCTTGTAAATATGTACCCATGCAGTGTTGTACTCATGTAAATAGATACACATGCAGTGTTGTACCCATGTAATTCTGTTTCCATGTAATTACATACCCATGCAGGGTTGTACCCATGTAGTATTGTACCCATGTAACCCTGAACCCATCAAATAGAGCATTAGCGTGATTCAGCGCTGGAATGATAAAATGAAAGAGACAACTTTGGAGTTGTGCCAACACCAAAATGAAGTTTGTTCAACACCAACATATGTTGTGACATATCTTATTAAGTTTGATGAGCCAGACAAAACATCTCTAGTCATCATCTATATTACATATGATCTTATATTTTGACTTGACATGTCAGCGCAAAGTACTACACAGTAGGATGTATGAAGGTAAAACGTTTCATCACTGATCTTTCTCGGTTAGTCGGAAACGACCAGCAGTTGGTAGCGATGACATTTTATAAATCGATGAAATGTCTTCACCGAGTCAAAAAACCATTTTCCTCTTTCCGCGGCTATTACTGCTGATACTCATACTGACCCTTCGTATTTTGCTCCGCCTAGCTCTTTGCACCGATTTTATTGCTTCACAAAATGGCTGCAAAATGATAAAAGCGCGGGAATGTTAAAAATATTTCTGACAAATGTTTTTACATGATGTTTTCATATTTTCCAGACTTTTGGGGTGCCAGAATTAGACTGTTGCCGGCGAAAATAGATTTTAGACCATACCTAATGCATAATTATAACTAGTAAATTATATTCCCTACACGTCACATGAATATATTATAGCGTTTCTATATATTCTCTCCAATTATACACAGAGTTATATTAAAGTGACAGGGTGCGGAGATCCGTTGATATGACAGACAAATGATGAAACCACTCTACTGAATTATTTTGGGTGGAGAGTGCAATAGTATTGTCAGACGTTTGATCACAAAGTGTGATTGGAATCCAATTTTCAGCGTTCAGTTTTGTTTGCACTGATGTAGCCTTGGTACAAACTATCTCATGTTCATGACGCGTCCTCAAAAACACGGACAAAGGTTGGTATATCTGTAACCCTCCACTGCGCATTTGCACTGATAAAAAGTAAGCCTTGAGTGCGAAGAGATATTTTACATATTTGCTTTGATTTAATGGATGCCTGTTGCGCCTGCTTGAGTTAGCTCGAAATATGTGAGACTTTTGTCTAGCGGCCAGATAATGAACAGATTTGTGAGTTGGTTAAAAATTAGTCAGCAACTTGAACGAAAATTTGCTGTGCATCCACTACTACTGTTTCTACTACTGCCACTACTACTGCTCCCACTACTACTGCTACTACTACTGCCACTACTACTGCCACTACTACTGCTACTGCTACTACTACTGCCACTACTACTGCCACTACTACTACTACTGCTACTACTACTGCTACTACTACTGCTACTACTACTGCTACTACTACTGCCACTACTACTGCCACTACTACTACTACTGCCACTACTACTGCCACTACTACTGCTACTACTACTGCCACTACTACTGCTACTAATGATACTATGAAACTCTACTTCCACTAACAGGAGAGGGTAGGACAGGCCTAAGAATTTTTTCCTCCTACCATCTTTGTTGGCAAATTAAATCCACTCAATTAGCTGCCACAGCAAACCTAGATAGTAAGGTAGCCAACTATCGAAATAGAGATGACAAATTGAACGAATAGTTTCCATAAATTTTTTATTACTCATGTGCGAATTATTTTAGATAGTTATGCTATTTTGGAGATGGAAGTCAAGCAGGAAAAACTCCCACACAATATGGAGATACTTAGGGATGAGTTACCCAAAACCGTTATTTCTGTCTCATCTTTTGGCCACCATTATCATTTGGTGAGTAATGGAAACCGCACCTGTAGAGTACCAGTAACGTGTCATCGTGAGTAACAATAGGATTAGGTAATCGTGTAAGAATTAATTTAAGTGAAAAAAATTGACTCATTGAAATGTACAACTACATCAACTTGAACAATAGTAAAATATGCTAATTTGACAGATCACTTACATCATTCGCGCCAATCTCGCAACATGTGAAAGCGAGATGAGCAGTTGGCAACCGACTGTATAATCAAGTTACAAAAGCTTCATTTCAATAAACGCATAACATGAATAAAGTTTTTAAAAGTTCGGCAGAAACCTCTATGAAGGTCATACCAGGTTTGTATCCTTTTCTGTCACTCAATTTGTGTGTTCTGCCCTCCATTCCATTTAAAAAAGTTCTTTGAAATATCTACTAAATGGATATGGGCGGATATCTTACAAACGATACGTGCAAGACACTAACAGCAGTGAGGGTAATTGTGGTGAAAAATATTATTTTAATAAATATATCATAGGTCATCAGCATCGCTAGCGTCTAGTTTCCTCTAGTTTTTGCTGTCAATGCTGCCTCCATATTTATCTCAAGCTGCGTTGTTTGTATGACATCACAATTGTATGCAGCGAATGGCAGCTACTGACAGTTTCAGACAAGATGACACGTTTTTGCATAAATCTTTATTATTGGCGCTTATGGAATTTCGTCACTGAAGTTAAATTCCGAAACAAGACAAAATTATCTGACAATTGTTAAATTTTCTCGTGAAACGCTGAGTTAAACCCGTGCCAAGTAATGATGGCAGTCGTTGAAGTCAAAATTTGAAATTTAAATTTATATAATTCAAATCCTGTTTGGTATATCTATCTATAGATTCTGGTTTAATGCAATAGCTAACTATTTTAATAGTAATTTTTATGCTTTGTTTCTTTTTTGATGTGGTTGCTATCTCATTTTATACATTGTTCACACCTGCATAAATTAATGAAAAAAATCAAAAAACAAAATAACAACCAGAGTTTAACCGCGATTGCTGTTAGATTCTAGGTTGATGCATGTTTTTAAGAAGTTTATTTTGTTTTATAAAAGTGCTGCTGAGTTCAAACCATCCAATTAACCACTAAATACATTCTGATTTCACACCGGAATGCGCATTGTTGAAAGAATTGTGTAAGCATATGCCTTGTTTTTGGCAGGGAGACAAATCCTAAAAAGTTTTTCATGCCAGATTCGCTAGCTGACAGCTTCCTCGAAAAGTTCACGTACTGTACAAAATGCAGAATTATTGTTGGTGTATACAAAATCTATGCCAGCTACTGATGTCATTTCTAGATTATGCTGGTTTTGCTGTCTTGTTGCCATAAATTATTCAGGATGTTTTTTTATTTATGACATCACAGACAAACAATATCATGTGGATGGCACTGAAATGCTGACACATTCAATCAGGTGGTATTTTTCTATCCTACGCACAAATAAATGATACTAAATATTTTTGGTTCAGTTGCCATAAAAAGTTTTTTTCGGACGAAATCCACATTTCATACCGTAGATGAGCTCAAAAAATATCCTTTCTTTTATTTGAGTTCTCTTGTCTGTTCGCCTTTGACAAACATCTGTTATTTTTTTCAAGGACAACGCTTGAAGTTCGCAGCAAAAACGCCAGCTGTTCAGATAGGTTCGCATCAATAGCGGCTCCGTATCGTCTCAAAGCTGAAACCGGGCCCAAGGTGTTTTGGTACAGACACAAAACTGATGTGATATATAGACTCTAAACAGGTACTTCGGTGCAAACCAGTGCTGAACCGTAGCTGTAACAAACTTTTATGGTATTTCGTAGCGTAAACCGAGACTAAATGAAAAAGTCGATCATCTTTAAGCAGAACCTGGAAGCTTCTCTTAAGTTTTCGATGTTCTTTGTTGAACAAGATTGAGAAACATAGGAAACCATCTACTCAGATCCTGTCGGTAGGGTTTATAGTACAAACCCTTGAGGAGTTTCTGGAAAGTGCCAAAAAGTTACATCCAACAGGATGCGTCGGGATGAAAAATTTCAAAATGTGAAAACTGTTGCTATGGTAACAAAAATCATGTTGAAAGGAAATAATGTAATCAATTGCCAAACTGTTGACAACTTTTAGCTGATAGACAACAGCGAAAGAGTGACTGGTGGGTAATATTAGTTTTAGGGGAGATAACTCCAAAATATCGTATGATGATTGGAAATGGGTCACAGGTCAGTTGACTTTGCTAGCAGTGAGCGAAGCTGGTGGTTGAAAATATTATTATACTAAATATGTGCAGTGTCAGCAGACACGAATCATTTGTGGTGCTAGTTTGTGCTGGTATTTGTTATCGTGTATTTTTGGATGTTTGCTATCTATGACATCACAAGCAAATCATTTTTAGTTATATTATCTGAATCAATAAAGCTGTAATGAAATATGACATCACTGTAACTTTATGTGGTAGTTAAGTACGTAGCTGGACGGAATGTGCTTGTGTTAGAAATTGCATCAATTGTGAAGTAAACATCAGTAATTTGATTGCTTATGGTACTTAACAATACTATTCATTCGTCTTAATATTAATTGGTGTTTTTGATTTTGACGCAAAATTTGACATTTGTTTCAAACGTGCAAGGGGTGGGGTGAAGTGAGAGTGTTTCAGTAGACTTGTCCAATCAAGCAATAGAACTAGCATTTGAGACAGTAGCAATAAAATTATTGCTTTCTGCAAAACAAAAACATACATAGTTCAAATTGTATCTGAACGCAACAGTTCGCCGCATTTGAGTTATTTCATTACAAAACACATACAGCTTAAAGTCTGTGACAGCGGGTAAACTCTGTGACAGCAGGTAAACTCTGTGACAGCGGGTAAACTATTTTCTCTTAGTCAATTCCGGCATAAAATCCAACTTGTTGACGTTTCTGACAGTTTATTGTTGATGTATTCTATAAAGTGAATCCTTAACACAAAGGAGTTGGTTGGAGGTGACGATACTTCAATTTATTTGTAAATTATGGTTATGCAACGGCTTGCAAATAAAACAGCTGTTGTCACTTGCTGATTATAACCACTTTTTATTCCTTTTTGAAGAATACAGTCTGTTTTGTTATATCCAATTTACATTCCAAAATGCGGTGCATACGACAAAAATTAAGTATGATTCTGCATTAAAGCACTCGTAGCAAAAAATAACATGATGATGCCAATATTTAAGGAAATATGACTGGTTAAGAATTTATGCCTACGTGTCTGATACTCAAACTATAGTCAAATTCTTATCAGGAAGATGTTTTCAAGTGGCTCTTGTTTGTCGTAAATTGAGAACACCGGCATTGACCTATGGTAGGGTACAAGTCGCATCATTGCCAAAAATTTTGCAAAAACATTCCAAGAAGCAGTTATCAGACAACTTCAGCTCCGGATTCATAGATATCGCTGACACTTTTATATTTCTAAACTAGTGCAACTATTTTACATTGCCTGGAAATAATATTGTCAAGTGAAGAGGAAGTGGTTTAAATTGCTTAGACTTTGTTCGTTTTGTAAAATTTTGAATTCCGCCTGAAGGGAGGAATGCAAGTTCAAATATAATTTTAATTAGATGAAAGAATGCGTTTGTTTACTGGGTGGGTAGCATCGAGGAACCAACTTCTCATGCCTAGGCTTGCGTATTCTCTTTTTTCCTGAAAACAGTTTTTGTAATGAGTTTTCTATAAGCTGTTGACAAAGGATAGCACGCCTTCAACTTTATAGGAATTGTGTCACCTGATTTAGATCTAGCCGTGAATGTATGCGATAGCAGATTTGCACGCTTTGGGAGTATGACTGTCATGTATAAAAACAAGTAGTTGCATAATAAAGGAGGTCTTTCATTCATTGCATAACGCTACGCTACTTGTCAACACAGGAATCATCTTATTGATTCTTCGAATCAGATAAGGGTTTTTTTAGGACAGTTTTTGATTAAAACAAGTCAGCGAAAAGGTTAACCATTGACAGCAATATTACGAGGAAAAAACAAGAGAACAAAACAATTCATGCGTCTTGCTGAAGTTTTAGCAACTGAAAACAAGCTGAGAAATTTATATGTGCTGTCAATATTATTGTTTTGCTCGGGATGGCAGCATGAAAATCATTGCGAAAACCAACACGATCAAATGTTATGGTAGTTTTTCTTGCTATATTTAGTATGAAAAAGCATAACTTCTACAAAATTATTTTAATCAAAAATATTGTTGTAGATACAAATAAAATGAATAAATAGATCAAAAACAAAATATGATTAAATAAATGAACAAAGAAAATCAATAAAAAAAGATTTTAGAAATTTGAGAAACTCAAGAACTCATCTCAACTCTGCAATCATTGTTTTTTTTGATGAACTTTTCTTTATTAATTTGTTATAGTTTTTTAACAATTTTCTGACCAACTTTGTTGTTTTTGCCAAGTGATGAAGTGACCGACATTAAGCTGTTTACATCTAAATGTATTTCAATTGATGTTTTTCACTGTATTCTCACGTCTTCTGTTTGTTGGTTCCCATCGATAAGAAAGGAGGAAAACATCTGCCAATTTCTCAACGAGTTGTAACATCTCTCAGGTAGTTCTGTGTAAACATTTTCATACATGTGATCTGCCATAAAAAGTGGAGCAAAATCTGTTTATCGAAAACGATCCTTTAAGTTTGAAGCAGGACTTGAAATTGTGAACAACGTTGTTTTGGTTCAGTACATTTCGTTACATAATCAACTCTTAATATAATTACATAATGGTTCAATCAGGTGTCTATGTACTTACTCCACTTGAAATAAAATTACAAATTGGTTTGCATTTGAATAATGGAAGTTTTGGTGTTAGTTGTCCTTTTTGTGTAATTTTCATCTTTCTGTGTTTGTCCACCAATATGTAACACAAGATGTGATATATGGAGAAACCGCTGACAGTAACGTCGCATCGAATTGCTGCTCAGCAAATTCTGATAAACATATAAAGTAAAATATTGGCTGCAAAAATTCCTATTTAATAATTTTGATAAAAACTTCCGTGTCAGCATAAATGTAAACAATAATAACTTCAGCAATAATTTTTTTCTTACTTTGAATAAGCTACAATAAAATAAGAAAGAGATTAAAAAAATTAACAAAGCGTTGTTGGTTTTGATTAATATGACAAAATTATGTTTTCATTTTGATAAAAGTTTAGGAATTTACTCAAGAATGTCAACCAATTGACTGTTTTTTTCCCTCAAAGAATGATTTTACAATCCAAGGCCATCTCCCAACTTCCCCTGATGTCCGGGTACAATACACTAATTATTTCACACCAAATTCTGCCATTTCATTTTTTGTTTGCTGTTTCAAAAAACAATCCTGTACATCGTTGCATTTTAGGATATATTAGAACAGCCATTCTGTGGTTTGAGCAAAGTACATAGGAATTTGATGACGTGACTCGAGCTGCCAGAGAGATGGTTGATGGGAGAGACCGTTGCTGTAGCTAAACATAATTGTTGACGTAGATGTGTCAGTCATAAACAGCTTTAGCTAATACGCTGCCAATACTGGCTGTTTAATAATAATTACCTAACGATTCCTTCCCAAAAACAACAGTGAAACAGTCACCTGCACCAACCTTTCAGTAACCGACTTGTGCACCTGCAGTGCAGCCAGGGCTGAGCTATTCTGCCTCTGAATAAAAATTACGATTGATAGTAGTCTATACAAAATTGATTAAATTGTCTTTTTAAAAAGAGGCTCCACAAAAAATATAATACCAAAAAAAATGTGGAGCGAGAAATAAAATTTTGGCCATGACAATAGTAAATTTGATATATTTCACTAAAAAAGATTAAGATAATTTTAGTTTACAAAAGTGTTCAAAATTGTAAGTAAAGTACTAAGAACTTGACTCGTTGAAATTGCGTTTATTTCGCACATCGTTTCAAGGTCAAGTCTACCTGCTTCGTTTATCACTTAGTTGAGCCAAAGCTGTCCACTGCCGCCATGATATCTTGTACTCATCAATGAAATTTCCAAATAACATCGTTTTAATCCCATAGTTAATCCGTATGAGTAGGGTATCGAGTGCCTTCCACGTAATTAACTCGCTTCCTAAACCAAAATTCTAACCCAAATCTCCGTGTGACAAGTAAATAAAACTGCAATGAATGTGTGCAGTAAAAATTAATTATATTTACAATAAAATAGATGCATGAGAAGAGAAAATAATATCAGTGTTTGTAGAAAGAATGGGGTGTAACATGTATTCATCTATTTCCATGACGCTAGCTATATGCAACATATACATTAGCTGTATTAAAAACTATAAATAAATATATATGACTTGACCTCTGACCTCTTTGATAGTTGGAGTAGATGTTCTAGCAATTATACACCCAAATGAACAGAAACTTTTGGCTATAGAATGTGTGGTCACCTAGCAATCGCTAGCAAAAACCCATCGTAAAACTGTGTGTGAAACAAAGTTTAAAAAAGTGATAAAGCGATATAAAAAAGTTGAAAAGAGCTCTAATTCATCTAACTTAAAAAAGCGAGTGAACAAAAAGCAAAATAAAAATGTTAGTACCCGCGGAAATCTGCTAAAATATAATGTGGAGCAAAATTAGACAGAAAATTGGTAGTAAGTGAAGTTGTCTGCTCGTTATCAGGGTAAGTAGAAATGAGCAGTAACATTGATCTCTATCACAGCTTACACTAGCTTGTATGAACTCAAGGGTCTAGATATCAGTGTTCTCTCATCAACTGCTTCCCTCCCAAAACTGCAAAAAATTATTAGCGTTTAATAGCAATTTATGAGGACAGATATTTTGAAGAGTTGCCGGTTTACTATTTAACAGAAAGGAGACAACTCAAAATATATATTTCGATTAGTTCAAACTAACACAACCAATAGGCAACAAACCTAAATACTTGGCAGCGGTTATTAAATTTTTGGTGATGATCAAAAAAAGAACATGAACTTCTGGGTTTCACTTTGATAGACACCTGAATCGGCTAATTGATTATTTGCAATCGTCTAAAATCATCTCATGCAAAACACAAAATTCTAACAACTCGTCATCTCATGCCAATTCCATTTTATCCCCGATTATTCCAGTTTAATTAAGTGAAAGATTATAAAAACATAATTTCTATGACAATAAACGATCACATCACTTTGTGTTGATCGACTTTGAAAAAAATGGTATTTCATACAAATGAATGACGGAAACAAAATAAAGATTCAGTCGAATTGCATTGCATTAAAACAAAGTGCAGCGTCGCAAAACTGTTTATGATCGCTTTTTCAGACAAAAGCTTCTGTTGTTTTTTTTACAGTTTACGCACCTTTTTCTTCCCGGACAACGACTCCGATCGTCTTCTCTCTATGGAATCCTGTCAACAAATAACCCACTGTTTTACAAATCAGGCAACAAGAAAACTCCGCAGAAGGTTTGCAGAAGAGAAAGCTTACGTCACACCAACAATGATTGTGGGTTTGTGCAGAGAAAAGAATGTGAAACAGTTTTGCTTATACAAGATTAGCTCATCAAGATAATATATTGAGACAGATTTGTTGTTCTGAAAATTTATATTAGAATAAAATCTAAAATTGTGTCAACTACATGACTAGAAAGTGCAAAGCTCATCAAAAAATTCAGCATGGAACTGAAAGAATTAAATATTAATGCAGCTACAATAAAGATTAGCTTCAGATTTGTCTAAAAGAAATTCTACCAACGAAGGAATTAAAACCTAGCCCTTGCATCAGTTGACCACTCAATTATATAACCTAAGACTAATCTATCCATTTTTGTGGCAACAATTGTGATCTATCATCCCTCAACCAGAAAATAAATATGTAAACAACAAAGCAATTAGAAAGAAAGCCAATTAAACTGTAGCAAAGAGAAAGGACCAAAGAAGGGGCCCCAGCTAGCAATTAGTAACCAGTCCCACTCAAAAATTGGCAAAGCTTACCTGTTCAAGTTCCTATAAAATAACACACAAGGTTAAAGGCTGGGGTATACCACGGCCCTTTTACATGGCAAAAAGAAGGTAAAGCTATCTGATACCATGTGAATAGCCAAAGTTAGACCTTTGAATGGGGTAAATCTTGACCAATCAACACTCAATAATTTTGCAGTTAAATAGCGATTCAAACTGATTACTTTTCTGAAAGAACAACTTAGCAAGCAGGCAAACACACCAAACCGCAGAGTAACATTTCGATAAGGGTGGGCGACTCCACCAACCTTAATTCTCTGTAATTTGCGGTCCTCAAGGATTTTTATCTGTTTATCGGTAACTTTGTACTCGCTGTCGATGCGCTTGTATTCCAGGTCTAACCTTTCAATGTCCTCCGGCAACAGCGTGCTTAGCTTCTGATCCCGCACTTTTTGTCTGTAGGATAGTTGGAACTTAAACTACTTTGCCATTATAAAAAAAATGTTGATTTCTGAATGAAAAGTACATCAGAACGTACTTAATGCATCCGACAACATAATTTTTTTATAGAAGTAAAATTGAGAATCTTACATTGCAATGAAGCAATCCAAAAGGCAACTGAAATGCCACAAAAAAACTTCAAAGAGTCAATTCATTGCTAAATAAAAACTCATAAAATCTAGAACTAAAAAAAACAATAACCGTGAACTAAATAAAAAAAAAATCTAATACCTTTCCCTGCGAAGAGATTTTCTGAGGGTTTCCAGACGTCTTAGATCGTCCTCCTCGTTGCTGTATCTGGTGCTATTGAGTGTCATGCTGCCATTAGACGTGTACTTTCGTGTTGAATCTTCTGTAGCCAGCTTCTGTAGCGCACTGTCAAAATTGGTAAGCCATGCTTATACCAGCGAAGAGTGAAACAGTGGGAAAAAGGAGTTATGTTCACCTTGACGACTATTTCGGCAACATGCAGGAAGGGAAAAACACCAATTAATACAAACAATAGGAACCTGGTAGGAGAATCTGCCAAGTACTGATGAAACCAAATATTCAAACTTTATTTTAGCGAGCAGCCATTAATTTTTATTATTATTTTTCATTATTTATATTTGAGGTTTACTATTTATTTAATGTTGAATAGTCTTCGTTCATACATAAGTTGGTGACTGATTGCAATTATTATGAATCACATATTGTACTCAATAAAATTTAAACAATAATTATAATAATAAAATCAACAATAATACAGAATATAATATTAATAATTTCAACAATAATAAAAGTCAATTGTTTTGAAAAATGGAAAATGCGGCAAAAGTAAACGATTGTCATTTATTGGTCACATTCCACATGTGTGGTTCCTTGGAGATAGTCATGATTTATTACTATTTTTGATTTACAAAATACGGGAAAAAACACTCATCAGCATTACATAGGTGTGGAATGCATTATGCTGACTATTTGTCCCGCATGTAAACTACTTATGCTATCCAACTAATTCACCTGGTAATTCGCAAGAAGGGCGCATCCTTATTGATGTATGTTGGCAAGCACACATAAGTCCGCCCTAGGAAACTACAGTAGTTGTGAGTATATTGATTTAAATTTTTTTGCGTAATACAAAATAATTTTATGAAAAAATCCCAAAAGCTATGCTGACCCCCCCCCCCCCCAGCAACATAAGCTGCTGAAATGTCTCTGAACAGGATACTAGTCCAGCTAGTTGTGGCTTTTGAGTTTATGATTTGTAAAATATCATAACAGTTGAGGGAGATAGCTCTTATTATCAGGGTTGTCACGGCTTAAACCGGTGGTTTTAACCGGTTTAAACCGCCCCAGTCAAAACTGTTTGGACCGCCTACTACTGGTCAAAACTATTTAACTTGCTAAAATCTGTTTAATTAGTCATTCATACAATAGCAAAAATACATTACTATAGACTCTAAATATGTAGGCAGTGTGAAAGTAACAGTAAGCATGCATATAGTAATATATGTAATTTATTATATCTTAAACTGAAATTGTACTGATTAATGTACCATATAAGATAAATGGTACCAGTGAAACGAAGTAACCGAAGAATGTATTGTAGATGAATAAATGTAAAAGCAATGGTTCAACTCATAGCCAGTTCATGTTATACTCAGACTGTGGACTCATTAACTTCCCTGTTCAATTGTTCAATATTGATTAAGCTTGTTTTACTCAGAAAAACATGCTGCCAAGAACATTTTTTTGCGTCACCATTTAATAATTTACATTTAACCATCAAGTGCAAACTTGGTGGTAACGCCAATATAAACTGCCATAACTACAATGCATTTGCAGTTTTCTAATCAAACACTAAACTACTTTGTTCGGCTTTTGTTTCAATCTATTACAGGAATGATACGCAGAGACGCTGCCCCGACAAAAAGTCGACTTTGAAAATTGCCGGTTTAATGCACCCTCTCTATGTATCCATGTATACTAGATGTCGCATTACACTGGCAACTTGAGCAACGAGCTTTTGTAGTCATAGCAACATTAAAAAAACAACGCTTTTATTGTTATTGTATGTTTTTTATTACTTCGACAAAAAAAATAATACAATGCAATATTTACCAGAATAACTTTGTAAAAATAAGATCAATAAATAATAGTATATATAGTAAATATTTAGCAGTTCAATATTATCTGGCCTTTTATCATTTATTATCAATAGTCATCTTCGTTGAAATAATTTATTTTGACAAAATAATATTATTATAATAGCCGAACAATTCGGTAAACATCAGCGTTGGGTAGTGACAAATGAAGATGGCAATTGAATATATTAAATTTTTTTTATTAATTTTATTAAATAAGTAATAATATTAATATTTATTCATTATGTAATGTTCATTACATAATGTAGCATTAGTAGTGAAACACTCACTGAGCGTGTACTAAACAATTGAGGGCAAACTCAAGCAATTACTAATTAATTGTAATTGGATTGGGCTTGATTGGCATGGTTGTCGATATCGGAAAGCATTTGCAGTGTGTGGGCGCATGCGTACATACAATAACGTGATAGTGCCGAGACATAACTACTCTATCTATGCAGCGTGTAAAAACGTCAATTTCAAAGGCCGACATTATGCAGCGACTTTACCTACGGCAAAACCAAGTCGACTTCGCCGTAGGTATCCATGACGAAAAAAACCACGCCGACTTCCTGTTGGGGGCAACGTCGCAACATGGAGCGTTGGTAAATTGCAGTAAACTTATGGCAAAATCTTTCCACTGATTTGGCAAGTATTATTTGATTTAAAATCAAACTGTATACAACAGTCTAGCTGAACATAAATATTGATTAATTTTGACTGGTTTTACGGTTTTCACTGGTTATGGTTATTTTTGTTTTTTTAGGTGTTGCGGTAGAAAATAGCAAAACCTAATGGTATTGATACGGCGAGCATTATACATTAATTATTACGTGATTTTGTACGACCCCATATAGCGGTTTGAACTAAACATATAAATTTTTCAGTTTTGAACGATTAAAACCAGTTTTGCCCGGTTTAAACCAGCTTTGACCAGTTTCGACTGCCGTCCCGGTCGAAACTGTTTTGACCACCGGATTTAACAACCCCGCTTATTATAGTATGTTCTCATAATTTCCGAAATGGCAGAGATGAGATCTATTTACAGTTGATTGATTACATAATGATTTACCTATTTGATGATGCTCAGTCATGATTTGATCACATTACATGAAAATTGGCGAAACTTTTTGATATACCATCTTAGCAGGAACGTAGGAACTAAAGATTAATCGTCAATTAATTCGCAAGCATTCTGACTTTGTTATATATATTACATTCAGCAAAATCTAACAGTATTAAAAAAAAATGTTGGAGATAAAACAAAAGTGATGTTACTAAAGCCTAATGAAATTAGTTTTATTATGAATTAGTTACCAGTAAGTTATTCATTAGTAAAAATATGAGCCACTAGAACTACAACATTGTGTGAAGAGAACACAACTCCGAAAAAATCATAAAATTTATTTGTATCAGTTTTGCTTGACAATTGTTTTGCAATATCATTCAATCGTCCGCAATTTCATATATGCTATATACCGCAGAAGAGGAAGTTACTATGACAGACATGGAAAAGCTAGCGACAGAGAAAAGACAAAATACAAACCTGGTTAAAAATGTCTTTGCATTAGCCTTAGTAGCGCCAGACATGGAAGAAGCGGGGGACGTCCTATCTACCAACCTCGGACTTACACTTGCACTTTCATTGGTATGCAAAAGGGTAGTTTTTGCAGGAGAACTAGCGAGCACAGTTGCAGAATTTTTAGAATAAGTCTCTGAGCTATTAGCTGGAATTATGGTTATGGGTGAGGAAGAGCTCAGGTCAATGTCAAATCTATAAGCCAGACATTGTACGGTAAAACATAGCACAAATACTACATAGTCACACTGTCTAAGACTAATCTTGTACGGTAACACTATAATACCTACCGCAGTGGCGCATCAATGCCGAACTTATCATCAGAAAAGCTGCTGTTTTCGCTGCCAGAATGTCTGGAGGGTGTCACTGATTTTATCTCTAACTTGGTTGGTTTGTTAGACGTGGTTTGTACGCTGAAGACGCTGGTGAATTTAGGGGGAGGTTTATCCTCTTCTTTCTCTTTCGTCACTTTTATGGGACTGATTCTACTACCGGCTTTCTTGTTACCCTGCTTGCCAAAATCTGAAGGAATCTTGAGTGGAGCTACGGTGGGAGAGACTTGCTTGTCCGTTATGGTGTTGTTGTTTGACTCTCGAGCTTCAAACGCTGCCTTGAATCTACATCATAGACTTACTACTACATCACCACATATTAGTAGACTTACTACTACATCCCCACATATTAGTAGACTTACTACTACATCACCACATCGTAGTAGATCTACTACTACATCACCATATCATAGTACACTTATTACTACATCACCACATTAAAAAAAGATGTGGTGTCAATCTTGAATTTTATGATAAACTTAACTGAAGTGCGAAATAAAAAAAAATTATTTGACAATATTACGAGACACAAATGCACCCACCCCACCTACCTATCAACAGTGCCAGATCCAAGTAAATTAGCTCGGGAGTTCTTTGGGCTGGAGGCAGCAGAGTTGGGAGTTGACTTGGTGGACGCTGTGCTGCTCAATGAAGGAGTTCTCTTTACATTTGCGGAGCCACTGCCAGTTCCAGCCAATTTGTATCCTGCAACATTAAAACTTAGGCTATTCCTTATCCAAATACAACGACATCAGACCATAAGGCTATTCACCTACGGAACGAGAGGATAGACTAACCTGACCACTTGTTGGGTGAAGGAGCTGCATTGCTGCTAGTAGAGTTACTCTCAAACAAAGCTCTATTCTTTGCTATCGCCTCGCTGAGCTTTTTAGAATTACCTTCTGAGGAACACGAGCTTTCTCTAGAGAATGATGGTTTGTTGGCTACAACATACAATGAAATCTAAGATCTCCGACGAAGACATACCGAAATTGATGTGAATATTGGAGCTATTTCAAGTTGTGAGTTTTTTTGAAATACTAGGCTCACAATGAAAATAGAGAAACAATTATATATTGCATATTCTACTTGAAATAATTTTTGCAGTGAAGAAAAAATCTAAACAAAAACAGTGTAATATTTAAAAAAAACAGGAGTTGTCTTCTACTTCCAAAAACAACAACTATCAAAACAGGGAATTAAAAATTTTAGCAGTAGATATCGTACATTCTGTGGAAGGAGTAGGAGATGATGCAATGTCTGCGTTAGTTTTCATATCGACTCTTGTCTGTCTGCTGGTCTCATCCACTTCTGGAGATTTGTCTGGGTAAACATTTTTTTCATCTTTCGAGGCATCAGCCGTTTTAAAAACTGCTGCAGAAGGATTGTACAAATGTGTGTAGAATTAAGTAAAACAAGTTTTACATACAATAGGCAAGAACATCAAATTAAATAATAATTAAACCAAAAATATAATAAGAATGTTCGCGACCTGTTCGTCAAACAAAGTGTAAAAAATAATAGGTGTTCATAATTCAATACGTCATGAATGGAACGGAACATCATAAATATTCAATGAAACGTTATAGTTTACCAAACAAATCATAGAGAAGATAACTCCCAATTTTCAAAATAATCAAGAAAATAATAAAAATTGAACAGCTATAAATTAGAATAGTTTGTAAAGCTGCCTTTCAATTTAGTAAATTTTGACTTATGATTTAGAATTATTTTTCAAGCATATAAAACCAGTCCATAAAAATGAAAAAATCAACTCGCTCGTTATAGTTCATTTAGTGTTCAGTTTCATTCGCAACCTACTAACAATATAAATAAATGCTCGTTGAATATTTTCTTTATTCAGCTAGCTACTTTTTGTTGACCCACGAGATCCGAACAAATTGATTATTTGTTGGTTAAGTTTGTTGCCGGTCTGATTACCTTTATTGCAATTTGTTCAGCGAACAGCGATCGCAAATACTCCTAATGTAGGAACATGTACATAAAAACAATTTTTTCATGAAAATGTCAGCTTGCAATAGAAGATGCAAAAACCAAAGGAAGCAAGAAGCAAGAGAAATAATTAAGAGTGCCTACACTGTTAGCTTGTTGAACTCTAAAGAAAAGTTAATTGAAATTCAACAAATAATGTTTGACAGAAATTATGACTAAAGGTAAGGGTGGACAACTGCTAGAAAAATGTGAATGAGTTGCATTATATAACAAGCAAGATTGTAGCGTTGCACACATGAGCTGTAAACTTACTCGAAGGTTGACCCAACGACATCACATCACTGATTGGCTCTTTGCTAATAATGCCAAGCAACCGATTGGATGATGATGATGAGGATGAAGTTGAGGATTTTTTGCGCAAAATGGCCCCGGAATTTTCTTGGTCGCTTTCACTATTATTATCTAGAACAAATTGTTTGCGATTAAAAATTTTACAGATGACCTGTTCGTAATCATTTTCATCATCAGTTATTTCTTTGGCAGGAGAAGACGTCAAATTTTTTGAATTATCCTTAATAGAATCAACGGACTGAGATTTCGACGCAGAACAACTCTGCATTGTCAGATCTGAGTCTAAAGTTTCAGCGGGCCGGGGAGGTACTAACGGAGGGTCAACATCTGTTTGAGTTGCAAGTTTCAACTCCGCTGTTTTAGCATTAGACTTTTCTCGTACGACGGCGTAGGTTGGTTGTACGATCGAACACTTCCCAGAACAAACTGCGGTGCTAGACAACCCGACATGGCGCTTCACAGCAGCATTCATAACACGAGAGGAAACCATTCCATGATTTTCCAACCCACCATCTGTGTCAGCATCAGCAGCGGCGTTACCATCGCATTTACTAACAGGACCCTCCCAATATATCTCTGGATCAGCGCCAAGCAGCTCCTCTAGAGAAACAGCGTGAGTGAGATTGCTGGATAGATTTTCTCCATCAGGATTCACATCATATTCTGATGAGAAAGAATATCGCTGGATGTTTCCAGTATTGGTAGTACTACCCCCACGACTAACTGCGTACGTATGCTGCTCGGCTAAATTATCAGAGTCGACGAGCCAATCAGAGAGTGACAGCTCGTTGGCTCTACGATTGTCTGCTACCAAATGTATAAATGGAAGTAAATCGGCAGAAACAAACAACTATCTCAGATGTGACTTAGCAGAAGTAGGGCCGCACATTCTACGCTATAGCAATTTTACCTGGATCAAAATAATCTGGACAAACGGAACAATTGGATAAATGGAACAATTGGATAAATCGAACAATTGGATAAATGGAACAATTGGATAATTTGAACAATTGGATAATTTGAACAATTGTATAAATGGAACAATTGGATAATTTGAACAATTGGATAAATGGAACAATTGGATAATTTGAACAACTAGATAATTGGGACAATCAGATAATTCGAACACCTAAATAGTTAAAAAAATGGATTATTTAGTAACCTTATAATTTAGACGGAACATCACAAACAAGAGAACATATTAAACAAACAGAATATTTATTTAACAGACGAATAACATACAAACACGTCATCACAACCAACATGAGTGCCACCAGAATACTAGCCGGAAACTTACCATCAGCATCCATTGTGGAAGGTTCATTGACAGCCTCGGCCAGAGCTTGAAGAGCTGAGGCTGTAGACGATCTGTTAGAGGGAGCCAGTGAGCTGGAAGGAGAGCACGTGTCAGCTACCTCTTCGTACACCTACCAACAATGGGCTAATCGTGAAGTAATCACCACCGAGTCCATTACAATAAATGGAAACAACAAATCGATTCCAAAATTTTAATTAAAAAAGGTTACTTCAACGTTTTAGCTAGTTACGATGAACGAAAACTGCTGAGTCATGCTTTAATTATTACAACTACAAGCCTGTAAAGGTTCAGCAATTTTCATAATAGGTATTAGAGGTGAAGGTCATAGCTTTCATGAAAAAAATGAAGCTAGCAAATGATAGATAAGGTTAAGCAGTGAACTGCATAAAGCTAGAGCAATGCAAAAAAAATTGGCAAAATGACTTATTCGCAACATCAATTAAATAATAAAAAAAACTGATACATGAAATGTTAAAAGCGGATAGGGTACATGGAGTTATTGTACATGGATAGCTGTTGGATTAGTGGAGAGCTACACATAAAGCTACAAAGTATAGAGTGCTTCCAGAGATAGAAGATCTCTCTATTGTACAGGCTTACATTGTTGTAACTCCCACGAGCAAAGAGTCTAATAAGTGAGCCTGTGTTCCCTTGTAGATACATCTAGTAATGCAACCAATAACAATGAGTATAAATTATGATTAGTTTACATGCTTTGGTACACAGACTAGGGTCACCCACAAACAGGAACTGAGGAAAGACGACCCACAAAAAGCTGCTCAATTAAAAAAGAATTGTACTAAAGACCAGATGAAAGAGAGAAATCCCAGATAGTTTTAGACAGATCGAGTGGACTTGACTGCATACAATGTTTAGAGGAGGGATATTATTGGAAGGTACACTGGCCAATGAACACTCAGATGACAAATGCCAATCAACAAACAGGAGCAATTTACCATGTCAAGCCTGTAATTTAAAGTAAGGCGTTAACTTACCGGTAATCTGATAAAATTGGAGTTATCTCCTTATTAGAGAAAACAACTTCTAGCTAAATTTATGATCATTGATAACAAAAATTTGTCATTTTCAAAATTCCTTGAAGTTATTCAAGATTACATAAAAAAAAAATATAAAAAAAATGTAGTAGCATAATAAAAATACAATTAACACATAATATGCTGCATATGAAAAACCGACAATATTTTAAAATTCTATGTGGGAAATTTTTGTGCGGAATTCTGATGTATCATCATCTTTTCTAAAAAAAATTTCTTTAATTAAAAACTAGTCAGTTGGCAGCGAAACTTGCAAGGCAACAAAACTTCTCCATGTTGGCAAAAATAAAATTGGAAAACACAATGTAAAACCTTACTAGTTGGGACGTTTGATGATGAGCAGAGAATGGTAAACCAAAACGGCGGGAGAAGCCATAAATAAATAAATTATTTAACCAAAATGCATCAGGCCTGCTGAGATTTTACCACGTAATTCATATAAATGCTGTTGGGGCCCACTAGCCTCAGTTTAGGTAACTTTTTCTGTAATATTGAGGTTATACAGTACATAAATGGGCATATACAGTACATAGATATATACAGTGCATAAATATTACATAGACTTGGTACCTTGCTTTGCCTATCACCAGCCTCTACGGGCGGTTCATCATACGCATCCCCTTCACCCTCACTGCTGCTAGAATTACTTCTCTTATCACTGAGGTCAGCGTACTGCCTATAGTCCTGACATAGAAGCAGCGCATAGACATGGAAAGGTTTACCACCAGACAAAGGTAATGCAGGTTTAAGCAAGGATTTATAGCATTGCCACCGCCAGCAGACAATTGTATTCCCTCTAAATACCTTACAAGAGGACAACTCCAAACAGCCAACTACGGACCCAGCAAGTGTACAACCAATACCAAGTGATATGTAGCGGACAGGGGGAGACAAACCTCACTAATTCCTAGCTACTAAGTAGTATATTATACATACCTCTGAAGCTTCGAGGGAGAGTGCCAGAGAGTTGACCTGCAATAAAAAAAATTTATTATTTTTTTCATCGTCTTGGGATATCATTATTATTATTTCCAAATCTAATTAAAAATGCCCGATATTTTACTATGAGCTAATTTTTACTGGAATGAGAAAAAATTAATAATAAATAAAAATATTTCCTGCAAATTCAAATGTTTAAACAAGTCACGTTTACTAATTAGAAAAAGTTTAGTGAAAAGGTTAGTAATTATGAAAATTTTAGTGAGAGAAATTTTTCCCTCGTAAAACATATAATATTGAAACAATTTTTCTGTACGTAGAGGCCTTCATTGATATCATAAAGCATTAGCTGTACATACAATCATATACAGCACATGTTTGACAGATCTATGACATCACTGATAGAGCAAACAAACCAACACATATGTCAGATCAACGCGGGCATGCATTCTACGTAACAGCAGCATCATGTGACCGCAAGTAGTCACATGATTCTACAAACGATTCATTCTAGGCAGACACAGACACCAGGTGGAGCTAACTCTTAACTTATCTTTGACTGTAGCCTGAGGGAATTGTAGCTTTAGAGGACTTCAGCAAAAGTACCACACTACAGCTTGCATTCACGGATAAGACCCAAATACTAACTAGTACTAAAGCCTTGGAACCACAGTTTTGGTCAACAAATAGCTGGGAAACCAAACGATAGACTGAATATCTCAAAACAGCACACAACCAGCTTGTATACCTCTCTGATACAGCAGATTACTAGCCTGCAGTGCATACTCTGTAGAACGTACGTGGTTTGGGGCGGTACCTAGAGCTCCCGTATATGAATCTCCTGCATACTAAAAACTTAAGCTATGCAAGTGCGCTATACCAGGGAGTTTGTAATAAAATGAAAATTGTAATATTTATGTATTTATAAACATATATAATTGAAAATAATAAAATATTATTTGTCGTGCAAATGGACGGATAACATTTATCACTGGGTGGTAAAGGTGGGTAGGTGAGAGAAAACGTGAAGTTTTTAAATCTTAACTTTTTTGTTGTACACAGGAGAAAAGTTTTTTAGCAAAACCTTTTTTTCGAAAACTGTCGAAAATTTGACCTAACAAAACCTGCCTTCTGACACGAAAAATCAGGGCACGAAAATGTGACTCATTTGGTAGATCAATAAGTGTCTCATTTGAAGCAAAGATAGCCTGAGGATATTTATAAAGGAGTATTCATGTAAGTATGTTGGGTGTCATCTTCCTGCCCGTATGTACACACACACGGCTCGCTGCTAGCTGAGTGTACGCACTTATCGTATATGCCGTCATAAAGCACCAAATATATGTCATCTCTTGACCTAGATCTCTTACTGGATCTAAGTGTTTGATAAAATGTGGTTAGAGTATGCACTGCGGGCGGTGATAGGTCCGCCCCCTTCTACAACCCAATATGGATTACAAATATTAGTGTAACCATAGGCAACCACACATTTTACCCTTCAAACAGAGAGACATTCACTATGTAAATGACAAGTTTTAAAAATTTTAGTAATTGCCAAATTAGGAGTTACCTACCTACACATTAAGAAAAGTACCTTCAAAGCAGTTTTCTAGCAATTTAGAAAGCACGACTTTCCAAATGCTGAATAACTATCAGACAGCTTTAAATTACACATCTAAATTTACTTCAAACACAAAAACGGATGAATTCCACAATTGTAAATTACAAAAAAAATCAATACACAACTGTGTATAGTACCGCAACAAAAGAGTTCATGAAAAAATTATAAAAATAAAGCAGTTGACCAACCTCGATGTTATCGGAAGGAATGCTGCCGAGAGAATGGCTGTCTACGTATGTGTAGGTCATGTTATCATCATCATCATCGTCATCATCTCCGGCAGCACTCGGTATGCCTCCATTGACCACATGTTTGAGCATTGCAGACAACCAATCTCCTTGTTTAAGTGTATTCTCAGGCTATATAACATAAAAATCTAATCATTTTCTAATCGTAAAAATAAAAACGATTAACAATCAACGTTATTAATTTTAAATACCTCTATAACAAAAGCAGTTTCATCCAATCTGGTTACAGCGAGAGACAAGGAGTTTTTATCAGGGCAGACGAGTTCATAGTCACTGAGCAGCAGTGAAAAGTCAAGGTCAGATGATGTCGAATCGTCTTTGTAACATTCGAATACCCCATTTTTGATTGTGCAATTTTTATAATGCCATAAGTCATCTTTGAGCAGCGCAGGAGAAAAGAGCTTTACAACCCCTACAAAAAGTCCAAAACATAAAAGTCGGAAATTCCAAAACGTAATAGATTGAAAAACCGTTATTAAATTTACAAAAATGTTACAACCTTCATAACTTGTTAACTTTAATTGTATGAATTTATGTAACAATTAAACACCAGAAGTCATTAGTTGGGAAAGAGAAAATAAAAAAGTGGAAAAAAGTAAATTAAATCAATAACTCTTGTTTGAGATAAAAACAATTTTTCTTATTCACTTTTTACTTTCTATCAAACATATATCGTGAGGAAAAGGAAAGACAAACCAGAAAAGGTGTTATCAGGGGAGACGACGACATTTCTGCCTAGCGGAGATCCCTCTGATATCTCCAGCTGATGAGCTGCCTGACGGCCTTTCTTCCTGCCAAAGGTGCCGGATAAAAACTTGCCCAACTTGTTCTTTTTATCCCTCTTGATATCCGCAGGGAGAGTGTTTGCCACTTTGCGGTTTTTCAGACTCGGTGATCCGTTTGCTAAAAATAATTTAAAATGAAAGATTTGTATCTACAATCAACTCGTATTATTTGATATCAACATATATGCATTCATTTATGAGAACGCGTATCTTTCTGGGCTTTTTATAAAAAACGTAACAAGAAAAAACTTTTCCACAACCTATGTGAAAAACTTGAAGCTTCCAGCCGTTGGTTATAAAAAATTCCAAAATAAAAAAGGAAACAAAACGATAAATGTTGTTAATAGCTAAAACAAAAACAAAATGAATTTTGTTTTCAAACATTTGTTACCAGAAAGAAACTACATTTTTAAAAGTTTTTCGTAAACCTCTGACAATGATCATTCAGCCTGGTTGAAAAATTTAGGTTCCATGTTTTTCTCAATCAGAGATAAATAAGTAAACAAAGAGGCCTAAACAAACAAACAAGCAAAAAAACAAACAGTAGCGAGTTTTGCTCTATTAGGCAGGTATGACATAAATATTGACGCAAGAGCTTTTTTAACACACTCACAAAGATTTTGTCCTACGCGTAACTTTTATGTAGTGCAAAAAAGTACATAAAAAGAAGCAAACTACAGCATTTAATATTTTTCAAATTTTACTAGAGGTTAGAAAAAGAAGTAACTGCAGAAATGAGTGTCTACACATTAATAACCTTTTGCTAGCCGTGCGTTTATTCCAAAGAGAAAAGAGACACAATAGGTACAGGTAGGTATTACTACTACAACTCTATTGATTGAAAAGAACTATCAGTACGTTCAAGTAATCGTTTGTTGGTACTTGTACTTGTTTGTCTTTACAATCTCCGAACATGGTGCAACAGCCTACACCTGCGATACAGCGTTTGCCTGTTTAAATCCTTATTGTCTACTTACCGACGACAGAACCTGGAGGGTCAGAGTAGAACTCCATGCTGCTGATGCTGCCAGTCTACAAAACAAAGTACCAGTCAACCACGTCTGCAGTGACTTTAGCCACCAAAAACTTCATACCAAAGTTTTAAACAAAAATTAGTACAGCAATATTCGTTATAAATTATTGATATGGCTTCAATTTTATTAATCAATAGCTGATATTAGACAAAAGCTTCTCAGAAATCTTTTGAGTTAATGTTATCTATTTCAAGCGGATGAATTTTTAAACGTTAAAAACGCTGTCTTTTATTATTACTAATGAGATCGACGTTTAATGAGAAGACAATTGGATAAAATTATCTCGATGAGGTAAAGGGTAGACAACTTTACATGCCATTTTCTCTATGAGGTGAAGGGTGGACAACTCTACATAACACTGTCTATGACGTGAAGGATGGACAACTACTACTCTACATAAGATTGTCTGCATGAGATGAAGTGTAGACAACTCCACATAATATTCCTCTATGAGGCAAAGGGTAAACAACTCTACATAACATTGTCTCTATGGGGCAAGGGGTAGGCAACTCACTCTCTCTGTAGACTTGGTATCTTCCTGCGCATCAGCAGAAGTGGAGTAACACAGGGGTTCTATTTTATTCATCCAAGCCTGAGTCTCACTCACTGAGTCTGTAGATATAAAGTGTGTCTCACACCCTGGCTGTGCTAGCCTCAGTACATTAGATCTGCCTTTCTCTTTCTCTTGTAGTATAACATCATAACCTGAATGCATTAAGGAAAGCAAGCTACATAACGCTGAATCAAGTAAAGATAAAGCAACTCCTAAATTTTGCTTAAATTTAGTTATATAGTTGGGGATGTTTGAGGGTTAATATTGTGCACAAACAGGAAGATGTTTAATACCTCACCTTATTCACGAAAATAAACTACTTGAAATTTAATAAAACAAATTTTCTCAAAAAAATAGTAATTTTAATTTTTTTTTTCAATTTCATTAAAAGGAAACTTGTAAAGCCTTATAGCTTTGGGCTAGAGAAACCTATTATTTTATTCCCGCAAATAAATATCGAAAAAACAAGCAGATGATTCAGTAGCTATTAGCAAAAAATAAAAATTTCAGCAAACCATTAATAAAAAATTGAAACATTAAAAAAATATATTAATATTTTCAAAACCCCTTCAAATATGAAAAAAAATTTGAACAACATAAACCAAAGCACACTTCTTCAAGACCCTTGTTTAACAAGGGACGTATAGCACACGCCCCACACTACTTACCTAAGAGTGTGACACTAAAGATAGGTTTAGACTCCTTGTTTTCTTTGTAGCAGTAGAATATTCCATCACAGATAGCGCAGTATCTCTTGGTCCAGGCCATCTTACCACGGTGGTACAGCTCCCCTTCATGTACCACCGCTTCCAACTGTTTGTAATATCTATCGATGAGCGACCCCGACTTCTTCTTCTTTCTCTTGGTCTTCAGTCTAAACAAACGAAGACGTAACCAAAGTAAACGTCTGAATGTTTCAAAGAGAGCTAGTTTAAGTTCACTTTACAATCTCATGCTTTCTTTGATTTCTACTAATTTGAAGGAAAGGAGGCTACGCAAAAGGAACTTTGGCTTGGAGGAGAGCAAAAGCATATGACGCGAGGAATAAAATAACAAGATTGCATTGGATACCGATTTTAACTGAAGACTGTATTTAAACACTAGATAATAAAACTAATGCAGTGGATATGAGCAACCGTGGCCTAGTGGTAGGGTGTAGCACTAGCAAGCAGTAAATCCCGGGTTCCAGTCCCAGTCGACCTTCTTGGCAGTTGGAAAGTATTGCTCTGAGGCACCTGATGCCTGAGTGCGCATGCAAAACATGATGCTGCTTACTTAATAATAAATACTTGATAATAAAATTAACCAATGAACGAGGAGGATGTGATCACATGACATGCAAGAAATGGGAACCATTGGTTAATAATAAAAGCACGGGCTCACCGAGCTCTAAAAGACCTGAAACAAAACATGTGGTGTTGAAATGGTACACGACAGGAAGTGAGTAAAATTTAAAATTGATTCGCAACTAATCAACATTAGAACTGAAATTTAAAAAAAAATAAAAATGTCGATTTTTACTAACATTTAAAACGTTTGTACAAAACAATGCCACCCAATATGATGCTATAACTCTGCATGCACTGCCCTCAGTCCCCTCTACAATCTGTCAAAGCTTCATTCCCTGCAGCAATAACTCCATAAATGTTGGGGAGACAACCCGGAGACGCACATACCTGGGTAGCGGTATTTCCGGTTTTGAGTGTCCGTCGTATCCAACATTATTGTAGTGTTCGTCGATGTCTGGTTCGTCATATGACTCATAGGAAGTGCTGCTAACCGCGTCTGCAATGTGACATTACGAGAAAATATAATCTTAAAAATATTAGTTGCCTTCTCAGTGGAGAGATGAAATCTATCGGTCCTGAAGTCCTTTCTTAATTATCTTACAAGCTCTTGCAAATTTGAATAAATAAATAAATACCAGAATTGATAATTAATCATTAAACAAACATTATCTGTTAACTGTTTTCGAGTATGAAACTATGATAATTAATAACATAAAGTCTAAAATATAAATCATCAGAGTTTCCTAAATTTCATAAAAATTTCTGGATTAAAAGACGTCCTTCTAGCACGGGTCTCTCTTGCCGAATGAATTATATTAGGAGTTGCTAGCCCAACAAAAGAGAGTACAACTTCAAAATCTACTATTAAACCGTATACTACGCTTCCAACCACTTTCTAAAAAATATTTGTTGTATAATAGAACCGTCATAATCTGGTGTCTGCCAGTAGATTAAGTGCTTTATAGTTTAAAAAAATGGAATTTATTATTTATTATACCAATTAATATCGAGTAGTAAGCTACCATCGTGCACATCAGGCTGACATGAAACAGTAATGACATTGATAATAGCAATGATGATAGTGATGATCGTAATAATAGCACCTTGTGTGTAAATTACATCATTTCTACAACACTGAATGTGGCTAAGAAACAATGTATAAAATTTAAAATTGTTTAAATTTGTAAAAATGTAAGCAATTCAAACAGTCGCAAAGTATGCTCAAAGCAGAATTATGGTTTTAGATTTTCTCACAAAATTCCAAAAGGCCACAGCCTGTAGCCTGACGTAGATAAAAATAAAATAAAAAAGATAGCAAAGACGTTAACCAAATAAATGGGTACCACCTGAGGTAACCAGGAACTTTTTTGCCACGTTTACAAATAAAACAAAAAAATGTACTTGAGCAACTTCACCTGCTAGCTAATAATAGAGAAATGATAAACCACAATTTACATCAACCCTACGTAGAGTTAAGTTTAGGAAATCTGATGAAACCTGATTAATGATCAGCAGGTAATTAGTGGATATAAATAAGGAAATTTATTATTTAACTGGCTACCTACCAGAGTCGACCTCTACCTTAGCCGCAGGGCTAGCTGGCAGGGGATTTCTAGAGACGGTGGGTACGCGGTCCATGACCACAGGCTCCTCATACAAACCATCATCAAACTGATCTGAGTCTACTCCAAAACCACTATATAAAAAATTAAACTGTTATAAAATAAAATGATCTATCGAAAACAAATTTACGATGAGCTCTCCCAGATTTGTAACCTACTCGTTGGGTACGGGATTGTCTTCACACGTCGCGGGTTGTGATTCCGAGTTGGACAATGCTTGTCTGGATATGGCTCTCTGATGGGCAATGAAGTCTTCGTTGCTTTTATTTTTGACCGGGTCAGGAAGCTTTCGTCCTTGCATCTGTGATTTCTCTGCACCATCTATAAATATTAATTTGTTAAATATTCGACGTCAAAACAACAAAAAACATTTTAACACCAAATTTGAAACTCAGCGATTCAATAAATTACCATGTTTGTAACTTAAATAGCGCAATATTAATAAACAACAACAAATTTTTATCACGTATACCTTTTAGCACGCTTCGTTAGATGACCCGGCAATATAAAATAATACTTGACTGAATAGAAAATGGACAGATACCACAATCTTAGCCTAAATTTTACCTGGTTTTGGTGGGAGATGTGGGGGAAGTTGTATGACGTCCAACCTTTCAACATAATATAATCTTCGTTTCTCAGCCAATTTAGAGAGTGATTCTTTTGCTAATACATTTCTTAGAAAATTTTCAATGTCAGGAAGGAGCTCTAAAATACATGAAAGTTATGCAAGCTACAAGACAAACAGACAGAAGAGCGAGATCAAAACAGCCGAGTCACTCGAGGAAATAAATACCACAAGTAAGTTAAAAAGAAACATTAAGTTAATAGAGTAGTCGTTTAGTCGACAATTGAACAAGTTTCCATATCCTCCGACTTAAAGTCAAGTAAAAAGATTAAAACGACAGCGTCCTGCCGATTACTCATTTTCGGTCCAGTTAACAAACATAATAGTTATCACGGCGATCGCCATTGGTCAATTATACTCGGCACAAAGTGGACAAGCAACCACAAAAATTTCCATTCGAGCCAACAGTTGACATGCAAAGCAATGCAGTAACAACAACAAAGTATTTATTATTAATAATTAATAATTATTAGATGCGCAGAGCCATTAGTCGCTAAATGCAGATGCAGTATTCTCTATTTAACATTCCATAATGATTAATGATCGATTTTTGCTCCATTGATTTTTTGGAATTAGATGATGATTAAAAACATGAAACAGGTGCTTGAACAAGTTATCGAAAAAGAGAGAACAATGAATCGCAAGTTATCTTCCTCTACATTCATGTCACGAATCTGTCATTATGGACAAAAACAAGTTAGTAAATTGTAAATTTATGTATCGAGTCTGTAACCAGTTTTTTAAGGTTAGTCAAGTTCCCGAAACCAAAAAACTAAAACATTCGAGCATACAAGACAATAAAGCACTATGACCTAACCCTCAGCCCATGAGCAGCTCTAACCATTTCAGTAGCATATTAGGAGTGAATCCGCTCCTAATATACTACCCATGTCCACTCAGCAACAAAACAAACCTGCTATTAAAGCCAAATATTTTTCATTTGGCACACCTGAAAGTAGACAAAGATAAAGACCTCTGAGAAAAATTGAAACCATTTTTTTTAAAAATCATCATAAAAAAGAACAAACCATCACTAGGATCTTGCAACCTTATTATTGTTGTAATGCCAAAAACACACCGGATGTGATCTTTCACTGATATGCTTAATCTTTTGCTGACTCAAGTATTCGCCCCACAAGGGGGCTTGTACAACAAGTCAATTTCCATCCGATATTTCCCAATAAATAAATTGCAACCATTAAATGTAACAAGTTTAGCACTGACGGTAAAACTATGCTTCAACAACGTGGATTTCATGAATGCAGTAATTGTAGCAATGGTCCATTTACTTGTTTGCCTCATTTTCATATTGATTTGTGTGGCAGCAGAAACACTTATGTGAATCAGCAAACAAAGTTTAACAGCGCTTGGCCAAAAAATTATATATGACACACCAGGTTCGCAGCGAAAGTACCAGCTGTTCAAATAGGTTCGCATCAATACCAGTTCCATAACGTATCAAAACTAAAACAGGGGCCAAGGTGTTTTAATACGGATACGGAACTGATGCACTATGTAAACAGGTACTTTAGTGCAGACCAGTACCGAACCGTAGCTGTTACCAATTTTTCTGGTATTTCGTAGCGTACTAGTGGAAACTAAGCACAAGTAACTAGATAAGTGATGCAGTCCTCAGGATAACCACCGGTAGATACTCTACACTAAGCAGGGTCTAGCTATTAACTACACAACTCTGACTATAACCTAGCGCAAAGCTGAGTGACAAGTGACAGCAGACACCTGTCCCTTTATCAAGACTTCCCACATAGATAGAGACAAGTAAGACCTATCATATAAGTTATTAATTGTATTTAGTGTTAGGCGTTGTAAAGATTTATCAATTTTGTAACGAGATTTTGCATATTAATAAAGGGAGGATTATAATGAGATATCGAAGGGACATCGACTATGAAAAATTCTTGTGGCCCGTATCTAGACTGACTGCATAGTTATTAAGGTGGATTTGTCTATTGCTAACTATCTATTGTTTGTATTTACACCATCTGAATCAATAGAACCTCAGCTTATTTGGTAACCTATTTGTGTTATGAGTGATAATTGCTAATGCCTCATGTACATCTATGGATTGCCTACCGATTTGTCTCCACCGACCGATCGAACATGACGATGGGGTGTTCCCCTATTTCCTTTTCTACTTTTCATTTTCAAGTGATTTTCGTTAAAAGCGCTGAACATGATATCACTGTCAATCATAGAATGCTTTGCAACGATGAAGAGGGGCATCCATCCCCCTTCTGTATGAATATTTGCGAGTAAAGAAATGATTTTATTGGAAACAATGATTCTATGAGGAGTGATACGATTAGTTGAATTGTGAATTGTCTGATAGCCTCAAATAAAATGTTACCAAGTGTTCCATCAGATTTACCAGGAAATACAAAATCCTCATTCGGTTGGATATATTGGAAGGCAATCGGTAGATGCACATATGGCCTAAGGTTGCCTAATTGGCCTGATCGTGTTAGCCCTTTGTGTTGGGTAACAATGTCAGTTCACACCCCACTAATTTGTTTTTTGTTTGCTCAATGAGAAAATGAAATCTGACCGTTTGCAAAGAGTTTGGATAAACTTTTCGATGCAGATGAAAAGACAAATAGGTCTTGAGCATGTGTATAATGTTAGGTTGCAGACAGAAACAGTGAGTGAAACTGTTTTATTCCATTTCTTTAGTACCATTAAACAACAACCAAAGGAATTCATATTAATCTTTTCATTGAAAAATATCTTTTGATCTTTCATAATCCACTCTGTGGCGATACTTTCGTAACATAACGCAATAGGGCTGAATATATCTTTGTTCTTTGCATGGGCATTGCGAGTGATAATATCTTATGCTTATCAGAATATCAGTTGTGCTGCCAAGTCTTTGAATAACTCACTGACGATCATTTCAACGGAGATCAACAGCAGTAGACAGTTAGTATTGAGAGATAAGCAGAATATTGTAAAAAAAAACTGGCACCAAAAACAGGAAAATCAAAATGACACGAGTTCAATTTTAGTTCCTTTTAGATAAACATGTGTGAGAGTCACAAGTTAAATCAGTCGCTTATACATTTATGCTTTGACACCAAACAGCTGACGATTGTCATTGGGTTGGGCTGTATTGGTTGGGCCGTATTGCATTATACTTTTGGAACCATCATTAGATTTGCAGATTTGATTGAATTGATAGATTTTTGGCATGGTTCAAGAATTAAAACATTTCGAAAACGGGGGATGGCGTTTGACATATGTAAATCACTGGTGACAATGCAAGTTCGATCAGAAGTATGAAACATAAAACTGCGTTTTAATCATCCAATTTTGGCCAATAAGAACTTTATCATAGGGATAAAAAAAGATGAAAAAAATCGAACCAGAAAAGAAGGATGTGCCACCTTTTTTGTGAAGATTTGAATTCAAAGAAGCAAGCAGGAAGAATTCTGGATAGTGATGTCAATATTCTGTTATGTAAATAAAATCAGCTTGTTTGAATAGCTCTCATTATTTTGCAAATGAGTATTATAAACAGGACACCGTGTCTCAAATCTCACTAAAAGCCACTTATCGTATGGCATAAGTGTTTTTTGAACTATCAACGAGTAAGTAATAAGACTATGGTAGAAATCAAGTCAAATCTATTCACTTGATCAAAAGATCGAGCAAATTGGGAAATTGTTTGGTCCAAAAAGGTCGAGAAATCATGACCAAAGAATTACAAAAAAGAGGTGCGAGCAATATTATCAGCTACTACAATCAGCCTAGACATCAATGCAGTTTAGCAGGTCTAATGATATGACAATGAAAGAGTCCGAGAAACGGTGCACTTTCGGAATGTGATTTCTTTTGTGTTGAGCAGCGCTGAGAGCTAAAGCCAATAGCCAATTGTTGTGAGCAAGACAAGCAGCTGTGCCAGTACAAGTAATATTATTGATGCAGCATGTGCTACAGCTATAATCCTGTTTGTTGAATATGCTACATGATGCAAACTGCTGATTATAACACAGCTTGCTATCAATTTTTGCTGATAACTCCGTTTATTAGGTTTATTAGCGTACACCAACACAGCACTGGCTAAACAAGCTGCCATTGCTAGTACTGACTTTATCACCGCATATTACTAGCTCGAAACTAAGAAAGAATGGTTATAAATGATATTTATGGTCTGTCAAAGTGGAGGGGCAAGAAATAAAAAAGCGCAAACGGTTGGAACATCAAAGAGTTCATGTGAAAACATTCCTGAGAGAAACAACATATAAGGTATCGACTCCATGGACATTACATAAAACAACAAGTTCTTGGTCTTAGCGTGGGATCAATCTTTCAAAAACTACCCATATTACCTGTATGTGCACAATTGGTCGACTAATAAAACAGCACACCGCTAGACAAGTAAAAGATAAAGAAAATATTTCCAATCTCAATTATTATCTTCAACAACTTGGCATGGCAAGAGCAGGTCACTTGACTGGACTGAATAATTTTTAGGGCCCTCATAAACGAGTTAAGACAAGGCAACAATTGAATCGATCTGATTCATAGAAGAAATGTCTTAAGGCTGGTTCACATTGTCAGTGATGCATCAGGGATCGTCAGTGACCAGTGTCACTGATCATCACTGATGCATCACAGAAATGATGTTCACATTATCCTAATTCAACGCCGAATGCAGCCCACTCACAATCGGGAGCAGTCAGTGATGCTATCACTGACAACACCGCATTCACAATAAGCTTGACCTATAAACCACAACAACCAATAGAACGTAGTTGAGTGGTAGCGACTAGCAGTCAGTGATTAGCCGTGATATAGCAGCAATTTCAACTAGTATATTTATAAATAATAAAAAAACTATAGTACAATTTAAGCTCAATATTATTTATTGCTTATTTGGTACAGCAATAATAAAATATGTGGATAAATTATTTTAGTTTAAAGTCAAACAATGATTGGCGATAGTCACAGAGATATTTCTGGCAAACGTGGTAAAGCTGAATTAAGTGGAGCACAGAGATCATCATCATGATGATATATTATAGAATCGTTGATTAGGCCAATTCTCTTCACCACCTAAAACCAAAATAATAATTAATAACATTGACTGAAGTGAGTGTTAAACTTATTAATAATAAATATTTATTATTACAATAATAATAATGTTGTTTGTATTTATTTTTTATTATTTTCTTAACAAGTTTCAAAGATAATGAATTTCAATATTTTAAATGTTAAAAAATTTAAAATTGGGTGTCATCATTATTATTTATGCGCTGCACTCAGTTGATAGCAATTATTATCAATTATTATTTATCATGATAATAATTGATTATAATAATTATATAATATTATTAATTGTATCGTTACATCATTCATTTTATTATTTATTATTAATAGTTATAATAATAATTAGTAACAATTAACAATAATGATGATAATAAAAACAGATAACAGTTACAGTCAATTCAATCAACAAATATATTGGCAGCAAAAAGAATAAAAAGTGGCAAACTAACAACAACAAGTAATAATTATTAATAATAATAAATAAATTATTACTTTATTTATGTTTATTATTTTTTTTAATTAAGATCAATCTAATCTGACATCTCTTACCTGGTAATGGTGTGTAGATATTATCTTTATTTAGAGTCTCAACTAATTTTCTTTTTAAATATTATAATTTATGAAAACAAACCAGTAAAAAGTCAATGACGGATTATTATTTTACTTATTATTATCCGTCGTTGGGTGACGAGTGGAAGGTTATGACAATTAGAGCGGTTAAATTTTTATAGGTCAACTCAGACCTATCGCTGACAAACGGCGTTCATTGGTTCACATTGCAATAATGATCGCGGTAATGTCACCGATGTCGGAAAAGTTTGACACTGCCAAACTTTCCCGATGGAGCGGCGTTATAACGGCGACAACGGTATTGCATGTTCACATTGTCGGCGAGAAGACAATTCCCACTATCGCCGTAGCAATCGGTGACAATGTGAACCAGCCTTTATTTGAGGGCAGATGCGGGGAAAAGACTTGAGACTAATAATCTCTTTCATACTTGGAGGATATGCACAATGCCAGCTGTTTAACAGAGACGCAAACCAAGAGAACAGCTATGAAGTCTTACGACGCTAAGAAAAAAAAAGTACATCATTAAGAAGCTAAGCCTACATAATTACTGCATATCTCCACTGATAAACTATAGTTTACAAATGCTATGAGATAACCATACAACTAGCAACAATCAGTTAAAAGTTTGGCCAAAACAACCTCAAACGGAGCCACCATGTAAACAATAAAAATAAACAAAAACAAAACACCTATTGGTCAATGATGAAATATCTGCCTAAGTTACTTTCATTGGTGGATAGTTCTTGACGAAACTTAAACAAATAACAAATGTATTTATATATTTGTGTCTAAAATATTTCATTAATTAATACCCTCTTCCACAGTCCTTTGAAACGACATACCGAATTGACACCCAAATATTTTCGATTTACTGATTGTAAGAACCCTGGTTCATTGTAGCTTAAAATAGTTCAAGCATCCCTTTAAAACAGAGTGTTGTGTAACATAAAAGAAAGATGACCTTTCATTAAATTAAAGTAATGATTAGCCACAACAACTGAGTTGTTAGTCTAGAACAGCCGATGTAAGTAGGACACATGGGTGTCACCCAAACATTGAGCGAACATACCATCGAGTTCAAAAAACATCAAAGTATCTGATTTTAGATCCTACTTTGAGTGATCAGAAACTTTAGTGACACTCCTGTACTATTTGTTGAACCACCAGGTAGGGCTTCAGGGTAGTCAAATCACCAGGTAGGGCTTCAGGGTAGCCAAAACACCAGATGGTGCTTCACGGGCATTGAGTTTAAAAAGAACGACAGCGCGAAAATATAAAATCATACTTGTTTATCTCTGACTGACTGAGAGAATGCGGACTTGTCTTGTGTTCTACTCGTAACTAATGCATATTTATCATAGATTAGGAAATAAGCTTGTTTGCAAAGCGATCAGCAATGGAGACATCCAATCTTGTTAGCATTATGTAATGCGATAAGATTATCAACAACACCATCTAGGCATCACCTTCAGTCTAGTGCAAAACTATAATTAAGCATAATTTTTCCGGATCAAGTCAAGTCTCCTCAAGTTAATATATCAACAAGAATGGTCTCAACTTCCGGAGCTTTTTTTTTTATTTTTTTATTGTTTTCTATAATTGTTATGTACAACCCAAATGAAGGAATGCCTAATCAGTGAGGATTACAAACAATTGTGAAAAAAAGTCCAAATGTAAAACTAGGAAAAGCGATTGCGCATCCTTCAGGAACAACAAAAAAACTCATGTCTAACTTTTAGCTGTGATTATGTAATAACTGATATCATAGATTACGTTTTTGTGTACGGGATAATAATGATACCAGCGGTTCACCACGAGACCCCCATAAACAGTTGAGCCAGTTTTTAACCACATGAAATAGCTCGGATACTTATCAGCGATCAGATGCTTGACCCAGTAATTACGCCAGCCATAAAAACATCATACCGGGACTAGATGTATTATAAAACACTCAAGTTATGCAATGAACCATAGGTACCACATTCATCTACTAGGTCCAAAGTTAAAACCAGATTTCAGGTAAAAACTAATGAATAAAAGTAGGTTTGGTGATTAAACTTACAAACTAGCCAAAATGGTGCTCATTAATTCCAGATTGATTGACGTGAGAAATTTTTTGATGAAGGACGGGTACAGTGATGATGCAAGCGTAGGTTTTGCAAACATATAGTGTACATATTATTGAAGCTGCTAAACACACATGGATTTATAAAAGTTTTGAGTCATGGTATTGTGTTCTGTATGTAAATAGGCTGTAATGGCTTGTTTGTTATGTGATGATGAATAAGAGCGATAGATTTATCTTGTGACAAAAGCCTCTAGGATTGGCAATCGTCACTTACGATCACGTTATGGATTTGCTTCTTTAGATATTGCTTAATGAACACTGATGAATATGAGCTTTTAGCCGCTCTCTTTGTGGTGATATGGACAATAATTCATTGTTCATCAATAACTTTTCTGAAACAAAATTACAAGATGGAGATATTAGCGTCATTAGTGAGATTATAAGCACTGTTTTGGATCAGCAGTTGTTCTAGTTGCACTAAACACGTAAAAGTTCAGTCGACCCCAAGTTAATTCGTCCCTTTTATCAAGTGCCTTCAACCATTGCTGTTCTTCATACTATGATCAGCTTCTGCAGGCATTTGCATTTTGTAAGGATAAATCAATGGGATATTGGCAGGTTATTGTTTTGAATTACAAGGATAACACATGTGGTCTTTCAGTAACAAGTGTACTCTGAATACTACTAGTTAAAAGATTGCGACAAAAATACATGGCCCAAACTGTGTGACTAAATTAAAACAACAAAAATGCTTTTATGAAGAAGTGATGGCGACTTTTTTTTATAGAAGAGTTGGTGTTAAATAAAAAAAGTGGCCGCCATTGATTAACGGCGTAAACGATTTATAGCCAACCATGCAACACTAAACAGGCAAAAAATAAACATTCAAGAAAGCTGTGTGCCATCAATGCCATTCCTTCGCAACGATATTGCAAAAACCATTACTATAAATTATGATACTAAGGATTTTGAATGTTTGAAATAACAGAAATCTTGTGATCGGTACTGAAAATCACAAATTTTTTAGTCAAACTATTCTTTCGCAATGCTATAGGAGGTGAAGATGAACTTATTTTCTAGCAGTAGGCAAATGGCTACAGCTACAAAGAGTGTGTTACTAACTTGAGCAATAAAATCATGTGCTGATTAAGAAGCTCTAGTAAGCATTGCACAGCATTGCTAGTTACTAATGAGTGTTATGTAGCAATTTGTAACATGTTCTAATCAGATAGCATTTAAGGAAGATTAGCTACCTCAATGGCTAGCCTTCAACTATTCTGTGGTTTACTTTACGTATTCTGGACACCTGACATATAAAACTATACGTAATCAGATGGGACATTGAGGGAGCCACCCGCAGCACTGGTCAATTGTTCCTTAAGTTGTCAAAATATGCAGTATTGCTCAATATCATACTGCTGAGCCCGCAATCGACAACGATAACTTGGACAAAGAGCTCATGCAATAATGAACTATAATAATAAGAACTTTGTACAAAAAATAGTCTGTTATAACTGAATGAATGGAAGCTAAATAAAAGCGAATAATCAAAACCATGAACCAGTTAGAATAAGCTAGTGTACATTACGGAATAAACAAGTCCTACCTTCTAGCTTGTCCATATCACAGCGATTCATTTGATCTACTAGAGCAGCCATGTTAGATATTCAAGTGGCAGCGCCCACTTTTTTCAAGTGGAACAAGCCTTATCCCATGACACAAATGCTCACTGGCCTAGGAAAGAAAAATATGAGCCAGCAATGACACCGAATGAGCCAAGAGTAAAAAAACTAAGAATTTATGCATTACCTGACGACATCGATGAGTTGATAATGCACTCCCCAAACTACCGATCCATTATTTTTTTGTGGAAATATTATCAATCGTTACCACTTTATACCACGATGTGCTGTTTATTTATATATGCATTACTAAGCAGGCAGACAACGAAACTATTTTATTTTTTTATTTTCATGATTTATACTTATCACTAGCTGTTACCATCGTTTAACCTAATGGATGTTTGTTCATATATGTAGGTATTGCTAAATATTGCCATATCAATGCAACTTTATCACTAGCTGTTACCATCGTTTAACCTAATGGATGTTTGTTCATATATGTATGTATTGCTAAATATTGCCATACCAATCCAATTTAAATGTTTTCTGTTATTAACTTATTATCAATTATTACTATTATTACATTTGTCAAAGTAATTTTTGCGATCTAACTAATAATCAAGGACAAACTTCAGAATAGAATAAATCTCTTCAGAGTGTATTAATGGAAACAGGAGCACTAGGATCACATTGCGTAGCACAGACACCGATGTAAAGATAACATTACAGAGAGTGATGATGAGGATATTACAAGCTGAATTGCTAGTAGTACTAGCTAGTATGTCCTGTAGACAGAGCTGCCTTGTTTGCCATCAAATTATACAATCACGCATCAGTCTAATTGATCATTCATATGCACAACTTTTTAACAGGTAGGTAATTTTGACACGACTGACTGTAAGCAATGTTACATACCCTGTAGCCAATACGCAAACTCTGTAATTCAGGCCAGTACTTACTAATCAAATACCACAAATACCTTTGGATGTCAGTTTAAGTAAACATCAATGTAAAAGAGCTAGCAAACATAGCTTCCTGTTTTGACACACACAACAGCATTGCATGCAAAAGAGCTATTATAGTAACAAAACACAACCTGCTATCAGCTCAATATGTTTGCGAATACTTAAACTTCCTTTAACATAGCTAGCAACCAGCTAGAAAACCTGTAGTTTAAATTGCGCATGCATATTCCTGCTTTCGATAAAAAAAATTGTGAAACTAACTGAAAATTCAAAAAGCTTTTTTTTCTTTGTCGCTTGACACAGTTGATAATAATTGAAAAGTAGATATTTTTTCAAAATCTTACAATCAAATTCTTGGATATGAGAGATTAAGTTTTTATTGGTCATAACTTGATAGAACCATCAAGTGCAGAGATGATATTATATGCTAACTTATCGTTAAATGCACTAAAGTGCCCCAACTTATACGCTCCCTCCTACTACCACATAGGAGCAACGGGTGATTCTGCATTACTCATACAATGAGATAGTGAACAAGAAAATTACATTTGAGCAAATATGATTAAATTCGATTGTCATAATGGTGATGTTACATTCTGAGTACATGGAGAAAATTGGAATTCTCTGTCAACGATGAGATTTGATAGCACGTTTAAATATAATTGTAGAAATCTTATGACGCAATCAGTGTTCACAAGACTGCGAAGAAACTTTTCCGAATTGTATGTTTTTAAATTGCGGTTTCTCCTCTTTTGATTATCATCATTGAGTAAAAATGTAAATTAATAGCTTTAGATTAAATGGCGCAAAGAGCTCACCACAGCTAGCGACAATATCAAGTCCCTGTCTTGGTCACTAGACAATGTGCACTTACTACCATGATAAAACTTACTCTAAAGATTTTCAAGAACTTTTTTATGTGCAACACAACCCAATTCTACGGCTACTTAGCTTACATAAAGTCACTTTATTCTATTTTACGATTGAAAAGTGATTAAACTTTCAAATAACCATCATAATAATAACCTCACAGCCAATTATTGATGACTAACACCTATTTTGGCTGTACCTACTTGTTGATAACAAAAATAATTGGTAAAAAATTAATAATAAGAAATAAAAAAGTATTATTATATATAACAATATTAATAAAAACTTGAATAAAATTTTATCAACAAAAATATTAAACGAATTAATATATTGGCGATCATACTAATATTTAATGAAATCATTGTCTATTACATAATAATTATAATAATACTATCATTAATTCATTAATATAACTATTATTATTATTATTATCATGTAGTATTAATTATTCTTATTATTATCAATGAAATTAATTCAATAGTATAGTTAGTAGTAACAACAGCAGTTAGTAGTTATTATTAACAAATAACAATAACAACAATAACAAATAATATATTATTAATAATTATTATTATATAAAAACATTAATAATAATAATAATATAATAATAATTATAATAATAGATAGATTGATTGATAGAAGAAGAGAGAGTAGTAGTAAGTAGATAGATTTAATAATAATAATAATAATGATCCCCATGGCCATCCATACATACCTGCAACAACAATTTTTAATGAGCAAACAATAATAATTAAATCAATACAACAACAAACATAATAATAATAATAATAATAATAATAATAATAATAATACTTATTATTATTATACACAGTCACAGTGAGTGACACTACTACTAATAATAATCATAAATAATGAAGTAGTAGTAGTAGTCTACTACTACTACATCGATCATGATCATCGTAGCCAGACATTAAAAAAAAAACAATACTTACAACTAAAGCTGTTGATAACTGACGATATAGTGTCGAAAAAAATGTTTATAGTGCTTTTCAATGAAATAAAACAAAACGCTAACATTTAAAAAATATATATCGATAATAAGTTTCTGCTTGTACCATTTACAGCGATTCACTACGAAATTGGCCCCATGGGTTTTTGGCCTCAGATGGTTTGTGGCCTATTCACTTTGTGGCCTTGCTCGAAGTTGGCCTCAGATTGATTTTGGCCTCATACTTTCCGAACCTGTACTTTTTAAGTATCAGTCTACACGTTTTATGAAGTTGAGAAGTGAGATGATGCCAATAGATACAAACGAACAGTACTTACATGATTGAAGTTATCAAACTCAAATGTGGGGCCAGGGGGTTTTCAAACATGCCAAACCCATTTCCGAAATCAAAAATTTCAAAAAGTTGAAATTGTAGAAAATGTTGATTTCGGCCCCAACATTTTTCGACTCAAAATGTGTTGAAACTTATCCTCCAATAGGGTTTCCAACGTGCCAAACCCATTTCCGAAGTCAAAAAGTTGAAATTGTAGAAAACGTTGATTTCGGCCCCAAAATTTTTCGACTCAAAATGTGTTGAAGTTTATCCTCCAGTAGGGTTTCCAACATGCCAAACCCATTTCCGAAGTCAAAAAGTTGAAATTGTAGAAAACGTTGATTTCGGCCCCAAAATTTTTCGACTCAAAATGTGTGGAAATTTATCCTCCAGTAGGGTTTCCATCATGCCGAACCCATATCCGAAGTCAGAAACCTCAAAAAGTTGAAATTGTAGAAAATGTTGATTTCGGCCCCAAGATTTTTCGACTCCAAATGTGTTGAAATTTATCCTCCAGTAGGGTTTCCAACATGCCGAACCCATTTCTGAAGTCAGAAACCTCAAAAAGTTGAAATTGTAGAAAATGTTGATTTTGGCCCCAAAATTCTTCGACTCAAAATGTGTTGAAATTTATCCTCCAGTAGGGTTTCCATCATGTCGAACCCATTTCCGAAGTCAGAAACCTCAAAAAGTTGAAATTGTAGAAAACGTTGATTTCGGCCCCAATATTTTTCGACTCAAAATGTGTTGAAATTTATCCTCCAGTAGAGTTTCCAACATGCCAAACCCATTTCCGAAGTCAAAAAGTTGAAATTGTAGAAAATGTTGATTTCGGCCCCAAAATTTTTCGACTCATAATGTGTTGAAATTTATCCTCCAGTAGGGTTTCCATCATGCCGAACCCATATCCGAAGTCAGAAACCTCAAAAAGTTGAAATTGTAGAAAATGTTGATTTCGGCCCCAAGATTTTTCGACTCAAAAAGTGTTGAAATTTATCCTCCAGTAGGGTTTCCAACATGCCGAACCCATTTTCGAAGTCAAAAATTTCAAAATGTTGAAATTGTAGAAAACGTTGATTTCGGCCCCAAAATTTTTCGACTCAAATTGTGTTGAAATTTATCCTCCAATAGGGTTTCCAACATGCTGAACCCATTTCTGAAGTCAGAAACCTCAAAAATTTGAAATTGTAGAAAATGTTGATTTCGGCCCCAAAATTTTTCGACTCAAAATGTGTTAAAATTTATCCTCCAGTAGGGTTTCCATCATGCCGAACCCATTTCCGAAGTCAGAAACCTCAAAAAGTTGAAATTGTAGAAAATGTTGATTTCGGCCCCAAAATTTTTCGACTCAAAATGTGTTGAAATTTATCCTCCAGTAGGGTTTCCATCATGCCGAACCCATTTCCGAAGTCAGAAAACTCAAAAAGTTGAAATTGTAGAAAATGTTGATTTCGGCCCCAAAATTTTTCGACTCAAAATGTGTTGAACTTTATCCTCCAATAGGGTTTCCATCATGCCGAACCCATTTCCGAAGTCAGAAACCTCAAAAAGTTGAAATTGTAGAAAATGTTGATTTCGGCCCCAAGATTTTTCGACTCAAAATGTGTTGAAATTTATCCTCCAGTAGGGTTTCCAACATGCCAAACCCATTTCCGAAGTCAAAAATTTCAAAATGTTGAAATTGTAGAAAACGTTGATTTCGGCCCCAAAATTTTTCGTCTCAAATTGTGTTGAAATTTATCCTCCAATAGGGTTTCCAACATGCCGAACCCATTTCCGAAGTCAGAAACCTCAAAGAGTTGAAATTGTAGAAAATGTTGATTTCGGCTCCAAAATTTTTCAACTCAAAATGTGTTGAAATTTATCCTCCAGTAGGGTTTCCATCATGCCGAACCCATTTCCGAAGTCAGAAACCTCAAAAAGTTCAAATTGTAGAAAATGTTGATTTCGGCCCCAAAATTTTTCGACTCAAAATGTGTTGAAATTTATCCTCCAATAGGGTTTCCAACATGCCGAACCCATTTCCGAAGTCGAAAACTTCAAAAAGTTGAAATTGTAGAAAACGTTGATTTCGGCCCCAAAAATTTTCGAATCAAAATGTGTTGAAATTTATCCTCCAGTAGGGTTTCCAACATGCCAAACCCATTTCCGAAGTCAAAAAAGTTGAAATTGTAGAAAACGTTGATTTCGGCCCCAACATTTTTCGACTCAAAATGTGTTGAAATTTATCTTCCAGTAGGGTTTCCAACATGCCGAACCCATTTTCGAAGTCAGAAACCTCAAAAAGTTGAAACTGTAGAAAATGTTGATTTCAGAAGTCCTCAAGCATTTTGAGTTGTCTCCGTGCATTGGCCTTCAGTTTATATACGTTATCATCGACCACCATTATAATGTGTAACCGCTATCCATCTTGCCTTATACGATCGTTGGTAATGCCTACAAAGGGATGCCCATAATGTGCAACCCATTATCGAGGAGAGAAGTACATGTATACACGTTATTTGTGTCCAGCCATCATCTATGGCTGGGGTGGGTAATGTGCGGCTCTAGAGCCACATGCAACTCTTTGCAAGATCCAGTGCGGGTCTTTTACATATGACGTTTTTCACACACTGATCAATGATAGTTTACATTATTTACATAGCATATAGCAACATTTGACCAGCAGCTTATAAAAACAATTTCTTGTGCAGAACACACTGTCAGCTATTTTAGTAACTATGATATAACTTGGAGTTGCTTGCTCTACTAGGGAGCCTAATGAGGTCCTGGCAGATTTTTCTGCGGAGCTATTATTAAAGAACCGGTGTAAAAGCCTCAGAGTAAAAACATTTCTTTGTAAAAAGTCTTTTATAAGCAGTCCTTTTTGTATCTTTGGCAGTGTTTAAATATATAAAATCATATAGCATGGTAAATTTCAGCTTTGTGGTCTGCCATAAAGAAGGTGCTGCCAATGGTGAGATGTAAAGGATGCCATTTCCACCATCGACAACGCATTCTAAAGAAAGTCAGAGAAATTCCTGGTAAACGATTGCAACTTATTACAGTTACTGTAGCCTCACTACTAGTTATACTTAGGCTGTGTACTTTGATGAAGGGTCATAAAAGTGTATATCATATATATTATTCAATGACTTTATTAGTATTGTGTGTCGGCAACATTGCTATCGCAAATTTTTTTCTGCATAACTTGTTTGGTAATCTATAACAATTTATTGAATAATTATAAAGTCCTAAATTAATGTTTCGTTCCATACTGGACATATTGAATGATGAACATATAGTTTTTTATCCCTTGTTCTAAAAACACACGTCGCAAATACTCTTCTCAAATGCAGGAAACTATTGTTCTGATGCTACAGAAGTCTTAGAAAATACAATACTGAAAGTTAAAATTTTTTTGTCAAACAACAAAATGTAATATTATGGTGTTTTGATATTTAAAATCATTTAAAACCAGTATTTCCATATTTAATTTTTGTAGGTTGGACAGCAAAATACTCCAGAGATGAGCATACACGAGTATTTGTTTACATGGTCATGGGGTTGGCCTTATTGCCACCTGAAGGGATTGTTACAGGATTTCAATGGCTCTCTGATATGGCCAGTAGTACAGAAGCGTGTCAACTGTTAGCCTACTACAAAAATACCTGGCTAAAAATGTGGCAGCCAGAAGATTTCAGTGTTTATAGGCAGCGGATAAGAACAAACAATGACTTGGAAGGTGTGTATTTAGTATCAATATGTTATGACGTATATCCCATGTATTTCATTTGTATGTGGCATAACTATCATTGTTTTTGAAATGGTATTGTTATACCTGTTACAGGTATGACAATGCTTAAAAACAAAACACACATTTCTTAACGCTAGCACTGCCTGTCCGTTCTATTCCCAGTCTAGGTTACAGTTATGGTTATAGTAAAAACTTTAGAAAATTCTGAAATTGCAATTTTGTTTTTGTTGACTTTGACTCAGTAAATTTAAAACATCCATGAAGATCTGGAAACTTTGTTTTGCTAAGTTTGGGTCTCCTTTACATTTTGTTTTTATTTGTAATTCATATTATCTTGATAGTCTCATAGTTGATGGTGAGCACTGAAAGTATTTTTGGCCCATGATTGCTGAATAGAATGTAATAAAAAATAATCAGATCATCAATAGGTTTAATAAGAAACCTCAGGAATTATTAAAAATTAGGTTAACGAAAAAAACATTGATCAAAGAGCATTTAGTTATAGTATTCGTAGGCTGCAAATTAAACTGAAAACTTTATGTATCATATGGAGCGAGGTATTTTTTTCTTTTCATAGACTGTTTTATATCCTTAAAATTTATTATGAGTAAATCACAATCCTTGAAAAACTGCTAAATAGTAAAGTTGACTTTACAATAGCTTATAGCAATGATGCTTTTATTTTCTCTTGATTTTTATAAAAATTGGGAGTTATCTTCATTATGATTTACTTAGCTATTTATTTGGTTCTGGAAACAGCGAGCAAATCATGGCAGTGCTTTCAATTATATATAGATTGTTGATTTGGTTTAAAATAAAAAATATCATCATAAGTCAATGAACAAATCAATTATTGATAAATCATTTAAATCAAAGTGAAAACATGTTTTATAATGTCAATACTGAATATTTTGTGATGGGGAAAAATTTTATACTTTGGCAGTTCTACAAATCTTTATTAGTTCGATATTTTTACCCATAATCGCTGCACGCTAGAATTAACGATGTCATAATTATTTTTAGTGATTTGTCTTCTCAATAGAAAATAACTTTAGTTTAAAACAAGAGCTGTCTTACTTTTAAGAAACAGCTGCACTGCTGGAGCCATTTTCTCTTTGGAAACCGAGCCGCTCCTGGCGTATGCACTCTTACGACCACGGTCCCTGTTACAATAAGATTTTCTATATGGAGTAATTATCTTTACACTAAAATTAAAAAGTCTGGAAAGAAATCTTTCATTTAATTGGCTGACAGTGTAACTTACCTTTGCTTACAACAACGTTATTGTTAATTAACTCTCTGGTCCTATATTGTACATGTCTATTGATTGCAAGTTTTGGTTTCTTCCCACAGGGTACCACAGACGGCTGAATGTGATGATCGGCATGAAGTCAAACATATGGAAGCTGATTTCAGCACTTCATCAAGAGTGTGGTAATTTTTCTGACAATCTGATGCAAATGTAGTTAGGGCAAACGTCGAGAGTATCCTTGACAAAATACGTCAAAATTAACAAAATGTTAACGAAAGCTTTTGACAAGTTCGACAAAAAGCAAGACGTGAAATATTTTTTAAGGTTTGCTGGCAACCAGGCCACTAACCTCAATATTGAGCCAGTTGAACACAATTGTGTGGACTACTAAACATTACATATTTTAACTTTAGCTGCCTGTCTTAAATGTTTTGTGCCACCAAGTATATGGGCTGTTTGTTTTGCAGTTATCAACTTGTGATATTTTGTAAATAAAATAAAATAAACATAATCAGTTTATTGTTTCAATACCAGTTTATTGTGAGTTTCTGTAAAGTTACTGGCTGACAAAAAAGTGCTACACTGTGATATCTCAAAGGAGCACATATTTCCATCATCAATAAAAAATTACATTTAGCCATCACATTAAAATGGCTAAAACTTTAAAAAAAACTGCAACAATTACAATGGTTACTGGTAAGATGAGCTGTTGAATATTAATATTCACCTGATTAATGTGCAACGGAACAGGAGTGTTATAGAGTTATAATAGGTAAGTGTAGAAGTCTATTCATTTAATTGGCACGTGTGGTCTAGTGGTTGAAGTGCTTGCACTTCAATCCTGGATCTGGGGTTCGATTCCCAGCACGGTTATCTGTGAGCAAGATATTTGGCTTCCTATGCTCTGCCTGGTTGGATATGGGCATAAAAATAACGTGGTCCCTAGTTTGATTGCACTCTCCATAATAACTATGGAGTCATGCTAGTAAAAGATCCCCCTCTGCCTTTTCGGAAGAGTAGCCGGTAACGGCGGGCATGGGTATAGGGTGTTTGCTTTGATAGCTATTTCATGTAATGTCAAACATGATCCATTGGTACCTTGTATATTGCTTACAAACTGTACATTGATCAGTAAATAAAGTTGATTAAAAAAAAAAAAAAAAAAAAAAATTATTTGAGCATGTAAAATATGGTAGAATATTGCTAGACCTTTTCTAGATAAATAAATGATATTGGGTATCACATAAAGGGTGTTTATAGGTTGGGAAATGCTCCGTTCATATATTCACAACAAGAAAAAATTTTACTACAACTAGGAGCCGTTTCAGATGACTCGACTCAAACTAGGCTCAGTGTTCACTCAATTATTGTTCGGCGTAGCCTTGACCATGTCTCGACCTAGGCTCAACCCGACTGATCTATCTAATGGCTACCAGATGTTACCAAGGCAACCGACCAAACAAATGACAACATGCATCAGGCAGGAGAGAAAAGCGGAGACTTTCGCGTTATTTCTATGGGTTTGAGGAGATGGTAAAGGGAAACAGGGTGACAGGGGTGTAGGGCAAGACGAAGTGGCAATGGGTGAGGACTGGGTAGTTGGGAAATATGTTCTACATGATTAAGAATAGTTAGGGTGAAGGGAGAGGACATCATCAAAAAAAATTAACAGGAGTATCTACATCAAAAGAAAAAGGATGGTGGATGCATGAGAATAGGGGTGGAATTAGCAAACTGTAAAATAAAATGGTTAGCTCACAGGATTCTCTTACTATACATCATTTACTACACAAATATGTCCCAATAATGGCAGTTTTGGATAAGACCAAACTTGTGTTGGACTAAGTGGCCATAATTGAGGTTTAAAGATTGACATTAATTCCACAATTTCAACTTTTTGACTTCGGAAATGGGTTTGGCATGTTGGAAACCCTACTGGAGGATAAATTTCAACACATTTGGAGTCGAAAAATCTTGGGGCCGAAATCAACATTTTCTACAATTTCAACTTTTTGAGGTTTCTGACTTCGGAAATGGATTCGGCATGATGGAAACCCTACTGGAGGATAAATTTCAACACATTTTGAGTCGAAAAATGTTGGGGCCGAAATCAACGTTTTCTACAATTTCAAATTTTTGACTTCGGAAATGGGTTTGGCATGTTGGAAACCCTACTGGAGGATAAATTTCAACACATTTTGAGTCGAAAAATTTTGGGGCCGAAATCAACGTTTTCTACAATTTCAACTTTTTGACTTCGGAAATGGGTTTGGCATGTTGGAAACCCTATTGGAGGATAAATTTCAACACATTTTGAGTCGAAAAATGTTGGGGCCGAAATCAACATTTTCTACAATTTCAACTTTTTGAAATTTTTGATTTCGGAAATGGGTTCGGCATGTTTGAAAACCCCCTGGCCCCACATTTGAGTTTGATAACTTCAATCATGTAAGTACTGTTCGTTTGTATCTATTGGCATCATCTCACTTCTCAACTTCATAAAACGTGTAGACTGATACTTAAAAAGTACAGGTTCGGAAAGTATGAGGCCAAAATCAATCTGAGGCCAACTTCGAGCAAGGCCACAAAGTGAATAGGCCACAAACCATCTGAGGCCAAAAACCCATGGGGCCAATTTCGATGTTTTTCTTTACAGCAACTACCACTACTACTATTCACCAACAAGCCTGCAACCTGCTAGGGAATCCCTTTAGTAATGGTTCCTAGTCATTTAATGGGGGATCTGAAATTGAAAAACTAACCATCTGATATAGCTCATACGCTGTAGTCCTCGCAAAATGAATGACAATATAGAATTTAGGTCTAAACTGTAGACAGTTTCATACCAGATTTGAAGGCTCCCGACAATACGTGCAAATAAATTCGTAAAGCGGATGAAGTTTCAAGGGGATGAAAGACACATTATTAGTGCGCAAAGCTCGAAGTTTCCACATTTTTTGCTAAATATCTGTGAATTAATAACCAATAAATGGAGAAATAAAGAACAGGACCGCTCATCAGAAAATTTGTATTTCCTACGCTCAAAACAGCTCATTTGTGTATATGTAGGTAATGCCAAATAGTAGCGCTTCTGTTGTATCGTGTATTATTATTATTATTAATTTATTATTATTATTATTTATTTATTAAATTTAATTAATTATTATTATTTATTATGGAAAAAATAATTGTTTTTTTAAAATAATCATTATTGGGTAAAGTTAATAACAAACAATAAAATAAATAATATAATAATACAAAATGTTATTAAATTAATAATTTATATTATAATAATAATATGTTATAATAATATTATTATGACTGACTGACAAATAAATTTCAATTATTAATAATTTAATAACTTACTTTAAATAATTATAATAATAATAATAATGATGATGATCTATTGAGTTATTATTATTACCATCATCAAGCTTCTTTTAGTACTTGTTCTTGTTGAACTTGTTGAAAAATAATATTAATAGTAATAATAATTACTAAATAAATAATTATTAATAATTAATAATGATTATTTTTAGTAATTATTTAGCTAAGTAAAGTAAAGTGCAATAATAATAATTAATTTTTATTTTGACAACTTTTTCTCAAATAATAGAGCAACAGCTTTTGGAAAAAATTGTTGTCCATCCGTTGGTACAAAGATTATATGTATATGTGTCGCACCAGTGGTTTCTGAGAAAAAAGTACCTTCTTTGCTTAATTAATAAAACAACAACAATGTTTTGTGGTTACACTATTAAGATTATCAAGCATTGCTGACAATGGTATTGTTACAGTAAAGCGAAATCAGTGATTCGCGACGATATGTGGCAGAAAGTAGGTACGCCTAATGGTGCAGTGTAAAATTTTTTTTTACTTATTTGAATATGGCTCTCCAGTAAAATTATTTTTTGTCCACATAATCACAGGCGGCTCCAATCTACTGGCCTGGCGGTGGGTGGGTTAGTGGATTTGAGTGTATAGAGATGAAAGAGAGGAGTTAAGACACTCCAAAAGAAAAATAAGGTAAAAAAATCCACCTCAGCTAACTTTTCTACTCAGTTGTGACCAGACAAGCATCATAAAATGGTCGAAAGTTCCCAGAAGGTCTCACTGACGAAATAAATGCTCTCAGCATCAACATGACAGTATATTTGCTCACCTACCAGTGATATGAAAAACCAAGTTATTTTCAAAAACCTGAAAAATTTTTTTCAAGAACATCTTTCCTGGAGGCACACTACCAGCTGAATAGATGTCAGTAGATATGCTCGCTGTAGAGAGAAAATTGTAATTCAAATGGAGATGAAAATTTAAGGGGTTTAATATCACACCCACGAATAATTTTGGCTAACATTTGAAAAAAGACTAAAATACTGGAAATAGGCCAATCATATTATGATTTCTGTTTTCAACAGTTCCATTATTGTTTATTTTGGAAAAACGTTTTGTTCCTTATGGAAGGACGTGTCTTAATAATTTTTACATTGTTTTGACCAGCGAGTTTGACCTACAAGTAACACATCTACAGCTTTTCATGCAGTCTACAAACCATTCAGCAGTCTAAATCAACACACAGAAACATTTAAGAAAATGTAAATACTGATTTATGCATAACACAAAACACCTCATTTTCTCGGATTTTGGAGTGTCTTACCTTGCACTCAATCTTCTCATATACTCGCTTTAACTATCCTCCCCCACCGCCAGGCCAGCAGATTGGAGCCGCCTGTGCACATAATGTGTTGCTGTATGATAATAAATAGTATACTACCGGGTCAGTAAAATAACAGAATTTGAATGACATACTGAAATTTTAAGGGCCCATAACGCAATAGGAAATTGCAGGCTTACGATGTATTTTCAACCCATTATTTTTCAAGTCCACAGCCAGGGGTGTATCCAGCTGTTGGAGGCTAGGGGGTGGGGGGGGGCGGGGGGCAACCCCCACAGTCGGAAGATTTTGCATTGTTTCATGTTCTAAGAAGGCAGGAAAACGCATCTGAGACATGTTTAAGAGAATAAAAAGAGGATTTTGATAGCAACCCATAAATGTGAATAAGTGTAAATAAATAGAATAGCTACGATAATGTTTTGATTTCTGCAGGTTTCCAGCAGGAAATCTGCTGTAATTTTTTCCTGTACAATACTACTAATACCTTTAGTGCTTTTCTTCAATTTATTTTAATTGCAACGCATAGTCAATTGACTAACTAACTAATTATTATTACTGAATTCGCACATGCTACTGAAAAGAATCTATTAAAACCACTAAAACAAATCATTAATTAATATACTACTTACTTCTTGAATATTTATGATTTATCATCCTGTTATTAAACCTGTTTATTTTGTTTAAAATAATTATGTCTTAGAAGTATTTTTTATTATTATTGTTATAACAACATGATGTTGACTTGTTAATAATTATTAATAATAATAACAATAACATTAATGATAATAATAAATAATAATAATGAAATCATCAACAACAATAATAATAATGTCATAAATAAATTAAATAATAAGTAACAGGTAGTACCTGTTAAGTTTGTTGTTATAGGTGGTTAGGAGTGATAAAACCAACTTAGTCTAACAGTAACAACGTGAGAGTATGCTTTGCTACATTTCAGTTCAAAATATAACTTTAGTGGAGGCAGTAACTTGTCCTGGCAGGCATGCATGCGAGTGGGAAAGAAATGAATAAAACATAAAACTTGACTCTGCAGAAAGTTGCTCCAACCAATTGAAAGCTCCGATAAAAATTCTATCCAGAATGGGAGATGGAAATTTAGCGAGTCTATTTAGACAGTTTGCATTGCATTTGGTTGCTAGGAGATCCCTGAATGACAGTGCGCCTGAAACCGTAACTTTTATGCTAGTAGTACTACTTGTATATGCGTTATTTTTTACATTCTGCTCAAGAAAAATTGGTACAGCCATGACTGTATGGCCGTCTATTATCAATACGGCCCTGTCCATAGCTATGTAGGCAGTGTAATGATTGGCTAAGCCTATGTGATAAAGTGTTTCTACATAAATTTTGTTTCTAGCAGCTTCTGGCCCCAAGTTATTAAAAAATAACGAATAAAAGTATTTCGAAAATTCAAAACACCGTGTGTGACAAATTTATATATAAATCCTTTGTCATAAAACACCCTACTCTTGCATGAGTTTTGTACTATTAATTAATTATGATAATAATTGTAATAATAATGTCGATGTTGATTAATTGAATGAATGATTGTCATTGTTGTGATGCTCGAAATTAATAATATAATTTATGAGTGAAATCTGTGAGAAGATGACGAAGGAGGTCGATGATGCTATCATCATCTTCCTTGATTTCATCAAAGCCTTTGACAAATTAGACTTCATCAAACTCCTTGGTAAACGAACTAAGATAGGAGTGAGTAAACAAATAATCAACTGGGTGAAAGCCATACTTTCAGACACATCCTAAGTGGTAGTCGTTGATGACTGTCCGTCATCGCCGTGCAGAGTAACATCTGGGGTACCACAGGGGTCTGTGATAGGCCCTATAATATTTTTGGTATAAATAAATGACCTCCCTGGCTTTGTTATTATATCCTCCACTCGCCTGTTTGCTGGCGACGCAATCATATACAACACCAGTGAAAGCAGAGAACAATTACAGCCACTTGGAAGATGGAGTTCAACCCACCCAAGTGTAAGTTTGTTAAGCTCACACGAAAATTTAAAACTGATTGCTACTGCTACAGTCTTCACAATATTGAGGTCCCAAAGTCAAATGGAGCAAAATATCTCGAAGTAAAACTTTGCGGGCAGCTTAAGATGAAACAATAATACCACCTAAATTGCCAACAAGGCTTCAAGTTGGCTAGTTTATATGGAAATAAGCATTTCATCCGACCTACAACATCTAAGAAGCAAGGCATACACGTCCCTAGTCCAACCAATCCTAGAGTACTCCTCCACAGTGTGAGATAGAGCCTTGAGCACACTATTGTGTTTTAGCATGCGTTTGTCAAGCGCGACCAGCCGAGCGTTACTAACGCGCTGACGCAATCGGCCTACGCTTGGCATCTACTACATATGGGTTGGTTGCGTGTGCGCTGTAATCCCATTCGCCAAATGCAAAATGTCAATGCCCGAAAAATGTAAACAAACTAGCAGACAAGGTTGAGAATCAGTATCATTGTCTGCTACTATCAATGCAATCACAGTCATGAATCCAAACAATGCCAATACAAAACTTGAAACTTGTGAATGTAATGGAGAATTAATAAATCTAGTGAGAGAAAAATAATGCCTCTACAATACAAGATCTTCAAACTATAAAAATGAAGTCATGAAGAACAACTCTTGGCAAGAGATTGGCAGTCATCTCCTTGACAACAAAAGTGACTGTGGTAAGTGAGAAATGTGTTTTTAAAGCATGTAAACCCATAGCAAGGATTTTTTTGTATTGATCAAACTAAGATATTTTATAAGGTACCAAACTGTCATTTTTTATTGTAGCATATGTGGTTAAAAAGAAATGGAAATATCTCAGAGACACCTTTCTTCGCAAACGAGCTGAGTATGCTAAGAAGAACAGCTCTGGAGCTGGTGCCAAATCAACGCCAAGCTGGAAGCACTGGAACCAAATGCAGTGGATAGTTCCATATTTAGCCAGAAGCAGTACCACAAGCAACCTTGTAGTGACTCCGAAGCCATCAATGTCCAGCCTAGACAAGGAAGATCTCTCAGATGTGCAAGATGATGCACCGATTCTAATAACAGACAGCCCACCAACCCCCATAACACTTGATTTAATCAAAAAAGAAAATCTTACACCAACTGAACCACAGAAAAAACGCCAACGCTTATCGAGTAATGACCCACAAAATCTGATGAATTTGAAGCACTTTTAATAAAAGAGCTTGCACCATCTAGCAGTGAAGAAGATGAATGCTCTAGGATTGGTAAGCAGGTGTCCCATGATCTGCGTACAATAACTGACCCATTCAAACGTGCAATTACTATAAGAGCCATTAGATATGTTATATTTAATGCTAGATTTTCATCTAACAAAAGTGTAGCCAACTCCAACTCTTCTGTCACATACACTGAACTGTAAATAGGAGTTGATGTGTAGCCAAAACAGTGGCAATCAATAAAGTTTATTATATATTGTGTTGTGTTTGTATAGTTGGTTTATTAGTACTAACCAAGTACAAGTGACAAAACATGCACACAACTAAACACTACTAAACTCAATGAAGACTATATCAAATTATACATAAACAGGAAATATTCATGCTATTTATAGACAAGCATTAAAGCATGTTTATGTAGATGGTGATTTGACTCGCATGTAGTTGTGAAGAATACAACAAGCCAGAATCACACTATTAGCATGCTCCACAGACATATGCAGTCCCCTGGAATTAGATATGATGGTGTAAATGTCGTTGACTGTGATTGGCCTATTACTAATACTAGCGCAGGCCAACGCTTTGTACTAACGCAATAGTGTGCTCACATTTGCTTAGCGCTAATGCTTCACGCTTGACGTGGCGCAACTGAAAAACGCAATAGTGTGCTCAAGGCTTAATAACCTCACTCACGCCCAAACTCACCAATATTGAGCCTGTCCAAAGACATACAACTCTAGTCGTCCACAAGGTCCCAGAAACCAACCATGTCACTAGCACAGCAGGTCTTATTGACCAACTAGAATACCATGCTTTAGATGAGAGAAGATAACGCCACCGACTGGGCCTATTCTGTGCCATACACTCTGGAGAAGTTGCTGCTAACATCAGCGACCATGTGCAACTACACCCTCATCCAGGAAGTACAATAAGGCATGACCAACAGTTTCCTATACCACACTGCAAACTAATCTCCACAAAAAGCGTTTTTTTATCGCTACTCCTAAACTGTGGCATAACCTTCCGCCCTCTAGTTCACTTATTGTTGGTCCACCAGTGGCAGGCTAGATGCCTCCAGCAAGATGTGTTCCGATAAACAGTAGTAGACCAGGAACTTTGCATGGACTGATGAAGTTGCCACTTAGCTGGAACCTTCTGAGAAGTGGCGATCACTTTTCAATTGTTCCAGTGTCAAATAAGTATTGGCATGTGATGTGTGTGTGTGGTTGTGAAGTTGTTTACCTTTCACTGCTATGTTGACTACCACCTACTAGTTAATTTTATTGGAATATTGAAAACCTCATCATTGCATTTTATTAGCTTATCGTCATACAGTAAACACAAAAATGATATGCGCAGTCAACATCTGAAAGCAAGTTTTTGAGTCGCAAAGTTTTGGTTGTGATATTTTTACTACTAACTGAAAGAGCTAGCTAAGGACCCCAATTTTTTTGAGGCATGGCAATACTTGCTAGCTAGTTTCACCAGCAAGCAAGTTACATGATTTTAACTACACTCTTCAATGAAAGTTAATAAGAAATGACAAAGTTATGCCCCTGTGATGTAACAGCTATAACATAACATATTGAAACTATCTTTGAACATCTGTATCTTGAAGGTTGTAACGTATGATTTCAAAAACAAATTTTCTCCTCATATTTAAAATCTGCATATTTTTATGTAAATTTAGTTAAAATTTATCCAGAAGAAGTAAGCCAAATTGTGAAGCAGAGATAAATTTATTTAGGAAAGCAAGGTAAAAATGAGGCACTGACTTGTGACATATACGAGATGCCAAAGTTTATTAGGTAATATGTTTTACTCTGCTGTGTACAAGGATACTAAGCTTGGTTCCCAGAGTTCTCCTTCAGAAACCTACCATTCTAAAAATAAGTCAACACCGGTTGGCCACACTGTTCAGCCATTATAATAACTTTACTTCGTAACCAAGGAAATGGCCCGCTATATACCATGATGGCATTATATACCATGATATAACATATCTTTATCGTCCTCAGACTTCTTGGACTCAAGTGAGTGAATGAGGTTCAACCATTTAAGTTTGAACCTGAAGCTGGTGTCCCTACTAGATCTACTAACTGTTATTATATGATAATCTGTATCATTATTTTATTTACTGATAACAATTATTGTTTCTTGTTAGTAATAAATATTTTTATTCTAATTCTTTTCCTGTAAAAAAATACAGATATGAGTGAAGAGTTTTTCAAATAATAATGAGTACAAAAATGAGATTTTTTTATGCGTTCAAGTATGATCGAGATCGTTAAAAACCACGAATTTGAAAACGATCTTCACATGACGGCAGGTTTCATGCAGGTATGTTTTTTTTTAAATTAACGCGAAAGATCAATGGTATTTTTTTTGAAAACTATACGAAAGTTTCAAAATTCCTCAAAAAAACATGTGAGAAAACAATGTTCAGACTAATTTCTATGAGGGCATTAGCAATAACACAAACGTTGGTTAATTGAGGTAAAAAAATTGCAGAATTCAAATATGACAATGAATTTTGTTTTTAAAAAACCTTTCTGTACAACTTTTAAAAATAGCTGCTCTGATAGGAACAAAATTTTGCATGTTTAACCAATACTCTTAGTTTTATTGATGGTGTGAAAATCAGCCAAGTTCAAGACTCATCAATATTTAAAGGCTATGATGTATGATATGGACAATGTACACGGTGCTCTTTATTCCACCTCCGAGGCAGATTTAATCAGTTTTGTCTCTAGAGCCGTAAAAGATATGAGATCCTGTTGATCATACATTTTGTTAATGATTTTAGCTATGATTTTATCTTTCAAGCTCTCCTACTTTTTGATAAACTAATGATAATAATTAAGAAAAATGATGACCATTTAATTCATAATCATACTTAACAATGATCATAAAAATAATAATTGCGATAATGAATAAAGATGAATTTAGAAGTTATTGATAACATTGCTATTGGTCAAATGATTTGTAGATAATAAACAAATTGAATATTAATATTAACAAGTATCTTCATCACCAGTGCTATAATTAATGATACCATTATTGATCACTGATTGTGGTGATGCACCGTCTACTATTATCATGATGGTCATGGACAAGTATCTTCAAGTGGCAGTGCTATAATTAAGGATACTATTAATTAGTGTCTTTCCATGTCACAACGTCGTATCACTACCCAATGGTGTCATGGCTCCGTGCTTCTGAATAGCAATAAACCATTACGCTTTTCCATTAGCCAGCAATACAGTAACCCTAATTAGCGAGTCAGCAGCGACTTTGAGCTAATGAGTCGATCAGTGAAACTGTATCAAGGAAAATTGTTTCAACAAACAATTACTTTTAAATGCTTTTCTTATGTTTGTTTCATCTAATATTGCATGCTTGGCAGATAAAATTTTGAAGTAACAGTGCTTGGCTAATGTGTAATTTATTTGTTAAATTTAAAATAGTTATTCATTATTATTATTATTTGACTACGGCCAATGGACTATTTATTATTATTTAAATTATATTATTATCAAATTCTAATACAGGGGAAAAAGATAGATAATATGAAATGAAAACACCTACATATATTTGTGAACACTTATTCTGCATCACTTTTTATTAATGTAAGTGGTCTTGAAAGGCATCTGTCTCATATCACTGAAATGTATGTCCAAAATATTTAATTATTTTGACTGCATTGATGCTGGAAATTCAATACACGCATGGGCAAACCAGTAGTGCAACGGCATTTCCTTTTTTCATAACTCTCCAGTGGTCTGGCACTAATATAGGTCACTACTGAGTAGCGACTTTGAATAGCGCCACATCATCACGACAGCAGTAGCGACATACCAATTTCCAAGGAAGGAAAACCTGTGGCGCTACGAAGTCGTGACATGAAAAGCCATTAACTGATATCTGGTGGTGGTGATGCTCCATTTTTTTTGGCATTGCGTGCTCCTATATTATTGTTTTAACATTGACAGCAAATCAACAATGCTATGTTGATCTAATAAATATGATATCAGAATAATTTCTTCCTAGGCCAAAGTTATGTTGTATATGAATTAGATCAAAGCACTAACTGACTGTTATTGGTGATAATAATAATAATAATATAATGGATTGCCATTTATCCTTGCCTTTGTCGTAATCTCATTTTACACTAAGAACACTCGGCGCGTATAGTAAACACTCGCTGCCTTTGCATTGCTTGTGCCATGAATACTTTGAAAAATCTTTTAGTGTGGGGCGTCTTTGAAAACTCTTTCCAACATCAAAATGAATAAATCATACTATTATAAAGTACTATGATTCCTAGCAGTACACTCCTTTCCATTGCACTATAACACTGGCAAGATGTTCTTCAAGAGCTTTTAAAAAATCTGATGTAGAGATGAAACTGTGAATGTAAATTCTCTTCTATGTTTTATGCCTGCATTTGCAAAGTGAATCAAAGTCATTTTTATGCGCTGAAGTTTTCTATGTCCAACGAAATTTCTTTTTCCAGCTCTATGAGCCTTGGCTCTGGATATTTTTGAAAATTGGATTTTTTACCCAACAAAAATTGTTTTATTTTATTGCATGATTAATCATAGAAAAGCTTTTGTATATCTTAAGCTGTGCTGAAGACAATCTTGCACTGGCTAGTTTGTACTCCCTATTATTTTTCTAATTATAATAATTATGTATTATTATTTACTATCATTACCTTGAGCAACAAAGTTTACTTATTATTATTAAATAACATGGTTAATTTTTATTGATTAACTGCTTAGCAAATACATACTTGATAGTAGTTTGTGCTGTTTTACTGCTCTTAGCAGTTAGTTGGTTGTCTATTGAAGTATTTGTGCTAGTAGCTATTATCGCTTTTTTATCTGGGCATCAATAATTGAAACATTTTTTTGTGGTAAGTTATAGGCTCGTTGTGTTTGTAATTGTTACTTTTCATTTATTTGCTTTGTAGAAGGTTTGGAATAGTCAACAGCTTTATCTCTTAAGATGCAATTCTTGCCATTTTTTGTTTTAAAAAGTAATTTTTTTACGGACCATTGAATTTAAGCATCATTGTTAAGATATCTTTACTTGGAGAATAAAATATCACTTCTTGATGTTCCCTGACTACTTAACAATATCAAATAACCAGTTGGGCATTATCACTGTACATATTGGGTGCTCAACGTCCCTCTCGTACTGAGACACTCTTTATGTCCAATTAATGATTGAGAAATTTTAAAAATCTGGACCAAAGATGCTCAAATCATTGCCCGTGGGCAAAAATAAGCCAACTTGCTAATTTTTCGTTGGCTTCTTGCTGAAGTTCATGTGTTTTTAGTGAGATGTTTATTGATGGCTAAATGCATCACTGAAACAATACATGTAGTATCTTAGTAATGCACCATACCATAGACCTAGTATTAGAGATAATAATACTAGGTTTATGCACCATACAGTCAATGGCGTCATCTGCTTGCTTAACAAATTAATTGTGGCCCATTTCAAATTATTCTTTCTCAAAAATGGCACGCTATCAAAAGAGTACGCTTTCTTTTGTTGCATCTACTAATTGGTGTTTGCCTGTAAAATTAAAAAGACAATTAACAGTATTTACTAAAAAGCTCAAGATTTTTATACAGATGGAAGAAATGATAAAAGCTTTTTAGCACTAATGTTTTAGTGTTGCTAGCTGCACAATATATTTTTGGATTTAATGACCAGTGAAACCATCACAGTTTGTACAACGCCAAACATGGAATTTTATATGTAGATGATTATTTTTTTAGTTTTAGACATGGTTTGAATGTTATGTCTAACCGTTTTACTCTACAGCGCCCTTACTGTGTTCTGTCATTGGTTTTTTTGCTTTCCTCTTATTTTATGTCTAAAAAACAACCATAATTTGAGAACTAGTACTATGTTGAGGTAATACTTTTCAAGTTTTTTTTAAATGTGAGCAGCAATATTTCATTATTCATTTTAATCCCCAAGTTTTTTTTTTTTGGGAACTGGAGAGCTTATTGTTAAGTGTCATTATTTTTATAGGGTAATGCGCCTATCCAAGAATGAATGAACAGATAGCAGCTGTTGTAGAAGAAACTGCTAAATTTTCGGATGCTTTTTCGCTGGACACTCCAGATGTTCGTGGTCTTTTTTCAGCAGGTTAGTGAGCGCCTATTGAATTTAACATCATTTTTGTGATCTCAAAATTTAACAGCTTGATGTGGTGCATTGTAGATGGTGAATACAGTTATTTCTATGATGGACCTTTGCTTCGTGGTTTCTCTTCCTCTGGAACCTCAATCGGACAGTTCAACTTTTCCAAACTGCCATCATTGAGGACGGCATCTGATGGCACCACCGAGACTGCTCCGAGCATTTTGTGTGTGTCTCCTTTTAATCGAGTCAACGTGCTCGTTGGTCTGGAAGATGCTTTGGGAAACGGTCTTTTGTACCTGGTCAATGTTGGTTTTGGGAAGGTCATGAGAGCATTCGCTTTGCCTTTTGGGGTACGAACTTATATCAATTATTATGCTGTATTTCAATGAATGATTTCGATTTTGACGATGCACTCCAATTAATTATTAGGATGATGAGCTTTAATTATTAAGATGATGAATTTTCATTAATTATTATTGTGATGTACTTGAGTTAATTCTTATGATGATGTAATGTATTTTAATTAATCATTATGGTGGTTTACTTCGCTGAATGATTTCAATGTTTCCCTACAATTAATTATTATGATCGTTATTTTTGTGATGTACATCAATTAATTATTGTGTGGATGTGCTTCAATTAGTTATTGTGTGGATGTGCTTCAATTAGTTATTGTGTGGATGTGCTTCAATTAATTATTGTGTGGATGTGCTTAAATTATTTATTGCGTGGATGTACTTCAATTAGTTATTGTGGGGATGTGCTTCAATTAGTTATTGTGTGGATGTGCATCCATTATTTGTTGTGGGGATGTGCTTCAATTAGTTATTGTGTGGATGTGCTTCAATTATTTATTGTGTGGATGTGCATCCATTATTTGTTGTGTGAATGTGCTTCAATTAATTATTGCGTGGATGTACTTCAATTAGTTATTGTGGGGATGTGCTTCAATTAGTTATTGTGTGGATGTGCATCAATTAGTTATTGCGTGGATGTGCATCCATTATTTGTTGTGTGAATGTGCTTCAATTAATTATTGTGTGGATGTACTTCAATTAGTTATTGTGTGGATGTGCTTCAATTATTTATTGCAATAGCGTGAGGGTCATCATTGTCAGGAGAGGTAGTCTTTTTTCAATCATCCAAATTGAAAAGACAGTTGAAAGTGAAACTTCCTTCCACAACGTCTTCTCAAGAGTATCCCAGTGAAATTTTATACAGTGCTTTTTTCAAGTTGGATATAAAATTAATACCCTCGAGATTTTTCCATATATTATTTTTTGTGTTGCATCCAATCCAGGTGACGAGCATTGAGACTATACATGGCGACTCAGTCTGCGCCGAGCTGCCGTACTTGAGTACCGAGTTGCAAAGTTTCTCTGGAGTAGTAGCCTGTGGTACTAAAGCTGGACAAATCTATTTAGTTGGTGGGTTTGTCTTCACCTTTCATCAATCCTTGCTCGTTATTGGTTCTTTCACTGATGGATTTCATTGAATCAACTGTTTTACTAACTTTTTTAATAAGTCGTAAGTGGAAGTTGGGAATTTTGTTGTTCATATAGAATATCTGCTCGAACTATTTGCGTTTTCGATACATGAAAAAACATATTTTAGATGATTTCATTTATAATAAGCTATTATTGTTTGTTTATATTGATGATTTAGTTTCAGTTTACTTTATGAAGTATTTAGTCTTTATTTAGCAAGTTACTTTTTTATTATTAGTGCAGGAAACAGCACATGGTTTTATTTACATGTCAAATCGATAAATAATGAAAAGTGGTTTGATTTTTATTACCTCAGTCATTTTTTTATTCAATTCAGTTTTGTGCCGTTGGCACAATTATATTACCACAATTTCATTGTCATCACCTGGTATACAATTATTCTGTCATCATTGTCGGTCTGCATAGAATAACTCAATTTGTCAATATATTATTTAATCAAGTTGTCATATGAAAGCGTGCAGTACATTGTGACCCTTGCAGACATGATGCTAGATAACCCAGTGGAGATAACTCCACCCCTTCAGCTCCACAAAGTTGAGTTGGACAGTGAAAATCCACTGCCAGACAGGAAACGGCTCTTAGCCAATCAGCATAAGGTTTTATGTTACTCCTTAGCTTGTACGGACAACCCGGAATACTTTCGATATATATCTGCAGGACGTCAGTTACTTTATGAAACCAACCATGGTAAGATTTCTCGTGCAATTAAACTGTTCCTCATCATGTTCATTTAGATTATCTCTTTGTGGCTCAATCTCTTGGATTTCTACCAAGTCTGTCAATTCTAGCCACTTGGTTTGAATTACTGAACTTTAAAATTGGCCTTTTTTTGTTTCTGTAATCTTATTTATTTTATAATATACAATGGCTCAGTGAGATGCCTAATCCCACAGATTAGCTTATCTCGCTTGTTGAAAATAACAAACTGTGATTGTTTATATTTTGCCCATATACAAATGATAGCTACTAATCTTTGACATTTGTGAGTGAGTCAATTTTTTCAAAGGCTACCATAACTTTCTATGGGTTGCATTTGTTTCCTCTATAGTAATACCCAAAGTGCAACCATTTTCTTTTCATAAATTGCGGTATTGTGTGATCTCCATTGCAATACTCATACTTTTCCTGTAATTAAATTGCCGATGTTTTTCCGTTTCACTGTCTGCACAAATATCGATATTTTTTATTTTATTTTCACTTATAATATTATGAACTGTTTTTGATATTAATTTTCTTTAATATTCTTGAATTTTTTTATTTTTGGGGCAAATTCATAGATAGTGGCAGTGATATGTTCTCTTCATCATTCTTCTCTACTCGCTAGTTGCCCTAATAAGAGTACTATCGACATGCTCTGCAAGTGACAAGAAGTGACAGCTTTCAAAAATCTGATAATATAGTAAACTTATATATCGCTGAACAAAGTATAAAGGAAATACCTCTCAATCTACAATGTCTTTAAAAAAGAAAAGAAATGGTACCATTATAAATTAACGTAGTACGAAAAATTTCATGATATACATTATCATAAATGATTGACTTTGTTGAGGATACGAAACCTGTCTATAACAAATAACCAATTAGACTCGGTCTAGTAAAATTTATTTAGTATTCAGTTTCATTTGCAACTTCTGAAAATTAATAAACGCTCGCTGACTTTTTCTTATTTAACAAGTTACATTTTGTTGGTTATGTTCCAGACATGTTCATCGAACAAAGGACAAAAAATAATAATTGTTTGTAGTTTAATAGGCATTTTCGGTGTCTCAACGCGTTGATTTGAAAAAGTTTGATCAACACGTTTATACCTCGAACGATAACCTATAAAAGTAGGCAAATGCGTACATTTTAGGAAATTTTGCAGAAGTCGTTATGTTTTTTTTCTGTTTTGTTAATTTTAATTATAGCTCAGCAATCGTCAGTTTGTTAGTCTAAAATCTCGTGTTAAACAGTAGCTATTCATTGTGAGATTTTTGTCACCCTGACAACTGCATCATCTGCTGTTTATGTAAATGTTGTTAAAACTCAGCGAACCACCAAGTACAAATAGTATTATTGACAATAATGATGATTAGAATAATAATGAGAATATTACGAATAATAATGACAACAACGAACAGTGACATGAATTACTGATTAATAATAAGGGTGTGCTGATTCATTGTTATAAAATAATATATTATATCAGATGAAGATAATAATATAAATAGAATGAATGAAAATTAAAATATTATTATTGGCAATAATGATAGCATTAATAATTATGACAATATTAAAAATAATAATCTATGACATTGATAATGATTAGTAATAAATACACTAAAAACAAAAAAGATCTTAACATTTGTTACAATAATTGTTATTATTAAAATGCCACAAAAAGAGACAGTGCCGTAATTAGTGAGAAGACGACTCCTTTGAAAAAACAACGCGTTGACTTTTATAGGCATTTGCTAGCCAACGTGCACGATAAACTGGTTGACAAACGCAAAAATGAGCCTTCGTGCACGTTGAAAAAACCTGGGTACAACGAGGTTGATAATCCCTCAACAAAAACTGCCATTGAGGATTAAATGTAAACATTGAGCGCACCGAAAACGCCTAATACGCCGTGAATGAAACAGAACATCAGTTTAGAAAATCATAATTATTTAATAAATTCCAGTAGATTATCAAACAAATAATAAGGAAGATAACTCCCAATTTTTAAATAATCAGCAATGAACTAGAATGACATGATTATAAACAGCAATAGTCTGTGAAGTCGCCCTTTGTATTTCATATATTTCCACTGATGGTAATTATTCGGTAATATTTTTAGGGCAACAAGAGCGGTTATTGAAAATGAACAGATTACACTCGCTCGTTATGATTTATTTATTGTTCGGTTTCATTCGCGACCTACAAACAACATAAATCAACGCTCGTTGATTATTTATTTATTCAGTGAGCTACTTTTTGTTAACCCGTAGAGCTCCAAACAAAATAACCATTTATTGAATAAATTTATTGCCGATCGGATTATTTTTATTGCATTTTGTTTGGCGAGCGTAAGTCGCAAATACTCTTAGTGTCAAACAAAGGACAAAAAGTGATAGGTGTTTGCTAGTCGATATGTTGCATATCAAATGCGTTCAGAACATCGTATTAATTCAATAAATTCTTATAGATAGTCAAACAAATTATAAGGAAGACAACTCCCATTTTGCAAAATGCTAAAAAAAAAATAATGGTATCGCTATGAGTAAATATATTTTGTATGTTTTGAGGATATAAACCGGCCTATTAAACAATTTAGACTGGCTTTTTATAGTTTATATAGTTTCATTGGGGACCTACAAACAATATTAGTTAATGCTCATTGGTTTTTTTTATTTTTATTCAGTGAGGTACTTTTTGTTGTCGTTCTAGTATTCATCAAAATGATTATTTACTGATTAAATTTATTTTGATCTAAATATTTTTATTTCTCTTTGGTTCGGTGAACAGACCTCCCAATTAATAAGTAAGTTAAACCGTTTGATTTTTCAACTCCATTATCGACAAGTTATTATTATTGCTCTGTAGGTACTGTTTTGCATGCTGGCACAGTTATTGATACTACTAACTGACTCTAGCTTTGGTCTAGCCAATAAATAGATTAATATAACATTCCAGAAATGCACTATAGTTTGATTCAACTGTTAGCTAACAGGTTTAAAACTGAGTGATGTATATATGTATAATACAGATGATGTGTACATTTCATCCCTCAAGTTCCTCCCACAGTTGGGGAGTCTCTGCGTGGGCTACAACTTTGGATCCTTTCAAATGTGGAGAATGGATATTCTCAGTCTAGAGTAAGTCTCTGTGTCTGTGAACGTATCATGTGTTTTGTCATGGTTTGGTCACTTAAAGCATGCCCACATTGAACAGTTTTTTGTTGAATTTTTGAATACTCAAGTCTTGAGCAGCGGATTGATGTATTGAATAACCCTCTCAGCCTACTCAGTGCTGATCTACAAGCCTGCAAAATACCCCTCTTCCAGAAATGCTCGCCGATTGTTACACCGCTTAAAGTTTACGTCATCTTCGGATCGGAAGTATATTTATTTCTTTGCCGTACAGTATTTATTTGGCCAATCAGATCCTGCTGTTTATTTTTATTATTTTATTTATTATTATTCCACATACTACTGTCGAGTCTTGTATGAATACCATTTATTGTTTCCTACTCACCAAAACAATATCTTCTATCCTATGGATGGAAAGAGTATTAGGTGATCCTTGTGATTGTGATCTTATTGGACCACCTGACAAATCCCGCAATCGTCTCTTGTTGCCATTTCACATATAAAATTTGCGTGATATACGAGCGTTGACTTTGTTAATGATACATTTGCACTAATTGCGTCCATATTGAGCGAAACCACTAATTCTGATTTTATGTGTGCAGCGTGCAAATTCAAGCCAGATAAAAAATGGCGCGTAATAGTAAAGCCCAACATTAAATCTTAGAACCAAATTTTGATGGGGTGTCTTCATAAGAGTTCTTTATTCCTGCTGCAATGGCACCAAGACTAAATGAATTGCACCATCAGATTTCATTTTAAACAAAGACAATGTAAGTTCATGTATAAAAATATGCTATTATTTATTATAATTGACCACGCCCACAATTCGATGATGACATACTCGGCCATAAAAGGAAGTTATAGTAAACTAAATTTCAGCTGATGCGACGAGCATTTAGGGCTAATGGCTTTTTGGCAAGCTTGTAAATCCGGACTGAGTAGGCCTAGAGGGTTATTTAATGCATCAATCTGCTGCTTAAGACTTGAATATTCAAAAACTCAACAAAAAAGTGTTTAAAGCTACGTTCACACTCTGCGATTCTCGGCCGAGTGGGCGGAGCCAAAAATCGGCTCGTAAGTGTGAACAGTGAAATCTTCAAGATTTCACAATCGGTGGCCGATTTTTTTTCATCTGGCAGTGATGGTTCTCTGTATGATTATCGGCCCGTCTAGCCAATCAACATCCACATCACAGCTTTTCAATTTAATGCTTTTCAAGAAACTTGCAGCTGCTTGGTAATTGTTATTTGACCAATTTTAGAATATTTTTTAATATTTCCCTGATCAATTGCAAGTCTTGTTTACTAGCAGAATATTAAGGTGGGTATACTAACTATTATCAATATAAATAGAAAACAACTACCAGTGCCATGATTATAATAAATAATTGCATTGAAAAAAGTTATCATTTATTTATTATTCATTATAATTAATTGAGTATACTTACCATTATTTATTATTATTATTATTTGTAATTTATTTCTTATTATTGATGAGTGAAGAAATGGTCTAATTTATTGAAATATCTGGTAATATAAGCTATATTATATTATTATTAATAATAATTTGATGCTCTGTAATTATCAATGAAATGCGGTGTCTTGACAACATGTCAAGGTCATGCAATATCGGGCACAAAAAATCGCAAGTATGAACTCTTGTAAATAATCAGGAGAGCAACTCCCGATTACTCCCAATAATCGCATGGCCGAGAATCGTATAGTGTGAACATAGCTTAATGCTGGCATGCTTTAAAGGAAACCATCAGAAATTTGTGATTATTAGGTGGTTTTGGAACTAATCTTTAACATGTTTTAGATGAAATAATTTACCAATTTGTAATTATTATATTAGTTTGAGATGTTATCTATCACGACTGACCTGAAATAGTTGCTTATGCCATGAAAAATTGCACTAGTTTTGGTTTTTAAAAGCTCTGTAAAATAGGTCGTTGTTCCTTAAAGCACCTCAGAAATACAAATCTGGCACATACTTTCTCTTCACAATTAAATTCTCAAGTATATTAATCTCAAGTATATTAATCTCAAGTATATTAATCTCAAGTATATTAATCAAAAGGTTTTTGATAATTTTGAAATTGAAAATAATTTTTTGTCTATAAATGTGCCTTAGTTATGGAGATATTAGCTGTGCAACTCTGGTGTAGGTTATGGTAGATTTATCAGCTATAAGTAAACTTTTTGAGTCAAATTGACTGAAATCGATTTCAATCCTAGTTTTGAGTTCCTAGCCAAGTCTCTGCACGATAACTATGTTTGGAAGCCCCCCTTTTATACAAACAAGCCAGATTTTATACTACTCTGTGTGAATTTGACTGATCCCCGCCCTCAACGTTAAACCCCACCCCTCATCCCGTAAAGGAAAGAGCTCTATCCACTAAATTCCACCAATCCTCAAAAACCTTGAGTTGTCTTCTCTTTATATTGCAACCTCATCTCAAAAAAGGCAATTCCAAAAAGTTTTATTTCATCTACGAAAATGAGAATCTACAATCAATTGGCTTTTATCTATTTAGATTTTTTGTGTAATTATTTTTTGAACGGCTGAAATTTTTTTTTTGTAGTTATTCCAGTCCCTATAACGCAAGATCACTTCCTGTCAGCCATTTTACTTTTTTGGAGCCGGAAAACGACCCGAGATCATTTTGTTACCTCTGGGTGGCCAAGTGCAGCAGTTTAGCCTCAGCTACTGCACTTAGTGACAGCATGCAGGAGTATATAGCTGGATCTGTGGCTAGGGCCGCTCTCTATCAACTAGCCTATGAGGAAAGAAGTTCTACCGTTATGGGCACTCCACTGTTTAAGGTATACTCTGAGGCTAAAGCTAGTTTGTAAACTTGCTATCTTGGTGCAGTTTTAGTAAGAATATGCAAGAGAATTATTGAAATTGAAAAATGTTGTTTCGTTAAATTGAAACTTGTAGAAGTTGAAATTGAAGTTTCAAATTATGGTAATTTGTATCATTTAATCTTGAACTTCAGTTTTTAAAGTTTTGCTAGTCAATCTTTGCTTGTTAAATTTTGAGAACCCAGCAAATGTAACAGGTGCATGTACTTCCAGAATTAAAAATGTCCATCGCTATTGTAGAACTTGATGCAGGTTGGGTGTGCCTTACAGCACCAGCTAGCACCTGCTGAGGATGTCGTCACCAGCTGGGTGGTGTCATGTGACTCCCTCAGCAACATCAAATCTCTGAGAAGCTTAGAAGATGACAGCCAGCTAGGTAAATACCAACTCCAGTTGCCACATATCACCTGACCTTGCATGTCACGCATACATAGTCCGGTCAGACAGCTCAAATGGCAATACTTCTATGCCAATAGGTTTTTTTTTCTTTAGCATAAAATTTTTCCTCCAGAGATGGTGTGCCATGGATCTTTGAATCTTCAACTCGTAGCCTATTTCATCTATAGTCATTTGCCAGAAAAATTGGTTTTGGAGTTGTGCTATCATTACTTTTATTTATAGTATAAGCCCAATACTTGCTGACTTGTATACAGTCTTTTTGCATATACAAGAGCATATACAAGGCTGCACAGCGTAGTTGCAGAAAATTGGATTTTGGCATACAAAGAGCAGTTCTCACCAATAATCACTTTGCACAAACCGAAGCATCATGAATTAGGATTGCAAATTTTTTCAGATTTTTTGGAGGTGTTTTTAGTTGAGTTAACATTTTAATTTATCGTTTGTGAATCTGCTGCTATATCAGATTTATAGGTTAGATGGCCAATGTTGCCAGAAGTAAGGCATCTTTTCAGCTATTTAACATGCAAAGAAAATAAATGATGTTTTTTTAAATAAATAAAATTATTGTCGGCAATTTTATGTTGGCTATGTCGTATTATTTAACAATAAAGAAAAGGCAACTCCGCAAAGAGAGTTTCACAATTGTTAGCCTTTAACAATTTTGGTTATTTCAGTGGAAACATCAAAATCAACTTTTTCCTACATTCACCGTTAGCCATACTTGTTTTTTATTCTCCTTTTATTTGCTTTTGCAGAACTGGTTTCTTTTACTTGGTGAAACGTCCTTTGAATGTTTCTGTTTTCTTTCTCCTGACAATGATGTCTCTGTATACCAAACAGTAATTATAAGATGTTGTTGTAGATGGATTTGGTACAGACACGTATCTCACTATGATATCGTGGAGAGTTCGCTATACAGACAATTCTGTCTCCTCTCACTTTGCCCTCTTTGACATCAATCGTTGGTATCATGCGCAGATGCCTAAGCAAATCAGGTTTGGGAATCGACTGCATTGTGGCTTTTCAACTTCTGTTTTAGATCGTCTTGAAGCGGAGTGCAGTTTAACTGACTTGCATTGCTGGTTGCTTCCTTATTTCTTTAATCTTATACATTGTCAGATAATAATATAATAGGAAATGGCAATTTGATTGTTTGCTGTCATGGTACGCCGTCGTTGCTGACAAGAACTTTCTATGAAACTATTGGCTGAATGGTGGTTGGCATGAATGATGAGGATAATAAAATTAATTATAAAGATTTGGAGGTTTTTTGCTAAAATATTATTTTTTTTTATTACTGTAACAAATATTTATCAGCGGCCATAATTCATTTGTGTTGCATCATAAATAATTTTGTAATATACCTTGATCGATTATTGTTCGTGATATTGCTGCGCAGCCTGATGTCACGTTTGCCGCTATCGGTTGTTTTAAACTTCCTGTCCGAGGACAAATGCCTATATTTATCCTAATTTACGTAATTTAGCGATGGCTTATCACCAATTCAGTCACTTCCACATATGTCGATTTTCATTAGCGATAGACAGAACTCCTAAAAGGACTGTCCAATTTTTCACTCTCATCCAGTCTTCAGTGATTCTGGTCAAACTCGTTTGAACCATAGCCTAAAAATTAATGATTATCGATAGATTGGCGCGATGCAAATGACGAATTACATTGGAAACGAAGGCTAGTCATTTGTGCGCTATGATTGGTTGATCAAAGAATCCATTGGCAATTTTTTGATTTAGATCTAAACGTGGCGATAACCTCAAATAAAGTTCTAGGGGTTACTTAGCCATTTCTCCAGAAACCGAAGTTACAAAATCACGCTATTGCTAAGCTAATCACCTAGCGACTGGTACTATACATACATGCAATTAGATTGCCGGTGAGAAATCTCACAGTTAATACTTGGTGAGTTACTTAGCGACACTGGTCTTACACGACAACTTTCTCCTATCGCTACAATTGCTATACTCCTTGCCAAGTCACCCGGATGTGGTAACAATAATACGCATCTCATACATGTTTAATGTATAAGTTGGCAATGTGTCAAGTTTTTTATGATTGACATGGTTTTGCAGGTGGTATGAGGGTTGGTGCTCGTATTTCTCGCAGTACTCATTTGACGAGGCTGTGGGAGACAGGATATGTGTAGATCTATGCATTGATAGGAGTACTATATCATGCTACAAGTGTCCCAGGTTGAGAAAGTTGGAGAAATTTCAGTACCCATCATCCCTCAGGTTTGGTATGTGTTGTATTACTCACTCTTATACGACATTAAATTTGTCTTGTATAGTAACACTGAGCTCTCATTCTTTGCAGCATTGATCTCTCCTGTGTTGTAGAGGTAAAGGTGCTGCTCCCCAGTGGCGTTAGGTCTATACAATACAATGGAGTTCAGAAACAGAGTCTATTCGATGTTCTTGAGTCATCTGTGGAGTCAGTGGTGGATCCAAGCAATGCATTCCAACTCCTGCGTTCTGCAGATCTCATAACCATCAACTCTGTGGATTTGGTGTGTGGTGTATAGAGTTATTTACTCTCTGACTATCCATAGAGTTATTAACTCCAGTTTGTCCCTGTTGGGGTTCCTTTTGCATTTTGAATTAGAAATTAGATTATTTTGTTTAGAACAACCTTTCTTACTTCAAGAAACAGTTGCGTCAAATTATTTGGCTCTTGTCATACAGTTCCATTGTGCCCCATATTTAGCTCTACCAGTTGGTACCTCATGAATAAAGTATAATAGGATCGCCAACTGCGCCCTTGTAATATAACTTTTGCCACGATTGGCCATTTATGGGACTCGCCATGACCAGTGACCCGTACAAGGTCACTAGTCTTGGTAGTAGACTTTTACGCAGTATCCCGCATGCAGATAGCAACTCGTCAAAACAGCATTGAGTTGTCTTCTCGTTAGAAAATACAACTACGCAACTTCACATGAAATATTCCGTCTTTTCGGTACGTGCATAAACTGTGGCCCCTTGCTATATCGTATATCGTGTGGTTGCGATTACAGTCTCTGTACGATACGGATTTATTCATATATATATATTATATATGTTATACTTCATCCATGAGGTAGATGGTGTCATTTTAAACCATTTCTATGGTCACATGACTCATTGCGTCAGTATTGGGGTCAGTATTGGGGTCTCCACCGGTGAATGTGCAGTCTCACAGAGTCGCATTTACTTTCGTGAATAAAATAAAATTGTTATTCCCCCCCCCTTTTTATTTATTTATTATAGTTAAAGCAATTCAAGATTTTAAATATATTTAATTGTGCTACTGTAGTACTCAACCTGTTTTGGGATCATTTAACTTTTGAGAACAACTGTAGCAGTTCCCATCGACTTGCATTCATATTACTATCCCCATTGTGAAGGGATACTTACAGTTAAATTTCTATTATTAAAACTCCCACATAGCTCATATTCCCCATTTACAAATTTATTGCAGGCAGCACAGAGGAAAGCTATACTAACCACCCTACTTTTGCACACTCATGTAGAGTACATAGTCAAGTGTTTTGATCAGTTCTCGGCATCTGGTAGGTTGTTGTCTTCCCTTGGCATGGCTCTTGCAATTGTTAGAATATTCACTAACAGCTTCGCATGCAAAATTATCTTCTCAATCGCCTTGTGTTTTGGATGCAAACCTAGTTTGAGTAATAGCAATGCACATTAATTATTTCAGATGATCTAGAATATTAAATTTTTTATTGTTTAATTCGCTGTCTTTTTCAAGTGTTAAATTTTTATTTTATGTCAGCATAAATTTAAAAGATGTTTCGGCAAATGAAAGGCAAACACACGAGTAGTTTGGAAATGTTCAAATGGTTGATTTTTGCCCACTCGCACAAAAGATTTATTTTGCACAAAAACTTCCATCCCTTTATTTAGGTCAAAGCATGGTTGTTTGGGTTGCGATCTAGGCTTTTCTGATGTTGCTGGTTTTTGTAGACAACCCGCCGGTGACTGTGGAGTTTATGATGGGCTGGTTATGGGAGAGGTTGGAGAAAGTTATCCACCAGTTTGATACCAACTGTAGGTGTCCTACCTACCTGATCTCTTTATTGCCGCTCTCATGTTCTTGTATTATTTTATATTAATCTTATACATAATAGTACGACAACTTTGTTGTTACTATTGACAATTGCGCCACTATCAGTCACAGTGGCGCAATGGTACAAAGCGTGCGCAGCAATGACACTTGTTAACTGCAAAGTCTCGGGTTCGAGTCCCACTATTGACTAAAAAAATGTAGGCCATGCTCATTTGTGTTGACAGGCCTCGTTGGCCGCTTTAATTAGCGCAGCAGTAGCACAGGGGGTGCGCTACATGGGCTCGGGGGTTAACCCGAGCCCCACCGTCGAATTGTACCAATCAAATTTTATCGCCTGTTGATACATGGATTGCAATAATAAAAAAAAACCTAAAAAAACCTATAGTATACACTAGTTGTACCAGTGCTTTGAATCAAATGATTTACTTTGTACTTACACTTCCCTAGCTTCTTCATGCAGTAATGGTTTGTGTAGTTATTTATCAATTGCAGCAAGTATCTCAATCTGGCGTCTATCCTGTACTGTGGCGAGTGATAGATATATGCTCATACATAGCCTGTGTATTTCAGGTGTCTCTCTATATGACTGCTCGGGGGTGGGTGTAGACGCTTCATTAAGGCAATCTCTGCTGGCGTCGATCACCCACACTACAAACATTATCATCGTTCTCAAATATGTTTGTATCCTGGAGAAACGCCTGCCTCATCTGAAGCTTGGTATGAGATCTTTTATTTAATTGTGTGTTTAATAAAAAAGTTTTAGCCGATGTCCCCAATTTATTAAGAGTATTCGCGACCTATGTTCGCCGAACACATTGCAATAAAAATAATCAGACCGGCAATAAATTAAATCAATAAATTAAATCAATAAATAATCATTTTGTTTGGAACTCACTGAATAAAAAAAATAATCAAAATAATCAGAAGCGCCTGCCTCATCTGAAGCTTGGTATGAGATCTTTTATTTAATTGTGTGTTTAGTAAAAAAAATTTAGCGAATGCCCCCAATTTATTATCTGTGAATGGGTTGGGTAATCAATTGGTATTCCCTCCCACTGGCTGACGAATTAACTGGTCAAGTTCGGTGGTTAAACAAGCTAAAGCATCACATTGAATTAAATTTTAACTACAGTGATGACAAAACCATCAAACGTCACCAACGGTAGCATAACCAGCTATTTATTAACCTTGAACACAGCTTCCCTTACCTTAACCATCAAGTTTACATACATATTTACTCGCAAGTATTTTTCGTCACCAATAATGATAGGTCAGTGTATTGGATACACCTCGTTCAAATATAACTGACATGCCAACAAAAAGCTGTGTAATGAATATCGAAGCCAACATACTGCTAGTACAGTTTTATATTAAATACAATAGTTGTCGCTTACATCACTGATAGCCTAACATGCAATTATTGTTTTAACCTTTTCTGACCTTACGCATATCAGCGAAGATCGGTGGGGATAGAGCCAATAAGAGGCATACGACAGGAGTCGCAAGATTTTGTGGTAATTGATTCTATTGGCTGAAAATATAGATAGGCGAAGGACTTATGTCAGTTTTTATGTAGTACGCCCCAAACAAACACTATCAAGTTAAGTTCAAGGGATATCATCTCCGAGCCCATTGGTGATGTTCATTTCTAGGATGACAGAGAGGGTAGTTTATATAAACTACTGTCTTTGGCATTGGGTGTCACAGTCATACTGAGGAAATATGTGTTTCCGTTTTTTAAAAATACAAGAATTATTGCCACTTTTGTATCAGTGAAAACTGCTAGGTTGAATCCTTTAGCAGGTTATTTTTTAGTTTCTCCTTTGCAACTGGGATGTCTTCTTTCTTTTAAATACGTTTAAAACAAATAAACAAGGATATGAGAAAAACATTAAATAGCAAATCTGCAATGTATCCTTATATATAATTCAATCTGGTGATAAACTGTTTCCGATAATTGAACCGATTGAGAGAGGCAGTCACTATTCCCATTATATGTTAAAATGTCCACCAACATCATCTCAGCAAATACAGATAGGTCCACCAGTAAGTTGTAAAAATCAGATGCAGGTTTGATATAACTAGGTCAGCACACCGTCTATATAAAATTCAATATTGCAAAGTAACTTACAAGTACATAGATCAGCAAACTTAGTTGAACACCGTTTACTCATCAAAAATGAAATACAAGGCTAGGGCATGCTCAGACGCTTGCAGTACACTTTAAATTCTTGTTTAAATTAACGCGCAGCTGATGTGAACACTGCAATACTAGCGTGCTGTGAAAGCGAGCAATGCAGCTATTTCATGTCATCCCTTTTTTATTATCTACTCCAACCAACATTGCTCTAGATGCTCCCAAGGATAAGCTGGTTGTGGCAGAGGCAAGGCTGCTTCACATGAAGCTTGTGTGGTGGTGTCTCAACAGAGGCCTGCTGCCAGAGACCACAGAAGAGATGGCAGCTCAAGCCCACAGCTTTAGCTACCCCGGTACAACTCTAAAACGCAGCTACAATAGTCGCCACTCAGAGCTGTTGGTTTCCTCCAGGTAAGACCTAGAGTTATTCTCGTCATTAGCAGACAAATATATCCCATCCTCCTCGATTGATTTTGCTAAATGAAACATATATTGTGAAGAGCTTATACTTTTTGCACCTATGGATATTGTATAATATTAAAGTTGCATGTATATATAGCAACCACTTTCTGGATTTATTTGCTTCTGTTTTTTTTTTCCAGAAAATTATGCAATTTTAATCATTTTATTTAAGATGAAAGCCAAGTCTTGATAGATATGGAAATGTTATTGGAGAATATCAAATTCAACCAATCACATTTGACTTTAATTATCAAATTCAACCAATAGCATTTGACTTTACCTATCAAATTCAACCAATCACATTTGACTTTACCATACAAATTCAACCAATCACATTTTACTTTACCTATCAAATTCGACCAATCACATTTAACTTTACCCATCAAATTCGACCAATCACATTTAACTTTACCCATCAAATTCAACCAATCACATTTGACTTTACCTATCGAATTTAACCAATCACATTTGACTTTAATTATCAAATTCAACCAATAGCATTTGACTTTACCTATCAAATTCAACCAATCACATTTGACTTTACCATACAAATTCAACCAATCACATTTTACTTTACCTATCAAATTCGACCAATCACATTTAACTTTACCCATCAAATTCGACCAATCACATTTAACTTTACCCATACAAATTCAACCAATCACATTTCACTTTACCTATCAAATTCGACCAATCACATTTGACTTTACCTATCAAATTCAACCAATCACATTTGATTTTACCATACAAATAATTTTGCGTTAGTTTTTAGGTCATTTATTGTGGGAGTCCTCAATTAATTGTTTATCCCATTTATTTTTTACTGTTACTTTGCCTGCTAAGCATGGATATTGCGAAGTGATTATGCAAAAAGCTCCGAGAGACTTTGTTATTCCCTTCCCCTCCTGTTCGATTGCGCAAGCACGATTTTTGATTACATATTTTTACATAGCTTATGGGACCGGCATTTATCATGGTATTTTCTTAAAAACTAGCGACTGGAAGAAATTTAGAAAGCAACTGGTTCATATGAAGAACCAGATGTAGGTTTTTAATTTTTGTTGCACTTCTTAAATTTGGGTTCGAAAATTGTAACCATGCGTTAAATTCGTGACATAAGCGCATATTTTATTTTACTTTCTTTCTAGGGTTCCCCCGCTGCTGTTATTGGTGCTTTATTGTATCTGTCATTGCCTTTTGTTGTAGAACTTCCAATTCTGAGTTAATGATAGATTTGTTAGCCAAAAATCTCGGACCCGAACTTCCTTCTATTATAGAGCAGGAAGGTGGGAGAGGGTTTTACCCGCCCCCTAACATCAAGGTTAGTGCATTCCTTTAGACTTTGTGTTCACACAATGCTCAGAATGGAATAGAGATTGCATTTTGTATTGATAGTGTAGTTTTCCCTATAGCCCAGATCTACTTGTTGCAGGCACTACTGGATATATTCCTGCTAGAGGGAGCTCTGTCACACAAACTTCAGTACTTTGTATATACAATGTTGGACCTCATGGCTTTGGTGGATGTATCAGTCAATGACTCCATCTCCTCACACATTCGCAGTCTATTGGCTGGCATCGAGACTGGAAGGGACAACTCCGACCTGTCATCGTTGGTCCTCACTCTATGGTCTCTGGATCATAGGCAATATGAGGTGAAGGCTGAATAATATAATCTGTTTGCTATATGTACAGTGTACTCCTGATATATCGAATCCTGTTATATCGAAAATCCGGGTATATCAAACAAACTGCATCAGTCCCAGCTGAATGCATTGTAATTACCTACTCCTATATCGAATGATTTCTTACATATCGAACAATAAATTGCAATATCACACACTGTTAAAATGATTTCCATGGGGGCTGCCATCTTGGAATATGAATGTCAAGGTCTATCATTCCAATTAAACACTCTGTATCGGTGGTCTAGTTTCGGTAGGTCGACCCCTTATTATTATTGTTGTGATAATTGGTCCTTATTGTAGCTAGAGAGCATACCCAGGCTATCCTCATTCAGTATGCACATGTTGTTGTTGACTTATTTCAAAATGTGGGGGGAGACATTTCTATCTATTTACAGTATTATTATTGTCACTGTGTGAATTGAGAGCAATAATCATCAAGAAGGGAGTCAGGAAAAGTTCAAGAAGCAGTAAACTTACTTACTACTGCTAATAATTTTAACTAGACTACTTAAAACAATTAATTAATTAATTAATACACACACTCACACACACTCACTGCTTATTGAATAAAGTTATTATTATTATATATTATTATTATAATTATTATTATTACTACTTCTTAAAAATTTATTATTTATTATCCTATTAATAATGCTGTTATTTTTTAGAGAAGCATTATTTATTATTGTTATAACAACATGATGATTTGTTAATAATAATTATTAATAATAACAATGACAACATCTATAACAATAAATAATATCATAAATAAATTAAATAATAAGTAATGACAGGTAGTAGCTGTTACGTTTGTTGTTATAGGTGGTTAGAAGTGATAAAACCAACTTGATCTAACAGTAACTTAACTAACACAATAATATACAGCAACATCATGTGCCGCTACAACTACCTACATCATCATTGAATAATTGTTGTAATTTTCAGATTCAACACCATTACTTTTTATTAATTATTAATTAACTAAAGACAGCAATCACAAAAGCCAAAATGCTTAATATCCTAGCTTAAATACATGTAATAGTAACTTATTATGTATACATGAAAAAGTCCGACGGTCATAATTTTATATATCAAACATCTCATATATCAAACAAAATTTCATGGTCCCCTCGGGTTTGATATATCAGGAGTACACTGTATATTGAATATAAAATGCAATCTAGCGATATTACACTCGACTACAATTTGGGCATGAAGCCTTTTGGCTGGATAGTTTATTGCAAGTTATAATACATGGGGTCGACTGCAATTGATTGTTTGTGAAATATACATGAAGCGCTGTATAAATTTTTATGAAGGCCGTTTTACTAGTTTTTATTTAATGGTTATGGCGCTAGTAAGTGTACAGATGCAAGGAGTCGCATGGTAAATGATTTTATTGGCTGAAAATGGGAGTAGACTGAGAACTTTCATCTGTTTTATAGTAAGACACCTGGAACAAAAACTAAAAATTTAAGTGCAAGGAATGTTATCTCCGAGTCCATCGGTGTCGTTTATTCCAAAGATAACAGATGTTACAGTTGGGAAATAATGTGTAATTTTTAAAGTCTATGCTCTCGCTGTCTACGGAAATCAGCGTTTCAGTTTTTTTTTAAATACAAAAGTTATTGCCACTTTTGTACTAATCCGAACTTCTAATTGTATAGCTTTGGCTGTTTTTTTTTCTTAATTTAAACCTTGAAATTAAAATTGATATGTGTTCCTTCTTCGGGATGCTTTTTAAAACAGATAAACAAAGATATAAGAACAAATTAAATAACAAGTTTGAAACGTGTCCTTGTATACGATTCCATCGGTCGATAAACTGTTACATGTAATAGAACCGATTGAGAAAGACAGTCACTACCACCATTATATGTTAAAAAATACACCAACATCATCTCAGCAATTACAAATAGGTCTATCTACCAGTAAGTTGTGAAAATCAGATGCAGGTTTGGAATTTTGCTGACAATTATGTAATGATTGCATTTTGTTTTATGATATTTCGACCAGTTCTCAAGCCGCTGATGTTGTATAGCTAATAGCATGTGTTTGTTACAGGATGTGATAGTTAGTTTGAGGCAGCCAGGGGTCAAGGCACATCTCACCTCTGACCTCTTACATCAGATGCTGTCAACGTTACTGAGTCTGGGTGAGGAGAAGGTTGCCCTTGTAATGACCTCTCTGGTGTCCACATATAGCAGTTACTCTATCAACAATGACCTGCTTATCTCTGTCTACCTGTCTAACAGGTATGGCCTTGTGTGTGAAACGATATGATAGACATTTTTAGCTATGCAAAACACCTTTACAGGTACACCAGATGTTCAACAATTTTATGATTTTGTAGGATGTTGTCCGCAGCTGTCGACATCTCTCGACGCTCTCATCCAAGCCTCGATGACTTTTCTAAGATTCTTTCAAAGCTATCCAGTGAGTGATATTAGCATATTTTTTTTAAATTTTAAAAATTACTGTTGGTCCTGGATTTTAATGTCAAGCGTTATATTTTGATTTCATAATTTAAGAGTTATAGAAGAAGTAAATTGTGCGTTTTGTTATGTATGTAACCTCACTACTTTCTGTGTAGCCAGCGAAATATCAAACCTGCTGTGCTTGCGACTGACTCAGCCAGAGTTTGACTGTCTCAGCAAACATCTGGAGGAGAAAGGAGATTTGGACAAGTTGGTGGTTCACCATCTACAGATGGGTAACCTGGCAGAGGCTGTCGCATTGAATAAAGCTCTCAATTCCCAACCTTTGGTACGTGTATAGTTAGGCCTGCACTAGAATCCATCAGGTACAACCTTTGGTACGTGTATAGTTAGGCCTGCACTAGAATCCATCAGGTACAACCTTTGGTACGTGTATAGTTAGGCCTGCACTAGAATCCATCGGGTACAACCTTCGGTACGTGTCTAGTTAGGCCTGCACTAGGAGCCATCGGGTACAGGTTTAGGCTAGAGCAGTCAATGTTAGACCCCACACTCAATATCTGTATCTGCTCGAAACAAGCGCAGGCTTTGTAATAGCTGTCTGCGGTTCTGAAGAAACTCAAATCTATTCCCTGAAGAGGATCCACTGCTTTCTCTATTCCAAGTCCCTATTATCGTTCAAGGTCTCGTTTACTCGAGCGCAGCATGAAGCACTACAAAATAACCTCTGATAGCAATTGTTTCGTGTTTGCATGAAAAAACTTTTTGACCCTTTTCAGTTTTCATACAATAAAAAGGCTGTTTTCATGCGAGTATATGTGATCAGCATTCATTCTCATTGCAGATTTTGGTGTTCAAGTACGTGCGGAAAGCACATTTATGTTATATTTTATGTTAGTGTAAACGGGGCCTAAGAAGAGCCTGTGCTTGTTATCAAAATTTATTATCTGTTGACTTTTTAAATCCCAAATTTTATCATTTTGTGAAGTGACCATCAGATGATTATTTGAAAACTGTCCATTGTTTCAGTTTGAGCAGTTTTTACTTAGCTCTCAGTCTCAACTGTGATATGCTTTAGTGGAAAGGTCAACTGTGATATGCTTTAGTGGAAAGGTCAACTGTGATATGCTTTAGTGGAAAGGTCAACTGTGATATGCTTTAGTGGAAAGGTCAACTGTAATATGCTTTAGTGGAAAGGTCAACTGTGATATGCTTTAGTGGAAAGGTCAACTGTAATATGCTTTAGTGGAAAGGTCAACTGTAATATGCTTTAGTGGAAAGGTCAACTGTGATATGCTTTAGTGGAAAGGTCAACTGTGATATGCTTTAGTGGAAAGGTCAACTGTAATATGCTTTAGTGGAAAGGTCAACTGTGATATGCTTTAGTGGAAAGGTGATCTGAAAGCGAAAGAGAAGGCCATGACTAGAGACCGTCTTGTCAAGTGGCAGCTCTCTTTACTACCTCCTATTCAAAAGAAGCTGCTGGAAGATCCAAAATGTCTTCAACTGCCGAGCAGAGCTAAGACTACTCAAGTGAAATGTTCGTTTGTTTGATTCCTGAACAATTCAATTGTATTTCACAAATGTTGTTTTTTTTTCAATCACCACATAAAGCAGCTGGTTTATAAAGTTTGAAAATGAGAAGACAACTTCTTTGGTTAGATGTGCGATTTATTGCTGTACAGTTTGATTCTCAACTCTTTCTATTCATTAACTTCTCGTAAGGAGAAGGGTTTCGGCTTTTTGTTATTGACAACAAAAATCGAAAAATGTTAAGCAATTTATAAAATTTGTGAAATTAATTGCGAGTAGGATGAAAATGTATTCACGCTTTGCTGAAAGTCATGCCTGGCCAATACTCACTGTGTTCTTGTTATGTTTCCAGCATTACACAAAAGTTTCATCTTTGGAACTCGTGATGCCAAGGCTCTAGCACCGATGGACATTGCTCAGATGGTTCTGGAGTCTAACACCTCCATTCGTCACAAACCGTTCATCCATAATTTGACCTCTTCTGTGAAGAAACCCGCCAGATCTGGTGCATTGTCCGCGCTCAGAAACAAATCTAAATCTGTCACAGGCTTATTTGACTCCCCGTCGCTTCGCAACAGGTAAATAATGTTTTACACTATTTAATGGGAGTTGTCTTCCTTTGACTGATAATAGACATTAGTGATAGCCCTGTGTGCATGTTTGCAGGTCGTATAACAAAAGGAGGGCGGAATACGCGGATGATGTACCGGCTAAACGATCTGCCAGTGATGAGTCACTCATCAGGTACGTAGATGCTGTCTCTCATCACTTGTTAGCTGCTTTTTCTGACTTTGATACTGAATACCATGATATATTTTAAGCAATTTGATCTTTGTTTAGAAACGGAAGGTTCTTGTTTTTGTTTGCTGTCTGAAATTAGTTTGAAATGTTTGTATGTGGTCACTTTCTTTTGAAATTTCAATATAAAGCGATGGATGTCTCTTGGAGAAGTGTGGTGGCAGAGGAAATGTATTATTTTGTTTGAGTGGTCTTGAAACTTTTATACTTGCTCCATGGATTTTTGACTGAAACCAATTTGATTTATCATTTGCCTAGGATTTTGCCTCTGATGTTGTATGTACATTGACCGATCGCATGGCGATTTGCTTTAGCGATTGCCAAAGCGATTCCGGTCAAACTCGCTGTTACAAACTACGGACTACAAATTATTATATGTTCCCTGATATATCGAGGCGTTGCAGATAATGAAACACTAGTGTAAACGATGGTAAGGCATTTGTACGCTGTGATTGCTCGATCAAGGAATCGACAAGCCATTTTTTGATCTGGATCAAAACTTGGCAATAACCTCAAATAAAATGCTAGCACTTAGCGATGTCTCCAGAAACAGAAGCAGCAAAATCACACAATCGCTGAGCTAGTCGCTAAGCGATCGTTCAGTGTACACACGGTTTAAGTTGTTTCACGTTACTTCAGCTGGAATGACGTGAAGCACCTTCTGCAGACACCACTAGTGAACAGGAAGTCCCCCAGATCTCGCCTGCAAGCCTCTGCTCCTCTAGCTACTCCTCACTCTATACTGAAAATACGAAAGCCTCAGATCAAATCTTCACCTAGGAATCTGTCTGGGCGAATGTCTGCCACTCCTAAATCTAGCTCTATTAATGGTAGGCGCTCTTGGGCTAAGGTTGGATATATATATCTTACCTGTACTTGAGTCATAGGTCAACTGCGGGTTGCTCTCTTTAGCAGGTGAGCTCATGGAGACTGTGTCAAAGTCGTCTGCTCGTGTGAAGTTTGTCATGGAGGAAGAATATGAACAGGAAATTGATGTGCCTCCCAAAACTATAGACTTTACCGAGGAAGACGACTCCCTATCAGATAATGAGATTAAGTATGTTTGGTAGTACTTGTATCGCTTTATTGTTGTGTCACTCTATTGTTGTATCAATTTATTGTTGTATTGATCTGTTGTGTCACCCTATTGTTTAGCTACTCAATTACTGTCTCTCTATTGTTGTACCACTCTATTTTTGTACTGCCCTATCGCTGTATAATGCTATTGCCGTCTCACTCTATTGCTGTATCACTCTATTGTTGCACCGCTCTATTGCTGTATCGCTCTATTGCTGAATTGCTCGATTGTGGTATTTTTACCCTGTGCAGGGAACCTGCGGAGTCTCTAATGGCTGATGGAGTTGAAGAAAGCGAAGAAGGCAGTGAGATAGAATTCAACATGTCCGCTCCATTGACTCAAGTCATAACTGGTGCTTCAGCATTGGGTTGGTTTATCCCTATATAGATAGCTGTGAATGTGTGCCAAAGTAGTGTTAGTAGACCTGTCTCCACCTTGTCGATATCTCGTGGATTGAAGTCTATTTCTGGTCTCACAAGCTGAGTTCTTGACTGTCTAGCAGTTATATTCCGCTTAACCTATATTCTATTTTTCTTACTTAGTCATATATATGGGTTTGTTGTTTGTCGTCACTCGTACCTTCTCATCTGTACGCTCTATATCTTACAGTTGAACCAATGAATGATGAGTCATTTAACTCTGCATTCAGTGACCTTGCCCCCTCAGTCGTCAGCAACAGTGAAGAGGTCAGTTTGCCAGCTTGATTGCCTCATGTTCTTCATTTAATATTTCCATCTCTAATGGCTGCTGTTACATTTATTGCAGTTATTATTATTAAAGGGAAAGGCCAGTTAAAATGCTGTGTTTGTTTATCCTAAAAAATATAGGTGAATAAATGGTAGCATGGGATTGCTGTAGTCTGTATTAGCCCTAAGACTAGCGATTTAGTCAACCTATCCATTATTTTTGAAGCGTAATGAACCACCATTTTCCACCAAAAAAAAAATTGTTGAGTAAATATTTTGGATATAAATCTGTGACTGTATCTATCATATATAAACAAACAATAGATAATTAATGACAATAAAATTTAATTTATTGTAGTTTTTTTATAATTGAAAATACTATAAGCTCATTATAACATAATTTGCTTCAACTTGTTCTTTATAATTTGAAATGGGATTTCTCTTCAATCAATTCTCATGTTCATGTTCTCATGTTCACTCTTTTTTAATTTCAAGTAGCCAAGTTTCTGATATTTTAAAAAATTTATTTTACTATGCGCTCATACCATCATTATCTAACATGAGTGGACAGCGTTCATCATTACAGCATTAAAACATTGTGTCTAGATGGTTCACAAAACCTTAAACTGATATTTTTTTTTATCGAAAAGAAACATAAAATCGCGTTTATTCTCTTTATATTTTCTTACATGCAAGTGCAACAGATAACGTGTTGAAGACTTGGCCATTTTAAAACAAAACATGCCTTTTCCTTAGTTGTTTCTAACGTACTAGCTAGAATTACAAATGCACTGCGTCCTATTGTGTTTTAGCAACTGGCTGTGTCCGCTCTAGAGTCCTCAAACCTATCACAGCCCCCTCAGCACTCACCAACTGGACACAGAGTCTCCCTCAACGAGTCTCTCGACGATTCCCTCAAGTCGTTGAGTAACCTTGACACTGAGGCGCAGCTGTGTGGCCTGGAGTTGAGGAAGGTTAGACAAGCCGCCATTGACCAAGACAAGCGTGAGTCTTCCATTTTATTATTAAATGATAATATTGTTTGTATTTATAAAGAAGACCGCTGTTGAGTCTGAGATTTTATTTGAAAAAGTCAACTGATCATCATATATTGTTATAATATGGTACACAATGCCAAGTAGTAATGTTTTTATAGCTTTCAACGACTGAAAGTTCTAAAACAGAAATAACTTGATGATATTTGAATGTGAATTGAACAGTCACCCATCATTGCAAAGTCACTGCTGATATTCTAGTAATCGGTTGAGAAAAGGATTTGTTTATTTGATTGAGTGCCTGTGACATTTTTTTGTGCTTGTTATGTCTTTCAGTTGACTATAAACGTACACTCTCTGCATGAGAGTTTATGACATGAACCACTCACACAACTACTGTATACATATATCAATGTTTAATGGCAGAAAAAAATGTATTCAATGCTGCTCATCACCTGAGGTTTCAGGCTTGAGATCTGCTTTGAAAAGTGTATTTCTTGCAACGATTGCGCTTTGTGAAAATAATGATTAAATGCGCATTTGGTTAGAGGTGCTATGTCGCCGATTTTGGGCTGAATTAAACCTAATTTATCTATTTCTAGGGAACTTTTCCGGAGTTGTGCTATCGTTAATCCCATTTATAATATAAAGCAATAAATGCTGGCTCGTATGTGATTTTTTTCCGATACGCAACAACTTTTACTAGGTCAAAAACCGGAGTTGCTAAAATTTGGCTTGTTTGGATAGAAGGAGGGCATCCCAGTAATAGTCATTGTGCACAAACTTTCAAGAGCATAAAAAATTAGGTTTGCAATTATTTTCAGATTTTTTGAAGGTGTTCTAGGATGAATCAGCATTTTCATTTATTGTTGATAAATTTGCTATCATGTCCACACTGGCATTCCCATGGCCAATTACATGGCCAATATCTCAAAAGTTTAAGCAATATTATTTTTAAATCAAGTAGTATCAAAAGATTCAAATTATCATTGTTTAGAGCTTTTTGTGAAGAAAAACAACACCAGGTTTGCGCTTTTGGCACCATTGTTGTAATCAACATCAACAATAGCTTTCAACTTGATTGAAAAAAATTAGACAATATAGATTGTTAATGTATAATGATTTTCAAATGCAATAAAGAAAATCAATAAAAACCAATTCATGATTATTTTCAGTATTTTGGTTGAGACTATTTAGCACTCTTTGACACCAAAGAACAGACATGTCCGAATAGTGAATTGCCTGTTAATCGTTGACACACTACTTTTAAAATTTGACCTTATCATTATATATTTGTTTTCTTACAGCATTTGCTTTCTCACCTGTCGTTAATTTGGCTTCACCAAATGTGGAGACTAAACAAGAGGCTGTTGGGGAGTTTACATTCACGCCTCCTAACGTGGTGCATGGGGAGTTGAGAAGAACTCGCTCTATGGGGACCCCTTCTGTTACAATAGAGCATCGACCGATACCTAAACCTGCAGTTGAGCCTCCTAAGTCCTTAATCAAGTCACCCAAGTCTGTAGTCAAGTCTCCCAAGTCTGTAGTCAAGTCACCCAAGTCTGTAGTCAAGTCACCCAAGTCCGTAGTCAAGTCACCCAAGTCCGTCGTCAAGTCTTCCAAGTCTGTAGTCAAGTCACCCAAGTCTGCAGTCCAGTCTTCCAAGTCTGTAGTCAAGTCACCCAAGTCTGCAGTCCAGTCTTCCAAGTCTGTAGTCAAGTCTCCCAAGTCTGTGGTCAAGTCACTTGAGCCTGTAGAACATTTTACCAATGTGGAAAAAGTTGTGGTGGAACCTTCAGTTTTGGTAGAGCACACGACCGGTATGACTCTTCCTGCTGTTGAGCAACGCGCAGTGACGCACCAGCTAGCACTGGAACCGCTAGTGACCGCTGAAGGCAAACAATCATCAGTTCAGGAGCCTGTGGTGAAAGAGGTATGCTGGAGTGTAGAGAAAGCCACCGCTCAAACTGTCTCCCATTTGACCGCCAGCATAGAATCACCGCATAAATACACTAGCTCTTCCACAGTCAAATCTGTAAATCAGGTTGAAGTTGGAGTCGCTACACCAGCCAAACAAAAACATGATCAGCTGAGGGAAAGTGCTCAAGGTGAGGTCTCTAACTATTTGTTTTCAAATGTGGTTATTAAAATTTGGTATAAAGGATCTATCTGATAGTTTTGGGATGTTTGAGTTTTATGGCTATCAGTTCACGTGAAGATGATTGTATTTTCACAACTTTTCCATAACAATAGTGAGAAAATTATGCTCTATCTGGTGTTAAAATTATAGATAGTCTTTGATAGGCTGTTGCAAACTTCCCTGGCTGTTTTGGCAGAATTACTATTTTTATCAATTTATTGACTTGCCTGAAATTGAATCACTTTGTGGTTCGATGAAGTAGCCATGAACGAAACAGGAAGTAACATGGTTTTCTATCACAAATAGATGTATACATATAAATAAACCTGAGTTGATACTTTGATGTTCTACAACTGACTGGTATGAGCTGTAAAATATTTGTTGTCTGATTTTAGATTTTGTTTTCTCGCCTGTCACTCAAGTGGCAAAGGCTGACGCAGTACTGGACCAACACAGTGTACAAAATGAGTATACATTTTGCACACCCAATGTGGTGCGTACAGAGGGGCGTGTAACAAGGTCCATGCGTAAATCTTTCCCGCGCCCCGTTGTTGTTGAGTCAGCACCGAAGGAACTTCCAGTTAGCTCAGACATCAAGGAAACACAGAAACCAGCTGAGGTGCCCAAAACAGCAAGTTGTGCTGAAGTTGTGAAGGATGTTGCAATGGTGATGGAGACAGAATCATCAGATGCTCAAAAAGAGACACAAAATGATGAGAAAGAGATGCAAAATGCTGAGAAAGACACACAAAATGTTGAGAAAGAGACACAAAATGTTGAGAAAAAGACACGAAATGTTGAGAAAGAGACACGAAATGCTGAGAAAGAGACACGAAATGTTGACAAAGGCAAACAAAATGCTGAGAAATATGTTCGAAATGTTGAGAAAGAGACACGAAATGCTGAGAAAGACACACAAGATGCTGAAAAAGAGACACGAAATGTTGAGAAAGACACACAAAATGCTGAGAAAGACACACAAAATGTTGCTGCAGAGGAAAAGCAAGGTTTGTAGTGTTTCATTGACTGACTGTTAGCAACAGATGAGTTTTTGTTAGATACAAGTTTAGCTAAAAACAATTTTTTCCAAGTTAATGGGAGTTGGTTGGAATCATTTAACATGGTTTTTGTTTACATTTGACTAAGTTTTTATAAAGATGTCTTTATAGCCGTTTTTCCCTGAAAATTGTGTTGGCGCCACGTTCTAGCGTTGAAAGATCGAACTTAGCATGTCTCAATTTGTGATCAATGAAATCTTTGCTGATATATCATTTCTTGCAAAAATTATTAATATTTGAAACCACTCTCATTGTTATATATAATTTAATATATTATCTGTAACTTTTCTTAAATATTATTGGTAAGCAATTGATTTATAAGGTCGTCTGTGACAAAGTTCTATCTCTAGCAGCTCATTTACGATTTGTAATAACCACTGCAGTAGGCTTAACATTCATATCAAAACGATCAATTCATGCTTCTACAAGTATTTCTTGATTTTGTTTCTGAGTAATGGATCCGGCCATACAATCCTTCCTTTCAGATGCATTCTATATGTTCTTGTTATCAACAAAGTATTGTAATCTGTTACGTACTTGTAGAGTTTGCCTTCTCTCCCGTCACACAAGTCGCACCTCCAACCACCGTTGATACACATGTTGTGACCAAAGAATTCACTTTCAGTCCACCATCCAGTGTCACTGGACGCAGGTCTAGGCAGACCAAGTCAGTGGCACCTGTCGAGACTAGTCACGCTGATGTTATCAATACTAGAAGAAGTGGCAGGAGAAAGTCTGTCAAGCCTGTTAATATAAAACTACCTGAAGGCGTGTAACATTACTTGTAGCTTGTGTTGTTTTTTTCTCTTGTTGTTTTATCTTAACATTAGTTCCCTGTCAGAGCTAGTCATCCTTACTATATACTTTATACTCTTTGTATATATATCTATTCTTTGTATATATATCTGTACTTTATACTCTTTGTATATATATCTGTACTTTATACTCTTTGTATATATATCTGCACTTTATACACTTTATTCTGCATTTTATACCCTCAACGTTATATAATATTTATTCTATTTTGTTTGTAGAGCACAAACAGGAGTCTCTTAGCACCAGGTAGGTTTCACAACAGAATATTATCATTGGCAGTTAGGTTAGAAGTCAAGTAATTGTGGTACTGCTCGTTTAAACATTAATATTGGGATCGATACAGTAGCAGTAACAGTAGTAGTAACAGTAGAAGTAACAGTAGCAGCAGTAGTAGTAACAGTAGTAGTAACAGTAGAAGTAACAGTAGTAGTAACAACAGTAGAAGTAACAGTAGTAGTAACAGTAGTAGAAACAGTAGAAGTAGCAATAGTAGTAACAGTAGTAGTAGCAGTAGTAGTAGCAGTAGTAGTAGTAGTAGTAGTAACAGTAGAAGTAACAGTAGTAGTAACAGTAGTAGTAGTAGCAGTAGTAGTAGTAACAGTAGTAGTAGTAGCAGTAGTAGTAGCAGTAGTAGTAGCAGTAGTAGTAGTAGTAACAGTAGTAGTAGTAGCAGTAGTAGTAGCAGTAGTAGTAACAGTAGTAGTAGTAGTAGTAGTAACAGTAGTAGTAACAGTAGTAGTAACAGTAGTAGTAGTAATAATAGTGGTAACAGTGATATAAAACAGCATGTGCAGGTGCTAGTAGGTAAAACTGCAATGTCGAACCAGAGCTGCTGCTTTCAGTTGAAGTCGGTGGAACACCCAGCTGTAGTGTGTAATGTACTTTAGTATGAAGTGTGTGAGTCTGTGTGAAGCAAGCATAGAGTGTAACAGTTTACCGTTTGCAGCCTCAATTCCCCTAATACTCCCTGTATGTATCCACTCATGTATGTGGTGGTTTGTAGCCTCAATTCCCCTAATACTCCCTGTATGTATCCACTCGTGTATGTGGTGGTTTGTAGCCTCAATTCCCCTAATACTCCCTGTATGTATCCACTCATGTATGTGGTGGTTTGTAGCCTCAATTCCCCTAATACTCCCTGTATGTATCCACTCATGTATGTGGTGGTTTGTAGCCTCAATTCCCCTAATACTCTCTGTATGTATCCACTCATGTATGTGGTGGTTTGTAGCCTCAATTCCCCTAATACTCCCTGTATGTATCCACTCATGTATGTGGTGGTTTGTAGCCTCAATTCCCCTAATACTCCCTGTATGTATCCACTCATGTATGTGGTGGTTTGTAGCCTCAATTCCCCTAATACTCCCTGCATGTATCCACTCATGTATGTGGTGGTTTGTAGCCTCAATTCCCCTAATACTCCCTGTATGTATCCACTCATGTATGTGGTGGTTTGTAGCCTCAATTCCCCTAATACTCCCTGTATGTATCCACTCATGTATGTGGTGGTTTGTAGCCTCAATTCCCCTAATACTCCCTGTATGTATCCACTCATGTATGTGGTGGTTTGTAGCCTCAATTCCCCTAATACTCCCTGTATGTATCCACTAATGTATGTGGTGGTTTGTAGCCTCAATTACCCCAATACTCCCTGTATGTATCCACTCATGTATGTGGTGGTTTGTAGCCTCAATTCCCCTAATACTCCCTGTATGTATCCACTCATGTATGTGGTGGTTTGTAGCCTCAATTCCCCTAATACTCCCTGTATGTATCCACTCATGTATGTGGTGGTTTGTAGCCTCAATTCCCCTAATACTCCCTGTATGTATCCACTCGTGTATGTGGTGGTTTGTAGCCTCAGTTCCCCTAATACTCCCTGTATGTATCCACTCGTGTATGTGGTGGTTTGTAGCCTCAATTCCCCCAATACTCCCTGTATGTATCCACTCATGTATGTGGTTTGTAGCCTCAATTCCCCTAATACTCCCTGCATGTATCCACTCATGTATGTGGTGGTTTGTAGCCTCAATTCCCCTAATACTCCCTGTATGTATCCACTCATGTATGTGGTTTGTAGCCTCAATTCCCCTAATACTCCCTGTATGTATCCACTCATGTATGTGGTTTGTAGCCTCAATTACCCCAATACTCCCTGTATGTATCCACTCATGTATGTGGTGGTTTGTAGCCTCAATTCCCCTAATACTCCCTGTATGTATCCACTCATGTATGTGGTGGTTTGTAGCCTCAATTCCCCTAATACTCCCTGTATGTATCCACTCATGTATGTGGTTTGTAGCCTCAATTCCCCTAATACTCCCTGTATGTATCCACTCATGTATGTGGTTTGTAGCCTCAATTACCCCAATACTCCCTGTATGTATCCACTCATGTATGTGGTGGTTTGTAGCCTCAATTCCCCTAATACTCCCTGTATGTATCCACTCATGTATGTGGTGGTTTGTAGCCTCAATTCCCCTAATACTCCCTGTATGTATCCACTCATGTATGTGGTTTGTAGCCTCAATTCCCCTAATACTCCCTGTATGTATCCACTCATGTATGTGGTTTGTAGCCTCAATTACCCCAATACTCCCTGTATGTATCCACTCATGTATGTGGTGGTTTGTAGCCTCAATTCCCCTAATACTCCCTGTATGTATCCACTCATGTATGTGGTGGTTTGTAGCCTCAATTCCCCTAATACGCCCTGTATGTATCCACTCATGTATGTGGTGGTTTGTAGCCTCAATTCCCCTAATACTCCCTGTATGTATCCACTCATGTATGTGGTGGTTTGTAGCCTCAATTCCCCTAATACGCCCTGTATGTATCCACTCATGTATGTGGTGGTTTGTAGCCTCAATTCCCCTAATACTCCCTGCATGTATCCACTCATGTATGTGGTGGTTTGTAGCCTCAATTCCCCTAATACTCCCTGCATGTATCCACTCATGTATGTGGTGGTTTGTAGCCTCAATTCCCCTAATACTCCCTGCATGTATCCACTCATGTATGTGGTGGTTTGTAGAGTACTTCGCACCAGATCTTCCACAGACAGACAGAAGCCAGTCAAACCTGTGGTAATTCCTCTACCTGAGGCTGTCTTTCGCAAGTATGTATTCTCGCTGCGCAACTTGAGGTGCATTGCTTAGCAATCGTTGATATTTCAAATTGAAAATTTTTTTGAGCTGTCAGTAATTATTGGTTTGCGCAAACAATTTCGATGGTACTGCATACACCAAATAAATTAGTTGGTTCATGAGTATCTGTATTAGGACAAGCTGAATAAATATAGATCTCGATATATCAGCATTGAGTTGTTTAATGTTTTATTCAATTGATATTGCCAAAACAAATTTTGTAATAGAATGATGTTTTGTGCCACGTGATTAAATGGCTAAAGTGGTAGATGGTGCCTGAAGCTGCGTTTACATTGAACGTTTTGTCTGTTAGTTTACCGACACAGTCTGTCTGCAGCAATACGAAAGTTTCAACTAAAATTTTTTACTTGTTGCCATACTGTCATCGCTGGCATATGCGTCAGCCAATGAGGGGTTGGCATTTATGCTTACTGTAATTTTGATTGGCTCCTGCAGCAAGATATCTTGCTGATTCGGCGGAGCCCTGTGATATGCCACAGAGCTCCGACATTGACCACCAACGACTTTTTCATGACGTTTGACCATTTACGCTGGGCATCAAACAGGTGCAATCGGCAAAAGCACAGACAAAACGCACCTTTCTGATAGTTTTTTTTAATTCGTGTACCACAGTTTTTTTATTTCATAGTTTCAATAGAAAATGTGTCATAATTTTGTCAAATGCTATTTATGTCCAACTGACAAGTTTGATAACACATGTATTAATTAATTACTCATGGACATGCCTTGTACATCGTCATATGAAATCTTTTTAATCTCAATAAACAAGAATATCCTTTAGAGAGCCTGTTGCGTCAGGAACTGAAGAGGAGACAACTACTAGCAGTGCCCCTAAGCCTAGACGAGGTCGCCCTCGTAAGGATTCTGAGTCTAGCGTAGAAAGCCTTCCCGTCACTCCTGCAAGGAGGGGAAGACCTCGTAAAGATTCAACAAAAGCAACTCAACTTCTTGCTGCTGTGCCAGAAACTGGCCGACTCAATTTGGAGGTGAAGTTGTTATTGTATAAGAAGCTGTAACTTCAGTTCTTGAAACTATAGTTGGTGTATGTTTGCTTGTACTTGGGCGTGATACCAAGTTGTAGCAATATTTTGTATTGGAATAGCTATTATTCACTGACATGTGCTTACAGGTAGCTAAAGATGAGGATTTAACTTCTGCTACCAAAGCGTCTCCTAGCAGAAGAGGTCAAAGGAAAAAAGACTCGACGGCGAGTGAATCCAAAGAGAAACAAACCAACACCAAAAGAGCGTCATCTACAAAAAAGGCTCAGAAAACTTCACCAGATGTCAGGTTTGAGATTTGAGAATTTGTGTTTTTCGCAATTTTGTTAGGTCTTTCCTCATTGATCACGACATAGGTGCGTTCTGTTGTCTATTTGCTGCGTTTGAAAAGGTTTTGACTGAGAACACCATTGTTGATTCGATTACTGATATTCATCACCTATCAGAATGAAATTTATACATTATCTACACAACTTTTCTTTTGCCCTAGTGCTTTCATGGTTAGTGCACTCCTTCAGTGGTTTAGCTTAGGTTATTTTATCCTATCTGTTTGTTTAGTAAGAAACGAACAAGGTGTTGCATTCTGATATCATTTCACGAAGAAAAATTAGCACTATTTTTCTGCAAATGCTTCCTTAGCGACAAGCAATGGCGTTTGGGGCTTTCATTGAGTGCAGCAATTTTTTATCAGGAACAAATAACATCATGCTTTATATAGAGTGATCATTTTTTGTGAATATTTGAGCAGTTTTTTGTTATCCAATTGAGTAATAATTAATTATTATTTATTATAACCAAAAATATCAAATAGTTGTACGGCAAAATTTTATTTTTCCCTTGTCATAAATTTTGTTGCCGTAACTGAAGTAATAAAAATAGCCACTACCACAAAAAGACACAGTGGGATGAATGTGTTTACATACAAAAGGTTGATTTATATAAAAGTTTGTAATTTGGTATGAGATTTATTTCAAGAAATCACTCAAGTTTTGTAATGCTCACCGAGTTATGTCTTGTTTATCTCTCATTTTTTCCAGTCTGTTTTCGTTTTCAGTTGTTAGTTTGTACAACTGAGATGATGTCAACGTGGAATATTTTTTATTTTGCAACAGGAAGTCTATAAGAACAAGGTCATCGGTAAAGAAACCAGATTTATCCCCTATACTACCACACGGCGGAGAATCTTCTAGTTCTGCACCAAGAACTAGGGCGAGGAGGAAATTATGAAACATGTTATGTAATATCTCTGTATAGCGCATGCTCACTTTATTTGTGTTAGTTATGTAATTGATTTATTCTGGTGTAGATCACGTTTAGCAGATAATTGTCAAATATATTGCTTTTCTGTTATGTAATTGATGAAAAATTACTTCTTCGAGCTACGGTAATTTCTGTTTTTATGTGTTTCTTTAATTGTAAATAATAATTACATGTTACCTGTAAATCTCAGCAACACATTACATACACTACATACTTTGTCTTGTAATAAACGTTGTTTTGTGCCACTTGCCAAAACTAATAAGTTTAGATTGGCCCAGTGTATTAATTTCGTTTTACAAAATATTTAGTCTAATTGCCAATTAAGCTCAAGATAAAACATTAACTCATTTTGTTAGTTGCTGAGGTAAGCTCTGAATAGAGTATTTTTGTAGTTGTCATGTTTAAAAACCTTTTTAAAAACTTATTGAAAGCTGTTTTTAATTTAGTCGCAAGAGTCAGGAATGTGAGAAGAAAGTTTAAATAAAAAACAAATTTCAGTGAAGAGATAAAAAAGTTTTTGAATATTGAAATTGTCTTGGCAAGTCCATATCAGTATAGGATTATGCCTGATCCACCCATGGGCCATATCTTGTAGTTGATTGGATAGATATCTGCCATAATAGTGACAAATGACAGCCGATGATCAAAAAACTCAAAATTCCATGACCCATACTAAACCTCATAAGTTTGATTAAAGCCAAGTAGACTTCACTTCAATTAGGTTTGCACTAAATGATGTTGACTATGAGATTCTTTGACGTAACTTGTTTAATCTTCCCAAATTATCTTCTCATCGTTCGTTGCATCAGCATTGCTCACTTTTGAATATACTTTGAGAAAGTGCAAAGCCTGTCTTTCAGCCTTACACAGCAGCGTTCCTGTAGCTTTACACTTTTCTTGTCACTCCTTATCATATTATATTTGTTCACTCGGCGTGTAATATGTAACTCATATTACCTTGTTTTGTGTAATACTTTACCATGTTACTTGTGCCTCTGATAGCCGTAACATCCAATGTAAATCTATTATCTACGCACCGACTCATATTACAATATTTCACAATATGCTGAGCATTAGACATTAGATTATTATCTTATCATGTTTCTAAGTGGTTCTACGTGGTTTAGTTTTGTTCATAGAACTTGATAATGAATAAATAAGTACCAGCATTGTTAAATGACTCATAGAAGTTGTCATCTCATAACATGGCACTTGGTTTGCTCAATAGTCATTGCATCAACGGTCGATTATAATTACATCACTGCTCACAAGACGCGCCAATACCAATTACCAGTAATTCATGCTGAGTAAACAACAAGTCGGCTCATTCGTGCATAAGGCTTGTCACATACCACAAAATTTAAAATGCTTGTGAATCTATTATTCAAACCATAAATTTCTCAAAAGCATGCTTGTTTCAAAGTAGTGTGTTTCCATCATTAAAAAACAGAAAAAAACTAGCCCAAGTCTTAGCCCAACATTTGGAGGCATAATGTGTATTTTGCTTTGAATATTCTGTGCATTTTTTATTGGGAGTTGTATTTTCCTGTATTATCTCGGCAACATTTGAACGGATTTCATAAGATCAACGATTATAAATAATCGTTGATAAGATGATAGGTTTAGTGGGCAGGGTTTTCAAAAACCCCGCCCACTAAATCGATCATCCAATAAAATCCATTTAGAGGTTGCCGAAATAATACAGGAGAATACAACTCCCAATAAAAAACGCACAGCATATTCAAAGCAAAATACACATAATGCCTCCAAATGTTGGCCTAAGACTGAGTCTAAAAAAATACATGTCAACAGTGTTTCAAACTTACATTATTTGATTGAGGTGGTATAATAGGCGCAGATCTCTGGTTAGTAATCACTCACAACAAGGTTTTTGCATAATATTGAAAATTTCCTGTAAATTGAAAAAAAGTCATACTGCAGAGGAACGCGACTATGAATCATATGTAACAGGTCTCTCCCTCGCTCTGGGTTGGGTAAGTTTATATTTACAGTTTGCTTTCTCTCAGTGAGGTGTTAGGCCAATAAACAGCTCTAATGGGGTACAGTTTTGATAGAGCAGCGCGCAGTCACACAGAACTAAATACTGTGGTAGATTTTGATGTATGGCAGAGGTAAACTGGGTGTTTACCACTCCAACCTCCACACCCGTGCACTAAAATTCCACCAACAGCCATCGGAACAATGCTGTATCAGTGAAAAACCTTACTGTGCCGGTAGCACAGCATGCAGGGCCGGTATTGACTCTTTACCGACCCGGTAGGGTGACACAAGGCCGGTCTAAGATGGCCGCCATGGTAAAGGATCTGCAAAACCACCTAGGATCCTAATCTAGAGAAAGAACAGGAAGTACCCTTCATCGGAATGACAAATACCATAACCACAAGCTAGCTGTAGCCTTGGAGCCCTGCAGATGTGTATGATTGGACAACTGGAGATAGGACTCCGCCCTTACCCACTTGCCACCAATTACATTTAATCCTTGTTCACTGCATGATTTGCCTACTATTTATATATGTATTCTGGTTGGTCTAATTACTTCCTGTGCCTTTACTTTCACATACTTTATGCAAATAACTTCCTGCCAGCTTACCTATAAAAGGGCTGGAATTGTATTTACTCATTGCATTCATTCATTCACCCATCCATCCATCCATCCATCCATCCATTCATTCATATCTTGCCAATCACCCTAGTGGATAGCCACCCTAGGAATTTGGTGTTGATGAATAAAGCCACTATTCAAACCACACTCTGTGTAGTTTGTCCCATCCGGAAGTAACTGATCATAGTTGTCACTGTCATACCGGCACAGTGTCCTCTCTGGAGAGAGGTATAATTCTTGAGGTTAGTGTACTTTCGTGATAACCAGACCAAAATCCATTACAATACCAGTTGAGCGTGGCTTTATGTAGTTGTTTGGGGTATATACCCATTCGACACTTGACCTATCAAAATATGATTGTCTCCACCAACATTATCATTGACAGAACGCAAATTATACAAATATTTTTGGTTTGAGAACAAAAAACGATCATCAACCATGGCCATACTGTACAGGAATTTGGGGGGTAGTGGTAGCTGCACCTGTACAGCGGCCCACTTCCAGTGCGTGTGTAGTAGCAGTATTGCAAGCGCTCCTCAGCTAGCCCCAAGGTCGGTAGACTATTCTGTTTGAGCAAGATTTGCAGCGTTGCAAGTCCGAAGACTGTATACAGTGAGGAGTTGTCTTAACTACCTCACTTTCCACTGAGTTCTTGTTCGGGCAGAATAGCTACACTGGGTCGAATCGACAGGTTGAACAATCGTTCCAGTATCACACTCCCGAAGGTGGTGTGCAGTGTAAGTCTCGTAGACTGACCACTTTCTACTGCCTATTGCTCTTGCTGTCGATCGACTTGTCCAAGTTGCTGCCAATTAATTATTTGCTAAGTGCTTATGCTTATTTGCTTGCTTGTGTGCTTGTTCTTTTGCTTGCATCTAGTAACTTGTTCTTTATGTCTTGTGTAGAGAGAATCATGAAGAAGTGAGAGTGCCAGGTTAACTCTGATTTTATTATGTGATTGCAACAGTATAAGTACACAGAAGGCGGGTATGCTATAGGCAGCAGTAAAAACAGTACAATAGGTAACTCCGCCCTGTGGCCTAATTGGCCCATGGACAAAGGGAGGCGGTATGAAAAGGTTAAAAGGTTAACAAAGAGGCTGTCTCTTGTTAGGCTTGGCTGCACGGCAGCACATGTTGTTAATAAGCAATGTAAACAAAGTAAAAATATAATAGTTGGATAAATGAGGGTAAATACGATATAATTAGAGTTCGGAATGATATGCAATTAGACATGGGTAGGGTTCGGTAAGATAGGTATAATTGGTAGAATTGTTAGGGTCGACTGTTCTGAGGTGCCATTTCCCAACAATACTTTGAACTTGTCCAGTGAAATGTCTTTACAGCAGTTTTTATTTCTTTCAGTGTAACGGTTTAGGCGTGTGTTAGGATGTGCTCGGCACACACATACATAGACAAACACATGTTATTCACGTTTATATAGATAATTGCTTCCATCCCAAGTCAGTTATGAATTTTTATGCGTAAAGCAAAGGATAAATTACTAATAAATTAGAAACTAAATTTAGAAGCATATCAAGCAAAGGGTTTCCTCGCAGCAAAAATTGGTTCAAAAGTGTTGAGAAGACAATTGAAAAAATTTTAAACCACTTTCAAGCTGATAAAAAGAAACTCTAAGCCAGTTAATCACAAAGCCAGTAATACAAGTATGAAAAAATAAGGCCACATGGAGTTGATGCAAATGCTCTCTATCTATGGTGTAGGATGCAGACGATGCCTATCTGATATCATCGAAGAAGAAAACTGGAGAATTCCTTCATTGCCGATCCGGTAAAATTTAGCAAGTCAGCGCACAGCTGGCTACAGTACCAAGTGTTTGCAAAGAAAATCAACATCAGACATCAGCTCAACGGAGGAGAAGTCTCTCTCAGGCAACGACGACTACTGGTTGATGGATTTTGCATTCAAAACCGAATTGTCCTTCAGTTTCACGGATGTTTTGACACGGACATGACTGCTCTTTTAACAACGCTACACGTCAAGAATTTCAGTCTGCTAGACAAAAGTCAATGGCACAACTGTATAGAGATACACTGGGAAATGAAGAGTATCTCCAAACTCTAGGTTACACTGTCATCTTTATTTGGAAGTGTGAGTGGTGGACTCGTGTAAAAACTCATACTAATCTACAAAAATTTGTCAACACACTTTACGACTCTTTTCATCCTAAACGATTTGAAAAGAAACTAAATCAAAAAGAAGTGGTGGAGAGAGTTCAATCAGAAGATTTCTTTGGATTTGTCGAATGTGACATCAAAGTTCCTGAGGAACTGAAAGATAAATTTTCCGAAATGCCTCCAACTTCTAAAAACAGGGTGCTGAGCAGAGAGCACTTGAGCAATGAGATGAAAGTCTTTGCCGAATCCGAAGGATTAATAAAAACCCACCAATACTCGCTGGTACGTCGATGGCACCAGAAAACTTCATTCCGTATCAAAGGGAAGAAATTCATTTCTATGGAGGAGATAGCACAGGATTTCTACGAAATCATAAGCACTAAAAAAATGGTCCGCTATTAATCTAATTAAAGTCAATACAAAAACTGTTATTTTCTTAAAGGTTACCCTGTTAATCAGTATATTAATCATTTCAGCTGACTATTAGTGTTCCAGTATGCACTTGGGTTTCTCAGTACGACAATATGCCAAGATGAGAATGTTACAGTTTTACTACGACTTTATGCGCAAGTAAGTAACACTTAGTTTTCTTCTATTAACCTATTAATTAACTTGAACAGTATACATAACTGTTATTAATGCAACCACTCTATTTGAATTATAGATAAATCGACAGAAGTGACTTCCAGTACGTAGAAGTGAATACAGATAGTGCATACATGGATTTGAGTGGATCATTAGAAACATTGGTAAAAGCGGATATGAAAAGAGAGTTTTATATCAATTAGGCCAATGATTTCCACAACCTTACTGCGACAAACATACGGATGGGTTTTGGAGGATTAAAACAATGAATGCAGAATGGAAGTCGCGTAACTGCTTCGAAAAAAAGCTAAAACATGGAAAAGAACACCCGGGTTGTTCAAAGAGGAGTTTACGGAAGATGGAATTGTTGCGCTCAACTCTAAATCTTACTACTGTTGGGGAGAAAATGGAAACAAGTTTAGTTCCAAAGATTTAAACAGGTGAAGTAATGGTTTAAACAAACGCAGTTATCTGAATGTGTTGAGCACAAGAACGTCATTAAAAGGAAAAAATCGTGGTTTTATAACAAAAAATGGAAAGGACAAATAAAATGAGGGATCACATATTTTTACGCTAAAAGAAGAGTGTGTTCTGATGGAGTGTCAACAGAACCTACCAGCCCTTTATAAAAAAAAAGGAAAAAACCCTTTATCTTAAACTTTAACTTTCTTACAATAGTTGCTGTATACATATTTTTATTATGGTAATCATTAGTCAAATTCATATTTTTATAATCACATGAATATGGACATAAGTATGGCCATAAAAATAAGTAGATATGGACATATACATGTACATGCACATAAATGGATATGGATATAAGTATGTGCATGGACATGTATGAAAACGAATAGCCTAAATTAATCCACCAATCAAACACAATACAAACCCCCCTGCATAAACAAAACATACATACCCTGTTTATAGAATACTCAACCCCATGATCTAAAACACCGTACAGAATCACAATATAAACAACCCCTGCACAATAAATACTTGGTTACAACAAAAAAATTAAAACATATTATAACACCTGGTGCTCACAAAAACATACGTCGCAGGTTCTCATGGTAACTGGTGCCAACAAAAGGACACTTGGAACCAGGAAAACTTTCTTGTCCTTAGACTCCATGACAGAGATCTGCTCCTACATTACTACTATTGTCTGTTAAATCACATTTTTATCAACTTCTACTGCAGTTGAAAGCTGCAAATACTGATCCTAGTTTATGGATTTCTTCATCAAGACACAAAAGACATTATCACACCAAAGAATGTCAAAAATTGTAACACTTGAGATGATAGCTTTCTCTCCATAGCTGTATATGGCTAAAATGGTAAAAGAAAGTCGAGTCATATTTCATACCCGTAATAAGAGCGCAAGACGTATTATTATAGATGCTATAAAACTTCCTATTAACATCACAAATGTTAGAGGGCTTTTGCATCGCAGAGCGGCTGAGGACTCGAACAATGATCAGCAATCCTAAAGTCACATGACCCACACTCAATCTTGTAAGATTTATTGGAGTCAAGTCTATTTTACTACAATTAGTGTCACAGGAAATGATGTGAACCAGAAGCCCCTTTGTCACATCTCCTTTCCATCTTCTTAACAGGATTTGTCTTCTCATCGTTTATGGCACCAATATTGCTCTCCTTAGAATGTACGTCAAGAATACATGGAGGTCTGTTAGCCTGTAGAAACTCCTTGTAACTTAATATGATATTCTACTTGGTCCATTTATAACTTGCTGTTAATTGGCACTTATCTCCAAAATGCTGCCAAATGACAGGCGATAATCAACAAAATCAAAATCACAAAGCCCGCACTCAAGCTCGTAAACTTGATTAAAGCCATGTCCATGTTACTCCAACTAAAGTCGCATAAAATAATGGTAACTACTAGCTCGCTTGGCATATGTTGTTTTACTCATCTGACAAAGAGTTGTCTTCTCATGATTTGTTGCATCGGCATTGCTCACTTTTAAATATACCTTGATAAGGTAAACACTAAGCTTGTCTTTCAGCCTTACACAGCAGCGTCCCTGCAACTTTCCACTTTTTTTGTCACTCCTTATCATATTATATTGGTTCACTCGGCGTGTAATATGTAACTCATATTACCTTGTTTTGTGTAATACTTTACCATGTTACTTGTGCTTCTAATAGTTGTAACATCCAATGTAAATCTATTATCTATGCACCGACTCATATTACAATATTTCACAATATGCTGAGCATTAGACATTAGATTATTATCTTATCATGTTTCTAAGTGGTTCTACATGGTTTAATTTTGTTCACAAAACTTGATGGCGACAGACAACATTATGAAATGACTCATTGAACCTTGCATCTTGTTATAACTACTAAATCAACAATGCTCATGATCGGGGTATTAATATAGACATTCCGTCAATTACAGTTACAGGAGTGCTAAGAAACGCACCAAATTTTGTAATTCGTGCTGAGTGAATAGCAAGTAGATTCATTTGTGTGCCTGGCTTGTCACCAAAAAATGCAAAATAATTGTAAATCTATAGGTTTTATACATTTTTTGTTTGCCCTGGAAAAAGTAATGTGTGTCATAAACCACCATACATACCGTTTGATTGACAGTTCAACTATTGTATCATTCTTATATCCACTTGAATTATTGAACAAATATAAATAATGAATCCGCTAAAAAATTCTGGTTTGAGAGCACATCTCAAACTTAAACCCCAGCTATCCATAAAATTGGTGCGATGAATTATTCTTACAGCGGTTTTCACTTTTTTCAGAGCGTAGGTTAGGTACAAACACCTATTTAACAGTTGATTTATCAAAATTTGATGACCTCAACCTACATTATCGTCGAAAACATGAAATATTCAAATACCTTTGGTTTGATAACAGATAGCAAATTTTAACCCTGATCATGCATCAAATTGATCCAATCAAATGTTTTTAGAGCACTTTTTTATTTCACTCTGTGGTTTACCCATGAATAAGGATGGAAAGCAAACAGACACACAGAAATTTTGAACGCTTAAAAATAGGGATCATCGGTTCTGCTGTTATCGTTTATGCACTTTTTTGTGTTTAATCTAAAAAAGACCTGTATTGGTTGGCAGTGAATCTCCCCATGTGATCAAACGCAGTTGTGTGTGTGTTGTATGGTGTTATTAACTGGTAATCCTGAAGTGAAATAAACAAGAGTGAAAACGTGGCGTAATGTGATAACAGGATGTGACAAATAAACTTCACTGACTTCACTGTTAACGTTATCAAAGGCTTACTGGCAGGTTACAAAATTGACAGCTTGCATCGTCAAGTATGAACATTACATTATAAAGAAAATAACAAGCTATGCAAGTGCTATAAGTTAATGTTACATAAGTCTTATAAGAAAAAGCCAAGTTAATCGTTACTAAAGTATCAAAAGGCAACTCACACTTTATATACAGTAGGATCATTGCTTCCAATAAAAAGAGAATAACATCTATCTGCATAGATCTCTACAATGATGATTAAGGAATGTGTGAGGGCCTAAACATGGTGATATGATGAATGTGTGATTATGAAGAACAATCAGGAACACACTGACAAGATTACGAGCAAACATCAACCAACGAACATGTTGGTCACCACACTGCATCTACCGTTGAAGATGTGTGAACACGGACACAAACATTGCTTCATTTAGCTTGTAGCTTGACTTACGGAGTAGAGTAAGGCATTCACGTATAATGTGAGGTGAGGCGATGGTATTGTGTCAAATGATCAAGCGGCGTCTCTGTGGCTCCGACACGATCAGCTGTTCTGTGTGTGTATAGCAGTTGAGAGGGGTGAATTTGTGGCCCAGAAATTGTTTGCTGACTCTCTATCTCAGGTATCAGAGTCTTGTTCCACCTTGTCAGCCTCGCAGCGGTTAGAGTTTTGCCTCAGCTGGCAGACCCAGAGCTTTCTTGGTGCAAAGATTTATCAGTTAGGTTTTTATTGTGTTGTTTGTGCTTTCTGTAATCAGGTCTTAATTGATAGCACGTGTGACCCTCTAAGTGCTAAATCTCGTTTTGGGCGCTGCACTTTACAAGACCCTTTTGTCTTTTCTTTAGGGTTTATATTTATGGGAAAGCAGTAAAGACAAACCGTTACTGGCAGGTTTTGCTTAGTATCGAGTGCAACCACAGTTGTTCGACTTTGAGTACTTTACCCTGGAGAATTATCCAACCAAAGGATCACTTCCTATTAAACGAAAAGCAGGGAAAGCAACTGAAACTATGGACAGTATTGCAACAGCAAAATTCACAACAGAGCTTGCAGACAATCGGATGCCTTGTGATGAACTCCATATCGGTACATCAATGAACGCACTACCACTGAAACATAACTAGACTAAAAAGCCTATGAAGTGTGGCCGCAGCTTCATGAGTGAAATAGCCAACAATCTAAAATGTTGAAAATAGACTGATGAGTGAAATTTTGGCATGTATATTTGATACAGATAGAATGATATAGCGCGCCACTGCACACAAATTATAAATCGTGGAAAAACATTATTTTACACAACTGGAATTTGCCAACTTGTATCTACATGTTTTTTTACTGAAATAAACAATACAAACAGAAGTTTAAAAAGTTCTGAAACAGGCAATGTTAACTATACAACGTTCAAAGGTATAACATCAGTGTGCACAGACTAACAATCATTAGATCTTGTTTCACACAATTAATAGTGTTCGTTAGAGTGCAATAGAAGTCAATTTAAATACCAGTAAGTAACCTATAAGTCATGTGGTTTAGTGTCGTGGTATCTCAGGCTCTCAGAAGGCTGGCCTCATCAGTTTCTCCCTGAATCACACAAATAAACATGAGAAACATAAGCAAAAGTTATTGCTATCATGTAAAAAATAAATCAAAAACTCCAGTTAACAAAAAATTAATTTTCTTTTTTGAAATAGCACAAGCTGCCAAAACAAACTCCAAACTCACACAAAAAGTTAACGAACAAGTACAGTTAGCTCACCTCATTTTCCTCTTCAACAGTACAACACCTTCTACAGCATAGACTAAGTGCCTTACTGTTCTTTACAATGAGTCCAATAGTGAGACCAAAGGCTACCAGACCACCCAATGCAATCATCAACTCCATCACAATCCAGACAGTGAATGCATTCTACAATTTATAGCCAAAATGTATAATGTAAAATAATTTTGGTGACCTGAGTGAAAAATTACGTTGGTCAATTGAAAAAAAATAGACAGTTTCTATATTTGCTCTTACATTAGTGCAATAAAACTTTTGTGTGTATCCTTTGTCGTTGGTGAACTCTTCACCCCATACAACCACTGGAGAGGGTGTGGTGGTGGTAGTCGTGGTGGTGGTCGTTGTGGTGGTCGTGGTCGTTGTCGTGGGAATGTTTGTTCCATCATTATACAAGAACCAGTCAGAATCAGTTTGGTCGAAATAGTCATGACCTGCAACTGGCGCAAAGTTATGACCTGCAACTAGTGCAAATTGGCTACAAAAAAAAGAAAAAAAAGAATGTCGTATTTGTTTCAGGAAACAGAGTTATTTCTAATATTGTTGGTTGAAATGTTATCAAGCTGATGAATCAACCCAATGATGCTTAAAAACTGGTTAATGTAGTGATTCTTTTTATACACCACTTCTCATCATCGAACTTGAGTACAGCCCATAACATTTTGCATAATCAATTTTGAAAACGGTAAAAACAAATTATAAAGTAAGCATTTCACGTTTGTAATCAAAAATACTGGACCAGAATTTTAAGTTTTCAAAAGCAGAACTTGAAGGAGTATTTGACAACTTTCATTGCCCACCATTAGCTAACTTGCAAATACTTGATTTCTTGAATGCAACTTGTGTGAGACCGTACATTTGTAATTTTTGTATATCGTCATATAATAAGTCTAGTTTGATACAATACTACCTTTCCACACACCAGAGAAATAATCTCAAAGTTTTTTGCCACAAAATTGATTGTTTTAAGGTTACACTTCTGACCAAACTTCTTAATTTTTAAACAAAATATTGAAAAAATTAGTTTCTATGAAACAATTGTTTATAAATGAACAAACTTGATAATTTATCTACATTTCTCAAAAAACCAAAAAAAGTTTTTTCATTTATGATAAAAAATATAAAGAACATCTTGAGTGAGAATTTGATTATTTTATCATAATGCTGTTTGACTGCATTGTTGGTTTCCAAAAGCAAGTGAACATCACGACTATAAAAAGTTTTGATTGACTTCAATCAAATAATCCTTCTAACAAATACAATTGAACACACTCGATGGAAACACATAGAAGAGTGTTTGGAGCCAGACAGCTTGATAAAGTCGAGTGCCAGCTTAATTAAGGCCGATTTTCTGAAACTTTTGACTGAAACTGATTTAATAATATTTAAGTTCATAATGGAATAATTCATTATTCTGATGCTTCGAGATAGCATTCAAATATCTGGAAAGTTTTCCTCTTTTTACCCCCCCCCCCCCACCCAACTAATGGTGCTCCGCAACTACTACTTGTATTCATTAGATTGTGTTGTACAATTACCAGTTTGGTTTTACAAACAGTCCAATAAGTTTGCACAATTACAACTACTAAACATGAGGTGTAGGTATATGTACCTGGTGTGTAATTACCTGGTGTGTAGCTATCTGATGTGTAATTATCTTATGTGTAGCTAACTGATTATCTAATGTATAATTACCTGACACTAGTTACCTGGCATGGAATTACCTGATTTTAACTGATGACCCACGTAGTTGACAGTCAGCGATTCTCCCCAGACTCATTCCAGCCATGACAGCGGCAGCAAGTGCACATAAGAGAACAAGTGAGTTCAACACCAGGTGAGCAATGATCTACAACATTTACTAGCTTCCATTGCTGACTAACAGAATAATTAGTGAGATGGCTGGTACAACAACAATAAAAAAGACAACAACTTGAACTACGTTGTAAAACAAGTCACAGTTGAGTTTGACAAGACCTTTCATGGATTTTGGAGAAACCATTATGAAATACTGCTATTAAATTAATGCAAATCAAGGTCAAATCATTGCAAGAACTGTGAGCACACCGAACACGCCTGTTGTATAGACAGCTCATTTAGGAATACAAATGTACTACTTATTAGTCTTTGTGGATATATACCCATCAATTTTGTGACTCTCATTGTTTCTGCTTTTGGCTTCAAATCATTCAAACATAACAAAATGGTAAAAACGAAAACTAGTTCTATATTTCTATTAATGTTTGAAACTTATTGATTATGACACAAAACGCTCGCCAGCAAAAACTATTTCTTGTGGAAATAATTTTTTTCCCATAATGGCAGTCTGCAAAAAACCCCTGCTTTATCGTGCTTTATCTTTTCGTAATCAATGTTTGGGTTTTGTTAATGTACAAGCAAACTATTTTGACATGTTTATGTCAGCACATTACCTCATGACATATCCACTCCAAGTCAGCACATTACCTCATGACATGTCCACTCCATGTCAGCACATTACCTCATGACATGTCCATGTCATATCATACAAGTTTACTTGCTTACAGTGTACTCAAAACTTACCAGGCAACGGGCATTCTTTGAAGCGGCAATCAATCCCACGATTCCTGCCACTAAAATCTAAAACATGTGAAAATTGATCTCGTTATTGAAGCTACAAAGTTTACAACTTGAAACAGAAATGTGATAGATCCCATATGGAAAAACTAAACTACATCTGACATCAATTTTGGTTGCAAGTTTTAATATCCGTGCTTTCAGTTACTATACGATGGAACGTTCAGAATGCGAGGATTAGACTAGATCGTAACCAACTTTATTAACTCTTGGAGTCATGACTGGAATGAGATGAGGTGTTAAGATACTCTTGCTTGCCAGGACCTGTGCCCTCTTGTATTTTTTTAGGTTTTCTTTGATGAGTTTTGGCTTGCAAAACACTTTTGACAAATAAACAAGTTGCCACCCTGAAATTTATTATGCAAGAGAACATAACTTTTGATATTTCTCTAGCATCCTTGCATTAAAAAAGCTGAAAAATTGGATTACCTGATGGTTTGCCAAACACATCTGGCACCTACATCACGCACACTGTCAAACCAAAGGAAGTGCAGCTAACCAAAGCCACCCTCAATAACAGCACATCGATAACTTCTAAAGTAAAACAATATTCTACCCACTTTGCTGCGTTACTAGTAATAAAAACGACATACTTACAGAGATACCAGCCCCTACTCCAGGAAATCCGCAGTCTAACATAGGGTCCTGGTAACGGATAATGCTAAACCAGTTAAGTTGTTGTGCAGTCGATCTCAACGAGTATAAATAATAAGATGGCGGTATCTGACAGCAAAGAATCATCAAGCCAAGAAATATCTGGCAGCCACTCAACCTAACAGTAAACAACCAACAGTTACTTAGTTGCTGCTGCACCTGTTTGTGGTTACCAAATACATAAAACATTCAAATCATATATTGGTGGAGGCCATCAGTTGGGAGACATTACAGTTTGCTTTAAAGGTGATCAGAAATACTTGATGCAAATTTGTTGAACAAAGCTGACTTTGCATCAATCAAATGCAAACTTCCAATATTTTAAATTGAACTCACTGACATATAACACAAAAATCAAATACTCAAACTCACCACTTAACAGCAGAACGTCGTTTCTGTTCATATTTTCTACGGATCTTCTTTCCAGCAGTATTTTTCTCTTTGTCATCAACCTTATCATTTGTGTAGATGTTGATAAGGCAGCAAATGTAATGACGGGTTAGAGACCAATCATTTGTATCTGCCCCAGCCTTTGACAGTAGCCCACCAGTTACTTTCATCGCTGCAGTTCACTATCTGGTAAGTAGTACAATGCAACAATCTACTAGAGTGAACTTTGACTAAGAGAAATTACAAATGGCAAAAGATTTTGGTAATAATTGATAGTTTGCTTGCTGGTCAAAATAGTAGAATAATGCAGACTTACAAAACGTTCTCCAGTCAATCAAATGACAGCTACTCTGTCCAAAGTGATTTATAAGTATACTAACTGCTACTTGTACATATGGCTTGGTTCATCAATCACAACTTGTAACATTGGCAGGCTGGGCTTAACTCCGCCCATCTTTTACGCTTCTATCACCGCTAGAATCAGTAGTCTTCTAATCGTCATGAGCAAAATCATCAGCTTATGAAAATGTTCTAGTTCAAAATTATTGAAGAGTTGACAACTCTCAAGATTTTGCTCAACTTCATGTCTGGAAATAGTTAGGGAAAGTTGTCTCCTCTTTTTATAAAACACAATTGAGCAAATAACTCCCATTCCTCAAGCAATGTGTATCAACCTGATATGCAAGCAAATCAGTTCAGTCTGGTTTAAAGCTAGCGAATGGCCAGTCAACCTGCAATTCTATACAAAAACACAGATTAACAATCAACTCAAAAGTTTGATTGTCAATGGAACCAATCAACATGTAATCAGCTCAAAAAGACTCTCACACACTTACCTACTCTCAACATTCATAGGATGATGAAAGAATAATGGTCAAAGCAGAAGTTAACCATAATATTCTGTGTGGCTTAAGCAACATGTACATTTACCGATTAGTGTTGGAAATGGGTAATAGTTTGCCTAGGACCACGGGCTTTCCCCTCTCGAATCGGGTTTCAAACCAATTCGAATCAAAAATCTTTGAATCCTAAGGAATCCATAATTGTTTGGCCTTGCATCGATCAATTACGACTATAGTAAAGGCAAATAGTTGTAGTAATGCACTGAGCTAATTACGTATGCTGTCCTGTGTCTATTGTTTTCAATGACAGTGGTCATTGCTTTAGTCATCCCGACAGCCTGCAATCTGAGGAAGGTTCCGGATGCTGTGTATACTTTCAGCCATCAGACTAGTAAAAAAAATCACACAACCACATCAATCATGTGTTGATTCGTAGTCAAAAGAGCTAGTAGTAGTAAGTAATAAATATGTCACAGAGTAGCTTTGTCTGGAATTATTTTTCACTGCTCACTCAAAAACATGCTCAATCTAATAATTATTATCTATGACATACGCAATCAATTCGCTTGACTTGACCAGTTCCCTCGACCAAGAACACTGAACTTTTATTATATTACTCCTTGATCATTCCAACAATAATTAATTGAAGCAAATGCTATTTATTATTATTATAGGTAAATATTTGTAGTTGTATTGATAATAAATCAGTAAAATTATCTATTTTTTATTTATTGTAAACCCTAATTAGGATCTTTTGTTGTTAGCAAAATTTAAAAAAAAGAAGAAAAATGCTGCTTGCTGTTACTTGGTACTTGGGCTTTGCTAAAATCGAATGATAATCAAGTAACTTGAAGACTTGCTTGCCCTTCCGTAAAAGCTTGTTCAAATGAGGAGTTGTCAAATGTAAATAAGATTCAGGCCAGTCCGCGCTTCGGACCAGTTTCATTTGACTGGAGAAATTCGGAATCAGACCGAACCTCAATTTTTTTGTCTCGTTCCATCACTACTACCGATTAGCTACCGATTTGCCCTCACCGATTGGAAATGATGACAGGGTGTTTCCCTTGTTTTGCTTCACTTGCCATTCTCATGCTACACCGGTTAAACTCGCTATATTTGATATCATAGTCAGCCACAAAATGATTTTAAACAACAAAGACAGGAAGTTTAAGAACGAATATTTTTAGATAAATAATTGTGCTTGCGAGCAGTAATATGATTGGTCAAACCTAGGATTGTCTAGCAATTTTTGGATGTGGATCAAAACCTGCGAATTACCTCAAAAAATATGCCACCGATTGCTTAGCAATTTATCTGAAAACAGAGGCTGTAGCTAATCGGTAGATGTACGTGAGGTCTTATATACACAGAACCAGCTCTAATCTGTTACTGTAGATGCACTACTGATAACTAACCATGGAGACTAAACCTTCTAACAGTACAGACAGTTCCATGACACTGATCCACTCCCATACATGACTGTGGACAGTATATCTTACATTGATACAGCTAGGATCTGAGGAGTTGATCATACATCTAAGTAAGTTACTACTAATACTAAAAATATCCAATGTTTATACACAACATAATTAGATAGGCAATGATTGACAGTAATGCACTGACCATAACTGTATGCCTGTACAATAGATTTGTTGGTGAATCAAGATGTTGTAATGAATGTGCTGATGCAATCATCTCTGGCTTTGTCTAATCCCTCAACAACTCAAGGCACTGTGTGACCCAGAAAAGATGTGAAAGAGTAACAATTACTAACACCGGCGCAGGGTCGGATATCCTGTGACCAACCCGGCCCGGCCCGGTGTGGAATCAATGTTTGCCCTGGACTGAGCATTTCTCATGCAATAATGTCACCACATTGAAACTAACCTGAGAACTATGAATCAGCACATAGTAAGTAAGTAAAGGTACAGAGGCTTTTAGTGATGCAATCCATAAAAAGCTTATGGGATACCCATGCCGTATGACACACCCAGGAGTCCACGTGCTTATATTGACAAACTATTATCTAGCTATCTAGCTTGACTCATTGGCTGTTTGATATGTTGTGGGACATTTAACTTGCTGCACTGCATGATAATTAGGCATTACCACATATAAACATGCTTTGATGCAATTATTGTATCATTGCGCGGGTTGTCACCCCTGCTAACCTCTGTACTGCGCTGATGAGGCAACAAATGCCGAAACAGCCGCTGTTCGCAGTTTGAGTATTACGCTCCCTCACCTCGGTTTGGTTGAACACTCTCGCAGGGGCACCAAACACTATTAGCCTTAGGCAACGCTCACCTTATGGTTTGAGCACTCTAGTGTTTGGTGACCGCAATCCTTTAAACATGCTTTGATGCAATTGTTTGCATCATTGTGAGAGTTGTCACCCCTGCTAACCTCTGTACCGAGCTGATGAGACAACAAATGCCGAAACAGCCGCTGTCCGCAGTCTGAGTGTATATATATATAAATATATAATACATATATATATATACACTCAAACTGCGGACATTGGAAGTTTATTTTGCTCAGTCCATTTAAAGGCTCAACTTAAGTGACTTTTGTGAGAAGACTACCTGAAGAGCTACCAATACTACTTCTCAATACATAGTTGTACAATAAAGGGTTTTATTGTGAGTGATGTTTTATGAATCTGGGTGTAGTTGACTTTAATGGACTTTTGTTATAACCAGTGTTGGCCAGATGTCTCTGATTGATGGCTACTTGGCATCAGAGACACCTGTATTAGCACTGGCACAGGTCATACAGTGAGTTAGTAGCAACAAATGGCATTGTAATTTAGTACTATACATAAAAGACAACATCCGAACATTGCCTACAAAATATACGAACCCTGGGAAAATATCCTGGGTTGGCATCAGCATAGCTGTAGTTGCCAGAGAACTAAAAGACAGCCTAAGGACCATGGGAGCTTCCATCCACCTATTTACTGTCTCTATATACAAGTAGTTGGGATACACATGGCTTTGTAAAGACCAGGAATCTACCAAAAGTTGGACATTGACTCAATAACTTCGCTTGGTGTTGGATACATTGTAACATCTGTATATTATTTCATTTGTCAGTATTTACAATCTATTCATGTATTTGTTAACCTATATAAAAATTATAAATGATTGGTCTACTTATTAAGTAGGCCAACAGTTTCCCCTAACTTGGCCTATAAAAGATCAACCTTTGACCTTGTTCATCGCTTATTACTGCCATTGATGTTGTGGGCCACTCACATTTTCCCTTGTACTGAGACTAGTTTTCCAGCAGCTGCAGAAAACTCTCATACCTGATGAACCTAGCAACAAAAAGACTCATACATAAAATGAATGTATCAATGAGTTTTTTGTTTCCAAGTCAATTTTCACATTTAATCAGGTATGAGAAGTTTCTGCAACTGCTGGAAAACTAGACATGCCTGATTGGGGTTTGAACCCAAAGCCCAACAGCATCACCGCCTAGACCAGCGGCCTGACACAATAACCATTTCACTAACTAGACATCCCTAAACAAAGTGCTTCGCCAGTGACATAAATGTATAAACTTAAAATCACCTTGGTTGAGGAGTTGAGACAACTAAATTGCGGTATTTTCTGGAGCTATACCAGCATAGTGCCCTCTCTAGTGAGAGGAGATAGGAGGAAACCAGGACTCTAGAGACTGACTGATTTGTTGTGCTGGTAGACAGGCTGTTTCCCTGATTCAGTTGATTAGTGGATAAATAGCGGAATGGACAGAACCCACCAGTTGTTGAGTTGCTCTAACTCATCTTAGTAATGATATGCAGTATCCCCAACTCAGGGTTGGCCAGCTGACTAGCAGCTGAGTTGTTGATCGATGGACTAAGGAGAGCAGGATAGCCAAAGAAGTCAGTTGATGACACGAACCCTGGTAGAAATAGTTAGTGGATGACAGATTCAACTACAAAATATCTGGCACAGTCAACCCCGAATTATGTCACATGTAATTTACCTAGACTTACTATGACTGTGGTTGAAATGAAAGCTACAAAAACTTCTTTTGCTTTGATACCAAAACATGATTTAGATGCCTACTTTATCTAGAGCTAGTTGGTGAAAGATTAAAAGAAATGTGGTGTAGTGTAAGACAAAGAAATTAATTCAAAAGCAATCAAACCATTTCTGATGGTTAGTGAAACATTACAGATACTACCAACTGCACAGTTTCCTGATAGTCACTGGTAAGCAGGTACTAGGTAGCGAGAAAGAACAGTGCTGATTCAATCACTCTTTTGACAATGTGGCTTAACTTGACGTAATGAAGTAGAAAAGGCTTTGACCAGAAGCTTACTATGGTTGTTATTCCCGTTATAGCGGAGTTTCATTAAAGGCGATGATCGTTTCAAAGCATTCAAAAACTCGTTGGAAAGATCAAAATGATCTGGTTGACCAATGACACAGCAACAGGCCCTGCATTGAAGGAAAATTGTCAATGCACTCATAGAAACTTCCATCAAAAACAACTTGTTTATTGACAATCACACTGTACAAAGGTTAAAACCCAACTGATGGTTTTGGGCTACCAGTCAGTCCCAATAGCCATAAAATGACATAAACATGTATGATAGAGCAGCATCAATGTCCTTGTAAAAATACCGACTGCCAATGATGATACACTATAATACCACAGTAAAATTCGGTCTGGTTTCCTAGATATACCACTAATCTCAAGTATTCTACCTATCTGTAGATGGGACACTGCGGGTATGACAGTAATCACTAGTGATCATTTACAGCCGATCAGTTGGCAAACACAAAGCCCACTGCTCAGACAAACTACACAGAGTGTCAGCCTGCTATGTGGCTTTATTCATTCTCACCAAGTTCTAGGGTAGGAATCCTCTGGGGTGGTTGGCAGGACATGAATGAATGCAATGAGTATGGTACTTTATATAGGCAGGCTGGCGGGAAAGTACTAACATACAACCGTAGTATAATATGAGCAGTTCAATCAAACTGGGTTTTGATTGAGGGTGCGATCCGAGATGTTCACTTGACATCAGTATTTATTGTATTACTTATAAGCGTAAATGAATGAAGACAGCTGCGCTATTGTTGCTCTTGTCATTTTTTTTATCTCTTTTTCAACTTTTGGCACATGAAATTAGTAATATAGGAGCAGATCTCTGTCATGGAGTCTATGGACAAGGTTCTCCTGGTTCCAAGTGTCTTTTAGTTGGCACCAGTTACCATGGGAACCTACGAGGTACCTTTTTGTGTGCTCCAGGTGTTTTAAATTAATTTTTAATATTTATATTTGAACTGAGTATTTATTGTGCAGGGTTTGTTCATATTGTGATTTTGTATGATGATTTAGATAATGGGTTTGATTAGTTTATAAACATGGTATGCATGTTTTGTTTATACCGGGAGTTTGTATTGTGTTTGATTGTTGGATTAACGTTGTATAGTTATTGGTATAGTTTCATTACAAGAAAAAATTTGAGCTATTCATTTTCATACATATTCAAGAGCATATTCATGCATATATTCCTATCCATTTATGTTCATAACCATATATGTTTATAACCATATTCATCTCCATGTCTATGTGAGTATATAAATATGAATTTGACTAATGATTACCATAATAAAAATATCTATACAGTAACTATTGTAAGAAAGTTAAAGTTTAAGATAAAGGGTTTTTCTTTACTATAAGCACTGGTAGGTTCGATTGATACTCCATTGGAACAACTCATCCTTTGGTGTAAAAATATGTGAGCCGTCGTTTTATTTGTTTGTAAGTTAACATATTTCCATCTTTTATTATGAAATCATGATTTTTTCCTTTAAATGACGTTCTTGTGCTCAACACATTCAGATAACTGCGTTTGTTTAAATCAATTCAAGTTTCACAGCAAAATGTGATTTACCTGATTATTTTATCTAGAATTGTTTAAATAAAAAAGTGAACTGGAATAAAATTAATTAAAAGCAGTCGAGGCATTTCAGTAGCTATAGCAACTTCACAGATACCATCACCTGGATACAGTTTCTTGATGAACATTGATAAGAAGGTATTTGGTAGTAGAGGAAACATGCTAATTAAATTACTCTTTCGACTAAAGTTCCTCAACCATTTCAGCCTTAAGAATAACCTAAAGTTATCAAGTATTAAACAGCTCACAAGTATGCTGTAGTATTTACACCAGCTATAGCAGAGTTTCACTAAACAGAATGACAGTTTCAAAAATATGCAAAAAAATCAAAAGACTTTGCAATGAGACAGTAACTGGACAACCATGCTTTAAAATAAATTTTTTTGTACACTCCTAGAAGCTGCTATTGAAAACAGCTTCTTTATTGACAATCACGCTGTACAAAGGTTAAAAAACAACTAGCGTTTTTTGGCTATAAGGCATCAAAAACAGTTGCAATAACCACATGATGATGTAAACAAGTGTGATAAAGCAGAATGAAAGCTGTCATAAGAGAACCCATCGCCAGTCATGATACAAAATAATACAGATGTAAATCATGTGCACTCAGTGCACAAATCAAACCAGTAGGGCACTGTACTACAGAATGTAATTCAACAGCTCTGCTGCTCCAAGTTCCCATTTTCCTCCGTCCAACAGCCCCATATGCCCCCCATTTTGCTGTTACTTATACTTCTCAAGTAAATGGAAAAAAAGTTGTGAATTTGCTGAAAGTAACCGGGTAGGTAGTGACTCTTCCTGTTGCATATCCATATTATCTTGTGTGAATCGATATTGCAAAATACCCTTAGAACCTTAATCCATTATAATTGTTCATCTGAATGAACTCTGATTTGAGCAGGTATGTCAATAATACCTGTGGAGGTTAAAGACGGTAATTCTGAGTCTTCGACTATCTAAAGTGAAGCTACCCTAGGATACAGGACCCTGGGTAACAACTAGAAACCATTTGAAAAGTTTGTTGATTGATAACAACTTGATTGTCATATACACATTAATTAGTTTGCTGAGCACGATATAGAACCCTAGGCATTTTTTGTGTGTCGTGAGTCAATTGTTAGGTTTAAATCCACGGTATTTATCATGGTTTTGATTTTTGTTTGAATACTATGATATGTTGGTACAAACCGGTGTGATAATTTACTACAAAGCAAAGTACAGAGTAATTGTTTTGAATAAGCTTTATAATAAGCTATATTCTAAGAAATGCTTGCTAAGTAGAAAAATAGAATTGATTATGGATAATACTTGATAAGATCATATACAATATACTCTAATAAATAAACAACAAATTCTGTTTGTTTATTCATATTTTATATATTTATAAATGGCTTAATTTGCTTATGAATTAGGTTGTTTGTCGTTTTTTGGAGTTACTCTGGGAATTGTTCAGCACACAGAAATGAGAAGAGTCAAGTTTAGGGTTAGTTGTCTAAAAGTGATAAACAGACAAAGTATACCACATCTGATGCAAGGCACTCTGTCTTGAAAGCACAAATAAAAGATCTAAGGCTAACCATGATTACCTTATAAAGCTGTTTTAAAATGCAGACCTACTATTACTTTCAATTAAAATCTGTTTGCTTTACTTTTTGGCTAGTAGTTTCAAACCAGTTGACAGGCATGATCTGTCTTATGGTTTTGTTTCATTATAAAATAGCCTGAACTAAACATAAACTAGACATGATTTCATAACCATTGAACTTATATAAACATAGAAATATCCAGAGTTTTAATGAATATCAACTCAAAAATTGTGCAAACAAAGGGTAAAATATGTTAATAAACATGGAAACTCTGACATGGAAACTCGGACAAAAATGAATCAAAAATGTGTATGCAAATAGTTGTTATACTGGTCAGGTAAATCCTGATTACAGGTAATCTATTCTAGAGATAGAACTTTGCAACAAATTTGCTTGAAAGAGACAGCTAGGGAAGTTTCTATTAAGTGTCGTGGGAGATTTTTGTGGCAGCTGGTGTTTTTACTCTGGCTAGGTATGCCCCTGCCACCTGAATCCTCTATACGTTTGTCCACCTACCCCTGAGTTCCCCCATACTCCAACCTTAACCTGTGGCCACCATTTTCTCATAATCTTATCTATATTCCATTTATCCGAACCCATTGTAGGACCCATGGTCCATCCATTAAATCATACAGTATATACATGATACCCGCTCAAAATAGCTACTACGCTGGTTTTTTATATCAACCTCAAGTCTATTATATGAGTTATAAATGTTTTATACTGGCCCAGTATCCTGACCAAGTTAACAAGCTAACACCAACCGAAGGAGCCTCAGGACCAGGAGGTTTGACATCTGGGGACCATACATGGAGACCATACATGGGGACCATACATGGGGACCATAAATGGGGACCATACATCGCCGAGTGAATGAAATGTTGACTAAAAAAACTAGCTCATGCTTATCATATTTGCTTGGAAAATTCTAGCTCACTATGTTTTTTACACGGTATTTTATTAGAGCGTTGTTTGTGTGATGTTGTTTTAGTAAAAAAACATCCCTAATCCCTAATAAGGGGATGAAAGCTCCTTTCCATTAATATAAAAAGAAAGAAACTGTTGCATTTGGCAAAAGTTATTTGGAACTCTCTTTGTACACGTTATATTGCTACATAAATACATTGTATGCAATAAACTTTGTTATATTGAAACTCTGCCTAATTCATCTGAGTCTCAAACTCTGTACTGGTTGGCTATTTCTGTGGTGGGGTAGACCCCGAGACGGAGTGGACTTCATGGGGTTGAGGCCAAGTGGACCCAGTGAGAGAAAGGGTAGCAAATACAGGAGGTGTTTGGCTTGGCAATTACTGTTGTGTCCGTGGTGATGTGCAAAAGTTCACCAAAATATTTACTGAATTGCATTTAGTCATCACCTGCTAAACTAGAGTTACCAATTTTATATTTTTATTTGAAATAGAATTTCAAAATAGAGTCATTGCTGCTTTCATGCTCCTGCCACTAAACTCCTTGCCATTGAGATATCTAGTGCCCTAAGCCATGGCTGTCAACAATAATTTACAGCCCGATAAAAACCTCTCATCTCCGCAAACTCAAAAAATTGACAATACTAAAGTTAACAGCCAAATGCGACGACAATAATAATTTGTAGCTTGGCCTTTGGTAAATAAACAAATTGATTACAATAACTTGAACCGCCTTGAATCCTAACAAAATATGTCGTACCACTATTGTATTTATTTACTATCGAGCGGATATAAAAACAAATTTTATCGAATTGTTAAATTTGCCTAAATTAAGTTTCTCTATTGATTAAATGATGATATAATGTGTTAAGTAAATATAAATATATGAAGTTTCCAATGGCTTTGCACAACTGGTGGTGTTCTTGCCAAAACTTTTAGAGCTAAAAACAAGCCAACTTGTGTAACATGATTAACCTATACAAGAAAGTGTATCAAGTCAAGTGGTTTAGTCTGTTGGTATCTCACGCACTCAGATGGCTGACTTCATCAGTCTCCCCCTGGATTACAAGATACAAGAGGAAATTCAGGTTTTTGCCAAAACAGCACCAAACTCACATCATAGATTACTAAACAAGCGCAGCTAGCTTACCTCATTCTCTTCTTTAACAGTACAACACCTTCTACAGCATAGAGTGAGTGCCTTACTGTTCTTTACAATGAGTTCAATAGTGAGACCAAAGGCTACCAGGCCACCCAATGCAATCATCCACTCCATTACAATCCAGACAGTGAATGCATTCTACAATTTATATCCAAAAAATGTAATGTAAATTTTGGTGAACTGAGAAAAAATTAAACTTTCTAATTTAAGTGAATAAACAATTTTTCAATCAACTCTTACATGAGTGCAGTAAAAGGTTTGCTTCTCTCCTTTATCATTGGTGAACACTTGATCCCATACAACCAATGGGGAAGGTGTGGTGGTAGTGGTGGTGGTGATGTTGGTGGCGGAGCTTGTTGTATAATAATATCTGTACCTGTAGCTGTTGTAGTAATACCACGAAGCTGGTCGAAATTGGCTAAAAAAAATAAAAAGAAAATAAGTATTTTTTTAGATCAGACTTTAATTCTAATACCATTGATGTCGCACCAGCCAAAACTGATAGCGGATGGTGATTACCTGATTGTAACTGATGACCCACGCAATTTACAGTCAACGATTCTCCCGAAACTTATTCCGGCAAAGACAGCGGCAGCAAACGCACATAGAAGAACAAGTGAGTTCAACACCAGGTGAGCAATGATCTACAACATTTACAAACTACCATTGCTGACAAAGTCAATGATGAGGAACTACAATGTAGACACTGTTTTGTAGACAAGAACGCAATAAAGGTTGTAAATCTTCAAAAACTTTGATCCTTGCTAAATTATATCAATATTATTTTGTGGAAATCGTTTCAGCTTTTGGTTTTACATAAAAAAATTGAAAATGAAATGAATCATAACTCAAAAAATATCCAAGTGTTTGGCCCTAGCAGGAAAAAGGACTTCAAACTTTCCCTCTGCATTTGACAGTACAATTAAATACTATGTAAAATATTTGTAAAAAAAACCCATAACTCATATTCGGTAGGAATACTGTAGTGGATTTTTATGACCGGTTGACAGTTGTGGAGTTGGAGATAATTCTCTGTTGAGTTGATTGCTAAACAGCCTCTGTTGGAGAGAGGTTTTGTTGGTGGTATTTTGGCCTGTCCCCCAAAATCCACAATAATACTGTTAGTTTTTAACCGAATCAAAAGTAGATATTTTGTTTATACATAAATGATAAATTATTGATCAATTATTTACAAAGTATGTACCAGGGAGCAAGGCAATTTAGAACACAAATAGAATTTATTTTTGCATTTCTATTAATATTTGAAACATATTGACGGTGACACAAAATAGTTGCAAACAAAAAACACTTTTTGTTGGATTGCTTTTCCATTGGGACAGAGTGCAAAGAGATGATTGATTTATTTTTATATGAACAACGTTTTAGCTTTGTTAATGTACAGGCTAAAGCCCCATGTACATATAGCGATTACTGAGCAAATTTCATGGCGATTGCTTGACTTTGCAACTTCTGTTTCCGGCAAAATCGCTAAGCAATCGCTAGCATTTTATTTGAGGTTAACGCTAGGTTTTGATCGAGAAAAAAAAATCGCTAGTTGATTCCTTAATCAACCAATCACAGCGCACAAGTGCTTTATCCTTGTTTCGAATACTGCCTCGTCTTATGCAGAGCTCTGATCTACCAACGATCCTATCATAAATTGAAGGCTATGCTTTGTAACAACAAGTTTGACCTGAATCACTGAAGAATGGGTAATAGTAAAAAGTTGCGCAATTTTGGGGAGGGACTTTCCCTATCGCTAAGCAAAATCGTTATATGTACATGAAGCATAATGTTTTAACATGCACTAGTCAGCACATTTCCGCATGAGGTTGTACAGAATTTTATTGTAGCGTCGCCACCGCTTGTACATACTGAACAGTCTTGACAATAGCAAGCACCAGGTGCCATGCTGGCCAATCAGTTTAACCAATAGCAAGCCAGCACCTTTCTATATATATATCTAGGAAAGTACTCAAACATGTATGTATTTAATTTCTTGCAACTCACTTTTTTGTATTCGCTTGCTTTGGAGAACTACATAATAAATGTATAAAGTTTGCCATTCACTCTTTATGCCTCATGTATATACAACAATGGCGCTAGCGATTTTTCTTAGCGATAGAATAACACCCTCCCCAAAATTGCACAAATTTCTACTGCTATTCTCTCTTCAGCGATTTCGGTCAAACTCGCCGTTGCCAACCTACAAATTAGTATATGATAGTTGATAGATCTGACGATGCAGTTTACTTGATATTATTGGAAAATGCTGTATGACATTTGCGCATTGTGGTTGATTGATCAATGTATTGGCAAGTGATTTTTTGATCTGGGTTAAACACTGGCAATAACCTCCAAAGAAATGCTAGAGAATGTTTTAGCGATTTCTCCGGAAACAGTAACTGGAAAAGCCTGCGACCCTTCAGCTAATTGCTCAGCCATAGCTCATGTAGTATGCCTGATGTATAATTAGTTGACTGCCAGTATCTGCGGTTGTATGCATTCATAACCTTTGTTGATCTTAATTAATTTAACATACTGACAACACTGCTAGTGCTAGTCAACAGTTGGGCCACGATGCCATGACGATAGCAGTCAACTCAGCCACCTGACAGCCTGACTTGCTGCTGGTCAACCAACAGTAGGACCTTCAATGCAAGGTGTGCAGGTGTGTGCCAGCTACCAGTTACGATAAATTCTTGCGCAATAATATTCATTTCACGTCATACAAGTTTACTTGCTGACAGTGCTCTTTGAACTTACCAGACAGCGAGCGTTCTTTGAGGCAGCCACCAATCCCACAATTCCTGTCAGTAACAGCTAAAAAGTGAAAGTTTAAAAACAAATTCCGTGGAAGCATTGTGAGCATATTTAGCAAAGATTTTCATTGTATTGTGGAAAAAACCACACAATTTTTTAAAAAAATGAGTAACTCTATATGGCCATGGCTTGGCTACAAGTCATTTTTTTACAATCAATTTAAGGCATAAAAGTGTTTTTTTATATAATTACCAGTGATAATAAAAAAAAACAATCCAAGTTCCAATAAAAAACGTTGTTTTACATAAAATGTTACAGATTCCTTGTGGAAAAATTGAACTGCATCAGGCAACCTTTTGATTCAAGTATTAGTATGGCTACTATGTGATAATAAAGGCTTTTTTAATAATATTGGGATAAAACACATCCAACCACCTCAAGCATGCCCGTGTGCCCAACAGTGCAACGACTAACCAAAAAACAGCCTAAATGACAGCATTTCACTAACTTTTTAAGTAAAACATTCTGCACACTCTACCGTACTACCAGTAGTATAAATCATACACTTACACCGAGGCCGACCCACACACCAGGAAGTGCGATATCAAGCATCGGATCGTGGTAACGAGCAATGCCAAGCGATCTGATTTCCTGTGCAAGATGTCCGTGTTGCAGCGAATATAGATAATAAGATGGCGCTATCTGACAGACAAGAATAAGCAGGCCAAGGAATATCTGGCAGCCACTCAACCTAACAATAAACAAACAAGCCACACCTAGTTGCTGTTTGGTTGCTGCTGTAACTAATTTTGGTGACCAAGTATTTAAAACATTTCATTCTTATGCTAGACTTAACTTAACTACATAACGATTCACTTTAGAGGGAGTTGGAAAAATGGAATGCACATTGGTTAAAACAAATTGACTTTGCCTTAATGTTGTAAAATAAGTAAAATATTGGTGAACAGACAGATAAACCACTGATTTATTTGCTCAAACTTACTTCTTGACAGCAGAACTTTGTTTCGGTTCATATCTTCTACGGATCTTCTTTCCAATAGGTTTTTCCCCATTGTCATTAACCTTACCACTTGTGTGGATGTTGATAGGGCAGCACATGTAGTGACGGCTAAGAGATGAATTGTTTTTATCTACTTCAGCTTTTGACAGCAATTCACCAGTTACATTCATCGTTGAAGCTCACTACTTACTAAAATAGATTAAACGGAGCATTAAAACGATCTACCAGAAATGAAACTTGGCTAAGAATTTAAAAGTATCAAAATTAATGACGATTTGTTGGTTAAGGTAGTGGAATAATCAAAACTTACAAGATTTGTTGAGGCAATAAATGGCAGTTGCTTCTGTCAACAGTGTATGCTGTTTGGTTTGTGACTAATAACTAGCAACATTGACATGTTTTGCTAAACTCCGCCCACTTTTATTATTCTGTTATTGCAAGGATCTGTGTTATTTAATTGGCATAATTGGCAGCAATGCACAAGTCATATCTGGATGTCTGCGCCTTGGTTTGGGTAGCACATTAGCACATACATGATTGATGTTTCCAAGGTAAGCATGGGCTGTTACCCATATGGTACACCAAAATCTATCACAATATTCTGTGCTGGCTGGTTGTGAATTTGCTGCAAGCAACAAGGTATGCAGCGACTTTTCTTGGTGCATGTACATATTATCTTGGGCAAATCAATATGAAAAAATATCCTTAAAACTTTTACCCATTAGTTTAGTTCATCTAAGTGAACTCTGATTCGAGCAGATGTGTTAATAGAATCTGTGGAGGTTGAGAGTGCAATCCCCAGTGTTAGACTACCCAGATGTGAGCTAGCCTGGGTTACAAGCCTACGGGTAGCAGCTAAAGGTAACTGGAGGAGTCGTAACAAGTTGTGGTAAAACTCATAGAAAGGTTGAGTTACTGATATGTTATAGTAAATTACGCTGCATAAACTTGAGTTAGGAGTCACCCTGGGAATTGCTGAGCATATAAAAGTGAATCAGGCAACTTGAGAGTTAGTTTTATTATGTATAAACCAACAAAATCTGTTAAATCAAACCTGATGCGGGCCTCCTGGCTTGAAAATGCAAAAATTTTAACTGACACAAAGTGATTCCCTCCAAAGGTATTTTATGGGATGTATAGCTAGCATTATTTTTAATTTAAAATTAGTTTGCTTTAATTTCTAGTTGATAGTATTTTTAACCAGTTGACAAGCATGATCTACCGAATGGTATTTGCTTCATTAGAAAACAGGGTTAGCTATACATAAAATGGATATGATTTCATTACCATACTTAGATAAACTTGGAAATATTCAGAGTTTCAACGCATATGAACTCGAGAAATCTTCAAAGAAGGAGTAAAATAAACTGGCGTGAGATGAATAATATGAGCCTTGACGAAATTGATTGGAATATGTGTATGCAAATAGTTATTATACTGATCGGGTAAATCCTGATTACAAGGTTACCTGTACCAGAGATAAAAGCTTGCAAAATATTTGCTGAACCTGTCAGCAAACAAGAATTCCATTGTTTTCATTTAATTGCATCTAATTAAAACCATCCCATCTCTAACATACCAATTACCATCATCCCATCTCTAACATACCAATTACTACCATCCCATCTCTAGCATACCAATTACTACCACCCCATCTCTAGCATACCAATTACCACCATCCCATCTCTAACATACTAATTACCGCCATCCATCTCTAATATACCAATTACTACCACCCCATCTCTAACATACCAATTACCACCATCTCATCTCTAGCATACCAATTACCACCACCCCATCTCTAACATACCAACTACCACCACCCCATCTCTAGCATACCAATTACCACCATCCCATCTCCAGTATACCAATTACCACCATCCCATCTCTAACATACCAATTACTACCATCCCATCTCTAGTATACCAATTACCACCATCCCATCTCTAGCATACCAATTACCACCATCCCATCTCTAGCATACCAATTACCACCATCCCATCTCTAGTATACCAATTACCACCATCCCATCTCTAATATACCAATTACTACCACCCCATCTCTAGCATACCAATTATCACCATCCCATCTCTATCATACCAATTACTACCATCCCATCTCTAACATACCAATTACCACCATCCCACCTCTAGTATACCAATTACCACCATCCCATCTCTAGCATACCAATTACCACCATCCCATCTCTAGCATACCAATTACCACCATCCCATCTCTAGTATACCAATTACCACCATCCCATCTCTAGCATACCAATTACCACCATCCCATCTTTAGCATACCAATTAACACCATCCCATCTCTAGTATACCAATTACCACCATCCCATCTCTAATATACCAATTACTACCACCCCATCTCTAGCATACCAATTATCACCATCCCATCTCCAGTATACCAATTACCACCATCCCATCTCTAACATACCAATTACTACCATCCCATCTCTAGTATACCAATTACCACCATCCCATCTCTAGCATACCAATTACCACCATTCCATCTCTAGCATACCAATTACCACCATCCCATCTCTAGTATACCAATTACCACCATCCCATCTCTAATATACCAATTACCACCACCCCATCTCTAACATACCAATTACCACCATCCCATCTCTAGCATACCAATTACTACCATCCCATCTCTAACATACCAATTACCACCATCCCACCTCTAATATACCAATTACCACCATCCCACCTCTAATATACCAATTACCACCACCCCATCTCTAGCATACCAATTACTACCATCCCATCTCTAACATACCAATTACCACCATCCCACCTCTAATATACCAATTACCACCATCCCATCTCTAACGTACCAATTACCACCATCCCATCTCTAGTATACCAATTACCACCATCCCATCTCTAGCATACCAATTACCACCATCCCATCTCTAATATACCAATTACCACCATCCCATCTCTATCATACCAATTACCACCATCCCATCTCTAATATACCAATTACCACCATCCCATCTCTATCATACCAATTACCACCATCCCATCTCTAGCATACCAATTACCACCATCCCATCTCTAGCATACCAATTACCACCATCCCATCTCTAGTATACCAATTACCACCATCCCATCTCTAATATACCAATTACCACCACCCCATCTCTAACATACCAATTACCACCATCCCATCTCTATCATACCAATTACTACCATCCCATCTCTAACATACCAATTACCACCATCCCACCTCTAATATACCAATTACCACCATCCCATCTCTAACATACCAATTACCACCATCCCATCTCTAGTATACCAATTACCACCATCCCATCTCTAGCATACCAATTACCACCATCCCATCTCTAATATACCAATTACCACCATCCCATCTCTATCATACCAATTACCACCATCCCATCTCTAATATACCAATTACCACCATCCCATCTCTATCATACCAATTACCACCATCCCATCTCTAGCATACCAATTACTACCATCCCATCTCTAGTATACCAATCACCACCACCCCATCTCTAACATACCAATTACTACCATCCCATCTCTAGTATACCAATTACCACCATCCCATCTCTAGTATACCAATTACCACCATCCCATCTCTAGCATACCAATTACCACCATCCCATCTCTAGCATACAAATTACCACCATCCCATCTCTAGTATACCAATTACCACCATCCCATCTCTAATATACCAATTACTACCATCCCATCTCTAACATACCAATTACCACCATCCCACCTCTAATATACCAATTACCACCATCCCATCTCTAACATACCAATTACCACCATCCCATCTCTAGTATACCAATTACCACCATCCCATCTCTAGCATACCAATTACCACCACCCCATCTCTAATATACCAATTACCACCATCCCATCTCTAACATACCAATTACCACCATCCCATCTCTATCACACCAATTACTACCATCCCATCTCTAACATACCAATTACCACCATCCCATCTCTAGTATACCAATTACCACCATCCCATCTTTAGCATACCAATTAACACCATCCCATCTCTAGTATACCAATTACCACCATCCCATCTCTAATATACCAATTACTACCACCCCATCTCTAGCATACCAATTATCACCATCCCATCTCTAGCATACCAATTACCACCATCCCATCTCTATCATACCAATTACTACCATCCCATCTCTAACATACCAATTATCACCATCCCATCTCTAACATACCAATTACCACCATCCCATCTCTATCATACCAATTACTACCACCCCATCTCTAGCATACCAATTATCACCATCCCATCTCTAGCATACCAATTACCACCATCCCATCTCTATCATACCAATTACTACCATCCCATCTCTAACATACCAATTACCACCATCCCATCTCTAGTATACCAATTACCACCATCCCATCTCTAGCATACCAATTACCACCATCCCATCTCTAATATACCAATTACCACCATCCCATCTCTATCATACCAATTACCACCATCCCATCTCTAATATACCAATTACCACCATCCCATCTCTAACATACCAATTACCACCATCCCATCTCTAATATACCAATTACCACCATCCCATCTCTAGCATACCAATTACCACCACCCCATCTCTAACATACCAATTACTACCATCCCATCTCTAGTATACCAATTACCACCATCCCATCTCTAGTATACCAATTACCACCATCCCATCTTTAGCATACCAATTAACACCATCCCATCTCTAGTATACCAATTACCACCATCCCATCTCTAATATACCAATTACTACCACCCCATCTCTAGCATACCAATTATCACCATCCCATCTCTAACATACCAATTACCACCATCCCATCTCTATCATACCAATTACTACCATCCCATCTCTAACATACCAATTATCACCATCCCATCTCTAACATACCAATTACCACCATCCCATCTCTATCATACCAATTACTACCACCCCATCTCTAGCATACCAATTATCACCATCCCATCTCTAGCATATCAATTACCACCATCCCATCTCTATCATACCAATTACTACCATCCCATCTCTAACATACCAATTACCACCATCCCATCTCTAGTATACCAATTACCACCATCCCATCTCTAATATACCAATTACCACCATCCCATCTCTATCATACCAATTACCACCATCCCATCTCTAATATACCAATTACCACCATCCCATCTCTAACATACCAATTACCACCATCCCATCTCTAATATACCAATTACCACCATCCCATCTCTAGCATACCAATTACCACCACCCCATCTCTAACATACCAATTACTACCATCCCATCTCTAGTATACCAATTGCCACCATCCCATCTCTAGCATACCAATTACCACCATCCCATCTCTAGTATACCAATTACCACCATCCCATCTCTAATATACCAATTACTACCACCCCATCTCTAGCATACCAATTATCACCATCCCATCTCTAATATACCAATTACCACCACCCCATCTCTAACATACCAATTACTACCATCCCATCTCTAGTATACCAATTACCACCATCCCATCTCTAGCATACCAATTACCACCATCCCATCTCTAGCATACCAATTACCACCATCCCATCTCTAGTATACCAATTACCACCATCCCATCTCTAATATACCAATTACTACCACCCCATCTCTAGCATACCAATTATCACCATCCCATCTCTAATATACCAATTACCACCACCCCATCTCTAACATACCAATTACCACCATCCCATCTCTATCATACCAATTACCACCATCCCACCTCTAGCATACCAATTACCACCATCCCATCTCTATCATACCAATTACCACCATCCCATCTCTAGCATACCAATTACCACCATCCCATCTCTAACATACCAATTACCACCATCCCATCTCTAATATACCAATTACTACCACCCCATCTCTAGCATACCAATTATCACCATCCCATCTCTAATATACCAATTACCACCACCCCATCTCTAACATACCAATTACCACCATCCCATCTCTATCATACCAATTACCACCATCCCACCTCTAGCATACCAATTACCACCATCCCATCTCTATCATACCAATTACCACCATCCCATCTCTAGCATACCAATTACCACCATCCCATCTCTAACATACCAATTACCACCATCCCATCTCTAGCATACCAATTACACATTTTTATTTGGAACAAAATACTAAAGTAATTTTTAAAAAGTAATTGGGGCATTGTTACTGCTGTCACTAAACTACTTGCTAATGATATATCTAGTGAAAATTACTGATTTTACTCGCTTGTCAACAATGTGTCACGGCTCAGTTAAATTTTCCAAATAAAAAATTAAAAGTATCAACCTATCCAACCAAAATTTAAGACATCAGTCCAAGTTGACAATAGTAACAGTTGTGTAATTTATGCTTTAGTAACTCAGTTAGCAATTCAAAGATAAGCTAAATGAACTGGATGAGTATGATATGTATTTTCTATCAAGGACATGAAAATTAAAGCAAACATAGTAAGGTTTTTAAAAATTTTTAAAAACATAAGTTACCAATGAAATAAATGAAGGCATGATTATACATACATTAAAAGCAATTTAATAACCTTTTCTATGGTTTTACGGAATTAACGGGGTGGTAGTTAAAACTTTCAAAATTTAGTGAAAGCCAATTTAAATACTAGTAACTTATACAACAAAGTGTATCGAGTCAAGCAGTTTAGTTTCCTGGTATCTCAGGCTCCCAGAAGGCTGGCATCATCAGCTTCCCCCTGGATTGCAGAAAAAAAGCAAGGAAATTAATTTTTTTGCGAATGAAAACACCAAACTCACACAAAAAGTTAATAAACAAATACAGTGAGCTCACCTCAATTTCCTCTTCAACAGTACAACACCTTCTACAGCATAGACTGAGTGCCTTACTGTTCTTTACAACGAGGCCAATAGTGAGACCAAAGGCTACCAGACCACCCAATACGATCACCGACTCCATCACAATCCAGACAGTAAATGCGTTCTACAATATAATGCCAAAAATATAATAGAAAAATGTTTTGGTGAGCCAAATAAAAAGTTAAATTTTTTTAATTTGAATAAATAAACAGTTTCTCAATTAACTCTTACATGAGTGCAGTAAAATCTTTGGTAATTTCCTTTGTCATTAGTGAACACTTGATCCCATACAACCACTGGAGAAGGTGTGGTGGTTGTTGTGGTGGTTGATTCATAATATTTCCAGTCGTTACTATATCCGTTGTAGGAGTTGTCTGTCGCCCGTTGAAAATTGCTACAAGAAAAGAAAAGATTTACTTGAAGGTAAGGTTTAATTCTGAGATCGTCGATTATTCACCTACACAAACGAATACCAAACTAAAGTGTTGTCAAACCGATTGAAGAAATGTACTTAATGGGTTTTAGTAACTAGCTAATGTTGTTATTCCTTGTATATGCCACACTTGAGTTTCATTGTTTCATAATTGGATTAACGTAACGTCGTTTTGCACAAATAGTTTTATGCAAAACTAATTAACAAGGGTGTCAATTGTCCTAAAACTGGTCTAAGAGGAAGATTTGGTATTGCTTTGTTATAATTTGGCTAAAATTTCTACAAACAACTATCAAGTGAAACATTCTTTTCTATGCACTACAGGACAACTCCGAAATTGTTTTGAAATCAACAAATGCGCTTACTATATATTAAGGTTATAATTTTCACTGAAATCTTTTGTAACAAATGTTTACATATTATAAAGAATTGATAACTGAGCTACTTTTCTCAATAAAAACAAGTAACACTTTTAAAGAGCAAAAGCTCTGAATTATTACAAAATAAAAAAAACTTGCTGGGAGTTTTCTATAAATGCGACTAACTTTATCATAGCATTGTTCTATTAAAAACGACGATTTGCTGTAGCAAATTTAGCTGAAGTATAACTTCTACAGCATAATAGTAGAAGAAGATGATTATTTTTTAATCAAACAATGCTTATGATAGCTACAAAGGAACACACCCGATCAAACACCATATCACAGATTATTTTTTACTGCTATCTATTAACAGTAATTTGAATAAATATGATACATTACAAATCATTATTATCATTTGGTCTAGTTTTATTATTATTTACTTGACTAGGAGAGCTGTATTTTTGCCAGCAACATTGATAATTGGTGTTGTTAACCAACAAAAATTTATTTAGTGGTGCGCAGTTTTACATAAATAATTATCAGTTGATAAACTTTATAAATATTGCTACTGGCTCCAACAGTAGACATACTCATTATGTAGCGACAGAGCTGTGCACACATGAAGACACAAATCCCAATAATACAGCAGCATTTTGACCCTAAATACAGTATAGTAGCCGATTGTAACCTATTGCTTGAAAAGCTGCAGATCCACTTGTTTGTTTATTTACTTTTTAGTTATCGAACAATCAGACAACAAATAAATGCAATGGGTCGGTATTGATGAAAGCTTGCATGCACAATAGCATAGCTAGTAGAGGTGCAGAGCCTGGTTAAGAAAGCAGCAACTCAGCGACACGGAGACTATGTCATCGAGTCTAGACAGCGCTGCTTCAGAGATCTTTTGAACATGGCTAGAGAGCTCATCTTTCTAATTGAGATTTGGATAGCATTACACTTGCCAGACATTTGGTATGACCGATGTCTCTGCCCTCCGGCTAATGGGAAGTTTGGAGATTTGAGGGGGTAGAAAGAGTTTTTTGTGGGGTAAATAGAAGCATCTGTTTGGTTGGCATACACACAGTGAGCAAGAAGGCAGAGTGTAGTTCATTAATGGGAAGAGTTTTAATTTCTTAAGAGTAGATGAGCAAATGGAGTGTAGAGTGCTTATGAAAAATAACTTGTAATGTTCTTTTTGTATGACAAGAATTTTATTTAAATACGTAGATGGTCTGTTGCCCCAAGCCTCTAAACAGTAAAAAGCTTTGCCATTTTTTTAAGCTGTTATACAGTAGAATTAGAGAATTATATAGAATAAATTGAGAAGCTTGGTAAAATAGCTTCAAACTTTGTCTGCTTTTAGTGCTTCTCTATAAGTTATTGAGAGGAAAACTCCCCAAAAAAATTGTTTTGAATAAATTTTGAGCCGTTTTGCGGAAATGAGTAAAATTTATTTGATCAAACTTACACATCTGTACGGATCACTTTTATCAACAAAAAAAGCTGTCAAGTTACCTGATTGTAATTGATGAGCCATTCACTTTACAGTCAGCGATTCTCACCAAACTCATTCCAGCCATTGCAGCGGCAGCAAGGGCACATAGAACAACAAAAGAGTTCAACACCAGGTGAGTAACGATCTAAAACATTCACAAGCTGCCATTGCTGACTAAGAAAATGATGAGTAAATACAATATAGGCATAGCTTCATAGACAACAGTCCATTAAGAACTGTAAATCTGCAAAAAAGCATTGATCCTTGGAAAATTATATTAGTATTTTTGTGAATTTTATTGTTTGAGTGTTCATTTCAAACTGCTGAATAGTACAAACTATAACAACAAAAGACAAAGTTTTTAGAAACAACATTTCAGTAATTTTCTGTCTGTGGAAAAGGGGGAGGGAGGAGAGGACCAATTTTTCAAAATTTTATTCCATTTTTTAATTCTAGTTTCCGGTAAAATAATCGGTAGCAGTACCATAAATAATAACATTCATCAGAAATACACATAATACATATTCAGGGCAATATCATTATTTGATAACCAATTCACAAATGAATGTTAATTTGGTTTATAAATAATAATAGATGATTTTATCAGTTTTACATTAATCCTAATCTCAAACTGAGTACTTCAACATGCCAAGTCAGCACATTACCACATGATATATCCACTCCCTGTCATACAAGTCAGTACATTACCACATGATATATCCACTCTAAGTCAGCATATTACCTCATGATATATCCACTCGATGCCATACAAGTCAGCACATTACCACATGATATATCCACTCCCTGTCATACAAGTCAGTACGTTACCACATGATATATCCACTCTAAGTCAGCATATTACCTCATGATATATCCACTCGATGCCATACAAGTCAGCACATTACCACCAGATATATCCACTCCAAGTCAGCACATTACCACATGATATATCCACTCGATGCCATACAAGTCAGCATATTACCACATGATATATCCACTCCAAGTCAGCAAATTACCTCATGACATATCCACTCCATGCCATACAAATCAGCATATTACCTCATGATATATCCACTCGATGCCATACAAGTCAGCACATTACCACCAGATATATCCACTCCAAGTCAGCACATTACCACATGATATATCCACTCGATGCCATACAAGTCAGCATATTACCACATGATATATCCACTCCAAGTCAGCAAATTACCTCATGACATATCCACTCCATGCCATACAAATCAGCACATTACCACATGATATATCCACTCCAAGTCAGCACATTACCACATGATATATCCACTCCATGCCATACAAGTCAGCACAATACCACATGATATATCCACTCCAAGTCAGCACATTACCTCATGATATATCCACTCCATGCCATACAAATCAGCACATTACCACATGATATATCCACTCCAAGTCAGCACATTACCACATGATATATCCACTCCATGCCATACAAGTCAGCACAATACCACATGATATATCCACTCCAAGTCAGCACATTACCACATGATATATCCACTCCATGCCATACAAGTTTACTTCCTGACAGTGCCCTGAACTTACCAGGCAACGAGCATTCTTTAAAGCTGCAATCAATCCCACAAGTCCTGTTGCTAGTATCTAAAAATTAGAAATGTAAAAGTTGATTTTCTTTTATTAGCTACATAATTACCTTTCCTGTTAAACTTCATAAAACATTGTGACGTTGTGAGAATATTTGAGGAAACTGTCGTGGTATTGTGTAGGAAGCTGTTATGGTATTGTGTAGGAAGCTGTTATGGTATTGTGCAGGAAACTGTTGTGGTGATGTGTAGGAAACTGTTGTGTCGTTGTGGAGAAAACTGGTGGTATTGTGTAGGAAACTGTTGTGGTATAGTGTAGGAGACTGTTGTGGTATAGTGTAGGAAACTGTTGTGGTATAGTGTAGGAAACTGTTGGTATAGTGTAGCAAACTGTTGGTATAGTGTAGGAAGCTGTTGTGGTATTGTGTAGGAAACTGTTGTGGTATTGTGTAGGAAGCTGTTGTGGTATTGCGTAGGAAATGTAAATTGTTATAATAATTAATATTTGTTAAATAACACAACAATTATGGTATTCAAAACAAAAAAGCCGCAACGCTATGGAGTCCTTGTTATGTAATTCAAAACATAAAGCATTTCTATAAACACAAGAGATCATCAGAGCAAAAATCTTGGTAATACTACTGGAAGATACTACTTTAAATAAAATGTAACAGATCCCATGTGGAGAAACTACACTGAAACTGACAAATTTTGGTGGCAAGTTTTAATAAGTGACTCACTCAAGGCTCACCAGCTACTAAAAATAGTACACAACTCTACATACTTTATTGTTCTACTACCAACAAAACAAAGCTGTATACTTACAAGTGTGCCGGCCCACACACCAGGAAGTACTATATCAGGAACAGCAGTAGCAAAACTAGTCATACCAAGCCACTGAGTTCTTGATGAAGCAGCATTTCTCAGCGAAAAGAAATAATAAGATGACGCTATCTGACAGCAAAGAATCATCAAGCCAAGGAATATCTGGCAGCCACTCAACCTAACAGCAAACAACCAATCATTACTTAGTTGTTGCTGTACCTGTTTTTGGTTACCATTTAGTCAACCAGTTTATTTCTTACGTAAGAATCGAGTTAATCAGCTGGATTACATAACAACGAAATAAAGTTTGCGTTAGACATGGTAGGAAACATCAAATACAAATAGGATAACGAATGACAATTGAACTCAACATTTGAAAAAACAGCTTGAAATTCGTCTACCACCAAAGTTAAGCTCTTCGCCATGTCTCCACACAAATTTATAACGTTTTAAAAACAAGAAACACGTTTCAGGAATCGCTACTATGTTGCCATCGCTTGCCAACAAAGCAATGGACAGTTACAAGATTATGGTTTGAAGGACTAACCATGGAGAATGCAGGATACGGCTCCTTTTTTACCCTGTATTTGATCTGCAATAGGTCGGCAGCAAACAGATGAAATGGGAAAGTTCTCATTTTAACTGTTTGAACAGTGCTATTTGGTGTGAAATTACTTTTTGTATGTAAGCTCATGCCAATCTTGACTGATCATATCACATTAGCAATGGTCAAATGTTAATGAAAAAGATTTGTAACTTTTGGTAGAAAATGGTAGAACAGTTAACTTTTAATAGTTGGCAAATTTCAAGGTGCTCTTTCAAATGACTTGAAAATAGGTAAACATGGTGGTCATTTGCTAAAACTAGTTGACTTTGCATCAATCAGATTTACATTTACACTGTTTTAAAAAGAAACAAAAATTGAGCAGCTGACAGATAAAAGAATGTTCTATTTAACCAACACAGAAATCAAATACTGTAATAGATTTCTGTCCTCTATCACCGACACAACGTAATCCTCTCCTTCTCTCTTCACACTTTCCTTGTCCATCCCGAATAGACTTTAACAACTTTCACGGGGTCCACGACCCAAACACACTACGAGAGATTTATCAAGTAAATACTTTATTCCATAATCTATTTAGCAACACAATTAAAAGGGTAATTAGCACTATTCACACAACTTCTAACTCTCACAATGCACAGCAGCTCCTTTTATAAGAGATAAGGGATAAACTTATCGCCTTATTAGGCGTAGCCAATAACATAACATAATATAAAAGATTCACAAATGATATAATACAAAGTTCAATAACAAAGCAAGCCAATAAGAATGTATGCACATGGTGAATTAGCACTGGGCTATGCCTCTCGCGCTTTTTAGTGTGGTGGAACCTTTCCACTCCTTAATTGGAAGCGCCACTTCCAAGTCTCTGCTCCTGGTAGGGGTGAGGCTCCAGTCTCCATTCTGTTAAGGCTTTCGGGCTCCTAGGGGCACAGGCTTCCTGAATCAGTCAGTTTAAATACGGGGTTGGGGTCCTGACCCGGGGCAGCAACTATATGTTTATATAGAGGGATACGGGGTTGATACAGGCCCGGGGTACCCGGTACCCGGATTTATGTAACTACCGAGGGGGGGGGGGGAGAGTTCTAACGGTATCGCAAACTCTGCAACTGAGGGTGTAAGGGGTTGTGGGGGGGGGGGGGGGGTTTAGGGTGGGGAGGGGTGGGGAGGAGTCTGACATCACTCAAGTATCATGCAAATCTCCCACAATACTTAAACTCACCACTTAACAGCAGAAAGTTGTTTCTGTTCATATCTTCTACGGATCTTTTTTCCAGCTGTATTTTCCTCAGAGTCGTCAACCTTACCATTTGTGTAGATGTTGATAAGACAGCACATGTAGTGACGACTGTTAGATGGATCATCTGTATCTACCCCAGCCTTTGACACCAAACTACCAGTTACCTTCATCACTGCAGCTCACTATCTAGTAAATAGTACAACACAACAATATACTACCATGAACTTTGGCTAAAAAACTGAGAATAGCAGATTGTTTTTTTAATAATTGATGGCCTACTTGTTGGTCAAAATAGTAGAATGATTCACACTTACAAGACGTTCTCCAGTCAATCGAATAATAGCTACTCTATCCTCAGTGACATATAAGTATACTAATTGCTACTTGTACATGTGGCTTGGTTCCTCAATCATAACTTGTAACAATAGCAGGCTGTGCTTAACTCTGCCCATCTTTTACACTTCTATCACTGCTAGGATCGTCAGTGTATTTCATTCAAGCATGCGCTTATCAACAGTAATACACCAATCACAACTGAACGCATGTATCTAGAGTGGATTGTGAATCATGAAGATGTTGCAACGTATTTGTTGATGCAATCATATCGGTTTCCTCGTAACCCTTGGCTACATATTGTATGTGATGGGCTACATGTTTTGTACCCACACTCTTGGGGCACACAGACGTTAACACCAACTCAACGCATGTCTAAAGGGTTGTCTAGTGAGGCAAAGAGGGTATTTGTTCAGGTTGCCTAAAGTTACTCTTTTTGGCAATTTATGTTGATTGACCTGATTATAGCAATCAAACAGAGAGTTCGGTTTACTGGGATGTATTATAACAAACACTGTGAAACCTGAAACGACAAGCAGTTAAAATATATAAAAAAATTAAAGGTTTTATAGCAATTAAAAATAATAATAGCCGCCTATGTATGTTAACTACATTGAAAACTAAATGATCACATGTATGGTAACAATACTGTGTAACCAACGTTTGCTCTCCGTGGTATGCTTAGGAATATTGGATATTGGTCATGTTGGCCCTACTGATCAGCAAAAAACTGGTGTTGGTGAAAATTGTTAGTCGATAAAAATACTGGCCAACATTTGGCTGGTTCAACCAGATCACACCACCCACCCCCCTCCACCCCCCTCCACCCCCCTCCACCCCCCTCCACCCCCTCCACCCCCCCACTCCCCCCCTCCACCCCCTCCACCCCCTCCACCCCCCTCCACCCCCCTCCACCCCCTCCACCCCCTCCACCCCCTCCACCCCCTCCACCCCCTCACACCCCCTCCACCCCCTCCACCCCCTCCACCCCCCTCCACCCCCTCCACCCCTCCACCCCCCTCCACCCCCTCTACCCCC